>JARKIA010000015.1:0-1261706 GCA_029289565.1 Mycena galericulata
TTTTATATCTTTGAAAATCTGCGAATCTAATGGCTTTTCTACGTATACGGTTGCACCGGTCCGACTCCGGTATCTCGACGGCTCCTCTACCATCATAAACCGGATGCTCCGGCTACTCCTCCGGTTTCCTTCTGGCGAAGTCCAATACATGGACTTCTTCGTCACCCGTCTCGATTCTCCGTGCGACATGGTCTTGGGATATAATTGGCTCACCCGCATTAATCCGTTGATTAACTGGACTGAAGCCACTATCGCTTTCCGGCCCTGTCCTCCGGAGGAATCACTGTCGACAAACCCGGAACCTCCTCCGGGATCTGCTTCGGTTGTTCCGGCAACGGACGAGACGCCTCCGGTTCTTGATGTTCCGGTCACGGCGCCTATACCGACTCCGACGATTCCGCCATCTCCGTCTCCCTCCGTGGAGACTCCTGCTCCTTCTACGGAGCTGCCGTCCCCTTTCGGGGAATTCCCTGAGGCCTCTGGGCCTCCTCCGGTCACTACCCGTCCGCTTGTGTCTCTCGTGTCTGCTGCGGCTTACCGCTCCATCATCCGAGACAAGAATTGTTGTCAATATACACTGCGCGCCACTCCATCGGAAGAAGCCCATGCCCGGTTTGCTTCCGCTTCGCCTCCGGACCTTTCCGGTTTACCTCCGGAGTACGAAGAGTTCGCTGACGTCTTCTCTGAGCAGGAAGCATACAATCTTCCTCCTCATAGAGAATTCGATCTCAAAATCGAGCTCATGGACGGCGAGGAGCCTCCGGTTGGTCACGTCTACTCCCTTTCGCCTACCGAGCTCGCTGCCCTCCGGGACTTCATTGATAAGAACTTAAAGTCGGGATTTATATACCCGACCCGTTCGAGTCATGGAGCGCCCATTCTCGAGCTCATGGACGGCGAGGAGCCTCCGGTTGGTCACGTCTACTCCCTTTCGCCTACCGAGCTCGCTGCCCTCCGGGACTTCATTGATAAGAACTTAAAGTCGGGATTTATATACCCGACCCGTTCGAGTCATGGAGCGCCCATTCTCTTTGTTAAGAAGAAGGACGGTAGCCTCCGGTTGTGCGTCGACTACCGGGGACTTAATCGGATCACGAAGAAGGATCGCTATCCGCTTCCTCTCATCGCCGATCTCCTCGACGCTCCCGGGAAGGCTCGCATATACACAAAACTTGATCTCCGACACGCCTATCACCTTCTCCGGATCGCTCCGGGTGACGAGCCGAAAACGGCTTTTCGTTCTCGCTATGGTTCTTTCGAGTTCCGGGTTGTTCCGGAAGGCCTTACTGCAAACTCCCCAAATGCGAGTTCAGCGTCACCACCTGCGAATATCTCGGTTACATCCTGTCTCCGGACGGCTTCCGGATGTCTCCGGACAAGGTCGCCGCCATCGTCGATTGGCCGGCGCCCCGGAAGGTGAAGGACATCCAGTCCTTCTTAGGTTTTTGTAATTTCTATCGACGTTTTATATGGAACTACTCGGCGATTACAGTTCCCCTTACTCGCCTCACACGTTCCAACGTCCGATGGGATTGGTCTCCGGTTTGCCAACTCGCATTCGACACCCTCAAGCACGCGTTTACGGAGGCTCCGGTGCTTTCACATTGGATTCCGGACCGACAACTTACCATCGAGACGGACGCCTCCGACTACGCAATCGCCGCCATCCTCTCGATTATCGGAGACGACGGCGAGATCCACCCCATTGCGTTCCGGTCCCGGACACTCGGTCCGGCCGAACTCAACTATGACACGCACAACAAAGAACTCCTCGCGATCTTCGATGCCTTCAAACACTGGCGGCACTACCTCGAAGGTCCGGCGTTTCCGGTCGATGTCGTAACCGACCACAAGAATCTGGAATACTTCGCGACGCCCAAGGTCCTTACTCGTCGCCAGGTCCGGTGGTCCGAATACCTGTGCCATTTTAATATGGTTATCCGGTTCCGGCCGGGTAAGCTCGGAGCTAAACCTGACGCTTTGACTAGACGATGGGACGTCTACCCTAAAGAGGGGGATAGGGCTTTCAGCCAATTGAATCCTCAAAATTTTCGCCCCATTTTTACCCAAGATCAACTCACCGCGTCCCTCCGGGCCACTTTCCTCGAGGAAATCACCCTCCGTTCCTCCATCGTTATGGATGTTGAGAAGCTTTACTCCGACATTCGTGCCCACTACAACGATGATCCCGCCGCTGTCGCCGGACTTGCCTCCGCGACCTCCGGCACATCCCCGCGCTGGACCGTAGAACCTTCCGGTCTCCTCCGGTACGACGATCGCATTTATGTTCCACTGGTCTCCGGAGACGCTCCGGATCAGCTCCGCGTACGTGTCCTGCAGATTTTGCATGATCACGAGCTGGCTGGTCACTTTGGACAGAATCGCACTTTAGCCCTCGTCCGCCGAGAGTACACCTGGCCGGAGGTCCGGACATTCGTCCGGGACTACTGTCGGTCGTGCATTCTTTGCAAGCGCAACAAGAAGCCTCGGCACCGGCCTTACGGTTTGCTGAAGCCCCTTCCGGTTCCCCTCCGGCCATGGCATTCCATCTCCATGGACTTCATCGAGCAATTACCACTCTCCGGCGAGTTCGACTGCATTCATGTGATCGTTGATCGGTCTTCGAAGCAGGTCATTCTCATTCCTTGCGATACCCATATCAACTCCCCGGAGCTCGCTCGCCTCTTCCTTATTCACGTCTTTTCCAAACACGGCGTTCCGGCACACGTTACATGCGACCGGGGCTCCGAATTTATCGCCTCCTTCTTCCGGTCGCTGGGCGAACTGCTCAATATGGAGATCCACTACACCTCCGGTTATCACCCGGAGGCCGACGGTCAAACCGAGCGTATGAATCAAACGGTTGAGCAATATATTCGTATCTACTGCTCTTACCAACAGGACGATTGGGACCGACTCCTTCCGCTCGCGGAATTCGCTCTCAATAACGCTCCGAACGCTTCGACCGGCATCTCCCCTTTCTTCGCCAACAAGGGTTACAATCCGGCGATCACGGTCCATCCGGAACGTGACGTGGCTAATATGTACGCCAAAGATTTCGTCGTTGATCTTCAGGAACTGCACCAGTTCCTCCGGGAGCAAATTACTTTTGCCCAGGAGCGTTACAAGGAAACCGGAGACCGGAAACGGTCCCGGGGACCTCCGCTGTCGATCGGTGATCAAGTTTTCATCCTGGCGAAACATCTCCACACCAGCCGGCCGACTCCGAAATTCTCGGAGACGTATCTTGGCCCTTACAAAGTTATTGGCAAACCCAGTGCCGCCTCCTACACCATCCGGCTTCCGAAATCGTTGTCGCAAGTCCATCCGGTCTTCCACATTTCTCAACTCGAACCCCATGTTCCAAATCCATTCCCCGGTCGCGAGGAACCACCTCCGGCTGCTTTGGAAATCATCGACGGCGAGTCACACTTCGAAATTAAACAGATTGTTGATTCCAAGATCGAAGCTCCGGTACTACGTCGAATGGCTCGGATACGAGAACACGGACGATCAGTACGCATGGGTTGGCGTGGACGACTTGGAAGCGGCCGAACATATCGACAATTTCCACCGGCGCTTTCCGAACAAGCCCGGTCCGGATTTTTAACTTCACTCAGATGTTGAAACCAAGAAAATACGTCTGATTGAAATTTTACATCACATCTATTTACAACGTTCCTTTTATTTCGCCTAGGTCTCTTTGGACCCTCCTCCCTGGACGCCTCCGGTTTTCCTCCGGTCGCCTCCGCATCCGGCATCTCATCGTCGGAATCCAAAATCTCATACCGATTCCTCCCCAACGTCCCTTCTCGCACCTCCAAGGTGACCGTGGTGGTAGTGGGAACGGTTGGTTCCGCCGGTTCGCTCTTGACGCGCTCCGGAACCTCCGGGGCGGGTGTCGGAGCTCGAGGGGTCTCCGGCGCGGGTGTTGGAACTCGGGGCTCCTCCGGAGCTGGTGTTGGGGGACGAGATGGAACTGGAGATTCTTCAACCTTGACGACCTTGAGTGTAATGGTCGTGGGCTCTTCCTGCCCCTCCGGAACCTCCGGCACCGCCGTCTCCATCTCCACATCCTCCGGGTTCCTCGCAACATCGAATCCCGCCGGCCACCCAGTCGAGGGCTCCCGCGGGGCCTCCGGTGCCTCCGGAACCTCCGGCGCTTCTTCTTCCTCCTCCGACTCCGATGCGACCCGTTTCGCCACCTTGCGACGCTTGGTCGGGCGCTCCGGCGCATCCTCCACCTCCGAATCCCCTCCGCGTTTCCTCCTGGCCTCCGCAGGCCTCCGTGCCTCCTCCGAGAGGCGCTCCACCTCCTCCAATTCCTCCGCGGTCAACTCCGGGGCCCCCGACGCCAATCCCATCAATAACAGCATTCGGTGGGCAAAGGGCTGATTCGCCCCTTGACCCTCCGGAGCGGCGAGGGACTGGAGAATGAGCTCAACCGCTCGCGCGACGAGTCGGCTCTGCTCCCACTCCTCATGGTGGATGGCCACAAGCGTATCCATACGCTCCCGGAGCTCCCGGTACCTCCGGCCACCCCCGGTCGACTTCTTCCCCTTCTTCTCCTTCCTCTCCCTCCGTTCGCGCTCCGCCCTGGTGCTATCCCGCACCTCGCGCTCGCCCCGGCGGCTCCGGGTTTCCCGGACGCTCCGGCGCGCCCGCGAAGGCCCTGCGACAGGCCCCGAAACCGACTCGCGCGCCTCTTGCGCCTGGCGACGAGCGTTTGGGCGCACAGGACCTCCGGCATTGCTGCACAAGATGTGCTTCGCGCGGCAGCGCTCGCACGCGGAACGACCGTTCCGGACGAGGCACTGCGCACGGACCCTCTGGCAAGCAGCGCAAACTGTAAAAGGTTAGCTCCGGCACCTCCGGTCATGTTGCGACGCACCATTCTCATTATTCTCGATGTCGCTATCGAGCTCGTCGTTCTCCTCGTCTCCATCATCCTCCGCGCGCTCCGGAGTTGGCGACCGCGCCCACTCGATCGGGACCTCCTCATCGAACTCCGAATCCTCCGCATCCAGCTCCGCCAGGCGCTGCACGATCTGCGCTGCCCTCGCGGCCTGCTCCTGGAGCTCCGCCGCCTCCGCCTCGTGCGCCGCAATTATTTCCGCCCGGCGCGCTTCACGCTGCTCGCGCCGCCTACGCGCTACCTCCTCCCGCACCTCCACCGACGACGCGCGGCCCTTCCCCTTCGAAGCGCCGCCGGAGCCGCCCCCGACGTCCCCGGGCGACCCCTCGCGTCCATCGTTGCTGTTTCCGTCGTCTTGCATTGCGATGTGGGTTGGATGTACCGGGATGGTGGTGGTAAGAGAGAGAGTTGTTATGACTCGAAAACCAACAGCACGTGACTTTTTGATCTTGTTTATTTTCTCACGATTCTCCATTGTTCTTTCGTCTTGGTTCCTCATGGGAGAGGAACCTAAGAGGGGGATACTGTTATATCCGTGCAGCCTCCCTCTGACGTCCGGCCAATTCCTGGCCATCATCCGCCCCCCTCCGGTCATTGACCGGAGCCTCCGGACGTCCGTGTATCATCGGGTTTTTACGCAATGAAGGATTACTGAGCGTTTCCCGTTTATCCGTCTTCTCATCTTCTTCCTTATTGTCTTAGGACTTGTCATCACTTCCTCCAACACGCTCTATTGTTTAGAACCACCCTCCTTCCTATTATGGAATACAATTAGCTACTTAGTATATATATCACTTTAATACGTCTTGTACTTCAGATTGATAATTAACGTTGCTTGGCTCTAACTCCTTGCACTGAGTCGCCTTTGCACTCCTCGTCCTCCTCCGGTACATCCGGTCGTCGTCCTCTATACCGGACTACCTGCCGGTCAAGGTAGTCGCTCACCCTTTACCCCCTGTGGTGTTGCGATCACTCGTATACAGCCCGGACCCTCCGTCGGACCTCCGGTACCTCCGGTTATGCCGGACCTCCGGCACCTCCGGCACTTCCGGTCCTTCATCTCCGGCTCGGTATATAACAGACAGCTTGTGCGCCTGAAAAAAGCTTATATCGGACAAGGGTGGTCACGTGTATTGCTAAATTTTGCCAAACTGTCGTAAAAATACAATTTTGGCTCCCCGGCTCCCAAGCCGCTGTTTTCCAGGACAAGGAACTTTTTTGACTAGAAGAAATGCCGAGTTGTGCCGTGCCTGATAGGTGTGATCAGCCTCACAAACACGGTGATTGCACCGGAATTTTGGCCTAGAAAAGCTTATATCCGGACAAGGGCGCCCAATTTTGACCCTAAAAAAGCTTATATTCGGACAAGGAAATTGCAAAATTTCGCCCTAAAAAAGCTTATTTTCCGGACAACCCTTTGGGGGAGCTTCACGGGGCCTCGAAATTGTGTGTACCTCTCTGAGGGCTCTGGGGCTAAGATATGTCTACAATATCCTCCAAACGAAATGTATTTTGACTTCCTGGAGGCTTTCGGAAGAAAATAGGTGCCAGATCAAACCATTTTTCACACGTGAATTTCTCGATAAATTTCCAAGATGTTGTCGGAATCGTAACCAGCTCACGAAAAGGCGTCGATTGCCGATTTTTTTCATATTTTTAGCTATCTATTTAGACATTTCTCAATATTTTGGGGTCCGATCATCGATCTTTTGAGAATTTCGACATTGTGCTCGTGACAATCTCTCCATTTACACTCCCTAAATCGTTGCCGTAGGCTTGGGTGCCATCTGCCCACGATGGTATTCTATATTCCCACAGTCCCAAAATAGGCGGGTTTTGATTGTCCCCGACTAATGTTGTCAAGACTTGCGACTCAGGCTTCCCAAGTCGACTTTCGAAGTCGACTTAAACCGGGTCGAAGTCGAGTCACAAGCGTGACTTGATGTGACTCATGAGTCGAAGGAAGTCGACTTGGGGTGACTTGGAGCCACTCGAGTCGATACAAAAAAATGAAAAATGCTGGTTTTGCAGTATAAACAGCCTCTAGTAGTTGAGAGGATGATCTATGGACCCCGACTGTAGGTTGACTTGACGGCCAGAGTCCCACACGAAGGCTTGAAACCTGTGCGTAACGGCATTTCCTCCTGGACATTTTCCTGGCTCTATTGGACTAAAACCAATTAAACCAGCGGATACTCTTGGAATGCTTTGCAGACTGAGATGTCACGATTTGATCGCTCCAACGCCACGTGATCCCAGATAAGATATCCCACAATCTAGATAAGATCGAAGGACAAAGGATCTGATGGATGGAATGGGAGCACGTGGGACTATGACATCATAGGCACATGGAAGGAGAGAGGCGCTGCGGACATGAGGCCTCGGGACCGTTGCCTTGTACATTTAATTATATATGACAGACTCGATCGGTTTCATGTTACTTATAGAATACTCACACGGCTCGTACAACAGTATAAGTAGTGTAGCTAGTCGTCTGTATTCTTTAGTCTTTTATTCTAGTTTCTACTTCGCTCCTCTTACCCTCCACCCCCCAATCCCTTGTCACTGTGACTTGCGGACGGAGACTGAGCCTAGTCGTGACATGAGATGTATTATTTCAAACGCTCCAAATAAAATAAAATAAACTTTTGACTTGAATGTCGCGGCAATGGCCCCCCTCTTGTTCCACTCGATCAGGTGCAAATTAGGCGAGACTTTTCTTGTCTTGGCGATCAATCGGTCTCAGATGTGGCTGAAAACAAGAGCGACATTTGTTTATAACTATAATTCTCTTTTTTTTTTTTTTTTTTTTTTGGTGGTGCGTTTGTTGTGACCTCAGGCAACTGATAATTGATCAGCCCCTTTGGTCCGCAAAGGACGGAGGAACATGTGACCTCCTAGGCTCCTAACCAACGGCGGGAATGCTTTTACGCACGAACGGCAAATGCCGAACAGTGTGGGACTCGACCAAGATTGGTAATACCCACTAGAACCCTCCTAAATGCGGCTTTACCGGGGTTCGAACCCTCGATCTCGCAAGGCCCGGTGATCTCCGATTTACTCAGAGACCAAGACTGCTGGTTACCGCTAAGCCATGCAGCCTTTTATAACTATAATTCTCCGTTTTATCGTTTTATCATCCTTACTTCACAGTGCTTCCACCAAATCCGCAGGTTTATCCGTTCACAGTAATGTCAAGTAGGCCCCGCCCTTTACTTTTCAGGGAGATTCTTACGAATTTCCAGCAGATACTGTTCCTATGTCAGGAAATATTGGGCTGATTTGCACTCTCAGTCAGCCTGCTGTTGAATATCACAACCTAGAATCATATTCACTATCGCGGTATCTCAGGAACTAGATTATGCGTAGAAGTACATCATATAAAAAATTTAGGGCAATCGGGGGTGAACTACTGATGCCCCAGCTGTCCTGCTCGAAAATATCCCAAAATAGGCTTACCTGAAACCCCCACACCGAGTAAAAAAATGTGAGGACACAGAAAACTGCGTATCGCGAATGCGAATCGATTGAGCATACTCCGAAGGTAAACGGACCAGGACTGAGGGCGCTATGAGTGTTCTCGTCAAAACAATCAAAAACAGAAAAAGATTGTCTGCGCCCTAAGTTCCGCAAAGAGCTGTAAATATCATCTGGGATGCGGTAGTGATCGTAACCCGCCCTTCCGGCCGAAGTTATCTGAAGGACTGGATCTTCTTCACCGACTGCCGGAGACAATTGTCAGACTATCCAAGTTCAAACTTGTATCCTAAGACATTTGAATGTGCCACCCGCTCAACCTCTACTCCCCCAAAGTTGCATTTTGTTCAGATTAGAGTTCTGGTCACAGGAAAATATTCCCACTAGAGTTCCAGCGTTTCAAAGTTGTCTGTTGGTGGAGTTGTATGCAGTCGAGGTTGAATTTACAATAAGTTGCATGTCCAATAACCGTTGGAAAATAAACATGTGTCAGTCATAGGGCCTGACTTGGATAGCGTCATCCATGGACGGATGTGGATGGATGGCACGTGCATGGATGTGGATGGATAATGGATTTTTGATTTCTTGCGAAAGGCGTGCAATTGGGCAAACTACTTGGTAGAGACTCTCACTTTGGTGAAAGGGATAATAACTACCGCATTTGGACCCTGAAATCCAGTGTTATGGTCGCAATTAAATCCAGGTATGCGCCTGGCGTGGGAACGGATATCCAACGTCCAATGGATGCCATCAATGGATGATGGATCGTCCATGGATCATCCAAGTCAGGCCCTAGTGACTCAGTCACGAAGTTGAGATTCACAGCTCTTTGCGGAACTTAGGGTGCGAGTGTTTTTTTCTGTTTTCTATACTGACTCTTACGGACTCATGCGCGCGCTGTTCTCTTATGGTCTACATTTACCTTTTTTTGTACATATTACTCATCTGTTTGTATAAGTACTGTAGAAATTCTACCTAGTACCGAGACCCCTGCGCGTTTGCAGAGGGTCACTGAGCTTTGCTACGTCCCTAGGCTCTAAATCCAACAACCTCCCTCATAGCACCGTTATCCACGCACCCGTCCTATCTCACTCGCCGCTCTACACGTTACCTCTCCACGCCAGCTAGTTACCTTCTCTGTCTTACATTATTACATACCAGTGCCACATGGGCCCGCGCGCACTATAATGGAATTTGAAATGAAATGAGACTTGCAGTCTTGCTTACAGCTAGTGATGTGCTGGCTTGGCTTCATGGCCTGGCTTGGCTTGACAAATCTGTCTGGCCTGGGGTAAGGACACGTGAGCGGGCCGCGCTCACCGGATCACGTGTTTTCGCGCCATCGTTGGGCTTTCTTAATTTTACTGCGTGCAAAGGCCAAGATTCCAGTCATCGTGATCTTCCCCGTTCTAGTATTACTTGCACCATCATCAACGCGATTCTGAAAAGCAGGAAGAAGCAGATCTGTACGATGATTATCAGGAAGACAGCAGCGCACCCGCGCCTATATCGCTTAAGGATGGACAGCGCAAATGTGTTTGTGACAGAGGGCAGCAGAATGGAAGGTAATTCAGGAGAGTGGCAGGGAGAGAGGAATGGCTTATGCCACCGATGGTCGAGTGTTGGGTAGCCGTATTATATTGGGTGTACAATGGCACCATGAACCAGCTCAGCTCAAGATTGCCGTTTTCAGTAAAGGAGCAAACAAGACACGCGAATTCCCTAAACGGGCGCACGTGACTGGGGCGAAAAGTCAAAACCTTCAATCAACGGCCGTGCCGGTCCCCAGATACAGTGTAGTAGGGTTCACTGGATGACAACTTTGATGTTTCGTCCATAACTATCGCAATGATGCCGAATAAAATCTGAAACTTTTTAGCTGTAAACTAGAACATGTAAGGACCTATAGTGAAGTACGGTACGGAAATCCAGACATTACGATGTGGTTAGAAAAAAAGAATACGCGCGAGAGCCGAAATGTCACATTTCGGGTTCCTTGGATGATGGCTGTCACACATTCCCGTCATCCATCGGCTCATCCTCCACCTCTTCTTCCTCGTCGTCGTCGACATCCTCCACTGCCGGGACCTGCGGCTTCTTGCCCAACTTGGGCTTGGGAGGCAGGTCCTTCTTCCTGCCATATTGTGTTCCCGTTGTTCCACGCGCTCTGGAAGTTCACACCCGGGAAGATGATCATCGGGGGAATCACCATCTTCCCATCTGCTCGAATTGTGACCAGCGCTGTGATGTTCTGGCGGCTCGCGCCGCCCTGTTTGTGCTGTGTTTTCGTTCCACGAGCCCCGACAACACGCTCCTTCCCCGTATAACCTGTCGGGAACCCGCTCTCGTCCATCCCGTACACCCTATCAGGTGAGACTCCCATGTCGACGACCCATTTCTGGATTAAGTCGACCTCCTATTGCCTTGCATATTTGAGGAATATCATAGCTAAGAAGGTATTCTATCGTTCAAAAAATATCTTGAGGCCAACGGCATCCGAATTGGGTCAGAACGGAGGAAAAGGAAAGTTGATTGATCCGTAATCCAGCACTGATTTGGACGAAATCGCGTCGCATTTGGACTCGAATCAGATTCGCGACCTAAAGGTAATTGAGGGGATGCGTGCTACATGTAAAATGATATATACAAGAGGAATTAGTGTCACGATGAGTGTGTGCAACGGAAAAAAAGAAATATCCAGTGATATGTCATCATCCAGTGAACCCTACTACACTGTAGTGGTCTCTGGGCTCAGAAAAAGAGGTTTAAGCTTGTATTAGTACCTGAAATGGATTTCGAGGTCCTCAGGAGCCAGAGCAGCAGAAGAGGATGAGAACAAATCTAAGAGGGAGTTTGCCATCGGAAAGGCCGGATCACGCTTATATAAGCGCACGATTTTCTCAAACGGATTGCCGGTAGCCAGAGTCATGGATCAACAGCGGCGCACGGGGCCATGATGTTCGTTTGTTGGCAGGAACTTTACGGTAACATTTTATCCTGCTGGGTTGTCGAGGTGATGGCATGAGCACGGCAAAGGGGAGCGGCAACACCACTCTTACCATGTTCGGGATAGTGCGCTGTTTTGGATTGAAATCCGTGGGAAAGATAGACAGAAACGAGACCAAATTAGTGTGGGCATTCATTTCACAAGGGAATAGCCTTCTTTGGTCAGCGCTTTGTGCCCTATATGTACCAGCTATATAAGTAGAAGCAGACACTCTCTTTTCTTTTTTTTTTTTTTTTTTTTTGGTGGTGCGTTTGTTGTGACCTCAGGCAACTGATAATTGATCAGCCCCTTTGGTCCGCAAAGGACGGAGGAACATGTGACCTCCTAGGCTCCTAACCAACGGCGGGAATGCTTAGGACCGATGATTACCCTAATATAGGTCGGATCCCAAAGTCCGGACAAAATTTCGGAAAGATTTCGAGCAAAAAAACCCCAAAGTGACCGCTTTGCCGAGAAAACGATTTTTGCAGCCCCAGAAAGCGTGGGAACATCCGCAAAGTCCGGACAAAAGTTAGATTGAGGCCGATTTTCCGGATCCGACCTATATTGGGGTAATCATCGGTCCTGAATGCTTTTACGCACGAACGGCAAATGCCGAACAGTGTGGGACTCGACCAAGATTGGTAATACCCACTAGAACCCTCCTAAATGCGGCTTTACGGGGTTCGAACCCTCGATCTCGCGAGGCCCGGTGATCTCCGATTTACTCAGAGACCAAGACTGCTGGTTACCGCTAAGCCATGCAGCCTCTCTCATTCTACTCCATTCCCGTCCGGCCACATACATAACCTGACATGTACTTCTATACCGGCCCACCAAACTGGGTTTTCTCTGCATTTGCTTTTGTTGGATTCCTCTGCAGTTCTATTCCTCTTACCTGGCATTTGGAAGGTATGTATTTGCATGGGTTTGCATGGGTGTGCATCTCTCTTACATTGTTCCTAATCGGACGACGCCCAGCCTGGAATACCGGCACATGTTTATACATGATCTGGACGGGAGTTGCCTGTCTCATCTTCTTTATCGACTCTATTGTTTGGAGTAGCAATGTCATCGACTGGTCGCCCACTTGGTGTGACCTTTGTACGTTCCTTCCTTTCTCTTTGAGCTTTATGCTCACAGCGCGCTAGCCACTCATTTTCTAAATGGCTTTAATCTCGCCATTCCGGCCTGTTCCCTTTGCATTAACCGGCGTCTCTACCAAATTGTTTCAGTCCGCAATGTGGGCAGGACCCAGAGCACCAAACGCAACTTGAAGACTATTCTGATCGACCTCGCAATTTGCCTCTTACTTCCTCTTCTGCAGATCCCCTTACGTGCGTTGCAAAAATGCGACCAGCCATGTACTACTACGAGGAATCTGATCTCTCCCCCAGAGTACATTGTCCAAGGTCACCGCTACAATATCTTTGAGGATGTTGGTTGCCTGGGGGAGACTTTTGAGACTCCAGTTTCCATCATCTTGTTTCACGTGCCCCCCATCCTGCTCGGACTCGTTTCTGCGATATACTGTGGTAAGAATCATTGGTAGCTCCTGGGACCTGGAATGACCCTTACCGACATCTCCCTCAGTTTTCAGTATCAAAGCATCCTACCACAGACGTGCAGAGTTCAAGGAGCTTTTGTCTCTTCACAACAATCTGAACCTAAACCGCTACGTGCGCCTCATGCTTCTTGCCTCTACCGACTTGTTTATCACCACCCCCCTCGCCTGCTGGGTCCTGTGGGTGAACGTCGGGGTCAACGGACTTAGTCCTTGGATCTCCTGGAAAGACACTCATTCGAACTTCTCTCGCGTTGAGCGTATCCCCGGAATTCTCTGGCGCGCCGATCCACTCATCGTAGCCAGCCTCGAGACCCTCCGCTGGGCAACCGTTGCCTGTGCGTTGATTTTCTTTGCCTACTTTGGCTTCGCAGACAAGGCGATCGAGAGTTACCGGTCCGCCTTCTTCACCGTTACCGCACGCCTTGGGTACTCTCCTGCCGTATCATCCCGCGGGTGCAATCCATTTTCGTCCATCCATATTCATCTCTTGATCTTTTCCGCCACAGTGCGAAGTCGAAGCCCGGCGCCCGCAGTACGACACTCCCTATTTTCATCCATCGGGAGATCACACAGAGGCACGATTCCTTTAACACACTCTGTGACACGAAGCCCTCGTCATCCGGTATTGTTCTCTCCAAGTCGGGGCCGGAATAACGTAAAGGGAGGGATCTCAGTCTTGACCGGCCCCCGGTGCGCATTAATTACGCAGTATCCCCCGTATCCATTCCGAGGGGACTCACCACACTCTTTCGTTGAACACTACAGTTGTGGACAAGCAAGGTCCACAAATTGCCTGTTGCCTTACCTAGACTTATTTATTTACGTCCGAATTTTAATTTTCGAGACCACACTGGCCCAAAGGGTTCAAAAAACATGCTCCGAGGTTTTTTCCACGACAAAGTACCGCCCCACTTTGCTACACTTCACCTACATTTACGTTACTCCTCATCCGACCACTCGTTCCCCTCCAACTCCCAAATTTCCACGGCCGATATTTTTCTTCGTTTCATTCTCGCTCTTGAAATGTCCATCTCCAGCCCCAAGCAATATCCTTACATATCCCATCTTTGTACTGCTGCATAGCCTTCCTGGCCAGTTACAGCGTAGTGTTAGAAATTCAATCAATCAATCAATCAAGTACATAGCGGCGCCAATGTTTTGGCCAAGATCCGAAAAATAGATTTGCAGATAGAGGCCATTCGCGAAAAAGTGTTTATCCTTGCTTAGCATAGCCACATTGATGCGATCAACGAGTTGAAATGTTATGAGTGCATGCGCGATCGGAAAAGTGTGCTGCTTACAAAGGCTTGTTCTCGATTATTGAGTGGCTCCATTGACCTCCGATCTTTGAAAAATCCGCATCACCTCAACTTCCAGGTAATCTTCAACCTAGCTTCATAGAATATTATTTTCGATTTCCTAGTTCACCACCTTGGGCCCGGATTTTTGAGAATTTCATTGTTGTAGTTCCGACAGCAGATCTTTGAAGATCATGGAACATTGAACAAGATATTGTCACGCTTCGACGCGTTCCAACGCCGCACGTGACCACGTGCATCCCCGACGTGCCCGACGGTCCGGGTGTTATCTTTTATCTATTCCACGTGACCGCGTACCACACGTGAAGGACCCATGACGTCACAACACGCCGGATCACGCAACAAGGTGTCGATCAATAAGCGGAACGCGACGACAGGTTATTGTACACGAACAATACGGACGACGGACACACATAATTAATAAACGATCTGTTTCAGTAGTATACACGACCTTAAGTCGTTATTGTAGTCAGTAAATATAGCGACCTCTAAACAGTATAAATACAGTAGATAGTCGCTTGTATTCTTTAGACTTTTTATTCAGTTCTTCTACCGCTCCTCTTACCCTCCACCCCCCAATCCTTGGTCGCACTGCGCGCCTTGGACGGAGACCGAGCCTTAGTTGTGACATAATAAAAAGTCTACCCTTCATGCCTTCCTACCGCCCCTTGCCGACAACCCCTTCCTCACCATCCCCTTCACCTCCCCCCACTTTCCACTACTTGGTCCTCTCTTACCTCTACTTGGACTCTCGTAAGGTGGAGAGCGTGGGAACCCCGCACCTTTATGTAAGCCATTTTGTGACACCGTTATAACTATACGCCACACTTTCAAAGAAATATTATAGATGCTAGGAAATGTGCCTATAAACAATGTTAACACCTCCTAGGAAGCAGAATCTTCAAAAAGGACACTAGTCCAAAGTTATAAGTACTTCTTTCCTTTTTTGGGAAATATGTTCCTATGGCACTTTCCATCCATTTGGTGCGATTTCGGTCAACCGGAATGGAGGATTTGGACGATTATATAATCTATCACATGACCGGCCCGACCATTCCTGCGCCTCCTTTGCAGCAAGTGATGGGTTACAAAATATCCTGCCAGCAGCCCCAAAATCCATTTTTTTTGCCACAGCCAGTGAGCAGCTGTCAAAATAGGCTACTAGGCATCTTAGCATCCAATATTCTGGCCTATGCTATGATGGGTATCATGCTAGGCTACTTATAAAGGAGGCATTGAGCTGGTGGGCCTGCAAAATGGGTTGCAAGCAGCCCCAAAATCCATTTTTTGCTGTAGCCAGCAAGCTGTCAAAATGTCCTGCCGGGCCAGGTAGGTAGGTAGGTAGCATAGACTCAATTTTTCAGCCCGCACTACTACGCGGGGATATCATGCCTCACTGTACAGCTGGCAAAATGGGCTAAGGGAAGCCCCAAAATCCATTTTTCGGCCCGTGCAATGCATGAGCACAGGAGCTCCCATGGAAAAAAAAAAAAAAAGAGGAGTGATGTATTACATTTTTTGGCGCAGATTTATTAAATTTTTGTTCTCGACCTCAAGATTTGGACGGTCACGTCACGCTTTGTCACGGATTATATAAAGGTGCGGGGTTCCCACGCTCTCCACCTTATTTGAAGACCCATCTCCCTCCCCCCGACTCTCCTTTGTTTTATCGCGAAGTAAAACAATTGACAGTCGCCCGACACATGTGAGTGATCCACGATAGCGGACAGACACCAGGCAACGGGAAACGTTGAGCCCGTCCCACGCCTTACGGTAGTCGCAGGAGTGCCGGCCTGACCTTCGGGAAGGACCGCCTCACAGTCGTCGGGGGTGTCGTAGAAGACCCGGGACTGTTCCGTTTGCAAAAGATCACCTCGTACCCACCACCCGCTTAGTGCGGACCGACCCCTTCCCCACCAACCTCGCCGGCCCGTCGCAACGTATCGCGACACTCATACCTCGGACACTTCGTCCACTTCGTCCTCATCCTCTCAATCCGCCTCCCCGCCATCACCCCTATCCCCATTCGAACCCCGACCCCCTACACCTCCGAACCCATATTTTCCCACACCCGTCGCCATCCCCCTTCGGCCCATCATGCCGAGCTCTAAAGTTATCCTCGCCAACCCCCCGCCGTTCTTTAACGGCAACAAGACCAAGTGGAGTAATTTCCACGACACCCTATCCACTTACATCGCCGCGTATGACGATGAACTGGACACCCAGAAGAAAAGGGTGTTCTTTACCATCTCGTTCCTCCGGAATGAGGACGGCTCGGACTGCCTCGCGGCGGACTGGGTCCGGAACTGGAAGAAGCGGACGTTTTCCGCCGGCGCACTTCCCGCCACCTACACCCACTCAGCACTGATGGTCGAGTTGGAGAGTGCGTTCAAGGATCAAAACCTTGCGCAGGTGGCGCACCAGCGCCTGACGGCCACGCGGCAGGGAAGCCGCTCGCTTGTCGAGTTCATCCAGCAGTTCGAGCTGGATGCAGAGATGGCCGGGTACAGCCCGAACTCGGCCGACACCGGGTACAACGCGTTCCTGGTGGAACTCCTGGAGGACTTAGTCGCCAAGGAGTTGATCGAGCAGGTGTACGCGGGCGGGAACCAGGTTCCCGACACGTGCAAAGGGTTCAAAGATCGCCCAGTCCCGGGTCTTCTATGACACCCCTGACGACTGCGAGGCGGTCCTTCCCGAAGGGTGGGACGGTCTCAACGTTTCCCGTAGCCTGGTGTCTGTCCGTTATAGTGGATCACGTACTATGTCGGTCGCACGATTAACCGTTGCGGGCGGGTAGAGGTCGGGGAGGGTAAAATGGGTCTTGATGAAGCAGCTGCGCACGACGCGCAGAAAGGGGTAAGAGGTAGAGTGGGGAGGAAAGGGAAAGGGTAGGGGCAGTAGGAAGGTATGAAGGGTAGACTTTTTATTACGTCACAACTAAGGCTCGATCTCCGTCCAAGGTGCGCAGTGCAACCAAGGATTGGGGGGTGGAGGGTAAGAGGAGCGGTAGAAGAACTGAATAAAAAGTCTAAGGAATACAAGCGACTATCTACTGTATTTATACTGTTTAGAGGTCGCTATATTTACTAACTACAATAACGACTTAAGGTCGTGTATTCCTGGTACCGACTTAGGTACCAGGTCTACGTATCACAATTGCGAACCCGGATCGTAGCGGTAACTTCCGGCTCCAGGCCTTTGATGGGCCCACCCGAGAATTCCGACCCTGATCGCAGCGGTAACTCCCGGTTCTAGGCCTTGGTCGGCCTTCCTGCGGTCCATTCCTCTGTTATCTTCATGCCTCTGTCTCACTCTTATAACATGCATGGTGGGCTGCCTTTTCTTTCTGTCTTAATGTTTTTCAATAGCTACAGAAGACATATCCGAGGTGTCTAGCCCAACTAGATGTCCAATGAAATTTGTGTAGATCTTGGAGACAGTCATTTGTCGCCTCCATATCTATTAAATCGGGAGTTTGAACTCCACTAGGGTGATAATGGAGTTCAAACAAGCTACGTGTCCGATCTCTCAGTCAAGTATGTCACAATCAAACATTTTGACATCCTGGCATGGCTTGAAGTCTTGAACATTGGTAAACAGAAACTTGACTTACTGACTGCTTAGCTACAACACAGTTGCACACGCAGTTGTCACTTTTTCCTTGGGTTGTGTGGCTTTCACCCGGTGAAATGGTGACTCTCGAAGCAACGGTGAAATGAACCAGAACGCAAAATGCTAATGCTAAGTTGGACAAGATCCAACTAACTAACACCAACACTAACACTGCTCTAATCAAATCAACCAATCTCCTCTCTTAATGAGTGTCAACAGTGCGAGTTGAAGTTGAGTTCGGGGTTTTAAGATCGTATAGACGACCCTAGAGCAAGTTGTACTCGTAGAATTCTTCTGACTGAGTTTGTCTCGACAAGATTACTCGGTCTCGACGCAAGTCTGTTCTTATAGTATAGGTCTTTGTCCAAAGGACAGTGCGGCAAATGATGAACAAATGCTTGTGTTTTACGACCAAAGGTCAGGTTTGTTGTCTGTTAAGACGGTAGGGTTGCCCCAAGGTAGTGTTGATACAAGATCTCAGGTAGGTTTCGGTCAAGATGACTTTCAAATCCAATTCTTCGATCTAGTGGGCTAACCCCGTAGGGCTGCCCACCGTCCCCGTCTTTACGGGTGTGACGTGTGCCGTCAACGGCATGCCGTCCCGTCCCGTCGAGCCTTGTGGGAAAACCATTGACGGGACGGGTACGGGTGGCCGTTGACGGCCGTAGACGGGTTGTTTGCGTGAGATGTGAGTTTTTACTCTGAAAATCCAGTGCATCAGCAGTAGTTTGGTATTCAAGATCGTGCTAATGAAAGCAGCTCCAATACCGGCTCGAATCCCTCTGTAGTTGGGTCAAAGAGCCATGGTGCTGCCGAAATTTCACGGCCATCACGGCACTTCTGTCAGGCAGTTAAGTGCAAGCCAATATAATTTGTGCGTTGCCGACCATTCACAGAAGGAACTGTGCCTTGGCCCGCAGGCAATCGAGGATCGAGTATCGAATTTGGTGGGCACGGCTGCCAGTGCCGTCCCGTCCCCGTTGACGGCCGTCTTTTTGCCGTCCCGTACCGTCTCGGGCCCAAAATGCCGAAAAGACGGCCGTACCCGTTGACGGGACGGTGGGAAGCCCTATAACCCCGAGCGACCCTACTCCGCTGATACACCGCGACAACGGGGTACCTCCAGCAATATGTGCTACCTTGTCTCGACAATCCTGCCCGTATTTATACCTAAATCCAATGTCCCTTACTCCATGTTAATTACTCATATCCGGACCGCCGGAACCGCGAATTCCCACAGATTTAGAATGTAATCCCTCCGATTGGTTGGTCGAGGAGTCATCTCGACTCATGAAACTGCCGCTAATGATCGGGTAGTGGTAGGGATGAGCACGGGTCCGGGTCCGGGTATAAAACAGTCAACCCGGACCCGAACCCGGAAAACCCGTACCCAAACCCGCGGGTCCACGGGTTGTCCACGGGTTGTCCGATTTGATCGGATCATGCATGCCGAGGGCTGCCGGGAAGGTTTTACACGCTCAAAGTATTAGATATGTTTACTAATTGAGGTTTTAAAATTGTTTTAAAATGCATCAAATGTGTAACAGAAGCCTGGGAGTACCTTCAACACCTGATAGCCATGTCAAAGTGTCTTGAAATGTGTCAAAATGCATAATAAAAATGATGTTTGCAGACCTGTAGTGTACCCGAAGGGTTCCGGGTCCACTAAAATTGGAACCCGTACCCGTACCCGGGCCGACCCGACCCGGAAACCCGCCGGGTTGACCCGTACCCGTGCTCATCCCTAGGTAGTGGTCAGTGGTGCCCGGAACGCGAGTGGGGTATGCATTGCACGAAACAAAATGATCAAGGAAGTCACGACTGCAGAAGACATTGTCAGGGCGAGTCTCGTTCCCGGTCCCCTTTGCTCTCAGAGTTGCAATGCCCTTGGGCAGGGGCATACCCATGTCGTACCTCCCCAGCAGCTGAAGCAGTAAGTGCACCGCATTTTCTGCTTGGTTCGTGAAAAGGTGCCAATTCCTATCTTCGTCCCACATCGGACTATGTCGATTGAAATCGCCCAGCCAGAGATAGAAGGTACGGCCTCCATTCTGCGGCTGTGCTCGCACCGTACGCATGTAATCACGTACCGCCTCCAGTCTTCCGTCGTGGTCACCGTCGTTGTATACATTGATGATTCGCAGAGTCCCGAAGGTGCCCCTCAACTCGATGCCCACCACGTCCATCGATGGAACATGGATCTGCGACCACATGTCCGTTGGCAAGGAGGTGCTCACCAGCATCACCGCCCTCGGTCTCGGAGCTCCATCCTCCCTCCTGTGCTCTGACGGGTACACCACTCTCCAGTGTGAGTTTGCCCTGGTAACGTTCCCTGGGCCCACGTACGGCTCTTGTAGCGTGGCAAAATGGTAACGATCTCTCCCCATTGTCTGTAGAAGTTCGTGCTGATTGTTGAGTCCGCGGTCCAGGTTTTGCTGCCAGATCATCAGCTTTCGTGGCAACGGACCTCCCCTAGGCCGTGGATTCATGGAGCGCCGTCCACGGAAGGGGCCGGGTCCCGGGTCATCACCTGCGATAGAGGCGAAGGAGTGATGGGTTGGTGAGCAAAGAGACCGTTCAAAGGAGGGCGAGCTGCCAGGGACGTATCAGACCACTCCACCTGTCCTCCCCCCTTTTCTCCTCCTCCCGCACCGCTGCCCTCCCCCGTGCCAGCCGTTCCTCCGCCCGCCCTTACATTCACACGTTCGCCTACGACTCCACTCCCCTCACCCCCCCTCGCGTTATTCTCCACTGCCGTTCTGCCCATAATACCCCTCCGCTGCGACTGTGACAGCCCGTCTGCTTGCCGTTGGAAGGCCTCGTAGATGGCCGGCTGTCTGCGACCATCTTGCGCCCACATATTCCCTTGCACTGCTGATCTGGCTCGTCGTCCATCCCACCCCTGATCAACCGCACCACCATACTTGCTCCCCCTATTCCCCCCTCGACCGGCATATCCCCCCGCGAGCCGTCCGGTCCCTACTCCACCCCCTCCTCTCTGCTGTGTCACTGCCGGCTCGCTCATCGCTGGTTGCGGCGTCGCCGAGGAAGCCCAAGTGTGAGGATCTTCAGTCGGGAAATAGCGATACCCTGCGGTGGGGTCCTTCGCTTTTCGACGTTGCTGCTCTCGCTGGAAGACAGGGCACTGGCAATCCACCGCCCCGTGGCCATCAACCCCACAATTGGAGCAACTGAAGACACCTGTGTCAGTCACCGGGGCAACGCCCACACACATCCACATCGGACTTGCATGTGTTTGCCAGATGACCGTCATACTTCTGGCACTTCACGCATCGTCTAGCTTCTTCCTCCGATTTCCGAACTCGCACCCGTACACCCTGTATGAAAATATCGCCGTCGATGGCATGGTTAGCGGTGTCTGCAGACGCAAATTCGATCTTCAGGTGGGCGACCTTCTGGCCGAATGCACGGTGGTGCAGCGCTTTAATCCACCGAGCACCTACTATGTCACCCTCCTTCAGACCACTTTCCTTCTCCATGAGGCGCCACGTCCCCCCGTCCTCGATGCGTGTTTCGATAGGCACCATCTCTGCCACCATCTCGAGCCGCCGAGGACAGTAGACACAGGAGCCTCCCAAGGCAGCTACGAACTTCTCCATGACACTCGGGGATTTAACCCACGACGCTGTCTTCTCGTCCAGGCAGTCAAAAACCACCCCCCCATTCTGCAGCCTGCGCGCAGCGACGAAAAGCGCCCCTTCCATTTTCTCCATCATAATCCCGAGCGCCAGGTTAGCCTTCTCCTTCAACTCTAGCTCGGACAGTCCACCCAGCGAGTCGGTCGCCGCATCCGTTGCTTTGTCAACGAGGATCTGTCGGTGCATCCGAACCCCTCTCGCCAGTATCCCCGCCTGCTCCGCAGTCATGGTCGTGGCCGCCGCCGCCGCGTACGAGCGGGGGCCCATAGGGACCGGGCGCAACGCTTGCGCCTCCACGGCCACCACCGTCTCCTTTCCCGTTTTCTCCACTGCTTCTTTCAGGTCTTTGACCTGCGCCTCCAGCGCCCGCAGCTCCTCGCGCGACTCCTCCACCATAGCAGTCAAAGTGGACGACGCACCTAATAGCTCGTTCACTGTTGTCTGAATCCCTTCTTGGCTATTCACCAGTCCCTCGATGTACGGAGACACCGCCGTGGCGACAGACTCCGCACAGCAATCCGCCACTTCCTGCGCCACTGACGCGTCGATAAACTCGGCCATGAAGGCAAGGGCTCGTAGTGTGTCGGACATGGACTTCTGTAGGGTCTGTGGCAGTAAAGAGATTTTTAGTAGCACCGCGAACAAATCCGCGCGGGTGAAAGGTGCATCCTTCGCAATCCAGTGGCTCTCCTCGAGATAGTGGCGAGCGGTGTCAGCGTCTCCAATGTTGTTATTCTTAGTTTTCTCATTCACTTCAATAAGCTGGGGGCGGCTGGTGAGCCCCCCCACTCGCTGTTGTATGTCTTTCACGGTGAACCGCTGACTATATAAACACTCGTGAAATAAATCCAGTAAACCCTAGTGTAGAACACCAGAATAAACTAAATCCAACCACAAACACCTCAATATCCAACAGTACAGTTCGGGGTTCCAACCAAGTATTAGGTTGTGGCAATTTGAGCGGTAGGGAAGCTTAGTTGAATTGCGTGCAATTCGAATCCAACGTTCAGACTACTGTTCCAGGCGCTGTAAGCGTTCTAGAGAGTATTCGAGAAGTTGTTTTCAACACTGTAGGGTGGAATAGCTCCTGGGTGTCGTGTACGACCTTATCTTTACGTTCTCGGCAAGTTTCCAATCACAATTCACTAGTTCCGCTTATTGACCCCAGTCCGTGTCCGTGTCCGTTTCCTTGTACGTTTATGAAGCACCGTGCACAGAATTCAATCCAATAGCGACCAATATATTGCAACTGAAACACACAATAAGAAAACTTTAATAGATTTCCCAATAGTATTCCGAATGGACACAAAGCTTTCCCAGGGTTGATCACACTAGCAGAGCTACGTGCGTCTAGTCAAGAAAGGTGGGGTCCACTGGTGTTCTACCAAGAATCCTCCTGTATTTATACAAACTGACTGTACTACGTGAATAAATAAATATTACATGCAATCACGACTTATTAATACTGAAACTTGAGATCCGGGTATACTGCCTCTTCAGGCCACTACTTTGAGGTATATTGGCCACCCATCGGCCAATGAGAGTCCATACTCTCCGGGTGCACAATCAGCTTACTGATGCTCTGCAATCTGATCCCATCTTACTGATCAATATATATTTTATAACCCTCTGCCCGAACACCACCACAACTAATTGTTCCGGTGTCATTCAGCGGTCTTGTGGTTTTCAACCCTTAGCCCTCGACCCACTTTGGTCTTATTAAACTTTTACCCTCGACCTGTGGTCAAAGCGGAGATTTCTGATCGGGCCGTTGTCGGCTGATTCGGATCTCTCGGACTTGATCGGGTTTTATCGGACTCTGTGTAGTCTCGCGCTGTTCTCTACTTCTCATTACTGGTAGGTCCCTCGGTGCTCTCTTCAGATCTATTGTAGCTTGACATGCCACTGATATTATACCCTTGATCAGAACACGCTCAGACAACCCCAATTCGACTGAATGGTTAGGTAGCTGAATTGCACGCAATTCGGTTTGGCTTACTCCTGCTCGCTGACCCATCTGGAATCATTGAGAAGATAGTCTCCTAGCGCTTATTGGTGGCGTATAGTCCAATAGTTAACTGCTCGGGTCTTGCAATAACTCTTGTACTCTTAGAAGATGTAATTTAATAAGACTTGTTCTATTCGTGTAAATAGAACAGAAATGCGAAATTGTATGGATTTCACGCATGGCCAAAATGCCGCCTTATCAACGGTCGGAGCGGCCAGCGGTGTCGGTTTCGGGGGTGATCCCCTAGGAGGAGTCGTCATCTTTCTTTCACACTTTGGGTGGTAGCAAGTATATTAGAGACTGCCTGAGTAGTTTCAGGTGAATCGAGTCGGAATTGCGCGCAAACGGCGCGTCGGGCGTCGGTGCCACTCGAGATTTTCGGGGTCCTGATCGGGGTGCCACGTGGTCGAGGTTGAAGGAACCCACCAATCGAGACTTGACTACATCCATTGCTCTTACTTGTCGCAAGGCACTTTACTCGTACCTCTCTTGCAGCTTATTGTCATCTAAGCTCGCGCTCTTATACTCGCCCACGAACTTCGCACACCTTCCTGCGCAGACCACGCTCTTGTAGCGGCGGGAACGAATCTTCGTGAACATTTTGGCAAATCGTCTACGCCTCTACGGTTTCGACTTCTTATACACCGAGAAGTTCACCGTCGAAAACCCGTTGACGTCGAAGTCATCTACGAACCAACCCCTTGGAAGGATCATCGACTCGGACACGTGCCCTATACGATCATTGGAGGAAGGCGCGTCTCTCGAACGAAGTAGAAGGCTTTGGAAATAGTTCCAAGGGACACTATTTTTCTCACTGGTTTGGGTTCCAGGGGCCTTTTTGAATGCTTTTTTAAAGTTACTTCCAGTACACGTATTTTTCTACTATTTTCTGCGCTAGCTACTAGGAAATCGTTTATGCTCTTTCGTAGACTAGCATTTACATCCGTATATATATCGTCCTCAGGGTCCTGAGTAACTACAGGGTCAAATTTATATATAGCGTTCAATTTGGGAGTCTGGGGCGCCACTTCGGCCTTGAGCGGGGGCCCCTTTAAAAACCCGCCTCTCGGAGAGTGGCGGCGAGGACAGCCAGGTCCTCGTGTGCATAGTCTTCGGCCTTGATCGACCGGATATTAAATTTGTTGGCGCGCGGCGCCGGGCAGTCCCTCTTCATGTGACCCTCCTGGCCACAGTTGTAACATTTGAAGACCGGCCGTTTCGGCCCGGTCTTGTCCACGTCGATCGGCGCCACTTCTCCGGGCCCGATCTTCTTCATCAAATGCGACTGCCCGCCGGCAACCGCCGCGTTCCCCTTGACAACCGGCGCGGTCTTCTGCGTCGGGGTCCAGAACATTCGGCTCCGCTGAGCCGCTCGGAGCTTCTTGCGCTCCTGGTTCCCGTTGATCACCATCAGGCGATCTTTGAACTCTTTGTACTTATCGGGAACCTGGTTCCCGCCTGCGTACACCTGCTCGATCAGCTCCTTGGCGACTAAATCCTCCAGGAGCTCCACCAGGAATGCGTTGTACCCGGTGGTGGCCGAGTTCGGGCTGTACCCGGCCAATTCTGCATCCAGCTCGAACTGCTGGATAAACTCGACAAACGAGCGGCTTCCCTGCCGCGTCGCCGTCAGGCGCTGGTGCGCCACTTGCGCAAGGTTTTGATCCTTGAACGCACTCTCCAACTCGGCCATCAGTGCCGAGTAGGTGTAGGTTGCTGGAAGAACTCCTGCGGTGAATGACCGCTTCTTCCAGTTTCGGACCCAGTCTGCCGCGAGGCAGTCCGAGCCGTCCTCGTTCCGGAGGAACGAGATAGTGAAGAACACCTTTTTCTTCTCGGTGTCGCGGCTATGTACGTCGATAGGGTGTCGTGGAAGTTATTCCACTTGGTTTTGTCACCGTTGAAGAACGGCGGGGGGTTGGCGAGGATAACTTTGTAATTCGGCATGGCGGGCCGAAGGGGAATGGTGACGGGTGTAGGGAAAGGTGGGTTCGGCAGTGTAGGGGGTCGTGCGCACGACGCGCAGAAAGGGTAAGAGGTAGAGTGGGGAGGAAAGGGAAAGGATAGGGGCGGTAGGAAGGTATGAAGGGTAGACTTTTTATTATGTCACAACTAAGGCTCAGTCTCCGTCCAAGGCGCGCAGTGCGACCAAGGATTGGGGGGTGGAGGGTAAGAGGAGCGGTAGAAGAACTGAATAAAAAGTCTAAAGAATACAAGCGACTAGCTACTGTATTTATACTGTTTAGAAGTCGCTATATTTACTAACTACAATAACGACTTAAGGTCGTGTATACTACTGAAACCGATCGTTCATTAATTATGTGTGTTTGTCGTCCGTATTGTTCGTGTACAATAACCCGTCGTCGTTAGGCGTCGATCACCTTGTTGTGTCGTCGTGTTGTGATGTCATGGGTCCTTCACGTGTGGTTCGCGGTCACGTGGAATAAATAAGGATACACCGTCGGGTACGTCGGGGATGCACGTGGTCACGTGCGGCGTTGGAACGCGTCGAAGCGTGACACCAGCCCTCCTAAAAAATTAGCATAGTTCTCATTTTGAGGTTAGAATACAAGGACCGATGATTACCCTAATATAGGTCGGATCCCAAAGTCCGGACAAAATTCCGGAAGAATTTCGATCAAAAAAACCCAAAAATGACCGCTTTGCCGAGAAAACGTTTTCTGCAGCCCCAGAAAGCGTGGGAACATCTGAAAAGTCCGGACAAAAGTTAGATTGAGGCCGATCTTCCGGATCCGACCTATATTGGGGTAATCATCGGTCCTAGAATACATTACTAGTGACCTTGGTACTTAGCCACAGAAAAGTATTAAGATGAGAATGGGACACAAGGGCAGTTTGCCATCAAAGAACTCCATCACACTTACATAAGCGCACGATTCTGGAACCGTGGTTGCCGATACTCAGGGTACGTCGGGGATGCACGTGGTCACGTGCGGCGTTGGAACGCGTCGAAGCGTGACAATCGGGTGATTCGGTACCACGGGGTGCCGAGGATAGATCATCTCGGACCGGGATCCGAGGTACCTCTCGGGGTTCATGGGGGAGCTTAACCGGCTTCTCGGCATAGAGATGAACCCGAGCACGGCGTTCCACCCGATCACGGACAGGCAGACGGAGCGGATGAACCAGGAGATCGAGAAGTATCTCCGGGTTTTCGTAAACTATCGCCAATCGGATTGGGCGGAGTGGCTCGCTTTGGCCGAGTTCACACACAATGACAAGGCTAGCTCGGCCACAACGATGAGCCCGTTTTACACAAACACCGGTTATCACCCTTGGAAAGGGATCGAGAACGCGGTGGAGTCGCGGAACGAGGCGGCGGATGATTTCGTAAAAAAGATGAAGAAAATATGTAACGAGGCCACAGCGGCCCTCGAGAAAACCCAGAAAATCATGAAAAAACAATACGACGCGCATAGGAGAGATGCGCCGGAGATCAAGGTCGGTGACAAGGTGTGGTTGGATGGACGAGACATCACCACTAGTCGGCCGACGAAGAAGCTGGACGATCGGCGGCTCGGCCCGTACGAAGTCCTGGAGAAGGTCGGTGCAGCGGCTTGGCGGCTCAGGCTGCCGGAGACGGACCTATCACATCCGGTCTTCAACGAGTCGAAGCTGACGCTGTACGTGGAGCCGCCGGAGCATAGGCGGGAGATAAGGCCAGCACCGGAGATAGTGGCCGGGGCGCCGGAGTACGAGGTCGAGGAGATTATCGACCATCGGAAACGGGGACGGGGTTACCAATACCTCGTCAAGTGGAAGAGCTATCCGCTCGGGGAGCGGACGTGGGAGCCAAAGCGGCACTTGACGCACGCAGCCAAGATCCTGGCAAAATACAACAAGGATCATGGGCTGGGGAAAACATCGGAGAAAAGGGCCGTGGACGCGAGGCTAGATATTGGCAAGATGGCCGGTGAGGAGAAGGCGGCCTGGGCCACGAAGCTTAGGGCGATGGGATTAATGCTGCCCAAGGAGCAGGAAATCGGCAGGATTTCCGCGAAGAACCCAGGACGCGCCCAGGACCGGGCGGACCGCTTCCTTGCGGAACACAGCAAGGAGGTGCTGGCCGAAACGGCTAGGAAGCTTCGTGCAGCAGGGATTATGCCGCCGAAGGAGGAAAAAGCTACGGAGGAAGTCGTCGAAGACGATACCGAGGCGGAGATGGCAGCGTTTGCCGCGAGAGCACGTGCGGCGGGGCCTATGCCGCAGGAAATTGCAGCGCAGGCTGCCGAGGAGGAGCCGGTGTCGTCGACGGGCAGTTTGCCCGTGTTGCCCTTAGGAAACTGGGATTATTTAATACGCCGGTATAAACCGAAGAAGGAGTCGGTGGACTACCCGAGGAGGTTCCTTTTCGACCCTGACACGGGCCGGAAAGTGGAAATATTTAAATTCCCTGTGGATGGAGAAGAGGGATGGACTCGCGATACCTCCGTTGAGGTTTAAATCGCCTTTATTTATCATCGTCGGGACGACGATCCTAGGAGGGGGGTAATGTCACGCTTCGACGCGTTCCAACGCTGCACGTGACCACGCGCATCCCCGACGTACAGTTGGGGACAATCAAAGTCCGCTTGTTTCATAGTGCAAGAACCGGCATTTTTCGGATAAATCTGACAGCAGATTCGGATCCGGAGGGGTAAGAGGAGCCCAAAAACATACCTCCGAAGTTTTTCCTACGAGCCGTTGTTTTTCTCAATATTTTGGGTTCATTGAACGAAATTGTGTGTACCTCTCTGAGGGCTCTGGGGCTGAGATATGTCTACAATATCCTCCAAATGAAATGAAATGAGGTCTGCACAAACTACACGGCTTTTACGGATTAATTGACAGTCAGATTTTGACTCCCTGGAGGCTTTCGGACGGAAATAGGTGCCAGATCAAACCATTTTTCACATCTGAATTTCTCGATAAATTTCCAAGATGTTGTTGGAATCGTAACCAGCTCACGAAAAGGCGTCGATTACCGATTTTCTCATATTTTAAGCTATCTATTTAGAAATTTCTCAATATTTTGGGGTCTGATCATCGATTTTTTTGAGAATTTGGACATTGTGCTCGTGCCAATCTCTCCATTTACCTGTAAAATCACTTCCTAAATCGTTGCCGTAGGCTTGGGAGCCATCTGGCGACGATGTTATTCTAGGTTCCCACGGTCCCCAAATAGGCGGGTTTTGATTGTCCCCGACTACCCAACGAGTTTTCTTTATTCACCCGCGTGACCGCGTAACCGACACGTGAACGAACACGTCACAACACGCACGACGGGCGCACAAGCTGTCAATCAACAAGTGCAACGCAACGACAGGTTATTGTACACGAACAATAGGGACGACGGACAAGTGTAGTCAGTAATTATAGTGACTCTTGAACAGTATAAGTACAGTAGCTAGTCGCTTGTATTCTTTAGACTTTTTATTCAGTTCTTCTACCGCTCCTCTTACCCTCCACCCCCCAATCCTTGGTCGCACTACGCGCCTTGGACGGAGACTGAGCCTTAGTTGTGACATTGGAAGACTGTCAGCCAGACAGAAAAAACTGAAGAAGAGTCACAAAGAATCAACAAGACCAAAGTATAGATCTGGCGAGACGAGTGAGCTACGACAAGATAGAGGTAAAGATGAAATAAGACTGAGCATAAGTAAGCAGTGGTCAGTCCGTGAACTGGGGCTGGGTTTACACAGATCTGCTTGAATCCCTCTGTGGGTGAACATTGGTGGTTGAGGTGATAGCAAAGGTTCGGGCTCTCATACTACATGGTTCACATGGTTCAACTATTGATCCCTTTTTGGCTGGGTATTTCAATTCCTCAAGAGGTTTTGCATGTCACCGAGGGTGAAGAAAACATTGAGCAAAGCCTTACAGCCCACACCATCACCTCTCATTCCCTGTGATTCCAGATAGGTCTGCAAGGAGAATGTGGTTGTGGGAGCATCATGGTATCAGCCCACCGTCTCCCCTGTCTCCACCTCACCCAATGTCTCGGTACTGCGCAGCTGTCGCTGACGCTTGTGCTATCAGCAAAGTCTGACAGCAATCCCATGCTGGAAGTGATCTGTGACACCGGTCACCTCCATGCTCTAGCCCACGGGCTCAAGTTTTCTTATCTACTTTTTACCTTACAGACTTTACTCATACTTAGGTTGGTACTGCGCTCTTGTCATGTCCCTACCTCACTCCACCTCCCTCATAGCACCTTTATCCCCACACTCGTCCCATATACCTGCAACCAAATGTACAACTTCACATCTAACACAGTGAAGTGCTGGATTGGAAGCACAAGCAAAGAGGTGAAAGCAAGCAGCAGCTCATTGACTTTGCTGAGGTGTGTGCTAGTGGAAATTATTTTGTTTGTGATATGCCCTGCCACTTGTCACCAAACTCTGGTCATTCGTGGTGGCTGTTGGCTGTGTGGAGTTAAAATCCCACATTGATTTTGAATGAATTGAAATTTCAAATGTCCCACCTGCATTGCCAAATTTTGTTCACTTCTCACAGCAGGAGTGGGCTAGATCACTTGCACATAGATTGAAATTTAAATAATATCCCGACCTTTGGTCACTCCTCGCAGCAGCTGATTGGTTCTTAATATTTGTTCCTGCCAGAAATTGAATGCACCAGGTATTTAGGTCCTTATATAACTGGTTACAGCCACTATCCTATCACAAAAGAAATAAATGAACCACATCAACTGTTTGGAGGCATGAATATGATTTTTGCTGGTGATTTTTCCCAACTTCCTCCCGTAAAGGCAAAAAAACTGCACAGTCCAGATGATATCATAGTCTCTGTAACCTCTTCCAGAGAGCAGGTATACAAGTCTGAACAAGGCAAGTGCTTTCCATGGATGTCATGATTCCCAACAATTTCAAACTTCAGATATGCCCCCCCCCCCCCTGTTTGTTGCTGACCTTTGGTCAGTCCTCATGGCAGGTGGGGCCTGAATGGGGAAACACCAAATTGATAGAATTTTTAAAAATGTCCTGCTGTTTGCTGACCTTCACTCTATTTCTACTTGGATTCACCAGAAATTATTGTTTTATGGTCCAATGTGAGCTTGTTGATGCCCATGCATGCATTGACTGAGCAAACCTTGAGCTGCATATGTATTTAAATTATTATAATGGCACTTGTTCCTACCTTGAATCCTGAGGCATTGTCTCTCTGATGTACCAGAGATGCCTGGGTTACAAATATATGTTCGCAGTGGGAATCGAACATGCGCGCGAAGTGTGGCAAAGATTACATAAGCTGCCCACAGCCACTATTTTATCACAAAAAATCTAATCAACCTAGCAGAAAAGACTTCAACACAGCCACTATTTTCCATTCCACGGAAGATGGTCACTGACTTGTTCAGAGGTCGAGAAATCCTCATCCCGAATTCTCAAATAGACGATCACTTATTATATAAGCACTTGTAAATAGACGATCACTTGTGTGTAAATCAGTATATTTATAGTAGCGCTCAGGTTTACGGCCTATGTGGCTACTTTGCTAGTACTAGGTATCTGGCTGAGTCCTACGGTGTATGTATGTTGGTAGTGCATTTCCCCGCGCCCCCCCCTGAAGCCAGGGATAATTGCAAAAGTGCCCATATAACGTAGGTCCCACAAGCGTATGTATGTTGGTAGTGTATCTCCCATCGCGTCCGTCCGCAAGCCGTCCGCTGGGTAAATGCACAAGTGCCCACACGCAGGTCCTTCGTCGAAGGAAGATGCCCGAGAAGCAATGAGATCGAGGTTCGTGGGTGGTGCGTGGACCTGGATGTACTGGTGTGAAATTGGTGGGGTGTGGGGTGGCTTGTTCCATTTGTATGTGCCGAAAGGGACGGATCAACGGTCCCGGAGGTGAAAGAGAGGAGAAGTGGGTGGCATAGGTGGTAGAGGAGTGCATATGCATAATGGAACACGCCGGGCCAAGTGGCCAATTCTTGAGTAGGTCGGGCCGAGGATGCAGGGCAACTACGTCGAAGCAAGAAAGCGCTATCCCCCCAACGATGGCGCGAAAACACGTGATCCGGTGAGCGCGGCCCGCTCACGTGTCCTTACCCAACACGCCAGCAACTTCGCAAGTCCAAAAGCACCGTGCACATCCTGCGAGATGACCTCTGTTGGAATAACAACTGAAACACCAATGCACCGCCATCGTATGACTCCGGGCGCTGCCGCGGGAGATCTTTTCCACCGACTCTACACACTGCTCCAACTCATCCTGACTCTTTCCTCACAATTTCCTCATGTGTTCCCTTGGTTCATTACTTATACTGACTCTTACGGACTCATGCGCGCGCTGTTCTCTTATGGTCTACATTTACCTTTTTTTGTACATATTACTCATCTGTTTGTATAAGTACTGTAGAAATTCTACCGAGACCCCTGCGCGTTTGCAGAGGGTCACTGAGCTTCGCTACGTCCCTAGGCTCTAAATCCAACAACCTCCCTCATAGCACCGTTATCCACGCACCCGTCCTATCTCACTCGCCGCTCTACACGTTACCTCTCCACGCCAGTTAGTTACCTTCTCTGTCTTACATTATTACATACGAGTGCCACATGGGCCCCAAGGGCCCGCGCGCACTATAATGAATTTGAAATGAAATGAGACTTGCAGTCTTGCTTACAGATAACGCTATTGACCCAACGGTGTAGCGCAAACACGTGACCGGCTGATCCCGGTCCGGAGCCGTGCCCCGCGTTTCGCTCAGTCCAACAAGCCCGTTCGAACATGGCTCTCTGCCATGGGCTTAAGTGAGGTATTGAGCGGGATAAATACTATTTAGACTCAAAAACAAACACATAATCAGTAACAGAAAAATGAAGAGTGTACCTACCAACTTGTAGATAATTCGGCAAGTAGTATCACACTTGAACCTTTGCGGAGTTTGTCATTTCATGGGATCTACAGGTAATATTATTACTTACTAATATGATCCTACATTACTATCCTCAGAATTTGAAATGGGAGCGCCCATGCTGAAGGTGAGCACGATGTTTCTGACTTGAACCCCAAAAGGAACTTGAAATTGCGACACCGAGGACATCCGGAGACACCGGGGACATTCCGATGAAATCCGACGCATCGGTGAGGTCCTCGGAGCCATCGGACGCGTTCTATTTCCATGGATTGGCGTGGGCGCGCCTCTGACGAATCCTTTTGCGTGGAGGTGCGAAAGGAAGAAAAAGTGTGCCCGAAAAAATACATGAAGCTTCAGTCAAACTTGCAGGCATAGCATGGAGCAAACACTTCTTAGTACCTCATAGAATATCTATTGAATTAGGTAGGGACTAAGTACGTGGAAATTGTGTCCTTGGGACTTGGCGAAACGCGGGGCACGGCTCCGGACCGGGATCAGCCGGTCACGTGTTTGCGCTACACCGTTGGGTCAATAGCGTTATCTTCTTGCTTACAGCAAGTTCATCGCGACTCGGGCTGGCGTGGAGAGGTAACGTGTAGAGCGGCGAGTGAGATAGGACGGGTGCGTGGATAACGGTGCTATGAGGGAGGTCATCTCGCAGGATGTGCACGGTTAGGGCATCAAACCGTACGTATTACGCCCACGGGCGTAACAATTACGACGTATTTTTATTACGCCACGCCCTCAGCCGTTCGTCAGCACCAGGTAGAGTGAACCAAACGGGACGGGTCCCGTCCGTACAGTCCGTTTACGCCGTATTTACGGCTTTTGCCAACACAAAGGGAAGTTTGAACAATTTCAGGGCTAACATGGGGCTAAAATGGTCCCAGTCATCCTCTCACTCCAGAAAAGTCTGCGCCCGGCCTCAGACACACCAAAATCAATCGGATTCAAGTCCTTAAATAAGATCGGAGCTATCGGCGGGTCCGGCAAGCTTCATCAGCCTGCGCGGGATCACTGATATATGGCGGCACTGATCCCGGCACTGCCCCACAGTGGTTCCGCGATGGTCGGCAGGGGGTTCCGTACGATCCGAGTCGTTCATCGTGACCCTCGGGATGCTGATTTGCTAACGCGTATTTTACGCGTAAACGGACGGTTACGGGGCTACGTTTACGGGTTACCCCGTCACGTCCCCGTACCGTCCGAGACTGTGTCAAGCCTGTCGACGGTACGGGGACGTACCCGTTTTTACGGGCCGTCTGTCCGTAAAAATACGGGACTTTGTGCCACTTGCTTTGATTGTGGTGGTTTGTGATCAAGAGTTCTTTTATAGACGATCACTTATTACATAAGCACTCGTAATGACACGCGTCGACAGGGCATCAATGAATTGCTGGTCGGCGACAGAGTGTCTGGAGGTAATATCAGTGACCATTGGGGATGGGGTGTTCTCACGCTCTGACCACCACCATGGCCACTCGCCGCAACTGCCCACGTCTCCCCTTGCCACATATCCGCACAGTTCTTTGCCACAGCCTTGTCCTGACTATGTCCAGGTACACCAGCTACGATTGGAGACTCTTTTAGAGTCCGCGCTAGCCACTCTCATGCTCTTGCACGATGCAGCCATCACACCGGTCGCTCACACAACGCACACCTTTGAGGTCCTCGCAGCCTTGAACCGTCGTATTTCAGCCCCCTCCACCACTGCCTCTCCCCACACTGCCCACATCTCTGCCCCAGATGTGTCTGCCACCTCTCCCGCCCTCGACAAAGACACAAAGACCACCAGCATGACGTATGCGCGCGCAGTTTCGGCCGAAACCCCCCGATCACCTTCACCATCCCCATCGGATTCCGATCAATCTGACATTGTTATCCGACTGGACTGCCCGGATCTCCCTGAATATGAGCGCGCGTACCCGCCATTGATACTTTACGTGGGGACCGGCATGCGCGATCGGAAAAGTGTGCTGCTTACAAAGGCTTGTTCTCGATTATTGAGTGGTTCCATTGACCTCCGATCTTTGAAAAATCCGCATCACCTCAACTTCCAGGTAATCTTCAAGCTAGCTTCATAGAATATTATTTTCGATTTCCTAGTTCACCACCTTGGGCCCGGATTTTTGAGAAATTTCATTGTTGTAGTTCCGACAGCAGATCTTTGAAGATCATGGAACAAGATATGCGGGATAAGAGGAATAAAAAATCGGGCTCCAAGGCTCGATGAGGCTTCATCTAATCTACAACTTTTCCTGCGGAATCTAATCAATGGGATGACAAGGGCAAAAGGTCTTACATCAAGCCGTTTCGGTGCCCATAGACTGAGGTTAGGTCTCAATGATCGTGAGAATTTCTGATTCTCTCACTTTTTCGACGCATATACCTCCATAATGCGCTCTAGGGCTCAACGGGAACACACTCGGCAGCTGCAACTCTCCGAAGCTCAGCCAGACACTTCTCCCACCCTTTCTGACGAGAATCTGGACACACCGACCCTGATGACACCTCGAGCATCGGAGCCGCGGAAGACGCGTAAAGTATCGGCGACTGCTAAACTCCAGGCACAAATCGACGCGCTTTCGACTTCTCTGGAGCTCTCCGAGGGCCAAACTTCGCGTCTGACTGCCGTGATTGCCGACCTGGAAGCTTCGAACCGGGCTCTCGCTTCTATCGCCGATGGTTTCTCACACGATGTCGACGGCCTCCGCTCCGCGCTTGCGCTTGCTCAATCCCACCACATTGACACGTCCAACGAGCTCTCCCATGCCCTGTCAGCCCTCGCGAAATCTCAGACTGCGCTTCAGAAAGCAAATAAACGTGTCAAACGACTGGAGAATGATAAGAAGAAAGCGTTGGCTACGAAAAGAACGGAATCGAAGGCACACACAGAGTCTCTCGTGTCCTTGAAAGCTCGCCTCGAAAGTGAATGCCAACTCTCTACATCTCTTGCCGTGGAAGGCAGCCATCTGGAGGCACGCTTGCTTGAGCAATCTACGAAATCAAAGGTGCTCGTGAAATCTCTTCGAGCCGAGCGCAAGGCACTCCAAATGCGGGTGCAGCGCGCAAAAGCCTCGCTTGCTGCCATCCGCGGCCAGCTGAAATCTATGTCAACCTGGAGCGCAAAGACAGGACACATGTATTCGATGGAGTGTCGCAGACTGATCCTGCGACTGTGCGGAGCGGGATGCTCTGAGAATTCGGTCAAGGATATTGTTTTGTGGTGTGCTGAAGTCTTTCGCGTACACGTCACCCAGTTCACCATTACACCGCGTACTGTCGGCCGCATCAAGAAGGAGGGCGGGTATATCTCCTTGATACAGATTGGGCGCGAAATCACGATGAGTTACGGTATGCTTCCGTTTTTATGCCCGTTTATACTTTCCTCAGACTCTTGTATCATTTGCAGGGTTTACTGAATCTTCTGACGGCACTGGACATCGAAAAATCAATTATGAATCCCGCCATATCTCCGCCATTGTTCCCACCTACGCTCCTGGTGTGGACGACTCCGACTCTTCGACATGGAAGCCACGCACCCGATTCCTCGAAGTTGCCCCATCGTTAAGTCACACGGCTCATGCGCAGGTCGAGGGAGAGAAGCTACTTGCCACAAAGGTTGCTGCAGCATTCACCAACTGCCCATCATCGAAGGCCACGGGTATTTCGATGGATTGGCAGGACTGGTTCCGCAAGGAATTAGCGCAGATGTCCGACCACGCGAACGACCAGAAGGCGAAGAAGGACGAGAAGGACGACCTGAAGCACCAGATCCTCATCGAGGACCTCGGATCGCAGGAGGCCGAGGCGCTGTCCGTCGAGGAGCTTCTCGATGCACTTCTAGCCATTTCTCAGGAGGAGATTGAAGAGAAAAGTGGCAAGTCCTTCGACAAACTGTATTATTTTCAAGTTCTTTTGTGCATCTGTCACTCTATTTACCGCCTTGCAGCACAGAACACGAACGCGCATCAATAACGCGCAGCATAGTGGATGCGCAACTCGGTGAACACGCATTCGACGTGCTCTCTGACGACCTCAAGCTGCTGGCCGACTTTTTCCTGTTCGGCGGTTGCTGCTCGCACAAAGACTCGAACGCGTTCGCCGGCGGTTGTCGCGCGATGGGAGAAGCATGGCCCGAGGGCGAAGAACCTGTCCTCCTCGCGAACAAGGCGAACGATTCAACCATCCGATTGGGCGAGAGGGGGAGCGCGGCGGTCAAGGCTGCCGAAGACGCGAGCGCTCGAGGGATCGTGAAAGCGACTGCACTGCTCGGTGCGCTACTCCGACACAAAGACGAGGATAAGGGCTACCAGGATAAATATCGGATGTTCATGGAGGAGAATCTTTTCGATCTCTGTGGTGAAACTGATGTCAAGCGCTTCCCTGCCACTTCCCAGACGCGTTACGGATCCCATGGTCGAGCGGCAGCCGTCGTTACGAAGCACTACCCCCTCCTCATTCAATTGGTGGAGAACATCTGTGCTGGAAAGACAAAGGCGGGCGCGAACCATGTCGAGAGCAATGTCTTGAAGGCCCTCAACGACCCTCGAACGATGGCGGAGGTCGTCTCGGCGTCGCTGTACAGCGCCTGCATCTCAGCGCCTTACATGCAGACTGTCCGGAAGCGAGACGAGAACGGGATGTTGCCCAATCTTCTTGAGCCCGAGATTGTTGCCTTGAACCGCCACGTATCTGATTTTTGTCGCTCCATTGCAGATGATCCGTCGCTCCTCCTGGATCCTGCAGCCATCCATTCCTCTGCCCATCTCACACTCGATAGTCAGCCTCTTCACGATATCAGCATCATCCTTGCTGCACAGACGCTTGCCCCAGATCTCCCCAACCTGACCAGGATGATTAGCGCAATGTTCTCCGGTGCGGCCGATACTTGGGTGCGCTTCACGCCAGAATTTGCCGAAGATGGTCCCATTGATCTCATCCCCGCCGAGATTCGTTCGAAGCTCTATATTCCATCCACGAATGACCATAACGAAGGCGGACTAGGCAGCTGGCGCGTTCATATCCGTTACCACCCGAACAGCACACCGCAATCTTTTTCGGCCATGGAGCGTTATCGGCGAAACGACACGGAAGCCTTTGCAGCAAAACACATCACAGTTGAGGATCTTCTCTACATCATGCGTCAGGTCCGGCTCGAGGAAGGAAATGGGGAGCGCGCGGCGTTTCGAAAAGCAGTCGTGGAGGAGCTCGAGAAGAAAGCTCAGGTATATCGAGAGAAGTTGAAGGTTGCTGACAAGAAGAAGAAGGCGAGGGATGCCGCGCTGCATGATGTTGGCGTCGAGCTCAGCCGCACGGTAATCAACACAATGACGGTTCGACAGCTGAAGGAGCAGTACGACGTGTACAAGTTTGTTGTCAAGGACGCCACAATCTTGAAGACCACGCTTGCCTCAATTCCAAGACGGGCGGACAAGCTGGCCACGGTTCTTGCTGCGTTGGACCGTTATGAAGGGTGTGTGATGTAATTACCACTAGCAACTCTTGACCTTTATTTTGAGCAGACATTCGACTCCCGAACTTCAGCATGACGGCGAATCTAGCGATGATTCGGACGCAGAGATGGGTGATGTTCAGGAGGATGAGTGGGAGAAGGACGCTGAAGCAGAGGAGCTGTACCACTAAATTGTGTTGTTTTCGAGTCTATGCTGTGAAACGAACTTGAATTTGCTGTCTTTACGAAGTTGGAAGTCCAGACAGAATTGTTTAGTTGACCGTAAGGGCACAATGTTCAAATTGAGTGTACCATTGTCATTATAGAATATTTTCGTTTATTGCTTGGGGAGGAGCAGTGGATGAAAGTTATAATCAGGTGCCTCAGCCAAAGTTAGTCGATATAGGCCGTTGTGGAAGCAGAACAAGGCGGAACCGGTCGCGTTTTGAGGTTGGCGGAGGACAAACACGTACAAATAGCACAGAGATCAAAAGGCGCGTGCTGGTCCCCACAAGTTTACGACATACAGACCGCCATCCCTGGGAAACTGTTTGCCGGGGTGCGCTGGACACGCAACAAGAATCTTGTTTTGCAGATCAAGCCAGGCACAGTTTCGGCCTCTTACATGATCGAGACATACACACGGCGTATTTGGGACGTCCTCAAACCCATCCTGCGACTTCCCGACAACCTTCCCTTGCCCATGTTTGAGACAGGCGGTTCCTGGCACTCGGTGGTATTTCACAATTTACCAGCCGCCAAACATGATTGCTATGCTCTACCGCACGTCCAAGAATCTCTCCGCGAAGGGGGATTCAATCATGTGGTCAAAGCTATCTCGATCCTGTGTAATGACCAAGAGCTAGAGCGCCGGGTGAAGAACAAAATCCCGATTTCTATGCGGGTATCCGTTCTTACGGAGGCCGCAGCGCAGCAGCTAGTTGACAGGGGCGGACACATCGTGGGTGGAAGATTCCGGGCGACGCACTATCTTGCGAAGCCTCGCACTCTGGCTCCACGCCCCAAGTCTGTTCAAAACGACGAGTAGAACTTTATTTCCTCTTTCCTTTGCTCTTATTTTTCTTTCTCTGTCACTTATGCTCCCTCCCTTACCATCACGACATCTAGTTTCATCTAGAGGCTACGGCCATTTACCCCTATACCTCTGCGGAATTTCCGCTTCGCAGCCGTCCCGTCACGGTCTTGCAAAGTTTTCGAGTATGCACGATCCTCTGATTTCCATTTCTTATGGACCCGATTTGATACCGTACGATGCAATAGCCAGATTTATATCTACCATATGTCTTAGACACACAGGATATAAAACGAAGATTCAAAAAAAAAAAAAAGTGACCATTGGGCCGTGTTTTCGACGCGTTCTTGTTGGGTTGGATGGCTGGGAGTACATGTAGCGGGGTGGTGGTGGTAAGAAAAAGAGATAGTTATTGACTGTTTGGACTCGACACTGTCTCAGTGTCTGTTTGGCCCAACACACGAAAATCACCAAGTGCCGTACTCGCGTTGCGACGCGAAGATCAAGATGATGCGGCACATTACCTGATTCAGTAGTGTGCCGCATTTCAACCAAGTGCGGCACATGTGCCGCACTTGAACGATATGTGCCGCAGATCATCTGTGTCCACCTGCTGCATCTGTTATATCCTCCTCTCTAGGAAGCAAGTGAGGTCGGATCAACGATCACTTCTCCGCACTCTCTTAGTCAGCCGGCTTTGCGCTCACACTCGCAGGCTGAGGCTCATTTAGAGCGCAAGCTTACATTTCGTTAGAGTAATAATTCGCTCCGATCAAGGATCGATTAATGAATATTGATCATAGATGTTACATAATGTATTTAAAGCTCACAAAGCATTCGCTTGTTACGGTCGTCCCGTACCAGGCCCCCAGACACTACAGTACCTCATAGCCTTAGGTTTGTCCGGAATTTTTCTGGATTTCGACTGATTTACTCTACATGTATATTTTGACGGTAATAAGGCAGTGATGACCCTAAGGCCTTAAATATCGACCCCCAGAATTTCTAAGGCCATAGGGTTTAGGTTAGGGCCCATAATCCAACTGACACTTACAAAACACCGAAAATGCGCAGAAGCGCAACACTATTGCCCCATCAATTGTAGTCCCGGCAGTGAAGAATTTGAGTCCGGGACTAGAATATCCATAACCAGAGACCTCAAAAATCCCAGGACACCCACATTGCATGATGTTTTAGCTGCAAGAATCATGGAAACTGTAGTGTTGCTCTTCTATATCCTGTTGCTCTTCCTAGTACAGGACTGTATAGGATAATAAATATACCCAACATCATTGTGTAATACTATTGTGCAATATTCTTGCCGCTCCCGTCACTTTGACCACATCTGGTGCTCTTCCCCGCTTTCCATGGAGTAAAGGGATGCAGAGCTGCGGGTAGATTGTAGGCGTGGTACTCTCGCCACTTTCTTGGGGAGCAAAGGGCCCACAGGCCTAGGCATTTCTCCGGGCCCACTCTTCAGTTTATGCGGTATCGGAGCCTCAGCGTGTAAGGTAAACATCCGAGGAGGATCCCTTGACTGGTTCGGGATATGTTTGAAGTTTCTGATTCGCTGTAGAGCGAGAGGTTACTTACATCCAGTGGGTGCCAGAAGGATCTCACCTGGCGTCTCGCTTGCCTCCGGTGCAAGAAATACCGAAATGAAATGCCGACAACAGTCACAACACCCACTAGGAGCAGCACCACACCCGCGATGATCCCCCCGACAGTGCCCTTTGAAAGCTGTTGGTCTGGCATATCGCATATAATGGAAGACAACGAACAGTGATGCACAATAATAAGTAAATACAACAAGGAAGGCAAACTGGCATTTGAAGGTAATGACCAAATTAGGATTGTGCCTTGTTGGAAACTTAGGTCGATTACGTGAGCCCGATCAGTGATTTGCAGCTTCTCGAAGGCAGATATTTTTGTAATTTGGATAGCGGACAGCAGGATGCTTCCATATTGGCATCTCAAGTTGAACATTAGGGTCAATCGAGAGAGCTGTTACGAGTGCTTATTACGAGTGCTTATGTAATAAGGGATCGTTCCTTTCAGAAATCGTGAGTGATGTTTTTGCGACCTATGAAAAAGTAAGTCGCTCGCGAACGTTATGATACTTTTAGTGGCTGTGTTGAAGGCTTTTTCGCTAATTTCATTAGATTGTTTTGTGAGTCAATAGTGGCTGTACGCTCATTGGAATTATGCTCGCGTTGGTTCGATCCCCGCGATTAGTATTTATTTTGCGGCTGTATACATTTAATAAACTATATATAGCATTTACCCGGACATGGATTTTAGCACAACAAAGACAATGAGGTTTGCAGATGTCAGGCAGATATCTTCACATATGTTTACATGGCTGCCTGAGCGCGAAAACTGATTTTTGACCCCAGCCCTCGACTGCTTTGATCTGTTATCAAGGAGGCACATGAGCGATGGATCAAATTTTTTTCTGGCAAGGGATGGTAGGACCGATGATTACCCTAATATAGGTCGGATCCCAAAGTCCGGACAAAATTTCGGAAAAATTTCGAGTAAAAAAACCCCAAAGTGACCGCTTTGCTGAGAAAACGATTTCTGCAGCCCCAGAAAGCGTGGGAAAATCTGAAAAGTCCGGACAAAAGTCAGATTGAGGCCGATTTTCCGGATCCGACCTATATTGGGGTAATCATCGGTCCTGGGATGGTTCATGAAGATGCACACAGTGTGTCCCGGGGAAACATCTAACATGGTGATCTAAGAAATGTGAAGATACTATGTATGGTGTGTACAGAAACACCTTCAACACAATTCTCACTCATTCTTTTTTCAATTCCCACGTTATTGGAAATATTTTGTGAGCCAGATGCGGCCATCTCTTGGTGTGCCAGTGGCCAGGACCCCCGATTATCCGTAGGTAGGTCAAATCACAAAATGACCCTAAAAAAGAAATTGTCCGGACTTTGGGTTGTGCCCAGTTTGAACTTTTTGTCCGGATTTTGCCTCTGGTCACCGCGTTGGACAATTTTTGTCCGGACTTTGCCTCTGACCTCAAAATCACCCCCAAAAATCGCGAAAAATCCCAATATATTACTAGATGTTGTCCTCCTCCTCCTCCTCTACATTCAGAAGGCTCACATTGGGCTTTCCTTTCCACTGCACCATGTTAAGGCTTGCAACTGCCTTGGCCAACAGAAATTTCGTGCCGAGGGCAGATCATTTTATAAAAAGACTTAGCGCGAGGCAAAAAGAAACCTAATTGGCTTTGGAAGGGGCCGAACAAAGCCAGGCGAAAACATCAACATCACAGCAGCGCAAGTGAACAACCACTACACTAAGCAGATAGTAGTAATTAGGAGCAAGGCCCGGGATATACCCTGTCCAGACTCTGATCTGACCTCTGCTCACTGTGGACCAGTGTCCGGACGTTCGATCAGAGGTCTTCCACGCCGTCCCTCAATTTGTCCGGACTTGACACTGACATACACCCTTCAGATCCAAATTTTTGTCCGGACTCCAGATTTGACCTACCTACGGATAATCGGGGGTCCTCAGTGGCCCTGGCGAACCCATTCCGACTGAATATGGATACTCTCACGCACAGTTGATCGCTCTTCTGAGTGCATCAGCCTATGCTCGGCATCCAAGCTGAACCTACACCATTTAATGAGCATGATGCAGCAAATATTTTGCGATTAGATTCGAGCACATGGTGTGCAGAGCTAAGATCTAGCACTCTATTTCACAAGTGACCTCAAAGGCAGTGGCACAAAGGCTCTGGAGTCTGGACCAAGTACTAGAAAAAAAAAAGGACATAAGTACGAGTTTTGCTGGGCTATGCCACGGCCCCACCCCAAGTAAATTTGAGGTTGAACTCCTGGGCTACAGAGATCAATCATACCCTTAAGGTCATCAGGTATTTCAATTGACCTGGGGATGGGGAAGTGTATATTGTTCATGAATATGTTGATGATTTGACCAGGCCTTATATTTAGGTACAGTTGTTGACAAGCAAAGTCCACAAACTGCCTGTAGCCTTCACTAGACTTATTTACGTCCCAATTTTAATTTTCCTGGGACCAGACTGGCCCAAAGAGTTCAAAAACATGCTCCAAGGTTTTTCCCAGCTGGTCTCCAAGTATTCTTTGAGTATGTAGTCAACAAAATAGCACCATAGTGGACGATCCTCTCCTTGCATCAGATAGCATTGAAGATTCCAAAGATTAATAGCTTTATTTCGAGCAGAGATATCTAAAATTTCTTTGCCTCCTCGGCCAACTGGGAGGCTCATTGTCTCAAGAGACACTCTCGCCGTCTTTCCCTCCCACAAGAAGGACCGTATCAGTTTTTCAAGGGTTTCTTCAATTTCCTTTGGCATTCCTTGGACTCTCGTCAGATACTGTGTGCGACCTCCAATTAGCGTGCTAATGATATGTCATTTCACCTGGACCTCAAGTGTTGGGAGTGTTATTTGCCAGCGCATGATATCAGCATTAATTTTCTCCAACATGGAGGGCCATGGTGTAGTATAAGGATTTTTGTTTCCGATCCATGCCCCTAGCATACGGTAGCTCTCGCCATCAGGGACAATTCTAATAGTTTTGTTGATACAGCGGCTAAATGGGTTCCGGAACAACGTTCAGTAAATCACGAATAAAAAAATAGCAAAAAAGATGTGCAAATTCTGGCTCTGGTGTCATGTCATATGTGGAACTAAAAAAAAAAAAATTCAAAAATATTCAAAAAGTCCTTAGGCTTGTTGGAGTGTCTAGCGAACAACACCCTCACAAGTGTCTGTAGTCTATTTGGAAAGTCAATTGGCTTACTTTTTCCGATCGCGTGATCTCTTTTCCTTCGCGTAGGTTCGAACCCGCCAGCGACGCAGTATGCTTTTTTATTTTGCAATTTTGTTTCTCGCTCTCTCACGTCTCAATGGATCTCCATATCCTGCATTTTCCCTTCACTTCTGTTTTGCCATGTATGTACATTTTGTTAACGCTGTGTTCCATCCAAAGTACCTAAACATGTAAATTTTTTCTTGCACAATTCCTTAGAGTGGTATTTCTGCAGACACTCCTTCCCATACTTTATCTGAACCTAGACGGAAAATTCAAATTCATTCCTCATAAATTCCCAACTCAACGCAAGATGTGGATCAGATTATGTCGTACTCACAGTGTTCTGCAAGTCCTCCCTCCAATTTAACTTCTGGTTCACCAAATTTGGCTCATTTTCTGCGGCGCTCCCCGACTCATTTGAGGACCCAGGTAATTTTACCCGTGCCCTTGCAAGCCAGAATCAGGCAAAACACTCTTTTATTTTTGTTGGATTTCCTGTGGTACCGGGGGCTATTTGGCCTATTTTTTTCGGCCTGCGGCACAATGGTTCATCTATAATCTCAAGTTGTACCATATAATGTCCCCCACCATAGCAGACCAGCGCAAAACTTGAGAAACAAGGTGGAATAGGGGCCTGGGAATGAGCCAGGCCTAATCCAGCCTGGCAGGCCAAATCCGGCCTGGCCAGGCCCGATTAGGCCTGGATCAGTTCCATATATGACACCAGAGCCCAAATTCTGTAGATATATTCAGATTCTACGCCCTCTGCGGTGAATTATGACGAATGACTTCAGTTACATTAGATAAATTGGGCACTGAGGTACATCAGTAGTTCATTGACCTTAAAAAAATGTACTCATGGTAATGGTGGCTGCTTAACCCAGTCACAAATTTACTGACCACTAAAGGGACGGACGGTGGTAATGGTGGTTGATCAGACAAGTCAGCATTTTTTTGACTCCTAATAATGTATTCATGGTATCCTCCTTCAAGTTACAAACTTTGGTCAGAGTGTTGGCGGTACTCATGGTATAAAATTGTATAGCTACCCCACCAAAGGCCATTAGAAGCAGTCTAACGGAGAGTAAACATTTTTCCCACAGAGACAGTGGTACTATATGTACTTTGTGCAGAAAAACTGGCCTAACACGTACTACAACCGGAAGGTATTTTCAGAAATTGCCAACCCCTTCAATACGATCTTCCGTTTTGACGATGATACTTACATGACATCCCCGTATCATATCGGGGACAAAAACAGTGGGTTTTATACTGCGGTACCTGGCGCATATTCTCACAAAATTTGTCTCAGCATTTCTTCCAGTGAATGATGCTCCACAAAGGAGCGCATATCAACAAACCAGTCCCCAAGACACCGTGTACAGTACATAATATTGTATTGCTACTACACGAGATACAAGACTGAGGCGTTACGTGCCTGGGATCATAATCTTTAAGAAAAAACCCTGTTTCGGTTGGAACGGATTGAGTCGACTTGGTAGCTTGAAACCAGTTCCAACTAGTTCAAAAATCGGTTCCAAGCCCCAGAAAGCGCTATCCCCCCAACGATGGCGCGCAAACACGTGATCCGGTGATCGCGGTCCGCCCACGTGCCCTTACGCAACACGCCAGCAACTTCAAGTCTTGAAGTAACCCGTGCACGTCCGGCGCGCTGCGCGTGTGGTTGGCTGCCTGAGCGGGCACGAAATTACAGTTTGCGTTTGAATATTTGTATACCAGAAAGTACTTTATCTAAGTACCATATGAAGATTTTTGTTAGAGATAGCCATGGAAACGACCATTGTCGATGCACTACAGCTTTGTCTGCAGACTGCAGCACCCACAGTACAGCCTTGTCTGCCTTAAATTTTGAGGTAAGAAGAGCCTGAATTCAAAGGTGGAGTTGAAGTTACACCGCTAAAGGGCCGTCAGGCCGTCTCCAGGTGAGATAGTCAGCTGGATCGCAGAAAACAAATCAGGTGTGACCAGCTGCGAGGGGGATATAATCCAGCTGGATGGTCCAGGCCGAATTCCCAGCTGGCGAGAACATAGAAAATCAGCTGGAAGTTGAGTTTCTCTTCCAGGTGCGGTATGGCTCGGAACCAGAAGATCAACTAGATCTTCTTACATCTGTATCTCTTACTACATCTGACTCGATTACACAAATTACTATGGCAAACCAAGGAGGAGCTGCTCCAGCACCACCTTAATTAAATACACAGTTGCGGCAAGATGCTCATTATCTAGATATTTGGAGGCGAGGCCGCTAAGGGCTGAAAATGGAGGGACTCTGGGCAGGTTCCTCCTTGAAGACATTATATGCCGATGGGGCTGTCCTAAATGCGGACAATGCACCTCAATTTATTGCTACGCTTACTAAATGGCTGAATGCCAAATATGGGATAATCGGGATAAGGATTTCGCCCTATAATTCCCAAGCGCAAGGACCAGTTGAGAGAGGCCATTGGGACGTACGGCAGTCATTGTTTAAGGCAACTGGCGGCGACTCGAAGAAATGGTACTGGTTCTTCCCACAAGTACTTTGGGCAGACCGAATTTGTCGGAAAAACACTATTTCGGTTGGAACGGATTGGGTCGGCTTGGTGGCTTGAAACCGGTTCCAACTGGTTCAAAAATCGGTTCCAAGCCACCAAGCCGACTCAATCCGTTCCAACCGAAACAGGGTTTTTACTATAAGAAGGGGGCTAGGATGCTCTCGGTTCTTCGCGGTCTGTGGTGCACATCCAGTAACTCCCTTAGATATTGAAGAGGCTACATGGCTAGTCGAATATCCTGATACTCCGCTATCAACCGCGGATTTAATTGGGTTACGTGCAAGGGCTTTAGCAAAACATACGTTTCATATAGACGAGATGCGTGACCGGGTAGACGAAGAAAAGAGGAAAGCTACAAGCAGCACAATGAGCACACAATTAAAGATTATAATTTTGCGCCCGGTGACTTGGTACTTGTGCAGAATACCCAAGTAGAGAAATTGTTGAATACAAAGATGCACACAAGATACATGGGACCAATGGTGGTTGTAAGGCGCACGTTGTGGATCATATCTGATCTGTGAATAGTAGATGGTGCTATGTTCCATGGAAAGATCGGAGCAAGAGGCAGCCGCCAGAAGATGCCGAGACACAGCCTCGAAGGGTAGGGTGGGTCCGGGACCCCTTATTTCACTTTTTGGAATTTGTTTGGACGGCTCTGAAAACACGTTTAGAAGGGTCGAAAAAATCAAGTTTTTTAGGGGTACATTCCCATGTGGAACGATGAAGAATATCCATTCCATACGACACAAATCGACTCCACACACCGCAGATACGCGCAGAATGGCCTATATCAAGCCCAAGGATGGGTCTGGAGGTCTTATTGCACTTTTCCGACCCTGTGTGGCACATTTTAAGGATGGTTGCCTCTTGGATCGGAGCATTTAGGGTCATCCCATTTGAACAACGAGAGTCGATTATATTGCCGGACAATATACTAGACTTAATTGATTACTAGACAGCCTTCTGTCGGAACCAAATGTTCCCTCTGACGATTTTCGCCTTCTTCGCGACAGCGGGAGCATATATATGGCCCTCGCCACAGCTCGATGCCCTCGAGGCCGCGCGCTTCGACCAGAGTGGATTCAACGTGCTTCCGATGGCGCTATTCGCTTCACCCTGTGATTTGTTCATCTTCGGCGATACAGGTGCCGCAGGTAGGTCTGATGCCGCCGACTGGATACGAACGGTAAGGAGCACTATCGCGTCGAAGATTCATCCAGATCTGATGCGCGCAGGCATATCATGACATGGCTACATACAACATCACGGACGGTACTGGAGGCTTGGACGCCTCCCCATCCGTTTTGGTGAGGAGCAGGCTCGCCCGGAGGTGCGTCGCGCCGTCAACTTTTCAAATATGCTTCTAAGTGACGACGAGACATACCGCCACAGAATGTCGGTGACGGTTTCAACAATACTTTCTCCGTGCTTCTTGGGCTCTCCACCCGCTACATCTCCAGTATGCCCCCGCATTCTGGGTGATACATTCCCTGACCATCCTGCTTCCTGGTAGTCGCGGACATCATAGCGCTCGGAGCTATCATCGCGATTGAGAATTGGTAAATCTAGTGCTCAATTAAGGCTCCAACCGTTTAGTTTTCGTTTACAGATTTCCGTAAACTAAACGGAAACGGTTCGTAAACAGTTTATAAACGTTTATAAACGTTTATAAATGGTATCTTTTCTAAAAAAAAGTCAGTGCAGCCACCGACCACCTGCCATGCCCGGGGGTGCATTTTACATTGAGTATGGGCCTTCTTCATTGTACTATGAGCCTTATAGAGGGCACAAGGGTGCATTCCAATGTCGAGAGGCGCCAACCTGCCTGTTGGGGAAGTTACCGAACTTGTACCAAACACATCGACAAATTCTGAACGAAGGAACCAGGCCACGTTTACCCTCGCAAACCCTCGTCAATGAATTCCCTCATCTCAATGAAATTTCCTAACAGTTAAAACCCCTCAAAACCACCGTCTCGCAGCTGTATAGGTGGTTATATTTTAAGAACCGTTTAAACCGTTTATAAACGTTTTGTTTACCATTTGCAGGGGTCCGTAAACTAAATGGTAAATTTAAACGGTTAAACCGTTTACAAACGTTTGTAAACGGAAACGGTTGGAGCCTTATGCTCAATTCAAAGTTTCTTTGTGTTACTGGTCATGCATAGCGGAGGCCCAGAAATCGCTTTCCGCGGCGGACGCGTTGATGCTGGAGTACCGAATGCCCTCGGTGTGCCGGAACCGCAGCAAGATCTGGACTCACACATAACCTCCTTCGTTCCGCAAGGATTCACACAGACCGAAGTGATTGGCCTGGTCGGATGCGGGTGCGTAATATTGTTGTCCATAAATCAACAGATGTTCATCTGACTATTGCTAGCCACGCATTCGGTGGCGTGCAGCACGACCGATTCCCCGATATTGTGGGCGTATTGAACGACACAAACAGCACCGAGGACGTCGCCCACTTTGATACTACCTTCGTGACGTTCGACAACAACGTGTAAGGCGGTCCTCGTCTACTTTTCAACTCACTCACCATCCCGCAGCGCGAAGAAGTACATCTCCGGCACTACTCAAAATCCACTTGTTGTAGGGCTCAATGACACTACAAATCCCGACAAGCGTATCTTCGCCAGCGATGGGGACGCCACCATCCTCTCATAAGTCGCCAGGCCGTATTACGATCTCACTGACCTCTCGACAGATTCGCCAACTCTCTAGACCTATATACTTCAACGTGCGCCGGTCTCTTTTCGCGCATGCTGGATACTGTTGCGAGCGAGGTGGAGCTCACCGACGTGATCACATCACTGCCCGTGAAACCATCCAACCTGCAACTCATCCTGAATGGCGACACGATCCAGTTTGCCGGTGAAGTCAGGGTACGATGGGACACAGCGCTCCTCTTACCGAATCTGATCCGTTTTGAATAAGTGCAGCTCTGGAACGTCTCGACGAGCAGTATCCCTACGGTTTCCCTCGTCTGGGACGACCACTCCGGGGCACAAGCAATCCCGCGCCGGCGCATTTTATGGGCCTCTCAACCGCAGTCGCCGGGCGCTATACCGCTGCGTACATCAGGAAAAAAGACTTGTCATCGTAGCACTGGTAGCGCTACCGTAGCGCTACCGTAGCGCTACCAGCGCTACCTAGACAAGTCTTTTTTCCTGATGTAGTACGGTTTTAACGCCACGGCTAACGGGGTGGGCTCCGTGTCTATCGCACCCACGGCCGGCATCACGAGCATGCATCTCCTCGTGGACGGCGAACTGGAGGACCAGGGTGGTGTGGGGTTTGCGGTACAGGATGGCTTTATGTTCTCCACGACATCCTGCGTCAGTTCTCGGAACTCTACTACCAATCTCCCCGATGGGAGGGTAGACGTCGTGGTGCGTGTATACATATGTGTGGATAAAAACGTCAACCTAACAGCGCCTCAAGGGCGTCAACCTAACCCGCATGTACCTCGAGGAAACAACGCGCGACAACGTAGAACGCCCCGTCGTTATCGAGATCGAAATCGCGCCGCCCACGCAGCCAGTCGCCGCAAACTCAGCCTACTCTCTGTGGACCCTCAACATGATGCAGATCCGTTCACACAGTTTACGATCGGTGCAGAAATTGATAGCATTGTCTACTCAACGTTCGATGTGCGTTCTCTGTTGCAGTTTCCTACGTGCACGACGTAATCCACGTACTCGCGACTCCGCATGTAGTTTCAGAATTCGGGTTGGGTATTTCTGCTTGTTTTACGCCGCATAGAGTTATATGGTCAAGATATTCCTTCACGTGGAATGTTATGAGGAAGGATTGTCCGAGAAAATTGATTTCACCACCTTCATTCCGGCTACGGGTCGATTTCTTTCCTTATAATAAATTTCTTACTTATCCCCCCCTCCTACAGTCGGGGACAATCAAAACCCGCCTATTTGGGGACCATGGGAAACTAGGATACCATCGTCGGCAGATGGCTCCCAAGCCTACGGCAACGATTTAGGGAGTGTTTTTACACGTAAATGGAGAGATTGGCACGAGCACAATGTCCAAATTCTCAAAACATCGATGATCGGACCCCAAAATATTGAGAAATGTCTAAATAGGTAGCTAAAAATATGTAAAAATCGGTAATCGATGCCTTTTCGTGAGCTGGTTACGATTCCGACAACATCTTGGAAATTTATCGAGAAATTAACGTGTGAAGAATGGTTTGATCTGGCACCTATTTTCGTCCGAAAGCCTCCAGGGAGTCAAAATCTTACTGTCAATTAATCCGTAGAAGCCGTGTAGCTTGTGCAGACCTCATTTCATTTCGTTTGGAGGATGTTGTAGACATATATCAGCCCCAGAGCCCTCAGAGAGGTACACACAATTTCGTTCAGCTGACCCAAAATATTGAGAAAAACAATGGCTCATAGGAAAAACTTCGGAGGTGTGTTTTTGGGCTCCTTTTACCCCTCCGGAACCGAATCTGGTGTCAGATTTATCCAAAAAAGGCCTGTTCTTACGCTATGAAATGGACTGACGAAATGCGCTTGAAATTCGATCGGAAGAAATACGCCCTTGTTTTTCGCCAGTGCACAGGTTCAAATTTCGCGTGCTTCAATTTTCCGAACAGACAGGAGAGGTTTTCTTTACTGGCCTACGCGCATGCAGGTTTCAAATTTGTTGATGCACACAAAAAGATGATTCTGGATCGGTATATGTACTGGGCATGAGAATGTAGATTGAAAAATCTATGATACACTCTGTTAGATTTGAAAAAGGAAAAAGCGTTAAAGGTAGAAATGTCCCAAACACATTTACACCCGCCGATCCTCCGCATCACTCCCATAATCGCTGTTGCTGTCCAGCTCGTCGCTCCACTTCTTCTCCATGCTACTCCGCCCGCGCGCCGTCTTCTCAGCCTGCTCGTCGCGCTCGCAGCGCTTGAAGCTCATGGCGGGCACGCTGAGCACATGGCCGGGGTACCGTGACTGTAATTTTCTACTCTCCAGTGACCATATATACTGCCCGGCAGTATGCAGCTCCCATCGATATTGGCCCCAAACTCTTACCCAGAGTTCACCCGGAATGGGACAGACAACGGGAAGAATCCTGATCACGGATCATTTCCCGGAAGACTCCGACCAACCTCCGAGACCGTCCGATGCTACATCAGTGGTGTGCAGACAGTGTGGAGACCTCTAAGAACTATTTGGGCAATATGTAAGACAAGCCGCCACTCTGAGAACCAATCAATTAGCCCTAAACTCAACACTACCCAAAATTGCCGTTCGGAAACCGTTTGTAACCGTTTGCAACGGTTTCCATTCCGTTTCCGTTTCGTTTTCCTTATGACTTGGGATTGGGCCTCTTCGAGGCGGGTGCTGAACCTTTAGGTTTAGGTTTCGCCAGGGATGTAAAAAAAATAAAATTGACGCGCTTGAGACAGTTCGTTCGAAAGCGGTCTAGAATGTGGAATTTCGGGCCGGGTCCTGGCCGGTTTGCTCCGGCCAAACTGCTATGGAGCGTCGGGTTGAATAAATTCACAAAAGATGGGGGGTTTCACTTGGGCCACTGTAAATTATGATACACACTAGATGACTGTCTAAACTATTTCACCAATCGGTTTTCTACAGGACACAGTTGAATTCACTAAGATTAAGGCTAGTAATATTAGCGTCATAGACGAATATTATCCATCGTTGTTTCCTTATTAATAATGGCAGAAAACAGGTTCTTATAACCGAAAGTCACGAATAAGAGCCAAATTCAGGCCGGCAGGCTCTGCAGCTTTGGGTTGCACTTGCGGGCCGTGCCGGTGCGAACCAGTGACATTCTTGTGACAGAGGTGACGGCACACTCTTTTGGCTCTGCTACGACGATGACCACGACCAACCTTGCCTCCTCTAGTTGTTTTTACAGCTCTTTGCGGAACTTAGGGCGCGGCCGTTTTTTTTTTCCTTTTTGGTCACTTTTTGATCGTTTTGACGAGGACAGCTGTAGCGCGCTCAATTCTGGTCTGTTTGTCTGGATAAATCTAATGAGAAACCCGGTTTCACAGAGAAACCCCTCAAATAATTTGAGTGTTATCGGGAACCCGGGTTTTTCAAGAAACCCCTCCGGTATCCTCCATTAGGAAAGATTACCAATCCATACTGCCAGGTGCCAAGACGGACCGAGCGGTAATATTTGATTCCTGTAGCGGACTGACCGAAAACATGTTCGAAATAAATGATTAGGCAAATCTATCTCAAGGAAAATAGGTATCAGATATAAAGCCATGTTAAAAAAAATTCTATGCCAGAAATAGGGGCGGTCAGAGTAGCCCTCCCAAGGCGATTCTGAGGCGATTCTGGGAGGCGATTCTGAAGACAATTCTGAATTATTTAAAGCGTGAGAGAATCGCCGAAATCAGACTCACATCAGAATCACCCCAGAATTGCCTCAGAATCGCTGCAGAATCACCTCCAGAGGAGATTGTCGTCGATTCTGATTTAAATAATTCCGAGAATCACCTCAGAATCGACATGAGAATCGCCTCAGAATCATCTACTTAATTTCTACTCTGACCGCCCCTAATGTGAAGATTATACATTGTCGGGATTACATTCTACTCTATATTCAAAGTTTAAATCTAAATTGCATCAGGAAAAATGTGTGGAGAACTGATTTGAGTCTGTACCTTGGCGAATGAAATTAACTGTTGCACCAGGGATGGTGAATGTGACTACAACAGAACAACAACCACGGTGATAAGCTGCCTCCATCTCTTTGAGAATGGAATTCAGGTCATTGATGTGTGGGATGGTCTCTTGGGCTACCACAGCGTGAGACAAAATATCAGATGGCACCTCGTTTATAAAATTCCACGCAGAAGTGGTTTTTGGAGCATAGATGGATGGGTATTCGGGTTATGACGCAGTCTGGAAGGTGATCTCAGTGAAGTAAAAGGCCGAGAATTTTATTGTAGGCAGGGGGCATGAGTAGGCGGTTGAGTAGGCAATATAGTTGGAGGTCGAGTTGCCCATGTCGAGAGATGGGTTGCTGCAAGAAATCATGAATCTTTTCAGCTTTTATATGAGCACAGGGGAATTGTAGCAGTCAGCTAATATATTACAGACAGGGATATATTCGATCGACGACGCTCATCCGCAAACCCTATTCTGCGGATCTCTCATACTTCGATCACCGCAGAATGTCAACCTTTCGGCGCTACATCGTGTCGTAATCTCCGACATCATCGGACTCGGACTGACTGGCCGGTCACGGGATGGGATGCGACGTGTCAATGCTCCTCCGCGCCACATTTTCAAGACCTGGTCTCTCCTTGTATTGGTTCAGCAAGCCATTTGCTCAGCGGAAAATGCATTCTACGACCCCCCAGACCCCTCCCAGTGATGCGTCTGTGGCCGACGCTGGTAGCCCTGCCGTCGAGAACGTCGAGCTGAGTTTCGTAGAAGAGCCGCTCGGTCTGCGAGCCGACCAGGGATACGGATACTTGCAGGTTGACTTCGGTGATCGTATTGGCCCGATCCATGGCCCGAGGCCTCGGTACGAGATCCTACGAAAGCTAGGGTGGGGTATGAACGTCAGTGCCAACTTATAGGTGTCACCCTTAGTCCTGATCACGCATATAGGCAAGTGTATGGCTCGCAAGAGATCACGCGTATGCATCCACATATTCCCCTGTGTACTCGCTCTCCTCATTTCCATCTCAGAGAAGAACGTTACGTAGCAGTCAAAGCCCTCAAAGGGATGAGTACGGACCTGCACTACCGGGGATACATCCAAGAGCTGGACATCATGACGCGCGTAACCGATCTCATTCGCCGGGCCAGCCAACCGGTGTACTGCACCACCCTGCTTTCGCATTTCATTCATGTGGGCAAACCTAATGACGGCCAACATCTTTGCTTAGTTATGGACGTCCTCGCTGGCGATGTCGACACACTTCGAAGGGGGTTCAGCGCACTCCCACCCCCGTTGGTGAAGCGTATTTTACGCGACTCTCTTCGTGGACTTGCTCAACTGCATGGCTCGGGCTGCGCACACACGGGTAGGGTTCCCTTCCGCACGCGGAAGATTCTCTCATTCCTTCGGGGCAGATCTCAAAGCGAATAACATAATGTGCAATGTTCCGGAACTTACGACAGAGGACAAGCTGAGTGCTTTCATTGCGAAGACTCCGTCCCGCCGCCACCCGCCCGAGCAAAGTTGGGACTACCTCGTGGAGGCGGCAGTCTCTCAGCCATTGCCGCCGCTGACTCTGGAGCAGGCCCTGTCGGGCTCCTTCAGGATCGCCGATTTTGGAAGTGGTACGTAGTCCTTTTTCTTTTTTTCGCATCCTGGCTCCTGACTCTCCGAGTCCTAGCTCAAATTCTCACCCATCCCGTGACCTCACATATTACCCCGGAGACTTTGCGTGCGCCGGAGGTTATAATGCACCTACTATGGGACGCCAAAGTAGATATATGGACCTTCGGCTGCCTCGTTCGTCCTTGCTCCAGCTTGTTTGGCACTGAACTTACCCGACTCAGGTGTACGAATTCCTCCTCGGCGTCCCGCTCTTCTCGCGCAAGTCCGGTACAGGTATAGCAGATCCCGATTCCCACCATTTGGCGGAAATGCTCGCGTTTACCGGGGAAAACCTGCCAGTGGAATTGCCATCGGATGTTGTAGACCAATACCCGACCACCCACTTCTCCGTCCTTGTCAAAAATAGGGCGGAGGCCCTCGGAATTCCGGAGCACGACGTTGCCGGCGCGATCGACCTGATGTCACGATGCCTGCGCATTGATCCCGCCTGCCGCCCTACCTCTATTCAATTGGCAAGACAGAGTCCCTGGCTGCTCGAGCTGGGGGATGATTTCTGAACTCCGAATTTATTCGTCGAGGACTTGTTCGGGGCACTTGCTTACATTTTGTGTCTTTTTGTTTGAGGACTCCTTTCGTACCGATTGAAATATATTTTGAAGTCAGAACTAGATGTCGGTCGAGAACCCATTCGCATCGGCACGATGCTGACGCGGAGTTTTAACCCCGCGGCATGTCATACTTTGATCTAGGTCGGCAAGTCTCGATCAGAATCCTCTTCGGTCAGGCGCGTCTCCCTTGCAAAATTCCGGTTCATTACCCATCTGGCTGCACCCCAAGGTCCAAGTTCCGGGCTCTTTCTTGGTCTACAAGATTTCACATCACGACTCTGCATCTGCCTTCGTCTTGTTGTCGTTTCTCGGGTCCGTCTCTAGTGTAACTCTGGTCTGACTCATTTTCGCTTTCTATCTATTCCCTTGGCTCGGATCTTATATCCCCATTGACCAAATATTGGCTCAGAAAGTAGGCTTCGGTTGCTCATTTTCTCAGCAAGACCAATACATCAAAGCTACACATAATGCGAACTTCACCGAGTCACGTGTTCGGCTCGGCAACGACGACGAGCTGCACCTATGATAGGTACACTGCTGCGAACGGCACCACCGACTTTGTGTCTTATATTAACTCAACGCGGAATGCCTCGGGTCATTCTTTTTGGTGGATAAACAGCCTCGAGCGTCAATGCGTCAATTGTGATCTGTGATTTTCATTCCGCAGTCTTCGCTTGTGGAGGATCGGCCACCATCCTCGATCATGGCACCCATCATGATGTCGTTCGCAGCCTGCCAGAGGTTGCGAAGGCGGGAAACGTGTTCAGGCATGGGAGTAGAAGGAGAGGAAATATACAGTAGAAGGTGTTAGAGGGGCAGTATCCTTGGAGAAAGTGCGTTTAGGTTCGGTTCAGGTTTGAACGCGGTTCGAACCTCAAGAAAGAGGTGTTTGACGCCCGCGGCTTACATTCCTCGACAAACCGGTTGCGAGCTTTCCTACTGCTCAAAAAGAAGGCCGTCCAAGGACAAAAAATCGCCTTGTTTCAAGAATCAAGCCAATGAACATGCCGACTATTCTCTAGCCTCCATGTACAATTTCCTTTGTGTCTTTGAACCACAGAAAACAAGTTCTTTGCGTGCGGCCGAAAGGTTTGGTGGCGGATGCCGGTAGTCTCTTATAAACAGACGCTACAACAAATGTTACTCGTACCTCGTGTGTTGTAGTCTGTCAGATCCCTGATTGGTGTGATTGGAAGTCGACCTTATTATGTAAGCTCAGATTTCTCGGCCCTCGTTCACACATTTACAATGAATGTGAGGGGTTTATTTGTTAGATTATCACTCAAGGAGTCAAAATGGACAACTTTCTCACTTGAGTTTTGCGCAGAAATGTACAGGTGAAGAGGTGAAAATTTGATGGGTCGTTGACCGGCCTTTCATTCCACGAGGATTAGAGACCCAGGAGAGAAATCCGAAAAGACAGATCTATTCTAAATAAGAATAAAACTCATTTGTCCTCTTAGATTTTTGAATCCATACAGCTGGAAGCACCACAGAGCCCGGGCCAGATTTCAAACTCCGCACTTTACGTAATAAGGTCGACTTCCAATGATCGGGCGCGGTTAAACTACAGACTACGATGCCGGTCAAAATACCGGCTTGACTTGATTTCATCAGCAATCAAAACGTATCCCGACAAATCACAGTTATTCCCAACCTTTCCTCAGAGTTCCCAGCATATCCTGGCGATTCCCTACATATCTGAGCTGATCCTAGATATTCCCTAGCCATTCCTGAGCCATCCCAGTCCTACCATTCCTCGGGAATCTGAAACATTCATTACAATTCCCAAATTTTTGCACATTGAGTATGCAAATGCTTCCTGGTGTTTCCCGACAATTCCCAAGCAATCCCAAGTCATCCGAACATCAATGACGTGATGATTGCCGGTTGCCGTGTTCCGGCCGCGGCGCGTGCAAGTCCCGCTACCCCGCTTCCCTCTCTCTACTCACCACTTCCTCGAGCTCTATCAATGGACGACGCTGTGCGATTGAACAACCTCCGTGAGTCCTACCACAAGTTCAATGACGATGTTCTCTCTGCACTCCGTGTAATGGTTGGAGATCCACCTCGGCTGAATGCAAGGGTATGGCGAAAATGAATTTTTGGAACCTATGCTGAAAAGGCCCTAAACAGGGGTCTGGCATACCCGATCTGCAAGCCAATTCGTCACCCGGTCAGTGGTCCAAAAGATATAGCCATTTTGATCTGAGGTTGGTCAAAAAATATTTATATTCTTTCTGAATTTCTTTTTGGAAGAATTGGGTCAAGCCGCGCAACTTTCGGAAAAAGTCCGAGGCCGAAGGCAACCAACCACGTAAGCATGACGTCATATTATTACCATATCCGGTAATCCATCACCCAAAAAAGGCAACCGACAAAAAGTACCCATATCTTTTGAACCACGTACCGGGTGACAATTCGGCTTGCAGATCGGGTATGCCAGACCCCTGTTTAGGGCCTTTTCGGCATAGGTTCCAAAAAATCATTTTTGCCATACCCTTGGCTGAATGCCGTCAGGGATCGGGGGTTAGCTCTCGCTTCGGCAGCTGAGCAGGTGCGTGTTGAATTTCCGCTATCTATGCTAGCCTGATCATTCCACAGCACAGGCTCGTGTTCCCTCCCGCCGAGTACGGCATCCTACAGACCTCTATCTCCGACATGGTGACTACCCTATAGATCTCGCGTGCAGCCGTGTTCCGAGGTTCATCAATCTCTGTAGTGTAGTATTTATTTTAAAATCTCAGAAAATGGGGGTACAGAAATTTCGGACCGTATGTGATGTGACAAATGATGTGACTCAAGTTGGGGATGAACCTCTCCACAACGGCTGGCACAAAACATCTGTCAACAGCATAGCCACAATTTCGCGAAATCTCAAGGAAATTCAGTGGACGCCTTCCTCACATCCAAATAAAATGTTCAGGAGGCTTTATCCTCTTCCTATATTGTGTAAATTGTCATAGGGCAGATATTTAGAAAACAAATACTACATTTGAGCACCCACCATGCAAATATCCCGCCTGGAAGGTATCTGGTGTATTAACTCTTTTCCAGGTACTTTTGGGACCTGTAAATTTTTGAGGTAGAGTAGATAGATTGTTTGAAGGTGTCAAGGGACAAAAACTATTTTAATTTGACATGAGGCAGGCATCCACTGAATTTCTTTGGGATTTCGCAAAATTGTGGCTATGCTGCTGACAGATGTTTTGTGCCAGCCGCTGTGGAGAGGTTCCTTCCCCAAGTTGCGTAAGAGAGTTTGACAAATCACTTCCGGTCCGAACATTTCCGACCACCCATTCTCAGAATTCAATTGCTAACATACTACTAGGACTGAGGCCTGAGGAACCCCGAAACTGCGGCTGGGTAGGAACCTGGAGGTACGAGTGGAATTTGGACTGACACCGGAAAGTTGTGACGTGTGACCGTTACATGCAGCGTGGACCCCAGAGGTCGGTAACATTTCAATTCAATGGTCTGGCTCAGTGGTTTGATGTGTATTCTACTGATTTTCTTTTGTGAGGTTGTTGGTTCGATTGCGGCCGCGTCGTTTTTTTTTTGGAACCACGCAGTGGGCCTCGCGGCGAGCGTAAGCACCACGCAGTGCGAGCGGCAGCCCCGCGCAGCGGTCGGGGTCTGGGGTGGAACCGGCGCCCGAAACACCCAACAAAGACGAGAAAAATACAACAGAAGACTTACAGCTCTTTGCGGAACTTAGGGCGCGGACGTTTTTTTTCTGTTTTCAGTTGTTTTGGGCAGAACAGCGATTTTTTTCAGACAGGAACTGAGCCTGTAATTGCTGTTCTGCCCAAAACGACTGAAAAGATAAAAAAAGGTCCGCGCCCTAAGTTCTGCAAAGAGCTGTAAAAAGACATGCAACTACAAGGAAAAAAAAGGCTCCGCACCAGCGGAAAAGGCCAGCGCCAGCAAAAGGGCCCCGCGCCAGTGGAAAGGGCAGCGCTAGCGAAAACGCGGGGGGTCTGGGGGATACTTCCCCCAGGGCACACCGGAAGAGTGACGTCACGCGTCACGACTTTCCGGTGTCGGTTGCGTCTCTGGTACGAGTAAGTTTCTGTTATAAAGTCTGTTTATAAGAGACTAAGCACTATCCCTATCACAGCAAGTCACATCCCTCGTTACATTCACGCATCTCGCGTGCAGTCTATACCTGCAGAATGGCACCTCATTCATGTCGAACCAGCTCTATGGTGACCTCCAAGCCATGGTCAAGGCTGCCATTCTCATGGTGTCATTCTCGGCTTGACGTACTACTTTGCCTCCTTGGCGATAATTCCATTGAGACCCTTTTTGGCCGGTCCTTCCCTTTCTCGAAATGGGGAAATGGGTCTAAACGGCTGCGTGCCTCTCGGCTGTACCGTATTATCATCTCTGAGTCACTCTACATGATCTGGAAAATCCGCTGTGACTGTGTTATTGGGAAGGGAGGCCAATCCCTATCCAACTCGGAGATACACAACAAATGGCTACATGCCATAAACGAGCGCCTAAAGTTCGACTGTATATTGACAAACCACTCGAGGTACGGAAAAAATGTTTCCATCAAACCAATTCTTGTGTTGCAGACATGGAGCTCAACTCTGAAGAATGAGGAAGATTTGCCAGAAAACTGGCTCAAAGAGCCCAAGGTTTTAGTGGGTATCGAGCCGATGAGGTCGCCACCTCCTTCCCAGCCAGCAGACCGGCCGGGTCGAAACAGGTAAGCTCGGAGCCCCACACTGTCGCAAGTTGCGTCGTGTAAAATACATTTCTCTGGGCGGTGAAATTATCATCTTCTCTCACGGAGGTCCTTTCCTCTGACCCTTACGAAGTTTCGGGAGGTTAACCAATTGTTAATTGTCCCGCTACTGCTTGCCCTTCGGGCAAACGTACCACCCAAAAAAAAAAAAAAAAAAAAAAAGATAATATGGCCTGTTATCCCATTAACCTCAGGATATATGTGGCAGAGTGGTCTGAGCCGCCTGCCAGAATTAATCACGTGGGTTCGATTCTGCCTAGTAGCATTTGTTTTGAGCTTTTACATTTGTTTTGAGAAAAAGTTTTTTGAACTGGATCTAAAAAGCCTTTGATTGGCTGGAGCAACCAATATCATTTTATACCACTTGCAATCACGCTGGGATGGAAGTGGACCAATGCTCAAGTGGTCGACCAGGTACGGCAGAACATCGCGTTGGCCGTTGACCGCTCCCCCAGCCTCCCAGGTCGCATTCTTTTTTGTGAAAAAGAAGGATGGTGCCCTACGACCTGTACAGGATTACCGGAAGCTTAACGAGATGACAATTAAAACTTGGGGTGAAGGCCGTGGCGTTGCCCGGCATGTCCTCGAACTTATTTTTTACATAAAAACTATATTTGTTTACAGTCGTTTTCGAAACAATAGAGGGGTTTCGTAAAAAATTGATACTCCATTTGTGCTTACCACTGTTGACTGATGGGCGCCCCACAACGACGTCATCGCTTTACCACTGCAGACGTGCAGGTCTTGAAGCCGCCTGGTTTTCCTTCTGGACTATATTGAAGCACTGTATACCATTGCCTCATATAGAACCCCAAATAAAACGAAGATTTGGACCAAGTCCGGATGTATTCAGAGCGTCGGCATCGACAGCCGAGGATCAATCCGTAAACAAAGGTAAGCACAAATCGAGTATCAATTTTTTACGAAACCCCTCTTAGGGCTGTTCGCCGTGACCGTGGCCACGGTTCCACGGCACCCGTGGCACGGGTGCCGTGGCCGTTCCGTGGACCACTTTGGATGACCTTCCACGGCACGGTAACGGCACGGGTCTGAGCCGTGTGAGCCGTTGAAAACCCGGCCGTCACGGCTCCACGGGTGACATATAAACAACTGAATCCTCGCCTGAACGTCGCCTCTTTGCTTGATCCTAACAGATCCCAACTTTCTTCGATTCACGGACCCCTTTCGGAGAATCGCTCAATGGGGTACAACTGACGGCATCATCAGTGTTGATGTCGCTTTGTACGAGCGAATCCTGTCTTCCACTCCTACCACTGCGCTCTTTGACGCGTTTGGACTCGCCAAAGCCTTCGAGGAGATACTGGAATGTAACTAGAGTCCTTTAGCTCAATGCTTCTTGAAGAATGGAACCCTCATCCCGGTCTCGTCAAAATGATCGGCTAGTTATCTTCGCTTTACATGCTTTTTCCTTGTGAGTTGCTTGGGAGTCCTTGTGCTCAGATATTCATATGCTCCGGCTATACTGTTTTTTGGACTCCGGCGGCCCCCTAGTAAGCTTTATTACCTGTTCCAATTTTCTTTTGGCGGTATCGGACCCTTCAAGTTCGCATTCCTTGTGTTTTTTCCCCTCTGCTCGCTGCTGCCGGTCCATGCCGCAGCGGACGTCTGTATAATCTTCATTACATCCTTCCTGCCTTTTATCCGATACCCGAACACTATAAATGCCGTTCTCAACGTTTCTGGGGCAACATTTTCTTCTCACTAAAATGCCGGACCACCCGGACCAGTGTGCGCTCGACAGCAGCGGAAATCTCAAGGATGCGTCCGATATCACCTTCTATGAGTCTGAGTCGGACGAGAAGGCCCTTCCAGTGGCTCCTGCTGGTATTTCGCTTTGTGTACACCCTTCAGCATTGCTTTCTGATCCTCCCCATACAGATGGCCTTCGTCGTCGGAGCACTCGCAAGAGGCTGACAGAAGGAATGATTGGATTTCGCGAACAGAAGTGGGAAGTGGCCATTTGGTGATGGTCTCGAGTTTCTTCGGGTTCATTTGAATACCCTTAGAAGAGATGATGTAGCCCAGGTATTCGACCTGCGATTTGGAGAATTCGCACTTTTTTGCACTGGCAAAGAGGTCTCCTGCAGCCAGGCTTTCAACAAGCCTGCGCCGCCAAGTTCGTTGGTCTATGTTTTTAGCCGAATTTAATTTTAAACTCGACTAACTTATCTACCTAGCTCAAAGAACCCGGCTGATGCACCATAGAGACGCTCGGATTTCATGCCTCAAGAAGGGGATGACGTCCTCCTCACAATGAAGCAAGTGGTTTCACCAACTTTTATCGCAAATTTGTTCACAATTATGCGAAAATCACACTCCCTTTAACCTCGTTGACCACCAAGGAAGCCAAAATTAATTTCCCTGGTGTCAATGAAGCTGCCCAACAGGCTTTTGAGGAGCTTAAACTCGCATTCACCACGGCTCCTGTCCTTCGCCATTTTGATCCTACCCTCCCTTCCACCCTCCACACCGATGCTTCTGACTTCGCCATGGCTGGTGTAGTTTTGCAACCAGATTACAACGGTGATCTTCATCCCGTCGGTTTTTACTCTCCCAAATTTGCACCTGCGGAAATCAATTACGAGATCCACGATAAAGAACTCCTCGCAATCGTTGATTCATTCCGTGACATGCGCTCCTGGCTTATCGATACCTCCATACCAGTCTCTGTTGTCTCTGACCACAAAAATCTCGAATATTTCATGACAACCCGCATCCTCAACAAAGCTCGACATTTCTTGATTATTGGAACGCACGGGGAGAGACGGTGGACGCGAATGAGAAACTGAAAAAGGCGGTCCAGGGCGAGATCAAGATGATGATCGAACTCGAGCACCCGAATATATGCAAGTTGCATACGCATTTTTTGAACGCAGATAGAAGCATTCGCTTCAGGCAACTCCGATTTTACCGTCGAAACTGACCTTGTATATCACCATGGTCGTGTTTATGTCCCGAAGTCCCGAAATCCCTCCGGGCCAAAATCCTACATGATTCCGTCCTTGCTGGACATCCCGGCCGTGCACGCACCTATGACCTCTTGGAGCGTGATTTCTCATGGCCTGGAATGCGCCGTTATGTCCGCTCATACGTCGAATCATGCGATCTCTGTGCACGCAACAAAGCTCCGCGTCACAAACCATATGGCCTTTTGCAACCACTTGACATCCCTGACCGCCCTTGGAGATCCATTTCCATGGATTTCATTGTCAAGCTTCTGTTATCCCATGGTTACGATTCAATTTGGGTTGTTTGCGACCGAATGACCCGTGCCGTACATTTCATTCCAATCCGAGAATCCATGGATGCACCCGAACTTGCACGTCTTTTCCTAGACCGTGTTTTCCGCTACCAGGGCTTCCCCGAGTCAATTATCTCGGATCACGGTTCCGTTTTTGTCTCTAGCTTCCTTTCCGAGCTCATGAAACATTGTGGTACCAAAATGAAGCCTTCGACTGCCTATCATCCACAGACAGATGGCCTCACAGAACGTACCAACCAAACACTCGAAGCATATCTCCGCACGTACTGTTCGTACCAACAGGACGATTGGGTCGATTACCTTGCCCTTGCAGAGTTCTCTTTCAACAATGCTAAGAATGTTTCCACTCAGCAAACTCCTTTCTTTGCCAACTTGGGTTATCACCCTACATTTTCCCCCATCATTTCGGAACGCACTACCAACCCTGCTGCCTCCGATTTTGCCACGCGACTTGATACTATTCACGCCGAATTACGTGCAGAACTTACCCACGCCAACGAGTATATGGCGAAATATTACAATCAACATCATCTCGCAGCTCCCGGGGCACCGGCGGAGGAACGAGAGCACCCTTCTTGAGGTTACGTTCGATGTAATCAAAGGTTTCAGCTCGCTCGGCTTCGGATAGAGAGTAAATTGGTCCGAACGGTGGTGAGTTTCCCTCCTCGGTCTCGATTTCCAAATCGACACCGGGGCGATGAGGTGGAAGTTTAGTGACTTCAATTGGAGAAAATACATCGAGGTATTCATGATAGCACTCGGGGACAAGTTTTTTGACAATGTCCTCGGGGTCATGCACCATTGAGTGCACGGAAATGGGTAGGCTCGGGGCGACGGGAAGAACTATGATCTGTTCCTTCCGTCGCCGAAGACGATGGAACTAGTTCGTCTTCGGCGTGGCTTTTCCCGACTTGTCGCCATGCCTGTTCTTCCGCTTGAAGCAGTCATTGACAACGTGGCCGGGTTTGCCACAATAAGGGCAGAGATTGTTTTTCAAACGTGCCTGACGCTCCTCGGAAGTCAGTTTACCATGGAAGGTACCACTGGTGCGGACAGCATCAATGTCCATGGGAACAACCTCGGTGGAGGTGGAAGTGGTGGACGGAATAGTGGGGTTAACCACTGCAGGATTCTGATGATTTGCACCATGTTTCTTCTCGTTGTTGCGTTGGAAGATATTGTTGTCAATGGCAAGGATGAGACGTTCCCATTCCTTCATGGTTGTAGGACGAGGAAAAATAGGGACAAGTGCATCCTTGACAGACTCCTTGAGACCACGTTTATAACGGTCAATCTTGGTCTCCTCGGTCATCTTGAGGTGCATGCAAATCTCGTGGAATTTTGTGGTGTACTGGAATGCAGACCCGGTCTGACGAAGCCGGTCAAGCTTCATCATAGCGGTGGACTGGATGTTGGGGTCGGAAAATTTGGTACGGAAGTCGACCACAAATTGGGTGAAGTCATGGAGGAGATGGTTCTGGTTACGCTTGATATTAGCGAACCATTCGACAGGTGAACCATCGGCCATATAAAGTCCCATGTAACGACACTTTTCTTCCTCGGTGGGGCGTGATAAGCATCAGGGCTGGAACAATAAAGTGGGATGAGAAATGGAGAGTTAACAATAGGGCTGGGTGAGGAATGGAGAGTGAACAATAAGACTGAGTCATGGAATGGAGAGTAGACAATAAGACTGAGTCAAGGATGTAGGAAATGCAGAGAGAACAATAAGAGTGAGTCAGGAAAGAAATAAGTATGAGTCAAGTGATCGGAAGAATTGGGAATAACAATACCCAAGATCCAATGAATGGAGAGAATGATTCAGGTGTGCATGTGACCAATAACTCGGAACCGTGAGAGTGAGGGGTTTCTCACATCCCGCTCTGCTTCTCCGGCTGACGAGTCCAGCTCTAAACATCGACGCGTCAACGACTCCATGCTCCCCTGGGTCGTCGAGGACTTCATCATCGAGCCTACTCTCTCGCCTGAGCTCGCCAAAACGCGCCGCATGCTCCTCGAGTTCGCAAAGGACCCAAAGTATCGCCATCCCCGACTCCGAGTGGCTCGCCATCATCAAAGGTGACGCTGTCGACCTCAACAAGGTCATTACGAGCCAGTTCTCCGTATCTCACGAGCGCCAGCGCACTGAGGCCATCGAAGACGGCGTCCAAATCCTTTTCGGCTCCTCAACTCGTACCAAGACTATCGGCACCCACGCCGAATGGCTCACAGCTTGGTCTAAAGCTTCTGAAGCCATTGTTTTCGTCTTCCCCCACCGTCGGCGCGAACTCGATCCATACAGGCAGTACATCACCGACCTGTTCAACAGCTCTGCCGAGCACGTCCACGAGCGCATCATCCTGCTCGATCGGAAGCTTCGCAACGAAGTCGCCGGGCGCCGCGATCTCTCGCTTAGCGACTGCGGGCGGTTCGGTCACTGGGAGCGCTCCTTCCTCAACGACAGCGGTGCAGCTTACCTCGAGTCCAAGCCGAAAGCGAAAGATGGCGGAAGGGGAGGCGGTACCGGAGGCAGTGGAGAGAAGAAGAAATCCGAACCATGCAGGCGTTTCGCAAATGGCTCCGAAGGCAGACAGCACTAAAAGGGACTGGACCAAATGCAGATAGTGTTTTCTTGTCAGTTTTCAGGATAGCTGCAGGCACAACAATTTCAGAAATCTGCACAAGGCATCGTGTCGCAGAGATATTGATGATCTCTGTTGTACCATCTCGGCGCACATTCCCGGTGTTGAATGAACCAGTCAAGCCCTCCACCACACCTCGAGCAATTAGACGTGTGCGATCATCATTGAAAATGAGAACCGGGGTTCCAACTTGAACAGATATTGGGAGGAGAGCGGGGATGGGAATAGTGGAGAGAAAATCGTATATGCGAGAGCATGCATAAACATCAAGTGCTGCATAACGGATTTGTGTTGCAGATAACTCTTCATTGTCCCAGGCAGAGCTAGTTCGCTCTGTTATTGCGAGCGAAGCGAGCAAATCTACCTTAACACGTGACGAGGCGGAGGGCTGAGGTTTGGAGAAAACACCTCAAGCTGCATACAACCATACCACACACTTGAGGGATTTGGCACGGAAAATGTGTGTCCAAAAATGGTAATTTCCATGATGACTCATTGTGATGATGAAGTCGTATCCGAATAGGGCTGTCTGCTGAGCGAGCTGTCCCCCGCGGCTCAGCGGATCCCTAGGTATTTTTATTCAATCTTGTTCCCAGAGTCACTGCACAAAGATCTGCGAGGCTGATTTTTGCATTGGTGACAACAAGCCGATCTTTTGCCATCTTTGCCAAGTCAACTGCACCAACAAATGGTTGAGATGGGCAGGTAGCTTGCTCAAGATACTTGAGATCACCAGAGACTGCACGGCCCACTTTCAGGATTTGCGGATTTTGCAGGACCTGCATCAAAACAGGTGCAATTCGTCCACCAGCTAGCATCAATCCCAACTAGGGAAAAATGTTATCAGAAGCACATAGAACATGATAATGAAGACACTATACCTGGATAATACAGATCATGTTCCGATAGCCAATCTGCAGGATGGCAGTTTGCCCTCGGCCCGTAATATATCCATGGTCAGATGTTTCGACATTCCACTCAGAGTCCAGGAAAATCACAATTTTGCGTGGGTCATTATCGGAGTCCTCAGGAATATCATCTAGGATTGTGCGCATAGCTGAATCGATGTCGTGAACCGATTTCAAGGTGAAAACACCAACACTTGCAGGTATTTCAAGAGTCGGCAGATGAGAGTATTTCTCAACAGGAACAATGCCCTTGCGTAAAGAGGGAAAACAGCGCTCCAGAAAGTCTTTGTCAGCCATGTTGTCTGTGTAGAAGACTTCTGGTTGATCATGGCCATATCGTTCGAGTGAATCACGCATTCGATTGAGAGCAAGCTCAAACTGTGAATGAGACTTTGTTGCCACCAGATTGCAAACACGAATCTCACCCTTCTCATTTGTAACAGTGAGAAGGGCAAAAAATATCTGCTCGCCATTAACCTTCGCAACGTGCTTTGCAAACTAGTAGGCCTTATTTAGATGAAACTGTGTGATCAAGTTGTAATGCCTAAGGTAGGCGCAGTCCGCATCCATCGAGTCACGTGCACATGACTGATGGGTGACAGGAACGTGGGAAAGCGCGAAATTTCGATTTTGAAAAAAAAAAAAAAAGTCCGTTTTCCACGTTCTGGACAGCCAGAAAAAAAATCTCAATCTGAGAAGGCTTTTCTGTGCTACTCTCACTATAATTGGAGTGGGGGGGACTGGTTTTTGTGGCCTAAGGTTGAAACAACACCTTCCTGCACAGTGAAGTCAAACAAAAATACAATCTTATTGCTGGCTATATAGTACACTACTTATCCTATCTAATAAATATTTTTGCGCTGCTTGTACTCCCTAAGATCATCATGATACTGGGGAGGAAGGGTTCTGTGGCCTCGATATGTCTTATTTGCCCATGCTGCATCAGCTCCATCCAGTCCATGGAAGTATGCATCAGCAAACCTTGATGAGCGGACAGAGAAGCGACGCATAGATGCTAAGGGGACTGAATCCAGTGCTGCAAGCAAGTTTTTCTCTAAGTCTTCCTCCTTTGAAGATGCTGGGAACATGCGATAAATCCTCTTAGCATAACGCCAGGGGCCAGCATTGCTCAATAAAATTGAGCTCTGGGTGGTATTTTGGAAAGAAAATAACCTCTTTGTGCCAGGAAATCTGGTTCCATATAAAGGATCTTTTTGAGACAACACTCAGTAGAAGTCGTGTGGTGGCACTTGAAACTGGTGCCACATTGAGCCTGAGTCTATCTCACTCCGGCCTGAGTCAGAGCCTGAGTCAGAGCCTGAATCTGTATTTGCAGCACTTCGAGATCGCTTGGTAGGTTGCTCATCGCCACTACTTGTCTGTTTCCGCTGTCCGAAACATAAATGAGTGAGCCAAGTGCAAAAATAGGGGCTGAAATGAACCTTGAGGGCATAATGACCAAGATTTTTGGTCCTAGACTGTCCTTTTCGCTTGGGCATTGGTTTTGCTGCTTGAGAATTGATGCTGGTGGGGGTAGAAAGCAAGCCACAACGTGCACTTCGCGAGGCATGATGTTATATCACGTGCGTCTATATAGAATTCTCATCCCGGAATCCGCACATCTTATTTGGCGCCTCCGCAACGAACGAGTCCTGAATGGCAAGGACCCATCGACAATAGCAGAAATATGCAACCGATGGATACACACCATAAACCTGCGACTCAGAATGGATTGCCTAATGATCAATAAAGCGAAATATGGCTCCAAGGCACTCAAAAAATCACTAGTGCTCAAGACGTGGACCGGAATCCTTCGGGATGAAGACAGACTCCCCGCCGACTGGACGAGGGAGACCAGGGTTCTAGTGGGTATCGGCTGATGAAGGGTAATGATAGGTTGGCTCACGCCAACCTTGAACCCGGAGGCTGGAGTCCCACACAGGCGTCGATCGAGACGTATCGTGCGTAATGCATTCCCTGGGGTGGCTGTCAGGTGGGGTTGAAAGAACGTGGTCCCCGCCGACCTTAACAATTTCGTGGCAAATTATGGGACGACTTGGTCGTATTTTCGAGTGATCCGTTCTTACGGTGACGGAAAAGTACTAGATAGTACTACTCTAAATGCCATATTGTTCCACTTGAGAAAGAGATCAGACGTTCTGACGTCACGCGTCGTCAGTGACTCATCAACCAGCGTATCACGTGACAGTTTGGACCGAGGGGCCCGGGCCGGGCCGCCAGTGCCTACGATGAATGAATCTTGTCAAGTACGCAAGGGGGTCCAACGATAAGCATTGCCCATATGGTTATGGTACTTACTACTGCGATAATTCCGGCCATGCAATGAGCATGAATGTAACCCAAAGAGTGTTCTACTCACCTAAACCTGAGGACATCAGGAAAATGTTGACTGTCTCTATAGCGTGATGTAGTCAGCATAGTGCCATCGTTAACCCCCCATTATATCTTAGGGCTGCCCACCGTCCCCGTCTTTACGGGTATGACGGGTGCCGTCAACGGCCGGCATCCTTGTAGATTCGTTTTCGTTTCGCTTACATCCTTTGGTGAGACCAGAAGTCGGGTATATACGAGAAACGAAAACGAAAACGTCTATATATATATATCGCCGCAGTGCCGGCCGTCGGCTGGCTATGGCCGTAGTAACGCCCCGCTTAATTAGGCGGTCACTCCGTGGCGCATCACCCCGCCCCGATGCGCTTTGGGAGGAGGACCGGAATGCCGTTCAGGCGCTTTGAACTTGTCAATCTCGGACAACTTCAAAGCCCCAGAACGGCCGGCCGGGCTGATGCTCCTTGATAAATATGGTAGGCCCGCTGTGCGACAGCATTAAATTCGCTACAGTGCATGATCCTTTGCACCTGCGAGTGAAACAGCTGCTTCCTCAATCTCGGTAATCCTCCTATTACAGATCATTCGATTCGGGTTGCAGATATGGATCCAATTTTTGGGGTGTGCTCGCAGTGTGCTTCACATCAGCACATTGAAATTACTGAAGGTGCGTGGTTATGTCTGCTAACATGTGTGAATTTTCTCAGACTAGGTTGACTGTTCAAAATTTGTTCTGCGGAAGGTCTGGTTTATACATGTTTGGACTGTCTGATGGGTAGACTTGCGGAAGGTTATGCAGCCCTTTGCTGCCACCAACCGTTGGTTCAATTCACAAATATTTAGAGAGCTTCAAAACATGTATTGGATCGTCAAGAAACTATCTTTCAGGCTAATTTATTTTATTGTCATCGTGAATCACGCATAAAGTCGGGGACTCATCAGTATGAGGTTCAAAATGCACTTTTAATATTCCGCTACCTTTTTTTTTGAGATTTTCATTTTTCCGCTACATTTTTCATGAAAATGACAACTTCCCGCTCCTTTTTTGAGTCTGAGAACCGCGAAAGAGTATAGCGCGAAATGTCGGATCTCCCTCTCTTTTTTTTCGGCGACTTTCTCATTTGTTTGACAGGTTCGTGATTCCGCTATCTACATTTGCGCTATACATTTGGGACGAGTTCATCGATTCACCCCGCTACTTTTTTCGAGTCGATAAAAAAAAATCTCCGTTACATTTATAATGGAGTTGTAGGCTCTCTAACGGGTAGCTTGAACGTCCAGAGAATGACAGTCAAGTCCCTTGAAGTTATGGAGGAATCACAGAGAAGTCGCGATCACGGTGCATCGCGACGCGATCACGTGAGTAAATCAGACGCGACACCCGTTGGAAGGCCTCGTAGATGGCCGGCTGTCTGCGACCATCTTGCGCCCATATATTCCCTTGCGCTGCTGATCTGGCTCGTCGTCCATCCCACCCCTGATCAACCACACCACCATACTCGCTCCCCCTATTTCCCCCTTGACCGGCATATCCCCCCGCGAGCCGTCCGGTCCCTACTCCACCCCCTCCTCTCTGCTGTGTCACTGCCGGCTCGCTCATCGCTGGTTGCGGCGTCGCCGAGGAAGCCCAAGTGCGAGGATCTTCAGTCGGGAAATAGCGATACCCTGCGGTGGGGTCCTTCGCTTTTCGACGTTGCTGCTCTCGCTGGAAGACAGGGCACTGGCGATCCACCGCCCCGTGGCCATCAACCCCACAATTGGAGCAACTGAAGACACCTGTGTCAGTCACCGGGCAGTCCGTGGTGCGATGTGCCTTCGCGCAACGCCCACACACATCCACATCGGACTTGGATGCGTTTGCCAGATGACCGTCATACTTCTGGCACTTCGCGCATCGTCTAGCTTCTTCCTCCGATTTCCGAACTCGCACCCGTACACCCTGTATGAAAATATCGCCGTCGATGGCATGGTTAGCGGCGTCTGCAGACGCAAATTCGATCTTCAGGTGGGCGACCTTCTGGCCGAATGCACGGTGGTGCAGCGCTTTAATCCACCGAGCACCTACTATGTCACCCTCCTTCAGACCACTTTCCTTCTCCACGAGGCGCCACGTCCCCCCGTCCTCGATGCGTGTTTCGATAGGCACCATCTCTGCCACCATCTCGAGCCGCCGGGGACGGTAGACACAGGAGCCTCCCAAGGCAGCTACGAACTTCTCCATGACACTCGGGGATTTAACCCACGACACTGTCTTCTCGTCTAGGCAGTCAAAAACCACCCCCCCATTCTGCAGCCTGCGCGCAGCGACGAAAAGCGCCCCTTCCATTTTCTCCGTCATAATCCCCAGCGCCAGGTTAGCCTTCTCCTTCAACTCTAGCTCGGACAGTCCACCCAGCGAGTCGGTCGCCGCATCCGTTGCTTTGTCAACGAGGATCTGTCGGCGCATCCGAACCCCTCTCGCCAGTATCCCCGCCTGCTCCGCAGTCATGGTCGTGGCCGCCGCCGCCGCGTACGAGCAGGGGCCCATAGGGACCGGGCGCGACGCTTGCGCCTCCACGGCCACCACCATCTCCTTTCCCGTTTTCTCCACTGCTTCTTTCAGGTCTTTGACCTGCACCTCCAGCGCCCGCAGCTCCTCGCGCGACTCCTCCACCATAGCAGTCAAAGTGGACGACGCACCTAGTGTAAGCAGGCCAGAGGCGCGTTCATAACCGCTACACCAAAAGGTAGATAATTGATTAGATGGTACTAATCAATCGCGCGCCTATATAAGGACAATGGGAGATGTCGTAAACTGGCAGGTTTACACCCTTCCCCTCTCTGGAAACTTTGTCCCTTCTCTCTCCTCCCATCGTTGTAAGAGAGACTGTATGGGTTTTTCCAGTGGTTATCAGGTCTTATAAATCAGCCCCAGGGTTGCAATCCCTGCCGTTGGCTTGCAAGGTCACTTTCGGTGTCCCACGGTGTCCAGTGACCTTTATCCATTTCGGTGGTAAATGGTGTCACTGGCTGGGATCGAACTTGTGACCTTCTGCCAACATTATCTAATCAATTAATGTAAGCCTCGTTCACTGTTGTCTGAATCCCTTCTTGGCTATTCACCAGTCCCTTGATGTACGGAGACACCGCCGTGGCGACAGACTCCGCACAGCAATCCGCCACTTCCTGCGCCACTGACGCGTCGATAAACTCGGCCATGAAGGCAAGGGCTCGTAGTGTGTCGGACATGGACTTCTGTAGGGTCAAAGAGATTTTTAGTAGCACCGCGAACAAATCCGCGCGGGTGAAAGGTGCATCCTTCGCAATCCAGTGGCTCTCCTCGAGATAGTGGCGAGCGGTGTCAGCGTCTCCAATGTTGTTATTCTTAGTTTTCTCATTCGCTTCAATAAACTGGGGGCGGCTGGTGAGCCCCCCCACTCGCTGTTGTATGTCTTTCACGGTCGGAGCGGCCAGCGGTGTCGGTTTCGGGGGTGATCCCCTAGGAGGAGGAGTCATCTTTCTTTCACACTTTGGGTGGTAGCAAGTATATTAGAGACTGCCTGAGTAGTTTCAGGTGAATCGAGTCGGAATTGCGCGCAAACGGCGCGTCGGGCGTCGGTGCCACTCGAGATTTTCGGAGTCCTGATCGGGGTGCCACGTGGTCGAGGTTCTGGGAAAAGCCTGGCGCAGTCGTCTGTCACAACGGCCCATCTGGGCTCTGCCGACCATGGACTTCTCATCCATAATCAGCAGCTTGACATTCTGCCACCGGGTCTGCACTCAGGTGAGCCCAGTACGGGACAACTGGTTAAAGTCTGCCTTTTCCTTAGCTGGAATGCCCAACCCAAAATTGACAGTCCAGCCACGAATTCCGAAGGCCGATATCCCGGTTGGAGCTAGACGAACTGTTGGATCCTTTGCACCAAGTGAAGTCTCATCAATTTTGAAATGTTCCCTCAGAGCAGTGGTAATGCACCAGATTAGGAAAGATTTTCCTGTACCTGCCGTCCCATCCACATTGATTCGAATTGGTGGTGGTTTAGGTCTCAAGAGCTCATCTTTGACCTTGAACTTGACTTTGATATAGTGCTCGTAGTACACCTCAAATCGCTTCTGGAAGTAATAGGAAGCAATTGCTGGATTTTCGTTGAGATCTTTCATCCGAACACGATAGGAGTGTGCATCTTCAGCAGCACCAGGAACATGGTTTGGCATATGTTGGTGCATATCTGGCCATTGGATATCTGCCGAAGAGAAAGTTGCAAAGACATGTGGTGATCCACATTCTGGAGAGCGTATCTGCGCAATTAAATCACGCTGGCCCTTAGACCAGAAGGGATGTGACCCAGGAATCTTGACACCTGAAGCCTATCAGGAAAAAACGATACCACGACAGAGGTCCATGTAGGTCATGTATTGAATGTAGCCTCGTTGCTAGGTACCCCTTTATGTGGCATCCGTAGCCAAGCGCTCAGACCATGTGACCGTGTGTGGTGGCTTGTATTCAAGGGGCCGCATACGTAGTGATCTGTAGCCAGCCGGCGTTGCCACGTACATCAATGTATCGGGGCTCATGTAGCACACTGTGACTCACATAGCTTGCTTGTACACACTGGGGATGGGCAATAAAAAGAAAATAAATATATTGCACGCTACTGAATTACGACCCGGAGACAGCACATCAGGGAACCCCCCCCCAGGAATTTGTTAGTATTTTGAGCTAAAATGTGCACAAATTCCTTCAATTCCTGGAATGTTCACATTTTAGTCAAAATATGTTCTCACCCGAATAAATATCAAATTTTGTGCTCAAAATACCTCCAAGATGTGCAAAATGTTTTCGTGAATTGCACGCCAGTTTGCTCAAATATCGCTCTCAGAAACACAGATAGAATGCATAAGAACATTTGTATTATCATCAAAACTACATAATACATGGTAAGTAAGCTATATAATACGGTAACAACGGTAACGCTACAGATGTATGAGCAAGTGCTTTTCCTGTAGGGAAGCAAGCACACAAACGGAGGAGCTAGTTGTTACGTGATGGAGGGAGCGATGGGGTACGCACTAGGGCGGCGTAATTGAGGAAGCTGAAACCATCATTCCGCTTACACCCAAAGCACTATTCGTGCTGGGACGGGACGAGCTCGGGGAACTGCCGGCGTTGCTAGACATGTGTGGTGATTAGTATGTACGCACGAAGGGTGAAGCTAGGGGGACAAAAAAGAGGGAGGGGAGAAGGAGACAAGAAGCTTACCTCGATCTCAAACCCACGCCACGCAGCAAGTACCGCCTCGCGCTGCTCCCTCTCATCCAGCAAATTCACGAACGCATTCACAATGCTCGCCGCGACCACACCCTCACCACCGTCCACGATGCTCCAGTGTCAAAATAAGATCCCGCGCAGCATACGACTCAGCGGCGCATGGCGCGGTTGTGGGTTTCTGCACGAGCGAGGCGCGAGAGGAAGGCAGCATGGCGTCTGGAAGGTATACTTGTTAGTACGTGGGGAACGACAAGGAGGAAGAACAAGGAAGGAGAAGGGGGGTGAAGAGATAGACGTACTCGGCGACGGCGGGGCCCACATCCGCGCGCGGGGACGGAGGGGTGGTGGCGGGTGTTGGCGAGGCGGGCATCAATGTGGGCACACGCTGAAGGTTGGTCATCTGTGTGGTGGTGCATCAGAAAGGGTAGGCTAGGAGGTATGAAGATAGAGTTACCTTGGAATGTGAAGCACCGGAAGGAGGTCAAAGCTCGGTCCTGTGTCGAAAGATCAGGGCGAAACATCGGACTGGGGCAAATCTACCCACCGCAGATGGACCCCGGAAGGTCCAACGGCATCACTGAGTAGCCAGACTGTAGATAGAAGGCTGCTGGGGCATAAACGATGATGGGAGGGAGAGGATGAGAGAGAGCGAGTGGGGGAAAAGGAAGAGAGTTGTTTGACCTTGTTGCCACGGAATCAAAACAAACCATCCTCCACGTGTTCGGTCGTCAAACACCGGATTCTTCTCACACGATGACACACTGACAGATTGACACTTTAGGGTGGGGCTGTATCAGCCTTCGGGTGCCGGGAACGGTAAGTTCTGCACGGGCAACTGCTTCAATTCGGAAACTGGTCACCTTTTTCAAGAATTATGTCATGCTTTCGAGCTGCAGACTTCAAACATGCCTTTTCATGTTGGTGCAAGGTGGCACTTCTACAAGTTTGTCCGAAGTTTGTCAAGAAACTTTTGTAGACTTGCGATTGGAGACTGCCATCCAAGAGAAAAATTTCCAACAAATATCAAATCAATGTGCATAATTATATGTGGACCCTCAAAAATTCTCAAAACTTTGATATTTTGACCACAAATACTTGAGAATTGCTAAAAATATCAAAAATATCAACCCCACAAGAAATTTTGTCATAAAATTTGATATTTATCCCAGGGAGGTTTTTCCTGATGCATCCTGCTCAACCAGCTTTTCACCCAGATGCTCATCCGACTTTTCACCCAGATCATCCTCGGCCTGCTCTGCATCGCTGTCCACTTCCATTGCCTCCAGCTCTTCGAGAGCTCGTGCACGGTTGGTCTCGGTCAGCCGCCCCATGGCCTTGACGGGAGCAACACCCGTCAAAGCTCTGACAATATACATAAGCTCGGAGGATCCAATAAAAGATGACAGAGCACGTACCGGCATTGATCATGCATTCGCTGGAAGATGACATCGGTGACAGAGGGCTTGAGAGCCGCCCACTCAGTAAGATCTTGAAGGTGAACATTGTAACGCTCTTTGTTGGCCACTTCGTCGAAGAATCCTTGTTGGAAGCGACCCGTGGAATATTCTTCGATGCAAAATTCAATCTGTTGGATAGATGGGTTAACATGAGACTCATGTGGAGAAAAAAGACGTGCCGCAGTGAATAAGAGGGCCAGGGTTACAAGACTTATTGGGCTAAAGTACGTCGAGTAAACGATGCCGCGGCCGGCCTTTGTCTTGAAGAAGATAGTGCGTATGCTGTCCATGATGATGCTGTTGCCGGCATAGCCAGTAAGCGTAGCGGGGTCCTATAGGGAATGTGAGGAGGCAGCCGCCGATAATGTGATAGTGGGCACGAACCTTGTAATGAAATGCGGACTCATTGATAGACGCTTCCCAGATTTTGATATTCTTGCGGACGATCTCCTTGCTGTCGCCGATTTTGAATTTGTAGGTAGGTGCGACAAGGGGCCGGACACCGTCCTTGAGGGTGCTGCGCGCGTGCGATCCATACTTATTAATCTGGCATGATCCGTGACTCAGCCGCCGCCGCCGACGAAAGTAAGAGGACTCACCATGTTTGCCATCCGCTCGGTCAATTCCATTCGCTCCCCAGCCTCGACGCACACCTCATCCCAGATCTCCCCGACCCATCGCGCCCGAAGCTCGGCACCGGGATAGCCACTTTTTGTCCAGACCCGGACCTCGTACGCGTGCATCGCACGCTTGAGTAGCTTGCGAGCAGGCTCAGTGGCTATGCCGCATCAAGCAAGAAGGATTATATCATTCAAATGACCCGCTGGCTCATGCGCCGCGAGGCAGTCCACCGTTTTGCCTCTTACCTGCAATGGGCAATCCCGGGCTATCTGGTGGAACTCACTGATGCTGTCGACGATGCCGAGCCTTCAAACGACGATTCAGACGATTCAGACGATGAAGAGGAGGTTGTCGCCGTGACCGGCTCGTCCCTATCTCGCCCAAATATACTATTGCTAAAAAAGCACCCTTCTCCCGGGTCACAGTCGCAGCTCTTGAAGGTGACTACGGCGCGAAGGACTTACTCTCTCATCTCGAGAATTTCCTACGCTCAGAGTCCCTCCTTCCCCGCCGATTCCACGACATTTCTGCAACATTCTCTGTCTACAAACGTGTTGTTATCAAAATCCCCCCTGTGGTGCAGGTATCGAGCAACATCACAAATGACCCCATTCGCGCTACCTGTGCGACCCCTTCGCGCGGCCTGAAAAGGGCTGTTCCCGCGCACTTCGATACCGTTCTTGCTCGCAAAGAGAAGTCTGACGCCGTGCCAAAGCGGTTAAGTTTGGACGGTGATTATCATTTTTTTAATGTACATTATATACTCATGTCTTCTCCAGGGCTCTTCCAGCGCGGGTCCGTTCTATCTTCGCCCTTCCGGTGGAATACGGCATGTTTTCGGTCCCTCTTGCGTATGTGGAGTGGTACACACCACTCAGGCAACTGGATGCAGACCTTGGCATGTATAAAATCACCTGCTCTGTTTATGGTGAGCCTTGGCTGCAAGCGCAACTTCATCAGAATTTGGCTTCAAGTTGGCAGTCTGCTGGCGGTCTTGTTCAAGGATGCGGGCAATAATTTTGTAGGAGTGTCGGAACGGTTCCGACACCGTGTACCTGGGTGATGCTACCGCAGCTCTTTTTTTCGTAGCCCTTACCGACCTCAATAATATCCGATGAGGGGTCAGAAAATCTGAGAGGGAATCTCCAACAGCAGCTCTTTTTTTTCGTTGACCTTTCCTGATGTAGATAGCCCTTATCCCTGCGAACATTTACAGCTATTCGGATCGCACTCGGGAGCGTTATTGCGCTTTCCAGAGCGCAATTACTGGTTTGCATTTTGAAGCGCGTGACCCTTCATCGTATATTATTGAGGTCTGCAAGGTAAACGAGAGAAAAAGAGCTGCTGTAGCATCACCCAGGTAGACGGTGTCGGAACCATTCCGACAGTGGTGCAGCAGCAGATTCCCCTTCAAATTTTCTGACCCCTCATTGTATATTATTGAGGTCTGCACGGTCAATGAATAAAAAAGAGGTGCTGTAGCAGTACCCAGTTAGCCGGTGTCGGAACCGTTCCGACACAGTGGTGCAGCAGCAAATTCCCTTTCAGATTTTCTGACCCTTCATCGTATATTATTGAGGTCTGCAAGGTCAACGAAAAAGAAAGAGCTCAGGCCACAAGAATGCAATCCTAAGATACAGATCTGACTGAAACTTCGCTGGCTATCGTGCTAGCCAGTTTTCGACAAAAACCGGGTTGAAATCGGCGCACAGTGACCAATTTGATGGTCTGCTGCATGAATCGGGACAATATCTGGTGTGGGAAACACCTTCCTTTCTTGTTCAAATCGGCACGGCACCCCCATGCCGACCCTTGAATTGCTTGCAGCAGTATTTTCCGTGTTTGACGCCGCTTTCTCACAATTTTGCATCTTCGAGCCACAGGAGTGCAATGCGCACCAATGTTTTGGCTGAATCGACTGCGTGAACACTGAGAGGGTTTCCAGCATAAATTTCAGCCAAATTATCCCCCGCCGAAGCAAGTCGCACAATATTTTTGCGTTTGGCCCTGCTTTCTCCCAATTGTACATCTTCCAGCGGCAACACTTCATTGTGGCACACCATTTCTTCTGGGTTAAATTTTGTCAAAAGTGGTGAGGGCGGGAATTGGCTACCCATTATCATTTCCAGTGCCTCACAAAATTTGTGGAATATGCTGGGGGTCAATAATGACGTGTGCGAAGTTTCAGATGTTTTTTTGTGCATCACCCATCATTCCGTGATAAGATGGGACACTGCTTATCGGACGCGGTAACTAACAGACTGTAATGGGCGAGGAACGAGCCGGTTTTCATTACAGTGTCTATCTAGAGAGAAGAGCTCTGCCACTATGACGGTCGTTATTGGACAAAACCCGAGTGGGCACGCGTGAAGAGCGTGACCATTCGTGCCCACACATTTTTCGTCAGCGAATCTTGGGTAGGGGCATGAATGTTGATCCACCCATGCGGGGGGGATGGCATTTTTCCTAGACTCGTGGAGCATTCATGGGTCTACAAGGACAAAATTCAATATTTGGCGGTCCAATGACTCAATTTGGGAAAATCCAAGTAATTTTGGTTCAATTTTTGTTCGAGACCCATTCTTTGTTTACAGCTCTTTGCAGAACTTAGGGTGCAGCCCTTTTTTTTTTTTTTTTGTAAGTTTTCACGAGAACACCGAAGCAACATGACGGGGAGTATGATGGAAGAGACGCAGTCGACAGCCGGAACCAGAACGAGCAAGAAGGCAGACGGTCTTGATAAGAAAGAGTCGAGAGCTTGGGACACAGTTGGAGGAGATTGAGATTGCTTAAGGCACGTGTTGCGACTGGCTCATAATTTTGACGGGCGCACCGTTTGATACTCGTTGATGTATTGGTAGCTTGATGACAGAGAACTGTACGAAAGCCTCGAGAGTTGAACTAATCTTGAAGGTGAAAGGGCTTGAGGATGGAGCGTTGAAGCAAGATGTGCTGGGCTGGACATTGGTATCGCTGGCGACGTGGCATCTGAGACAGCGGCCGCGGTAAACTCGGAGGCAGGTCGAGACGACAGAGGAGAGATCCAGTGATACATTGTGTATGCCATGCAGACGGGCAGCGAGCTTTGGGACGTTTGGAGTGAGGAGGGCCGTGGGAGATGGTGAGGGTAAGGAAGAAAGAGAGGTCGGACGTTGGATGGTTGCCTTGACGACAACAACCTGATTGACAGGGAGGACACGTGCATTATCTGATGGCCGGAGTTTGAAATGACTTGTCATTTTTCCACTTCGTCGAACAAGGTGAAACTCATTAGAACTCAGTTGCAACAGGCGGATATACTTTAAAGCAACTTTAAAACACCTAGGTGGCCTCGCAAACGTCCCAAATCGAATACTTGGAGCAAATCTCTGAAATTCTCTCGAATGACTAGTATTAGTATTGCCTCTGCCGCGAACAGTCGGTTATTGCGCCTGGTTATTGGTTATAATATCATTAGCTGATAACTTGAAGGAGTTTTCTCAGTGCAAACTTCGGAGTTGGCCAGATCTGAAAAAGGACTTTCAATACCGTGGAAAAGCGAAAAGAAAAGAGAACAAAGCTTCTTAAGAGATTGTCCCAAGAAATAAGTACATGAAAAAAGAGATGAAAAAAGTTGAAAGAGCTGAAAGACCCCAAAAGCCGTCCGAGAAGAACTTGTCAATTTGCTGATGCGTGACGTAAAACCTACCCCTAGAGCTCAGGTTAGGGTCCCAACGTGAGGTTAGGTCTTATGACCTGGGGTTAGGGATTCCTGCTTGCGGCTCCAAAACCTGTACTACTTGCCTTCTGCCTTTCGGGATTAACAAATCTCCTACACTACATAGATTCTACCCTCTGTACATTCCGCGGCAGACACGGTCCGTTCGGTCCAAGCCCGGCACTAGATTGACCCCGGCACGTTTGCCGGCATGTGCCGCTCTTGTTGAGAAACACGGCACATTCAGGGGCCATGCTGTGCCGGCTGCCGGCATCACTTGCCGTAATACACGCCGTGCTGTCAACTCGGGCGATCGGCATTGTTCGGCAATGGCTGATGCCAGCAACCATAGCCACGAAGTTTCAATGGCGGCGCCGCTAAATCAGGCAGAGACTCCGGGGGAGGTGGAAGCAGCAAGGGTAATTCATCATTGTATGGTGCACCCAAAGCAAAGTTGGAAGCAGTGTGTCAGATGAAATACCTGAAAACCCGCACATAGCCATAAATTCACTTGGGTGGGGGGCCGTTGCGGTGCCCGGCAAAAACTCGTGCTTATGCTGTTTTCTGCTTTGGATTGGAATTTGGAGATGCAAGCACAAAAATCATTGCGGTGTGGGATTTAAGAAATGAAAGCATGAATACCACTACTGTACCATTTCGAGCGTAGGTTCATCAATTTTCAACCGAGAAGTTCGAAAAACTTAGCTTTGATTTAAGGTGATTTCTGCACACATCAAAATCCATTGTCAGTTCCTGGTACCGTCTTAGCAACCAGGTCTGAAAAATGAAGTGTCGAATCACATCCAGGTGATCTGAGCAAAAAATAAATAATTACGGTGTTACAACTTTACTTAGATTATCCTCCCATCCATCTTGATCCGATAAATAAATAAATAAATAGATTGTGAGCCTATTGTTGACTAAGTCTCTGTTGGTGCTAGTATGGATCCTGGGCTATATGTGAGCTGGTCAACGTGTGAGCGTTGACTGAGCGAACCCTGAGCCATGTGTAAGTCTCAAGCCTTTGCTGAGTCTTTGGCTGTCTGAGCCTCTGAGGGCTCAATCCAAGCTCAATCTACTTGCATCGAGTTTTTTTTGGCTCTTCAAACGACCTGGTTCTGGCAGCAGGTACCAGGACATGCCCGGAGGGCTGTCACGCTTCGACGCGTTCCAACGCCGCACGTGACCACGTGCATCCCCGACGTACCCGACGGTGTATCCTTATTTATTCCACGTGACCGCGAACCACACGTGAAGGACCCATGACGTCACAACACGACGACACAACAAGGTGATCGACGCCTAACGACGACGGGTTATTGTACACGAACAATACGGACGACGGACACGCATAATTAATGAATGATCTGTTTCAGTAGCATACACGACCTTAAGTCGTTATTGTAGTCAGTAATTATAGCGACCTCTAAACAGTATAAATACAGTAGATAGTCGCTTGTATTCTTTAGACTTTTTATTCAGTTCTTCTACCGCTCCTCTTACCCTCCACCCCCCAATCCTTGGTTGCACTGCGCACCTTGGACGGACACCGAGCTTTAGTTGTGACATAATAAAAAGTCTACCCTTCATACCTTCCTACCGCCCCTTTCCCTTTCCTCCCCACTCTACCTCTTACCCTTTCTGCGCGTCGTGCGCAGCCGCTTCATCAAGACCCATTTACCCTTTCCGACCTCTACCCGCCCGCAACGGTTAATCGTGCGATCGACATAGTACGTGATCCACTATAACGGACAGACACCAGGCTACGGGAAACGTTGAGACCGTCCCACGCCTTACGGTAGTCGCAGGAGTGCCGGTCTGTCCTTCGGGAAGGACCGCCTCGCAGTCGTCGGGGGTGTCGTAGAAGACCCGGGACTGTTCCGTTCGCAAGAGATCACCTCCTACCCACCACCCGCCTAGTGCGGACCGACCCATCCCCTTCCCCAACAACCTCGCCGGCCCGTCGCAACGTATCGCGACACTCATACCATATCGGACTCGTCCGACTCGACCCCACCCTCGCCCGCCGCCTCCGATCATCCCCTATCCCTATCCGTTTCCCCCTTATCACCTTTTGAACCCCGACCTCCCACACCTCCCGCCTTTCCCCTACCCGTCGTAATTCCCCTTCGGCCCGCCATGCCGAATTACAAAGTTATCCTCGCCAACCCCCCGCCGTTCTTCAACGGCAACAAAGCCAAGTGGAATAATTTCCACGACACCCTCTCCACCTATATCGCCGCATATGACGATGAATTGGACACCGAGAAGAAAAAGGTGTTCTTCACCATCTCGTTCCTCCGGAACGAGGACGGCTCGGACTGCCTCGCGGCGGACTGGGTCCGGAACTGGAAGAAGCGGACGTTTTCCGCTGCCGGCGTACTTCCCGCCACCTACACCCACTCGGCACTGATGGCCGATTTGGAGAGCGCGTTCAAGGATCAAAACCTTGCGCAAGTGGCGCACCAGCGCCTGACGGCGACGCGGCAGGGAAGCCGCTCGTTTGTCGAGTTCATCCAGCAATTCGAGCTGGATGCGGAATTGGCCGGGTACAGCCCGAACTCGGCCACCACCGGGTATAACACATTCCTGGTGGAGCTCCTGGAGGACTTGGTCGCCAAGGAGCTGATCGAGCAGGTGTACGCGGGCGGGAACCAGGTTCCCGACACGTACAAAGGGTTCAAAGATCGCCTGATGGTGATCAACGGGAACCAGGAGCGCAAGAAGCTCCGAGCGGCTCAGCGGAGCCGAATGTTCTGGACCCCGGCGCAGAAAACCGCGCCGGTTGTCAAGGGGAACGCAGCGGTCGCCGGCGGACAGCCGCATTTGATGAAGAAGATCGGGCCCGGAGAGGTGGCGCCGATGGATGTGGATCGGACGGGGCCGAAGCGGCCCGCGTTCAAATGTTACAACTGTGGCCAGGAGGGTCACATGAAGAGGGACTGCCCGGCGCCGCGCGCCAATAAATTTAATATCCGGTCGATCAAGGCCGAAGACTATGCCCACGAGGACCTGGCTGTCCTCGCCGCCACTCTCCGAGAGGCGGGTTTTTAAAGGGGCCCCCGCTCAAGGCCGAAGCGGCGCCCCAGACTCCGAAATTGAATGCTATTTATAAAATAGACCCTGTAATTACCCAGGACCCTGAGGACGATATATATACGGATGTAAATGCTAGTCTACGAAAGAGTATAAACGATTTCCTAGTAGCTAGTGCAGAAAATAGTAGAAAAATACGTGTACTAGAGAATCAGAACCGGAAGCGTAACTTAAAGAATCGGAAAAAGAATGAGAAGGATCAGGAGTGGAGTAATTTTAAGAAAGCATTCAAAAAGGCGCCTGGAACCCAAACCAGTGAGAAAAATAGCGAGAATAAAAAGGGCGGCGATGCCGCGAGGGCTCAATCCCAAACGAGGGAGGAAGCGCCCAAGGAGAACAAGAAGGAGAAATGGCGCGGAGCCACGCCGATCCGGGCACCTGCAGGGTTGTCCAAGATGGAGAAGGCGAAGTGGCTAGCACGGAGAGCTCTTGGGATGCCGGAGAACAGGCTCCAGGAGGAGATGCGGGCGCTGCAGCGGGAGCGGAAGCACAACGAAATGTTGGTGCCGATCACTCTCACGGCGCTGGACACGGGGAAGACGCGCTCGATCAAGGCGCTTCTTGATAACGGGTGTACTACCACGTGCATAGATCGGGATTACGCCCGAGCAGAGGGATTCGAGCTCAAGGAGCTCGATCGGAAGATCATCGCGCGGAACGCGGATGGGACAGAGAACACGCGGGGCAGGATCACTCATTATGTAGAGCTGATCATGCAAATCGGACCTCACGTCGAGCGCCAGAAGTTCCTAGTCACAGGACTTGGCAAGGCTCGAGTGTTCATTGGGTACGATTGGTTGTTCCAACACAACCCCGAGGTGGACTGGCGGGCGCAGAAAATCGTGTTCTCACAATGCCCGCCGGAGTGCAACATGTCCGGCACGGAGATCGGGAACGGAGTCCCGATGGAGGATGAGATAGAGGAAGGCGATTCGATCTTGCTGGTCGACTTCGCGGAGCAGATCGATCTGCGCGCCAAGGGAACACAGGCGCAGCAGATGGCGGAGGATGCCGGCAAGGAGAAGCCGAAGAGTACGGCAGATGACGTACCTTCTCAATACCATGAGTACCTAAAGGTGTTCGAGAAGGAGTCGTTTGACGCGCTGCCTGAGAAGAGACCATGGGACCACGCAATCGAATTAGTCCCCGGAGCGAAGGCGGTGGATTGCAAGATCTACCCGCTATCTCGGGAGGAGCAGGGGAAGCTCGAAGAGTTCTTAGAAGAGAATCTTGCGAGCGGGAGGATCCGGCCGTCGAAATCACCGATGGCCTCGGCGTTCTTCTTCGTGAAGAAGAAAGATGGTGCCCTGCGACCTGTGCAGGATTACCGGAAGCTCAACGAGATGATGATTAAGAATCGTTATCCTCTTCCGCTGATATCGGAGTTGATCAATAAACTCCGAGGCGCCAAAGTCTTCACCAAGCTGGACATCCGGTGGGGCTACAACAACGTCCGGATCAAGGAGGGTGACGAGTGGAAGGCTGCGTTCCGAACGAACCGAGGGCTGTTCGAGCCGCTCGTGATGTTCTTCGGACTCACCAATTCGCCAGCGACGTTCCAGACAATGATGAACGCGCTGCTCCGTGAGGAGATCAACGGAGGGAAGGTCATCGTGTACCTCGATGACATCCTGATCTTCACGGAGGATCTGGAGGAGCACCGCGCGATCGTAAAACGCGTGCTCAAGGTTCTTCAGGATAACAAACTATTCCTGAAACCATCAAAGTGCGAGTTCGAACGCGCAGAGATGGAATACCTTGGCGTGATCATCTCGCACAACTCGGTGCGGATGGATCCCATCAAGATCCGCGGAGTGATGGAGTGGCCGGAGCCGAAAAACCTGAAGCAGGTCCAGTCGTTCCTCGGGTTCACGAACTTTTACAGAAGGTTCATCCGGGGTTACGCGGACGTTGCGCGGCCGCTCACACGGCTGACAGGGAAGGAGGGCTTCCACTGGGGAGAGGAGCAGGTGATCGCGTTCCAGAAGCTTAAGGATCGGATCGCGGAGGACGCCGTGTTGGCAATACCCACCGACGACGGCGAGTTCAAAGTCGAGGCTGATGCCTCGGAAGGCGCAACGGGCGCAGTACTGTCGCAGGAGCAGAACGGGGAGTGGAGGCCGGTCGCGTTCCAGTCACACGCGCTGAACGAGACCAAGAGGAATTACGAGATCTATGACAAAGAGATGCTCGCAATTATGTTGGCCCTGGACGAGTGGAGCGCATTGCTCAAAGGGACTAAACATCAGTTTGAGATTTTTACCGACCATAAGAATCTTCAATACTTCAAACTGCCGCAAAAGGTCAATCGGAGGCAGGCGCGATGGATTACGGAGTTGTCGCAGTTCGACTTCTCCTTATCGCACCGAGCAGGCGCGTTGAACAAGAAGGCAGACTTGTTATCGCGCAGAGCGGATCACGACATGGGAAAGAACGACAACGAGAACGTCGTGCTTCTCAAGCCGGAGTACTTCCGATCACAGGAAATAGTGATCGAAGGACCGGAAGTCGAGATCCTGGAAAAAATCAAAAACACAAAAAAAGTAGATAAGAGCGTCAAAGTGGCGCTAGAAAAGAAGTTGCCCGGATGGGAAAAAATAGACAATATTATATACTACAACGGACTAATTTACGTACCGCGGGACGAGGAGCTTCGAGATAAGATTATTGGATTGCATCATGATTTCCCCCTCTTGGGCCACCCCGGAGAGAACCGGACCCAGGAGATGATTGAACGTAATTATTGGTGGCCGCGAGTCGGCAATCAAGTTTCTAAATATGTGAAGGCGTGCGAGGCATGCCAGAGGACTCGGGTGCAACGGTATCAGCAGGGAAAGCTGAACCCGCACAAGGTCGCGGAAGGGCCGTGGCAAATCATATCAGAGGATCTTATCGGTCCTCTGCCGGTATCTAATGGCTTCAACGCCATACAAGTCTGGGTGGACACATACACCAAAATGATCCACTGTGAGCCGACCTCGATGGAGCTCACGAGTGAGGGGATGGCCCGCTTGACGCGGGATCGGGTGATTCGGTACCACGGTGTGCCGAGGAAGATTATTTCGGATCGGGATCCGAGATATGTCTCGGGGTTCATGCGAGAGCTTAATCGGCTTCTCGGCATAGAGATGAACCCGAGCACGGCGTTCCACCCGATCACGGACGGGCAGACGGAGCGGATGAACCAGGAGATTGAGAAGTATCTCCGTGTGTTCGTAAATTATCGCCAATCGGATTGGGCGGAGTGGCTCGCTTTGGCCGAGTTCACACACAACGACAAGGCTAGCTCGGCCACAACGATGAGCCCGTTTTATGTAAACACCGGTTATCACCCTTGGAAAGGGATCGAGAACGCGGTGGAGTCGCGGAATGAGGCGGCGGATGATTTTGCAAAGAAAATGAAGAAAATACGTGACGAGGCCACAGCGGCGCTCGAGAAAGCCCAGAAAACAATGAAAAAACAATACGACGCGCATAGGAGAGATGCGCCGGAGATCAAGATCGGCGACAAGGTGTGGTTGGATGGACGAGACATCACCACTAGTCGGCCGACGAAGAAGCTGGACGATCGGCGGCTCGGGCCGTACGAAGTCCTGGAGAAGGTCGGCGCAGCGGCTTGGCGGCTCAGGCTGCCGGAGACGGACAAGTCACATCCGGTCTTCAACGAGTCGAAGCTGACGCCGTACGTGGAGCCGCCGGAGCACAGGCGGGAGACGAGACCGGCACCAGAGATAGTGGCCGGGGAGTGGGAGTACGAGGTCGAGGAAATTATCGACCATCGGAAGGTGGGACGGGGTTATCAATACCTCGTCAAGTGGAAGAACTATCCGCTCGGGGAGCGGACGTGGGAGCCGAAACGGCACTTGACGCACGCGGCCAAGATCCTGGAGAAATACCAGAAGGATCACGGGCTGGGGGAAACGTCGAAGAAAAGGGCCGTGGACGCAAGGCTGGATATCGGCAAGATGGCCGATGAGGAGAAGGCGGCTTGGGCCGCGAAGCTCAGGGCGATGGGATTAATGCCGCCCAAGGAGCAGGAAGTCGGCAGGATTGCCGAGAAGAACCGAGGACGCGCCCAGGACAGGGCGGACCGCTTCCTTGCGGAACACAGCAAGGAGGTGCTGGCCGAGACGGCTAGGAAGCTTCGTGCGGCAGGGATTATGCCGCCGAAGGAGGAGAAAGCCACGGAGGAAGTCGTCGAAGACGATACCGAGGCGGAGATGGCGGCGTTTGCCGCGAGAGCACGCGCGGCGGGACCCATGCCGCAGGAAATTGCAGCGCAGGCTGCCGAGGAGGAGCCGGTGTCGGCGACGGGCGGTTTGCCCGTGTTGCCTTTGGGACACTGGGATTATTTAATACGCCGGTATAAGCCGAAGAAAGAGTCGGCGGACTACCCGAGGAGGTTCCTTTTCGACCCTGAGACGGGCCGGAAAGTGGAAATATTTAAATTCCCCGTGGATGGGGATGAAGGATGGACCCGCGATACCTCTGTCGAGGTTCAAATCGCCTTTATCTATCATCGTCGGGACGACGATCCTAGGAGGGGGGTAATGTCACGCTTCGACGCGTTCCAACGCCGCACGTGACCACGTGCATCCCCGACGTACCCGACGGTGTATCCTTATTTATTCCACGTGACCGCGAACCACACGTGAAGGACCCATGACGTCACAACACGACGACACAACAAGGTGATCGACGCCTAACGACGACGGGACACGACAATACGGACGACGGACACGCATAATTAATGAATGATCTGTTTCAGTAGCATACACGACCTTAAGTCGTTATTGTAGTCAGTAATTATAGCGACCTCTAAACAGTATAAATACAGTAGATAGTCGCTTGTATTCTTTAGACTTTTTATTCAGTTCTTCTACCGCTCCTCTTACCCTCCACCCCCCAATCCTTGGTCGCACTGCGCGCCTTGGACGGAGACCGAGCTTTAGTTGTGACAAGGGCCTTAGTATCCTATATATTAAGAGACAACGAACACTGCCACACAAAAAGTCACCTGATAAAGTCACATGAAAAATCACGGGACTCGGAATCCACCCGTGCACGGCGAACCCCGGAACTCGGAATCCGCCGTGTGTTGGCGAACTGAGAATCCACCGGGGTTTGCCCCAACAAGCTGTGGACCCGCCGAAGGTACGGACCGAGCGCAGCGAGCGTCCGTGCCGAAGGCAGGGTCCTAAAGCTTGTAGTATTAGGAAATGAAAATAACAGATCACATGTATCATTTTCGGAAAGAAAATTACTAAGTGATTGAGGGCCGGGGTCAAAAAATTAGTTTTGGGACTGAGTCAACTATGTCAAGATATGTGAATATATCTGCCTAATATCTGTGAACCTCATTGTATCTGCAGTTTGCTTGATTCCATTTCTGGGTACATGCTAGATGCTGAAATGGGTTCTTAGCACATACTATGGACCTAGATTCAAACCAGTCCCAGAGGTATGGAAGATCAAAGTTGTTTAAACAAGTGCACCAGTGGAACTGGTATTTGATCACTGGTGACCCATGGGGCCATAGACATGGAGATTGATTTAAATGACTGAGCCACAATTTCATGTAAAAGTATTGTATATAGGCAATCTGAATAGACAGTTTTGTAGTGATGTAATTTCAAGATTTCAGATGTGCTTAGATTTTTTTCAACCTTGTGATTGATGCAAGTACAGCAGTTTTCTTTCCGACCACGAAACTTGCACACAAGATTAGAAGACAGTCAGCCAGACAGAAAACACTGAAGGTAAGTCACACTAAAATCAACAAGACCACTCACTGCATAGATTCCGCGAGATGAGGGGGCTACGACAAGACAGAGGTAAAGATGAATTAAAACTGAGCTTAAGTGATCAGTCCGTGAACCAGGGCCAGGTTTACAAAGTTCTGCTTGAATCCTTCTGTGCATGAACATTGGTGGTTGAGGTGATAGCAAAAGTTCGGGCTCTCATACTACATGGTTCAACTATTGAAAGCAAGCAGCAGCTCATTGACCTGATCAGGTATGTGCTAGTAGCAAAAATTTCATTTGTGATATGCCCTGCTACTCATTGCCAAAATCCGGTCACTCATAGGGATGAGCACGGGTACGGGTCAACCCGGCGGGTTTCCGGGTCGGGTCGGCCCGGGTACGGATTGCATGCATCGCCAAATTTCGTTCACTCGTCACAGCAGGAGTGGGCTGGATAACTTGCACATAGATTGAAATTTGAATAATATCCTGAGTCCTGACCTTTGGTCACTCCTTGTGGCGGCTGATTGGTTCTTAATATTTGTTCCCGTTGTAAATTGAATGCACCAGGTATTTAGGTTCCTTATATAACTGGTCACAGCTACTATCCTATCACAAAAGAAATAAATGAACCATATCAACTGTTTGGAGGCATGAATATGATTTTTGCGGGTGATTTTTCCCCCAACTTCCTCCCATAAGGCAAAAGAACTGCACAATCCAAATGATGTCATAGCCTCTGTAACCTCTGCCAGAGAGCAGGTATACAACCCTGAACAAGGCAAGTGCTTTCCATGGATCTCATGATTCCCAACAATTTCAAACTTCAGATACGCCCCTCCGTTTGTTGCTGATCTTCCATCAGTCCTCATGGCAGGTTAGGAGCCCGACCACCATGTCCCCAAAATTGCAAGGCTGTCTATTCAGATTTTTGTCTCGTGCCCTCCTCGTTAAGCAGCAGGGCCCAGAAGGGTTTCATACTTGAATAAACAAATGCAATCGTATCGACACAGCACTGTGTCCAAATCACCAATTCCAGCATCCGAGCTTATTTGGGTCCCTATCTTATACTTTCACAAACCAAGAAAACAATCCGAAGAATAAATTGCATTGTATTCTGTATACGACAAGGTCAACTCACCCACCAAGACGGGACCGCTCCGTTGAAGCGCAGCCATAGCTCGCAGACTGCGAGTCGCAGTTAGTCGGTTTTAAAATATTGTTTGCACAAGTCTGATTGTCGAGGCCAGTCCTCACGCATGCATTCAAAGGGAGGACCGATGATTACCCCAATATAGGTCGGATCCGGAAAATCGGCCTCAATCTAACTTTTGTCCGGACTTTGCGGATGTTCCCACGCTTTCTGGGGCTGCAAAAATCGTTTTCTCGGCAAAGCGGTCACTTTGGGGTTTTTTTGCTCGAAATCTTTCCGAAATTTTGTCCGGACTTTGGGATCCGACCTATATTAGGGTAATCATCGGTCCTTCAAAGGGCCGGCATTTTGAAAAGCATGACCAGACGCAATAGAGGTGCATTCAGTGGTTTCAAAAGCGAGTCCAGACTCTGCTTGACGAGCTCAAGGAGGACCTGACATCGAGCGGGAACCAGTCGCGCCATTACAAGAACGGCCAATTCTGGATTCGCGGCAAGTCTGCCTGGCTCCGGGATATTTACGATGAATTCATTGAATCGCATCGCGACACAATGAACCAGCACATGGCAATGCGTTCTATGCGTATTGGTGCAATCGACCACAGCCACAAGGTGAGTATTCGCGGTTCATTAGTGAAGGTATATTGAAAGTATCCCAGATTGCGAAGCACGTCTTCAAAGTCGATGGTGTTCCCATCTTTACCGCACTTCTCACTGTGACAAATGAGAAATTGGAAGTCCGTGTCTGTGTTTTTGTTGCAACCAAGTCACACTCTCAATTTGAGGAGGCGTTACGGCGAGTTGCGAATAGTGATCACCACGGGTCGGGTCACCCGTGGCGGGTCGCGGGTACGGGTGACCGCGGGTACGGGTACGGGTCGACTTTGTCCGACCCGCCTTGACCCGTATGACCCGTGGCCCACCCGTGCCTTTTGCCGGAGTCGACGATGTACTCGTCTGGTGGTATAGAAATGGTTCTTTCTTGTATGGCCCGGGACTATCTATCGGTTCCTCGTGAGTCTGGTTTTCAACCATGCGAAATCTCACTCAAATTGACCTCAGCGACCTCAGTTTACGTTGAACGGCAATTCTCTCGTGGCCGGCTCCTGATATCCAGTGTCCGCAGCTGTATGAGTGACTTGTATTGAACTCACATTCTATGAAATATACCATGGTTTGATACATATCTGGGCCTTTGAGGGCACGGGTTTCGTGGGTCACGGGTACCCGTGAGCCCGCGGGTAGATTGACGGGTAACCCGCACCCGCGCCACGGGTCGGGTTAAACCGCGGGTACGGGTACGGGTCGTGCTCAACCTACCCGCGGGACACCCGTGGTGATCACTAGTTGCGAACGATCTCCCAATTTACGGCCATGAACTACCCGAGGTATTCTATACTGACAACATGAGTGATAGACGAGAAGATATTTTCGTCCCTCCGATCAGGTGTAGTTCCAGTGGAGAAACACAGCCATCTTCCGGTGTTTGTTAGCCCTCTGTTTGTGCGCCAGCCCGAGCAACTCGACACGCAGGTTTCCATCAACAATGTTATGCGCAGTATCTGCGCGGATATCCCGCTCAATGGTCACATTGTTATTGGATTCGACTCGGAATGGAATGTAGATGTTGCACCCCACGGTCGTTTGTCTGGGATGGGTCCACCGGCAATTGCTCAAATCGCGTACAAGGATCGTGTTTATGTTCTGCGGGTGAGTCTTTACACAGAAAATATTCTCAAACTGTAATTGATCTCTATAAATTGGTAGATCGGAGAGATGCTGAGTCGCAAGGCGTTACCAGCAGAGCTTGTGAACCTCCTTCGCAACCCGCAGGTTATCAAGGCTGGACGTCAAGTCAACGGTGATTTACAGCGACTCGCTTCGGCTGCCGGCTATGCACCAAATCATTTCCGCGGTGCTCTAGAACTCGCGGCGTTTGCAAAAGATCGTTTTCTTATCACCAAGGCTACCTTGTCCCTTGCCGATATGTTCGCAGTAATTTTCCAGAAATGCCTGCCAAAGAACGATACAGAGCGTGTCAGCAGTAACTGGTCTGATCAGGAGCTCAGTGAAACTCAATTGGAGTACGCAGCTCGTGATGCGTATGCATCTCTTCTGCTATACCACGAGATCAACAAAACCCCTCTCCCCCTTCCATTCTCGATGACGGAGGTCACGCCTTCCGGGACTTCTGTTCTGTTGCTCACCGACGACAACAAGAAACTTGCTGCTCGAGGTGTAGTTTCAGCTGCTGCATCAGAGGAAAAATTCAACGGCGAAAATCTCACAAAGACCCGCACCGTGATCACTGTCCAGGAAGTCTTGATTCCAGGTGCAATCATTGGCCAGAATAAAGGAAAGGGTGGTAGCCAGAAACTGTCGCTCCAAGATTTCGGCAAGGTTCCATTCGACATACTTGCACATCGCAGTCATGTTCGGATAAAACCCATTGGTCCAGCTGTCGAAATGCTGCCAGGCGACTCCACAATGCCCGATGCACCTCAGGACAATGCCCCCAATCCAGTCGATCTGCAACCTCCTCTAGATGAGCATGGCATCGAAATGATCAGTGCCACGGAAGGCTTGAACAGTGTGGATGGTGATGACAGTATTCCGGATGCCGACACCGTGACCGACCCAGCTCGTGAGCAGGATCAGGCAAGTGCAGCTGAAGGACAAATAATATTAGGACCCGCCGTTCTCCACGCATTTGCATGGCTCATCCGAAGCTGTGTTCTAAAAGATGTCTTCCATGTCTTCCACATGATTTACATCTCCCGTACACACGGATTACGACAGGCATTTTGCCAAGCCTTGCGCGATGCCATACTCATTCCGCATCCGGGTGATAAAGCGCTCATTGAAGCATATCTCAAAGAGCACAACGTAACTTGGGAGAATATCCTACGATTCCATCCGAAATGGGTCTGGCGGCATTGTCGTCGCACCATTCATCCGCCTGAGGAGCTTTATCCTCTGGTTCATAAGGTGTTCATGACCTATGGCCCTCTCAAGGATGCGAAAACTGGTCTCCCGCTTTTCAATACTGCTGCTTGGAAAATTGCCAAAAATATTTTGGAGCTGATCAAGAATGGTTACGTCTCTGATCCTCCAGGTGTACAGCTATATTATTGTCTTGGCTTTGACAAGAAAGCGGGTGGACTTCCGATCTATCGTTGTGACCGTGGAACGAACGGTGTTGAGGGTGGTGTACACACACATCTGTTGTCAAAGTTGCCATCCCGCGGAGCTTCAGTTCGCCATATGGTTGCATGTTTGCTGGATTTTGTATTGTGCCATAACCTTCGTGTATGTCTTCCTTCATTTTTCCCTTTTGATTTTCGACTCTAACCAATTCCAGGTTGGTCATTTCAACTCGACTGGCCACAAATACATTGGTCATGACTCGATCTGGCTAATTGAACGAAATACAAGAGCTCGAGATTACACTTGGAGAGCGCTACAATTGCCTTCCAGCTCAGCTCACATGGGTCAACGGAAATCTCTACACAAAATCCGAGCAGACTGCTGGAATCATACAGATTCCGAAATCCGTCCGCGAGCTTGTGAAAATACAGCCGTTCAACCAGGAGACTGACTCAAAGCAAAAACAAGCTTATCTTGCAAAGATGCAGGGCACTCGCAAGCCTGTGCTGCCGGTTCACACCATTGCTGAAAAGCGATTATTTACTGAGCTCATGCGGACTTCACCCACCTTTCAAAAGTGCAGCACATCAATATCCCTTGGCGCGGCCGAAATTTGGAATCAAAAGGCTGAAACCAGTGTCGACGTTTACTACAAGGTGAATTGCGCAACATTTGATGTCCCCAAAACTCTTGTTTATTTTTCAACAGCTTGAAGAACAGCTTACTGCATACTTGAATGGTCCGTACAAGGACTCGGCCAATATCCGGCAGTCCTGCGCTCAAGCGCGAGGGCAAACAGAATCTCTGCATCTTGATCTTCACGACCTGCAGCGTGCAAAGAAGATTGTGAATGCAACATCCGGTCCCCTTGTTCAGCATCGAGTCACTACTGGCTTTGACAATTCTGGCGAGGGTTCGAGGCACGTTTGATTTCACTGTATTTTTTCACTACGGAACTGAACATTTTACCAGTTCAATCCCCTCAACCATATCTGTGCCGACAGCCATACAATTTGCCGAAACCCAGCATGTTCCACTGACTGCTGCGAGATCCACCCTCGAAATCAGTCAAAAGCGGGCAGCTGATGGAGAGCGTGTGGGTCAGCCACCTAACAAGCAGCCGAAGACGCGCACATGTGTTCGATGCGGTAACACGGAAGGATGCAGTTTGGGGCTGAGTTCTAATCAACCGACATTCTCATTCCACAATAATACTAGTACCACAGGAGCAAATCAGTAGAATGTAAACCTGATTTGATGAATGCTGCTTCAATATTTTAACACACACACACGCACTGAATACCTTAGCCCGCCTGGCCGCCTGCATCGCGCGGCATTGATAATGATAGGAATTAAACAGGAATTAATATTATTGAGTTGAGCAAAAGTAGGGACCATCATCTAGGCAGATCTGACACATTTACAAGGGTGGGTAACAAGGCTTTAGTGAGGCTTAATTTTTGAGGCTTGACTGGTCGCGAGTTGAGGCGTACGTGACAAAAGATGGAGCGGTTGTTTCCACATATTGTGCATCAGCTTTGGATCGCCGGCATTTTGCCGAGTAATTTACTCTTTTGAGCGATAGGACCGATGATTACCCTAATATAGGTCGGATCCCAAAGTCCGGACAAAATTTGAGAAAAAGTTCGAGCAAAAAACACGAAAAATGACCGCTTTGCCGAGAAAACGATTTCTGCAGCCTCAGAAAGCGTGGGAACATTTGAAAAGTCCGGACAAAAGTCAGATTGAGGCCGATTTTCCGGATCCGACCTATATTGGGGTAATCATCGGTCCTTGAGCGATCCAGTATCTCGATCAACCACGGGACCGGCGGCGGCAATGCACGAGTTGCCGGTGGATATATTCCAAAAGGGCAATTCCCCACGATTTTCTTGACAGGTTCCCGGGTAAAGCCGCGCTCCCCAAAACTTGCGCCGCAGGCGGGAAAAAATTGTTTTGAGGACACATATATGTAGATATGGATGTATCTTAATCATAAGTCGAAAATCACGGAGTGCAATGGAAAGCTTCTTTCTCTTCTTTTTTTCTCCCTCTCCCTCTTTCCTTTTTGGGATTTTATTATTTTGCTTACAAATTTACCCACAACACCAGTAACTAGCCGTGTATACAAGATACGCCGGAGTGATCTGACAGGTCGCGGAAAGATCCGACACCATGCCGCCGGCAATGACAGTGATCGACTCACGTGACAGCGTCGCGTAGACGCGTTTTGGCCGTTTAAGAGGATTCCGGCGTGTTTTTGGTGTATCATGGCCAGCGGAGTGTGAGAAACAGCTATAAAAATTACTCCTGAGACATTTCCAGAATTGTTTGAGCCCTCATGGCCGCTGAAAACGAATAAAATAAAGAACACCATCTTATTCTCGGAAGAAACTGGTTTTCCACGTTTCTACACCAAGGATTCAACTGGAGGAGGTGTATAGCATCAAACCTCAATGAGAATCCTTGGATCCAAGCTGTAGCAGTAATTCAGGAGTACACTTTAGGATTCAGGGATGCATCCCTCACCATCAGCTTGAACTTTGCAAGCTTTCGCGGTCCAGTTGCCCAATGTTTGTCACATCCTTGGAACTGCTCTAACATGTCTGCATTATTGTCAGGTTAACCAACCTCTTGCTCACAGTTCAAATAGTTGCAGCTGAAGTTGCTGGCATGCCCAGTCAATCTTTTAATCCGGGGCACACTTATTCGCATTCTGAAGGGTCAGGGAGGTCAATGGAACTGTAATAAGAGTCACTGAATAATTAGTGGGGAGAGGTGAGTGTCGGAACTCTACTTAATCCACTATGCACAATTGAACATGTTCAATCTCAATGTTGAACATGCACAATTGAACAAATCAATGTTCATTGGGATATATGTATGTTCAATGTTCAATTGAATATCTGTGTCAAATGTGTTCAATTGGACATGTCTATTTTGCAATGCAATGCATATCTCAATCAAATACATTTTTGGGGTGTGCTCAATGATGGATTGGGGTATGTCTAATTGAACATCCTCCAATTGAACACCAACAATCTGTTCAAAGTGTTCAATCGTGCAAGACCAATTTGGAAATTCTCCTTAACAGGTAATGCTCTCAGCGAGGTAACCGCGACCTGTTTTCTCGCAGGGGGGAAGATCACGTGTCAGGTAACCTGGAGGGTACCACGGTGGTCACCACGGTCGAGGTATATATGGTTACGTGTTAAGGCGGCATCGATCGATCCGGGACTGGAGATTTTGACGCGATTGCCGCGCACTGGCGCGGCTTTGGCGCGGCAGTGACGCGGCGTGACGCGCGATTGACGCGGCACTGCCGCGCTGCCTGTAGGGCCTTGTACATCATCCCCCGTGCCTCAAAACCACTCCAGGCAAGGTTCAGTTACTGTAATACATCACTTAGAACCAAAATAACCAATACTAAAATGCCCTCAGGAATCGTCTAAGCCATGCTTAAGCCACACTGGTAGTACACATTTTGACTAGATTTTGACTTGCCTCGCTGCACGATGCAGCCGTTTCATGTTCCATTACCCTCATAATCATTGGAAAAATACAGATTCTCAAGTACCTTCAATAGTAATCAGAGTAGCTCTAGTTGAACTGTTCTGCCAAACTCTGTGTCGGGCCTTGGTCTCATAACTGTGCAAAGTCCCCCATTTCTCAAAACACTCATTTCAACTTAAAGTACTGTATAATTTCGTTCAATTCGACAGAGGGGGTGATGCGTGACCCAAAATTTAGGTTCGACATTTCGGCACGAGCCAAAATTTTGCGTGACCACCGGAAATTTTTCGACACCCAAGCGAAAAATTCGGCTTTATTCACCTCGCTGAAGCGATTTTCGGTCGGGGTCACGCGAGGCCATTTTCGACACAGGCCTGCGTGACGCGGGACCGGCGGCCAAATTCGGCGCCGACACGGGGGTGCGTGATGCGTGACCGCGGAATTGAACGAAATTGTACAGTATCAGCCATTTCTTAATCCCGTGGTGCATGAACAGTGAAGCTGCCGGAGTCTAAATCTGCTTCATATCTTAGTTCAGGTGTGCACCCTCAGTTGTTGTGGGAGTCACGGTTTCGTGAACTGAGAATCTTGTTTGACGATAGTTGACTTCATATGACCATGATTAGTTGAACATGAAGTCGAGTTGTAATGCATTTGAGTGAGGTACATAGTCTACAATGGCTGGCATGCAGCCTAGGTTGGCCGAAATCACTTGGTAGGTGCTGCCTCAACCTGTTCAACGAACACTCCCCACCCCTAATTCAAGGACGAAGATCATTGACAGAGAACCACGACTCTAAATGTGGATTGTCAAGCCTACAGCATGTTGCATAAGCCATGTGGAATACTTGTTGCCTCCGAACCAACGCATTTTCTGACTTCCTTGATGTTCCAAGCACCGGAAGAATATTTATGGGGAAATTGCCGTGAGGTATCCTCAAAGGATTGCAGATACTACCACTTAAGCTGACCAAGCAGCTTGCGTTGGAAAGTTAATTGAATCTGTGCATAAATCAAGCCACTCACTGATGTGCTGGTATGTAATATCAGACGTGATACAACTCCGGGTATAAATCTTTTCGCAACCACTTCCCGGCCAGAATTGAACCGTGGGAAGTGTCTACTGATTTTATGGATCCCCAGCATTAGACAAAAGAACCATTGTTTTTTTTGCGTCATGGAGGTGCTGTAGGTGTGGACCCATTACCGATGCTCACCTATACCGAGTCGTACTTAATTTTGTAGTGTCTCCTGAGCGGATGAGGGCCAGTTATAAATGATTACCGAGAAATGGACTTATAAATGCTAGATGCCTGTATACAGTAGTGCTCAATCCTAACCTTCCGTTGAGAAATTTAATTGCAACCCATGTGTTTATCCACTCATATTCAAATAATTCGTAGTTTATATGGCAAAGCGTCAAATCCACTCCGGTGAAACAAGAATTTCCAGTTCCAACCGTTTGCCCGACATCAAGATTATATCAATTTTCCTGATCTCTCCCAGCGAATCAGTTTCGCGAGGAGATCAGATATAATGTATACTTCATACCACTGCTATGTCTTCTGTTTTGCCACAATCCGCCATCCCAGCTGCGACTTGATGCGACGTCCATACTGCCACAACTTCGACCATTCGCGACGATTTCCAGGCCTGTCGGCATGATTGCAGGTGAAGTGCCCTCGTGCACCATTGTAATAGGCTGTGAGCTCCTGCTCGGAATCGTGCTCCGAGTACTAGTAGTCTCAAGACCTGAAATGAGGTGCAGGCACCAGTAAAGCGGGAAGGAACTATATATATTTCAATAGGAGGGGTACTCGGACAGCTCTCGTTGGAATGGTGTGAAAAGAAAATACCAGATTCGAAAGTTACAAGCTACTTTAGGGAGTGCAACTATCGAATCCTCACCGATATACTGAAGGATGTCCTGATTCCATGACCGCGGATTTCATGAGGCAGCGGAATAGGATACAGAGATGAGCCGGTCAATTGTGGTGCTTGACTCAAAATATGTATCTTGATCAAACCACGGTACCATTGGGATGAAGTAACATCGACTAACCACCTTATTGACGGCGGGGGAACAAAAGTTCATTTTGCGCATGGCAAAATAAACTTGGTCCCGCAAATGACCTGTTTGCAGGGCAAGACTACCAAAAATTGGCAAGTTTGCGTGGCAGGGAATAAAAGTGCATCCGGACCGCCATAGTTTTACCTGTTCCATTGCCTGAGATACGTATTCAACTGCTCAATCTCTGGTTGTAAATACTGGATCCTAAGTAAGAAGTTGGAGTTGCCGAGAAATGTTAATCTACGGAGGTTCACAATGGTTGATGTTAGCTATCCATCCAAGGACTGGCGCGCATTGGCGCGGTATCAACGCGCACTGACGCGGCATTAACGCGCAGTGACGCGGCATTGACGCGCAGTGACGCGGCGTTGACGCGGCGTTGACGCGCACTGACGCGGCACTGACGCGGCAGTGACGCGCATTGCCGCGGCGTTGGCGCGGCATCTGCACGACGTCGAGGCGGCAGGGAGTAAATTAAGAAGATCTTCCAGACCCCCTAAGAAGTCCTTCAATGTGTCTTTTCAAGTTTAAAATGGCTAGGGCGCCATGTACACCAGAATTGACAAAAACTAATGGGACTTCTCCTATGGAAAGAGTTTGTAGTTGACCCAAACATTGTCAGATGCTCTCCCAGCTCTTATCTAACTGCTTATGAGTGTAGTTTGAGTGCATTGAAAGCCTACGGCGATCACCAGTAAGTTCAACAATTGCCGCGTCAATGCCGCGGCAATGCGCGTTACTGCCGCGTCAGTGCCGCGCCGGTGCGCGTCAATGTGCGCCTGCCGCGTCATTTTTACCAGACCCCTGCTCCATGTTCCACTCGTATCTTCCTTAGACTTCATTTTCATTTTTCGTTCACTGCGTGGCGCCAGCTTTCAAGGTCTCTAAGTATATCTCCAGTCCGCTCAATTTTGACTTCAACTCTGTCCAATAACTTAAATCTAATTGGAATGACACTCAAAATTGTTGAGATGGCACAGAGCCGACTGAAAACACCGAAATGACACCGGTAGAAAATAAAAATGTGAAATGCCAGTCCTCCACATAAACCCTAGATGCCACCCTATCCAAAACCGGCAACCAGAAAGAGATTGAAACGGCAGGCCTGCCATATCAATCAATGCTGATGCCGATACATCGGATGGCTGATCTCTCAGACGGGCTTGGGCAGTCCATTACATGCGGAAGCAAAATACAACCAAGGGTTCAAAAAAACTGACTAGTAACCTTCATCTGTCCACTCACATGTAACTCACTACAATCTATAGGGGCACGCTAGTGTAGTGGTCTACTGTGCGATGTTTCAACACATCACCGGATTGCACACGGGTCTGCACGGGACGTTTTGTCCTATACCCGCCGGTTCGAACCCCCCTGCCCACCGGAAAGAAACACTTTAGACACTTTCCGGCTTCTCACTGCTGACTTATCCAGCTTTGGCCTTGTTAGTCCTTCTTTATTAGGAAGTGTTTCCAAACCGTTCTGATGATCACGGCACCCTCCGCAATCTCCAACAATCTGATTTCTCTTCAGAATGCAGCCCGAAATCACCCGGCGGCCTGCACATTCCAACTCCGCAGTATTCCGTTCATACCCGAGAATTGCCCGCCGTCCCGGCCGCTGCAGAAGCGGTATTATTAGGCCTGGCGTTCCCCCATAGTCTCGAACACAGCCCCTCATGACATCCCAATTCGGGAACCCTGTCATGAGGGTCTGGGCTGTAACCAGCCAAACAACCATACATGGAGCTCTCGCACTAGGACCCCGGAACACTGCCACATCGTAGCGACTATCCCGCCCACGCTCGGCCTCCCGCACGCCCCTGGACGCGTCGGCGGCCTTACTACTACATCTAATGACTACCTAATACCTTAATACACGTCCAATATGCCCGATAATTCTGAACCGACGCTCTCGTGGCCTCCACGGCGTGGCTTCCGAAACGCAGCCAATTCTACTCCTACCAGCGACCCAGTCGCGCCAGTCGTGTCACTACCCCCACTAGACATAGCCCCACAGTCTGAGACTCCCTCCAGAGTTCCCTTGCAGGACAAGTCTAATCACACACAGTATCGAAACGGATATGCTGCTACTCCGAAACAACCAGCATACACACCCTATCGGCTCGCTGCCACTGGGCGCACACACCACCGTGCCTATGCCATAACCCCTCGGGAATCACCCGCCAGAATGGATCCGCTGTTGCCCGCTGCATGGGATCTTGTGGCGAGACAGGCGGGATTGATACCGGCAGACGGCCATGTGCGACCCCTACAGATTGAATGCTCAAACATCGTTGTGAGCGGCGGGGGCGACGTGTGCGCCATCGGACCGACGGGATGCGGGAAATCACTCCTATGGGTCCTTCCGCTGCATGCTATGGGAGGTGGGATATCGTTGGTGGTTACCCCATATACAAGCTTGGGATGCGAAGGGGAAACAAAGTGTGGGTTCATTTAGTTCAGTTAACTCTGTGATACTTACTGTCCATAGTAACCACGGGGAGGGTGTTTCTTCCATATTCCTATACTCTGAACAAAATTCCTCGGCTGATGTCGAACGCGCTGCGACCGGTGATATGATGGTCATCTATGCATGTATCGAGATGATTGAAAGTCCATCCTTTGCCCGTCTCCTTCATTCGAAAGGATGGTGCAGCCGTGTGTCGGGTGTTTACTTTGACGAGGCACATCTCGTCCATGAATCACATACCTGGCGACCTGGATACTCCCGAGCCGATAGGATTCGTTCATTCATCGGGGATGAAACTCCGATCATTGCTATCTCGGCCACTTGTCCTTCCCTTTATTCACTACACAGACCCTGTTTAGATCCCTACACTCACATCTTGGACAGTTGAGTGTAGCTGACTCTAGCCCTGTGTAGCCTGGTGACAGATCACATAGACTGACTCTGTGTAGCTCAGTGCTGATCTGTATAGGTCATTGTAGCCATTTTGAATTTTTGTCTATTAAAATCTAGACGGCCTATTCATACCCAGTGTTCAAAAAAGATTGTCAAAATATGGTCCAAATTTGACAAAAGGCCAGACATTCAGCTGGAGGCACTTCTGTATAGATGACTAGAAAGAGCTACACTGACCTAAACTAACCTCAACAGACCTCCAAAGACCTACTCAGAGCTATGCAGACCTACCCAGAGCTAACGAGACTAAGTCTAGTCACCTAGCCAGAGCTATATGCCTAGGTACCTAACCTGAGTCTGAGTCTAGGGGAGGCCGGAACGCAGTGATTCGGTGTTCGCATCTGCCATCTCATTAAAACAATCATCTATGCCGACAATTTGGAACTTCTCACGAAGATGTTCTGGTGGCTCCTCTCACGACTGGCGGCTGCCAATCTACCTGCTCACCTAGTCGATATCATTCATGCGGGGCTATCGGAAGGACATCAGCGGATCTGTCTGAAGGATTTCCGCGACGGCCGTACCATGTTTCTTCTCGGCTCTGAGAAGATTGGTGCGGGGATGAATTTCAGAGATGTTTCCCGCGTTATCCAGTTCGAATGCAAGGGTCTAACACTTGCCAAATTGCGCCAGCGCAAGGGCCGAGGTGGACGGGGGGGAAATGGGCGCTCAGTCATGTATCTGATGCCAGAGAAGGCTTTCATGTCGGAGGGTGATCTTTCTGTCGAGAATCCTGGAAACGAAGACCCGGGCCTTATTGACCTCATCCAGTCATCCAAATGTGCAGAATTCATCTTTGATCGCTGGCTTGAAAACCCTCCCCGTGATCCAGTACCCACCTGCGGTCAGTGTTATAGATGCTGCCCGACCCTTTTACCCGGACAAGAATTCGAGTGGATCATCGAAAATCCAGGACCTACGGAACCTGGGAGGTCTGTGCAGGTCCGCACTACGGAAGAGGAGAAGGAAGAGATGTATCAAATGTTGATTGAATGGCGATTGCGGCACTGGCGTAGTGACTGGCGCGATGAATGGCCAAGTTACGGTCCGAAATCACTGATCCCCGACTCGGACCTCGACAATCTTGCCAAGCACGCGGCATCTATCGAGACGGTCGACGATCTTGTTCCCCTTGTTCAGGGTGTTGTACACTGGGAGGAATTGGCGCCGGTTCTCCTCGCCACCATTAAATCAATATTTTTTGCAGTTCACGGGCCCATCGAGTCTGCTGTGGTACCAGCACTTCCCCCGCTTGCTGAAGACATTCATTTTCCTGCCCCTGTGGATCTTTTGGACCAGATTCTCACGGAAACCCGACCGAAGAAGAGGCGAAAAACTGAGGCAGCCGCAAAACTAGGTCACGGCGAGACGATCATTGACTTTTCTATATAATCTTACTGATTGAACATAACTATTGATACATATTCCAGGATTAATTTTACTGTAGCTATTCGTCATCGGAGAACTCGTTTGTATGTTCCATGCCATCTAGTGTACCTAAATCATACCCGTAATCTTCGTCCTCCACGGTGAACACGGATTGATTGACATCTGTGCTTTCTTGCAGTTCGCGGTCACCTCGGTAAAGGGCCATGGTTGCTTCGTCCCCTTCTACGTCATGGCGCGTTCGAAATCGTAATTTGTGCCTGGCAAGATGCTTGGCATGCCCACCAGTACTTCCCGCAAGACGACTCAGGCCGTGTCGATATAAATCAACAACATTCTGCTTTGAAATCTTATCATTTCCGAAATCAAACACCTTCGACGAAGCAAGGTTTCCCGTCAATATTTGAACATCTTTATGTTGGCGGCCCTTCGCATGATGTTGGTTGAGGTCCTCCACACCTAAATCCCTGTACATCTGGGCTGTCAGATGCTGAATGTGCCCCAAAGCCGGTACAATTTTTTCCAGCAGTGCCGGCGATGCATTGGACCCATGAACATGCTCCTTAATGACATCGTTGAAGTGTTCAACTCCCATGTCCCCCTCGAGAAAGTCAGCAGGGCCACCCTTTGTATTGAAAAGCATGCCAGCTTCGAGGATTTCAGCTGTTTGTTTTGGCCAGTCGTGAATAATGTTGTGAAGCAGTTCCATAGTTTCGTGAGCATAATTATAGCTCCCGCCGGCATAGAACATGGGTGCCCAGTACTTGAGCATACGACGGATTCTGCTGGGATGTCCATGTTTTATGGCATGTCTCATTTCGCGTAGAGTCATCAAGTCGTGGGTTAAGAGAACAGCGTGGCCAGAGACAGTACTTCCACGTATTTTTTTAATTCCATCAGCCTCCAGACGGTCAATGGATGGGAGCAGGAATGTATCAGCAATAGATGTGCATAGGCGCTGGAATTCTTCGAAATTAAGCTTGTGCTTCGCCAGCTGTGCCACAGAACTGAGGCCGAGAGAAACCATCGCAGCCCGAACAATCAGAGATCGGAGGACAGCGTCAAGGAACCTCAGCCACGCGTAAAAGTCAACCTTTCGTAGGTTGATCTCTTGACGATTGGGGAGAACATTCCGCATCGAAATCAACCCGATTGAATCATCCGAGTCGCCCCAATAATTCTTTCCGACATTTTCTATGAAGTTGAGACACTCATGCATAAGTCCACTTGTGACAGCAATGCTCGACAAGTGGTCGGCTCGGTACTCCGAGCGGTCCAGTGAACGCTGATCCTGGGCTGCGCGATCGCGGCTAGTGGTGAGCCTATCGCCGAGAACAAAGAACATGATTCTTTCAAATACTTCCTTCGGAATTCGGAGGACATCGAGGAAGTAATGTTGAAGAACCAGAATATTGCCCCGAGTTGAACCTTGCTCCTGGTCAAATGTTGGAAGATAATACAGCTCTGTGATGTGGGGAAGGATGGCGGTTGGATCCAGAAATACATCCAGATGAGACCGGAAACCCGACCATTCCTGCACATCATCGCACAGAATAAAGCCGATGTGCTTGATGCAATTATCTCGGAATGAAATCTGGTCGTCCCGTGAAGGCATGATATCTGCGAGAGATTTTTGTGCAGGAAGTGTATGTCGGACTCCAGCGGCTTCTTCGAAGCGCTTTACACTAGCCAACTCCTCCGCTGGCAACATATGTGGACCATGGGGAACATTGATAACAACAAGCAACGCGGACACCTGGTCATGTTTAACGACACCATGTGTTGCGGATGCTTCGTACACCTTCGAAACCCAGTTAAAATTATCATAGGGGAGCTTCTTCAACTTCTTTGGGTCCGCCGCAACTGCCCGCGAGAGCCTAATAGAGTCTTTCGAGATGTATGTGATGGAATCTGTCCTGAACTGGTAGGATGTGCATACACCGAGGTGATTCATCGCCTGAACAAGCCGTTTTGGCATTTTGTTGTCCCAGAAGATAAGACTATTGACGACCTGGTGAAGATTCAGACGCCGGCTACGGAGGTTCAGTGCGATAGAGGTCATTAAGGTTCGTCCCTGGGAGATATACGGTCAATTAAACTCAACAGAATAGCGTGTACAACTCACATCATCCACATTGCGACTTCCCGGTGCTCTGGTTTGCTCGTCCTTGCCAATCAAGGCTTTGAAAAAGCGCTGGACATTGGGTGTTGTCTTATCATATGTGTCTGTCAGATCACACAGCCGAAAATCTTGGACTAGTTTAACAGTTGCATCCTGTGCCCGCACGCGAAGAGACTTCGCAGCGTCTGCTTGCGGGCCGCGAGCTGCACGGTCAGTCAGCCGACTGAATTCCTTCGCCCCCACAGCTCCAGCAGTGGACATGACCCATTGATTGATATCTGAGTCCAGATCCCGCAACCCATCCTTCATGAACCAGAGCTGCATCAATGAGATGGGGCCATTGTCGCGAATGAATACACCGGCTGAATTCTTTATGGAAGGCTCATCGGAGGTGAATACAGTCTCAAGGAATGTCCGAAGGGAGAATTTGGGCATGGCCCGCATGGCTGCAAGGATTTCCACCGCCTTGTTTTCGTTGGTTCGGCGCTGGAGTGACGGCGACGGCGGTGCATATTCAGTGTCGTTATCATCGCTCGGCAGGAAGCCCGAGTCGATATCCATGAACGGCACATGGGCCGGTGCTCCGAGGTCAACGGAAGGGAGGCGCGGCGAAGAACTCGGCGCGATCGAGGAGGATGCGTCGTCGTCAGTCTCCATGTTTTCGAGCTCATTTGAGGTGAATCGGAGGCCGTAATTGTGTGACATGAGGAGAAACAGTTTATATTGCTTCAGAAGTAGGTACGCGAGAAGTAGTAGAGACTAGCTAGAGGTCCAGGGGCGTGCGGGAGGCCGGGCGTGGGCGGGATAGTCGCTACGATGTGGCAGTGTTCCGGGGTCCTAGTGCGAGAGCTCCATGTATGGTTGTTTGGCTGGTTACAGCCCAGACCCTCATGACAGGGTTCCCGAATTGGGATGTCATGAGGGGCTGTGTTCGAGACTAGTTCCCCCAGTGGATGTTGCCTGGGGTCCAATTGGGGGCCAACAAAAAGAAACGGAGAAATCACTGCACAGTGCCGAGAAAGGGAATTCGATCAGTCTGATTATGAAGAAAAAGTAGGAACGGGCCGAGATGCGAGAGTGACGGATTGGGTTGGGTGTGGGAACGTGAAGTCGGACTTCAAAGTCCAAATACCCAGAAAGGATCCTTACAGCATGGGAATTCCCCATAGCTTATACCGCAAACGCGGCGACAGGTGTCCCGTCACACCTTGTTGCTATTTGAGCCTGAACGATAATGCAAGCAAGACATGACCACCACGTAGTTTAAAAACCTGCCAGTATCAATTCTATCATATGTCTTAGACACAAAGGAAGGGGGCACGGTGGAGTAGTGGTCTACTGTGCGATGTTCAACACATCACCTGCTTGACGGTCTTTTGAGGAGCAGGTTCGAATCCCCCTACCACTGGAAAGACACAGTTTAGACACTTTCCGGCTTCTCACTGCCGATTTTCCATCATACTTGGCTTTGTTATGTCCGACTTTGGCGACGTTTACCATCCATCACTGATGGCCACTGCCCCACATCATCTCCTTCGCCCTCATCTTATCTTCGGATTCCAGCCCGAAATCACCCGGCGGCCCGCACATTTCAACCTCCGCAGTATTCCGTTCATACCCAAGAAAGTCCGTGCTGCCCCGGCCGCGCAGTGCGGCATTGTTAGGTCCGGCTTTCCCTCAGTGGATGTTGCCTGGGGTCCAATTGGGGGCCAACAAAAAGAGACGGAGAAATCACTACACTGTGCCGAGAAAGGGAATTCGATCAGTTTGGGTTCGAAAAATATGATCCGGGTGGGGCCAAGAGATAGGGGGTACTGGTTGGGTGGTGGCTGGGAACGTGAAGCCGGAATGGGAAGTTCGAGTCGTGGAAATGATCACCAGCCCGGGAGTTCCCTGCAGCTTACAGCGGCATCAGTCTGGGTTCGAAAAATATGATCCGGGTGGGGCCAAGAGATAGGGGGTACTGGTTGGGTGGTGGCTGGGAACGTGAAGCCGGAATGGGAAGTTCGAGTCGTGGAAATGATCACCAGCCCGGGAGTTCCCTGCAGCTTACAGCGGCATTGCCGCGCCGACAGGGTGCACAGTCCATCCTGTCAACGCTTCGAGCCTGAGATAACCTATGCCAGATTGACACGATTTACGAGTGCTTATGTAATAAGTGATCGTCTATTTGAGAATTCGGGATGAGGATTTGTCGACCTCTGAACAAGTCAGTGACCATCTTCCGTGGAATGGAAAATAGTGGCTGTGTTGAAGTCTTTTCTGCTAGGTTCATTAGTTTTTTTGTGATAAAATAGTGGCTGTGGATAGCTTATGTAATCTTTGCCACACTTCGCGCGCATGTTCGATTCCCACTGCGAACATATATTTGTAATCCAGGCATCCCTGATACATCAGAGACAATGCCTCAGGATTCAAGGTAGGAACAAGTGCCATTATAATAATTTAAATACATATGCAGCTCAAGGTTTGCTCAGTTAATGCATGCATGGGCATCAACCAGCTCACATTGGACCATAAAACAATAATTTCTGGTGAATCCAAGCAGGAATTTTGGAATAGAGTGAAGGTCAGCAAACAGCAGGACATTTTTAAAAATTCTATCAATTTGATGTTTCCCTATTCAGGCCCCACCTGCCATGAGGACTGACCAAAGGTCGGCAACAAACGAGGGGGGGGCATATCTAAAGTTTGAAATTGTTGGGGAAGATCCACGCAAAGCACTTGCCTTGTTCAGACTTGTATACCTGCTCTCTGGAAGAGGTTACAGAGGCTATGATATCATCTGGACTGTGCAGTTCTTTTGCCTTTACAGGAGGAAGTTGGGAAAAATCACCAGCAAAAATCATATTCATGCCTCCGAACAGTTGATATGGTTCATTTATTTCTTTTGTGATAGGATAGTGGCTGTAACCAGTTATATAAGGACCTAAATACCTGGTGCATTCAATTTCTGGCAGGAACAAATATTAAGAACCAATCAGCTGCCGCGAGGAGTGACCGGAGGTCAGGATATTATTTAAATTTCAATCTATGTGCAAGTTATCCAGCCCACTCCTGTTGTGAGGAGTGAACTAAATTTGGCAATGCAGGTGGGACATTTTGAAATTTCAATTCATTCAAAATCAATGTGGGATTTTAACTCCACACAACCAACAGCCACCACGAGTGACCAGAGTTTGGTGACGAGTGGTGGGGCATATCACAAACAAAATAATTTCTACTAGCACACACCTCAGCAAAGTCAATGAGCTGCTGCTTGCTTTCACCTCTTTGCTTGTGCTGCCAATCCAGCACTTCACTGTTTTATGTGTTGTACATTTGGTTGCAGGTATATTGGACGACTGTGGGGATAAAGGTGCTATGAGGGAGGTGGTGAGGTAGGGACATGGCAAGAGCGCAGTACCAACCTAAGTATGAGTAAAGTCTGTAAAGTAAAAAGAGGGTAAGAAAACTTGAGCCCGTAGGCTGGAGCATGGAGGTGACTGGTGTCGCAGACGACTTCCAGCATGGGATTGCTGTCAGACTTTGCTGAGAGCAAAAGCGTCAGCGACAGCCGCATAGTACTGAGACATTGGGTGAGGCGGAGACAGGGGAGACAGTGGGCTGATACCATGATGCTCCCACAACCACATTCTCCTTGCAGACCTATCTGGAATCACAGGGAATGAGAGGTGATGGTGTGGGCTGTAAGACTTTGCTCAATGTTTTCTTCACCCTCAGTGACATGCAAAACCTCTTGAGGAGTTGAAATACCCAGCCAAAAAGGGATCAATAGTTGAACCATGTACTATGAGAGCCCGAACCTTTGCTATCACCTCAACCACCAATGTTCACCCACAGAGGGATTCAAGCAGATCTTTGTAAACCCAGCCCCAGTTCACGGACCGACCACCGCTTATGCTCAGTCTTATTTCATCTTTACCTCTATCTTGTCGTAGCTCACTCATCTTGCCGAATCTATACTTTGGCCTTGTTGATTCTTTGTGACTCTTCTTCAGTTTTTTTCTGTCTGGCTGACAGTCTTCCAATCTTGTGTGCAGGCTTCGTGGTTGGAAAGAAAACTGCTGTACTTGTGTCAATCACAAGTTTAAAAAAAATCTAAGCACATGCAAAGTCTTGGAATTTACAGAACCGCCTCCCGTTCACTCCTCCTCCACTCCCGCTCCTTTCCTTCGCGCTATTCGCCATCGCCGTCCTGCCCAGAATTCCCTTCCGCTGCGATTGCGTCAGACCGTCTGCTTGTCGTTGGAAGGCCTCGTAAATGGCTGGCTGGCGACGTCCGTCTGACGCCCACATGTTACCCACCAGTCTCGCTCGCCGTCCATCCCACCCCTGATCAGCCACAACCACCATACCCACTTCCCCTATTTCCCCCTCCTTGCCCCGCATATCCTCCCGCAAGCCTCCCAGTCCCAATTCCTCCACCTCCTCTCTGCTGTGTCGCTTCTGGCTCACTCGCCGCCGGTTGTGGCGATGCCGAGGAAGCCCAAGTGCGGGGGTCTTCAGTCGGGAAGTAGCGGTACCCCGCGGTGGGGTCTTTGGCCTTCCGACGCTGCTGCTCTCGCTGGAAGACAGGGCACTGGCGATCCACCGCCCCGTGTCCGTCAGCCTCGCAGTTGGGGCAGCTGAAGACACCCGAGTCAGTGACCGGGCAGTCTGCCGTGCGATGTGCTTCCGCGCATCGTCCGCACACGTCGACATCGGATTTACATGCGCTCGCCAAATGCCCATCATATTTCTGGCACTTCGCGCATCTCCTGGCCTCCTCATCCGACTTCCGAACCCGTATTCGCATTCCCTGGATAAAAAGATCTCCGTCGATAGCATGGTTAGCAGCGTCTGCAGACGCAAACTCAATCTTCACGTGAGCAACCTTCTGGCCTGGCGAGCGATGATGCAGCGCCTTGATCCAGCGGCCCCCCACAATGTCTCCTTCCTTCAACCAGCTCTCCTTCTCCACAATGCGCCACGTCCCCGCATCATCAATGCGTGTCTCAGTGGAGACCATCTCTGCTATCATTTCGAGCCTTCACGGCCTGTGTTGGTTTTTCTGGTGCGCGTAAGAATAAGCTGTTAGGCTTAGAGCAACGAAGAAACACAAGAGGGGTTCCGGTTGACTAAGGCTAGGGCATTGCCTGGCAAACGGATGCCCTCGCCACTAAATTTCTCGGGTATATATACTACTACCAAGATGTTCTAGAATATTCTACAAAGCACTAAAGTTTGACCAAGGAAAAACATGGAGCAATCTGGAAGATTCTCCAGCTGGCTAGTTGGAGCACACAGCTTCCACACAGATTCTCTACAGCCTGTAGACACACGAACCGCCTAACGCGGCCACAAACTTCGCCATGACGTCCGTGGATTTGACCCAAGACGCCGTCTTCTCGTCCACACAGTCGAAAACCACCCCCCCGTTCTGCAGGCGGCGTGCAGCCACAAACAACGCACCCTCCATCTTTTCCGGCATGAGTCCCAGCGTGTCACGCTTCGACGCGTTCCAACGCCACACGTGACCACGTGCATCCCCGGCGTACCCGACGGTGTATCCTTATTTATTCCACGTGTCCGCGTACCACACGTGAAGGACCCATGACGTCACAACATGCCGGTTTACACAACAAGGTGTCGATCAACAGGCGCAACACAACGATGTGTTATTGTACACGAACAATACAGACGACGGACACACATAATTAATGAACGATCTGTTTCAGTAGTACACACGACCTTAAGTCGTTATTGTAGTTAGTAATTATAGCAACTCCTAAACAGTATAAATACAGTAAATAGTCGCTTGTATTCCTTAGACTTTTTATTCAGTTCTTCTACCGCTCCTCTTACCCTCCACACCCCAATCCTTGATCGCATTGCGCGTCTTGGACAGAGACTGAGCTTTAGGGCCTGATCGGCAACCATTAATTCACGCATGAATCTTGAATGGTCACAATCAGTCACACGGCCCGGGCCCGTGTCGACATGCCTGCTGCACACATTCAATGAGACGAGGTCGCACATATGATCTCCCCCGACATTCTTCAGCTGATTCAAACCCCGCCGATGCGCTCTCTGCACCACTGTCCTTGCGACGATCTTCTGTGCCAACAATCTCTTCCATCTTGAGCATCCAATCTCTCGGCACGCATCTATTCTCACTGGCCAAGACTGGCTGAATGAAATTCTTAGGCCATCCCGAACGATACCTTGCTTGACCAGCTTGGGATATATCCGGCTGCTTTTATGTTGCTATGCTGGGAACTCACGACAAACGGCAACTTGGGTGAGGGCCGACACATCACTGCTGCAGAGCAGACAGCGATTTTCGTCTATTGGTTTGTTCACGGAAGCAGCCAGAGAGACCTTATGGAGCGTTTTCAGCGTTCCAACGACACAATAAGCAGATACACAAGCCTCTTGCTTGACCTCTGTGTCAATTCCAATAAAATCGGAGGACTTTTACGGCCTCGTAGACAGAGGCTTCAACAAAGAAACTCTTACGTCGCGTGTTGGATGTCATGAATTTAAATCAATGGGTGGCAGATCTGCCGATTCTCACAAACTGCCATCTTTACAAATAACCTTTCCTGGGTGAGAGGATGTTCTCACGCTCTGACCACCACCATGGCCACTCGCCGCAACTGCCCACGTCTCCCCTTGCCACATATCCGCACAGTTCTTTGCCACAGCCTTGTCCTGACTATGTCCAGGTACACCAGCTACGATTGGAGACTCTTTTAGAGTCCGCGCTAGCCACTCTCATGCTCTTGCACGATGCAGCCATCACACCGGTCGCTCACACAACGCACACCTTTGAGGTCCTCGCAGCCTTGAACCGTCGTATTTCAGCCCCCTCCACCACTGCCTCTCCCCACACTGCCCACATCTCTGCCCCAGATGTGTCTGCCACCTCTCCCGCCCTCGACAAAGACACAAAGACCACCAGCATGACGTATGCGCGCGCAGTTTCGGCCGAAACCCCCCGATCACCTTCACCATCCCCATCGGATTCCGATCAATCTGACATTGTTATCCGACTGGACTGCCCGGATCTCCCTGAATATGAGCGCGCGTACCCGCCATTGATACTTTACGACATACAGACCGCCATCCCTGGGAAACTGTTTGCCGGGGTGCGCTGGACACGCAACAAGAATCTTGTTTTGCAGATCAAGCCAGGCACAGTTTCGGCCTCTTACATGATCGAGACATACACACGGCGTATTTGGGACGTCCTCAAACCCATCCTGCGACTTCCCGACAACCTTCCCTTGCCCATGTTTGAGACAGGCGGTTCCTGGCACTCGGTGGTATTTCACAATTTACCAGCCGCCAAACATGATTGCTATGCTCTACCGCACGTCCAAGAATCTCTCCGCGAAGGGGGATTCAATCATGTGGTCAAAGCTATCTCGATCCTGTGTGATGACCAAGAGCTAGAGCGCCGGGTGAAGAACAAAATCCCGATTTCTATGCGGGTATCCGTTCTTACGGAGGCCGCAGCGCAGCAGCTAGTTGACAGGGGCGGACACATCGTGGGTGGAAGATTCCGGGCGACGCACTATCTTGCGAAGCCTCGCACTCTGGCTCCACGCCCCAAGTCTGTTCAAAACGACGAGTAGAACTTTATTTCCTCTTTCCTTTGCTCTTATTTTTCTTTCTCTGTCACTTATGCTCCCTCCCTTACCATCACGACATCTAGTTTCATCTAGAGGCTACGGCCATTTACCCCTATACCTCTGCGGAATTTCCGCTTCGCAGCCGTCCCGTCACGGTCTTGCAAAGTTTTCGAGTATGCACGATCCTCTGATTTCCATTTCTTATGGACCCGATTTGATACCGTACGATGCAATAGCCAGATTTATATCTACCATATGTCTTAGACACACAGGATATAAAACGAAGATTCAAAAAAAAAAAAAAAAAAAAACCTTTCCTGGAGGAGTCCTCGCTGTACCCGAGGGGTCTGAAGATACTTCACATAGGGCTGCGAGCCTGTGCATGGTGCTCCTGGTTTCCATACTGTAAACAAGTTCATCCATCTGCCCACTTGTTTGTGCATCTACGACTGAGCAGGCTCAGCCTAGTGGGCTTCAGGGCTTCAAAGTTCAGGCCAGGCCACTAAGGAGGAAACCTGAATTGGGGGCTGCATCTCGTCTATTCCATCCTAAAGGTTCAGCACCCGCCTCGAAGAGGCCCAATCCCACGTCATCCTCATTTTCCATATTGTCGACGAGCTCATCGCGGCCGACGACGTCGAGCACATGCTCGACGTCGCGTTCCGGATCCGGTTGTTGATGTCATCAGATGAACAAATAAATGCATACACTTGATCAACGTGCTCAGCAACGACGACGCTGCGGAGCATAGCCCTGCGCATCGCCGGCTCTTTCTGGTTTGACCTATGATTGATATTATTATATAGGGATCGGCACCGTACCGTATACGGTTACGGCCCGTACAACTACGGGCCGTAAACCGTATCATTTTTGGGGCTTTACGGGACGGTTACGGTACGGCTTCAGATGCCGTATAAAGCCGTATACGGCTGCCGATAGCTCAGCCGAATCATGGTGGGTAGGATTAAATATTGTAGATTCAAACATTTTACAGCTGTTTGCAGAACTTAGGGCGCGGCGTGTTTTTTTTTTTTTTTGTAAGTTTTCACGAGAACAGCGATTGCAGGATCATTTCTTAACCGTTTACCCTGGAAATAGGCTCATTCGATTCGCACGGAAAGGGCGGAGGGCCTCATCTCCTAGGTTTTTTTATAGGCACCAAAAGCTTCCTTTTTGGGATAGATTCCCGTGTTTTTCAGTGGTTGAGCGGAGAACACGTCCCATGGGACCTATTTTTGCTCCAATTGACCTAGATTTTTATTATGGTGGACTTCAACATATTCCAGAGGGCCTGAAATACCGGTATTTTGAATGGGATCAATACTTCAAATATACAGTTCATAGATACATTCCTTTCATATTGTTGATCCCAAAGTGTATGGTAGATACAAACCAATGTTCACATTTACTATCACGGTATATCAGGCCCTCTGGAATATGTTGAAGTCCACCATAATAAAAATCTAGGTCAATCGGAGCAAAATAGGTCCCGTGGGACGTGTTCTCCGCTCAACCACTGAAAAACACGGGAATCTATCCCAAAAAGGAAATTTTTGGTGCCCATAAAAAAACCTAAGAGATGAGGCCCTCCGCCCTTTCCGTGCGAATCGAATGAGCCTATTTCCAGGGCAAACGGTTAAGAAATGATCCCGCAATCGCTGTTCTCGTGAAAACTTACAAAAAAAAAAAAAAACACGCCGCGCCCTAAGTTCTGCAAACAGCTGTAATCCTACCTGAGGCTCTCTTGAACCCTCACTTCAGTCCTGGCACGCTCTATCACGTTTTATAAATCAGCCGTACCGTAACCGTAACCGTACAAGGCATCCCAGAGGGCTATACGGGACGGTACGGGTCTGCCGTATAGCCGTATGCCGTATGCCGTACATACGGTTACGGTGCCGATCCCTATTGATATATTGTGGCGAGCCTACAATAGTGGGAGTTTATATATCAGTGCTACTAGGGGTTTGTAGGCTGCTGATGTATCATCCCCCCAGACTGTGGTGCTTCCCCAACAGCACCAAGAAGCGCTCACCGGAAATCAGCATAACCAGCAGTACTACGGCCATTCGCTTGCGCACCACCGCCCTGTCATGCATGAGCCGGTTATCACCAGGGAAGAAAACTATCCTGCCGCAGCTGCAATACTCACCCAGATCGAGAACAAGCTTGCCGCACTGCAGGCCGAGGTCGACACCACCAAACAAGCCGCCGAGGCTGCGAAGGCTGTGGCGCACTCCGTCACTCAGGCCCAGCATGCCGAGCACGCCACTGACAGGAAGCTGATGCTGAAAGCAAAGAAAAAAGCGACACAGCTGCAGGTGAGTCAAGTATGATATGTCGATACAATACAACTCACCACCTCGCACCTTTCAGGCGCTGGTCCAGAGCAAGACTCGCTGGGCCATAGGCATCGGTTCGCGCGATCTCGGAGGGAAGAAGCACAGCCTTCTTCCGCATCCGTTGAAGCCTGGCGAAGAGCCTGAGATCCTCGATGATAAGGTTACTAAACAAGCTCACCCGGATTGGCTCAAAGGGGTGTCGGACCCCACCAACGCTCAATTCTTGCACGACATCACCAAGCTGTGTATGGAGCGTGTCGAAAACGATAATGTATGTTGTCTGCGTACTCACCTACTTCGCACTCATCAAAGCCCTAGAACACCAACAGCAGTGCGCAGTATGGGGATCCCTCGTCTGTGGTAGTTTTGAGGATGGCCAAGGCGTTCTTCAACAGCTTGCGCAAGACATATGCAGCCCAGAACACCGAGGAAGGTGCTAGGAGGAATGGGAAGAAAAAGAGTCTAAACAAGCGACGATCCCGCAAGCACGAAGTAAGTGCTCTCATTTTTTTTTGGCCGACATGAAGCTCACCGGCAGATAGAAAGCGGACGACCACCGAAAGGCTATCCCGAAATTCCAGGAGATTCACGGCGAGGAAAACACCGTGGGGGCGTACGATGTCGTGCAGACCGATGACATGTCTTCGGAGCACTCCGACTGCGGCAATGTCGAGCGCACCGTCTTCGAAACTCATCGTAGAAAGGTTGGTGGGGGCGAGCATGGCTGGGAAATCCGCAAGAAGCATTGGCACTCTACCTGGGTGAGAACCTTCCATGGTCGGAGAAACGTCGACTCACGGATCATTTGTAGCTCAATCTTTACTTTGCCCACTTGAAGACCATCCGCCGCAACATGGTCACCGATGCCTAGGATCTAGGCATCAGTGGGTCTCTCGGGGGAAAGCATCGTGTCCCTCGTTTCAAAGGCTTGCGCGAAAATGAGAGCAACGAGGCACCGCTACTCGTACGGAAGAAGCCGCTGTACAAGTCCATGGTGAGCGCGACCTGGCTGGCAGAGACGGGTAAGACATACGAGGAGGTCGGCGCAGTTGAGGCCCCAGTGCACTTCACGCTCTTCAAACTGAAGCTTGACACGGAGGGCTTGAACGCGACTGAGATCAACTACTTGGCCGATGACGAGAACTAGATAGATAGATGTTTCAGTGTTTCGAATCAATTAAGTAGCGCATTTCACCGAATCTGATGCTGCATCTCCGCTTCCTGCGAATGAATCAAGTCAATGGAAATGAATGAGACGTGCGAGGAAAGGACAAGATCGGCATGGTATCGAGGCAACACAAAGAAAAAGGAATTTTCATTACTGTACTATTTCGACCAAATGTTCAGGTGACGGGTGACGGAGGGTCGTGAAATGAACAATTTTGGGATAGGTGACGGTGACAAACTGAATCTGCCGCCCAAATAGGCCTCAAAAACGCCAAAATCTTTGATCCGGCAACTGCCGGACGTCCATTTATGGGAATTTGGCGTGATTGCCGAGAAATGAACACCTAGAAAAATGAACATCTTCGGTGACGGGTGACATGGTGTGATCATTTGGTCGAAATAGTACAGTATATGTAAGGAGCGTAGGGTGTAACTATCACTGAAGAGGGCTCGTCAGGGACAAGACACATTTGACGGGTGGGACACATACACGGCTATCCCAGCAAACATCGGAATTTCATCGGATTGATGGAACGTCGGAATCCGATGGTTTTGTTCTTGTCATCTTGAGGGTCATTCGTAGGATACAAGTCAATATGAAGATCTTCGGATTCCGATGGCGCGTTGATTGTTTTTTTGTGTTCTGCCCATCACACCATTTTTCGACGCTTGAAATCCAATGCGCTACCTCACGTAACATGATTCGGCACATCAATTCTCATTGACGTCGTCGTAACCGCCCGTCGTGCGCGTACTTGACGCTTATTACCCATTAGACCTGCGCCCAGATATGCATTCATATATACTGTTCAATATATCGCTTGTATTCTTCAAATTGGAGCTGTGTTTCGCTGAACCGCTGACTATATAAACACTTGTGAAATAAATCCAGTAAACCCTAGTGTAGAACACCAGAATAAACTAGATCCAACCACAAACACCTCAATATCCAACAGTACAGTTCGGGGTTCCAACCAAGTATTAGGTTGTGGCAATTTGAGCAATAGGGAAGCTTAGTTGAATTGCGTGCAATTCGAATCCAACATTCAGACTACCGTTCCAGGCGCTGTAAGCGTTCTGGAGAATATTCGAGAAGTTGTTTTCAACACTTTGCGGTGGAATAGCTCCTGGGTGTCGTGTACGACCTTATCTTTACGTTCTCGGCAAGTTTCCAATCACAATTCACTAGTTTCGCTTATTGACCGTAGTCCATATCCGTGTCCGTTTCCTTGTACGTTTATGAAGCACCGTGCACAGAGTTCAATCCAATAGCGACCAATATATTGGGTTTTTGACATTGGGCATCCTACAACCTTGTGCATTCTCAAACTTATCCCTCCCTCAATTACTGCTGTCCTCTAAACCACCACTGATACCCTAGAGTCCGAGACATTTGATTTTTTTTGGGAAGTTAGTACCCCAGTATGTGTGAATACTTCATATTGAGTGATATGTTCCCCATTTTTGGCAACCACCACTGTAGGGCTCAATGTGGCAGGAGTTTTGCTTGAATACAGGACTTTCACTGAGTCAGCTCATGGGCTGATGAGAGAGCAGTGTGTGGCTGTCCGCATCTAGCGGACAGCTTTACAAACAGATACCAATTCAACATACACAAACAATAGGGAATGCTCACTCGAAGTCGAGAACATGACCTACACATAAGTGAGCAGTTTTAATAATTTTAGTGGACACAAAGGACAGTCAAATGTTACTTTTCAACATTGACTGGATGACAGCATTGCTTAATTCTCATATATAATTCGTTTTTATCGTGAGAAAGCTGTCTAGTACGGGCATCAAACCCTAGTACGGGCATCAAACCGTGCAGATTACGCTGACAGGCATAGCCCGTAAATACTCTTGGAATTCGAATCCGTGCTCGCTGTCCTAGCTCCATTTTTCGTGGCGACGTTCACGGCCACGCCACCCCGCTCCGACTTATTCAGCATTTCTCTATTTCTACTCTCGGACTAGCTCGTTAACGATCCATTTTTGTATAAGTATGCTATATGTTCGAATGAATCCCCTCGCGCGTTTGCCAGGGTCTTCTGCTAACTCTCCCACGTGATGTCGACGACACCGTCATTCTACCAAATACTACCAGTAACTGTACCGTCAACCATTTACCCATACGAAATTGTCCCTCGACTCTCACTGCATCATTCCTGAAAATTCCCATAAGTTTGCAGACTCGAATAGCGGGGCGGCCGGTTTAGTATTTGGTCTTGCTGGGGATGCCGGCAGAACTAAATTTGCCGCTTCATCGGCACTTCATGTAAAATCGAGAAAATGGTGCTAGACTATTCGTGGGGTACCAGCTATCATTTGAACCTACGGTGGATTGTATAGGGATGGTATGGTTCTCAAGAACCAACCATAAATGCTAGGTGGCCTAAAATAGTACCGATTCGCGGCTATCTCCGGTGATGTGCGGCATAGCAACCTCGGATCATCCTGACAGGTAATTTGAAATCCTTTCGCCTCTCTCCTCTCACCACCACTATGAAGCTTTCATACCTGTGGATTACTGCATTTCTTGCACTGTGGCTCTTCTGGTTAACCCAGAATCCAAATGCACAACATCGAGATCTCGTATCCTCGGGGTCTCCTGTTGATGCACAGGGGTGTTCTCCTGCAGGACGCTGTTCTGTCACTGCCTTCGGGCAAGATACATGTACTGCACGACATGCAGACTCCTTATCTGGAAGCTCTCATGTTGATGCATTGGGGTGCTCCCCGACAGAACACTGTTCTGAGTTTGCCTTCGGGCCGAGATATTCCGAGCTTCCCTTCGGGCCGAGAGAGTCCGATGTTGCCTTCGGGCCGAATATATCCGAAATGTGCCTCGCGTCGAATATAAGTTCCGAAATAGATTCATATGTGGTTAAAGACCACGAATGGGCTGCATGGAACTATATCCACTCACTTTGGCTGAACTTTGTTCATCTCCTAGTTGGTGTCTTCTGTGCAGACAATGATTATCTCCCATGGAGACGGATCAAGAGATTGAGTCAGAAGTTCCGCAGATTTATTACCAGACGTCATGATTGGAAGACACTATATGTTTCTCGGCACAAGCCCACATGGGCCTTTCACATGTGCAGTGAGTTTGTCAATTATATTTCAGGGTTGAGATACCTACTTGTTTTTCTTGTCTGCTTCATACTTCTTGTCACTGCAAGTGTTACAACTAGAGGACCAGACTACTCCAAATTTTCGGCATCTTGCCGCTATCGAGGTGGTGGGTCCGTGACAAAATTCGCCATGTCCTATATCAGCCCGTATTTTGTTGGGCCTGATAAGTTATATTCGGAGAAGGACAGGCTAAGTTTTGACTCAATTTGTTTAGAAGCTGAACTTCCTTCTAACGTGTTGGAGAACACCTTCAAATTCATTGCAAAGATACCTGTACGGGTGATTGCACCCAACTTGACAAAATCAGTGTTGAAGAAATTGAGTGATCTTCACGGCGTTGGTAGGCGAGGGAGGGGATCTACCCAAGAATTGGTTTCAAATCTTATAGATCACGGATGCAGTGAATGTGCTAGCATTGTTTTTGTCTTTAACCTGGAAGAAGACAAATCACCTAAGAGAAGGTTGGCACAGACCCAACGCAAAGCTGCCAGCAGAGTCCGGGTACGTGCCAAGAAAATTGAGCAAATCAAGACCACAATCAAGTCGAGTGTGGCCTTGAGAGATAAAAGGAAAGCCATCCGAGAGCGTAATGCCAAAAAACGTGCAAATAAACCACAGAAAATGAATTTGTTCCCACCGCAGCCTGCTTCACAATCAATTCGACACAAAGTAATAACGGGAATGTGTCAGGATATGTTGCCCGATAGAGTAGAGGAATCCGGATGTGCTGTATGCGGTGAATTGACTCCAAACTTCGAAATCACTCCGAAATCATAACTTCAGGTCAATTGGAGTCTTTTGGAACGGCCAGGTGTCACCAGAAAAGAGAGGCAAACTTTAGACGATCCTATTGAAGAATTACCTGGCCCTATACTTGCAGAAGGTTGCGATAAGGTCTGTGCAGACTGTGAGGCTAGACTTCTCCAAGATTTCTTACCATTGAAAAGTTTAGCAAATCATACATGGATTGGTCCAGTGCCATGGCAGCTCCGAGATTTATCTTTTGCAGAAAAAATGTTAATATCTAGAGTTAGACACAACCGGTGTGTGATCAGAGTAGCATCGGGAAGAGGGAAGCTGAGTGCCAATGCAATAATGTTTGCTTCACCTGTTGTAAAAGTTCTGAGTGTGCTGCCTCCCAGCAGGGATGAATTGAGTGAGGTGCTTGCCTTCATTTTTGTTGGTTCAGCAAGGCCAACTGACGAAATTTATGTAAGGACACCAATGCTTGTCAGGCGGGACAGAGTCAGAGATGCCTTGGAATGGCTGAAGATCAATCATCAGGATTACGAAGATCTCCAGATATCTCCCGAGAATATAGCAGACCTGCCTTAAGCTGGGATACCACTGTGCGGAGTTGAATGGAAAGAAACGGACCAGGATGAAACAAACCGGGAACCAGAAGCCATGGCAGTACATGACAACGGAGATGAAGATGGAACATCAGAAGGTCTATGTTCTTTTGCAGTCTCGGGCTTATCTGGAGATCAGTATAATCCATTGGACATCAAAGCACTTAAAGCCAAGGCAGTGGAGCATCTCAAGCGGAAAGGGAAAACATTGGGTGTCGGACAATCGGAAGAACCAGTTTCTATGTTCCACAATATTCGACTATATCCACAGATGTTCCCTTGGTTATTTCCGTATGGACTCGGAGGAATTGGGCACCCTGTACACAAGAATCGAATGTCTGAGTTGAGCCACAAAAGGCACCTATTGATGTACCATGACAAGTGTTTCCAAACTGACTTATATTTCCCTATGATTGCATTTAATGACGCTCAGATTAAGGGAGCCAAGAAAGGGAGTCATTTGCTCGTTGCGCGGAAAAACTTCAAAGCTGTGGCTGAGCGGCTTGTCAACGTTGATACTGCAGTGCTCACAGATCTTGCCAATCGATTGGAGAAAGGCGAAAATGTCAAGGCCAGAACAGAGGCAGAGAAAGCCTGCTTCGATCTGTTACAAGATTTGGAACATGTTGGTGGGGAAGTCCAAGGATCTTTGACTTCAAAAAGATATATGCGTAATGAGGTTTGGTCACTGATATCTTTCAAAGGTGCACCGAGTTGGTTCATCACATTCTCTCCGGTAGACAATAATCATCCCTTGTGCCTGTATTATGCAGACAACAAACTGGAATTCTCTCTCAAATCTCGCTCAGCGGATGAGCGAATGAGACTTATATCACAGAATCCGGTTGCTGCTGCTCGATTTTTCCATTACATGTCAATGTCCTTCATAAAAAATGTGTTGGGGGGGGACGGGGATGGCCCTGGACTTTATGGTGAAACTGATGCATACTATGGAACGGTGGAACAGCAAGGAAGATTAACTCTGCACATGCACATGCTGATTTGGATAAAGGGCGCCTTGTCTCCTCAAAAAATGCTTGACACTGATGGTGACTTCCAGAGAGACATGATATCTTATTTGGAATCATGTCATGTTGGAGAATTTCTGACTGGTACTCTGGCTGAAGTTAAGACTAAAGTCCCATATCAGGCAAAGACTCGGAGAGGGTTACATGATGTAATTGAGGATGAGGGGATAACAACTGCTCCTTTACGGTACACAGACCCAACACAGACATTGCCTGATCCACCACCTCCTCTGTGTGAAAATTGCAAGATTTCTGGATGTCCAGACTGTCTGAAATCAGCATCATGGTGGTCTAAGTTCAGAAACACTGTGGATGGCTTGATATTGAGATCCAACGTCCATACTTGTCGAAGACCTGTTGCAGGTACAGACATAACCAAGCATTTGAAGCCAGGAATGCGAATGAAAACTGAGGTTAGAGGTTGCTTGCGGAAGGATGGTACTTGTTCTTCTAGATTCCCTCGGGATGTGTATACCAAAACAGAGGTTGACCCCGCAGATGGATCCATTAATATGAAGCACTTGGAACCAATGTTGAACTGTGTGACTCCAGATGTTACCTATTGTCTCCGCTGCAATAGTGATGTTACAAGTCTCTTGTCTGGTACAGCAATCAAGGCTGTTGTCGCCTATATTTCCGACTATGTAACTAAGCCAAGTAAATATACCACATTTTCGACGCTATCAAGAAGGTTTTGGACCGGAACACAGTTTCAATTGGGACAAGTAAAAAAGCCAGTGAAAATTCAAGAGTACTGATCATGCAGATGGTCAATTCACTCACTTCAAAACTTCAGATTGGCAGCCCAATGGCATCTTTATACCTACTGGGAAATCCAGATCACTACACGAACATGAAATTCAAAGTTTTCTGGTGGAATTCTTATGTTTCAGAAGTTAAAAAGGACTGGGTCGACGTGAGAAATGATCCCGGAGCTCCGAGAGAGGCCAGCCCCGTGAATGAAGGTGCCGAACTTGAGGAAGGAGATGAATATGACCGTGTTGTTATGATGACCAGTGGTGATGAAATTGTGGGGGCCACCAATGTCGATGATTATATATTCAGGCCAATTATCTTTGAAGATACTTCACTATATGAGTATTTTCAAATGACGAGCAGAAAGAAACGGACAAAGAAACAACAGAAGGAGTTTGATGACAGCCTTGAACAGAGAAATATGACTCACTCTGAAACCATTGAATTAGCAGAGCCTACACCTGACGATGAGGACTGGATCATTTATGATGAAGAAGAAGAAGTAGCAGAGGAAACAGTAGGAGATAGATCCGATGCTGTGAGTGCACATGCATTCCACCCGGATCATCCTCTGTACAGAACCCACTATATTAGATGTGATAGACGTGATCTGGAACAAATGGTACCCAACTTTGCAGGTGGGGCATTGCCAAGGATGGACCAAGGAGACCGTGAATTCTACTGCTGCACAATGATGACACTGTTCAAACCTTGGAGAAGGGGCTCAGATCTGAAGAACTCTGTGGACAACTGGCATGAGACATTCTCTGAATACAGATTCAGTGAAAAGGCACAGCGATTGATGAAACATTTCAATGTGAGATACGAGTGCAATGATGCCCGTGATGACTATTCAGCACAAGACCGAAAAAAACAAAGAGCTATGCCACTTTTTGGACGATATCAACATCCGGATGATGAGGAAGCCTCAGACGCTGGTGAAGATTATGGAGAAGACTTTGAGGAAGAGGCTGGGGAACAGCCTCTTCAGAAAGGTCCAAAGCATGGCAGATAAGCCTCAAGGCAAAAAAGACAGTGATAACGTGTGTCCTGGAAAACGTAAGGCACCTGAGAAACCTGTAAAGCCACCCAAGGCTAAAAAACCGAAAGTTTCTGGGCCACAGCCTGTTGGTACACAGTGGGACTCAAAAGATTACAGCTGTTCATATGATGCAGTCCTGACTCTTGTATATAATGTGTGGCAGGACCATGGGCCTAGATGGTCGGAAAGATTTAACAGCATGGGAAAATACATGAAACGCCTTGGACATGATTTTCCGTCAGTCAAATCCAAGACTGCAAGGTTAGAAGATGCCAGGGACCAAGTCCGAAAAATGTTGCATACAGATTCGCATGCTCAATTCCCGTATGGTGCAGAACTGACAGATATTGATGACTTGTGCTTGAAACTGTTCGGAAAGAACACTTGGGGGACAGAGACAGTCAAATGCCTGCATTGTGCATATACTGAGATGGAATGTGATGCCTTTGAAAATTTCCAGACCATCACCAGTGATGAGAAATTGAAAGCTCGCCACAAGCGAGAGTATGCAATTTCGCATTGGCTGAACTCTCAAAAATTGTCAAAGGTCAACCGCTCATGTCCGCATTGTATGCGTGGGCTTGCAAAAATCATCAAAGTAGACTCAGCCCCTCCGCTTTTGTATCTCTCATTAGCAGACAAGTCAATTGGTATTGATCCTGCAATAAATCTGACAATTGGAAGTGAACTCTGTCGTTATGCATTGAGGGGAGTGATCTATAGTGGAGGGTCCCACTTCACATCTCGTATAATCAAGCCAAATGGAGCAGTTTGGTACCGCGATGGAATTGAGACAGGGCAGAAACCCGAATCAGAAGGGCTGGTTCACATCCAACCTCTTAAATTTCTGTCGACATGCTCTAGAGATAAGATGACAAGGTGTGCAGTCGGAGTTGTATATGCTCTGCTTGACCAATAGTTCATGCCCTCTTCCCCTCAATTTTAAATTATTTCATAGTTTCATTTTGATCCTGATGGAAGCCTTGCTTTGATATTGTTTGTTCGAAGAGCTACTTCAATTACAGAGGGCCATAGGAAATGTTACCCCGGATCCGAGAATTATACACGTGATCTGTGTATTTTTTGGACCAGAACTTAGAAAAATGAATACAAGCACACCAAGTACAATGAGGTCCTTGGAGATCCATCAGATATCTTCCCCAGTCCTGGAATAATTGACTCAGTGTTCATAATAATTTTTTTACCATGGCCCTTAACTATATATTCGTTTTTTTTTTCTTGGAGTTGCAATCACTGGGGAGGGCGCACTGATTATCCACAGTGCACGTGGCGAGCGCTTTCCAGCTCGAAAATAAGTCCACTAGCTCTGACAGACATTTTTACGTCCCCTAAAATAATTGACTGGTGTGTCTTCTTTACTTACCGGCCCATCCAAATCATACGCTGTGATCTGATTGCCTTTCTGACCACAAGACCCAGAAGTATATTTTTAAAAAAAGCGCGAGTTTTTGCCGGGCAACGCCACGGCCCTACACCCCAAGTTATGTTATATTCACGCAATTTCGTACATTGACCGAAGATAGACCACCGGCGGCTTACGACCCCAGAGTTGCTCACCGCACCTTCGACTTTATTGATACGACATGGGCTCCCGGTGTATCGTCGGGGTGGCTTGAAGATGGTGTGAGCGAAGAGGATGCAGAAATGGAAAGACCAGCGGATGAAGAGGATGAGGTATGTTTTATTGTAGTTGAATCAAGGCTACTAACAAGTTCCAATAGGGACATGAGCCACCTCCGACGTGCCTTCCGCCGGTTTTTATCCTAAAAACAGGTGACTCGCGAATTCCGGTCTGGCCTAATCCGCCGGCTGTTACCAAATCAGCTCTTCCGATCTTTTGCCCAAAGGAGCACCGCAAGATCATTCTTGAAAAATTCCGTACTCACTTTCACCAGCATCCAGAAATACCCATGGGAGACGAGGAGGGAACATTCCTCTCCGCTGCTGAGATCCACCATGGAGCAACCCAAGATATGTACCAGTACTGCTTTGAAAATGATCTAGCACAGGTCTGGGCCTATATGTGGAACCGATGGTATACCTCCAAACAATGGTGTCTCTGGGCGAGAGCAGCTTGCAAGGCTATTCCACGGCTCAAGACAACGATGGTTGTGGAGAGCCTGTGGAAACACTTGAAGCATCGCGATCTGGCTCAATTCAATCGGCTACTGCGGGCAACGACGATGCTCTGAACAACAATGAGTCAACGCCTTCAACGAATGACATGACACATGATCCGGACTCAGAGACCGAAAGTGGGCCGTGTCGTGTGAGCTTCCTCTCAAAGTTGTCAGGGTCTCATAGCTAATTGATAATCATCGCAGGTACGATTCCAGGCAGCCAGAATAACACATTTGAAGCGCTGTTTCGAGGAATTGCTAGAAGTTGCCGAAAACCCAATCGGTGTTCAGCCCAAGATGGCCGCAAGATTAGATCATTTGTTCGGGCCCATCGAAAACGCTGCAAACGAGATACGGGACCACAAGCGGCGCCGAAAGAATCCTCGCACTTGGAAGGATAGCACCCAGTTGGCACCCAGAATACCATGTTTCTTGATTGAAAAGGGGGAGGACAGTCTGGTTTTAGCTTGCTTGAGTAGTCATAAGCATTTTGAAGGAGACATTGTATTCAAGTAGATAATAAATTGGACACGAGCGACGAAAGAGACATGAAAAACGGTGGCTTTGTTTGGCAGAGGGATGTGCACGTGATCTGCATTTGGCAGGGGTGGTATTGCTGGTATCAAGGAGTGATGGGTTGGTGAGCAAAGAGACCGTTCAAAGGAGGGCGAGCTGCCAGGGACGTATCAGACCACTCCACCTGTCCTCCCCCCTTTTCTCCTCCTCCCGCACCGCTGCCCTCCCCCGTGCCAGCCGTTCCTCCGCCCGCCCTTACATTCACACGTTCGCCTACGACTCAACTTCCAGCTGGTTTTCCATGTTGTCGCCAGCTGGGAATTCGGCCTGGACCATCCAGCTGAACCAGACACAACCACCCCCGCGGCGGCTGTGGTGCGGGCTCTTGGCGCTCCTGAACGGCGAGGAGCTGCAATCCGCCGACGTTTACTAGGCCTCTGTCGAGGCTCATCATCGTCGCTTGATGCAGCGCTGGGGCGCGGACGTTTACGGTTGGCGGTTTCCTTTCGCTTCGCTGCTTTCGTGGCCCGAGTCTCCCGAAGTCGGGCTGAGAATTCATCGTGTTTGGACCTCCTGTCCTCGAACAGAGCAACAGGTGCCCAGAGGTTGCGTGAGACTGTGGCGCGGATCAGGTGGGAGTTATGGAAACTGTGAGTGTTGATGATAAAGCGGTCGAGTGGGGCATGGACGATGAATTGCTCCGTTTTATCGGATTCAACGCGTTCTTGCATAACGGGACGGACAACCGTGGCTTCACATCTCGATGTAAGACAGTCATGCCTATGAACCCGACAGCATCTTATATACACTTTATGTGCAGGAAGGTAATGGGAAACAGCCTCCAAGACCTCAAGATCTTGTCAAAGTGCTTCACAAACTCCTCCCCGCGAGCCGTCCGGTCCCTACTCCACCCCCTCCTCTCTGCTGTGTCACTGCCGGCTCGCTCATCGCTGGTTGCGGCGTCGCCGAGGAAGCCCAAGTGCGAGGATCTTCAGTCGGGAAATAGCGATACCCTGCGGTGGGGTCCTTCGCTTTTCGACGTTGCTGCTCTCGCTGGAAGACAGGGCACTGGCGATCCACCGCCCCGTGGCCATCAACCCCACAATTGGAGCAACCGAAGACACCTGTGTCAGTCACCGGGCAGTCCGTGGTGCGATGTGCCTTCGCGCAACGCCCACACACATCCACATCGGACTTGCAGGCGTTTGCCAGATGACCGTCATACTTCTGCCACTTCGCGCATCGTCTAGCTTCTTCCTCCAATTTCCGAACTCGCACCCGTACACCCTGTATGAAAATATCGCCGTCGATGGCATGGTTAGCGGCGTCTGCAGACGCAAATTCGATCTTCAGGTGGGCGACCTTCTGGCCGAATGCACGGTGGTGCAGCGCTTTAATCCACCGAGCACCTACTATGTCACCCTCCTTCAGACCACTTTCCTTCTCCACGAGGCGCCACGTCCCCCCGTCCTCGATGCGTGTTTCGATAGGCACCATCTCTGCCACCATCTCGAGCCGCCGGGGACGGTAGACACAGGAGCCTCCCAAGGCAGCTACGAACTTCTCCATGACACTCGGGGATTTAACCCACGACGCTGTCTTCTCGTCCAGGCAGTCAAAAACCACCACCCCATTCTGCAGCCTGCGCGCAGCGACGAAAAGCGCCCCTTCCATTTTCTCCGTCATAATCCCCAGCGCCAGGTTAGCCTTCTCCTTCAACTCTAGCTCGGACAGTCCACCCAGCGAGTCGGTCGCCGCATTTGTTGCTTTGTCAACGAGGATCTGTCGGCGCATCCGAACCCCTCTCGCCAGTATCCCCGCCTGCTCCGCAGTCATGGTCGTGGCCGCCGCCGCCGCGTACGAGCGGGGGCCCATAGGGACCGGGCGCGACGCTTGCGCCTCCACGGCCACCACCGTCTCCTTTCCCGTTTTCTCCACTGCTTCTTTCAGGTCTTTGACCTGCGCCTCCAGCGCCTGCAGCTCCTCGCGCGACTCCTCCACCATAGCAGTCAAAGTGGACGACGCACCTAATAGCTCGTTCACTGTTGTCTGAATCCCTTCTTGGCTATTCACCAGTCCCTCGATGTACGGAGACACCGCCGTGGCGACAGACTCCGCACAGCAATCCGCCACTTCCTGCACCACTGACGCGTCGATAAACTCGGCCATGAAGGCAAGGGCTCGTAGTGTGTTGGACATGGACTTCTGTAGGGTCTGTGGCAGTAAAGAGATTTTTAGTAGCACCGCGAACAAATCCGCGCGGGTGAAAGGTGCATCCTTCGCAATCCAGTGGCTCTCCTCGAGATAGTGGCGAGCGGTGTCAGCGTCTCCAATGTTGTTATTCTTAGTTTTCTCATTCGCTTCAATAAGCTGGGGGCGGCTGGTGAGCCCCATCAGTAAAACTACAAAAACATCTTTCGCGTCTTTCGCGTCTTTCACAAGACGTGAAAGACGCGAAAGACGTATTTTTGACAAAGACAACTCATCTTCTGAAAGTAGATTCACTATTCTTGGGCAAGATGTGTGTCTTGTGGAAGACAGTGAAAGACTCCGATAATCTTTGCCCAAGATCCTTGAAAGACACTCAAAAGATACTCGAAAGATTGATGTAAAGATCATATATTGCATTCTAACTACAACCTGTACATGCAAGCCGTCTGTATACACCCCAGCATGTAGACGGCAGAGATCCAACGCCGATCATGCTTCGGTACCTGGGCCCCGACCGACCACGCCGCCGTCGACCTCCTCCATGCGTGCGAACCCGCCGCCATACTGCGAGCCGCTGTAGATCTCTCGCGGCCAGAAGTACTGCCGCTGGTCGACGTCCTCGCGGAAGTCACGCGGGATGTTGGTCTTCGGGAGGAGCAGGCCCATAGAGTTGGTGAGCTCGAGCTGTGCAGCGAGCTGCGGGGAGTCCTTCCCGGAGGCGGGGAAGAGGAAGGGAGGAATGAAGGAAGGAGAGGCCCTCGCCGACGATCCCCGCAACAGTAGAGGTCGTAGTCGGCTATCGTCGCGGAGCCCGGGGGGTCGCTCGGCTTCTCCTTCTTCTCGTTCGCCTCTGCGGCGTCTGCGAGAGCGGGGGCATGATAGGCAACACTACGCATAGATAGATGGTCAGTGTATATAAGAGTAAATAGCATGACGACTCACCCACGGACCGAGATCACCGCCGCGCACACACCCTGGGACACAAAAATCAATAAGACAACATTGGTAAGGGCGGCAAGCATGAATAAACATAAAAAATCATTCAAAGGAGGCGCAAGAGGACAGCAGATGCGAGAGTAAAGCCCAAGACAACCCCAGAAAGATGTCAACGGCGATCAGGGCGATATTGAGATGGGAGACACGGTCCGAGCACGAAGTTTTGGGAAGTTCTTGACAGGTTTTGCTTGGAAGTACAATGGCTTGAAGGCTTGCGCGTTTGGACTTGCTCAACTGGTTGTGCTTGAGGGACACGGACACGGAGATGGACTAGCACAATGGCTTGAGTGCCGATAGTTCAGAGTTGCTCAATAGTTAGTTGCTCATGCTTGATGGATATGGCGAGGTGGAGGGACGGCGGTGCGGGCGGGCAAATGAAAGGGAGGGGGTAGATGGTGGGGGAAAGCAAGGAGCGGGCGAGTCATGTTGACTCATCAACCAACCATCTTTGATGGTATCATGCGCACGGACCACTGATCGGAGTTCGAAATGACTTCGACATTTCGATGATCTGGCCCGCGGTGTAGCGTGTTCCGCTCTATGGACGACCCGGCTAAATGTATCCTTCTCTGACTTGCCTTTTTGTCAATGGTCAATATATTTCATTTGTGAGCCGAGGCCCTGAGGGTCGCAATCGCTGGAGTAATCTATTGCATGGTCCGTCGTGGCCGCCTGCCACAGTGCCCAGTGGATTTTGAGGATGGAAATAGCCTAACACATGAGAGCGAAAACCATACTCATTGTATTTACTCTAGGTGCTAAGGTGAATTTAGTCTCCCAAACTGGTCAAAGGTCAAAGATGTAAGACGTGGTTCGAAAGCTGAAAGATCGCGAAAGACATATCGTTCAAGATGTAAGACTCTGTCTGAAAGACAAAGATGTTCAAAGATGGCCTTGAAAGATACAAGATTACTTTGAAAGATCAAAGATGCGAAAGACAAATCTGTTGTTTTACTGATGCCCCCCACTCGCTGTTGTATGTCTTTCACGGTCGGAGCGGCCAGCGGTGTCGGTTTCGGGGGTGATCCCCTAGGAGGAGGAGTCATCTTTCTTTCACACTTTGGGTGGTAGCAAGTATATTAGAGACTGCCTGAGTAGTTTCAGGTGAATCGAGTCGGAATTGCGCGCAAACGGCGCGTCGGGCGTCGGTGCCACTCGAGATTTTCGGGGTCCTAATCGGGGTGCCACGTGGTCGAGGTTGAAGGAACCCCTCTCTGCAAAGCATGTGTCAAGCACCACCTAGACGGGATGGGAGCAACGATATCTGACACGCAGACATTTCAGGATGGTAAGGAATATTTTCTTGTCCTGATGTCGCTGTGTTAATTTGTCTAGTAGCCTGTGCGGCTGTTGGAAGCACTCGTGGAGAAAAGACAGCTTGGATTAGCTACCTAATTGGTGGGAAGCATAAGGAGGCATGTCCTCATGCTTCACCGGAAGCCAAGGCAGATGCAGCCACACTCGTAAACCTTCGGCGCACGTGATGTCGGAGGTATAGCTATTTCGGCTGCGTTATATACCGTGGGAATCTTTTGGGAAGGCCTTAAGGACCTTAAGAATTAAGGCCTTAACCTTAATAACGCCTTAAGGGGCGGGCGAACGCGAAGATATATCCAGCACTAATCGGTGGCATATTGCGTCCGCAACACTGATTTATCTTAGCACGATGATTTCTCACCGGAGCACGAACCATCCGAAATAGAAGTCGTAGAAGTCGGATCCAGTGGTGGCAAGGTTCGGCCCTCCGTAGGGAGGAAGGAAGGAATGTGCAGATGGTTGGCAGATGGTACGAGGAGAATCGTCGTCACTGCCGTCACTGTGACGATGATCATGATGCGCCATCACTTGGGGTGTAAGGCCGTGGCGTTGCCCGGCAAAAACTCGTGCTTTTTTTTTTTGGGTACCCTTATATATTCTGTACAATCTTATCTACCCTTTCTTTCTGAAGTTGAGCTTGACCTCTAATGAAATAAAATTGCACTTGGGATGGGAAGAGCATCTATGACTACTGGCCAGTTGGCAACTTTTCACATGGACCCACCAACTTGACAGCCATGAGATCCAAAGAATTTTGAGTAGTCTGGTCTGTCAGAGTTGTAACACTTGCACTAGCAAGAAGTACAAAACAAAGCATAAAATGAGCAGAAATTTCTCAACCCTGATATGTATCTCCACATCAACAAGTTCAGCAAAACAGCAATTTCTGTAGAGAATCTGTGTGGAAGCTGTGTGCTCCAACTAGCCAGCTGGAGAATCTTCCAGATTGCTCCATGTTTTTCCTTGGTCAAACTTTAGTGCTTTGTAGAATATTCTAGAACATCTTGGTAGTAGTATATATACCCGAGAAATTTAGTGGCGAGGGCATCCGTTTGCCAGGCAATGCCCTAGCCTTAGTCAACCGGAACCCCTCTTGTGTTTCTTCGTTGCTCTATTGGCCTAACAGCTTATTCTTACGCGCACCAGAAAAACCAACACAAACGGATCTCGGTTACTGCCGCCGATAACCCGGCTTCTTGCGCCTATCACCCCAATCATCGATCCGTGCACCGGCGCGTTGCTCTGCACACCAAAAGGGCATCTTCCTACAGATGGCATCGTTCATATCGCCATCATCTCATTGTCGCCGTTGACCCGACACCCTGCGTATACGGTGGACCCCGCACCTTGGCATTTATTTGCTTGGGTTACTGTTCATCCCTCCTCCCGTTGTCGCTGCTCCCGTGCCTCTGCGCATGGCACTCGTTCATCCCCGTTCATCCCTTGGACACCGACTGTGACCGACATCACCCGGATCACCGATATCACGTCAGTCGTTCGCGCGCGCTGCCCGATACCCATCGTGCCTACCGACCATCTCCGAGGCAGCTCCTGCCATCACCGCCGCCTCCCGACCTCTGATGCACCTGTTCCCTCCATCATGTCATCACCCCCCGTCGTGACACAAAACAACTTTTGGCATTGACGCCGCCGGCGTGCCAGTTGTTCCACAGTTGATTTATTTCAACTAATTTGGGCCTTCGACATCTTTCGGGACATGCCTACACGTTCCGCAACGACCTCTGCTTTTTGCTTCAAGTTCAAGCATGCCGACATTTTTCCTTTACCTTTTTTCACATTCACCTTCAACATCGCCTATTCGCTTTTCCCCGCATTTCGTGGCTGGTTGTTCAGATTTCTCTCACGTCCTATTCCCATTGGGCAATTTCCACTGTTGTTGCCGGCCACCAAGAGTCCCGAGGGAGGATGATTACGGAGTTAGGGTACAGGCCCTTGTTCTCTCATGTGCGTGCATTTGCTGTGTGCATGTAAGTCACGGCATGGAGAGAGGGGCGCGCTCTACGGACTGAGCGTCGAATCAAACGTGCGGGCGACCGGATCACTGTACGGACCTCACGAATCTGATCGCAAACTCGTGGTGAGGTGTAAGTCCTGGCTTCAGGGGGAGCTGTGATGTGTTCCAGCTGTCCAGTTGAGGGGGAGTGTAGAGAATCTGTGTGGAAGCTGTGTGCTCCAACTAGCCAGCTGGAGAATCTTCCAGATTGCTCCATGTTTTTCCTTGGTCAAACTTTAGTGCTTTGTAGAATATTCTAGAACATCTTGGTAGTAGTATATATACCCGAGAAATTTAGTGGCGAGGGCATCCGTTTGCCAGGCAATGCCCTAGCCTTAGTCAACCGGAACCCCTCTTGTGTTTCTTCGTTGCTCTATTGGCCTAACAGCTTATTCTTACGCGCACCAGAAAAACCAACAATTTCAACTGTTGAAAAGCAGCTTTGCATCTCATCCAACCTCTATTGAGTGCACACAGCAGAGAATAAATCCAGATCCAATCACATTGTTAAATAGTCTACATTTTACAGCATCATGCTAGACAAAATGATATTTATGCTGGAAATTGCGGTATACTTGACGGGTTTGGGGACCCACGGGTAAACGGTGCCGGTTTTAGGCCTACGTACAGTTTTTATGGGTACCGAACCTACCTATGTCCATCCACCAGACTGTACAGGTTTTGAAGTTGAAGAGTTTGAACTTGAACCAGAGTCGGAGCAATTGACCCAGCACGTTTTTGCGGACACGTGCTGATGCCAAGGGCATTCGGATTGTTGTACTTATAGTACCATGGCCTCCGGAGGGTGGTGGACTCTGCTAGCCATGTTAGACTCCAAGAAATGATGATTCCGAGAGGCGACATGATTTTCTTCGGGTCTAGATTCTTTAAAATTGAATAAATTGTACTTTGATGGACCCGGAGCCGCCGTCTACTGTGGTTAGCCCGTCGCCATGGGTTTCATCTGGTGTCTTGGCTCAGCTGTTAGTCTGCTTATCACTCTGTACTATGCGCTTGTTGGCTGTCGTACGTTCGACCCTGTTGTGTCGCGCAAAATTTGGCTTTTTGGCGCTTGCGTGAGTTTCCGAAGTCAATCTCCCCGCTCATTTTACTTCCACGACTAACAAAAAGTGCCGTAGCTCAACCAAGGATAATATTATGTGGAGTATACTTTATCTAGCCAAGTAAGAATTGATACCCCATCGTGTTTAACACCCGCCGCTCATCCTCCCGGTCCCCGCTTTTAGCCCAGGTTGTCCCACGGTCGCGCCCTGTCCTTTCAAACTTTCGAATGTCATCCACCATTAGCCCGACATCAGCTCCGATGTTCCGCTTGACAAACCGTGACATCCATAATCTATTTCTGTGTGGGACTTGGGCGCGAAGAATAGCGGCCGCCTGTTCCAATTCATCTGCACGTTTCTCGCCTAATCGCTGACGAGATGTACTCCAAAGAGATTGCAAAAGTGGCATGTCCAGCGGCCATTCCAGCTACGTGTCAGGAAATGAAACTATGTTTTGTATGCCGGTGCCCGGGTACAATAGAGGGGGGGCTTGCGCAAATATCAGTTTTAGTTACTCGGGTACTGTCAAGTTTATTCGCGGCGCGCGGTTTACCGACCATTGTGGGTCGCCGAATGGGGAAAAACGCAAAACAATAAACAGAAAAGAGCGAGAAGAAGATTGAGGGACCTGAATAATGGGTCTGAGGTTACTAGATGTTCAAAATGAACCAGGATCAGCACGGCTAAAGTTGGACTGGGCCGTCAACTTCCCTTTGTAGACCTGCCTAAGCAAAATACAACGCGGAGCAGACAGTGAATACACCTGAACAAATTATTCGAGCATGGATCCACCCTGTGCACCTGAATACGGACACAAACTGTTGAGCCATGTGGCCCATAGGAATGACTTGGATTAGGCCTCTCCGAGGCAGATGCTGAACCTTTAGGAGTTTTTTTTTAAAAAAAGAATATCGATGTTGACCGTGCCCACAGCTTCCACATCTTTGGTGCGTACCAGGAGGTCCAGAAGTACCCCCATGCTTCTCGCAGGCCGCGCTGAACACAAAACATATACATTTCGTGAACAGAGTCCTCCCGAATTTTGGCGGCAGATTTCGGGCCATCCTGGGTTCGGAAAATGGGATGTTGACAGAAGTGCTTTGTGAAGAGGTGTAGGAGGGGGCGTCGATGTGGTGCAGGGCAAAAAACAACAGTGGGGTCAGCAGATTTAATTTCGCCGTCTTCGAACAACCAATCCGGCCCATCCTCGGCATCTTGAGCAGTGGCGGCATCCTTTTCCAGGAAGCGATCAACTTCGTCGAGAAGGTCACCCTCACCCTCTTCATCCTCTGAGCTGGAGGTTTCTTCCGGGTTTTCGGTTGACATATTTAGACGTGGAATGATAGCGCGAACTTGGCCGTTGAGTCGAAGAGTTAGGGAGGGTTCAGGAGCAGTCGAACGCGGTACAGTGGAAACGGGAACTCCACGAAATCGAACCCGGAGGTGAGGGATAGCTTGTGTCGCAACCCAGGTATCCTGCATGAATTAATTAGAAATGCTCGCAGTATTCCAACAGGAAAACTTACTGGCTCTAGCTCTTGAGACTGCGAAATCGGAACAAACTTCTTGTCGATCCAATCGAACTCATCGTGGGCAACATCAACAGCATAGTGTGCTGGAGACCTACGAAGAATGGCAAGCCGAGTCTTGACCGCCCGCAAAGCAAGCCAAAAACAAAGTTGATGCTTTGCCTCAGGATACTCGGCCAAGAAAGCGTTGATCTCCGACCAGTCCTTGTCTGTCAGGGTAAGGAGTGCTCGGACCTTCCAAACAACTCGAAAATGTCGCAGGAGCTGACGGAGGAATTTTTCTTTGCCCCCAGCGGTGCTCTCGGGGGTTGACTGAATGAGGAGGTAACCCAGTGGCATTCCGGAGCCGTAAACTTCGCCAAGCAGGGCGTAAATCTCGTAGCGGGAGCCATTGGTGTTCCCTGAGATGTTTAAATATTTAATCAGTAAAATCCGAATGCATATGGACAACACTTACACGCTGAGTCCAAAGATAGTTCACGAACGCGGCCACCAACTTCCCGCAATAATTTTGGGAGAGCGAACGCAATCGCCGTAAAGCCCCGCTGCGGGGTCAGAGAAATATTCTCGACGCTATAGAGTGGTTTCCCACCCGAAGTAGACTCAGCAGAAAATTCTTGAAGCAGAATATTTGCAGATTTGAGTTCATCGGGATCTCGTTTCCACGCCATTGCATTGGTGTCGGCCCACATTGCGTAGATGGATCTGCGGCTGAATGCGGGTGTGGGATGTGTCTTTAGGATCTCATCCCAGAGCTATAACGATGTGCTTCAGTTGAATTATACGATAATTCCATTTTTCATGTCCTACCTGGCCTGGCGTTAATCTAGGGTTGTTCCGAACAAACTCAATGACATCGGAGGGAACGTCAATCGACCAATAGGGAACATGATCATCTTGATGGCCTATCTTGACCAGAGCAATATCTTCGTAGTCGTGGATTGTGATATGGAGCCATCCGTGACACTCAAACGCCTCCATAGCTAATTTATCTCGATTTTTAACCCCTGTTGCCTGGGATCTTTTGGGACCATGCTGGCGGGTTTTATTCTGTGCGCAGTGATACATGAAGCGCGTAGAAGGCGAGCGCTTACGATCATATTTGCTGTGGTATCTATTGCGAAGAGGTGAGTGGAGAATAAATAAATAATCTATGGTTACACACGTAAAGCGGTACTTCATCCGGTTCCAGATACGCGTCGCAAGCTCATCAGCCTTCTCTCTACGCGAACCCGAGATGGACGAGGTTTCGACGCGTGCTGTCAGATGGAGATTGTCGTCCTGTTGTGTGAGGGCATCGAGGAAATTTGCGAGCGGCAGAACCGTCAAGTCCATGCCGTCGTCGGCGGATTGTTCCTGTTCCTCAGCATCTGCTTCAGGAGCTTGGTTTTCCTTTTCAGCAGCCTTCTTCTCCTGTGCTGCTTCACGAGCCTTTTGCTGACACACTAGGAATTGACGTTTTGGCACGTACTGACTCGCCATTAACCAGCAAACTGAGAACTCGCCACAAGCAAGAGTATGCGATTTCGCATTGGCTGAACTCCAAAAAATTGTCAAAGGTCAACCGCTCATGTCCGAATTGCAGGCAAGGGCTAGCAAAAATAATTAAAGTAGACTCAGCCCCTCCGCTTCTATATCTCTCATTAGCACACAAGTCAATTGGTATTGATCCAGCAATAAATCTGACAATTGGCAATGAACTTTGTCGTTATGCATTGAGGGGAGTGATATATAGTGGAAAGTCCCACTTCACCTCTCGTATAATCAAGCAAAATGGAGCAGTTTGGTACCACGATGGAATTTGCCGGGAGGCCGGCAAACCCTGGGCTCGCAGAGGCCGTTTCCCGGCATATGGAAGCCCTGGGAATGACCGATTTTTCCAGAGCAGAACATGACACCATAGACACTTCATCCAAAAAGAAATAATCTACTCCTCTCAATCGTTCTGCAACTCGTCTTATACCGATGCCTTCATGTCTCTCACCCCCCATGGAATCTGAAATTCCTAATACTGAGTGATAGGTGCTGCCATTTAAGAGTGCAGCTGCAGTTCCTGTTGGGGCAAGAACAATAAATCGATGAGCTTCACCTCGACGTTCAAAAAAATCTATCAAGGCCTTGATCACTTGGGATTTCCCAGTCCCTCCAACTCCTCCTAGATACATTCTCAGTGGTGGTGGGTCTTCGAATCTTCCATTGGCTACCCGACAAGTGAACCTTGGGTGTGAAATGGTCTGTCTTATAGGTTGACTTAGCCCTGGTAGTCCAGCCATTTGATTTCATAGTCATTTCAGCATCAGCCATCAATACTTCTCTAGCAAGCTGCTTTGGACCTTTCTGAAGAGGCTGCTCCCCAGCATCCAGTGGTTCAAAGTCTTCTCCATAATCTTCTCCAGCATCTGAGGCATCATCATCTGGATCTTGATATCGCCCGAACATTGGCATAGCTCTCTGTTTTTTTCGGTCTTGTGCTGAATAGTCATCACGAGCATCATTGCACTCCTATCTGACATTGAAATGTTTCATCAGCCGCTGTGCCTTTTCGCTGAACATGTATTCAGAGAATGTCTCATGCCAGTTGTCCACAGAGTTCTTCAGATCCGAGCCCCTTCTCCAAGGCTTGAATAGTGTCATCATTGTGCAACAGTAGAATTCACGGTCTCCTTGGTCCATCCTCGGCAATGCCCCACCTACAAAGTTAGGTACAAGTTGCTCCAGATCACGTCTATCACATCTGATATAATGGGTTCTGTACAGAGGATGATCCGGGTGGAATGCATGTGCACTCACAGCATCCGATCTATCTCCCACTGGCAGTTTCTGCTTCTTCATCTTCATCATGAATGATCCAGTCGGGTAGGCTCTGCTTGTTCAATAGTTTCTGAGGAGGACATGTTTCTCTGTTCAACACTTTCGTCAAACTGCATCTGTTGTTTCTTGGTCCTTTTCTTTCTACTCGTCATTTGAAAGTACTCATACAGTGAAGTATCTTCAAAGATAATGGGCCTGAAAATATAATCATCAACATTGGTGGCCCCCACAATTTTGTCACCACTGGTCATCATAACAACACGGTCAGTTGGATCTCCTTCCTCAAGTTTGGCACCTTCATCCACGGGACTGGCCTCTCTCAGAGCCCCGGGATCATTTTCTACATCTGCCCAGTCCTTTTTAACTTCTGAAACATAAGACTTCCACCAGAAGACCTTGAACTTCATGTTTGTGTAGTGATCTGGATTTCCTAGTAAGTACAAAGATGCCATTGGGCTGCCAATCTGAAGTTTTGAAGTGAGTGAATTGACCATCTGCATGATTAGTACTCTTGAATTCTCACTGGACATCTAGGAGTCTTACAATTTTCGCATAGAGGAGGCGGTGGATCTGGCAATGTCTGTGTTGGGTCTGTGTACCGTAAAGGAACAGTTGTTATCCCCCTTTTTTTTTTTTTTTTTTTTTTTTTTTCTTTCTTTCTTTCTTTCTTTCAATTCCTTTGTGTCTAAAGACATATGATAGAATTAATACTAGCAGGTTTTTAAACTACGTGGTGGTCATGTTTGCTTGCATTATCGTTCAGGCTCGAATAGCAACAAGGTGTGACGGGACACCTGTCGCCGCGTTTTTGCGGTATAAGCTATGGGGAATTCCCACGCTGTAAGGATCCTTTACGGGTATTTGGACTTTGAAGTCCGACTTCACGTTCCCACACCCAACCCAATCCGTCACTCTCGCATCTCGGCCCGTTCCTACTTTTTCTTCATAATCAGACTGATCGAATTCCCTTTCTCGGCACTGTGCAGTGATTTCTCCGTTTCTTTTTGTTGGCCCCCAATTGGACCCCAGGCAACATCCACTGGGGGAACGCCAGGCCTAATAATACCGCTTCTGCAGCGGCCGGGACGGTGGGCAATTCTCAGGTATGAACGAAATACTGCGGAGTTGGAATGTGCAGGCCGCCGGGTGATTTCGGGCTGCATTCTGAAGAGAAATCAGATTGTTGGAGATTGCGGAGGGTGCCGTGATCATCAGAACGGTTTGGAAACGCTTCCTAACGAAGGACTAACAAGGCCAAAGCTGGATAAGTCGGCAGTGAGAAGCCGGAAAGTGTCTAAAGTGTTTCTTTCCGGTGGGCAGGGGGGTTCGAACCGGCGGGTATAGGACAAAATGTCCCGTGCAGACCCGTGTGCAATCCGGTGATGTGTTGAAACATCGCACAGTAGACCACTACACTACCATGCCCCTTTTGTTATCCCCTCATCCTCAATTACATCATGCAACCCTCTCCCAGTCTTTGCATGGTATGGGACTCTAGCCCTGACTTCAGCCAGAGTACCAGTCAGAAATTCTCCCACATGGCATGATTCCAAATAAGATATCATGTCTCTTTGGAAATCACTATCAGTGTCAAGCATTTTTTCTCGTATTTCTTGAGGAGACAAGGCACCCTTTATCCAAATCAGCATATGCATATGCAGAGTTAATCTTCCTTGCTGTTCCACTGTGCCATAATATGCATCAGTTTCACCATAAAGGCCAGGGCCAGGGCCATCCACCCCCAATACATGTTTAATGAAGGACATTGACATGTGGTGGAAAAAGCGAGCGGCAGCAACCGGATTCTGTGAGATCAGTCTTAGTCGTTCATCAGCTGAGCGACATTTGAGAGAGAATTCCAATTTATTGTCGGCATAATACAGGCACAATGGATGATTATTATCCACTGGAGAGAATGTAATGAACCAACTCGGTGCACCTTTGAAAGATATCAGTGACCAAACTTCATTACGCATGTATCTTTTGGACGTTAATGATCCTTGAACTGCACCACCAACATGGTTCCAGAATCCAAATCCTGTAACAGATCGAAGCATGCTTTTTCTGCCTCTGTTTTGGCCTTTACATTTTCACCTTTCTCTAATCGATTGGTAAGATCTGTGAGCACTGCAGTATCCACAGTTACAAGTCTTTCTGCAACAGCTTTGAAGTTCTTCCGGTTGACCAGTAAATGACTCCCAGTTTTGGCTCCTTTGATTTGAGCATCATTAAATGCAATCATCGGGAAATATAAGTCAGTTTGGAAACACTTGTCATGATACATCAATAAGTGCCTTTTGTGGCTCAACTCAGACATTCGATTCTTGTGTGCAGGGTGCCCAATTCCTCCGAGTCCATATGAGAATAGCCAAGGGAACATCTGTGGATATAATTGAATATTGTGGAACATGGAAACCGGCTCTTCTGATTGTCCAACACCCAATGTTTTCCCTTTCCGCTTGAGATGCTCCACCGCTTTTGCTTTAAGTGCTTTGATGTCGAGTGGATTATACTGGTCTCCAGACAAGCCTGAAACTGCAAAAGAGCATAGACCTTCTGACGTTCCATCCTCATCTCCGTTGTCATGTACTGCCATGGCTTCAGGTTCCCGGTTTGTTTCATCCTGGTCAGTTTCTTTCCATTCTACTCCGCATGGTATCCCAGCTTCAGGTAGGTCAGCTATATTTTCAGGGGATATCTGGAGATCTTCGTAATCCTGATGATTGATCTTCAGCCATTCCAAGGCATCTCTGACTCTGTCCCGCCTGACAAGCATTGGTGTCCTTATATAAATTTCGTCTGTTGGCCTAGCTGAACCAACAAAAATGAAAGCAAGCACCTCACTTAATTCATCCCTGCTTGGAGGTAACACATTCAGAACTTTTACAATAGGTGAAGCAAACATTATTGCATTGGCACTCAGCTTCCCTCTTCCAGATGCTACCCTGATCACGCACCGGTTATGTCTAACTCTAGATATCAACATTTTTTCTGCAAAAGATAAGTCTCGGAGCTGCCATGGCACTGGACCGACCCATGTATGATTTGCTAAACTTTTCAATGGTAGAAAGTCTTTAAGAAGTCTAGCCTCACAGTCTGCACAGACCGTATCACAACCTTCTGCAAGTATCGGACCGGTTATTTCCTCAATAGGGTCCTCTAAAGTTTGCCTCTCTTTTCTGGTGACACCTGGCTGTTCCAAAAGATTCCAGTTGACCTGAAGTTCTGATTTCAGAGTAAGTTCGAAGTTTGGTGTCAATTCACCACATACAGCACATCCGGATTCCTCAACTCTATCAGGCAACATATCCTCACACATTCCCGTTATTACTTTGTGGCGAATTGACTTGAAGCAGGCTGAGGGGGAAACATATTTATTTTCTGTGGTTTATTTTCGCATTTTTTTGCATTGCGCTCCCGGATGGCCTTCCTTTTATCTCTCAAGGCCATGCTAGACTTGATTGTGGCCTTGATTTGCTCCATTTTCTTGGCACGGGTGCGGATTTTGCTAGCAGCTTTGCGTTGATTGTCTGCCAATCTTCTCTCAGATGATTTGTCTTGCTCCAGGTTAAATACAACAACAATACTAGGGCATTCACTGCATCCGAATCAATTCTTGCGTAGATCCTCTACTCCGCCTCTTAACTTTGTGAAGATCACTCAATTTTTTCAATGCTGACTTTGTTAAGTCCGGTGCAATAATAACTTGTAGCGGTATTTTCGCAGTAAACTTAGATATATTTTCAACCACATCCGAAGGGATTTTGGATTCCAATCATACAGAGTCAAAGGTCAACTTGTCCTTTTCTGAATATAACTTGTTGGGCCCTGTCAAATATGGACTGACATAAGACATGGGGAACTTTTTCACAGATCGGCCACCTTTGCAATGGTAAGATGCAGACAGTTTTGGAAAATGTGGTTCCGCAATGGTGATATTTGCGCTAACAAGAAGTACAAAACAAACCAGAAAGACCAGCAGGTATTTTAACCCAGAGATATAATTGATAAACTCACTGCACAGATGAAAGGCCCATGTGGACTTGTGCCGAGAAACATATAGTATCTTCCAGTCATGACGTCTGGTAATGAATCTGCGGAACTTTTGACTCAGTCTCTTGATTCGTCTCCATGGGAGATGATCATTGTCTGCACAGAAGACACCAACTAGGAGATGAAGAAGGTTCTGCCAAAGCAAGTGTATCAAGTCCCATGTAAACCATTCAGAATCTTTACCGACCCATAAATCCATGTCGTATTTATTCTCGGAATTTCTCGGCCCGAAGGTAAGCTCGGAATGTCTCGGCCCGAAGGCAAACTCGGAATTGATCGGCCCGAAGGCAAACTCAGAACAGCGTTCTGTTGGGGAGCACCCCGATGCATCAACATGAGAACTTCCAGGTAGGAAGTTCTCATCAGGTAGGAAGTTCTCATATTGTGCAGTACATGTATCTTGCCCGAAGGCACTGGCAGAACAGCGTCCTGTAGGGGAACACCCCTGTGCATCAACAGGAGACCCCGAGGATATGAGATCTCGATGTTGTGCATTTGGATCCTGGGTTAACCAGAGGAGCCAGAGTGCAAGAAATGCAGTTATCCACAGGTATGAAAGTTTCATGGTGGGGGCAAGAGGAGAGAGACGAAAGGATTTCAAATTACCTGTCAAGATGAAACTAAGTAGGTTGCTGTGCTACACATCACCGGAGATAGCCGGCGGATCGACCGCAAAGTGAGAAAGAATACGGACAACGGGGCTCGAACCTGCTGCCTTACGGAAACAGTGGATCGGCGTTCAAACAGAAGCCCTAAAGCCATTAGAAAAAATGTAATGAATGCTACTAAATTCACTTCAACACAGCCACTATTCAGTGTTCGTCGCTGACCATTCGAGGTGCTTTCAAAAGCTCATCTCGTTTTATAAAAGAACGATCACTTATTACATAAGCACTCGTAATCTGAGGCTAAGGATTGCCGATTTTGGATGAAGATCTGTCGGCAATCGACAGCAAGTGTGGGCCGTCGCCAGATCCTTCCTAATTGGTCCAACCAGCGAGGACTTCAAAGTGCGCACTCTCCGGCGATTAGAGGCAAAGTGCATCAAGAACAAATTCTATGACCGCTCGGGCAATGTTTCTCTGCTAAGCCTATACCACTGGAAGGCTAACCAAGAAGACCACAGCACTGTGATACCTCCCGCAAATCCTCTGCGGGGGCGTCCGTGGATCCCCAATGAGAAGGGGTAGAAAGGTGGGGACAAGGACGAATGAAAGACATGAAAAGATGGGACACAGGGGACTTGATTTTTTGGGGAAAGACGCTTGCCGGCCAATTGCCGACGGATTGATTTCCAAAATCGGTAATCCTTGGCCTCATATCAAAAGCTGGACATCGCACAAAAATTTCGCGCACTGTCAAGCTTTTCCGGAACAGCTGTAATCGGCCATGGATAGTGCGGTGGTTGGATGGGATTGGTGCACGTGCAAGTAGGGAAGAGAGGGTCGCGTGACCCAGAAGATTTCGTAGATTGGAATCAGATACGTGGGAAAAGGACGTGGCGGAGGCGCAGAGATTCGAGAAGCTATGAATGTGCTTTGAGAGAGTGCCGTTTAACAGGAAAGTGTGCTGCCAAGTTCATCCAAGGAGAGTTAGAGTGAGCCAGTGGGGTTGGAGCAGTGCGCCAGTCGGTGTGATGGGGAATTTTGGGTTTGGCAGACAGGATCAGACCAGCGCTGGTGGATGGATGTCCGATTGTCTTGCCTTGATGCATCAGCAAACCCTGGGTGTGCTACCTAGGTCTACATAGTTTCCACAGTTGCCATAGCTCCTGTATTTACCATAGGAAGGGTAACCTCTACATAGTTCTCCATAGTTTGGCAGGAGTGCTACATACATAGTTCTGTGTAGTTTGGTGGTTTCCAAAGCTTTTTAACAAAAGATCCCACTTCATCACAGGAAGTGACCATGAATCTTTGGGAGGCATATCAAGTTTAGTGATCACCACAGGTGTCCCGCGGGTAGGTTGAGCACGACCCGTACCCGTACCCGCGGTTTAACCCGACCCGTGGCGCGGGTGCGGGTTACCTGTCAATCTACCCTCGGGCTCACGGGTACCCGTGACCCGCGAAACCCGCGCCCTCAACGGCCCAGATATGTATCGAACCATGGTAGATTTCATAGAATGTCAGTTCAATACAAGTCACTCATACAGCTGCGGACACTGGAGATCAGGAGCCGGCCAGGAGAGAATTGCCGTTCAACGTAAACTGAGGTCGCTGATGTCAATTTGAGTGAGATTTCGCATGGTTGAAAACCAGACTCACGAGGAACCAATAGATAGTCCCGAGCCATACAAGAAAGAACCATTTCTGTACCACCAGACCAGTACATCGTCGACTCCGGCAAAAGGCACGGGTGGGCCACGGGTCATACGGGTCAAGGCGGGTCGGACAAAGTCGACCCGTGGAGACACGGGAAGTAATGAACGTAGCCGTCAAAAGCAAGAAGCGCAAGGACCATGGTCCCTACGGTGGCAACGAGCGATCCGGCAAAAAGGCAAAATCAGATGCCAGAGAGCCGTCGCCTACCGTAACGCCTCTGTTCGATTCCGGAGGGGTTTCAACGTCCTCACATGCGACGCCTATCATCTCCGACACATCAGCGCCCTCCCATACCTCATATTATCGTCCCCGTGTACATATCCCCACCCCTACTCCACCTCCCGCCCTCCATTCATTAACCACAAAATCTCATGTTGCTCCGGTGGCATTTGATGTGGATACCTTTGATCTCTCCGACAACAAGACTCTCGAAACGCTCAATAAAACGCAGCTACGCGCCGTGTGCTTGAAGCACGATATCAGCACGGCGCGATCAAATGTAGACACGGTAAAAAACATCCAGAATCATCATCGGGAGACGCTGCATCCATCTAATACCCTTCCCCGGGCACCTTTCTATCCTCCTTACTCTAATATGTATCCCAATATGTACTACCCCACCTTGTATTACCCACAGAATCATCCATGACTTCAATAGATTGGTCCCTCAACGCAATCATTCAATACATTTCATTGGCGTGCACAGAAAAGGGTGGCACGGGTAAACACGACTCGAACGACGCGTTAAAAGGCCAAAATAAGGTGAACAATGGCTCACCTTCACCTTACGAGCCGACGCGCCACGGGCGAGTAGTTCGTGGCCAAAAGCGGTAGTGGGGTACACAAGGCACGCGAATTTCCTTTTTCGGGTGCACGTGACCAGGGCGAAAAGTAGGCAACTGTGTCCGACTGCCGCTGGGGGCGCTGGCAGCTGCGTGCGCTCGCCATTGGCAGGGCCCAGGAGCTGCAAGGTACGACCCAAAGTCCACTACAGCCTGTAATTACTCATAGTCAGCGACGTGTGCACACCGTAGAACCCGTTGTAGAGCCCCACGATCCAGCGCGCCCTGATCTGCACTGCGCACACGTCTACGCACATCGCCTCTGGCAACGACGCCCATGCCTTGAGCGTCGCATGATGACGCGGACTAGTCGCTGTCGTGAACCAGCAGCGCCCTCCGATGTCGTCCACTGCACGATGCGGCAAAGGTGCGTCGGCGTAATTGCGCCATGTGCACGAACGCAGACTACCGCCTGACTACAGCCCCTTTTGAGCCCCCGCATGTGCGCCGCAGCGCGATTCACCCATGGCACCCGGCCCCAGCAGCATTTTCGCTGCAGTGTCGGATTGGGCCCCTCGCAGAAATGGGCTCGTCATGCGCTCGAATGCGCTCAGCTCGGGGAGCTGTGCTTGAGTGTGTTATAGTAGTGTAGATACTTATATGTCTTTTGAAATTTATCTGCTCGTATTCACCGTATCATGGAACTCGAAGTGACAGCGCTGAGCGGACTTCTGCTTTCAAGCGAGTTGATGCCGAGATTTGCCGACATTATTGCCGAAAATACTGCCGCCATCAAATTACCCGATCTGGGGCTTACGTTTGAGGCGGAAAGTGAAAGAGTTGGATACTTAGTCTTCAGCCAAATAAATTCATAGAGCTATTCTGGACACAATCCTGACAGATAAGCTAGACTATGCATTATGGCAACAGGGACTGGACAGCTTCAAATTTGGACGTTCGAGTGTCGTAAAGTGATTCGCGAGGGTGATATGACCCATTTGGGTGTCGGGACCCCGGAAACACACTTTAGAAACCATACTTCGACCCCGCGTCCGGCCCTCGAAAGTCTGAATTCGAGTTTTGGTGCTTCGCCAACCGGGGTCGATATCTCGGTTCGTGCATGACACACGCCGGGCGCGCTTTACCAACTCCATATTTGGCATGCCTGCGGTAGGACTGCTGACCTTAATTGTATCTGAGGTTCGACGGCGCGGCCACCGTACCGCCCCCCAATTACTTGACGAGACGGCATGTGCCATACTGGAGATACGGCCGTATACGGCGGCGATTCCGTACACACGGCGGTCCGCAGAAGTGAAGCGGATCAACATCGGATCAATAAAGATGACATCATGCCGTGTCGTGCCGGACACTTGCCGATCCTCATTGTCATGCACTGATTTCACCTTTCGTCGCCTAGTTCCCGGCAGCCAATCTGCCTTCTGATTTCACCAATTCTAAGCTCTTTACACAATCCAGGTGCTCCCACAGCACATCAAGCACTGGACAATTCCTGGAACCCAACTACTGGCGACACTTGAATTGGATCTTGGAGTGCTACAGTTGTGGACAAGCAAAGTCCACAAAGTACCTGTAGCCTTAACTAGACTTATTTAAGTCCCAATTCCAATTTTCCTGGGACCAGACTGGCCCAAAGAGTTCAAAAAACATGCTCCGAAGTTTTTCCCACGACAAAGTAGCGGCGCCAAATTTTTGGCCAAGATCCACAAAATAGATTTGCAAATAGAGACTGATTCGCGAAAAAAGTATTTATCCTTGTTTAGCATAGCCACAGTGATGCGATCAACGAAACGTCCCAGTCCGTGCAATGTCGCCCAATGTGGGAGATGCAAGTGTTCAAGATTGGTATCGCAGCTCCCTAGAACCGTACGGATACTGGTCGTAATGTGTGACAACATTTGAACGATATAATCATCAAACGGATCATAAAATCGTGACATTTGATCGAAGAAAGAACATTTCATTGCGCAAGAATCACTCGATAAAATATTGGCTTTCTTACAGATTCAGATGCAGCTCAACGAGCCGCGTCGATTGCGCTATTTTTCATATTTTTCCCACGATATTTAAGGGGCCGCCAAAATTTTGGACCCTCCTGGATACTAAATGCCCTTTTCCGGAGGAACGGCTCGACAGAATTACTTAATTTATAGCGCAATCGAGAGCTCTCGACGAGATCTATCGATTGGAACATTCATCTCGGCTAAAAAACTCGACTTTCATTTTGGTGGACTTTGTTTGTCCACAACTGTAGCAGAATTACTCGATTTGTCCGTGTATTCCTCCTTCGGGTTGACCATTCATGGCGCTCCTTGATCGTTCACACAGATCTGCGAAGGTTATTTTCCTTTGACAGTGATTTGAAACTCTTCTTGCTTCAAGGGGCGGCCTATGCACAGTGCTGCCCTGCTTCCCTCACAAGTTCCTCCAATGCCCCGAGCAGTTGTCTTGCTCCGCTCTTATTTTTTTTTGAGATTGTTTAAGTGAATGCTCGTGATATGCGCGTCTCGCTGATCCATATATCTTTTCTTTTTTTTGCAACTTAGATCCAGCCTTGATTTCCCGGCGCCCTTCCATACGCTGCTTGTGTCTGTGACGCGAGGTTGAACCTTCTTTGTTATTTCGAGTTATTTTTTTGTTCAATTTATCTGGAGTTTTGTTTCGGCGGACCTTATGTATTGTCCCCTTGATTGTCCCTCTTTTTGTTTCGAGCTGGAACCAAATCTGGGCATTGCGCAGACACACCTAATTTTTACCAGCTTCGAGTTATCAAAGTTTTCCGCCCGACAGGTGTAAGCGCAGCACTCGGGGCTTTGAAGCACGCGGGGTTAATGTAGATTCTTTTTTGTCCGCTACAACTAAACTAATCTTCCTGCCAGTGGATTCAACTCGCTATGTGCTCATTGTCCAAGTTTCCGGTGTCCTGAAAATGCATATACGTGCTCAAGGCTATTCAACATTAGTTCAACATCGGCTTTCGGTTATTGAGTCAGGTATTCAAAGATCTTTGCTGCTAAGTGGTGAACTTCGACTATCTGTCCCTTTCTAGGGAGATTATGGTCTATACTGAACTCTTATTAATGGCCAGAGACTTCGACCTTGACCCATAAAGACCAGGATTTCGCAACGCGACGTGCGTTACTTGCATCACGTGATGCTTTCGGGCAACTCGGTCGCGGCTCTGTTCACAGTTCAAGCCATTCTGACATATATACATCTTGTACAGTTTTCCGGGAACTTATATGCTTCTATTGAAGATCTGAATGTGCCAAGAAATAGTTGTGGTAGTCAATTTATGGGGTATCCAATCTGGTTAATATTTTGCTCATCACAACAGATAGTGGACCGCTTTCAAGTGCCCTCCGGGGCACCCATATAAACATCCTATTGAAATCCTATGACTATCCTGAAAGTATATGTGACTCTGGGGGGCTGTTCTGCCAACAGCATGGCAAAAACATCGAATTTGGTCTTATGAAAGGTATACTTCTTATGAAAGGTATAGTATTGGAGCCTCAAAAGAAATGTAAGGACCTAATAATCTCCGAATTTTGAATATGGATCAAATGGCTCTACTCCTGAGGTAAACGGGCAAGAAATGAGCCCGCAATCGCGGAGATGGTCGAAAATATTGAAGGGCCCTATGTTCCGCAAGGAAGCTGTAATGATGTTCGATTGTGCTTTGAGCAGAACACTTGTCTGCAAAATCCAATGACTTTAGAGGCAATCCGCTTTGAGAATATATCCCGAAACCCCGGAATTGTGATTTCACTTCTATCAGCCTGTCTGTGATACAGCAGGTAGATATGGCTCAAAAAATTACAAATCATTGTACCTACCATTGTTCACCTTGCGAATGAATGCTCTCGAGCCCCACCAACCACCATATAGAGATCTTTGATTGAGTTGACTGTTTAGGTGAGAATGACAGTGATCCATTGTCGTGTCCCGCATTATGGAGCTACCTCTGAATTATTTTCAAACTGATGTTGGATGAGAACCTATAGCCGGTTGTCTCTAGATTTATTTATTTTTCAGCCTGCGCAGTAGATAAGGTAGACTAGTCGAGAGGACTCTGGATAAATACTACAAATGATAAGCGAGCATGTAATACAGTACGAAAGTCAGATATGTATAGTGGTGGCAAGGTCCGGTTCTGAAAACGGTCCGAACCTGAACCGAACTCGAACCGGACGCACGTTCGGCGTTCAGGTTCAGCTAATGCCTGAACCTGAACCGAAAGTTCGGTTCAGCGTTCAGCGGGGAGGAGAGGCGTTCGAACGCCGAACCTAAAAATACGTCAGGTGAGTGATTTTTACATGAGTTTATTCACTATTTGCACTCAATGACCGACAAATTGGTCAGCCTAGGTAGATATCCATCACAGAACACCCCTGTACCATTTTTCGACGGCAATCCCAAGCGATTCTCAATGTCAATTGATGATGTTTTGTTGTTACATAATGATCTAGCAGACTGGCGCGAGAATCATTGATCATTTATAGATGAGTTATAGGTGTCTCGTCGCTGGCCAAGGCAGTTTAGAACCTTAGAACCACCTGAACACTGAAAATGTTGGTAAATTGTATTTTTGAGTAAGTTTTCGGCTGCCCAAGATGGCCAGAGTGTGTGAGGTTCGAACGCGTTCGAACGCCGAACTGAACCTGAACGCGCATTCAGGTTCAAGGTTCGGGATTTGCCCTAACCGAACGCCGCGTTCAGGTTCGGCGTTCAGAGCGCAAGGCCCTGAACTCGAACCGAACCGAACCTTGCCAGCACTAGATATGTAAGTCAGAGCGAATCTGACAAGTATGCCAAAAATTGGGAGAGTTATCGGTTTGGAAGAGATGACGCTACCGGCGAGTGACAAGCCCGCCGGCCCGATCCAGAACAGGGGCACTCGCCCAAATGAACTGCTCTGGATCGCGCGGTCAATCTCGTACACAAGGCACTCCCGGGACATGAAGATGAAGCCCGAGAAATACCAAGCGTGAAGATAGAGCTCAAAAGGGACGGTGGGTGGGTCGAAAAACTGCGTGCGAGGCAGCGGCGACCGAGTGGAGGTGGATGTCGCGAGCACGAAGAAAAGATGCCAGTGTGACTTGTGACCGCATCGCGGATCACAAGTCAAGTAGCCGAAGATGTCCTCCATCGGGCGTCTACCTTATCTTACGCTTACTCTAGCCGGAGCAAGCTCTCGTAGATCCAGCTAGCAGATAAGTATCAGAAAACTGTTTTCAACCTATCCGCACGTAATTCAGTCAGGCTGTCCCGGGGCAGCCTTTAGTGTAAATTTAACTATCTTCAAAGCAACTTACCCTTCCATTAGAAATAACATTTACATCAGCCTTTTGACAGATTTCTTGTCACTTGAATGGACTTGAATTGCTTGAATCACTTGAATCGAAAAAAATGGACTTTAAATTTTTTGCGAGAGGGCGGAGAACTGACCGTGCTCCCCATAGAAAAAAACTTTTTTTTCTACTTGTGGAAAGTCGGACCTGGCTGGACCACTTGTCTCTTGAGCACTTTTTTGGCCAATTCAAGGCCATTCAAGTGCAATCAAGTGCAATCAAATAATCTGTCGAAAGTCTGAAGTAACTTCTGGAAGCTCAGAATACTGATCTATTGTGACCTTTGCCTTGCGAGTTCACAGTTTGGTGTTCAACTGCGTAGTCATATCCGGTGTAAGTACTTACTCCAAATGTTAATATCATTTCTGATAATTTAATACGCAAAGCTACGGCATGCAGATTTGAGCCTACCCAGATTAGCTGGAGGTAATGCTAAGTTTTCTTCGACTTTCAGCACAGTTTTATTCCAAGCTTGAGCCGGCCCCCATGTGTCGTAAAATTGACAAGAGAAATCGGCTTGATTACTTGAGTAAGGTACAGCTATCTGCAGATCATAGTCAGGCTTCTCTCCCAGATACAGCGCATGCCGGAGCCTGCTACGTCTTCAGCCCATCAGAGTGAACCTATAATAGACTTCACTGCTTTTCATGCTACAGTCACTAAAATTCATCCTATAGACTGCTACACCTTATACCAATATTGGTTGAATATTAGGTCGAATTAAAGCTCACACAGCCCTCCCTAGAGCCACAGAGCGAGGAAGGACTGGTGTCAGTGATACTTTTCAACTGTGCTTTTGCTAACACAATTCTGCAAGTCGTCTATTGTTCTGGCTATTGCTCAGTAATATGCAAGCGCCACCACAGGCAGTTTCCTCCGCTGGATTCTGGGAGCCATCCACCGGATTTCAGTGTACGCAGATCCATCTGGCGCAATGGAGGGTGTGCTGCCGGATTCCCCTGGACTTGAGAATTTCTGACATATTCTGTCAGCTCTTTACCTGCGAACTGCATCATCTGCTGGATTTCCAGTCCATTTTGTACTCTTCTCTGGTGGAAGATATCCCACCTTCTACACTACCCCACTACCCCCACTATAGTTCCTCAGAATCGAGAGGACTCCAGCTCCAGTTCAGCCGGTTTCCCTTGACTAGTAGAAGGCTCTTACCTTTTAACGAGGTTTCCACTGTTGTCCACCAGAAACGAGCTCGATTCCTGGTTTGAATATCATTCACTATAAATTGTTCAGCAAGAAGTCGTGATCCCACGTCCATGGTGAGCTCTAATGGCATATACATGAAAGCTCTCGGCATCCATGAGATTCCAGTATCATCCACTGGATTTCGCTGGAACTAACGCAGGCAGGAAATTCGGATAAGGGTGAATACCATATCTCTGACATCCACCAACATATAACTCCTACTGATACAACGATGTTCTATTGATACAACGATGTTCTATTGATATTTCCCACGGTTCGGATCTCCTGATGACTCAAAATTGTACTCCCGCACTCCAAGTCGCTGCTTTCGGCCTTCATTAGTCTCAACTGTGTACATCTTTCAGCCTTTGCAGCTTCAAGGGTCACGTTTTACATGCTCTGAAGGATATGAGGCCCGCATTCAAGGTACTTAGGTGTCGGGTATGTAACAGCAAATTGCCTGTACTCTCCAAGTGCCGCTTAAGAGTCGAGCGGTAATAATATATTTATGTTTTACCCTAACTACACAATTCTAACTACAACAATATCGTTGGTACAGAGACTTCAACCCTTTCCTTAACACTCGTGCTACTAATCAAGTGTGTGCGCTGTTCACATTTTGGCGGAAGGAAGCTTTGTGTGTTGTCCTGTCGCTGGCATTGGCTGAGTCGGGCGATACAATACAACGCGATGAGTGGACCGGATATATCAGAGCTATTGCTCAACTTAAATAAAGCGCACTTGATGTACAACGTGCCGTGGGCATAGTTTGAGTTGGATTCCGCGTCAAGGTGTCTTCATTCTTATGTGGAATCCTAAACCAAAGTCAAGGGTTTTGTTTAGTCTACCTTACTGTGGCAGCATGAACTCCTCATTCGATTATCCTGTGTAATGGGATTTTGCGGCAAAATTTCTGATACCCAGTTGATGTTCGGGCAATTCGGGCATAGATTTGGATGTTGCCGACAATTCCTAGACCAAGTGTTCAACCTGCTAAGACCTGCGCCCCTCAGATACCATCATATCCAACTTACTTTGATTCATACCCGGCTCAGGCCCAAATAGTAAGTTTGAGGGGTACCGGACTGGGCATGGTTCCTTGTATACTTTCTAGGGATTGAAAGTGGATTAAAGCGGCAAGTGTGCATGTACACGAATTAGCCATTAGATCACAGACAGCACCTGTATATTGGATGAATTTCCTGCAGCTGTAAGTTACAAATGGCAGAAATTCGGAATATCAGTTCAAGCCCGAAGGCAAGTCAAAGGATGGTAATTTTTCAAAGACCGCAGGGAAGGTGTAGTCCCTCTTGATTCACTGGCTCATTCTTTGTTCTAAAGGAAGGGGGATCAATTTGGAAGACGGTGCGCGGAGGACAAGGGTGAAACCCACACAGCTGAGATCACGCAATCAGGGAGACGTAGAGCGACGGGATGTACTGTAGGTCGCCAGCTTAAATATCCAATTATGCCGCCGACGCGTCAGTCCGTGATCATGGAACCAGTTATATACCTGCTTAGGCACAAGCGTACACGAGAATACATAGCATCAACATATCCCCGGTTCACGGGCCTCCAAAACTGGATTTCAGATCTTTGAGGGCGGGACGCGGGGTCGAAGTACAGTTTCTAAAATGTGTTTCCGGGGTCCCGACACCCAAATGGGTCATATCACCCTCGCGAATCACTTTACGACACTCGGACGTCCAAATTTGAAGCTGTCCAGTCCCTGTTGCCATAATACATATTTTTGTGATAAATTTGGGTTCTGTAAATAGTTTAACAAAGAGCTCTTCTTTGCTCTTTCTCAATGAAATCCTATGGCTTGTTGAAATCTAATTGCAGATCTGAACTGCCTTGAGGCTCAGGTGCCTACAGGAAAAAGAAGAAGAAAAAAACTATGCACCTTGCCAACTATGCAACCACGGGACACAGCAAAGATGAAATAAAAAAGAGATTTGAAGACGATCATGACCCAACCCCGGGTCGAACGGGGGGATTCGGCAATCTGTGAACAGAACGAAGATGAGCTCCAAAATAATAGAACAGAATCGAACGGGCAGGTGAAAGAGAGACAAAAAAGCACGCAGGACCCGACCCCGAGTCTAACGGGGGTGTTCCGCTGATAGATGGATCTTTGCGGTGTACAAATCACGGATGCGGTCCTTCGCCCTCGGGCCCTGTTCAGCTGCATCCAGTCCTAGCCTAGAACTGGTGCAGAGATATTGCATGCAACCCCAGGGGTGACTGACCAGTGTATCTCGGGCGTGGATACGTCACTAAACAACTGTCAGAGGGACGTGTATGACTCCGTCGATGCGACTCGCCTCGCAAATCGTCCACCGCGACGCGCCGGCAAAGATGGAATCAAAAAGAGCGTTGTACCAGTATATGGCCCGAAGGGTTTTCCGCAGTACTAGTCATTGTAGAGGACGAACCAAACGCGGCACGGATGAGGTTCTCACCGGCGGGTCTTGCAAAGTTCGGAGTGAGAGCGGGAATGAGAGGCATTTTGCAGGAGGGGTGAGTTAAATTGAGATTTCGGACGAAATATATAGAGATAAGGATACCGCGTAAAAGTTGGTTGAAGTGGGACACCCGCTTTGTCGTAGATAATGAATCGGAAAGGAATGTCCGGGATGAAGGCCGTGCAGAGACCTAGAACAAAACACTATGCACCCTATGATGACCCGCCCCCAAATCGAACGGGGATCTTCTGCATGACCTCGGGAAAGAGATGGTACAAATACGAAGTGCAGACACGTCCATCCGCTATTGGGTCTCGTAAATGGATGGTAATACGAAGTGTCGCGGAATTGATTTTACGCGACGCGGAGATTTCTGTTGAAAGATGCAGGCAGTCGATCCAGCTTCGATTGGAATAAGAAGTAGCGATTATACCGGGAAGAGTTGTTTAGAACGTCTGCCGTTGCCTCTCGGAGAGTGGCGGCGAGGACAGCCAGGTCCTCGTGTTCGTAGTCCTCGGCCTTGATCGACCGGATATTAAATTTATTGGCGCGCGGCGCCAGGCAGTCCCTCTTCATGTGACCCTCCTGACCACAATTATAACATTTGAAGACCGGCCGTTTCGGCCCGGTCTTGTCCACATCCATCGGTGCCATCTCTCCCGGCCCGATCTTCTTCGCCAGGTTCGGCGCGTTGCCGAAACCCGGGCTGTTCCCCTTGACGGCCGGCGCGGTCTTCTGCGCCGGGGTCCAGAATATTCGGCTCCTCTGAGCCGCTCGGAGCTTCATTTGCTCCCAGTTCCCGTTGATCACCATCAGGCGATCTTTGAACCCTTTGTACGTGTCGGGAACCTGGTTCCCGCCCGCGTACACCTGCTCGATCAACTCCTTGGCGACTAAATCCTCCAGGAGTTCCACCAGGAAGGCGTTGTACCCGGTGGTGGCCAAGTTCGGGCTGTACCCGGCCAATTCTGCATCCAGCTCGAACTGCTGGATGAACTCGACAAGCGAGCAGCTTCCCTGCCGCGTCGCCGTCAGGCGCTGGTGCACCACCTGCGTAAGGTTTTGATCCTTGAACGCAGTTTCCAACTCGGCTATTAATGCCGAGTGGGTGTAGGTCCCCGGAAGAACTCCTGTGCTAAATGTGCGCTTCTTCCAGTTCCGGACCCAGTCTGCCGCGAGGCAGTCCGAGCCGTCCTCGTTCCGAAGGAACAAGATAGTAAAGAACACCCTTTTCTTCTGGGTGTCCAGTTCATCGTCGTATGCGGCGATGTAGGTGGAGAGGGTATCGTGGAAGTTATTCCACTTGGTCTTGTTGCCGTTGAAGAACGGCGGGGGATTGGCGAGGATGACTTTAGGGCTCGGCATGGCGGGCCGAAGGGGAATAGTGACGGTGGGTGTGGGAAAAGGCGGGTTCGGAGGTGTAGGGGGTGGGGGTTCGAATGGGGATAAGGGTGATGGCGGGGAGCCGGATCGAGAGGATGAGGACGAGGTGTCCGATGGGGTATGAGTGTCGCGATACGTTGCGACGGGCCGGCGAGGTTGGTGGGGAAGGGGTTGGGTCGGTCCGCACTAAGCGGGTGGTGGGTAGGAAGTGGTCTTTTGCGAACGGAACAGTCCCGGGTCTTCTACGACACCCCCGACGACTGCGAGGCGGTCCTTCCCGAAGGTCAGGCCGGCACTCCTGCGACTACCGTAAGGCGTGGGACAGGTCTCAACGTTTCCCGTAGCCTGGTGTCTGTCCATTATAGTGAATCACGAACTATAGTCGATCACACGATTAACCGTTGCGGGCGGGTAGAGGTCGGAGAGGGTAAATGGGTCTTGATGAAAGCGGCTGCGCACAGTCGCGCAGAAAGGGTAAGAGGTAGAGTGGGGAGGAAAGGGAAAGGATAGGGGCGGTAGTAGGAAGGTATGAAGGGTAGACTTTTTATTATGTCACAACTAAAGCTCGGTCTCCGTCCAAGGCGCGCAGTGCGACCAAGGATTGGGGGGTGGAGGGTAAGAGGAGCGGTAGAAGAACTGAATAAAAAGTCTAAAGAATACAAGCGACTAGCTACTGTATTTATACTGTTTAGGAGTCGCTATATTTGCTAACTACAAAGTATGTTTTGTATGCCGGTGCCCGGCTACAATAGAGGGGGGGCTTGCGTAAATCTCAGTCTTAGTTACTCTGCCTCTTGTACATTAATCATCAAATACATACTGACTAAGATCCATACCATAAGTGTCTAGCTGGAAACCAAGCTGAGCCCTTCACACAGATTCCTTCTCCAACATCTTCATCAATTCCGTGATAGTTGGCTTTTTGAGCCAAAAGTCCGGCGGAAAAATCCTTTTCACCAAGGTCAATTACAGCCTTCTTGAGAGTGAGACCTTGGCTCTTGTGGATCGTGATTGCCCATGCCAGAGTAAGTGGCAGCTGAGTTCTGGTAAGTGATTTCCCGGTTTTGTCGTCCCACCTTGAAGTGACTGGAACAATCGGAATCCATGATGGGTCGATCCCTTCCCATTCTGGCAATGCCGGGCCTAAGTTAAATTCAGCTAGGAGACAATTTCAAAGGCAGATATAGAGATACCTGAATAAGTGTCTTCAGGACACTTCACAAATACAACTGCTGGCAAATTCCTCTGAGAATTTGATCCAGGCTGGTACCATATCTTCTTCACAGTTCCTTGGGCACTATTAACCAAGCCTTATGCATGAGATTAATTGGTGAATAAAATTCATTGCAAGACAAGTTACATACCTTTAGAGGTCCGGACATTGCGTGTTATCATGACTTTAGCACCCTCAGCCAAAAGAACCTCCTTCTGCAAGCCCTCAGCATCTTCATTAAGATCCGACCCTTTTTTGGCTTCAGGACCATTATGTTTTGCCAAGCAGTGAACAACATGTTGGAGTAACAACCCGAACTGTCCGTGCTGGACTCAGTCGCACTAACCCGGACTCACCTACCGCGGGCGCGACTGGGCGCGCACGTCTATTCCACATGTATGTATAACAACGGACTCAGTATTATTTAGTACTAGGGTAAGCCCGTCAATAAATTGACGGAAAATAGGAAGTCAAATTTATTCCAGTACTTCACGGTATATAACATAGGTCCTTCTTCGTTCCCATCCCGGCATGCTCAGCTCGAGCTCTACCCAGCATGCCGAGTGCTGCTGAGCTCCCGTGGAGGTCTCAGTCTAAGTCTCGGCTGGTGCAAGCTCTTGGGTTCTCAACCCATTCTCGAGTCCTGCCAAGTGCCCGAGGGTCGCGCCGCGTCCGATGCCATGTACATGTGTGACCGTGAGATATAGCAGCATGCTGATGCCGAGCTCCCGTCTCCCTAAGTCTCGGCCAATGTATGCTCCCGAGTCCTGCCAGCCTCCCGAGAGCCGGGCCGGGCTAGATGCAGTACATGAGTCCCGGCATGAGTCCTACTAAGTGCCTCGGCACGAATGGGCCCTTCTCGCCCCGGACGGATTAGGACCGGTCACGACAGAAACGCTGGCTTGGCACCGGTTAAAGGAACTTCACTAGGTGTTCGAAGCCACTTAAAAATTAAGACCTTAGAATGGCTTCGAGCCGGTTGAGAGTCCTTTCAACTGATCTAGGATTTTTACGACAAATTATCCTGAGTCTTCGGAGGAAATAATCAAAACGATTCAATGAGGGAGGATATGGGCTTGAGGGTTTTGATTCGAGAAGATTTTGAGGAGTCGCTGGCATTTACTCTTGCCGTCCTTCGTGGGCCCGGGTGCTTCAAGGTTCCACTTCGGTGTACATTCTTGTCCGGGGAACGGGGAAAGTGGCGGCTTGAAGTCCCATGAGGGGTCCGGCTCTGAGTTTCGAGCTCGAGGGCACATTTCCATGGCTTAAAAGGAGAATGGGAAACGTGGTGGTGAGAGTCAGACGCTAGCAGGGAGAGTGACATTTTCGGCTTGACAAACGGGCTTGCGCCCGCGCAAACGGGCTTTTTCGGGCTTGGGCTTGGATTTTGGTGGCGTGCCAAGCCCAAGCCCGGCATTTCGGCTCGCAAGCCCGTTTGTCGGCTTGGCAAGCCCGTTTGCTCGCTTAGCCGAGAAACGGGCTTGCGCATATTTCTCGTCCCCCACGGCCTATTCGATCAACCTGAGTAGATACACGATGTACAGCAAGTACATACTTACGGGGCTTGCAATTTTTCCCGATGTTTTTCACATAGGTTTGATGATATGCTGTCACCGCCGTGTAGGACACAGGGCAACATCGTCAATTCACTTCCAAACCACGGGCTTGTCACACCCAATGTAGTGTTATTGTCTTTGTACATCACTTGAAAGCAGAGGTTTTCTCAAAACTCGAAATCCCGGTCTACTGGATCCAATTTTTCTGTGGCATATTAATATAAGTTGTTGAAATGGCATAAAATTATTCTATGACGTGGGATTAGGCCTCTTCGAGGCGGGTGCTGAACCTTCAGGATGGGATACATACATGAGATGCATCACCAGTTCAGGTCTCCTCCCTAGTGATGTTCGGGGCCTGGCCTGAAGCCCCCTCAAGCCAGGCCCTCACCCATGGCTTGAGCAGGCTCAGCGGAAATTATGGTTCAACCTGTTGAATATGGACCAGGTAGAGTTTCAGAGCATACCTATGGTTTGCATAGTCTCTTATAAACAGACACTACAACAAAAATCACTCATACCTCCTGTGTTGTATGGTTTGCATAACATTCATGAGATTCTCCCATACCTCAAAATTAAACCAGGACTCTTTTTCAAAAAACTATCCCCAGGCTCAGGCTCAGGCCATGGCCCTCATGGACTCACCATGGTTTCCACTGTAAAGGGATTGGAATAGGAAGTACACATCGATGCTATGGCAATTCTAGCACTCAACCAAATCATGTTCGTTAAACACCCAATAGTACGTGGGGGCCAATTGGACCGATCATGCCATCTGTAAAGACGACCCAGCACAAGGTCATAGGGGAAGCTAGCAGTGACAGAAAGCTTCATGAGCCCCCTGGAAATGCTCAAAGGAACCAGGAATTTTTCAACATCTTGTGCATGAAAATTTTCAAAGGTGTGCATGAAATAATAAAACATGCCATGGGAAATTTCCAGAGGATTGTACAGCTCCTCATTCCAGCTTACCACCCTTGATTCTGCTTGGAGGTCTATCAAAAACATAAATTGGGCATTGGAGATACGTGGGATGGGCAAAAAGTGTCTCAAATATTACTATGTACCAGGTTTTCTATCAAGTAAAAAAGAAAAGCAGGTGCTCAAATCAAATACATTTGTCCCAATTACCTAAAAGGTTTGAGAGAGTAATGTATCACCCTCAGAGTCTGCCTAGTAAGGGGCTTGATGCACCTCAGAAACACGCCCTCGAGCAGGACCCATGATTATCAGTTAGTAGGTCGGATACCAAGTTTGGACAAATTTTTGGATCTGGGAGGCATAGGTCAGTGCAAAGTTCAGACAAATTGGTGGGCCAGTCGTAGGACCTCAGATGTGAAGTTCGGACAGCGAAGCCACCGTGATCGGAGGTCAGATCAAAGTTCGGACATTGTTCCACTGGCAATTACCTTACTTGTCAAGACAAAATTTAGTTGTGACGAATTAGGAATGGAGTGTAGTGCACATGATACTGGAACAATGTAGCTTACCTCTGTTGATACTAGGAGATGCAGGTGGCATGCACAGGTAGCACACCTGCAGCACAACTTAGATCCTGTCTCAAATCAAACATCTCCTATAAAACTCTTTCCTCTTCCTTTTATCCCAAGATGGCGATGAGGAACTGAGTATCTTCCGAGAGCATGTCGTGGTTGAACTCCATGCCAACAGAATCTTCGAAGAGCTCTCGGATGAGAAGGAATCGATGGTGAAGACAGTCACAAGTTTAAATATGAAACAAGGGGAAGGTCAATGTCAGCTTACTAGAGATAGATGGAGGTGAGGAGGACCCACAGCAATAAATCAGGATTTTTTTCAAGCTTTATGGGGCCCGGAAAAAAAATCGCATTTTTCGAGGTCAGATGCAAAGTTCGGACAAAATTTTGACCGGCCACCCACTAGAGGCAGAGTTTGGACAAGATTTAGGCCGCGGGCCGGAGTGAAAGTTCGGACAAAATTTTTTGGAGCGGCCATTTTGGTATCCAACCTACTAACTGATAATCATGGGTCCTCCTTGAGCATACTGCTTTGCAGCACGTGGTCGTGCCACCGCGGTGTCTCCGGCCGTGACAAGCCGGATCGGAACTCTCTCACGTCAACGGATGCTGTCCCGAACATAAAGCAGAAATGACTAATGACGGAAAACTGGACTAGAGAATCTCTTTTAGTTCCAGAGGATTACATGGGCTTGTATCCAAAGACTCAAGCCGGTAATAAGCTGAAAAACAGAACCTTGCATTTTGATCTATTTCTGTATCTTAGCCCACTTGCTTTCAATTTAATTTGCAATGACCAATGTTTCATGACTAAATCTTTGTTTGTACATGTAGCAAAATGGGACAAAACCCAAGTTCTCCTGGGTAGCCAAACCTAAAGGTTCAGCAATCATGCCAATGCCGACTCCAAATACAAACATGAGTGGGGCTGTACCATACTATCAGGTAGAGATATCCTTGTGCTGTCTCCAAGTCATTTCAACAGAGGAAACATGGACTGAACACAGACCATATCACAGTTTCAAACTCTTTCTGAGCCATCTTTGAGCAGGAATACAAAGGCCAGTGTCACATATGAATCGGAGGCTGCTCGGGTGTAGGCAACAAATTCTTGAGTTGACAAACGCGCAAGCCCGGCTGCGTGATGCCTTAGTTGAACACAAGCCCGTTTGTCTGATGCCATCAGACAAACGGGCTTCTATTGGGCAAACGGGCTTGTGCGCGCCGTTGGGTCCCAGAATTGTGGGAAAAAAACACAAGTGGTGTCCGCTGGAAAAATATTGGGTACCGAATCAATGCTGGAAGGTACTGATTACCTGCAAAACCTCCGAGAGAAATAACGGAAAAAGCAAGCAGGAGGTCACTTGACGTTGTGCAGTTCAACGTGGCTTGGGCTGGGGCGGCTTACCTTGGGATTGTATTGGCTTTTAAACAACAGCTTGAACCACTGGAAAACAGCTTGCCCAGCCAACAATCCATCTTGGAGCGTGTGACATCCAGGCCCAGACAGTTGCAATTTGCTTTGGAGATCGAGATTGTCAGATTCAGGTCCCTGTTCTGGTTTAGATCTAGCTTTACTTGGTGGAATGCACTTGGAAAATCGAATTTCTCGTTGGTGCAATGTTCTTTTTTGTCAAAATGATCTAAAATGGACCGAATCGGTGTGAGGTGTTGGCAGTTGAATCAGACTGGCATCTACTCCCAATAGGTGTCCCAACCCAACTTGAATTCGAAAACCTAACCGCATACAAACGTTCAATGATGCCATCATGCTATTAAACACATAGCAGACTCGGGCTTGGGCTTGGGCGGCTGGGCTTGACCGAGGAAATGGATTCGAGCTGGGCTTGAGGGAAAGCTTGTATGTAGACCGGAATTGAGATCTTGTGGCCTCCAGACAAGACTTGGATGAGGAACGGCTTGGGCCGAACAAGTCGAGCTAGGGCATTATAGATGGTTGGGGGATGTAAGGATAAATCAATCATACTGTGCCATTGTAATGTATGAAACCTCTCACAAATGGGTGTAGAAACCCAGAAGAGTAGGAGTTGAACTCTGCTGTTCGGCCTTCGTAGTCGCCATCAATCACAGCTATGGGTTAGCCGGGACATCCTGAAGGGAGTGGTGGAGGAAGGGAATGCTAATAGTGTCTTGAAAGGTAGCAGTGAGCACATCATCTACAGTGAGGACGTGTAGTGTAGCCGAGGACAAGCCCAAGCCCGCCCAAGCCCAAGCCATCAAAGCCCGTACAGCCAAATTCAAACTCCGACAAGCGGGGCAAGCCGTTTGGCCAAGCCCGTCCGAAACGTCTGCGCTAGCAGGGCTACATAGAAGAGCCACCACAATAACGCCACAAGGCCTGCGCCAACCTCAAAGCTTGCAAATGATCAAAGATCTAGTACTTTCATCAATCCTGGTGCTCTAAGACGGCGCGAGAGCCGTCGCGTTCTTACTCAACAAGAAAATTTGTAGACGTTGACCATGTTCAAGCTATTGAACTGATTCCCGGGCATGCCTTGATGATTAATGTCCCTTGGCACAAGGGCCGGACACTGTCAATCTTAAATATTTATGCACCTAACACAACTCGGGAAAGAGACAACCTATGGAATGAACTGTGGAAGAAATGGAGAGATAGAGGCTGCATGGCTTAGCGGTAACCAGCAGTTTTGGTCTGAGTAAATCGGAGATCACCGGGCCTCGCGAGATCGAGGGTTCGAACCCCGGTAAAGCCGCATTTAGGAGGGTTCTAGTGGGTATTACCAATCTTGGTCGAGTCCCACACTGTTCGGCATTTGCCGTTCGTGCGTAAAATCATTCCCGCCGTTGGTTAGGAGCCTAGGAGGTCACATGTTCCTCCATCCTTTGCGGACCAAAGGGGCTGATCAATTATCAGTTGCCTGAGGTCACAACAAACGCACCACCAAAAAAAAAAAAAAAAAAAAAAAAAAAAAAGGAAGATAACAAATCCCTATCATTTCCTAGTATTGTCCTCGGAGACTGGAATTTTGTTGAAGACGCACGAGACCGCTTGTCTGCCGAGAGAACTGTGGTCCCATCCAGTTTTAACAGGCTGAAATCACTCCTCCAGATCGAGGATGGATGGAGAAATACCTTTATAGATGACCGACAATATACTTGCGTACAACGTCGCACAGATCCAGCCACTGGCTCTGAACATGTATCAAGATCGAGGTTGGACAGAATCTACGTACAACATGATATTTTCGACATATGCCGAGCCTGGACCATAAATTCAACAGCTGTGAAGACAGACCACTCTCTTGTCTCCATGGGGACTGGAGATTTTGACGCGATTGCCGCACATTGCCGCGGCTTTGACGCGGCAGTGACGCGGCAGTGACGCGGCGTGACGCGCGATTGACGCGGCACTGCCGCGCTGCCTGTAGGGCCTCGGATATCATCCCCCTTGCCTAAAATTCACTTCACGCAAGGTTCAGTGACTCTAATACATCATTTAAAACCGAAATTATGCATACCAAAATGTGATGAGATATCATCTAACTTAGCTAAGCCATGCTTACAGTAAGCCAAGCTGGTAGTCGACAAAATTTGACTCGCCTTACTGCCTGACGCAGCCGTTTTATGTTCATTAGCTCTCATAATAGTTGGAACGACGGAGAATTTCATATTTTCAAGTCCCTTCAGGAGTAATCAGTGTATGTTCTGTCCGAACTTTGTGTCATTGAGCTCATATAATGATTTTTGACTGTGAACGGTCCCCCATTTGTTACATAAACCATTCATCTGAGCCAGAATTAGCCACTACTTCTCGGTCCCGTGGTACACAAAGAGTGAAGCGGGAAACTTTTTATGGGGAAATTCCCGCGAGTCTCTCCAAAGGACCGCAAACATCACCACTCAAGCTGACCCAGTAGCTTGAGTGGGAATGTTGATGAGTATGATTCTCGGGATTGGACTCAAAACTTATACCTGACTTTGTGGTCCGAGAGAGTCGGATCTGAGTGTTCCCTAACCAAAGTTGACCTTTGAACCATGGAAGTGTTGGAATACAAGGGACAAATCCCTCATTCCGATTCACATTGCACTGAGACTGACAGGTCAAATTTTGATCTGGTTCCGCACAAATTATTGCAGCAAGCTGCAATCGGATTTGCATTACACCGTATTATTTTGAGCACACTATCCCGAGACACGGTGTAGAATATGACTGACTCGTGTGGCGTTACCTTGAATTATCAGATATGATATGACGGTATACATGTCAAAAATTGAACCGTGGGAAGTGTTACGCTCATACTCATTTTATGGGTCCCCGGCAGAAAATAAACATTTTTTAGCATGTCAGAAGGTCGCTAGGATGATTTATTCGCACTACTGATGGTCGATTAGACACAGTCACACTGAATTTTGTGGCATCTCCCGAAGGGATGAGGCCTGATTAGGAGTGATTGCTGAGGAAAAGGATTGATATGTACTACCATACAAACAACAGAGAGCCTACTTGGCTATCTGCAAGTAAACTGTATGATCACCTAGGTGACGCAACCCTCTGTTCATAAATTTATGTGCAAGTCATGAGTCTATGTATTCTTGTGCAAATGGTTCGTAGTTTATCCTGCGGAACTTTACTCTGCTCTGGAGTACCAAATGTTCCTAGTTCCAACCTAGCCGGCTAGGGAAGTGCCTGCTCGACGTCAAATACAGAGCACTTCTCTGATCTCACACAGCGAATGAATTCCGCAAGGTGATCGAAATGTAATTTATACCTCATACAATATCTGAATTCCTCCGAAGAACGAAGGAGCCAAGAACAGTTGATTTGAAGGCTGAGCTGCATTCTCGAGCTCGCGCAGCAGAGTGTTTGGGAAAATTGAGGGATGGGAGAAACTGGAAAATGCCGCTGGTGGAACATCAATATGTGATGGGCTCTGAATAACTGAAAGGGATTGGTGGGTGTAGGGACAGACGTGGAATCAATAGAGGAGATGAGAGCTCGAATCAACAAATAAGCAGGGCTGCTGGTAAGTGGTGGGAAAGTTTGATTCAACCTTTCGGTTCGAATCTGAACTGAACGCGAAGTTCAGCTTCAGGGTTCAGTCAATCGTGGAACCTGAACCAAAGTTCAGTTGCAGGTTCAGCCAAGAGCATAATTTTATGAACGTGTTAGTTGGTAACTCATTTTGGGCATTGACGCGGCGTTGACGCGGCGTTGACGCGCACTGACGCGGCAGTAACGCGGCAGTAACGCGCATTGCCGCGGCGTTGGCGCGGCATCTGCGCGGCGTCGGGGCGGCAGGGAGTGAATTAAAGAGATCTTCCAGACCTCCCAAGAAGTCATTCAGTGTTTCTTTTCAAGTTTAAAATGTCTAGGGCATAATGTACACCAGAATTGACAAAAACTAACGGGACTTCTCCTATGGAAAGAGTTTCTATTTGACCCGGTCATTGTAAGATTCTCTCCCAGCTCTTATGCAACCGCTTCTGAGTGTAGTTTGAGTGCATATAAAGCCTACGGGAACCAGCAGTAAGTCTAACAAATGCCGCGTCAACGCCGCGGCAATGCGCGTCACTGCCGCGTTAGTGCCGCGTCAGTGCCGCGCCGGTGCGCGTCAATGCGCGCCTACCGCGTCATTTTTACCAGACCCGTCTCCATGCAAATAACATGTAGAGCCGACCAAAAGCCAGGCAAAGGTCGCTACAGCCTACCCCTCTATCTGTTGAAAACCCGGAAGTTCACTACTGAAGTTCACCGCTTAAGCAGAGTTCTCAAAACAGAATTCGAAAAATTGAACCACTCACCACGAAGAGACGACCACAACGTTCAAACATTATGGCCACAGTTCAAACGGGACGTAATCGAACACGCAAAAAAGTGTTCGTTGCTTATTGAAACGGACGATATTAAGAAATCAAGAACTTGGAAGGCACAACTGTACCTGGTGATTCACGACAACGACTTGCCAGCTGATGATCGTAACCTCACGGCTTTCATCCTTCAGAAAAAAATTAATGATACCCTTCGAGAACGTGCACAAGATAAACAGGATGTATCACAAACCCGTTTTGATGTTGAAGGCGAAACTTTACACAGCCGCTTCTGGACACGGTCTGCTGCGGGATACCATTTGAAAGAAACTATTCATGAGTTCGTGAAACCTGAGTCGCCTCCACAAACTCCAATATATGAATCTCGGCCGAGAGCCATGGCAGAGATAGGAAGAGCCTACCACGATGGTGTACAATATAAAGACAAGCCGGATGCGTACACAAAACTTCTTGCAACAACGATGGTCCTTGACCAATGTGAAGCACACCTGAATAAGGAACAGCGTGACTCACTGAACCAGCGGTTACTTGCCTATAACCCGATGAATCCTCCACGCGAACTTAAGGACTACCTCGTCGGTCCCAAGACCAACATCCTCCCCGCTCACGGCTGGACCCACGCCTCCATTCTCTTCAACCACATCGACGAGAATGTGTCCAAGGTTATGGACAAACCTCGTGCGTTGACTTCGCTCACCACCTATCATATTCTGATGCCCTCTATACCAAAGTGTCGTCTCTCGTCGCAGTGATCATTGGACGGGACCGTCCCTCTGATCGTGCCACGGCTGCCGACGCCATCGCAGACTCTATTGTCAAAGTTGGCCTCGCCTCTCAAGACGAGTTGATAGTCATCCCGGCGACGCCGAAGGAAGGGGATCCGGACACGCCAATCCTCCCGCATACGAACCTGATCCTCTGCACATCGTCGCAGCTCAAGGACAAGATTACCACCGAGCCTAACAAGGTCTGCCACGCGTATGACCTATCCCTGTCTCTTAACTCCTACAGGCAATCATACATGCGAGGCGCAAAGACGACAGTGACGGATTCACTTTCTACCTCCTCCCCGCACTCCCCGACGCTAGCTGGTACATCGGTGCGTCCTTAATACTTTCAATCTACCAAGCTCTACAACGTACCTTTCCAGGATCCTATGTTGGTCTCTCTGACCGACTCACGCGCGCCGAATTCATCGGCGCCCTCTCCAAGAAACTCCTCGCTGACACCGATGTTCTTACCCTTATTCAAGACCACCACGACCGTGTCCCCGACGCTCAGGACATCGCGTTCGCTATCCGCGTCCTCCTGGAATACGCGGATGTCAAACCATGCCAGGTACGCAAAACTTAACTCCCCGACGAACGCGGAGCGATGATGATGTTAGGTCTGGATGCCCGGTCGACGCGGCTCGAGCGGCCAACGCCAGAACGCGGTGCGGCTCTACATGCCGCCCCCCTCCTTCCACGAAGACGTCATCAAAACTTGGAAGGCGCTCCTCACTTCCCCCTCCTTCACCTTCGTCGTCGACTGCCGTGGCCGCGCGACTCCCTTCAAACCCGATACTGGACGCCCTGGCAGAGCTCGCCCTATGGAGTGCACCGACTGCCTCGGCCTCGACCACTACAAGGATGAGTGCCCCATCGTTACCTCCCCTGGGTTCCGCGCTGTTCATCTCGACCAGGCTGAACTCGACTCCGCATCCGTCGGTACTACGCTGGGCACCATCCGCGATCGAGAGGCCACCGACTCGGACGGATTCAATGTGGTTAACTATCGCAATAGTCGCACGCGTTTCCGAACCGCAGCAAACAAGCGCCCCTGGGGCGGACGCCCCCGCCGCCCCTTTTAGTAACGCGCCGCTCAATTCCCAAATGTACGATACAGAGAAGTTCTCGTGAAGTGTACGTTATGAAGAAGTACGATACAATTAAATGTACAATACGTGATTTGAATGCCTGATAAAAACTTTTGCAACCTTCTTTGCGCGACACACACCGAAAAGTCAAATCTCGACCTCTCCTTCCGCGTTCACAGTACTGACTCGCGTTCCTTCGATCACTTTGCTCGACCACGAGAATATCTTCGAGAGACATAGTCTCGCTGCCTTGCCATACATAGCATGCAGGTTAAGTCCCATCCGGGTTTCCGTGCCTACTCAGACTCGTACAATCTTGCGCAGGGAAGGTACACGAGGTGAATCTGTTTTCCGATTAGTGGCGGGCTTGACTATAACTATATAACCGAATAACATATTCTACCAGCTCCTTGAACCGTCGTTTCGCCTATCTTGTCGTTGTGGAGCATGCCGGGGCTCAGTGAGCTAAGTAAATCCACCTTCTAATGCCCTCTCTCACACCTGACTTCAATGTTTAGCGGGAGGCCGTACCGAGATTAGTTTTTTGCCAGAGGTAATTAATACACAATCCAATATTCATTGAGACCGACCTGCATTGCTCGAGTTTGTAGGCAGATTTCATCTGCGCACGATACCTTCCTTCCCTCCTTCATACACCGAGGTCAGTCTAATGGCCATGCACTGTGGAAAGTAAAGGTACTCCATGTGAGTACCCGGGTACTATTTACGCAAAAAAGGTACTCCCACTGAGTACCTCAATTAGTAGTACTTTTTTGGGTACTCCATTGGAGTGCCCTTCGGGGCACTACCTCTATGGGTACTCCACCTGAGTTCCCTTCGAGGTACTACTTTTTGGGGTACTTCATCTGAGTTCCCTTCGGGGCACTACTTTTGGGGGTACTTCATCTGAGTTCCCTTCGAGGCACTACTTTTAGGGGTACTTCATCTGATTTCCCTCGAGGCTACTTCTTCCGGGGTCCTACATATGAATTGTTGCCCAAAGAACATGAGAAATGCTTTTGGATCAGGATTATTTTGGTTGTCACTCCCCACACCAGCCCTCCGTTGGAGTGATTTATAGAAATCAGACCGCCCATCCTCGGAGCTCGACCACAAAGTTTAGGATACCTTCAAAATTCTGTGTATTTCAGAATTTACAGAATCTGATTCAAACTCTGTCCATAGAGCATCAGGTTGTAAATTGGGAAGAACACGACTCAAAAGATTTCGTCAACTCAAAGGTCGAAAATTCCTCGATATATGCAAACATTGATTATACTTCAGAGTAGCGTGATTTTAAATAGCCCATATGTAGGTAGATAGACTGGCTGGAGGTAAAATAAAGACGTTATTGGGACAACATGCTGAATTACCATATTGGGACCTTTTATCCCATTCTCTGTATTGGTTGTTTAGTGCAGTGGTATGTTGTTCTCCGTTGTAATTTTGAGTGGATCCGTGCGGTCCCTCGTTCGATTCCGGGAGGCAGCAGGTAATTTGCTCCAGCGTACATCCTCTCAACTTCCATAATGAGCTGTTCCTGAACCCTTGGCGTCAATACTGATTCAGGAAGGTTGATTTTTCTTGCTTAAAAGTACCAAAAAGAAACACTCAAATGGAGTGCTTGAAGCACTCACAATAAGTACCTCTGGGCACTCCCATTGAGTACCTCAGGTACTCACATGGAGACGGTTTTTTGCAGAAAAGCACTCAGATTGAGTACCTGGAAGCACTACATCCGAGTACTTCACACACTCCATTTGAGTGCTTTCAGGGTACTCCATCTGAGTTCATTTACTTCCCACAGTGATATGGTTCCATTCTAGTCTACTCTACTTTTGATCCGCGCTGACATGAACTGGGGCTAGATTTATACGTACATGTTACTGCCCGAAGCGTACAAGGTTGCAGATTAAGGAGCCCGCTCTGTCGCCAGATTAAGTTGGTCTAATTCGTCAAATTCATAGAGGTGGAATATATGCTTCCAAAGCGGAAGCAAGACTCTCCTGGAAGCGCACGCCCGACCTCCTGATTTCGATTCCGTGAGTCTCCGGCAATGTCGTACGCTGCAATTTCCACTCTGCTTGCCATTTTGGTATGCAAATTTATACCGACTGACTGACATTTTTTCTTCTAGTGCGAATTATCGGAAGTCGAACCGATCTTACTTGATTAAATCGCTCGTCAGACCATCTTACGAGGTGAGAGGTAAGTTGGTTTCGAAATCATTCGCTTGATGTAGACTGGTGTGGCATCGGGACTTGGTTTAACATATGAAATCGCGAGGAGAGTCTAGTATAACGGACCAGATTCTAGATTCCGGGAGCATTCTGTGATTGACTCGGATAACTATGACTGCAGTTCGTTCCGGGTTATGCGGCGGCTTCCTTACAGAGTTTTCACAATGCTTGTGGAGTGTTCTCGAGTCGGCACGCGTTGGAGTCGCAGCCACGGGGGTACGTGTTCCCAATTCAAGCTTGGCGCGCGGCGCATCAAAGGTAACGTACGATTTCATCCGCGCGTGCAACTCGAATAATCCTCCTAGCCGGATGTGTTGTGGCTAATATCCAGCGCTTAGGCCGAGCTCGAGTCGCTCGGCCTGCGGCGTACAGATGAAATGAGTATACGTAAATAAAAGTACTAGGCATTGCCAGTGTTTGGAGCGTGCACGGGATTTAAACAGGTGCCGAGAGTGCGGCGATGTCAGCGGGGGCGGAAAGGTCGGGAAGTTGGCGGTGCGTGCTGTTCAGACGTGTACGTACGTTGGGATGAGTCATGACTCATATTATGACATCCGCCTGTCTTCTCCCTCACCTCACCGATGCCCTGTGCCCACCGCATCACCAAAAGCGGAGAGACCTTGCAAGGCCCTCCCAATGCCCTTGCAAGGGTCCCGATCCCTTCCGAGGGGTTTCGAGGCCTGTACATTCCTTCCAAGGGTCCCACAAGTATCAAGTGAAATCCATGATGCCATGCGAGGGTTTTCAAGGCTAGATGGGCCTTGCGTGGCCTTGACGTGCCTTGCATGGCCTCGGGACCCTCGCAAGGTAATTCCACGGCTTCCATTGCATTGGCAGTAACTTGTAGACACTCGAAAATAATGTCAAAAAATACAATTAATTCTAAGTACAACAGCAAGTGATCTAACGGTACAAAAATGCGTGTGAGTTGATGCGCTACACTGTACAGAACAATGTCAGCAGTGTGAGCGATACAATGTATGATGACTTACAGTTCAAATGAGAGGTCCGGAGAGAGTTGAATGCGATACAGATGCCTGTGGAAGAGCAGGTCAGCGAGGAACACGAGGAAGGGAGATCACGTACGAGTGGGTCTGAGCGAAGAATTAACTACGAAAAAAAACAAGAGTCAGTGAAAGAATAAATTCATGGTGTGTTGACTTACTTGAGGAGCATCGTTAGCGAGAGTCTGGACGAGGAATCAGCAAATAGAGGACGTCACTAATAGATATTGCTTACCTGCGTCGTATGTCCATGTGTTCTGATGAACAAAGATCAAACTAGGAATACAATTTTGGAAGGGAAGGGACGCACAGAGAGTAGAATCTGAGAAAAGAACAAGATGTGAGTCGCCGAACGCATCCGGGAGAGAAAAAAGGCTTACCTAGGTTGATGCAGCGGCAGCAGCACGGCGAGCGGCACGGCGGGCGAGGATTCCGGCAGAGGCATCGGGCGCGGCCTCCTCGGCGGGGCGACAGGGGTCGGTGGCATCTCCGAACACCATACTGAAGAAGACTGGTGAGCGTGACTCACAAACAACGAAGCAGCTTACCGCTGGTACCATTTGAGCGTCTCGATGGCCCACTCGTCATCGGGGTCAGAGAAGAGGATGACGATGGAATTGTAGAACTGCTCATAGTCGTAGGTGCCGTCGCGCAACTTCCAATCTGACGTGCTTATCATTGTACGCGCCTGGAAACGTCAATAACGCTGCACACCATGCAGTGAATCACGTACCTGGACCCCTGCATAGCCGATCATTTCCGCCGTCACCTGGTAAACACCGTGAACTCGGGCGTTGCAAACAGCGGGGATAGCTTCGTTCTCGAGGCCAAACCAAGCCGACGCAGGAGCTGTCCAGATATGGCGTAGGACCTGGAAACCATCGAGCATTAGCGGCAGAAGAGCAAGAGCGGGTTACTCACCCTTATCAACAGGTCTCCGCGAAGAAGACCGTTCTCCGGGTCCCGTGGGTCCCAGGAGCCCTCCTCGTATACGAATGCCGGATATTCGGTCGCATCGAGCTTGACCCGGTTACCGACGAGGCGGTCATAGAATCTAGCGAGCATGGCGTGGGATTCAGATATATGCGTGTAAATGGGAACTCACTCCTTTCTAAGGGCGTCCATCGCGCTTGTAGCGAGTTCATCGGCGGCATCGGGGGACCTGAGATGGAGAAAAAAGTGAGTGGAAGAAATATGCGCGTAAATAACGACACACGGAGGGTTAGAGGCCCCACTAGGAGCTCTGAGACGATGTTAGTCAAGAATATGCGGGTAAATATGCACGCACGGAGGATTTGAGGCCGCAGTGAATAAATCAGAAGACCTGAGAAGGGAATTAGTCGAAGATATGGCCGTCAATAAGTCACGTACTGTACCCCTGTGTATGGGTGAAACCAATTTTCAAGTGTGACTGAAACGAGACCGCTGAAACCAGAAACGACCGGAACATTATGCGTGACAGGACAAAAAGATTGAAACAGGCCCTGGGCACGAGCATATATATCCTGCACAATACACAGACATTTTGAGCCGATGATAACCACAGCTATGACATTGTGCATATTTTAGGCAATTTTCACAATAATTCGATTTTTCGGAGCCCTTTACTTACCTGTCACGCACTTTTCATTGAAACTGTCCCATAGTTACACGTTACATTTGAAACGAAACGGGGGCTGCGTTACGCGTTACGTTTCACCCATACACAGGGGTACAGTACGAGCTGCTAGGGGATGTGGGGGTGAGCGTGTCGGGAGACCTGATAGGGAAAAAGGAATTAGTGGGATATATGTGCGTAAAGATACGACGCACGAGGTGTTGGTGGGAGCGGAAGGGGGCGCGTCGAGAGTCCTGAGAAAAAAAAAAAAGGGATCAGTCGAATATATGCGCGTCAATAAGGTACACACGCAGTGTTCGGGGCTGCAGAGGTGAGCTGGAGCGTTGGGAGTAGAACACGGTCCTTCCAAGGCAGAATAAAGTAACGCAACATCGGATGGGCTAAGCCACGGTCCGATTTGCTTTCATTATTGAGGATCGGTGGAACGAGGGGAGTCTTCGACGGATCCGGAAGCAGGTAGTTGACACAGTGCTTCAGGCCTCCGGTGTTGGCCGTACGCGCACTGGTTGCTGCTGTCCGCATCTAGAGAGACATGTAGCAACAAGCATCGAACGAAAAGCAAAATCACGCACGACTTTAACAAGCTTGTTCCACGGGTCCGGCTTCTCGGGAATGTCTAGATATAGCTGCTTGACAACCTCGAGAAGGTCGGGGGAGGCGGTGAATAGCTTGTCGAACGCCTTGACAGCGTATTTCTGCCGTTCGAGTTCACTGTCGCCGATGTGATTCAGTCACGCTCATACTGGGAGCAAGGTGCTTACGCAGGAGGAATGATGATAGTATTGGAGGGGTCGGGGGCGGCAGGGGTGCTCCAGTGGTGTTCGGGTCCGTATAGCATTGCTTGACCGATGTCAAGGTAAGGGCTAACGGCGCGGATGAAGAACTTCCCCAGAGAAGTCAATCGCTCCATCGTAGATTGCGCAGAGCTGCAAGTAGATGAGAATGATGAGACGGAGGATAGTTTGGAACATACTTTGGAGTCCTCCTGCGAGCTTTCTTCTTGGTAACTGGGTCTTCTACACCGCCGAGCGCCGCGACGACTTCATCATATTTGCGTTTGAGCGGAGGTGGGAGAGTAACGACCGTAGGGGCGGGCGTATCGGATTCGGGGGAGGAGGCATTAGACGAGGAGGCATTAGTGGACATAGTGGTAGAGAGCAAAGTGGGCGCACTTGGGGCGCACCGGCTTTAAAGGCGTCACGAATCACGTGAGCTGTGACAGACGCGTATCTGCGAATCTTGCGCGACGCTTGTGTGCCGCCAGAAGCTTTCAAAAATTACCAAAGTACGTGAAAAATATACATACAGTTACAGGGCATCATAACCGGCCGAGTTTGTGATATTTTCGTCATTCTGCTCTGCACTTTCACCTCCCTCCTCACCTTCTTCCACTTCGTTCTCCTCAATTTCTTCCTCCTCTTCCTCCAGCTCCTCACCCGAATCCGAGGAGTCCGAGTCGGGTTTTTCTTCATCAAATTCTTCAGATGGACCATCTGGTCCCGGGCCCTCGTCCTCATCTTCGGGCTGACTAGCGCATGGAACGTTAGGGACATCTATGTCCATCTCGTCATCGAGGACAGTGGTCGTAGGATCGCCTGGGGAGGAGTCTGCAGACGTTTTAGTGTTCTTATGGCCGATGCCATTGCCACAGTATCGCATGAACATGTCGCGATCAACAAAACTGGCCATAGTAAGCAACAGATGTTTCATGCACGGGAGATAACTGACCAGTTCACGTAGTAGTAAACATAGTCTTGATGTTTATCTTCGACCCGTCGTGCGATAGATCTGGGTAAGAGCTCGGAGGTGCGTCCGTAATGGAACGCGGGAATGATATGAGATCCCCGAATTACTTCTGCGGGATCGAGAAAGCCGAAAGCTCCGTCGTCTGCCGAATCTATGAAGCCCAGCCGATGTAAACGCTTCGCCTTCCACCCAGCTTTGAAGGAAATATCACGCCCGAACCACCGTACCCACAAGAACTCCATCCGCACAGATTTATTCCGGGTCGTAGATTTCGGCCCGACGTGGCGAATATCTGCGTGAAAGATCCCAATAACACGCGCATACCAGTAAGGATGGGCCGCCGAGTCCGCTTCGTCTTCGTGTGCCAGAACCATGACGTCGGAGTGGGTACGGGGGTTGATGGAGTCTTGGTCGCGCTGGAGATCGTATGTCGTAAAGTTGACTCGCATCACCTTGTGAGTGTATACGCGGTCGCCAGCAAATGTCACATCCAATAAATCCTGCTCCGAAAAGTCATGCTCGTCACCATCGTAAGCCATACCAAGCAAGCGACAGAGAAGGTGAGAGCGGAGCTTATTCAAAAATTTCTAGAAACTTTGTCAGCCACTGGCACAGGGTTTTTCATGAGTAGCGCAGAATACCTCAGCGGCGGGATCACCAGCCAACGCAGAAGGAAAGTCGTATACATTCAGCCAAGTCCTTCTAGATTCAGATATGTGGTGGTGATTACGGGGCGGCGTACGCGGTAGAACTTCACTCGAGGGTCGCAAATTCTCGACTAACGGATTCGGAGGTGGAGCGGACGCGACAGCTGGCTCTGTATCAGCAGCCGCTGCAGTGTTGGCGGCCGCGGTCGCAGCATCCTCCATCCGCCGACGTATACCGCGCAACAACCGCTGGCGACGCTCATGGGCTGCAATTTGCTGTCCATAATTACGTTTGTTCGTGCGAGCGTAGAACTTCTTGACCAGCCGATGCGCAAGCTCGCCCTGGATAGTACATTTAAGAATCCCTCAAAGTTCCCCCAGAAAAAACTCACAACTTGAGTAGAATACGAGTCCGTAGTGCCGATCTGGACTATGGTGTCAGGATAATCACCTAGAGAGTGATATTTGTAGGTTGCGATGTTCCAGTATTTGCGTTTCTTGACCGAGGCAGGGCCAGCAGTTTTTGTTGATTTTGATTTTTTCGATGCTTCGCGCCGGGCCCGCTTCTTCGTCTCCTGCGGAAGCTCGTAGGTCACGTAAGCCTCACAAGTGGTCCGAAGGAAACGCCGAGCATTCGCGCCGAGATCTGTCGTCACAGCTCTGAAGCACTGGATGGTGGAAGAGCTGTGGAGGCGAAGCTTGGCATATGCATGCCACGTTGCGAGAACAAACCACAGATTCATGACGATCTCGTTGTGAGCTTCAGGCAGCAGGCCTTCTAGTGCGGGGAGCAAGCACTACTCAAATGAGTAGGAATTTTTCAACAAACATGACCGCTTTTCTCACCTGCAGGATGTCTTCAAAGTCGCGAGCGGCCGGCTTCTTCATGTCAGCAACATTTTTATGAAAACGACGAATTGTACTGCGTCCAAAAGTTGGGATTTGGCGAAATCTATACTCGAATATATGGATGGTCTATGAACAGAGAGAGATAAGCTACCTCTCATTCAGTTTGTCGACAGAAATGGGGTTGCACGCGTCCAGAATTCGGATTATATGGGTGAATAACGACTTGACCACACCGAGTTCGACCTCATGGAGGAGGTCGGGGACAAACATCGAATATAGATTGAAACCGAACTCAGCCAGCTTCGAAAATGCATTCTACAGACAATGAGTATTGAATCAGGACACAAATTGTACTCACCCGTGTCGGAACCCAAGATTTCGCCTTAAGATTGCGGTTAACGGCTTCACCGGCAACAAGCAATCCCTTGCCAAATATCCAACCTCGGACGCGTTCGATTGTGCTGCGGAACCACGTGTTGTCCTCACGAATGTTTTGGCGGCGTCGCATGTCGGCCTTGGTACCCATATCCGGTATCTGGTCCTTCTCGACAAAGCAGCGTGGACAGGGGCAGCCACCGAAGTACTTGATCGTCGCGAGAAGAACCCTGCAGGCTCGTTAGCAGAGCGGATACCGGAATAGAAAAATCTCACTTTTCTGGATAATCCGCACCATAAGTAAAAAAGCGAGGGAAAATCCGCCTCGTGATCCCATCGTAACATTTCACGACGATTCCGTGAACATATGCATGGATGAACTCCTCTGTGAGAAGGAGATCCCAGACCGCATGCATGAGCTCGCGCTTCAAGTGCGCCATCATATCTGCCGAGGGTGCTGCCTTGAAGAGGTTCCGATAGAAGTCTTTGATGGAGTCGGGGAGCTGAAACGCGAATTAGGTTTGAAATAGGAGCGAGTAGTGGACGTACTGAAGGGAAATATGCCTGGTGGTGCCCAGCGTTGGATGTAGGCTTCGCGCGAATGTATTTGGAGAGATTTCCAAAAAAGGTATACAGCGGCCAAAGCGACGCGTCGCCAAAATTCGCCAAGTGTGTTGAATCAGACCAGAACATGTACGCAGCAATTATTGTCTCCAAGTTGGGCTCGGTCCGGGGCAGCTCGTTATGGGCTTTGAGCATGGCGGGCGATGTAAAAACTTCCCCGTAGACGACTTCATGTCCCGCCGGTAAAGGGGGCAGTCCGTGTTCATCGAGAGCGACGTGAATGTCCTCCAAAATTGTATCTGGTTGCTCTGGGTCGTAATGGGGGTCGCACCGAGCTTCGAAAGGAGTTATATGGTATTGCAAGAACGCCGGACCCTCGAACGCCTCCTTCAGAACATCGAGAAGAGGGCGGTAGAGGATTCCGGAGACTTCAAATTCCGCCGCCTCCTCTTCCGCGACACAAACCTTCGGCGCGGGAAGTTTGATTTTCACGGACCCAAGTGTCCACCCGCTCGGCGGCTCTCCAGGAAGGGTGTTTGCAGCATCATCGAGGTGTCTGTTTTCGCGTGCTGCACTAAAGCCCTTCAGGTGTTCTCGGTCGAAGTCTTCGTGCAGGATGATATCATTCACCAATGAGTCAAGTTCCGCAATGGACTTGAGATTCGATCCCGTATGAAACCAAGTCATCAGTCTAGCAACGGTAGAATTCAGAAACGGAAACCAGGGAGGGGTCGACTCCGTGATTGCGGGCGTGGCTGTGAGAAGGTCGGATGACCGGCAAAGATCGTCGAGAGAGATTGAATTGTCCGGATCGTGGGTTGGCCGGTTAGGAAAAACTTTGTAGACACCGTGGGCATTCGGTTCGGTTTTAATCCAAGTCGGGGCAGGGATTTCAGGTGAAGGATCAACGGGAGAGAGTGCCTCAGGGATAGGAACCTCGGCCGGCGGTATGGGAGCTGGCGGCTCCGGCAAATCATCGCGATATCGGGCAGGAAGGCGGATGCGACGACGAGGACGACCAGATGGACCGGGTGGTAGGGGGCTAGGCGGCCGGGGAATTTCTGGTGCTGCCTGCGAGATAAAAATAAGGAAAGAACATCCAATCGATTATTTGATTGGGCCTTGCCTCCTCAACGAAAATTTCCTGGTCAGCAGAGATAGAGTTGTTCGCCGAAGCTGTCGATTCGACGCGTGCACGTTGCACAGCGCGGGCGGCGGAATCACGAAGGCGCGATGCATTTTTAGCTGCGCAAGAGGTGACATGTCTACCTATCCCTTTATTGCCGACATTGTTCCCACAGATATGGCAGAAGGCCATGAACCAAGAAATAAATAAAAGGAAAAGTCTCAGTTTCATGCAAAGATGATAGCCAGAGGAGAGTTGGAGAGAAGCGGCTTGCGTCGTTCTGACGCTCAGAAACGGTCTTGTGGCGAACCCGTGCGAGGACTTATCGCGTCTTGAGAGGGCCGTGCGAGGCGATACGAGGGCTGGTAGATCCTTGAGAGGTTCCAGCTAGCCTAGGAAAGACCTGGTGAGGTCCTTGGAAGACGCGTCCAAGGCCTTGATCTGCCTTGATGGCACTTGTCAAAGTCACGAGGCCTCGCGAGCTTCGGACACTTTTGGTGATGCGACTTGCTCTCCTAATCGACGCCAACGCGACGCCGCTCACCGACGGCGGGATTCCCGCCATCGACCGAGTCTTGAGGCCCAGTGACTTTCCCAGCTAGGAATATCGAGCCAAGGCGAGGCAAATCGAGATATTTGCGTGCTCCTCGATTTGCCTCGCCAATTTGGACATAGCTCGATGTACCTCGATGCTAAATCGAGGGCAATAGAGGACCAATGAGAGAAATTGAGGTATCCATTGAGCTGCATCGAGATACATTGAGCGTATAGCTAGGGTCATTTTACTGCCGTCCGATACGTTCCCGCCGCCGCATTCCCGCCGCCGCCCGCTTCCTCCCACACGCTGGCACGAAAGCTTGGTCCCTGGTACTAGTCTGAAGTTCATCTGGTAGGAATTTGATGTATCAAAACAGGATATTGCGCACTATCAATGAAGACTTACAAACAATAATGCGTTCAATTAATCGAGTTTACTAGGTTTTCGCTTGTACGACGCGTTGCAATGGGGCCCGGGGACCTCTGATGAATTGAGCATGAGTTACACGGATGAAGCATAGCTGTAGGCTCACCCGGATTCAATTAGCATAACTGAAGACCTGAAAGTAAATTGAGAAAAGAAGAGAGATACGGGTGAGTAGGGCTCACAAATATTAGACTTTATGTACTCGCGTCGGCCGGTTTCTTGGCGGCCAGGCTACGAGCCTCCCAATGCTGTATATCAATTAGACGCGGTACTGATTGATATCATCAAGAAAAACATACCTTTTTCTTCTCGTCGGAAAGGGATCCGAAGTACTTGTTGAATGCGTCTTTCGTGACCTTCTTGCCACCATTCTGGCCAATATATATAGTCCTTCAAACACAAGTTACTGAAAGACGTTAATGTAATGCTAAGGCAGAGAGGCAAACTTACTGTACCCCTGTGTATGGGTGAAACGTAACGCGTAACGCAGCCCCCGTTTCGTTTCAAATGTAACGTGTAACTATGGGACAGTTTCAATGAAAAGTGCGTGACAGGTAAGTAAAGGGCTCCGAAAAATCGAATTATTGTGAAAATTGCCTAAAATATGCACAATGTCATAGCTGTGGTTATCATCGGCTCAAAATGTCTGTGTATTGTGCAGGATATATATGCTCGTGCCCAGGGCCTGTTTCAATCTTTTTGTCCTGTCACGCATAATGTTCCGGTCGTTTCTGGTTTCAGCGGTCTCGTTTCAGTCACACTTGAAAATTGGTTTCACCCATACACAGGGGTACAGTACCGGGCACTCTTGCTTGCATTCGGACGAACATAAATGGCGGCTGCCGAATTAGGGTCCTTCTATTTCTTCTTGTTGTTCGCCCTCTGCCTGAAATTAGAAATGAAAGTGAAAAGAAGGGGACACATTACTCTTAGACTGTTGACTTTTATCGACAAAGTCAGATCTAGTTGTCGGGCCCGTATGACCGCCGAGAACGGCACTGAAGAATCGATATCAGCGGGAGAATGTCATGTACATGAAAAACTTACAGTGGGTTATCGACCTGAGGTATAGTCCAGAAATCGGCATAAGCAGACGATTCCTCCGCAAGAGGATGTACTTACCAATGGGGACCGGCATGCGCGATCGGAAAAGTGTGCTGCTTACAAAGGCTTGTTCTCGATTATTGAGTGGTTCCATTGACCTCCGATCTTTGAAAAATCCGCATCACCTCAACTTCCAGGTAATCTTCAAGCTAGCTTCATAGAATATTATTTTCGATTTCCTAGTTCACCACCTTGGGCCCGGATTTTTGAGAAATTTCATTGTTGTAGTTCCGACAGCAGATCTTTGAAGATCATGGAACAAGATATGCGGGATAAGAGGAATAAAAAATCGGGCTCCAAGGCTCGATGAGGCTTCATCTAATCTACAACTTTTCCTGCGGAATCTAATCAATGGGATGACAAGGGCAAAAGGTCTTACATCAAGCCGTTTCGGTGCCCATAGACTGAGGTTAGGTCTCAATGATCGTGAGAATTTCTGATTCTCTCACTTTTTCGACGCATATACCTCCATAATGCGCTCTAGGGCTCAACGGGAACACACTCGGCAGCTGCAACTCTCCGAAGCTCAGCCAGACACTTCTCCCACCCTTTCTGACGAGAATCTGGACACACCGACCCTGATGACACCTCGAGCATCGGAGCCGCGGAAGACGCGTAAAGTATCGGCGACTGCTAAACTCCAGGCACAAATCGACGCGCTTTCGACTTCTCTGGAGCTCTCCGAGGGCCAAACTTCGCGTCTGACTGCCGTGATTGCCGACCTGGAAGCTTCGAACCGGGCTCTCGCTTCTATCGCCGATGGTTTCTCACACGATGTCGACGGCCTCCGCTCCGCGCTTGCGCTTGCTCAATCCCACCACATTGACACGTCCAACGAGCTCTCCCATGCCCTGTCAGCCCTCGCGAAATCTCAGACTGCGCTTCAGAAAGCAAATAAACGTGTCAAACGACTGGAGAATGATAAGAAGAAAGCGTTGGCTACGAAAAGAACGGAATCGAAGGCACACACAGAGTCTCTCGTGTCCTTGAAAGCTCGCCTCGAAAGTGAATGCCAACTCTCTACATCTCTTGCCGTGGAAGGCAGCCATCTGGAGGCACGCTTGCTTGAGCAATCTACGAAATCAAAGGTGCTCGTGAAATCTCTTCGAGCCGAGCGCAAGGCACTCCAAATGCGGGTGCAGCGCGCAAAAGCCTCGCTTGCTGCCATCCGCGGCCAGCTGAAATCTATGTCAACCTGGAGCGCAAAGACAGGACACATGTATTCGATGGAGTGTCGCAGACTGATCCTGCGACTGTGCGGAGCGGGATGCTCTGAGAATTCGGTCAAGGATATTGTTTTGTGGTGTGCTGAAGTCTTTCGCGTACACGTCACCCAGTTCACCATTACACCGCGTACTGTCGGCCGCATCAAGAAGGAGGGCGGGTATATCTCCTTGATACAGATTGGGCGCGAAATCACGATGAGTTACGGTATGCTTCCGTTTTTATGCCCGTTTATACTTTCCTCAGACTCTTGTATCATTTGCAGGGTTTACTGAATCTTCTGACGGCACTGGACATCGAAAAATCAATTATGAATCCCGCCATATCTCCGCCATTGTTCCCACCTACGCTCCTGGTGTGGACGACTCCGACTCTTCGACATGGAAGCCACGCACCCGATTCCTCGAAGTTGCCCCATCGTTAAGTCACACGGCTCATGCGCAGGTCGAGGGAGAGAAGCTACTTGCCACAAAGGTTGCTGCAGCATTCACCAACTGCCCATCATCGAAGGCCACGGGTATTTCGATGGATTGGCAGGACTGGTTCCGCAAGGAATTAGCGCAGATGTCCGACCACGCGAACGACCAGAAGGCGAAGAAGGACGAGAAGGACGACCTGAAGCACCAGATCCTCATCGAGGACCTCGGATCGCAGGAGGCCGAGGCGCTGTCCGTCGAGGAGCTTCTCGATGCACTTCTAGCCATTTCTCAGGAGGAGATTGAAGAGAAAAGTGGCAAGTCCTTCGACAAACTGTATTATTTTCAAGTTCTTTTGTGCATCTGTCACTCTATTTACCGCCTTGCAGCACAGAACACGAACGCGCATCAATAACGCGCAGCATAGTGGATGCGCAACTCGGTGAACACGCATTCGACGTGCTCTCTGACGACCTCAAGCTGCTGGCCGACTTTTTCCTGTTCGGCGGTTGCTGCTCGCACAAAGACTCGAACGCGTTCGCCGGCGGTTGTCGCGCGATGGGAGAAGCATGGCCCGAGGGCGAAGAACCTGTCCTCCTCGCGAACAAGGCGAACGATTCAACCATCCGATTGGGCGAGAGGGGGAGCGCGGCGGTCAAGGCTGCCGAAGACGCGAGCGCTCGAGGGATCGTGAAAGCGACTGCACTGCTCGGTGCGCTACTCCGACACAAAGACGAGGATAAGGGCTACCAGGATAAATATCGGATGTTCATGGAGGAGAATCTTTTCGATCTCTGTGGTGAAACTGATGTCAAGCGCTTCCCTGCCACTTCCCAGACGCGTTACGGATCCCATGGTCGAGCGGCAGCCGTCGTTACGAAGCACTACCCCCTCCTCATTCAATTGGTGGAGAACATCTGTGCTGGAAAGACAAAGGCGGGCGCGAACCATGTCGAGAGCAATGTCTTGAAGGCCCTCAACGACCCTCGAACGATGGCGGAGGTCGTCTCGGCGTCGCTGTACAGCGCCTGCATCTCAGCGCCTTACATGCAGACTGTCCGGAAGCGAGACGAGAACGGGATGTTGCCCAATCTTCTTGAGCCCGAGATTGTTGCCTTGAACCGCCACGTATCTGATTTTTGTCGCTCCATTGCAGATGATCCGTCGCTCCTCCTGGATCCTGCAGCCATCCATTCCTCTGCCCATCTCACACTCGATAGTCAGCCTCTTCACGATATCAGCATCATCCTTGCTGCACAGACGCTTGCCCCAGATCTCCCCAACCTGACCAGGATGATTAGCGCAATGTTCTCCGGTGCGGCCGATACTTGGGTGCGCTTCACGCCAGAATTTGCCGAAGATGGTCCCATTGATCTCATCCCCGCCGAGATTCGTTCGAAGCTCTATATTCCATCCACGAATGACCATAACGAAGGCGGACTAGGCAGCTGGCGCGTTCATATCCGTTACCACCCGAACAGCACACCGCAATCTTTTTCGGCCATGGAGCGTTATCGGCGAAACGACACGGAAGCCTTTGCAGCAAAACACATCACAGTTGAGGATCTTCTCTACATCATGCGTCAGGTCCGGCTCGAGGAAGGAAATGGGGAGCGCGCGGCGTTTCGAAAAGCAGTCGTGGAGGAGCTCGAGAAGAAAGCTCAGGTATATCGAGAGAAGTTGAAGGTTGCTGACAAGAAGAAGAAGGCGAGGGATGCCGCGCTGCATGATGTTGGCGTCGAGCTCAGCCGCACGGTAATCAACACAATGACGGTTCGACAGCTGAAGGAGCAGTACGACGTGTACAAGTTTGTTGTCAAGGACGCCACAATCTTGAAGACCACGCTTGCCTCAATTCCAAGACGGGCGGACAAGCTGGCCACGGTTCTTGCTGCGTTGGACCGTTATGAAGGGTGTGTGATGTAATTACCACTAGCAACTCTTGACCTTTATTTTGAGCAGACATTCGACTCCCGAACTTCAGCATGACGGCGAATCTAGCGATGATTCGGACGCAGAGATGGGTGATGTTCAGGAGGATGAGTGGGAGAAGGACGCTGAAGCAGAGGAGCTGTACCACTAAATTGTGTTGTTTTCGAGTCTATGCTGTGAAACGAACTTGAATTTGCTGTCTTTACGAAGTTGGAAGTCCAGACAGAATTGTTTAGTTGACCGTAAGGGCACAATGTTCAAATTGAGTGTACCATTGTCATTATAGAATATTTTCGTTTATTGCTTGGGGAGGAGCAGTGGATGAAAGTTATAATCAGGTGCCTCAGCCAAAGTTAGTCGATATAGGCCGTTGTGGAAGCAGAACAAGGCGGAACCGGTCGCGTTTTGAGGTTGGCGGAGGACAAACACGTACAAATAGCACAGAGATCAAAAGGCGCGTGCTGGTCCCCATTACCAAGACTTGCGCTTGTTTCGGGGCTTCCGCCATGACAACTTGTACAGGCTCGACCACAGAGGGTGCAGTGGGGATAGCAGCAGCAGGAGCAGCTGGAATGACGGTCAGAACTCGGTGGTACCCAAATGGAGAGAGTTACGAATGGAGCTGTCGACCTCCATCGGCCGAGTTTCGGTTTCGATGCGTCCATCGTTATTTGCGGGGGGGACAGCTGAAATGATAATCAAAAGTCTGTGGTACCGGGAATAAGAGAGAGTTACGACTACGCTCCAAATCTATTGGTCCAGTCGTGGTTTCGACATTAGGTCCGTCGTTATTTGCGGGGGGAGCAGCAGCCGAGGGAATTGGTGGTTCAGAGGGAGGCGAAGCTTCACCACCCGAGCGAGCACGAGCGGAGGTATCACTAGAAGACTTACACTTGGATTTCCCTTTCTTCTTGGCTGCGGGTTCGTCACTCGGTTGTTCGGATGCAACCCGTTTGGTTCCTGCGACAACGCCCGATGCTTCCGCTTCCAGAATGTCGGGTTCGAGCTTCGGCTCCTGTTTCATTTTTTTGTGCCAGCCGGGATAGATTATCGTCGCGATGCGGTGGGCCTTGTAGTCGAGTTCACAGAGCTGTAACTCAGGAAAGTGTAAACACATTTCACTGGCAAAGTAGCTGCGAACAACGGAGTCTGCATCATTCCAGTGTGGAGGGAGTCGATTTTTGCTCTGCAGATAGTTCCAAATCTTGCGGGCTTGTGCGCGTGCTGCCTTGATGCGGGAACCGGAGACTACGTTACCATCTTTGTCTTCGATGAACCAGTACATCACGTTCTCGTCATCTTCAGCAAGGCGCTTGGAGCCACGCAGGGATTGAGCATCCGCCATTGTCACTTTTCCTTTAGCTTTCTTGCGCCGAGATTCTTCTTTGAGATACTCGCTCTCCGTCCAGTAGGTGATATTTTCGTAGTCTGAGCGCTCGAGAATTCGAAGGTGGTCCCTAGAACTAGTGTTTGAAACTAAATCTGGAGCGGAATCGGCAGCCGTGGCGGCAGGAGTTGATAATCTATCGGAGACGGTGGTGACAAGCGCGGTATATGCGGAACTGTCGGATCATTGAGGTTACGGATTCAAAGAGCAGATAGCGATGGATATACTTCAAAGTGTCCCAGCGGATCTTCAGATCTTCGTACGCCCCCTTGACTGTCCGAGACTGTTCTTGGAGTGTTGTGTGCGCATTATACAGTGAGACATATTGCAAATTGCGATGGTCCATAAGGGATTCATGGGTAGCCTCCGCAATCGCAGGATCCCAACGTGGGGGCTGGGAGGGTCCGTTCCGTGCAGTGGACTTGAAAGGTTCTCGTAAACCGCTCCGAGTGAGACGAAGAGGAAAGCTAATTACCCAACGTTCGTCAAACAGCCCAGGAAGTGAATCTGTGCTCAAGCGTCGAATGTTGGATTTTGAGCCTAGGGACGAAGCGGATGCTCAGTGACCCTCTGCAAACGCGCAGAGGTCTCGATAAAATTACGGTCGTACTTATACAAAAACGAGTGGCTATCAACACAAAAGGAGATAGGTACGGATGGAGAAACAACGGCAGGGAAAACGTCGGTACAGGGGAAGCGTCAGTGCAGGGAGAATATCGGGGGCATCGGAGTGACGGAAGGGCTGTAGAGTATTACCGAAGTAAATGGTCTACCTTGGCGGCGCACGGCTGTTCGGGGCATTATCGGGGCAGTGCGGGTCATTTCGGTTGTTACTCCAACATCGAATACGGGCATCAGACAGTGTGTCTAATGGTCCAGGGAGGCCCCTATGAAGCTCTGGGGACCCAGAAGAAGAAGAGCCGAGAGTATGAGAGGTGCGACTGCTGGACGCCGTTGGTGCGGGACTTGGTCTTGCAGTACCGAGAAAGTTGGGCAGAGGTTGATGGGGGGTCTGTATAGGGGACACAGAAAGATCCTGAAACGAATGCATAGCTCGTCGACGCCAGATGGCAGTGATTATAGTGTCGAGGTCGAGAGAGATCGGCCCTGCGGAGTTTCAATTGCGCTCACGTGCGGTCCCGCGCATACGCTTCAGCTCAATTCAAGACGCGTTTTGTGGGTTTAAGAAAGTGACATCAGTTCTCTACATCCGGCTCTGCTATCCCGGCCATACTGATAATCTCCAGACCCATCTTGTGTACAACAAACACCCGCCCATCGTCGAAAGGAACCATTCCTGCTCCAATTGCGAGGCTGACGGACACAGGGCGGTGGATCGCCAGTGCCCCGTCTTCCAGCGAGAGCAGCAGCGTCGGAAGGCCAAAGACCCCACCGCGGGGTACCGCTACTTCCCGACTGAAGACCCCCGCACTTGGGCTTCCTCGGCATCGCCGCAACCGGCGGCGAGTGAGCCAGCAGCGACACAGCAGAGAGGAGGCGGAGGAATTGGGACTGGGAGGCTTACGGGAGGATATGCGGGGCAAGGAGGGGGAAATAGGGGAAGTGGGTATGGTGGTGTGGCTGATCAGGGGTGGGATGGACAGCGAGCGAGACTGGCGGGTAACATGTGGGCGTCAGACGGACGTCGCCAGCCGGCCATTTATGAGGCCTTCCAACGACAAGCAGACGGTCTGACGCAATCGCAGCGGAAGGGAATTCTGGGCAGGACGGCGATGGCGAATAGTGCGAAGGAAAGGAGCGGGAGTGGAGGAGGAGTGAACGGGAGGAAGGACGGGGGAGCGGCTGGTGCGGGAGGAGATAAGGAGGGAGAAACTCTGGATTGGGGAGATACTTCCCTGGCGGCTCGCCCACCTCTGAACAGCCTTTTCGCACATCAACCTACCACGCCTTCGCCTCTCTCTCAGGTGGTAACTCGGGACCCGGCCTCTGCTGCCGTGGACGGCGACGTATGAATACACGATCTCGGGGAGGTCCGCTGCCGCGAAAGCTGATGATCTGGCAGCAAAACCTGGACCGTGGACTCAACAATCAGCACGAGCTTCTACAGACAATGGGGAGAGACCGTTACCATTTTGCCGCACTACAAGAGCCATACGTGGGCCCGGGGAACGTAACAAGGGCGAACTCGCACTGGAGAGTGGTGTATCCGTCGGAGCATAGGAGAGAGGAGGGAGCGCCGAGACCGAGGGCAGTGATGTTGGTGAGCACCTCCCTACCGACGGACATGTGGTCGCAGATCTATATCCCGTCGATGGATGTGGTGGGCATCGAGTTGAGAGGCGCATTCAGCACCCTACGCATCATCAACGTATACAACGACGGCGACCACGACGGTAGTTTGGAGGCGGTACGCCCCGACCCCCACCTGCCCGTGCTGCGGCATGGTTGACGAAACCGTTGACCATTTCCTTCATTTCTGCCCAGCACACGAACAAGCTAGACGCGCACTACACGCCACCAACCGCCTCACCCGCTACTCCAAGCACCTGCTTTCCGATCCCAAGATGCTACCCGATCTCTTCGCGTACATCCAGCGCACAGGCCGATTCCATTCTGTCTTTGGAGACTTCAAGCCGCTAGACCGCCCCGAGTAGATTTCTTTTTAGATCCTTTTTCTCTCTCTCTCTCCTACGTATATTTTACTATTAAACATCACGACATCTAGTTCCCTCTAGAGGCTTTGGCCACATACCCCTATACCTCGCGGATTTCCCGCTTTGCAGCCGTCCCGTCACGGTTTTGCTAAGTTTTCGAGTACGAACGATTTTTACTGCTACCATTTTATGGACCCGATACGATACCCTACGATACACTAGCCAGATTTATATCTACCATATGTCTTAGACACACAGGATATAAAACAAAGATTCCAAAAAAAAAAAAAAAAACACCCGTAAAGATGGGGACGGTGGGCAGCCTTACCATCTTTTGTGAATTTATTTAAACCAACTTCGAGTGAGAGATACTATGACTCGGATTATTCCATAGCAGAGCAGCTTCGCTAAGCTGGAGATCCAAGTTTTGAACCAGGATCGATAAAATGGTGGTAACCGCGATAAAGGTGGTAATTGATCGTGATTTACAAGAAAGAAATGGATGGATGCATAACAAATTTTCCTGATGAAGGCGCAAGTATTGTGAACGGTGTCAGTCCGTGGTTTTGAACCGCGATAAAGGTGGCAGTTGATCGTGATTCACGGAAAAGACACGGAGAGGTATACAGAGGTTTGTATGCATAACAAGTTTTACTGACCGAGGTGCAAATATATTGCTAATTGTGTGAGGTGCGTGCATTACATACAGTGGCGACGGAAAGTTCTGCACGGGGGTGTTTGAGCCCATTTCTAGGCCACATGACTTCAAATAAAATAGTACCATGATCCATGAGCAATTTCAAGGTTTGTGTTGCAAATGCCTGACGATGCGCCCCACACCTTGTCTTGGAGAAGAAAAGACATCGATTTCGCAGGGCCCAAGAACCGACAATGGTAGACCCGAGTGATCGCGGCGACGCGGCCTCCCGCACATTTATTGACGACGAGTGCTATGCATTCGTGTAGTTCTCCAAATATATTGTTATGAAGTACATCGCTGACACAATGAGTCACAATATGCAGTCAATAATGCCCTACACTCTAGGCCCCCTACGTATGATTAATCCCTAGAGTTTAGGGTCCCCCGAAATCCGCCGGATGTTTGGCAAAGTCCTGGGCTCCTCAGCAATAATATTATTTCTACAATATTATCTGACCTGGGTGTTAGAGAGGAGCCAACCAGATTTTCAGAGGTATAATTTTATGCCCACCACATCACTGGGTTTGGCCGATGTAGGACCAGATGGGTAATAATATTATGCAACTTGAATACATCGGTTTGGCCTATGCACATTTTGATGGACTATAATATTTACCTGCCTTCAGGCCAGGGTTTAGCCAATCCAGTTACTGACCCCTGTAGTATTTTATTACCTGCATACTGGGGTTCAGCTGATGCAGGTCCTAGCGGACTTTAATATTTTGGGCCCAACAAGCTGAGCTTCAACTGATGCATTTCTGTGAGACTATAATATTTTGCACCCTGCATGTAAAGTTTCAGCCAATGTACCATATGAGAGCCTGTATTATTCTGCACCCCGGATTCCTAGGTTCAGCCAATGTACCATTTCAGAGACTATAATATTCTGTGCCCCACAACCCAGGGCTTGGCTGTTGCAATTTGTTATGTACTGTAATAATTTAAGTCCTGCATGCTCAGGTTTAGCCAATGCACTGTCTCAGAGACATTAATATTTTGAATCCACATGGCAGGGTTTGGCCCATGCAGATACTGACAGACTGTAATATTTTGCGACCTGCATCCTAGGGTTTGGCCTATGCAGGAATTGATTGATTGTAATATTCTGCAACTTACGAGCTTGGGTTTGGCTCATGTGTCTGAGACACCTACAGTTGTGGACAAACAAAGTCCACCAAAATGAAAGTCGAGTTTTTTTAGCTGAGATGAATGCTCCAATCGATAGATCTCGTCGAGAGCTCTTGATTGCACTATAAATTAAGTAATTCTGTCGAGCCGTTCCTCCGGAAAAGAGCATTTACAGTTGTGGACAAGCAAAGTCCACAAAGTACCTGTAGCCTTAACTAGACTTATTTAAGTCCCAATTCCAATTTTCCTGGGACCAGACTGGCAAAGAGTTCAAAAAACATGCTCCGAAGTTTTTCCCACGACAAAGTAGCGGCGCCAAATTTTTGGCCAAGATCCACAAAATAGATTTGCAAATAGAGACGATTCGCGAAAAAAGTGTTTATCCTTGTTTAGCATAGCCACAGTGATGCGATCAACGAAACGTCCCTCCAATTGATAGATCTCGTCGAGAGCTCTCGATTGCGCTATAAATTAAGTAATTCTGTCGAGCCGTTCCTCTGGAAAAGGGCATTTAGTATCCAGGAGGGTCCAAAATTTTAGCGGCCCCTTAAATATCGTGGGGAAAATATGAAAAATAGCGCAATCGACACGGCTCGTTGAGCTGCATCTGAATTTGTAAGAAAGCCAATATTTTATCGAGTGGTTCTTGCGCAATAAAATGTTCTTTCTTCGATCAAATGTCACGATTTTATGATCTGTTTGATGATTATATCGTTCAAATGTTGATTATATCGTTCAAATGTTGTCACACATTACGACCAGTATCGGTACGGTTCTACGGAGCTGCGATACCAATCTTGAACGCTTGCATCTCTCACATCGGGCCACATTGCACGAACTGGGATGTCTCGTTGATCGCATCACTGTGGCTATGCTAAACAAGAATAAACACTTTTTTCGCGAATCGTCTCTATTTGCAAATCTATTTTGTGGATCTTGATTTGGCGCCGCTACTTTGTCGTGGGGAAAACTTCGGAGCATGTTTTTTGAACTCTTCGGGCCAGTCTGGTCCCAGGAAAATTCAAATTGGGACGTAAATAAGTCTAGTTGAGGCTACAGGCAATTTGTGGACTTTGCTTGTCCACAACTGTAGGTTTGGCCGATGTGAACCTATAATATTTTGCCACCTGCAAGCTTAGGTTTGGCCTATCCACAAATTGATGATAGGCTGTAATATTTTGAGTCCTGAATACCCAGCTTCTGCTGATGCAGGACTATAATATTTTACCGCCTGCCTAGCTAGTAGCAGCTATTTTACCCATATTTTGACGCTCCGAGCAAGCAGTTTCCTAATTGGGACTAGTCTTTCCTGTGAGGTTCAGGACCTCGGAACCTCCGGGAATGTAAATTTGAGCCATTGGGAGCTCAAATACATTCTTTTGTACTTATCTCTCATGATTTCATGTTACTTTTCATTGCAGAACTTGGGAACAGCCTTCATGCTCAAGCACCCAGACTTCAGACACTGGCATGTTCTCTTTGATATATGTTGACTACTCAATGTATATATTGACAATGCCCGAGTCAGGAAGCTCTGGTATATTCGCTGCACTAGCAACAAAATCATACATTATATTCATTTTCACTTCAGCAAGGGCCTACTGGATGTATACTCATGGAGATAGAGTTTATTTCAGTGCTGAAAAATACCAATATAGTGTCGGTATAACATACTGCAAAACCAGGAGCATCCAAGAGATTATGTTATTTGACATATTTCTGGACATTCACAAAATTTCTCAACTATTCTTCCCTTTTACTGGGGGACGCATTTCATCTCGATATTGCCTCTCAATAAAGTGGAAAGCTCCAAAGCATCGTATCAGTCCTCGCGTCTCAAAGCTTATCGGTTCCGATCCTGCCATCCTCCCATAAATTCGCCTTATTCAAAAAAATTCACAGCACCCTTCATACGCATGCACTTCCTCACAAACCACGGTGCACGCACCACCCAACACACCTGCCAGCACTTTCATCATGATCCTCAGCAGGGAACGAGCTGGAAATGCAACCCTTGTTTCTCAGAAATGCTACTGCAGCAGCCAACGTTGAGTTCCGAATACAAGCGTCGGAACGAGGAGGCTACTTTTATTACTTTTGCCTTTCTGACTAAAGAATAGCAGCATTTATTACGTTCCGGGGAACCCGACTTGGATTTCGCACAGAAAGCATCCGGCCTTGGAGATGCAATTTATTTTTCCGCCTCGACCTTATTGAGCGAGTGAATCGTTTCCGCGGTCAAATAAAAGGCCGGATGTTCGGTGAGACCGCTACCTTAGGCGGTACTGGCGCCCTAGCGCACTTTCGGCGAAGAAACCCCCCTCACCCCAAGAAAAAAATCCACATGCGCGTCAGGGCCCGGGTCCGAATCGAACGGACTGCTCCACGTATACCCGAGAACCATGTTGACGTGGAGTGGATGCGCACCACACGCCTCCGAGCCTTATTTGCATAGTTCCGAACTATCACATGGAGAGCAAGACCGAATGAAAATGACTGTAGGTGGACCCGGGGCTTCCCTTGAAATGATAGTTGCGGAGAGTTTTACCGGGCTTACTATTATGGTTGTCGTAGTAATCACAGGTCAGAGATACATACCTGACCAACCTCTTTTGGGGCAGAGACAGAAGCGGACGAGCAAATTAATTGGGTTCTGGATTTTGGAACCAAGTCGATTCAATAGTATCTCAGAGCGTGCAGCTTCTGGACTTTTCATTTCCTATCGCATAAAAGTGAGGGGACGTCTCACAATAAGATGTCCTTGACTCGAATCGGCCACGAGCGTAAGTCAGTGAGGGAGTGCACACTTTCTCACCGATGATATGAGAGAGGTAGATATGCCTCACGATGCAGGGTTCGCAATATTCACATTCGACTTGTGGGTAGCCAGCATCAGAAAATCGGAAGCTTGAATATCCAGCGGCTACGGGTAGTATCGATGAGAAAGCCACATGAATGAGAAAAATAAAGAAAAAACACGGAACCGCCCAATCTATGGCCCATGTTCGAGTCGAACGAACACCTCCCGCGCAGAATTTATGATTTCCTCATGAACTCAGGCGAGTGCGCGCCACGCGCCGCTGGGACTTGTTCCTATTGATTCAGCACGTAATAGATATCTAAGTCTTCGGGTACACGAATCTCGGCATGTGCCAGGAGCGAGACCGGGACGATCAGCGGAGAGTCTCGGAGGCGAAATTTCAAGGGAAGGACGAATTTGATACACTGCCTTCGCGTCGGGGTAGGATGCGGCGTACTATATAGTCGAATAGACGTCGTACCTTTGGAAGGAGATATAGAGAGACACGGTGATACCTAAGAGATGCTGCGGAGGGGTCAGTCGTGATTGATGAGGACGACCGAACCATACCGTGCAAGCAGAGAAAGATATGGAATGCAATGTTCATAGGATGTTCAAGAAGTTGGAATTGGAATGTCCGGAGCCGTTGATGACCGGATTTGGAGAGAAGTCTCGAGGACTTGGTAGGCGCGAGGGGAGACTCCAGAGCTGCAAACGCAAGGGAATAGGATCGCGACCGAGCCAGTAAAGCCTTCAATTATATAGCCTCCAGGTACATGGCAAGAGAACAAAGGAAACAGGCCTGCCTGGATCATATGGGACGAAAGAAACTTAGAGCGGAAACAAGTCAATCCTAAGTCGACGTGGAGCCCTAAATCGGAGCATACAATCATTTTAGTATCTGCAAGGGAAGATAAGAGTGGCGGGATGGCAGAAGGAGAGTTGTGTAGGCTCTTTCAGCCCCAGAATGAGGTTCCCGCGCCTGCGAGCCAGCGACGGAATGCAGCAAAGATCGGATGGGCGGCGAAAGACCAACAAGTATTCGAAGCGGGGAAGTTCACCGGGCGCTCAGAATGTGCCAGTGGATCTTGAAACTCCTCCGACCCAGGCCAGCCGTGGTCCAGCCCGTGGAGAGGTGAGGGGAAGATAGGGCATCAAACCGTGCGTAATACGCCCACGGGCGTATCAATTACGCCGTATTTTATTTACGCCACGGCTAAAGCCGTACGTCAGGACCCGTGAAGAAAGCTCAAACGGGACGGGTCCCGTGCGTACCGTCCGTTTACGCCGTATTTACGGCCTTCACGCATGCCGGAGCTAAGCGGGATAATTTGAAGGTATTTTGGGGGGTATTTCACTTAATTTCAGAGCCATAGTAACCCCAGGAAGGTCTTAGACTTCTAAAGGTCTTTTTACAAGTCTCACATTGACCCAAATCGTTTGCGTACCTTAGGCCTGAGACATCGGCCCGTCATGCGGCGGTCTCGGGAACTCTGGATCACTAATATTTGACGTCGGCTAAGGCGGCACCGTGCAGTGGCTTCTCGGCAAACTTCGGAATGGGGTTCAATGAGGAGACGGCAACGATTCGGCATCTCCACAATGCTGCTTTGATGTCTGATTTAGGACCCCGTAATTTACGCGTAAACGGACGGTTACGGCCCTACGTATACGGGTCAAGCCGTACCGTTCCCGTGCCGTCTGAGAACCAGCCGAGGCCGCTGACGGGACGCGGGCGTAACCGTATTTACGCCACGTAATCCCGTAAAATTACGGGACGGCTTGATGCCCTAGGGGAAGATTCGGAAGAACAGTCAGAGATTGATCGGATACTCCGGCCCGAGCACAGGCTTCAACGTCATCACTGGTTCTTGTCGACGACCACCACAAGGACCCATGATAATGGTCGGGAAGGCCTGATTTTGATTTTGGCAAAATGTCAGGACAATTTTTTTATTCCCACGCTTTCTGAGGAAGCCAAAATCGTTCTTTTCGCGAAAGGAGCGTTTTCGATTTTTTTTTCGCGAAATTTTGGGCCTTAAATGTCAGGATTCGCACATCAGGCCTTCCCGACCATTATCATGGGTCCTCCACCACAGCACGGTCTCTCTAGCCTTATCTCGGATGCCTAAGCGCACATTCACTGTCAGTGCTCATTCTGGCTCTATTACTCTGCGAAGTCTCTTGTATCTCTCGGTTCTGCCGGCATCTTGCCTGACGAGAATCTGCCGCAGCGCCACTTGAAACTCTTGTGACGACGTTCATCCTCAGGCCTCAGCATTTAAAACCTATCTATTCTGGCATTAGATCTATCCGGAATCCCCACTATTTGTCTCGTTCAACGCATGCTTCATCTCTAATGCACTAAATATTACATCGGCGAGGTTCCTGTATTTGTGCACCTCTGACCACCTCAAAAGCACGCTCCATCCATTTAGACTTGGTACAGACTTCCAGGCCCACCCATCTCGCCTCCCAGATGTCCCTTTGGCATCATTACAATGCTACCGCTCGTCGAGCCTCATCCTCCTTCAATCGAGTTCTTGCTCTCGATTATCGTAACCTGACAATGAAATGACTCGGACTACTTACTGCATTATGGACTCCATGGCACAAAAGCGGTCGTATTGCGAACCCGTTTCCGACCGGCAACTTCCTGGATAAAAGCCCACATGTTTAATGAAAGGAAGCAATATTGTTCAGCTCCAGATCTCTTTCTCTTTCTCGAACAATTTTCCGTTCAATAGTCTGTAACTCAGCAATGTCGACGTGTGTCACCCGAGTTCATCCTTGAATCTCGATGACTTCTGTTTCGACGGTCGTACATGTATGTCTAGTTTCCATTAACACCAGATACAGACTCGACGGTCGGTCTGCAACTGCGATGAGTACGACCGTTTGCGGTGTAGCAGAAGTTGCCCGTTCGACCCGGGCTCGAGTCATTTGGTATCCATGATTGTCGGCAATTTTTTGGTTTGTGAAGTCAATCATCCTCGTTGGTTGATATTTTGCATAGTCTCGTTCTCGTCGACTGACTTCCCCATTTGAACCATCATTCGCCTCGGGCAATGAACTCCAATGTACTAATTCAAACCTCACGAGATCCGCAGTCGTGCTTCCGGAGGATTCCACGCATCCTCGTCACACCCGAGACAGCACAGGCGGTCTCATAGATCTACGTGACAGACATAGAAGGAGATTATGTTCCTCATGCCCGTTCCCATTCCTTCTGAAAAAAATCCTTCCAGAAGGCCCGGGCCTGATTCGAACAGACCTCTCACGATATCCAGTCAAGACAATCTCATCATACGATGTGAGTGCGCGCCGCACGCCGCCGGGCCTAATTAACCTCCTTGTTTCCCTCCATTCATGCGACACTAACCCGAGACTTACCTCATGTTGAACTTTGGTCCTTTGAAAATGGACGACAAGACTGCAGATAATTCATGGCCCGTGCTCGGATTGAACGAGCAATTCCACCCTTGCTGGTGGGCCCCAGGTCTGCTTACTTAAGTGCTTGCTTGATTTCCTTGGATGCACACTGCGTTTTACCGCTAATACCTGTAAAGTATTACTAAAAAGGTGCAAGATCTTCAAATTATTAATAATTGTGGTCCAGGTTTGATTCGAACAGACTCGTCCTGCGCAATTGTGTATAGGGAATGTTTTCGGGCTGCTTCTGAGGCTCCGGGCCAAAAAAATGGGCAAACATTATATATGCTGCAGAACTACAACCCACTGACCTCAACCTAGGCCCTATGTAACACATTTTCCAGTACTTCTTACCTTTACTCTGTACCAAACAGCCTTACACTGACAGTGTAGGTGTTTCTCACATATTAATTACAGGCACAGGCATCTCGTCCCATGTGAGAAATGTAATTTACATATTAATAACAGTTTAGAAAGGTACCGTTATTTAACATGGACTTTCTTGGACGGCGCTAATCGCTATCGTGCTCCTCATGGCAGTCTCATGGCCGTGCAAGAGAGCCGCGGGCGATCGCAGGAACCGAGACGGGAATACATGTGCCAGCTGTGGAGTTAGGTCCGATCAATGTCGGTGATTAAGAGCGTTATTAACTTTACGGCCGCCAATGATAGATCCGGTTGAAAAGGGAGTTGGTGGCACCTCTTCGTCTCACAGGTTGTTGGACTTTGCCTGCAAAGAGTACCCCAGTTCATTGCCTGCATTCCCCTGGACTGATGTTTTTTTTCTATCTTTGAATCATCACTATTGAATCTCCGCTGTCAGTGCGAGATGAATCATGTAAGAGCGCTGTCATGCCGAAGCGCCACTGTGATTCCAAGTTCGGCCCCCACGTAAGTACTGTACCCGAACAATAATGCGACGACTCCTCACCCTGGGAACCACGGCTACTACCCAGCTCAAAAACTCTGAGCTCAAAATTCGACTAATCTGTATTATGAACAGGCCTCCTGCAGTTTATTCGGGATATGGAAGCGTCACTGTCAGCTGGCTGTCGGCGCCGAAGCGCCACATCAATTAAAGTTTGACGTCCATGTTAAGTCTAAGCGTACAGCACGCGAACAATGCGGCTAACCACTTCCCCGGATGTCCCCTCACAGCCTTGTATCCAATTTAAAGTGCAACGTGTTCCGTGCATGCTCCTCCGACCCTTCCCCTTATACTTGTCTTTGCCCCAATACATTCGTCGTGCTACGACCCCAAAGTCTATTGCAGTACTACATCCTCTTCGGTCAGTTCTGTCTCTCATGTGAACTTGGGCCCAGGCTGATATGGTGTTGTCCCTCGTGTATAAGCTCGACATTTACTCAGAATGGCTATGGCTCATCAACCTAGTGAATCCTACACACTTAATGTGCAAGGTGCGAGAGAAATTAATTAGGACGCTGAAATCAGTATTTATTTTATCCAGGAGGCACAGGAGGCCTTGGTGGACTGGGCAGTGACCAGGGACACGGTGGTCGTGGAGGCGATGGGCTTGGCCCCACTCTGAATATCGGAACTGCCACTGTGCATGTTCAGGGGGTAGCAGAACTGAAGATTCAGCATCGAGACACCATCCTCAACTGGCTTTCGCCGATCAATTTCTTTCTACTACAAGCAGATATTTCACAGATGCGGGTGAAGGGGACTGGTGGATGGCTACTTGAAGATCCTCTCTTTAAGCAATGGGAATCTGGTTCTGGAAGCACGCTTTGGTGCCATGGAATTCGTATGTAATTCATCACCCTTATATGTTCCCCAGACTGACCAAGCTGAAATTTCCAGCTGGTGCTGGGAAAACAGTCCTTGTGTGCGTTCATTCTCCACATTAAGTGGCTACCGCTGATGACAACAATCCAAGGTCAATGGTTGTGGATCATCTCAGTGCAGCATTCCTAAACAACAAGGATATCGGTGTAGCTTGCATTTATTTGAACCACAAGGACATCGACAGCCAAACACCATCTAGGCTTCTCGCAGGTCTCTGGAGACAGCTTGTACTTGACAGGGATATTGGCTCCATTGCGGAGAGGTTATACATACAGCACAGAGAGAAGGGCACTGCACCATCCCTGGAGGAAGTTGTCAAAGTACTCCACTCTAGCCTCAAGGAGTTTTCAAAGGTCTTTGTTATCATTGATGCACTGGATGAATATCCCGAGGATCAACGTTTCATCCTACTCAAACATCTCGTAGAACAGATGGGTCTCAATCTCAATGTGAACTTGATGGTCACTTCACGACCCCATGTTCCTGCTGGGCCTAGTCTTCCAAATGTTGAAACTCTAGAGATCGGTGCAATGCCAGAGGATATTCAAAGATTTGTCAATGCACAGATTGACTCATCAACACGTCTGTCCAAGCATGTCCAGAGGCAACCCAATCTACGAGAAAGCATCCATTCCAAAATCAGCAGTAAATCTGTAGATGGAATGTAAGCTGTGATTAAATAATTATTGTTGGAAAGAGACTGACATAAATTGTGACCAGGTTCCTTCTTGCCAAGCTTCACATTGATTCTCTGAGCACAAAGAATACAATCCGGGAAGTTCGAGAAGCTCTCAACACCCTCCCAAAGAGTCTTTATGGCAGCTATGAAATTGCAATACAGCGAATTGATGCGCAGAGCAATGACGACAGAGAGACAGCTCATTCAACCATTACTTGGGTTGCAAATGCAAAAAGACCATTAACAGTTGAAGAATTACAAGTGGCTCTTGCTGTTAAACCAGGCATGAAAAAGTTGGATGAGGAGGATCTGACTGACATGGATACTATTCTCTCTGTCTGTGCTGGGCTTGTCATTGTGGACAAGAAATCTTATGTGGTACGACTTGTTCACTACACCACACAGGAATATCTGGACAGCATTCAGGCCTTGCATTTCCCAGATGCACAAACAGAGATAACACGCACTCTGCTCACAGTCCTTGCCTTTGATGGATATCCAGATCAGTCCTGGAGTGATTGGAGGGCCACTCCACCCCTGCTTCTTGAGTATTCTCAACATTGCTTTGCACATGCTGCTGGGAAGCCTGAAGATCAGCTCAGAGAAAATCTTCTGGAGTTTCTTGATCAAGCCCCTCAGTGGAATAAAACAATGATGTGGATATGGCACTCCCCACCATGGAATTATTCTGATTGGCCATCACAACCCTCTGCATTGTGGATTGCTGCAGCCGCAAACCTTGGGGAAACTGCAAAGTTTCTATTGGAGGGGCCACTTTCACACGACTATTCAGGAACAGAGATCATAGTGGCATCATACTATGGTCATCTTGATATCGTTCAGTTGCTAGTGGAGAATGGCGCAGATGCCAATGCACAGAGTGAACAATATGTTTCTGCATTTTATGTAGCATTGGTCAAGCACCACCAAAACATTGCAGAGCTGCTCCTCAGCAACCTCAACAAGTGCATCTCCAAGCACAGAGATGCTGTTCATCTAACTCCAGATAGTCATCCCGATGAGCTTGCCAACCTGAACAACATTGGAAATTCAGTGCAAACTTCGTAACTTGAGACTCGGTCGTGACATGTATCTTCGTCTCGATGAGTTCAGAGCTTGAGAGTAGAACGTCGGAGCGCACCTGAACTCCCTTTCCCGCCGGGAACAAATTCCCCATCTCGAACACGGGCTGCTTGCCATTCTCCTGGAAGCTCCGGGCGGTGCTGGGTGGGGTTTCCAAGGTGCGCGTGTACAGCGTAATCGTATTGGGGCTATTTGGAATATTGTCGTTTTCAGTCCGGTGGCGGTTGCCGCCGGACGTGCTGACGGAAGCGTGCTGCGACGGGCCGCCTGTGACCCAGAATATCGCGGCGGCGTTGAATATGACCTGCGGGTGCAAGTTGGTTCGAAAATTCGGCAGCAAATGTATACAGTACACGTACATCCGTTGCACAGCTCGCAAGGCAGACCCAGCCGAGTTGCCGTCCTTTCAAGGCAGTGAGGACGGAAATGTTGACCTAGCAGGAGGAATGTAAAATCAGTTCTTGTTCAGCGGCATATGGAATTCAACTGACCGTGGATGTCGTGAGCGCCGCTGCTGATGCGCTGCGGGAGGTTAGCGAAAAATCGCGGAACGATAGCAGAACAGATATACACAAGTGTCCGAGTAGCCACGCCCCGCAACCGTGCGTTTGAAGGCGCCGAACGGAACAGCGGCCACAGGAACAGTCCCGTCAGAAGGATGTTGATATATCTGAATGTGACGTCAAGGACGGTTGGATTGACGGGTCTTCTGTACTCACAGATCATAAGAAAGCAATGGGATCGAAGCAATGGGCTTGAGGCCGATAACGCCTGAGGCAGAGTTAGTGCCGTACAAGGGTTTTGCAGAACAAACTCACAGGCGCCGTCGCCTGGGCGGAATTCGTCAATGCGTCCTTGAACCTGCGTTAGATATTTGGAAAGGAGGATACGGATGCGAAGATGACATACCCAAGAGCATGCCCAGAACAACAGCGGAGTACAGGAATACGGTTGCGATGCAAATGAGATAGGCCGGAGAGCGCCAGCGGCTGCTGCCGGTGTCCCAAACAATATACACTTTCTCAGCTATAAACAGGCGTTAGTCCCCGATACGATTTAAGAGAAGGATAGATTACTCAAGAACGCATATATGAGGAGTTTCGACGACGAGTAGAACAAGACACAGAGGAGGATTCCGGCAGTGCACGCGCCAGAATTCATTTGCAGACCCACGCCAAAGATCAGAAGGCCGGCTGGGCCAGGCGTTCAGTTATGACTGCGCCACTCAATGAAAAATCTCACTCACAAGAAAACATGAACAGGTACGAGTCCAAGAAAAAAACCAGGAGAACACAGACGCGTGGCCAGGTCAAACGCCCCCATGCCTCCCTTGTGGTCAGACCCTCGCCCGAAAATCTCCAAGAAAAGAAGAACGTGAGGGCCGTAACTCCTGCAGAGGGTAGTAAAGTCAGTGTTCATTCCGAAAGAAAGAATCCTTACCCAGAAAGTGAACCGCGGCGATCACTGCCTGTAGCGCCGCCGTCGGGAACATGGAGTAGGCCATGGCGCGAGAACGATGAACGAGGTGGGATTTTCGGATGGTTACAACCGCACCACGCGAGTATAATATATCCACCCCACCGGCAAAACTGTAAACTGTGCCTGAACTCCTAGCTAAACTCTACAGGGGCAGTATGAGCAAAAGATTCCAATTTGTTGCAATCGCACCCACAGGAATAAAATTTCGCCGCCAAGGCCGATGTCGCCGGCACAGGGGTCGACTTCAAACGTTACCACGGCGAGATTGTTGAGATACAGACTCTCCTGAGTGCTGAATCCGAAATGCGAGACAAAGTACGATTCGTAAAGTCCGGGACAGTGCAGCAGACATTGTGTATGAAAGGTGGCGAAAAACTGCAGAGCCCAAATCCCAAGAACGCCGCATGTCAAACTCCGCCTGTCACGGCGAAGGCAAACAAACAAACACTTGTCAGCCTCTTCCTCCCTCTTTCCAGTTTCCTTCCCGCTCCTCGCCGCACTCATTACTTACAGTCCCTAATTGCCGCAACATTCTCCCACTGTTGAGTCCAGAATCTAGTCACATCAGGAAAAACTCCACGGGAAATAGCTGGGTGGTTAGACATGTAGTCACAAATAGTGGTGCATAGCTGTGATAGCTCTGGCTCACCAGTCAGTAGTTCTTCAGTGCTACAATAGCCATATGTGATGGCTACGGAGATCAACATAGCTCGCACTGTGCCATCAGCAAAACTACACATTTGTCTTTCAGATCTTACATCTTTTATGTAACTGGCATCTTTACTGCTTTTCGTTGTTTCTGAAGGAATTAAATTCGAATCAGCACCATCTAAACGAGCATGGATAGTAATATCCAAGGACCAGGAATGACTGGCACCCGAAATTCGCGACTCCACATACCAACCACATACTCCTCCGAATCTGCTTCTGAATCTTCAACCAAATATAAATTTTCTAGTGGGATGTGCACTAGGTGGTACACCACATAACCGGTTGAGGGCTTCCACGAGGACTTAGAGGAGTTGCAGGCTGAAGGATAAGTTCGAGAGACAGGCAGATTGATCATCAATTCGCCTTGAACGATTAATCATTGATCGTAACACAAGTTGTTCAAACTCCGATGAAGGTCCGTGCGCGTGATTCCATCAAAGATGGTTGGTTGATGTCGTACTCGCTTGCTCCTTGCCTCCCGCCTCCATCTTCCCTTTTCCTCCTCCCCTCATTTACCCGTCCGCTCGTCGTTCCCTCAAGCACGCTATACCTCAAGTTAGCCCGAACTTCCAAGAGGTCAAGGCATCAAGATACTACTCCCCAAGACCACAATCTGCCAATATGCCCAAGCAGTTCATCGTCCAGCCCCTCATTACCTCAAGTTAGGACGTCAAGAGGTCAAGGCGTCAATATACTATACCATGAGACCACAAAATCTGCCCAGACACCCAAGCACTTTGTTAGCTCCTCGAACTCACTCACATCAAGATGCCTCCTCGCTCCATCGTTCTGAGTGTCTAAGATCCTCGGCTCTGTCTTTCCTTCTATGTTACTGGGATCCTTCTATAGGGTGAGTCATTGGTCCATTGACAGTCCGTTGTTCACACCTCCAAGTAGTGCCGCCTCCCCACGAAAGCCGCGTGTCCCTCCCCTCCCCCCAATTGCACCCTCTTCCTTGCCCGCCTTCTTGTTCGACACGTCCATTCCCTTGCCCATCGTTGGTTAATCAGACTGTCTGTAGTAACTAGTTAACGAATGAATTCCCATTTGCTCTTTTTGATGGTTTCTTCAATGGGCCGACACCGGACTATGTTGAGCTCCCAGTACTACTGAGTGCTATGGGCACTGTGAAGCTATGAAGCTATGGTGGGTATATGAGCCTCACGCAAGCTATAGTTAACTCCGTAGCAGTCTGTAACTCCCGCCTGTCCCTACAAACCAGGGACTTAGCTACGGGGCTACTGTGGCTATATTGGCTATATTGTGCTAGGTTGCAACCTCATTTTTTCCTGATGCATTGAGGCTGTCGCCGTCGAGATCCTAGGCATCTGGCTGCGTGCGCGTGCCAGGGGCCGCGAGGTTCGACCCAATGTTCACTCCACCCGTAACTTACTCACAATCAGCGGCGCATGCATGCCATAGAGGCCTCGATTCCCCCGCTTCCCCTTCTCCCTCCCCCTGCGGGCCAGTTCGCCCTGAGCTCTCATCCGCGCTCCACACGCGCCCGCACACCTCGCCACTTCCGACAAGGACGGCCACGCCCCGAGCGTCACGCGACGCGGAGTTGATATTGACGTGAACCAGCATAGCCCTCCAATGTGGTGTGCTCATCCGGACTTGATCTAAATCTTCGTTTTATTTGGGGTTCTATATGAGGCAATGGTATACAGTGCTTCAATATGGTCCACAAGGAAAACCAGGCGGCTTCAAGACCTGCACGTCTGCGGTGGTGAAGCGATGACGTCGTTGTGGAGTGGTAAGCACAAATTGAGTATCAATTTTTACGAAACCCCTCTATTGTTTCGAAAACGGCTGTATCTGTAGAGGGCGAGTGGTCACGAGTGTCTGTTGAGTTGACAGAAGACTGCTGAAGCATCAGAATGTTTCAACTCCACCGTAATAAAAATCTAGGTCAATCGGAGCAAAATAGGTCCCATGGGACATGTTCTCCGCTCAACCACTGAAAATCACGGGAATCTATCCCAAAAAGGAAATTTTCGATGTCGATAAAAAAACCGAGGAGACGAGGCCCTCCGCCCTTTCCTGCCGAATCGAATGAGCCCATTTCCAGGGCAAATGGTTGAGAAATGATCCCACAATTGCTGTTGTCGTGAAAACTTACAAAAAAAAAAAAAAACACGCCGCGCCCTAAGTTCTGCAAACAGCTGTAAGTCACGTTTCGCCTGTCGAGATGTTGAGATTTCGCTTTGCCGACGGCGAACCCCCGGGACTCGGAATCGGCCGTGCGTTGGCGAGCTCGGAATCCACTGGGGTTTCCCCAACAAGCTGTGGACCCTGCCGAAGGTGCGGACCGAGCGCAACCCCGGATCCGAGAATTATACACGTGATCTGTTTACCTTTCTGACCAGAACTTAGAAAATACAAGTACCAAGTAGAATGAGGTCTGTCAGATATCTTCGCCTGCCCTAGAATAATTGACTCAGTGTTCAAAATAATTATTTTACCGTGGCCCTTAACTATATAGTCGTATTTTTTTTCCTGATTATCCACAGTGCACGTAAGCGAGTGCTTTCCGGCCCGAAAATGTGTTAAGTCCACTAGATCTGGCAGACATTCACAGGACCCAGGAGTATCAAAAAAAAGCACGAGTTTTTGCCAGGCAACGCCACGACCCTAATGCAGATTTCGACAGTCGCTCAAACCCATCGAATACATCATGCAGCAGATTCAAAATGTTGTGACTTTTAACGAGTTCCCTGCGCTGTGTTGCAAGAACAGACATGATCCCAGTAACAGAAGAACCAAGAGATCTTGCAACAATGGCTAAGTGAGCATTGGGCAGAAATGCAGACAAAATAATGATATGAACAGCAGAGCTGGAAGCTGTACACCCGACATGAGGAAGAGCTAACAATACATTATTCAGTAATACAGTGGTACGCATGCCTGAAAGCAAAGGATACACAAGGGCCTGTCTAGCCTGATCAAGACCTAGCCCTCGAAATGGGATACCATGATAATCCAAGTAAGCGAAAACGTGTGAAGATCACCCGAAAGTATATTGCGCATAGGATCAGAAGATGTGAACGATACATCCAGGTCGGAATACGACGTCAAAGGGGAGACAGGCACATGTTGAACGCGAGATTGTGATGCACTAGCAATAGCTCGAGTGGACGACGAGGGCTTGAATGTAAACACTTCAGAGGAAATTGATACAGCTTTTGTAGCACCAGACTGAGAGGGTCCAACAGTAATAAAATTATCAGGAGTATGACTACATTGACCATGATCAAAATTATTATCATTATGTCCACACGTAGGTGTATGGGAATGTGAAGTGTACGTGTGCGTACGGTGATGCGCGAATGTGTCATTTAAATGAGGTGCAGACACCTCATTCCGTGCAATGGGGATTGCACCAAAAGCAGAAGAGAATGGATAGAAAGGAGGTTCCGGACAGGAAGGAGACTCACGAATAGCATTTGGAAAGCCATTGAACATAGGATAATCGAAGCGAGGGAGGGCTACTGAGAACACAGTTTAGTAGCAGAAGGTATTAGGAGCATTGCATGGCACGTACCGAAGCTTGAATCCGGCACGGGATGGAGTGAAGATGACGACATGGGGGCAACCAAGGCCGAAGAATTGAGGGATGCTGGCCAAATAAAAATTAGAGTAGGAACGGTCAATGCGCGATGCCCAGCGTAACCTCATGCACGCATGGCTATCTACCCCATCTTTAAGAAGCGGCTGCACAGTGCGGCTTTCGCAGGGAGTTGTGGGTTCGCCCTCCCTGTGCGTGGTCTCCGACTTGATTCTTGATGAGCGCGAGCGCAGGGTATCTTAATTAGTTAGCCGTATGTAATATTCTATATGCTGAATACATCGCTATTCTGCTATTTCAATTGTTTCGAGTGATTAGATGAAATTATATTGAAACTATATGCGCTACCTTACTGCTACCTTGCAGCTACTGAGAGGCTGTGCCAAATCTACTGAGAGCTACCAGGCTTTAGCGGGGCTGCTACTGGGTTCTCCCACCGGGGGGACCTGTCTACCCAGCTACCCTGACTACTGGCACTACCGGGTGCTACCCAGACATGTGGTTTTTTCCTGATGATGGCTTTGACCTGGCTACAAGAAACAATATGTTGGTGCTCATATAATTTTTGAGAAGACTGGGAATGCAGGAAAGCTAACACTGCTACGACACATATCTAACTGGTAGATCCAGGCACTTACTGTAGATTGTTGGATTTAGAGCCTAGGGATGTAGCAAAGCTCAGTGACCCTCTGCAAATGCGCAGGGGTCTCGGTAGAATTTCTATGGTACTTATACAAACGGATGAGTAATATGTACGAAAAGAGGTAAATGTAAACCATAAGAGAACAGTGCGTGCATGAGTCCGTAGAAGTCGGTATAAGTAATGAGGCAGGGAAGCATGTGAGGAAAGAGTCGGGATGAGTCGCAGAAGTGTGCATAGTCGGTGGAAATGATCTTCCGCGGCAGGAAATTGAAGACTATCGCATGTTCTGTGAGAATTCAACAATCCCCAAAGTTAAGAGTCCGTGATTTCTTCAGCAACCTTTGCTCCACATTATCCGGATGTTGACCAATTTCCAGCTTGGTGGGCACATAAAATTAGCTATCCATGGCTCCTCCCATCTTTGAATCGCTGTCTTACACGGATGAGCGAAGTCTACTGGGATCTTACCCCGGGAGATACAAATCCCATTGAGGGGAGCCTGTGCAGGACAATCAAGTCAACCACACCAATCTTAAGCTACTGGAAGCCATTCTATCGTAAGATTCATCTAGCTCACCTGATTTATTGGTATGATCTAACTTGGTACAAGTGCTCGAGACTACGACAAAAATACTGCGCGACTCATCAAGGGAGCATTGGGATCCGGGGTACTCGAGAACGGCAACAACAGTCTACAAGCCCGCTTTGCAGCCTCGGCGCGTCGTCAGGCTCGGAGAAAGGTAGTATCAGCAGAGAAGGCCAAAGCTGATGGGGGCAGATTGCTGAAAGATAAACTTCGGGTCTCACAGCAGCAGGCAAAAGACTAGGATGCAGAAATCCAACGTCTTAAGTCACAGATAGATGCTCTGACAGCCCATGTAGACACTCCCCTCGACCCCACCCCCCGGCAACGTGAATCTGATTTGGCCTATGTCTGCTATTCTATACTGACACTGTTCCCAGGTCGTTCATACATAGATGTCGACTTGCCCAGCCCTTCTGAAACTCCCACTGCTGGCCCATCAAGATTGCCGGAACTGAATCTTTTCAAGTTGCCCGGCCGCTAACGCAAAGAACCAACTTCTGACTTGGACTACGAGATGGCATTGAAGTCTGATGTTCTCGACCCTACCATTCACCGCATTGCGTATGGAACCAGTGATCCTGTGGAGGTTCCACTGTACCCATTGGGTGATTCAGACGATGAAATTCTACATAGCGTCTGATCCTTACCGTCTATCGCTCGTCGTCTTCTGCCCAATCTTTGCCACCGATGCTTTCGTCGAAGTTCTCGGCTCTTTCGCTCTTTTATACCATAGTCGCTCTTTCAGGTAATGTACCTCTCTTCCTCCTGGCATTCGTTTGACTGAAAGCAATCACGATTGCATCTGCAGGCATCGTGAGGGGAGAGGAGGTTACACGTACTGTACTCTCGTCGCTCCAGCTATCGGCATCACGAGCGTTTCTGTTCTTGGAGTTCAAGGTGACGAAACCACCTTTGCGCTGTATCAGACTGCGGACGATGGTGCTACGACTTTCATTCGTGACTCTTTTCCTCCTGCGTGTATAGACAGATCCAAAAATCCTCTTTTAGAAACGATGGTAGCGGATGCAACCAACATCGTCGACCTCTTCCCTGCCCCGTCATTCTTTTGCGACTTTCACGAGACTGCGACGGGAAAGATGCAATGTGTTGAAGTATATATGAAACGTCCACAGGGGTTACTATCTCGGTTGCGGTGCAGACTTTGCTCTATGCTGTGGATGATGCGAGCACGGTGTCTCCGACGTGAGTTTCGGTCCCAATTAGCTTCCTTTGTGGATATGATATCTTGGTTTCGGTGCCACACAGGGCTACCGCTCCGTCTACTCAACCTTCAGTTACAGGAGAAAGGCACCCGAGCATGACGCCGGCGGCGGCGGCACAGGCAATTTGTGGACTTTTGCTTGTCCACAACTGTATGGAAGAAATGACAAAAGGTATACCCATTTGGTGGACGGGGCCGCGAATGCGGGGAGAGCGCCCGAAGATGGCGTAGTGGAAGGAGCGGATGATGTCTGTGACACATTAGGAGAGCTAGGGAAGACAACGTGAGATGGTGTCAATGCTAGAGGAGATGGTATCCTTACCTTGCGCTGACGGACGAGCCTGATGGGGTGGAGACGGAACTACGGAGAGAGAGGTTTAGAAAGACGGCTAGGAAGAGATGGCTAACGTACGTTGCTCCGGTAGCCGTATTGGTACTCTGGGTGTCCGGCGAGCTGGATGAGGTGGGGAGGGAACTATGAAAAGCGAGTTAGAGGAAAAATGGCCAAAACGAGGAGAAAGAGAGAATTAACATACGCGCCCGAGCCAGGCGGGTGCGGAGACGCGGTAGAGACTCGGGGGTGGCGCGGAGAGAGGCCCGGTGTTTGGGTCGCCGTCGCGGAATTTCTGTCTGCCCAGCGGGAGTGCGGTCTGCCTCGAGGTGCGTTAGGACACAATGATATGATTTCTTTTGAAAATAAGATAAGGATACCTCGCAGTTCGCGGACGAGGCTCTCCAACTCAGCAATCCAATTCAGCAGTCGGGTATTTTCAACGGAGGGGTCGTCTCTGCGCGCCATCAACTCCCATTTGCCTGGTTGCTCAAGTTAATCTTTTACCTGAGTGTGGGGTCGTCAACTTCGTAGACACACAGTCCAGTCTGTATCGTTGATGAATTACTGGTCGTTTTCAATATGCCAATGCACCTACCAGACCGAGCTGGATGCATCGCTGGCAGGGGCGTTTTTGGTCGCACTATGCACCTAGTTATTGTCATTGTCATTGTTCAACACCAAGTTGCACTGACCTTCCGTTTGGTGGTGTGGCAGTTGAGACGACTCTGAGTTGTCCTGTTCCGCCGGCGCTTCCTTGAATGCACGTAAGTGTTTCGTCGAATGGAAGGAAGGGGACGCGCACTGGTCGGTATCGAACTCGAGGTCCATCATCTCGCCCTTGATAGATGGATGGTGTCTTTTTCCCTGCTTCCAAGGATTTAAGCAAACGGGCAATGAGTTGCGGGTTTCACGGCGGACGTACGGATTCTATGTATTGTTATACTGTACAGCATGTCAACTCCTACTCCATTATGATCGAATTAGAGTTGCTTGCTTCTTACATACCAAACCCCTGGTTCGGTCGACAACGGAGTAATTTTCATGGTACGGTTACTACGGCAAGAGACTACACTGCCCGTCATCCCACGGCGCTTTTGGCAGTAAACATGGGGACTGGCAATGTAAAGGGATTTGATGTCCATATACTGATGGCCTTCGGTGCAGCCTCAACGGTCAACATTTTGATTATACATGGAGAAGGTGATTCGTGTAGTGTTGAATGCTCCGTGTATTCTGCGAGCCAGAATGTTTATTTTCTGCTTTATTCGTTCGTCATGAATTATTTTGCGTTTTTTCCTGTGTTTCAGACCCAAATTCCATAGGGTTTCTGCGCAGATTTTAACAATTCTGCCGTGGCAGAATACATGAAGATGCATCTCAAATGGTGTATACAATTGAGTTTGGATTTTTAGAGTGACTGGGGAGGGCTGCAGCGACGTCGCGAGGGAAACAAACAAGGGACAAACAGGTAGGCAGAATAAATTCAAAGTCGATTCAAAAGTGAATGGCATCAGACTTTTGGCAGTTGTTGTCAGAAAGGTACAGTATTTTGGCGGTCCTTACACACTTCTAAACTTTAGTTGTAGGCAGAATAAATTCAAAGTCGATTCAAAGGTGAATGGCATCAGACTTTTGACAGTTGTTGTCAGAAAGGTACAGTATTTTGGCGGTCCTTACACACTATCACTCCTTTACACACTCGGGCATATCTCTCTCAGTTGTGCACCAAATATTCTGGTATTTTGAGGGGACCTTGTCTCACTCATACTATATGAATGTCCAAGATTAGCTTCCCCTCCCGCACCGACTGTGATGTCTGTCTGGCACAAGGGGCATCTCATTTTGCGGTTTGCGCGACTATCTGGATCACCGCTCGCAAATGAAAACTACAAAGATTACAGTCAATATCTTGCATGAATGGTTGAAGAGGCACCGACTGTGTGTTGATGGCCTCCCGTCGCCGGGGGATCCTTTGCCATTTGAGGATAGGGATAGACAGTGCTTCTGGAAGCAAAAGGACGTAATCGTTTGATTGTGATGCTTCAGACGCCGGGATTAACACCGCCAAACACCATCAAAGGTGTCCTCGAGCTTTTCAGAACTTCCGCGTGGCTCAATACGACCCTCCTGTACCTCCAACCTGCCAAAAGTGACCAAATGTCCCGCTACGTAGAATACACATATTTTTTTTTTCGCCCACGACGGGACCCCTCCCCCCCTCCCATATAACTTATTATAAGGAAATTCCTTATCTTGACAGCCCCTTGGTTTTGTGCAGATGATGAATAATGGTCTGGAGGATTGCGAACTCGAAGGATTAGCTACGAAAGTTGCACGACACCATAAGGAAGGTACTTGGAAGGCACATCCCAGATATTGAGGCAGAGGGAGGCTGGGACAAGGAGAATCGAGCGCCTCGTCATCGTGGTGGTGGGAAAGGACTCGAGTGTGGTCAGGTTTGGGTCTGGTGCCGAGAGCCGGCAACACACTGAACACAGCGAGTTTTACAAAGTCCAAAAACTCGAGAAAGGTGAAAGAAAAGGTGTGTAATATATGCGGCCAATACATGATGTTCTGTCTAAATAATGGAGGGCCAATATTTGGGCCAATATCCTGCCAATATCCGGCCAATACACCATATATTGGCCGCATAATGGCCGGCGCGTATTTGCCTCAAAGTCCGGTGCTTTCCCCGCACATAAGGAAACATCGTCAGGATCTGTATTTTTGTTGAACTGATTGCACTGGAAATTTCGAACCAATGTGCGTTGACTCTGGTTCAAGTGCCTTTGAAATGAACATGGTCAGCACTGGCCTGACTGAATGACTGAAATCAAAGTATATACCTCAAATGATGTGGTGTCTTTGGGCAGTTTGGATCCGAGTTGAATCCGGGTTCCGGGCATGCAGGGCACCATACAATCAAATTACCGCTTGGTCGGTGTGGTAGTACAGCATCTATCCCATGAAACTGCCCTGTCCGTTTCTTGAGTGTGAGGAAGGACTACTTTCTGAACCTCAGGAGCTCCCAGCAGCTGTCATATAATTCAACCCACCACCTCGACTTTGAGCACGTTCTTCTGCACCAGCGGAAGCTGAAGAACCTCATCAATGAGGGCCTCGAGTTTTGCCTCGAATTCATGCTTCGAGAGGTGAGGAGGTATCTTGTGAATGATCATGGCGTGGAAAGGGTCCTTGCGTACGGAAGAGGACATCAGAGCGGGGAAATGGCCTGACACCCGACTATTCCCTCCGAATCCCTCGGCCACGTTATGGCCGTGGAGGGGTCGTCCTCTAATCGACAGCTTACAGGACAGGCCTGCAATAACTCAGGAATTCCGCCGCATAAAACGCATTTGGCAGTGAAGTTCCTGAGTTTTGGTTCAAAATCACATAACACGGGACGAGAAAGGCCTCTAAACTCCAAACAAGTTCCGGTGTTAACGGGGCGATAGAAGGGAATCTTAAGCAAGCGACCCGAAATCGTGTTTGAGCAACGCCCCAGTGGCTCACACATAAGGGATGCAAAGGTGGCCCAGTAGCGGACCCATACAGTGAGGGTCAAAAGAGCCAGTAGCGAAGGGCATCGCACCGGCGAAGCGTGCAACTTGTCCGTCGCAGCGTCCTTGATGGACTTCAATTCCTCCTGCATCGCTGCACGCCATTCGCCAGGTTTGGAGGATTCTAGCAGAAGTTTACATTGCACCCGATAGACTCAATACCAAAACAGTAAGGGTATGTATTAGCGAGTCAGTCTATTGCCTCACTCTCAAACTCATCCTACGAATGCCCGGAATCCCTATGACAGGCGCAAATACCGCCCACCCAGGAATGTCCTCGATCAGCTCTGGCAAAGGTAGTGGTTGCTGGGGTGCACTCGGACGCGCAGACGGCCTCAGTGGGGTCCTATGCTCGACATGCCAGAGATTGTGCGCCAGCAGCTTGCCGGGCGTCTGAAACACCTCACCACAATCTGACTCGGGTTCAGAAAGGAAAAATAATTGAGATCTGGGCTCGTAACTGACCTTGGTAAGCACAATGTACTCTTTCGAGTACATGTGACTCGCTGTGCACCGCAAGCCGTTTCCTGTCGATGGACTGTTCCACACAGTTCCCCCACTGACATGTCTGCGCAAATAAATACTTGAAGCAGAAATCAACATGTTTGGTTTGTCCACTTACGGACGGTTCCTCGGTCTCCAGCACATGAGCTTTGTACACATGTGCCGCCAGGCTTTCGACGGAATTCAAAACCGCGCCGCATCCCAGCCATTTGCAGGGTATCCGGGCCAAACGGGACATTGCGTCGAACATCGCAGCTCCTTCGGCCTCATCTGAACGCAATGAACGCGAGCCCGGCCTCCTCGTCTGCGTTTTGACGTCGGTGGTTTCCCCATCCAAGACCGGCCGCCTCACTCTATTCCCTTGTTTGCGCTGCCTACGATATGGCGCGGGAGGGACAAGAACATAACAAGAGGGCAATTTTGAGCTATTGGAAGATGGTGTTTGCTCATTTATCTTCTTCTTGAGCTGAGAAGCAGTATTGCCCGTTGTTTTGCTCCAGCACGTATTAGCGGGAGAAGACACAAGACGGAATTCTACAGGGAAAGTTTCAAAACGGCGCGGTTATCTTCAAGGCCCAAACAGGAGGTACCTGGGTGCCCGATGAGCAGCTTACTCAAGACTTGGATGTGACTGGAGACCTGTTTTTTTGTGCGATGGATGCCAACATCGTGAAGGTGATCGACGAGGAACTGATTACGCGCACGGGAGCAATATACAAACGAGGATTCAAATGCAGACTGGAACGCAGAGAGGCCTGGGAATGTCAGCGCGTGTTAGTCCCTCGAGGAGTCGGTGCGGACCTAATAAAAATATTTCTTCTAGATCCTCCGGCCATACTGAGCTGCGACTACCGTTGTTGAGGCGCTTAAAGTGCCTGCGCCGAGAGGTCACAAACTTGCCCGGGAGCATTCTAGATCTCCGCGGTGAGGCGCAAGAGCAAAGTGCAATCGGTGACGTGGCGTGCCGGGGTCATTGATCGCTGATCGATCATGACACGTAACCTGTGAGAAATCTCCTTCGGATCACCCCCCGAAATCCCCTTCTTCCGCCCTATATATTTCACTCCATTCCGCATTTATATTCCTTTCACTGCCTCGACTCGACTCGTCTCATTCCTAAATATATATTTCTTGTCTTGATTCTTCCGAAAGTCTCATTTTCTTTTGCCTATAAAAGGGCCAGATCAGTAACCGTTAATTCACGCATGAATGTGTGAATTCTTGTAACGCTACTGTCACGCTGGTTCTTTCGCTTCCTCTGTGTGGCTACCGGCAATGGTATGGGACTTTGATGGCATCACCGTGCAGTCCCAATTTAGACGCGCTGCCAAAATCTCAGGCCTCGGTGGATAGACCTGGTATAAAATCGTCCGGTCCTGCTACAGCACAGTTTATTGAGCCATAAATCATGATAAATCATTCTACATGTATTCTTGGTAACAGATTTTTTGAAGCTCTGCTGTAGCTCAAATTCAACGAAAGAGAGAGATCTATTGACCTGAATTTGGGGAAGTTTTTACCAAGAATACACTTAGAATCAATTAAAATAATATTTGGGCCAGTTTCGGGGTCCATATCGAGTCCGTGGGAGCCCATACTAGGTCGATCTGAATCAGTGGCAAATCCAGTGATAACTGGTACAAACAAAGATGAATCGCCAATTCTATACTGAAGATAGTGGTCTCTGGGCTCAAAGAAAGAGGTTTAAGCTTTGATTAGTATCTGAAATAGATTTCGAGGTCCTCAGGAGCCAGAGCAGCAGAAGAGGATGAGAACAAATCTAAGAGGGAGTTTGCCCAAGAGGCTTCAGATCGCCTTATCGGCCACACTGATCATCAACTCACGTAACCCCCCCCCCCCCCAAATGCGGATAGCACAGCTTATTACTGCTGGCTCGCTCTCCTCGACTCTTCCGCCGTAAGTAGCGAGGATGTACTCCAGTGACCCCAATGATACAATTCGTGAAGACACTCTGTCCTTTTCGAGGCTTTTCACCGGATTCCTCCAAGATTCCTCGGTCAAATGTCAGTTTCTGCTGACGAGAATTTCAAACGGAGCCAAACACGTGCTTTGTTACGGAAGTTGATCACTGTTGATCATTGTGCGCAATTCAACGATCTGAGACCTCTTGAGTTTGCCATCGGAAACGCCGGATCATGCTTATATGACTTGGAATTGGGCCTCTTCGAGGCGGGTGCTGAACCTTTAGGTTCAACTTACTTGTCAATTTTTAACAATCGGGTTGGATAGGCATCAAAGTACTTCAATAATCAAGCTGCTTCAGATTGTGATAAGTATGGAACTGCTATAGACCCCAATTGGTCTGTACTTCTTCTTTATGTCTATCATTTCTTCCTCCCCCACCTGGAATTTCCGGGATACCTACATGCAGTATTTTTCTTTTCTTGTGCGGTCAGATTGGCATCACAACAGATGGGAATTTGAACTGGAGCACAGCAGAGCACAATCCTCACTATAGGGTCGGCTACACTGTTGCACCAATCTATCGAGAGCTCATCTCTAGCACAGTAGATGTGCGAAAAAAATATGTACTTCAGCAAGCAGTTCTCGATTGGCGAAAGCATCACGAAGGATCATTGGTCCATGCCAACAGGATCCATCCAAGTGAAAATTCAACAGAAAATTCTTGTCCTGTCCTTACTGCTTGGTATCTGCACAATTCAATAGGGATGAATTGTGGAGATTGTATCTTTCCAGTGGAGATTTATCTAGTTGCCAATCAGAGACAATAGCAGTAACTGTGTCTGCTAACAGCGGGCTAGTGGCAACTCAAAGGTGAGAACCATTCTTCATTTGTGTATATATTCTCATTATTTCTGAGTTCCTGATTCAACTAAGCAATACAACCTAACAGTGCAGCTCTGAAACTAGAAAGGAAACCACAACAAGACCTGAATGAGGATTTTAGCTGATGGGAGTACAGGCAAATCAACATTGGAGACCTGGTAGTGTTTGTGAGGCGGAATGCTTCAAGTCCAAGTCAAATACATCGACTGAGATGCCCGAGGAATATTATTACTGACCTTCTGCGATATTTTACTTGATTTTCAGGCTCTGCAACTTGTCTTTCAACAAATATCGTGCAGTAGGATACATCAGACATTCAAAACAATATTTCTTGGTTGCATAAACTTGAAACATTCAAGCCACAACCATTTGGGGGCGAACACAAAGCAAAAATGACAAAGCCGCAGAAAGCGGGCCATTTGGAAGCAGAAATGACTAATCGCAGAAATCGTAACTTGGTCCAGAAATATTTGCATCTGGTGTACAGCGCCAATTGAGGCAACAAAGATGTACACTTCAATAGGATAAAATATTTGAGAGCTGTGAATTTGAATATTTTGAACAGAATGCCTTTCACTCGATTTTTCTTTAAATTTTTGAGATGACCAATTTTGCATGAGTAATTTTTGTTTGTACATGTAGCAAAACGGGCCTAAATCCTAGTTCCCCAGGGTAGCCAAACCTAAAGGTTCAGCAATAAGCGCACGATTTTCCCAAACGGATTGCCGGTGGCCACTCTGTGCCTCGCTATCGACTCCTGGCTGTTGAAATAAGCCTCGAGGGAACGTCACAAGCGAGCCGAGTGAGGAATCTCGTTGTAATCCGGTAGGGTACATGGTATGAGTTACACTACTTTTATACTACTTGTGAGCGCTGCTATGAGTAACATTTATCACTTCCATCTGACTTGCACTTGTCTAACGATGCGCCCGACTCCTACTGACTGTAGGTGACCACGGCAGGCAGTGCCGGCGCTGTTCTCGCAGATGCCGAGCTCGGAACAGCTCGCACAGCCACTCCATGTCCAACACTGGCCGCTAAAACAACGCTCCAGCCGCCTTCACCCCATGCCCTCTCCTCCGGGCTCTCTCCTTCCGGCTCTCCTGGCTCTGTTGTCCCCGAAATCCCCAACAACGCCGGGGCCTCGTTCACTGAACTCGGGATCAACTATGCACTGGACTCAAACTGGACTTTTTCTTGCAGGATCTGACCCAATACCTGAGCGGCAACGGGTTCACGGCAAAGGCTACTACAGCGATCTCGGCAGCTCTGCCTACACGCCCCATTCGCAAGCAAGACACGGTCAGTAATAGGCTGCGATACGTGAGTACTGCGTAGACTTGCACTTATCTTTCCACAGGTGAAGGGCACTTTCGAAGAGTACGAATTCGTGCGGGGAAAGAGCGGAGTCGGATGGGATGGCAGTGAGAAGAAGGCCACTGCAGAGACAGATTTTATCACAAAGTTCACCAAGGTGCGTGCAGCTGAAGCTTGCATCCAGTGTTGTGCTGATGAGATGTAGGAGTATGGCTGTTGGAATTCGAGTCCGCGCTCGCTGTCAACACTAGCACGCGCTCGCTGTCCTAGCTCCATTTTTGTGGCGACATTCACGGCCACGCCATCCCGCTCCGACTTACTCAGCATTCCTCTATTTCTACTCTCGGATTAGCTCGTTCACCACCCATATTTGTATAAGTACGCTGTATATTCGAATGAATCCCTTCGCGTGTTTGCCAGGGTCTTCTGCTAACTCTCCCGCGTGACGTCGACGACACCGTCATTCTAACAATGGCGACAAGTACACCAAGTTTCAAGAAACCGTGTCCGTACTACAATCGCCCCGCGCAACTCTTTGGCGGCAATAAAGCCACCGGTGACCACGTCCTTCGTCTCGCAAAATTCAAGGGGAAGGATTCCGAGGCGCCATCCACTTCCATCGCTTCTTCAACTGCTGCTCCCTCGCTATCCTCTCCCTCAAAGCGCAAAGCCTCGCGCCAGCCCCTCGAAACACTCCAGAACTAGATCCACGACGGAGATCTAGACGCTGCATCCCCCTAACCCTCTTCCCTGAAACCTTATGACGACGAACTGCTCCCTCTGGCTAGATGTAGGAGTGAAGGTGAGGAGACCTTCTTGTACTCATGTGCATAATTTCTCGGTACTTGGTGCAGTCCACAGAGTAGAATTCCTTGTGAGAAATATGAAGTGCGTAAGTATTTCCTTCTCTTAAGCTGCGAAGATAAGCTTTGGTTTGATATGTCAGTTCACGTGTTACCGGGCTCTGCCGCTTGCCGGCCTTACAGCTTTATTACTATATCTGCAAGAAATAGACCATACTCTGGCTCAGAGAGCTTATCTTCAGGGCAAACGGGGTCAAAATCCCAATTGGGAACGTGGGAATGTCATGTTTCGTCACTACAGCCTGGGGCAGTGATACATCACCCTTCGTCAATTGTCGATGATCAGTGATGTATAGAATACCGCTCGTGGCCTACCAGCTTGATACATCACCTGAGCGATGTGCTTCCCCAGCAAGCTACCTACCGTTGTCGCTGTGGGCCACGATGAGCACGGACATGGCTATATTTAAGTTCTGATTATCTCAGCATCCCAATTCGGTACACGACGTCCAGTATGTCCTCGACGCCGTCGGCGACGATGAGCACGACACATTGAGTAGAATTACAGAAAAAATGTGAAAAAATTAGCCAATAAACTACATTGCCCTAGCAGTATGCGATTATCGAAACAGTAATCAAAGTACGCCTAAACATCCAGATATGTCGTTCTGACGGGGCGACCACCCGAATCCGGAACGGGGTCAGCCTCCGAGCCCGCTCCGCTTTCGCTCCCTTCGTCCTCCTCCTCGCCCTCCGAGTCCTCTTCTGTATCCACCCACTCCTCCCTTTCAAAGCCCTCGCCTACCCGTCCCCTTCGGATCAGCTCTGGAAGCGTGCCCCACTTCACGAGAAAGGAGTCGCGCAGCCCGCTGAGCAAGGCAGCTTGCCTAAGGGCATACGCGGTCTCCCCCTCCCGCTGCGCACCGTCCTCCAGGCCACGCTGATCGATACAGTCCTTCCACCAGTTTGAGCGCCATGCTAGGAACTCCCCAGTCCTCCGCATCTCCTCCTCGAGGAGGTCCACCTCCTCCCTCCATCGCATGGCTCTTGCGCGCGTCTTCGCCTATTCGATTCGAAGCGCTACCACACGGCTGTCAGTTCCATGCCCCTCTCAAAAGCAATACTCTTCTTACCTTCGTTCATCGACTGCTTCTCCCCCGGCGCCGACTCCTTCTGCACGATCCAGATCCACGACATTGGGAGCTTCTTTCGCTTCTTCCTGGACTGCCTTCGCTTCTTCGCCTTCTTCCCGCCCTTTGCCTGCCTCTGCCTTGTCGGATCGCCCAAGGTGGAGACTGGCCTTGCGCGCAAGTCCTCCTCCTTCAGCTCCTTCAGCGTCACCTCCCAGGCGTTCTCCTGCAGCGCCCTCCCCAGGGACACGAGGGCCGCACGCGCCGCTCGGTATTGCGCCGCCGCGCGTCGGATGAGGTCGTCCAAGGCGTCGATCTTGTCGTTCGAGCGCATGCTCCGTTTGACGCCAAAAATGTTCTTGTCCTTGTACTTGTAAAGATGGGCGCGTACGAGTAGCCCCCGTCGGATATCGTGTAGCGATTCGTTCGCCTGGCCAACGCGAAGGCGGTACTCGTACTGCTGAAGGTCCTTCGGACACCAGGTAGAGTCGAGCTTGCGCAAAGCCCCCGGCACCTTCATCATGTTGGATGGAAGCCACAGTTTGATGTTGTGCACCTTCACGCCGGGCACTACCTGGCTGCGGGCAGCGTATGCGCGGGCGGCATCCTCTCTGCGTCGGAGCCAGATGACACGGGGGACGAACCCCTGCTGGTGCTCGATCCAGGATTCGATCTTGCGCCGTAACTTGCTCGTGCGCTCGACCATCTTCCTTTGCTGGTCGTCGGTCGGGTGCAGGCCCATTGCAGCCATGTCAAAGCCCAGTGTTCTTCTATCTGTGTGTCAGTAACCAATCCTCCATCGCACTTCAGAGGTCCACTTACTGGTTCTCTTCCAGCTGCAGCCCGACCGAAACCATCTCCGTCACATGCATCCCTTCAAACACCTCGCCATCCTCCTCCTCACTGCCCGCCGCCCTAGCCGCGGCCTCCTGCGCCAGCTCACGCCTGACCTTCGCCAAATGATCATCCTTCTCGACCGTCTAGGCTGCTCCGCGTCCTTCTCCCAAAGCTCAGCCATCTTCGTCCACACGTCCACCGCGTCAATGTTCTCCTCGTCGGCTGCCGCACGCAACGACTTCTCCATGTCCTCCAACGCCACCTTCGTTGCGACCATCTCGGGCACCGCTGCTGTCATCTTCCTGTACATTGTCCGCCCTTTATATCATCGTTAGCATACATGCTTCCTAAGAAGCACGGAACACAGCATACCAAGGGCAACGATCTTCTTCCAATTCCAATCGTTGAAGTGCTGGTTCAACATGTCGCGCCGTGCACCCGGGCCCATCTCCTTCGTGGAGCCCGCCAGCGGGTTGGCATTCGCCCATCCACGCTCCGGTGCCTCGCCGTCGGTCTGTCCCACTTCGGGCGTCAAATTGAAGGAGAAGCGCAGATTACACTCCTCGATGTGCGCGGGGAGATGGAACTTGGGGACTAAGAAGACGATGAACTTCTTGTCGTCCACCATCTGGAGTTCCGCCTCGTACGTGGCCATTCGATTCATGATGTTGATGTGCCATTGACAGGCGATGTCGTACGAGACAAAGAAACGGACTAGGTCGGTGCCGGCGATGCTTCTAAAGAACATGTAGTCCATATTTATGTATCTGTAATCGAATCAGTACCACTCGATAGTATCGGTATGGGCGATATACTGTGCAAAAATTAGCAAAATTTTACAGGGTTTTTGAGAACAACTTACATCTATATGGGTCGTTGGGTTACAACTCCGAAAAAGGTTGCATCCTACGTTTGGATGCAAACGGCTCGCATCTTTGACCAGTGACTGACATCTCGCTGCGCATCTCACTAAATTCGAATTGATTGCCGGAACCTTCGCATCAATCCGAATTTGGCGGGCCGGGATCAATTCAAGCTCTATTGGCTGCTTCGTGTTTTTGCCTCTATTGTGGGTTCTCGGTTGTTATTCTTTTGGCAGAGGACCATACTCAAAGATATTCGAAGGATAAACCAGCTCATATAGGAAAGATTCTGAACAGAGAGGCTGCAGTTCGATGTTTCGGTTTACCCAAATAGTGATATACTTCACGACTCCTCTTCTATTTAAACAGGGGCCTGGAATTGACTTTTCAATGAGACCTCTCCACATTCTGCATGTCTTCTGCTCTCTGGGGCTTGAAAACCACAAATATCCCTTTTGGCATTCCGCCGGAGTCCCCGGATCACTATTCCGATCAATATCATCAGTTGCCTAGCCTCCGGCGTGTTTAACTCGAAAAAAAAAAATCATTGGACTTTCAAATGTGGACTGACATTCTAGGGTGTATGCAGTTGTGCGGACATGTCAGCCTCCTCGAACTTGTCTCCATCTTGAACAGATGTGTCCCAAAACCATGTTTCTATTTCGAAGATGTAAGCCAGAAACCCCTGTTTCCACGGAGATGTCATCCAAATAATTTTTGCACAGTATATGTGCCATATATCGGCATCCGAAATCGAAAACGTTACCTCTCGCCAAATTGCAAATCCCCCACCGCCAAAGGGCGCTTCATGTTGTGGCGCGCGCAGTCGACGGCACCGATCCCCGATGATGCAGTACCACGAGCTTCGCGGTCCGGCTTATCCACCGCGTCATGCGAGACACAGGTACTGCGCTAATTCTGCTCGTTAGTCACGAATCTTAAGAGTATCGGCAAACACACCTCCTGTGGCGTATCCCAATGTTTTGATACGTGTTCCATGTAATGCATAACCTCACAGTAAAAGGACCATCCGTCCCCCAGTCCTGGATCCTTCTCCTCTGTTGACACATCCTTGCGCTTGAGGCGAAAGTTGGCGTCGATCGCGAGGAAGAGGGCATACAAAAACCTGTGAACGTGTCAGCGATTTAGTTCTCGACGAGGTAAAGCACACCTACTGTTTCTCCTCTGGCTCCTTCCTCCACTCGGTGGGTAAATTCTTGCCAGGATGGGGGCAAGCCGGGCAGAGCAGTGCGCACTCCCCGGGCGCAGTACCAGCGACCCCGGCCGGATTGTGCCCACGCCCAGCACGCTTCAGCATGTGTAGATTACTCCATTCGCGAGTCATTCGCCGAAACTCGGGGTATCTATCCTGAAACGACGTCAGTACCTAACAGCTCATCCTTTGCCATCTAACACACCGGAAGTTTTCTCAAACCCGTATTATCAGCCACTCGAGCGAGGCCATGATAATACTCGTAGGCCGCACACTTCGTTTCGAAATTCATGAGGTGGAAGTGGTCCAGCTCGTCGAATGTCGCGGCTGTACGTGGGTGCACTACGGTCGCCGGATACAGCCTCGCACGTAGTAGCTGGTTTGCGTGGGAGCCACCTGTTCCACATCCACAAAAGTCGAGCGCCACTCGATGCACACCGTGGTCGCCAGCGATAACAAAGTCCTTGCCTGGCGCCGGCTCGGGCAGGTTGCAACGGTTGCTGCGCCCAACCCAGTGGCCCAGCTGGACTCGAAGACCCAGGTCGATAAGCGGCTTCTCCTCGAAATGCTCCCCATTCCAGTACTGGAGGACCGAACGACATGTTAGTAAATGCCAAAGGAATAGACAAAGAAAACACACCTGGACAACATGCAGAGGAAGCTTCTTGTGCTCCTTGACGATACACTCCCTACAAAGTAGCTCGCCCCCCGACATGCAGCGGTCGCAACGATAATCGGCCTTTCCGACGCGGCAGCTCGCACAAACCGCATACGCACGGTGCTCGCCCCGCCCTTCCAAGAAAAGCAAGATGTGCAGGAACTCTTCGCGATTATTTTCCACCCACTGACGAAGCGGGTCGTCCTGTACATTGATTAGTAGGCTTTCTGTCCACTTGACTTGCCGTCCCACGTACCGAATCACGCAGAGCGCGGGGACCATCCTCCTCCAGCTCCGGATCCGAGTCCAGCCCGCCCTCCTGCTCGAAAAGCGGCCCTGGATCGAAACTCGCTGTATCCGGCCTCAGGAACTCTGCACTCGATTTTTTGGATGGCGACCCCGGGACGGCCAGAAACTGGGCCGCGTGGCGTATAGAACCGTCGGGCCGCACATGTGTCGTCTCCCGCAAAATTTGCGTCAGATGTGCGTGGGCTCGGGGAGCTGCCTGTGAGGATGTTGCGGGTGGAGGCACTTCATCGCCCGAGTCGTCCGAGTCGTCAGAAATGAAATCGTAGTGAGTTGCCACAGGTTTGCATTTTGCCATTCCAGTAGAGCGAAGAGATGAGCGGAGGAAGCTAGGACTGCGCCGAGTGCGCTCCACGCGCACCCGGCGCAGATGCCACTGTGGCAGTCTGAGTTGATGGAAACCAACAAAGGTGCACGTGCGACCTGAGTTATCAAACACATCATCAATCGCAACAGTGATCTCAATCATTCTTCAACTTGTCTCTGACTCTCATGCGAGGTGCGAGGTGCGTGCAGGCCTGAGCTCCGATTTGCCCCTCAAGTTCTCCCTCACAGACAATATGATTCCAAATTGTTGCCTTCAAAAAGGCAAGCACTTCCTGAATATGGATTGGACTTTGATTTATACTTTGTGGTACATGTACGTATTCTTTCGCTCTATTGACGTTTCTGATTTTTTTTTGCAGCTCCGCGCCCTTCATAGCATATGATGCCTCCTTCCGCTTGGGTCCCCCTCTGTCTTTCAGTGCCGACCCACCCACACTTACTCAAGAAGAACTAGATGAGATCCCCGAGCTTGAGCCCATGGAGGCGGCCGATCCGCCCCGCCGCGTGCGCTCTAAACTGTAGTATTTATTGTTGGTGTAGTATCATATTCACACCTCTATCATGAGCTCGCAAATTTAAGGAAATACAATCGAAATAAAATTCAATTGGTTCGTACAACGAGTGATGCTACTTTGAGTCAAGGAAAAGTGCTACCTTCTCAAACTCCTCCACGGGACAACTCAATCTAAGGATGCATGTTAGCGTCCCTCCTGTTGAGAAGTGCGAGACGTACCGCATATGAATTCCCTCAAGGAGCGAAAACTCCTTAGGGTCAGTGCGTTCATCCAGAAACCTGAAGAAGTGACGATTAGCAACCACTCACTCAAACGACACGATGCACGCACCGATACGGTTCAAGTGGCACACCGACGTTGAAGCGACTACCGACTATGTGAGTCCCCGTACCAACTGCGCGACTCCCTGTCCCAGGCCAACACGCGTCGGTCAAAAGCTGCATCTGTTTCTCCTCGGCGGAGCCAGCACTGCATCGCGGTCAGAATACATAAGTCTGCACTGGGGCAGGCGGCGTACCTGTACGGCCTGTCGATGTTGATCACCCATGGCTCCCGGATGTCGTCTTCATCGTCAACGTCAACGTAGCCGAGGTCCCTGAGCTGGTTTCAGGTAAGGCGCGCAAGAATGGCACTACCACTCACATGGAGTCTTCAGACTTATCAGCTACAACAATTCTACGAGGAGAATAAGAGGACTGATCCATCCAAAAAAACTCGAGACTTACTCAGCGGTTTTGAGAGTGTCAAGATACTCTTGATATACCAAATCTAGACCGGGGAGCCACTTATAGTCGGCGTGGTTTTTGTCAGTGTCTTTGGTCAGCTCGAGCTGTAGTGGATTGTCAGTGGAGTCCAGAAAAACAATCGCCCCTCGTACCTGCTGGTGCCGGGCGCCGGGCCCCATCTCTCTCTGGATACTGGTTGTAGGGTTTGCCTCTGCCCATTTGCGCTCCGGAGTCTCTCCATCGGTACGACCCATGTTGTCGACGCCGCTTCGGATAGATGTGTTGACGAGAGGAGGGTTCATTGACAATGAGCGTGCAGTGATGCGGTACTGGCATTGCCGACTGATGATGGAAGGTTCAAAGTCGAGGCCGACGCGTCGGAGGGAGCGACGGGTTTGAGATTCTTACGGACCACAAGAATCTACAATACTTCAAACTGCCGCAGAAGGTCAACCGAAGACAGGCGCGATGGATTACGGAGCTGTCAGAATATGACTTCACCTTATCGCATCGTGCGGGTGCGTTGAACAAGAAAGCCGACTTGTTATCGCGCAGAGCAGATGACGACCAGGGGAAGAAATGATAACGAAAACGTCATCCTTCTCAAGCCGGAGTACTTCCGATCACAGGACATAGTGATCGAAGGGCCGGAGGTCGAGATCTTGGAGAAAATCAAAAACACAAAAAAAGTAGACAAGAGCGTCAGATTGGCGCTAGAAAAGAAGTTACCCGGATGAGAAAAAAATAGAAAATATTATATATTACAATGGACTTATTTATGTACCACGCGACGAGGAACTTCGCGATAAGATTATTGGACTGCACCATGATTCCCCCCTCTTGGGCCATCCCGGAGAGAACCGGACCCAGGAGATGATAGAACGTAATTATTGGTGGCCGCGGATCGGCAACCAGGTCTCCAAATATGTAAAAGAGTGCGAGGCGTGCCAGCGGACGCGGGTGCAGCGGTATCAGCAGGGAAAACTGAACCCTCACAAGATCGCAGAGGGACCCTGGCAGATAATATCAGAGGATCTTATCGGTCCTCTGCCGGTCAGCAACGGCTTTAATGCCATACAAGTCTGGGTGGACACATACACCAAGATGATCCACTGTGAGCCAACCAATATGGAGCTCACGAGTGAGGGGATGGCCCGCTTGACGCGGGATAGAGTGATCCGGTACCATGGGGTGCCGAGGAAGATTATCTCGGATCGGGATCCGAGGTATGTGTCTGGGTTCATGCAGGAGTTGAACCGGCTTCTCGGGATCGAGATGAACCCGAGCACAGCCTTCCATCCAATCACGGATGGCCAGACGGAGCGGATGAACCAGGAGATCGAAAAGTATCTTCGGGTGTTTGTAAATTATCGGCAATCAGACTGGGCAGAATGGCTCGCCTTGGCCGAGTACACACACAACGACAAGACTAGCTCATCAACGAGCATGTCGCCGTTCTATGTAAACACCGGGTACCACCCCTGGAAGGGGATAGAAAATGCAGTCGAGTCGCGCAACGAGGCCGCGGATGAGTTTGCAAAGAAAATGAAAAAGATCCGCGATGAAGCGGCAGCTGCGCTGGAAAAAACACAGAAAACCATGAAAAAACAATATGACGCGCATAGAAGAGATGCGCCGGAGTTCAAGGTCGGCAATAAGGTGTGGTTGGATGGAAGAGACATCACCACTACTCAGCCGACAAAGAAGTTGGATGATAGAAGGCTGGGGCCTTACGAGATTGTGGAGAAGGTCGGAGCGGCGGCATATAAGCTTAGATTGCCGGAGACGGACCAGTCACATCCGGTCTTCAATGAATCGAAGCTGACATTGTATGTGGAGCCGCCGGCACACAGGCGGGAGGAACGGCCGGCACCGGAGATTGTGTCGGGACACGAGGAGTACGAGGTTGAGGAGATCCTCGATCACCGGAAGCGTGGGAGGGGTTATCAATACCTCGTGAAGTGGAAGAACTATCCGCTCGGGGAGCGGACGTGGGAACCGAAACGACACTTGACGCACGTAGGCGAGCTCTTGCACAGATATAATGTCGAGCATGGCCTAGTGGTCAGAGTTGTCGGGATGGACAAGGTTATCGCAGGAATAGATGCGATGACGGACCAGGAGAAAGCGGAGTTAGCCGCAAAGTTGCGGAAGAAGGGCTTGATGCCACCAAAGGAGGAAGTGCCGGCTCAGATGGAAGGTTTACCCGTCTTACGCCAAGGGCACTGGGACTATTTAATTCACCGGTATAAGCCGAAGACGGAATCGATCGGCTATCCGGCACGCTATTTATGGGACCCGATTACGGGTCGAAGGAATATTATTGAGAAATTCCCTGTTGATGGGGAAGAGGGCTTTTATCGGGATACCTCTGTCGAGGTTTAATCCCTTATCCACTACTGTCATGTTGGAAATGCAGTCGTCGGGACGACGACCCTAGGAGGGGGGTAATGTCACGATTCAATCGCTCCAACACCACGTGATCCCAGATAAGATATCCCACAATCTAGATAAGTGGTGGTCGGCAACGCTGCCGGAAATCAGTGATCAGAGAACTGGTATTGCCGCATTTGGAAAGGTGCCCCTATTTCCACCACTCTTTCGTCTAGAGTACACTTCCATGGTACCAAGGACCCTTCTATTGACAACCACTTGTCATATACATTCACAAAGCATGGTTGGAGCCCTAATTTGAGGCTAAAAACCGAGTTAATTCGAGATTTAGCATACCCACCCTCCGTTGCCCCACCTAGAATTCCTGGTCTCAGTGGCTGGTCTTAGCCCCAACCTTGGTGCACAGTATATACATTATACAAGTTAGAGTAAAATGATTAGAGCCAATTTTCGATATTTGTCCAGGCAAGGTAGATAGAGAGGCATTTACACCCGCAAAGCACGGTTTGACGTATGTACGGACCAAAAATCAAATCATTTTGAATGGTCGGCCCATGCCATCATTTGGCTCCGCACAATGTTTATATGAAGGTGGCTCTAGGACTCAGAACGGAGGCCGACCACTGATTCTGCATTTGTCGGAGTTTGAATTTGGTACTGCGTTGCCGACCACCAAGATAAGATTGAAGGACGAAGGATCTGATGGATGGAATGGGGGCACGTGGGACTATGACATCATAGGCACATGGAAGGAGAGAGGCGCTGCGGACATGAGGCCTCGGGACCGTTGCCTTGTACATTTAATTATATATGACAGACTCGATCGGTTTCATGTTACTTATAGAATACTCACACGGCTCGTACAACAGTATAAGTAGTGTAGCTAGTCGTCTGTATTCTTTAGTCTTTTATTCTAGTTTCTACTTCGCTCCTCTTACCCTCCAACACCGACGTCGCTCGAGAATTCAGGTGTCGAGAAGCTCAAGCAGCCCGTAGTCCGAGCGACAGGCAGGATGAGCGGGACTGGCCCGATGTGGTGGCTATCGAACTTCTTTTCAAGTTCATGGAGCAGCTAAATTTTCGGGATATTCATTTGCTGGTCCCTACCAATTCCGGCCCTTTTTCTTCGGGCATTTTTCGTTATCTTTTCAACCGATCCACCATTGTCGCCCCTATCGATGCGGTTGATACCCCGTGGCACCCCGTTAAGACGGGCACGGAGTTCACCGACGAGCCCGTGTTCTTTAGTCTTTTATTCTAGTTTCTACTTCGCTCCTCTTACCCTCCACCCCCCAATCCCTTGTCACTGTGACTTGCGGACGGAGACCGAGCCTAGTCGTGACATCAAGCGTGATTTGGTCGATCAAAGCTCCTCAGAAACCGGGGCACCGAAGTTTGCCAAAACCTTGCCGAAACATTGGGTTTCAGGGCTCCTCCGGCCAGTGTTTATAAACATGTTTATAAACAGCCTGTTTATAAACGGAAATTTATAAACTGTTTATAATAGGCCGTGGAATTATAAACAGAGCCCTAGACTCGTTCCTGGACTTCGCAAAGCTCGCGGGGGGTTATTCAACTTGAAGGAGGCTCAGGCTGCACTAGTGCAGAAGCCTCTAGAGGCATTCTTCCTTAAGAAGTAGTTGTGTTGGATCTGTAGGCATTGTAGAAATGGATGAAAACAATTCTCAGATTTTGCGTGAGATCACAGTCACGTGGCTGTGACGAAAAAAGTCACGTATCCTGGCTTTGCATAAATCTGACAATGCATAGGGTTGGAGGGTCTCCCGACCATATGCATTGTGAGATAGTCAACTGTATTCACACTGTTGTACGTACCAGCACCACAGGGGTCCGCAAAGAAACCGAAATAAAAATCTATTGCTCTGGGAGCCCCAAGGGGCTACCGATTCCCGAAAAATATACCTTACGTCGAAATTATTTGCTCAAAGAGGCGAGGGGGACCCTCCCTCCCCACGTGATGGGAAAGTGTCCATATATGGGAATTTCCATCAGATGGCGCTCGGTTACTGGTCGGGTAATATTTGCCGAGGTCCCGGAACATTTGCCGAGTTCCCCCGCAGCTACGCGGCCACGCTGCACCTCTTCATCTGAGAGCATAATCACACTGAGACTAAGTCGAATAGTCTTACTGCATCTTGCAACATGCAAGCTACAACCCTTTGAAGTTCTGCACACACTATTGCCTATCAAACTTGTCTTCAACCCATTTTCTGGTGCAAAGTTCAGCTTGAAAAGGCCTGTCCTGTAACTTATCCTGTTTGACAAGATTCAGGAATACATGATTAGCCCAAGGTTATAAGCCTTCAGGAAAACTTGTAAATGTTCCCTCGAAAACTCAATATAATAGTCATATTAGCCACACGCGACACGTCCTGGGTCCGCCAAGAAGCTTGAGACACTTCCATGTACACCTTTTGTATGGCATGTCTGTCCTCACAGCCATGGGCAAGATGATTTACCTCCAGGATACATAAAATACACCCATATGCACTGCTACCTACAATGTATATAATTTTTTTTTCGCGGCCGAGGGACCCCCCCCTCCCCCCCCCAAATAAGGAAATTTCTTATCTTGGTAGCCCCTTGGGGAGCCCCCAGGTGTTGCCCCTGGGAGTCCCTGCCTTATCATGGTGGGAGCTCCCAGGATCGTTTTTAACTTCAGTGGGGCCTCCCAGAACATACCGCTGGGGCCTCCCTTCGAGTGCGGTGGGAGAGCCCATGCCTGTCTCCAAGGGATTTCCCTCGAGTACAGGCGGGAGCCCCCACACCACCTGCAAAACTAGCTGGGAGCTCCCTGCCATACACTGGGAGCGCCCATCTATCCCTCAAATTTCGGTGGGGGCTCCCACCTTATAATCTACGTATGGGAGCTCCCACCGATCGCGCATGTGGCTGGGAGCTCCCAGTGTATGATTTCACCCATTTTATTTAAAATAACCAGTTGATCAGCTGTATTGCAGGGATAAACAAAGACAATGTCCTGGAATGATTAGGTAAGTCGGTCTAGGTCATCCGTGGTGGATCGTGAGCTTCGTGCTGCTCGCACTGGCCCCCTCAGCCCAACCAATATACTCCAACACCGACGTCGCTCGAGAATTCAGGTGTCGAGAAGCTCAAGCAGCCCGTAGTCCGAGCGACAGGCAGGATGAGCGGGACTGGCCCGATGCGGTGGCTATCGAACTTCTTTTCAAGTTCATGGAGCAGCTAAATTTTCGGGATATTCATTTGCTGGTCCGGTCCGACAACAAGGGTGCCATCGGACTAAGGGGTGATCACCTAATGTTGCAATCAATCTTTGCGCCCGCCGGACTTTCGCGATCGCGGCGGGATTATTGATCACTCCTACTATTATCTACATTCCTTCCGCCAACAACCTCGCCGACGCACCTTCTCGCGGGTTCGCCGCTGCACACATCCGCCCTCAAGACCGCCTCGTCTGCAAGTTCGGGCTTCCTGCCGAACTCACAGATGTCTTCACTGATTTTTCGGCATGAGCCTCTCGCGCGCTCGACGACTTTTCGCTGGTTCTTCCATTGTCCGTGTTCGCTTGCGCAGTCGCTCATCCGCCTTTCTTGTCCGACGCGCCGCCGGCACTTGGCCGGCCTACTGTTTCGTCGTTATCGTCGTGTAGTCGGGCTGATTCGTGCGTCGTTATCCTTCGCACGCGCGGCTTCATCTGACCTTTTCTAGCCTTTCTTTTTCTGCACTCTTCCGTCCCCCCTCGCCGTTGTCGCTCTCCTTATCGTCTTGCGATCCGCTCGATTCTCCTTCTTTCTCGGCGCCTCCCCCTTTTTCCTTCTCTGCTGTCCACCATTCCGGGGCCCCCGTTCCGTCCATCGCGCCGACGCACGCGCTCTCGGCCTTTGACTTCGATCCTCTACGTGCCCTCCTCGACTCCATCACCCACCTGTCGCCGCGCACTTTCCTTCCGGTGCTGCACTGGACTAGGTCCCACAGAAGACCCAAGAACACGGGCTCTTCGGTGAACTCCGTGCCCGTCTTAACGGGGTGCCACGGGGTATCAACCGCATCGATAGGGGCGACAATGGTGGATCGGTTGAAAAGATAACGAAAAATGCCCGAAGAAAAAGGGCCGGAATTGGTAGGAAAGCGGAAAACGCACGCATCATCCCATCATCCCTCATCATCCTGTTGTTCCTAAAGGAACAACACCAGCAGTCAGCGTGATGGGGAACTGCGGGCGAGCTCTGGGCTCTCCGTAAAAACAGTCATAGCAAGGAACGAGACAGTACGAAGCCGAACTGCGGGCGAGCTCTAGGCTCTCCGTAGAAACAGTCATAGATAGGCGATCTTGACGGGCTAAGCACAAATCCAATTACATCCATGGCGGCCTACGTGGATTTTCATCCCAGCTGCTACGAGTCCCTGCAACGCTTTCACGATCCCAGCCTGGGGCTTGACATCTGGCGATCGAGGGCGATTGGCACGGGAAGTTTTGTGCACCACAAGACGGAATGTTTTCAGCCGGGAGCTACGCGCAGAGAGCATGGTAACCAACTGCTTGTACTGCGGATGGCCCGGAGCATATCCATTCATCGTGAGGTTGCGGAGATTTGGGAGGATCCCCTGGGACGAGGTCCCTAGCAGCGTGAAGATTGGGAAATAGTCCCCAGGTGGTGCTGAATAACTGTCCGTAGATCGTGCAAATTGGAGCTCGAGATGCGTTAGAGATGGGAGAAGCTGGCAAATACTGTCCACCTCTTCCAGGGACCATTCGAAGGCGATGTGAATCGATAATGACTGCAATGGCGGTGAGGACCGGGCTAGGAAATGAAGGAATGTGTCGCATTCGATGTCGAAGTGGGAAATCGAGAGCCTTTCCAAAGAGGGGAGGGTGAGATATCGCAGAACATCAGCACTGCCTTCAACACTCCGATCTTCTCCCAACTGTAAACGCCGGAGAGTGGAATGCCTCGATATTGAAGTAACATCATCCTGCCCTTGGAAGCGGACACGGTCAAATGTGCACTCGACGAGGTTCGAAGCTGCACATAAGATGGCGATGCAGGTGACCATATCGAGGGCGGTATCATGATCATATGTCCCTTCGGTCTCGGGCCCTCTTCCAATGACGAATGTTTTCAAAGACGGGAGGGGCATCTTCATCCGTTCGAGGTCCTCGGAGTGGAGGTAAAGCTGCAGATTCTCCATGCGACCTGCAGCCCGCTGTATCGCGGCGGGGACGCGCGGGTCGAGGTCGCCCATATCGGGGGCCCCGTGCAAAGAAACCGAGAGAGGTCGGGTTCGTGAGCGAGCGAACCAAAGGTCCATAAGCTTTGAGAACTCGACTTCGTTCTCTCGTGGACACTCGATGTCAATGGCGGCCCATAGGGAAGGAGTGGAAAGGACGATATTGGTCCAGGATCGGTAGACGTTGAGCAGCAGCATGGGTGCGTAGCGTTTATCCGGGTAGAAAGAATCGGGGAGGCAGCGCATGAATATGTCAGAGGAAAGCTCCAGGGGTAACCGCGCGATCGGATCAAGGATGGCGTTGAGCTGACTTTGGACGTCGCTCTTTTTCTTTTCCAGCTCCCTGAGCACCTCCCTCTGGACAGTTATCATCGAGGCGATGGCCTCGACGTGTTCACGGAGGCCAGATATCCTGTGAGAGGCCACATCAGTAACGTCTAATCTGCAGGCGTCTTTTTACGCACTTGATGGACTCGGAGGGGTGAGAGGCTACAAGTTGCCCACTGGACATCTATCACTGGAGCTACAAGGAGAGGACGACGAAGAGGTGCGACGAGGAATTTGAAAGGAAGAAACTCAGAAAGGCCCAGATAACGCTATTGACCCAACAGTGTAGCGCAAACACGTGACCGGCTGATCCCGGTCCGGAGCCGTGCCCCGCGTTTCGCTAAGTCCAACAAGCCCGTTCGAACATGGCTCTCTGCCATGGGCTTAAGTGAGGTATTGAGCGGGATAAATACTATTTAGATTCAAAAACAAACACAAGCTTTAGGACCCTGCCTTCGGCACGGACGCTCGCTGCCCTTCGGCGGGTCCACAGCTTGTTGGGGCTCCGCCCCAAACCCCGGTGGATTCCGGCTCGTTACTGATGGCGGTGGTAGATACCGGTAACCAGATACCGTCGGAGTTTCAATCCCGGCCCGTGTCCCGTGCACAGCATTTTTGCCTAATTGAGACATTTGCGTAATCCAAGGCCGCGTCACCGCGGCACCCTTTTTCACTGTGCTACAAACTCGCCGGCCCCGAATTCTGCAATCTACTGAAGCCCTTGTGGATTATACTTCAATCCTATACAGCTCCACAGACACCCAGAGCAAGGGGGATCCCACCTTGCTATTTGTTGACAGTTACACACCCTGCACCAACGCCGCACGGTCCCGTAATCTACTTCTTCTCACACTGAAGTATCTCATACTAAATATAAGAATAGATGTCTGTTCAAGATGAAGAAGACCTTTGGGATGATGTCGGGCCAAGTGGGGATTACACCGAAGCCGAGCTGAGAGCAGCTGAAGCTCTGGGCAGTCTCCTGCCAGAAAATAGGTATGTAGATATTGGCTAGTGCTGGATGTTTTTCAGGTTCAATTATAATATACTCAGGGATGCTCTGAGCTCTTCAACAATCAATTCCCCACCTCTCGAAGCCCCTGTCAAACGCAAACCTGGACGACCAAAAGGGTCTCGTAACAAAAACCAACCTCCAAGTAACAATATACAATCTGGTCCCAAGCGCCTAGGTCGTCCACCTGGAACAGGCAGCCGGCAACGGGCTCTTTTGAATGGTACAGCTCCGCCAGAAGAGCCAAAGCGCCCTGTTGGTCGGCCTCGTGTGCGTTCTCCTCCACGTCCTACAACTGTCCGATTTGGGCGCATTGTGTGTATCTTTTCATTTCCTCAAATTCTTTAACTGGAATCTGACCAAATTCTAGCATGTTCCTGGGCGTCCCCCTCCGCTTCGACCCAATGAGCCACTTGATGAATCTAACACCTTGCAAATGAGCGGAGGTCGCTTTATCACTAGAAATGCAGAACCTACTGCCAATGTTACAGCAGGGAGCCCCCCCATTGCAGATCCCCCCACTGCAGCCACTCTTCCACCCATGCTGCAGAATCAAGAAATTATCCAAGAGCCTGATTCTCCAAGCGAAATAATCTTTCTTGAGGATGAGGATGATTATACAGGACTTCTCAATGATGGTATTGGAGATGACAATGATGGTGCAGCCAGTGATGAAGAAGAGATGCAGGAGGAAGATATTGACCAGCCTGATCCTGGTGCTGCTGGTGGAGAGGATTCTGACAGTTCAGAGGGCTCCACACGGCAAGCAAAGAGAAGTGGTGGTCCAGCACATGCTCTCCCTGACTGGCTGATGAACCCCTTCAAAGAGAATGTTGCTGCGTCAGCTCCACGTGGGAAGGACCGTCTCCCTACACTCTACCGTGAGCATCGAACATTCTGGTTTCCAACACCAGATCCTTTTTTTTCCCTGGAGGACCTAGATTCTCTTGCTCCTGAACAGCTGTTTTCCCCGGTTTTTTTTCTCTGGGATCCGGATGCACTTGTCCCTGGAGGGATTCCATGCCCAGTCTGTGGCCATCGACTCAACCGGCACTGTCCAATACCCCGTCCAAGGCGGTGTGTTGACCTTGACCGCACATTCTGGATTATTGGATACCGATACCGTTGCTCAAATTGCTGCCACCCACGGTCTGGAAAAAAGGCCATCACATTTCGGAGTTGGGATTCTCGTATCATCAGCTGCCTTCCACGTCGCCTTGCTGTCCGATTTCCCGCGATGCTTACCCACCGAAGTGCAATCTCTGAAAATTTGTTCATGTTCATGCGATCCTGTTTTCAATGCGGCATGGGAGCTAAACAATTCTCCGATGCACTTCGTGTAAGGCACCTGGAGTATTACGACAAACTCCAGGTGTCATATCTGTGGCGAAATGCTGAAGTACAGGGAATGGCTCAATGGCGTGGACAGAAATTTCGTGCTTTCAAAGCCTTTGATGATACATCTTCCACAGGCTATCATGGCTTTATTCCCAGTTCACAGTGGCTCCGTGACCTTTTTGACAAATTCATGGAACATCATGGACATGATTTTGACCAAAGAATGTCTATGTTGACTGGTATGATTGATGCAATTGATCATAGTTTTAAGGTGGGCATTGCAACTTGACTCACAGTTTCATCTAAAAAAAAGCCCACTAGTTTGCGAAGCATGTTGCCAAGGTTAACGGCGAGCAGATATTTGTTGCCCTTCTCACCGTTACAAATAAGAAGGGTGAGATTCGTGTTTGCAATCTGGTGGCAACAAAATCTCATTCACAGTTTGAGCTTGCTCTCAATCGAATGCGTGATTCACTCGAACGTTATGGCCACGATCAACCAGCAGTTTTCTACACAGACAACATGGCCGATAAAGATTTCCTCGAGCGCTGTTTTCCCTCTTTACGCGAGGGCATTGTTCCTGTTGAGAAATATTCCCATCTGCCGACTCTTGAAATACCTGCAAGTGTTGGTGTTTGCCCCTTGAAATCGGTTCACGACATCGATGCAGCCATGCGCACAATTCTAGATGATATTCCTGAGGACTCGGATAATGACCTGTTGGTTTTTCGGGTGCGCGTAAGACTAAGCTGTTAGGCTTAGAACGACGAGGTAAGAACACAAGATATTCCGGTTGACTGAGGCTAGGGCAGTGCCTGACAAACGGATGCCCTTGCCAGTAGATTTCTCGGGTATTTATACTACTGTACAAGTAATCTAGAATATTCTACAATGTTTAACAATGATTAGTAAGGAGCAACCTGGAAGGTTCTCCAGCTGACTGGTTGCATCACATAGATTCTCAACACTCCCCCTCAACTGGACAGCTGGACAAGCTCCCCCTGAACTTTGCATCAATGCCTCATTACCAGATTGGTCCATGTCTCCCGCACAGTTCAACGCATGATGCGCTCGGCTTACTTTGCGAACGTGTCCCATCTCCACCGTGAGACTTCTGGGACCTGTGCTCCCACGCGTATCCAATTCTGGCATCTCTTGGCCATCGGCAACAGTCCGAGAGAGAAAACAAAAATCCACAACTGCAGAAGGGGGCGAGAAAAACCAACAGCGCACGAAGAATGTGAAATGGGAAAATAGGGGGTTGAAACGAAGTGTCGAAAAATGGTGGTTGGGAATTCGGAACAAGCGGGGTGGGGGGATCAAAGCAGCACAGATTTGACAGGCAGCTTGATGCGAATCGCGAATTGCTCGAAAAGTGGATGTGAGCATAAGCGGAATGGGTCGGCATGCTTGAAGCAAAAGCAGATGTCGTGGTGGGACGTGTTTGCATGTCCCGAAAGATGTCGAAGGCGCAAATCAGTTGAATAAATCAACCGTGTGAACAACTGGCACGCCGGCGGCGTCAATGCCAAAGGTTGCTTCGCGTCGCGGGGTGATGACGTGATGCAGGGAAAAGGCGCATCAGAGGTCGGGAGGCGGCGGTGATGGCAGGAGCTGCCTCGGAGTTGGTGCGTGCGATGGGTATCGGGGAGCACGTGCGGGGGACGACTGACGGGGATATTGGTGATCCGGGTGATGTCGGTGTCCGAGGGATGAACGGGGATGAACGAGTGCCATGCGCAGAGGCACGGGAGCAGCGACAACGGGAGGAGGGATGAGCAGTAACCCAAGCAAATGAATGCCAAGGTGTGAGGTCCACCGTATACGCAGGGTGTCGGGTCAACGGCGACAATGATGGTGATGGCGATGGGAAAGATGCCATCTCCGGGAAGAAGATGCCCTTTTGGTGTGCAGAGCAACGCGCCGGTGCACGGATCAGTAATTGGGGTGATACGCGCAAGAAGCCGGGTTATCGGCGGCAGTAACCGAGATCCGTTTGTGTTGGTTTTTCGGGTGCGCGTAAGACTAAGCTGTTAGGCTTAGAACGACGAGGTAAGAACACAAGATATTCCGGTTGACTGAGGCTAGGGCAGTGCCTGACAAACGGATGCCCTTGCCAGTAGATTTCTCGGGTATTTATACTACTGTACAAGTAATCTAGAATATTCTACAATGTTTAACAATGATTAGTAAGGAGCAACCTGGAAGGTTCTCCAGCTGACTGGTTGCATCACATAGATTCTCAACATGACCCACGTAAAATCGTGATTTTCCTGGACTCCGAGTGGAATGTCGAAACATCTGATCGTGGATATATCACGGGCCGAGGGCAAACTGCCATCCTGCAGATTGGCTATCGGAACATGATCTATATTATCCAGGTATACTGTCTTCATTATCGTGTTCTACGTGCTTCTAATATCATTTTTCTCTAGTTGGGGTTGATGCTTGCTGGTGGACGAATTGCACCAGTTTTGATGCAGGTCCTGCAAAATCCGCGAATACTGAAAGTGGGCCGTGCAGTCTCTGGTGATCTCAAGTATCTCGAGCAAGCTACCCACCCATCTCAGCCATTTGTGGGTGCAGTTGACTTGGCGAAGATGGCGAAAGATCGGCTCGTTGTCACCAACGCAAAAATCAGCCTTGCAGATCTTTGTGCAGTTACCCTGGGAACAAGATTGAATAAAAATGTAACAGAGCGAACCAGCTCTGCATGGGACAATGAAGAGTTATCTGCAACACAGATCCGTTATGCAGCACTTGATGTTTATGCGTGCTCTCGCATATACGACTTCCTCTCTATGATCCCCATCCCTGCTCTCCTCCCAAAATCTGTTCAAGTTGGGACCCCGGTTCTCATTTTCAATGATGATCGCACACGTCTAATTGCTCGAGGTGCGGTGGAGGGCTTGACCGGTTCGTTCAATACCGGGAATGTGCGCCGAGATGGTACAACAGAGATCATTAATATCTCTGCGACACGATGCCTTGTGCAGATTTCAGAAATTGTTGTGCCTGCAGCTATCCTGAAAACTCACAAGAAAACATTATCTGCCTTCGGTCCAGTCCCATTTAGTGCTGTCTGCCTTCGGAGCCATCTGCGTCTCGCTTCATCAATCCCTCTGCCATCAATTCAGCCTCCTGTGATCCCGCCTCCCGCAACTGAACAATCTGAAACCTTGAATCTTGTACCACCTGAGGCAAGGTCTAGTTCACCATCTGACCTGCCCACATCGTCTCCAGAGCTTTTCAATCTTGATCTTTCTGATCCATCTGGATTTGGCGCGCTACTTCTCGAAGAAATTGATTCCACACCTCCGCATGACAAAACTGTTATTCAAAACCGAGAATCGGATCCCGAAAGCCAACAGCGTGGGGAAGAAACTCTGGCACTAGCAGCCATTCAGGCCGTCGTTTGGTTCACGTGGATCCGGAGCCGAGTGCTCAAAGATGCATTCCACATCTTCAATATGTTCTATATCTCTGTGGCTCACGGATTGCGTGTCGAATTTGCTAGGGCACTTAGAGATGCGATCGATATTCATCCCGGATCGTGAGGACAAGGCCCGAATAATTGCTTGGGGTAAGCAACAAGATCCGCCACAATCATGGGATGATTTGTTGCGCAAAAATTCAGATTGGGTTTGGCGTCGTTGCAAGCGTATAATTCCCCCACCCGAGCAACTTCACGGGGATGTTTCAGAGGTCTTTCGTACTTTCGGCCCACTTAAAGATGCCACCACCGGTCTGCCACTTTTCAACGCAGCAGCATGGGCCGTTGCAAAGAATGTTCTGGAGCTAATCAGTAAAGGTTATCTGTCGGACCCTCCGGGAATTGCCCTCTATTCTCAGCTAGGAATTGACCCGAAAAGGGGTTTACTTATATACAGATGCAAACGGGGCACGAATTGGACGGAAGGTGGGGTTCACACTCATCTACAGTCTCGTCTTCCGACTTCTGGTGCGTCGGTTAGACATGTCAATGCGTGCCTGAAAGATTTTATTGCACGACACAACCTCCTTGTATGTCTATTGCTTTTTTTTTGATAACATTATACTTACTGTAATATTGCAGGTCGGCACATTTAATTCGACAGGAAAACGCTACACGGGCCATTATAGCCTCTGGCTTACAAACGAGTTGCAAGAACTGCTCTCTTCACTTGAAGATTGTCTTATCGATCCCATCCTGCTAACAGGTTGGGTCAATGGGAATCTTTATGAACAGACTGAAGAGGTCGCGGGTGTACTTCCCATCCCACCAGATGTCCGTGTCAAATCTGGCATGGACCAATTTGAAGCATCGTTGCACTCAAAACAACGCCACCGCTATCTCGCAGCTCTTCAGGGTACCAAAAAACCGGTTCTTCCAATTCACAGTAGTGACAGTACAGCAGAAAAGATTTTATTCCGTGACTTAATGGCCAAGAACCCAGCAAACTTCTCATCGCCAGGCAACATTGACAATTTTGTACGTTTGTGGAACTCACATGCAGATCAGCAGAAGGACATATCTTACAAGGTGAGCTCACCAAACTGATTGTTTATCAAGAGATTAAACCTTTTCAGTTGTCTGAACAACTTAAAGTTTATTTCAACGGTGACTGGAAGACAAACTCGAATATAAAACAGACGAAAATTATGACTGCGGCTGCACGCTAGTGCTGTGTAAGAAAGTCCATGTTAAATAACAGTACCTTTCTAACCTGTTATTAACACGTTAATAACATTTCTCACATGGGAGGCTCTGGGATGCCTGTAATTAATATGTGAGAAACACCTACACTGTAAGGCTGCTTGGTAAGCAGTTTGGGACTCAGAGCCAAAGTAGAAAATGCTGGAAAATGTGTTGGAGCCTAGGTTGAAGTCAGTGGGTTGCAGTTCTGCAGCATATATAATGTTTACCCATTTTTCGGCCCAGGAGCCTCAGAAACAGTGCGAAAAAATGCCTATAAGCATGATTATGTCATGTTAAAAACCTTGTAATTTACATACCCTTGTTATCTAACGACGGCCTGGTTTGAATCTAACATTACTCACACCGCCGGATTTGATTCTTACACAGCGCTACTGCACGCGCTCCCCTGAATGCCCGACTGCACGCGCCCGCACGAGCTCTTGCAGCACCGAATGTCCCAGAAGTTCCCCTTGCACTGCATAGTGTTTCCCGCGGCACCTTACCCCTCTTTGATGAACCTCCAGCTGATTCAGATGTGCCAGATTCTCTGAATAATTCACCATTGCAAATTTCATACTCAGGGCTCTCATCCGGTACATCTGCCCCATCTGTGATCGCATCCACCCAATTTGCTGCAGGCACAAGTTCCTCCGGTTTTGCCCCGACTGCAGCACCACAGCGGACAATACTCCAGCAGCTAGCAAAGAAGCATGTGCTAGATGGGTTACCTCCGAAGCCAGAGCCGAAACGAAGGAAAACTCGGACTTGCCGAAAGTGTGGAATCCCTTTGTGCAAAGGGAAAAGGGGGTGGACAGATTGTACAAATAAGTGCCGAGACTGCGGGAAGAGTGGGAGTGATAAAAGTTGCAAAGGAAGAAACCCAGACAAGCCGCTCCTCAAGTGTATGGACGTCGAGTGGTAACATAAATAACTGATTGATTGCTATGCATTTTACTACTATTGTGCCTAACGGGTCTGAATTTGCACATTGGGTCTGAAGTTCAGGTGTTTCTTTGCTCTTCCCTGCCCCTTTGCCCCCTGAGTTCTCTGGATTGTTCCCTATACTACTTATCTGTAGATCTAATAACTACAAGATTAGCGATTGGGAAGATATCGAGAAAGAGTTTAAGTTGTTAGTGCGTCAAATTCAGTGATCTTCGGGAAGTCTTTCATGTTGTAACCTCGCACCTCATTCCCAACTTCTGGTAAAATCTGAGGGGCCTTCTGTATTTTATATGGAAGGCTTTCTGGACCTTCATATTATTTTTCGGGGTCACCGTTGAGGTGCTTTGAGCGTAGGCGCGTCCGGTCACCCGATGTCACAGTAAATGATTGTGTCACGCTTTTGCTCTCTCCGCACAAGAACGCCGCAACACAAGGCTGAAAAAATGATTTTAGCATGTATAAAGCTTTCCAGCTCATACAAAAACGACCTCAATTTTTTCTAGAGCCTCAGGGCCAGTGACCAGCACAGAACAAGAGAATCTTTCCTAACTCGTCAAATTTTGATGGACCGGCAACTGTTTCTCAATACCTTCCCGATCACGACTCACATAATTATTGTGTAGATCTATGTGCAAGTAGTATAGGAAACGATCCCGGAGAACTCCGGGAGCAAAGAGCAAGGAAGAGAAAAGAAAAACCCGAAATTCAGGCCTAAGTGCAAATTCAGACACAATAGTATGTGGTACTTACATGGAAGATCAACCGACAGACAGAGGATGCACACAGTCACAAAAGGTACATGACATGCCCCGCATGCTTTGTTGCCAGCGCGGAGCACGCATACATCATCCAGAGGAACGTCACAAGGATCTCTCCGAAATCGGATTTATTCGGGCATCACCAAATCAAACTCAGTCGGTATCTTGCCGAAGATTCAGAAAAGTCGAATAAAAACTTACCTCTCGATAGGTACCGAATCAAAAAAGTTTCAAGCCTTTTATGCCTCAGGAGAGTCTCCCCAAATATTTTCGAGAATATAGGAGACCAGGTGAGAAGCCAATAAACTATCTTCGCTATCGGGTGGCGGTACTCAGTGGTCATGTGCTGATGTCTCGGAAGCTCTCGACAAATAAAGGTATATTTTATTATCTTTATTTCTTTATTTGATTATTTTCACCCACCCACACCGGTATCGAGCCTGGATTCCGAGCTCGCCAACACACGGCGAATTCCGAGTCCCGTGTTTGTCCCGTGATTATATCAGGTGACTTTTTATGTGGCAGTGTTCGTTGTCTCTTAATATATAGGACTAGCTCAAGCCCGTGAATAAATTCACGGGCTTTGGTAAGTTGAAAGAAATTTATTGAGTTGGTTTTCAGTCATTTCATGCTCTTAGACCTTTTTTCCCCTTGACTTACCCCTTTGCTCCTCCTCAACTCCTCCTCCCTGTCTTTGAGCTCTTGCCACTGGCATGAGCCTGTCCCATCCCCATGAATAAATTTACGGGCATGGGCAAGTTGAACTAAGTAAGTTATTAGAGGACTGCTCTCAGGCTGCAAACAACATTTTTGTCTCGGAGGTCTCTTCTTTTCAGCATTACCTTTCCTCTGGTCCTGACCCTTGCCATTGCTATAGGCATGCCCAGTGACTCCTCACCACTGCTTTTCGGCAAGTTCAAGCATCAGCATTGATACCCATCACCACATTTGCGGCTTCTTTGGGCCCGGCTCGGCCCAGCCGCGGCATGCTTCCACTGCCGGGGCTCTTCTCGCATCAGCAAACCCTGGGTGTGCTACCTAGGTCTACATAGTTCCCATAGTTGCCATAGCTCCTGTATTTACCATAGGAAGGGTACCCTCTACATAGTTCTCCATAGTTTGGTGGGAGTGCTACATAGTTCTCCATAGTTTTCAGCAGTACTACATAGTTCTGTGTAGTTTGGTGGTTTGCGAAGCTTTGAACAAAACATGACTAGCAAATAAACTGTGGCCTCTTCCATTTCATTGGACTGATGATGATAAGTACTATTATCCTAATCCTAGGAAAGGCATCTAAGGTAGATACAACTATTAGAGAAGCTTGCAAATAAAGTGACTCCTGCGGGAGTCGAACCGGCGACCACCGGGACATAATGTAAGAGTGCAGCATAACCACTGAGCCACACAACCATTAAAGCACCTTGTAGGCTATTCAATATAAGGGGTCACCTCCCTCTCAAAAACAACTGTCTGCTCCCTGATACAACTTCGGTAACATCGTCATATAGATAGTGATAAATTCCAAACTAAAGTACCAAAACTCACAAAGCTCCACAAAGTCATCTAGGAATTTCCCTCTAAAGCCTTTGCTTTATTCAGCTGTAAAACACAAAATAAATTCATAGAGCTATTCTGAACACCATAGAGACAGATGAGCTGGACTATGAATATTTTTGTGAAGAATCTTGGTTATGTAAATAGTTTATCAAAGAGCTCTTCTTTGCTCTATCTCAATGAAGTACTGTGGCTTTTTGAAATCTAATTGTGTATCTGAAATGCCTTGTGGCTCAGGTGCCTACAGGAATTGAAAAACTATGTGAAACTTCAAAAAACTATGTGAAACTATGCAGCTTGGTGGCAAAACTATGTACAACTATGCAGCTTGGCTGCAAAACTATGTACAACTATGTAGCTTTGACTGGAACTACAGAGTCCTATGGCAACTATAGCAACTACAGCCAACTATGGCCAACTATGGTCAAATCCAGGGTTTGCTGATGCGGCTCGGCGCGTTCTCGGTCATGGCTCGGCAATGAGCATGACCGTGGGCGTGGGATTTCGAATCTTCTTTGATGTTCGTTATACCCCCCCCTCATATTATAATAAAGAAGATATATAGGATCAGAAAGGCCCAGGGACCACCAACGTGCACGTGACTCATGTCAACAGTGACAAACATTGCTAACTTCGAGAGGCAATTGCGAGCCCAAACCCCTATCAATTTGGGTGAACTAAAATGTGAGGAAGGTTCATTTTCTGAGTACTTTCATGCTATATATATGGTTTTCACATGTATGATGAAACTAGAAAGTTGATTTTTCAGAAAACCCCGAATTATTTTATTGTGAGAGAATGGTGGGGGTGTGATATGGATTAAACTATTCAAATCCTCTTGAAATCACTCAAGGTTGGTGTCTACATTTTATTTGAAGTCATTCGGCCCATAAATGAGCCCAAACGACCGCGTGCAGAACATTATAGCGCCACTGTAGGGCGCGGCCCAAAATTTTCCCATTTTGGGACATTTTTTATCTTTTCGACCATTTCCCTCGCCGCGAGCTCAGTTCTGAATGTATTGTTCTAAAATATATATGAGCGGAACCGCAACGAAATTCTGGAGGTCCTATCGAGCTTCAATTTTTTTTATTCGGCTTATATAAAATGTACAATGATATAATCATGTTTATATGGAAATCTCCTCCCACAGGGGGAGTTGGCAATATATTATCTTGGGGTCTCATTAGGGCATATCTACACTTATTTCGGATGTCGCATCGTCCCCGGATTTGGTCTGTGGGTCTTATACCACGTGCACGATGTAATTGAATTCAATAAAAACACCCACTTGTCGGACACAATGCTCTGGCATAATCTGGTCCCAGGGGAACGTGATACTCGTTGTGTACTCGTCATGTGGTAATTAAAAGAGACTCCACAACTCACATTGGTCATCCAAGTCCCCGTCCCCGTAGGCGACGCGTTTCGATCTGCCTGTGTTTCTGTTCACAGCTACATTTCTTTGATCTAGGCATGCACCACGCGACAGGCTACCAGGGGTATGTGCCCGCACAGCAGCCATTTTTAAATGCCGGCTAATAATGCATAGGTTCAAGAGCCAGATCTCAGGCATAAAAAATAGTGTGTCGGTACCTAGAAGTGAATGGTACATACACTGCAAGTGATGGGCTGCAGGCCTGCAAAATATCCTGCCAGCGGCCCAAAAACCATTTTTCGCCGCAGCCAGTGAGCAGCCGTCAAAATGGGCTACTAGGCATCCTAGAATCCAATCTTTTGGCCCGCGCTACGTGTGGGTATCATGCTAGGCTATGGAGGAGGCATTGAGCTGGTGGGCCTGCAAAACGGGCTGCCGGTGGCCCCAAAAGTCCATTTTTCACCGTGGCCAGCGAGCAGCTGTCAAAATGGCCTGCCGCGCCCCCTAGAATTCAATTTTCGGCCCGCGCTACGCGCGGGTATCATGCCTGGCCTATGGAGGAGGAAATGTACTGTTGGGCCGGCAAAATGGGCCGCCGGTAGCCCCAAAATCCATTTTTCGGCCGCGCTACGCATGGGCACGGGAGCCCCCATGGAAATCCGTGGCTGGACACTCCCAGCCCAAGGTGGGTGAGAGATCCCAGCACCCTGGGAGTCACCATATACCTGGGACCCCTTTGGGGTAGTTTTTTTTTTTTTTTTTTTTTTTGAATCTTTGTTTTATATCCTCTGTGTCTAAGACATATGGTAGATATAAATCTGGCTAGTGTATCGTAGGGTATCGTATCGGGTCCATAAAATGGTGGCAGTAAAAATCGTTCATACTCGAAAACTTAGCAAAACCGTGACAGGACGGCTGCAAAGCGGGAAATCCGCGAGGTATAGGGGTATGTGGCCAAAGCCTCTAGAGGGAACTAGATGTCGTGATGTTAAATAGTAAGATATACGTAGGAGAGAGAGAGAAAAAGAGTCTAAAAAGAAATCTACTCGGGGCGGTCTAGCGGCTTGAAGTCTCCGAAGACAGAATGGAATCGGCCTGTGCGCTGGATGTACGCGAAGAGATCGGGCAGTATCTTGGGATCGGAAAGCAGGTGCTTGGAGTAGCGGGCGAGGCGGTTGGTGGCGTGTAGTGCACGTCTAGCTTGTTCGTGTGCTGGGCAGAAATGAAGGAAATGGTCGACGGTTTCGTCAACCATGCCGCAGCACGGGCAGGTGGGGGTCGGGGACTTCTTCAGGCGGAATAAATGGCGGGCGAGGGGAACATGGCGAGAGCGAAGCTGGAAGAGAAGGGAGGCATGCTTGCGAGGAAGAGAAGAGGAGAGTTTGCGAAATTTTGCCGAGGGAGCCGATTCGTCCACATCTTTGATGCGGGCGTACTGGGCCGACCTCTTGAATTGCTTCTTCGCGATCTTCTGCAGCAGTCTCGTGTGGGTGAGAGCCAGCGCCGACTTGCTGAAGGGCAGGTTCTTCAAGACCTTGGGAGGCCTTCCGAAAGTGCCCGACTGCGCAGCACGCTTTGCTGCCTCATCGGCTGCCTCGTTCCCAGGAATGTCGACATGGCCCGGAGTCCAGTCAATGCGCAAACGAAATTCGCGATGCTCACGTCGCGCCTTCCCCAGCTGTCTGTGGAAAATGTCCCAGATATGTCGCCCGACACCTGGCTTGGCACTGCTAGTGGCCTTGATCGCGGATGTGTTGTCCAAGCCCAGAGGTAAGATCCCAGTCACCTGCTCGTCAGTCTCTTCTCTGAAGCACTCCAGCGCCAGTACCTCCCCCACTCCTTCAGCTTCATAGACCCCATACCGCCTCGCCGAACCCAGCCGCACCCCCTTCACCCTCTTCACCACTCCATCCACACACAAAACCCCCGCCGCGCCAACCATCCCATCGATAAGCGAGCCATCCGAAAACAGCGTCACTCTCGCGGATTCCCCGAGCGCCCACTCTTTGGCCTCCTCCTTGGAGGCAGCCACGCGCACATCCACCGGCGCCACCCATTCCGCCCGCCGTCGTACTGCCGGTATCTTTTCCACCGTCGCCTGCGAAACATCCATGTAGGAATTCATGAGGAAATGGAGCGGGGAAGGGTGCTTCTTTACGTGTCCTCGCCGCTCGACATCCCTTATCTCCGCATAAAGGGGGTGCGTCGCTGGAAGAGTCGCATATCGTAGCGCGGCTTTCTGGAGATGTTTATCGATGGCGAGGTGTATAGGAGGGAGATCGGCGTGTGCGTCAAGCAGATCCCCCGGCGAGGAGAACATACCCCCCACCATGAGCCTGGCTGCACGTAGCTGGATTGACCCGAGTTTCTTCACCAGAGTGCGTGTGTCTTTCTTCCGGTTTGCTCCTCGGATGCGCTGACGAGTTGGCGCTAGAAAAATCTCCGCACCATACAGCATGCGGGGGACACAGATGGCCAGGTAAAGCCGCCGCACGTATGCCGCTCCCATCCCCCCGGAGACGCGCGCAAGACGTCGAAACTTCACCAACCACTCATGCCCCTTCGCCAAAACCGCCGCTCCCTGGTCCCGGAAAGTCAAGCCCTCGTCTAGCCAGATGCCCACCAGCTTCACAGCCTTGGAGGGCTTCACCACCACCCCGTCAATGACGAGGTTCGGGCGTCTCTCCGGAACCCACTTGCTTCGCTGGCCAAAAGGCTGCGCCTCCTTCCGTTTGCGCGTCGAGAAATGGCACACCTGATCCTTTGCCGCGCCGAACACACTGTTGTGCGTCACCCCCCACTCGTTCACTCCTCCCTGCCTCGTCACCGCGTCCACGATCGCTCGGCTCGTCTCGCTCAAAGTGTCCCCTATGGCCAGCATGTGGAAGTCGTCGATGTAGATGCCAGAGTTCGGTTCAATGCGAGCCAGCGGAGAGTTGTAGAAAAGATAGCAGATGACAGAGTGCGGGTCACCCTGATCCAGTCCGTCCACAATGTCGAAGGGTTCAGAGGCATAGTCGTCGAAGAGCAGCCGTGTGGTCCTCCCCGTGAACCTGCGCAACATCCAGTCAGTGTGCTCACGAGGGACCCCCGCCATCCTCATGTTGTGCACGACTCGCGATAGCATCGCACTCGGGAACGCCCCTTTCACATCACGCAACAGCAACGTCGCCACCTTCCCATTCCTCCACGCATGCTTCACTTTCTTCACCAACCCCTGCACCATGTCCACTCCTGTCCTCCCCGGCCTCCCCCCATAATGATTCGACGGCAGCATCCCGAAAAATTCCGCATTCGTCGCGACTTGGAGTGTCTTCCCTGCATTCCGTAGGCGTGCATGGCCGTGCGACAGGATTATCGGTCTGTGAGCGTTGACCAAGGAGTAGTCGGGCTTGCCCGGCTTCCGGGCGACGATGGTCTCGGTGCGCTGCCAGTCCGGGGGCTCGTGCTGATAGACATCCAGAGCGCGGAAGATCTTCTGCAACCTCGGGACCAAGAGGCTGGCGCCGAACTTGTAGACACAGTTTGGGAAGGTGCCCGAACCTTTGGGGTAGTCATCTCATTATACATCAACTACCCCAAGTTGGGTGTCATATATGTCTGCCTGAAGTGTCTCTCTGATTATTGTGTTTGGATTGTGCCTCTAATTCCTCGCCGCAGCACCGCCGCTGTCTCATTCTAACTTCTGATTCCCAGCCGCATCCCGCTCTTTCAAGACCTTTGGACTTTTCCCCAAATTCTCGGACTTGGCGCCGAATCTTGCCCGACACAAGGGCCCAGCTGCCCTGCTACCATTCCTGCCGTCCAGCTCGCAGCCTGCGCTTCTGTGCGTGACGCGGGGAGCACGGCGGGTCTGCTCACCATTTATCGCGCTCCAAAATTGCTCTGAAACGGCTTCGCGTCCAGCGACCTGCGCGTTTATGGGAGAGTAGGCACCTCCTCAAATTACTTACACTCTTTCACGTCCTTTCGCGCCTCGCGTTATGTATTTCCTTCGATGCAGCACGCGTAACCAACTTGCCGGATTCAGAACTGGAACGTCCTCCTTTCATCGGCGTGTTTCCTGACCATAGAAACCTCCAGAACCTATGCAATCGGTTCGCGAGCATCCTGAACATTCCGCCCGCCCTCCGAAACGCTGTCTTCCATTGGCGATGCGGGGGGGATAAATATGCATCTTGTTCTCGATATTGCGGACAGCCAAGAGGCTGCCCGCTGTCGCGCCTCCTTCTCTCAACAATCTCCCGTTTTCCAAGCTTGCACCGGAATGCTTCATTTCGTTCAGCCGCATTTTCTATTATGTAGTTGAGCGAATATCGTGTCGCAAGTAATCAGGAGAATATATTTGCCTGGCCTGAGATAGCATTTTGCTCTGCCCCGCGACAACATCATTCTCGTGCATTCCTTAGTCTCCCGTAGTCAGACTCTACAAAAAAAGTTTTAATGATAGTCTATAAAACTATGTGTAGAGTCTGATTCTACTGGCATACCGGAAGCCGCAAGTCGGATTTCCGTGATCGCCGGCTGACTAAACGTGACTTTCTCACGTTCCCAAATGGGATTTCGGGCTCGTTCCTCCCGTTTCAAGCCTAAATTCATATACATGACAATAGGATGAATCCGAGATTCATATTTCTGTTATTGCTGAACCGTCAGGTTTGGCTACCCTGGGGAACTTGCCTATCCGCCAACATTTGCTACAAGGGCAAACAAAAATTTAGTCATGCAACATTGGTCATTGCGAAAATAAATTGAAAGCATGTGGAGTAAGATATAGAAATAAATCAAAATACAAGGATATGTTCTTTGACTTATTACTGACTTGAATGCTCATGCAGGAGCCTGCTTCACCACCTGGAACCGAAGAGATTGGCTGAGTTCAATTTTCTGTTCTTAGTCATTTCTGCTTCATGTTCAGGCCAGTATCCGAGAGAGTTGCTGATCCGGCTTGTCAATGTCACGGCTACAACGGGGTGGCACGACCACGTGCCGCAAAAGGGTATGCTCAAGGACGTGTTTCTGGGGTGCATCAAGCCCCTTAGGCCGACTCTGATGGTGGTATATTACTCTGTAAACCTTTTGTGTAATTGGGATAATGTACTTGATTTGAGTACCTGCAATTTTTTCATATTCTATGCAAAACCTGGTTCATAGTATGGATAATTCTAATGAGAAACCCGGTTTCTCAGAGAAACCCCTCCAATATTTGTTGTGTCAATGGGCACCCTGGGTTTCTTGAGAAATCCCGCCGGCCGGTAGCTCTGTAAGGCGCCGGATTGACTGGTAAAATAGACTCTGCCGCCAGTACTGCGCCGTGAACTTGTCTGTTCGGACGAGTTCAAAGTGCACTTTCGGATGTCCTTGAATTATAAAAAAATATTGTGCCACCCCTTGAATGGAAGGGATAATCTCACGAAATAAAGGAATATGTATCTAACTGTGGGGACAGTTGGAGCGATTGTAGCCCTCCTTAGGACACAGTGCACACTTATAAGTGTGTCCAGAGCAAGATTTCTTCAGAGCAGGACCAGTCTCCATATTCTCACTGTTTACATGAGAGTCAGAGTCCCGAGAACCACGGTGAAAGGCTGCCCCTCCATTTCTTTCAAGTTCAAGCTGGGAGTCAGGTCATTGATCTGCGGGACAGCCTCCTAGACTGCCACAACATGAGACGAGACAATAGACGGAACCTCATTGGTGAAAGTCCACTGGGAAATGGTTTTCGCAGCATATATAGATGGGTATTCGGCTTTCGAAGCAGCCTGGAAGGCGAGTTCGGCCAAATAAATGGCAGAGAATTTTACTGTGGGTAATGGTGTTGAGTAGGCAACATATCCAAAGCTCAAGTTATTCATGTTGTGAGATGGGCTGCTGTCAGAATTCTTGAATATCTGTGGATACTATACATGCACCAGGGAATTGTGGCAGTCCGCAAATATTATTCGGTGGGCGCAGCTACGTGGGGCATTAAGACACATTTAGGTGGTCGCTAAGAGCAGGGAGATGGGCCGCAAGTTCCGATATGAGGCGGTCAGGGCCGGGAGCATCGCGTTCACATGGCCACATAGCAACTTAAGCGATATAATTGCAATGTAAGACAGTATATACTAGCCAAAGCTACGTGAAGTACAAACAGGCGGATGGCAATTCTCAAGTACAGACTGCTTGAAATTTTAGTGTGCCTCCGTGTTGAGGGAAATAGAGGATACTTAGATGTCATTTACACAGAGATTGGGTTTCGAGTTGGTCGGAAGTAAGCCTTCAGATTAAGCGGCTAGTAGTATGTTGATGGCGCGCGGAAGCGGAAGCGGTGCAACCGTGGGGATGACACAGTGCGGGCAGATCCGGGCATTTGGACCGAGGCCGAAAATGTTCGGTGGTTTCGGAAGGGTTGCGCATTAGAAACTTTCAAGATTTCTCTGATGCCTGGGGTTTCTCTGAGAAACCGGGTTTCTCATTAGATTTATCCTCATAGTATTGGTAATGTTTGAGACAATCTTGCCCATCCCACACATCTCCGGAGTCCGATGCCCAATTTACAAGCACGATTTCGTTGACTGTTGGTATGTTCTGATCAGCGGCTATGTCGGCCTGTGGCCTGCCAATTTTAAATCTCAAGGCAGCTCTGGAAACACACATTTGCGGGAGTATCCTGGTCGTAACCTTCAGAGTTTAGGCTGTGGTACAGGAACATATCCTTGGACAATGGTAACTTATTTCGCCTCATGCCCAGATCTCTCCGGGGTCCCGACCAACATAGCTATCAATTCGACATTTGCGGTTCTCAACCAAATGCTACTCAGACAGGCCAGGCCACCGCTGTTATGACAATAGCATGCAGAGACCTCTTGAAAGCGTTGGAAATCAATCAGAGGAAAAATCTTCCATCTTGTGTGTGAAAATCCAACGAAAATCTTCAAAATTATGTGCGAAAAATCCAGAGTTGTGTATGGCACATATACTGTATAATAATTAAAAAAACTCAACACCTTTGAAAAAAATGTTAGAAATGACACTACTTGGACAAAAGGTTGGACAAAACACACAGGTCGAGACTGTGTTTCAAAAAAAAAATGGCACAGCTAGTATCTGAGTGCTGAAAACCACACAACTGAAACTTAGGCACTTTAAACACACCACCCATCCACACACCATTACCCTCTCGACCGAATCTGTGGCGAATCGGCAATCCCCGTATATGCTGATCCGGGATCGGCTCAAGATAAGATGTTTGCGGCCGATTGATGACTGCTGTACACACTAAAGGGCACGGCTTCTGGAGTTTAGAGCTCGATGAGTGGACCACAATTCGAGTTCTTGTTAGTCTTTATCTGGTCGCATCGTCCCATGGGCCATAGGGCACATCTGCACCCTTTTCATCATCATCTGAGATGGCTCAGTCTGATTCGGGCCTGAGTCAACCCAAAAAAATGATGTTCCGCGCAATGCAAAGATCCCAAGTCCAAGTTGCGTGTTTTGGAAGACATTAAGGGTTAGGAACAAGTTGCGTCACTTTACCAAGTCATGTGTGAATTACCTCCCCCACCAAGTGACGCGTATTTTTTCCCGCTGACCCAAGATGCATATTTTTAACTACGTTTGAGCATAATTATTATACACTATATGGCCCATAGTTGTGCGTGAATTTAGTATGTTGCAAAAAACACACTCAGCTGCATGCAGGAATTTCCAGAGGAGTGCGCAACTAATTAGTGTGTTTGTGCAGAAGCCATTCGAGCCTAGCCAAAAAAAAACTCTTGATCACAAACCACCACAATCAAAGCAAGTGGCACAAACCCAACATCCCCCTCTTGCCAAAACCCATCCCCCGACAGGCTCATAACGATGTCGGCACCCTCCAATGCACCCCTTGGAGCTGGATGTCATAGAGCTGGGGGCGTCGGGGCTGGTGCCACTCACCCGACCTCAACTCATTTTCACGGTGCTTCGACGTAGTTGCCCTGCGTCCGCGGCCCGACCTACTCAAGAATTGGCCACTTGGCCCGGCATGTTCCATTATGCATATGCACTCCTCTACCACCTATGCCACCCACTTCTCCTCTCTTTCACCTCCGGGACCGTTGATCCGTCCCTTTCGGCACATCCAAATGGAACAAGCCACCCCACACCCCACCAATTTCACACCAGTACATCCAGGTCCACGCACCACCCACGAACCTCGATCTCATTGCTTCTCGGGCATCTTCCTTTGACGAAGGACCTGCGTGTGGGCACTTGTGCATTTACCCAGCGGACGGCTTGCGGACGGACGCGATGGGAGATACACTACCAACATACATACGCTTGTGGGACCTACGTTATATGGGCACTTTTGCAATTATCCCCGGCTTCAGGGGGGGCGCGGGGCAATGCACTACCAACATACATACACCGTAGGACTCAGCCAGATACCTATTACTAGCAAAGTAGCCACATAGGCCGTAAACGGCCTGAGTGCTACTATAAATATACTGATTTACACAAGCCATTCGAGCCATCTGATGGCTTTTTGGCATTGTGCAACTGGGTGGCTTTTGCTCTGTATTTTTTGAACGGAAAGTTGTATTCTGAGGCATTCAATGCAAGAGTGACCATTTCCGTGCCAAAGATGCAGGGAAATTTTGAACCCACCAAGCCACCAGCCACCAAGTTGCACAATGCCAAAAAGCCATCCAATGGCTCAAATGGCTTATGCACAAACACTCTATTGGCTTCCAAGTGAAGAACACTGTCATACAATTTCTTGTTATGCAATGTGGTGTATCATGAAAAAAACACCACTATAACATGACTCCAGACTCCAGTGAAAATCAAAAGGGCATGCACACTCTGTGGCAGGAGATTTTGATCCATCTCTGTTCAGAAGCCTCTCTCATGCTCAAATCTGAAGCAGACTCTGCAGGACTATACAGTGGTCAAGAATGCCTTTAGCTAATAGTAGTCTAACAACACAAAATTCGAAATCTCGATTTGTACCGAGTTGGCCAGGTGATTTCTCTCAAAGGATGTGATTTGTCGCAATTTCTGTAAATAACAAGCTCTTGCTTCCCACAAATATTATTCTACAATGAACAAGAATATGGGAGGATTCAGGTCTGAATTGGGGGGCCACATCTTGTCTATCCCATCCTGAAGGTTCAGCACCTGCCTCGAAGAGGCCCAATCCCATGTCATTTATATTTCTTGAGAGCAAAATCCTGCTAAAATCTTGCGACAATAGAACCCATTTCATTGTTTCTAGTATAGAAGGGTCAATCATCCCTCGTATCGCCTCAGAAAAATGTATCTGGTGTACCCTACGTGGGACCCGTGTCCATCCTTACAGTAACAAAAAGCCGTAGCTCAACCAAGGATAATATTAGGGTCGTTCACAGTTCCCTTTTTTTGTCTCCCTTTTCTGTTCCTTTTTCTGCTCACCAGTCCTTTATTCAAGTACACAAATAAATAAATTGGATATATCGAATTCACACTCCCTTGGACTTATTTGGGACCATACATGTTTACGAGTGCTTATATAATAAGTGATCGTCTATTTGAGAATTCGGGATGAGGATTTCTCGACCTCTGAACAAGTCAGTGGCCATCTTCTGTGGAATGGAAAATAGTGGCTGTGTTGAAGTCTTTTCTGCTAGGTTCATTACTGTGGATCTGGGCACCTGCCGATCAGAAAACGTGCTGTGTGTACTTGTTTATTTCTCGATTGATTCTAAAAACAGGTGGTTTTTCAACTCTTCGTCGTCCCTAATCCGCAATTTTGCCCAGACACAAAATCAGGCAAAACAAACATAAAATATACATGCCTGACTACCCTCTGGGTCGAGCTCGCATTTTTCTTTGCATTCCTAATCGTGTTGTAGGCCATCTATTATTAACCTCTTTATGCGGTGCTTAGCCCTCTGCCAAAGTCCCAAAATTATGCAATAAAATCCGGAAAATAAAGGATCGTCTAGAAGAAGTAGTAGAAAGCTTCGACTCGGAGATACGAGAAGAGAATACCAATGGTCTACAACCAGAATTGTCTCCACCATGCCACCTTTTTTCTCCGCCATGTCCTTGAGTTTTGTCTTGAGGAGGTTCTCATCTTTCCATAGGTCCCTGCGAACATCAGCTAATCCCAAAAGGATCCACCTTTCCAAGTTCGACACGTAAGGATAGACTCTCAGAGCTTTGGATGAGCTCTCCAGGTCTATTATCTGCATACTCTGTGATGTTTATTGTCTCCTGGAGTAGGCCCAATATAGGCCTGTGTGCAAGTCTTCGATCAAGGTGTTAAAGTTGCATTTGGGGGTCAAATATTCTCTTTGGCTGTTTTGTGGGTTTTTCGAGCGGTATTGAGATTATAGTGTACCAGCTTTCGGTTCTCAGACCTCTTGGTCACCATCTGAGCAACAAGAGAGTAGGGGATGTTCTCACGCTCTGACCACCACCATGGCCACTCGCCGCAACTGCCCACGTCTCCCCTTGCCACATATCCGCACAGTTCTTTGCCACAGCCTTGTCCTGACTATGTCCAGGTACACCAGCTACGATTGGAGACTCTTTTAGAGTCCGCGCTAGCCACTCTCATGCTCTTGCACGATGCAGCCATCACACCGGTCGCTCACACAACGCACACCTTTGAGGTCCTCGCAGCCTTGAACCGTCGTATTTCAGCCCCCTCCACCACTGCCTCTCCCCACACTGCCCACATCTCTGCCCCAGATGTGTCTGCCACCTCTCCCGCCCTCGACAAAGACACAAAGACCACCAGCATGACGTATGCGCGCGCAGTTTCGGCCGAAACCCCCCGATCACCTTCACCATCCCCATCGGATTCCGATCAATCTGACATTGTTATCCGACTGGACTGCCCGGATCTCCCTGAATATGAGCGCGCGTACCCGCCATTGATACTTTACGACATACAGACCGCCATCCCTGGGAAACTGTTTGCCGGGGTGCGCTGGACACGCAACAAGAATCTTGTTTTGCAGATCAAGCCAGGCACAGTTTCGGCCTCTTACATGATCGAGACATACACACGGCGTATTTGGGACGTCCTCAAACCCATCCTGCGACTTCCCGACAACCTTCCCTTGCCCATGTTTGAGACAGGCGGTTCCTGGCACTCGGTGGTATTTCACAATTTACCAGCCGCCAAACATGATTGCTATGCTCTACCGCACGTCCAAGAATCTCTCCGCGAAGGGGGATTCAATCATGTGGTCAAAGCTATCTCGATCCTGTGTGATGACCAAGAGCTAGAGCGCCGGGTGAAGAACAAAATCCCGATTTCTATGCGGGTATCCGTTCTTACGGAGGCCGCAGCGCAGCAGCTAGTTGACAGGGGCGGACACATCGTGGGTGGAAGATTCCGGGCGACGCACTATCTTGCGAAGCCTCGCACTCTGGCTCCACGCCCCAAGTCTGTTCAAAACGACGAGTAGAACTTTATTTCCTCTTTCCTTTGCTCTTATTTTTCTTTCTCTGTCACTTATGCTCCCTCCCTTACCATCACGACATCTAGTTTCATCTAGAGGCTACGGCCATTTACCCCTATACCTCTGCGGAATTTCCGCTTCGCAGCCGTCCCGTCACGGTCTTGCAAAGTTTTCGAGTATGCACGATCCTCTGATTTCCATTTCTTATGGACCCGATTTGATACCGTACGATGCAATAGCCAGATTTATATCTACCATATGTCTTAGACACACAGGATATAAAACGAAGATTCAAAAAAAAAAAAAAAAAATAAAAAAAAAAAAAAAAAAAAAAAAGAGAGTAATAAAACGCAGGATGAAAGCGACGCGACGCAGCGACGTCATTATGTAATCGACTGATGCGGCTCTAGGACCAGGCCACGGGACGGCGTTGGACCGCCTGGGAATCTATACCGTATTAGTAGTATACCAAAGGGGGAACTCATTTGGGAAAAAATGCAGCGGGGACTAAATTGCACATATTGGCCGGAGGAATTCACAGGATCTACAAAAGTGAGCCAGAATGAACGACCTCCGCGAGAGAAACAGCGAGTAAATCATTAATACGAGGAGTTTCCCAAATTCCTCCGAACAATATGTTTATTCATTAAATTTATTGATGCAAATGATAGTGGCTTAATTTTTGTGGTCGAATTCAGCCAGGTCTCGCCTGCGGACGACACATCAAATTGAGAAACCACGTCCAATCGAGAAATAAACAAGTATACACAGCACGTTTTCTGATCGGCAGGTGCCCAGATCCATGTCATTAGATAACAATTGTAGCGCGCTTTGCGGCAGAGCCCACTAACTAGTGATTAGATCAATATGTTCGGACTCTGACATCCACAAATAAAAATTTGGGTTGAAGCAGACATCGAGCTATGGTGCGGTTCACTTAGTCACCACCTGTCTGTGACAAGGCTTAATACTCGGTCAGTTTTTCTCCAATGTTCTTTTCCTCTTGCAAAAAGGCTTCTCTTCACTGTCCGTTCAGATTCCCAAGAGGGATTACATAATTTAATCTGCAAAACTGAAGGACTTATAAAATTTCACAAGGTTCGATTTGGCGCCATGGGCCAAGACTGACCTCTTCATATTCTAAATGTTGAGATGACCCTGTTGGATGGACTTCAAGGTGTATAGCAGCTGCTCCAGATCTCAACTCTTTGATAAAAAAGAGTCCTTTCAACTTGAAAATTGCTTTAAAATAGGCTGGAAGTAGAGGTACAAAATAAATATTTTGCCTACCACCCATTTAGCGCTTGTCATAGAGAGATGGCGACTAAGTGAACCACACCATAGATCTCATGCAAAGTTGCCAAGGTGAAAGAAAGAAGACAACTCTGCGCTGTGTTTATAACTAGAGGCCCCCATTTTTGCGCCTGCATAGCTAGTAATCAAAACTCCGAATCAAAGTTTGTGTGCCAGCCAGAAAGCACTAGACAGTGTTTCACGATGAGTATAGCATACCCAAAAAAAAAGAAGATACATGTTTATCATTTGAAGTTGAGATTGTGCAGCGGAGGGTACACTCTGACATGGTTCTCATTAGCAAGGGAATTTCCCTATTGAGCTGTATATTTGAAGGACAAGTTACATTCACTATCCCGGCCTTCAGGCCCTCTGGAATACCTCCAATTACATTGTATTAAAAAATCTGCGCCAATCGGAGCACTATAGCTACTATGGAACATGTTCTGATGTCAGATAGTGGAAAACACCGAAAATTGAACTGATGCTTAGAACAAGTTGTAATACACAGGGCCTTGTGGAATTTCAGCTCAAATTGAATGAGCCTATTTCCAGATAGAACTGTTGAGATTTGAGCTTGCAATTTCTGTTCTCCTGAAAACTTACCACAACAAACAGAAAAAAACAGCTGTGCCATAAATTCTGCTAAAGACTTCTCACTCTGATATGTAAGTGTGTTTGAAGTGGCTGGAAATCTGAATGCATAGACTCTGATTTTGTCATACAGTAGTTGTTGTAATTGCCCCTGGAGTAGATCGTGAAGGCAGAGCCGACAGAGTCGGAATACCAGAAGACAGCTAAATGAACTCACCCGCCATGGCCATCTGTCTGTTTCTGCGGAAGCCCATGGTGACAAGCCAAAATAATTGATGACTCCCTAAAATGGCCAAAAAAAGGTAACATATGGGACTCGAACCCGCACGGGAAATACGGTTGTCTGTTCATGATTGCCGTGGGAAAAAGGCGTACTTGAAATAGGGCTCTACAGGACCCACTACCTAAAGTTAGTGGGCATTTCTTGTGATGAAATAGTGGCTGTGGCCAGCTTATGTAATGTTTGCCACACTTCGCGCGCATGTTCGATTCCTGCTGCGAACATATATTTTGTAAGTCAGAGACAATGCCTCAGGATCCAAGGTAGGAACAAGTGCCATTATAATAATATGCAGCCCAAGGTTTGCACAGTTAATGCATGATGAGCATCAACCAGCTCAAATTGGACCTATACTCAAAGAAGATGGCAATCATTTTTGGTGGGTCCAGGCAGGAATTTTGGAATAGGGATCGGCACCGTACCGTATACGGCTACGGGCCGTAAGCCGCATCATTTTCAGGGCTTTATGGGATGGTTACAGTACGGCTTCAGATGCCATATAAAGCCGTATACAGCTGCCGATAACCCTGCCGAATTAGGGTATGTGGGTTCAGATATTGTAGATTCAAGCATTTTAATCCTGCCTGAGGGTCTCTTGAACCCTCACTTCGGCATCGGCGTGCTCTGTCACGCATTATAAAACAGCTGTACCGTAAGCGTAACCTTACGAGGCATCCCAGAGGGCTATACGGGACGGTACGGGTTTGCCGTATGCCATATATACGGTTACGGTGCTGATCCCTATTTTGGAATAGAGTGAAGGTCAGCAACAAGCAGCAGGACATTTTATAAAATTCTATAAGTTTGGTGTTTCCCTATTCAGGCCCCTTGTTGTTGTTGTTGTTGTTATTTCTATGTTACGCTGTAAGTAGTTAAAAAAAATCTAAGCACATGCGAAGTCTTGAAATTACATCACTACAAAACTGTCTATTCAGAATGCCTATATACAATACTTTTACATGAAATTGTGGCTCAGTCATTTAAATCAGTTTCGGCAATCTCCGTGTCTATGGGTCACCAGTGATCAAATACCAGTCCCTCTGGTGCACTTGTTTAACAAACAACTGTCTTTGATCTTTCATACCTCTGGGACTGGTTTGAGTGACTGGTTTGAGTCTAGGTCCATAGTACGTGTTAAGAACCCATTTCAGCATCTAGCATTTACCCAGAAATGCAATAGAGCAAACTGCAGATACAATGAGGTTCGCAGATATATTCACATATCTTGACATAGTTGACTCAGTCCCAAAACTAAATTTTTGACCCCGGCCCTCAATCACTTAGTGATTTTCTTTCCGAAAATGATACATGTGATCTGTTACTGTACTATTAATATCATAATTTCAATCAAGTGCTCATTGGGTGTGACCTGCGACCTCAAGTGTTCGAATTGCGTTTTTGGGCGATTTTTCGGGATATCCCAGAAGCAAAATGACCGATTTTACACCAAAACCTTGATCCAGAAGGCCTGGGACTCGTGACATTTTTTCAGAAAGTCGGATGGATAGGGAGACAGGTCTATTGGACCGTGGACCGTGGACCGTAGACCCGTAGACCTCGGAGGTAATAGACATGGCAGTGGACCGCACAATGGACCTGCGCTCAGAATGTCACAGCTGTCACTGTGGACTTGTAAATGGACCTCGGTTCCCGGTCCGTAGTTTTGATGTGGACCTCGGATCGTGATTTGCTGTTGCGCTGACGTGCTTGATGCGCCCCTCCTACCACAGAGGCTGCAGCTGGTGTTATCCATCAGCCGAGCAATATTCTATGCTTAAGAATCTCAACAGTGTTCAATGGTTCATGTTCGTGTATGCCTTAATGCCTTTGGAAATAACTTTGCCATCCTTGCGGAATTCTGAATAAATTTGATCTCTGACCGAAGCCGGCCATGGCATGACAATAAAACAAGAGGTGGCTGCCACCGAGTGCGCTGTTGCTTCCTTGTTTACGCGCCAATGCACGTGGGTTCACATCAAAGTCCGCATCAGGTTCGAGGTGACCGACGTGATGCGGTCCATTGCAAGGTCCACGGCAAGGTCCGGATGGCGCAAATTATCTAATGTGGACCAGGTCCACCCGTGCGGTCTACCTGGTGGTCTAATAGACCAGTCCATAGACCTTGCTCCCCATCCATCGGACGTTCTCCATTTTTTAAAGTGTTCAGTTCAGCGGCCGTTGTGACCAGTGACTGAACACTTGGTCGAAATAGTACAGTATTTCCATTTACTATCTACTCGAGCACCCAGCGAGTATCACGCTAACCTGGGACCAGAATATGCCAGAGCATTGTGTCTGAGAAGTGGGTGTTTTTGTTGGATTCAATTACATTATTGACGTGGTATAGGACCCACAGATAAAATCTGGCGACGAGGTGACCTCCGAAATACTTGTAGATATGCCCTAATGAGACCCCAAAATAATATATTGACATCTCCCCCTGTGGGAGGAGATTTCCATATAAACATGATTATATTAGAGTACATTTTATATAAGCCGAATAAAAAAGATTGAAGCACGAGAGGACCTCCAGAATCTCGTTGCGGTTTCGCTCATATAGTTTTCAGAATGATACATTCAGAATTGAGGACGCAGTGAGGGAAAAGGTCGAACAGATCAAAAATGTCCCAAAATGGGAAATAATTTGGCCGCGCCCTATGTTCCGCAAAGGGCTGTAATTCTTTCCCAAATTACTTCAAATCTAGACTAAACAATGGAAAATAACTTTTTGCAGGGTTTAGGGTACAGTATTTAACCGGGAAGCGAAACGCTCAGGTGAATTCGCGATTCCCACGCCGAAATTGCACCGGGTTGTCAGGGATCTCTTTATAGATGAAAAGAGCTGTATCAGGGCTACCTGTCGATATATAGTTCTGCAGGGAAATGTTGTGTTTTGACTGAGAACGAGGCCATTTCTGTCCAAATGTCCGAATTTGCAGAATCACGTGGAAGCGAAACACTGCAAAATAAACCGTACGTTGTAATCCAGTCCCGGGGATGTTTATATTCGTGTTCTATGAGCTTGAAAACCCCTGGTTCATGTTGGTGCAGGAAGAATTGCGCGCCCGAAATGCCGTGCCGGCGATGGGTTATATCCATCAAAATAGGCCAAAAAATAGCGAGCACAAAGTGATCTGCTACAGGTTCTACATAAGCCTTTCGCACAATTCCTTTTGCTATGAGCCATTTCTCATGCCTAGCTATCCTCTCACAAAAATTGAGACCTGTCAGTTCCCTGGGAATCGGGCAAAAGTCAGTGTTTCGCTTCTACGTGATGTTTCGCTTCCCGGTTAAATACTGTATGTGTGATATTTATTTTACCCAACCGACGTGTCCAAATGGGGTAACGGACAATTTTCCGCTATTGCCCTGGAAATTGTGCCTTGGGACAACTTCACTTGAAAATTGATGAACCTACCATCGAAAGGGTACAGTGGTAGTATTCATGCTTTTATTTCTTACATAAATCCCCCCACCGCAATGATTTTTGCAGTTGCATCTCCAAATTCCAATCCAAAACAGAAAACAGCATAAGCACGAGTTTTTGCCAGGCACTGCAACGGCCCCCCACCCAAGTTGAAAGGTACCTTCAGAAAGTGAGTCGTGAGCCCCAGAGTCATAGTATCTGCTACAAGATGAAAAAGGGAAGCAAAAAGGGCAGAAAAAAGGGAGTTCGCGTGGGGGGTTGGTTTCACAGTAGCCCTTTTTTCTTCCCTTTTTCACCTCCTTTTTCTCTAGTTTTCCGTGGGTTTTGCACTTATGCATGGTTTCTTTTCCCTTTTCACACCTTTTTACATAGCTAAACTAAAAAGGAAAAAAAAAACTGAGCAAAAAACGATGGGTATACCAAAAAGGAAGGAAAAAGCGAAGGAAAAAGGAGGGGGAAAAGGGCTACTGTGAACGACCCTATTATGTGGAGTATACTTTATCTAGCCAAGTCAGAACTGATACCCCATCGTGTTTAACACCCGCCGCTCATCCGTGTTAGGCATCTCGGCTTGCTCTTCGACGTGGGAGAAAGGTAGTGAAGAAGACGCGACGAGACGTGTCATGTGGTGATATTATGACATTGACAGGACTACATTGGGGATATCATTGATCACATCATCATGTGTCCGCAAAAGGAGAATACAAATAGAATGAATTTTAGGGATTTTACAAGCAAAGAACTGTGTGGCAGGGTTCGAGGCAGGTTCCTCCTTAATAAATTTTGTCCGCGCCGCGGATCTGGCCTCCAAAGGGATAATCAGGGGTCCTATTCTTGCACCGCTGATCTCAGCCATTGGCTAGGTCGCCAGTCCTCCTCCCGGCACTTTGCATGGCAACGAGGGTGAAGCTGATCGGCCAGCTGCTCCATCGCAGCAAACGCGCCACTCACCCACTCCCCCCCGGCAGCCATCCCCTGGCAGGACATCCTCACCACCCCCGCACCCACCTCGACGACGTGCGCCCGGTACTCGCATCGATTGGCGTGGGCGTTGATGCATTCACACAGTCGATAATACTACAATTGTATTTTTTAAATTCTTTTTTTTGGATGCGCGCCGCACGAACCACCTGCAACGACGTCAAAGTAGTCGGAAGCCCGCAATCCCTTGGACGGATTAGAACCGATTAGAACGGAAAGGCTGGCTTGGCACCGGTTGAAGGAACTTCACTAGGTGTTTCCAGCCACTTAAAAATTAAGACCTTAGAACGGCTTCGAGCTGGTTGAGAGACCTTTCAGCTGATCCAGGATTTTTCCGACAGGGCGACGCGGGGACGACTTCTACGCTGCATAAGGTGTACCTATTTATTGATATCTCTTGCAGTAGTGTTATATATGTACTTACTTGGTAACCATACCCTGATTTCTTTGCGATTTTACGGCTGTTTTTGGACCCGGAACTGATAAGTTGGGAGGGGGCGGCGAGCATTTTGATTGGGCTGATGGGACGGCGCGCGAGGCGCGCTTCGCGACGTCGCCGCCCATCTTTGATGGCGACGCCGACGATATTGATGGGGGCGCGCATACCCCCGCCTTCCATAGCTCTCTAATCAACGATCGCTATTTAAGTAAATATTGAATGAAACGGAAACGACTCACACGGCCTCTAGTTAGAAAGGGAGTAACTATGTATATCCCTTTCTAACTAGAGGTGTTATTTGGGCTATATAGGTGACACCAAGTAACTCAAATGGTATTTTTGAGCTCATGAGGGTCTGACAAGCATTGAAATATTATATCTGTTGCTTATCGGTGAGCCATCCTCTTCGATAATCTCATTCTTCACGGCATCATTCTTCGTTATCTCTCCATCCATCCACAGCTCATTGAGCTCCTCGCGGCGGAAGAGACACTATCCCCGGGATCGTTTCGGTTTCCAAGGCACACTCTTTATTTGGCCATTACCTTTGAAATGGTCGTGGGTCAATGTCTAAAGCAACAGGGAAAATATGTTTTGTCTGCTTGAACTGTGTGCAGTTCGCTCATTTAGCCCTGCAAATACTGCCTTGAAAAGCAGGAAGTTTGAGTCTAGCATATTGTTTTCAGATTTTGTTCGGTCTTTAATCAGTGCTTTGAGCAGAAAGTCAGAGGAAGAGCATGGTAATAAGGGACATCCTTTGGCAACTTCTGTAAGAGGATGAGGGCAGCACCCAGTATTCCTGATTTGAAGTTCATTTTTATGGTTGGATTGTCAAATGTGAGGCAGACAGTTTCATTCTCCTGCAGATTGTGTGAAACAATTCTGAACGGCAACACTGTCGGCATCCCGCCACTTAACCTTTCCGACTGATCGGAGTTCTACCATCTCACTACGAACTCCCTCCAATTAGACATACGGTGTCCTCATGGGCCGAGTTCCGCCCTTAGTCACCAAATCCCAGGATTTCAGGTCGCAACACCTTGCATTATACAAATGGGCCACTACCTAGTTGGGCTCAGTAGGTAGTCACTGATAATACTGGTGATTCAAGTACAGTGTTCAAATATTTTCAAGAGATAGTCTTCTTGAACACAAAATAATAACCCTTCCTTATACATGGATATCTGGTAGGGCTTCGACCCGGCCGTCTGGCGGGACGGCCGTCGCAAAAACGGGCCGTCGTTGGGGACGGGACGGGTCTACCCGGCCGTCGAGGTAAGTTCCAGTTCGCCCCGACGGACGGGACCCGGCCGTCAGACGGGGCAATGACGGCCGTCGCGACGGGTTTGGGGAGTGGACCAGCTTATCAAGGTACGAACACGACCATCTGTGACGTTCTCAACATCCTGTAGGGCCTTGCTAGTGCTTAGACGCAAGATTTGAGTCCCTTGGATTGTTCTTCGGCCTTTTTTCAACAGATTCTGGCCCACAAATGCAGGAGAACAGACGGAAAACAATGATCAACAACAAATATTCAAGCTGAGTAACCACTGCCTTGAATATGGCTTCCCAGCGTGTGGAATATGGTAGGTGCACTGTTCATTCCCGTATTCGAAATTACACTGAATTGGGAGCCCACATTTCGAGAATGTTGAAAAGTGTACCTGTTCAGGAAGTTCTGAAAATATCACATAAATACAGGACATCTATAGTTGTGGACAAACAAAGTCCACCAAAATGAAAGTCGAGTTTTTTAGCCTAGATGAATGTTCCAATCGATAGATTTCGTCGAGAGCTCTCGATTGCGCTATAAATTAAGTAATTCTGTCAAGCTGTTCCTCCGGAAAAGGGCATTTAGTACCCAGGAGGGTCCAAAATTCTGGCGGCCCCTTAAATATCGTGGGAAAAATATGAAAAATAGCGCAATCGACGCAGCTCGTTGAGCTGCATCTGAATCTGTAAGAAAACCAACAATCCGTCAAGCAGTTCTTGCGCAATAAAATGTTCTTTTTTCAATCAAATGTCAGGATTTTATGATCCATTTGATGATTATGTTTGTCACACATTACGACCAGTATCGGTACGGTTCAGGGAGCTGCGATACCAATCTTGAACACTTGCATCTCCCACATTGGGCAACATTGCACGGACTGCGAGAACATACTTACGTGAATACAGACCCATCTGTAAGAAAACCAACAATCCGTCAAGCAGTTCTTGCGCAATAAAATGTTCTTTTTTCAATCAAATGTCAGGATTTTATGATCCATTTGATGATTATGTTTGTCACACATTACGACCAGTATCGGTACGGTTCAGGGAGCTGCGATACCAATCTTGAACACTTGCATCTCCCACATTGGGCAACATTGCACGGACTGCGAGAACATACTTACGTGAATACAGACCCTTATACCCCTGCTTCGGCTTCGACTTCCCATTCCGTGCCAACCGCGAGCTTGGTTCCCGTGCCACCAGGAAACTCCTCTGTTGTATCACCGTTACTTGGCCAGCCTGGGTTTTCTGTTGCTCAGACGGCGGCGTGGAATACGTTGGCCCTCAACTACACAGACCGCCGTCTCCGGCGCCACTAGTGGGAATGGATTCCGAAGACGAATTCATTCCTACCCCATTACACGTTCCAGCCTGTCAAGAAAATTAGGGTGTATACGGCTGCACGTGTACCTGTGCTTTGATGGGCACAATTCCCTTTTCGAGTAGCCAGAACTTTTATGCGAAACTATATAATGTCAGCTGATATCCCTTTTCTGTCCTGATCATCGCGGGTCTGTCCCGGGTATGCCGGTCCTGTCCGCCGTTTATGGGGCTCATCCCTGGTAGCCCCCAGAACATATCCCATTCAGCAGAACACTCCCTGGACTCCCTAGGGCCTGAGAAAAATGAAATCGAGTGCATCCAGTAGCTGAGAACTTACAATACAACAGTTCTTCCTGCCGCCCCAGTGTCTTCTCAAAGACGAGAATGTGGCCCCCTGGTATGCTCCAGTAGGCACCTATATAGCTATTCAACCTCTCTGAGCACAAATCTCGCCAAAATTTGTGCCACAACGTCTGTTGTAATCGCAAGATTTTCCCACTTCCCAAATGGGAATTTGACCGAAAACTCTACTTTCTCCCCGTGAACAATGACAGATGAGGTCTGCAGAGGTTTTATAACAAACTATCAGTCCTCTGAACTCCATCTGAGTTAAAATTTCGGTAAAATCTTCGCCGTAACGACGGCTGTAAATCGCGACATTCTCACATTACCCAAATGGGAGTTGGACCAAAAACCCGACTTTCCCCCCAGTGAACAATAACAGATCAAGTCTGCAGAGGTTTTATAACAAACTATCAGTCCACCAAACGCTCCAGGGGAGCCATGTGATCCCTCCCCCAGAGACCCTTCTTTCACCTCGACCACGTGGTACCCCGAATAGGACCCCGGAAATCGGCAGTGGCACCAACACTCGGCGCGTCGTTCGCGCGCAACTTCAATCGGATTCACCTGTAACTACTCAGGCAGTCTAATATACTTGCTACCACCCAAATTGTGAAAGAAGGATGTCGACTTCTCCTAGGGGATCACCCCCAAAACCGACACCGCTGGCCCCTCCGACCGTGAAAGACATACAGCAGCGAGTGGGGGGGCACACTAGCCGTCCCCTGCTCATTGAGGCGAATGAGAAAGCTAAAAACAATGGTATAAGAGATGCGGACACTGCTCACCACTACCTCGTGGAGAGCCACTGGCTTGCGAAGGACGCACCGTTCACCCGCACGGATTTGTTCGCGGTGCTGCTGAAGATCTCTTTACTTCCGCAGACCTTGCAGAAGTCCATGTCTGACTCCCTGCGCGCCCTTGCCTTCATGGCCGAGGTCATCGACGCGTCGGTGGCACAGGAAGTGGCAGATTGCTGCGCGGAGTCCGTCGCCGAGGCGGTAGCTCCATACATCGACGGGATGGTGAATAGTCAGGGAGGGATTCAGACGACTGTGAACGAGTTGCTAGGTACGTCGTCCACTTTGACTGTAATGGTAGAGGAGTCGCGCGAGGAGTTGCGGGCGCTGGAGGTGCAGGTCAAAGACCTAAAAGAGGCGGTGGAGCAGGTGGGGAAGACGACGGTGGAGGCCGTGGAAACGCAAGCAGCGCGCCCGGTACCCACTGGTCCGAAGTCGTATGCAGCGGCAGTGGCTCCGGTCATGACCGCAGAGCAGGCGGGGGTACTGGCGAGGAGCGTACGGATGCGCCGCCAGATCCTTGTCGACAAGGCGGCGAATGCGGCGTCGGATTCCCTCGCGGGATTGTCGGAGCTAGAGTTGAAGGAGAAGGCAAATCTGGCGCTGGGACTCATGCCGGAAAAGATGGAGGGTGCGTTGTTTGTAGCTGCACGCCGCCTGCAGAACGGGGGGGTGGTTTTCGACTGTGTGGACGAGAAGACGGCGTCTTGGGTCAAATCCACGGACGTCATGGCAAAGTTTGTGGCCGCGTTAGGCGGTTCGTGCGTCTACAGGCCGCGAAGGCTCGAAATGATAGCAGAGATGGTCTCCATTGAGACACGCATTGATGATGCGGGGACGTGGCGCGTTGTGGAGAAGGAGAGCGGGTTGAAGGAAGGAGACATTGTGGGGGGCCGCTGGATCAAGGCGCTGCATCGTCGCTCGCCAGGCCAGAAGGTTGCTCACGTGAAGATTGAGTTTGCGTCTGCAGACGCTGCTAACCATGCTATCGACGGAGATCTTTTTATCCAGGGAATGCGAATACGGGTTCGGAAGTCGGATGAGGAGGCCAGGAGATGCGCGAAGTGCCAGAAATATGATGGCCATTTGGCGAGCGCGTGTAAATCCGATGTCGACGTGTGCGGACGATGTGCGAAAGCACATCGCACGGCAGACTGCCCGGTGACCGACTCGGGTGTCTTCAGCTGCTCCAACTGCGAGGTTGACGGACACGGGGCGGTAGATCGCCAGTGCCCTGTCTTCCAGCGAGAGCAGCAGCGTCGGAAGGCCAAAGACCCCACCGCGGGTTACCGCTACTTCCCGACTGAAGACCCCCGCACTTGGGCTTCCTCGGCATCGCCGCAACCGGCGGCGAGTGAGCCAGCAGCGACACAGCAGAGAGGAGGCGGAGGAATTGGGACTGGGAGGCTTGCGGGAGGATATGCGGGGCAAGGAGGGGGAAATAGGGGAAGTGGGTATGGTGGTGTGGCTGATCAGGGGTGGGATGGACGGCGAGCGAGACTGGCGGGTAACATGTGGGCGTCAGACGGACGTCGCCAGCCGGCCATTTACGAGGCCTTCCAACGACAAGCAGACGGTTTGACGCAATCGCAGCGGAAGGGAATTCTGGGCAGGACGGCGATGGCGAATAGTGCGAAGGAAAGGAGCGGGAGTGGAGGAGGAGTGAACGGGAGAAAGGACGGGGGAGCGGCTGGTGCGGGAGGAGACAAGGAGGGAGAAACTCTGGATTGGGGAGATACTTCCCTGGCGGCTCGCCCACCTCTGAACAGCCTTTTCGCACATCAACCTACCACGCCTTCGCCTCTCTCTCAGGTGGTAACTCGGGACCCGGCCCCTGCTGCCGGGGACGGCGACGTATGAATCCACGACCTCGGGGAGGTCCGCTGCCGCGAAAGCTGATGATCTGGCAGCAAAACCTGGACCGTGGACTCAACAATCAGCACGAGCTTCTACAGACAATGGGGAGAGACCGTTACCATTTTGCCGCACTACAAGAGCCATACGTGGGCCCGGGGAACGTAACAAGGGCGAACTCGCACTGGAGAGTGGTGTATCCGTCGGAGCATAGGAGAGAGGAGGGAGCGCCGAGACCGAGGGCAGTGATGTTGGTGAGTACCTCCTTGCCAACGGACATGTGGTCGCAGATCCATGTTCCATCGATGGACGTGGTGGGCATCGAGTTGAGGGGCACCTTCGGGACTCTGTGAATCATCAATGTATACAACGACGGTGACCACGACGGAAGTCTGGAGGCGGTACGTGATTATATGCGTACGGCGCGAGCGCGGACGCGGAACGGGGGCCGCACCTTCTATCTCTGGCTGGGTGACTTCAATCGACATAGTCCGATGTGGGATGAAGACAGGAACTGGCACCTTTTCACGAACCAGGCGGAAAACGCGGTGCACCTGCTGCTTCAGCTGCTCGGGAGGTACGACATGGGTATGCCCCTGCCCAAGGGCGTTGCAACCCTGAAAGCAAAAGGGACCAGGAACGAGACTCGCCCCGACAACGTCTTTTGCAGCCGTGACTTCCTCGATCATTTTATCTCGTGCAACGCATATCCCACTCGTGTCCCGGGCACCACTGATCACTATCCGATCATTAGCGAGATTGATTTGGTCATGCCGGTGAAGGAGGTGGAAGAGCGGTGGAACTGGAGGGGCGCGGATTGGCCGGAGTGGGAGGAGGAGCTGTCAGGGGAGTTGGAGGCGTTGGGTGAGGTGGACGGATACGCCAGTTTGGAAGAGGTTATGGAGGCGTTGGGGAAGTTGGATGCGGTGGTGTGGAAGTGTGTGTGCAAGCATGTACCGATTGCGAAGATCAGCCCGCATTCCAAGCGGTGGTGGAAGGCGGAATTCACGCAACGCAAGAAGGAGCGCGATAGGCTGGCGACGAAATCGTACCGGCAGCGCGACGTTCCGGAGAGTCCTGTCCACGAGGAATACCGTCGCGCACGCAACGATTTTTCGGCGCTGCTGAAGAAGGCACGGGAGACGCACTGGCTGGAGTGGCTGGAGGAGATCGATGAGGAGGATGTGTGGACAGCAGGACAGATGATGAAGGGGGCTGCTTCTGACGGGGGGAAGACACGCGTGCCGGACTTGAAGAGGAAGGGTCCTAGGGGGGTGGAGGAGATAGCGGCAACGAATGATTTGAAGGGTGCGTGGATGGTGGAGGAGTTTTACCCAGGGAGGGGCGCAGGGGCGACCGATCCTCCGGAAGACACGGAGTATCCCAATCCGCTGTGGACATACGAAGCGCTGACCGAGCAGCAGCTCCATCAGGTTATACAGAAGATGAAGCCGTGGAAAGGTACACACGCTCGGGCACCTTCCCAAACTGTGTCTACAAGTTCGGCGCCAGCCTCTTGGTCCCGAGGTTGCAGAAGATCTTCCGCGCCCTGGACGTCTATCAGCACGAGCCCCCGGACTGGCAGCGCACTGAGACCATCGTAGCCCGACTACTCCTTGGTCAATGCTCACAGGCCGATAATCCTGTCGCACGGCCATGCACGCCTACGAAATGCAGGGAAGACCCTCCAAGTTGCGACGAATGCGGAATTTTTCGGGATGCTGCCGTCGAATCATTATGGGGGGAGGCCGGGGAGGACAGGAGTGGACATGGTGCAGGGGTTGGTGAAGAAAGTGAAGCATGCGTGGAGGAATGGGAAGGTGGCGACGTTGCTGTTGCGTGATGTGAAAGGGGCGTTCCCGAGTGCGATGCTATCGCGAGTGGTGCACAACATGAGGATGGCGGGGGTCCCTCGTGAGCACACTGACTGGATGATGCGCAGGTTCACGGGGAGGACTACACGGCTGCTCTTTGACGACTACGCCTCTGAACCCTTCGACATTGTGGACGGACTTGATCAGGGTGACCCGCACTCTGTCATCTGCTACCTTTTCTACAACTCTCCACTGGCTCGCGTTGAACTGAACTCTGGCATCTACATCGACGACTTCCACATGCTGGCTATAGGGGACACTTTGAGCGAGACGAGTCGAGCGATCGTGGACGCGGTGACGAGGGAGGGAGGAGTGAATGAGTGGGGGGTGACGCACAATAGTGTGTTCGGCGCGGCAAAGGATCAGGTGTGCCATTTCTCGACGCGCAAGCGGAAGGTGGCGCAGCCTTTTGGTCAGCGAAGCAAGTGGGTTCCGGAGAAACGCCCGAACCTCGTCATTGACGGGGTGGTGGTGGAGCCCTCCAAGGCTGTGAAGCTGGTGGGCATCTGGCTAGACGAGGGCTTGACTTTCCGGGACCAGGGAGCGGCAGTTTTGGCGAAAGGGCATGAGTGGTTGGTGAAGTTTCGACGTCTCGCGCGCGTCTCCGGGGGTATGGGAGCGGCGTACGTGCGGCGGCTTTACCTGGCCATCTGTGTCCCCCGCATGCTATATGGTGCGGAGATTTTTCTAGCACCAACTCGTCAGCGCGTCCGAGGAGCAAACCAGAAGAAAGACACACGCACTCTGGTGAAGAAGCTCGGGTCAATCCAGCTACGTGCAGCCAGGCTCATGGTAGGGGGTATGTTCTCCTCGCCAGGGGATCTGCTGGATGCACACGCCGATCTCCCTCCTATACACCTCGCCATCGACAAACATCTCCAGAAAGCTGCGCTACGATATGCGACTCTTCCAGCGACGCACCCCCTTTATGCGGAGATAAGGGATGTCGAGCGGCGAGGACACGTCAAGAAGCACCCTTCCCCACTCCATTTCCTCATGAATTCCTACATGGATGTTTCGCAGGCGACGGTGGAAAAGATACCGGCAGTACGACGGCGGGCGGAATGGGTGGCGCCGGTGGATGTGCGCGTGGCTGCCTCCAAGGAGGAGGCCAAAGAGTGGGCGCTCGGGGAATCCGCGAGAGTGACGCTGTTTTCGGATGGCTCGCTTATCGATGGGATGGTTGGCGCGGCGGGGGTTTTGTGTGTGGATGGAGTGGTGAAGAGGGTGAAGGGGGTGCGGCTGGGTTCGGCGAGGCGGTATGGGGTCTATGAAGCTGAAGGAGTGGGGGAGGTACTGGCGCTGGAGTGCTTCAGAGAAGAGACTGACGAGCAGGTGACTGGGATCTTACCTCTGGGCTTGGACAACACATCCGCGATCAAGGCCACTAGCAGTGCCAAGCCAGGTGTCGGGCGACATATCTGGGACATTTTCCACAGACAGCTGGGGAAGGCGCGACGCGAGCATCGCGAATTTCGTTTGCGCATTGACTGGACTCCGGGCCATGTCGACATTCCTGGGAACGAGGCAGCCGATGAAGCGGCAAAGCGTGCCGCGCAGTCGGGCACTTTCGGAAGGCCTCCCAAGGTCTTGAAGAACCTGCCCTTCAGCAAGTCGGCGCTGGCTCTCACCCACACGAGACTGCTGCAGAAGATCGCGAAGAAGCAATTCAAGAGGTCGGCCCGGTACGCCCGCATCAAAGATGTGGACGAATCGGCTCCCTCGGCAAAATTTCGCAAACTCTCCTCTTCTCTTCCTCGCAAGCATGCCTCCCTTCTCTTCCAGCTTCGCTCTCGCCATGTTCCCCTCGCCCGCCATTTATTCCGCCTGAAGAAGTCCCCGACCCCCACCTGCCCGTGCTGCGGCATGGTTGACGAAACCGTCGACCATTTCCTTCATTTCTGCCCAGCACACGAACAAGCTAGACGTGCACTACACGCCACCAACCGCCTCGCCCGCTACTCCAAGCACCTGCTTTCCGATCCCAAGATACTGCCCGATCTCTTCGCGTACATCCAGCGCACAGGCCGATTCCATTCTGTCTTTGGAGACTTCAAGCCGCTAGACGCCCCGAGTAGATTTCTTTTTAGATTCTTTTTCTCTCTCTCTCTCCTACGTATATCTTACTATTTAACATCACGACATCTAGTTCCCTCTAGAGGCTTTGGCCACATACCCCTATACCTCGCGGATTTCCCGCTTTGCAGCCGTCCCGTCACGGTTTTGCTAAGTTTTCGAGTACGAACGATTTTTACTGCTACCATTTTATGGACCCGATACGATACCCTACGATACAATAGCCAGATTTATATCTACCATATGTCTTAGACACACAGGATATAAAACAAAGATTCCAAAAAAAAAAAAAAAAAAAAAAAAGGGGAGCCATGCACTCGCAGATAGGATGCAGCGATCCGACTGCGAGGAACACGGTGGCCGGCTGCCTTCACACGCCCACTGATCATACGCCGACCAAAGTGAGGGAAGGTCTGGAGAGTCGAAGCCACCAGTGTGTCGAGCTCGTCATCGGTCAGAGTAGATACAGCAGCAGAAGTCGAGGTGTAAGTGCGGGATACAGTGCCGTCAGGTTGGCGGGTGTCGGTGTAGACAGGGGCACCCGGTTGGACCAGCCCATATTCAAGGGCACGACGTCGGATGGTCCGTGCCGAAGCGCCAAAGACATCCTGCAGATGTGTTGGCCCGCGGAGAGCAAGGGCCTGAGAGAGGAAGGCGGGGTCGATCTCCACGCGTGGGCGTCCACCAGTGCGGATGCGTGTAGCGACGACGAGGTTGGGACCGGTCGGTGCGTCGGAGGTTTGATGGCGGGCATCATTCAACGCGGTGAGCATGTCAGAAATGCTTTGTTCGAGCGTGGCAAACTCAGTGGCGGGGATCGTATCCTGGTGCTAATAAAATCATTTTTTATTTCACAACACTGGGTCGAGGCCACAAGCGCCTCATTGACCTGGAAAGTGAGCTGGGTTTCGGCGCCACGCTGTGTCCGTAGAGTTCTGACAACATTGCGGTGGAGGATTTGATATGCTGCCCTGAGGTTGGCCAGTGGTTCCGACATGAGGGGGCAACAAAAGAGCGGCGTCCAAACGACGAGAGAGGATAAGTATGACAACAGATTCGTCGGCATAGTATGGCCTGGCCCACCTTTGTTCTAGGCACCCACCTGTCTCACTCGAGGTAAATGTAGCGAGCTTGACTCTATAATTAGAAAAAAAAGAACCCTATGATCAGGTTCGCGTATGGTGCCAAGGAGATCAGATAAAGGGACGGGATTTCTCGAGATTTCGTAAATGATGGGTCGACTTTATGCCAAGCTCTGGTTGAAATGTGGGCAGAACCGGATCGAGATCTCAGAAGATCACCAGAGATCTCGCCACTGATTTTTGCAGGGACAACAAATATAAAAGTATGTTGTGGCCGAGATCTCGGACGATGTTTGGGAATGTCCAGAGATCTCGATTGTTGGCTGAGATTGTCCAGATATGTCCAGACATCTGGCATTATTTGTGCTAGCCGAGCCGAAAATCAGGGGTTTTGTCCAATAAGGACCCCCAAAGCCTCCGCTTCTTGATGCTTCAGCCGCGCCATCTCGAGCTAAAAACGATTAGGACAGGCTTACCCAGAATATTGAATCCATACCTGAGTCTTCGCATCGTATCTTTCACGTGCACGGACAGTCTTTGCCTTTTCCCTAAGCTGCACGTGATCCTGCGATGCGATCTCGGCGACGTGTTCATGCGTAGTCTTGCGCTTAGTACCACGGCTGCTGGCCGAGACAGAAGATGGCTCAGCTTTGACAAGATATGCTGCGTGGGCCAGCCTCCAGGAAGATATTGAGAATTGCTCGGATGCCAGTAGATTTCATGCGCATTGGTTGATGAAGTTTAATCCCAAGTCAAGGAGCTGCTGCAGAAGAGAGAGAGCGAAGTCAAGCTGTCTGGCAGGATTGTGGATAACAGGCTGACCTTTTATAGAGCAGAGACCTACGTGGCCGCAGTTTCGCAGCGTCCTGCGGCGCAGCGACGTGATGCTGGCTTCGAACAGATAGCTGTCATTATAGTGATGTTCTGGCTTTGGCCTCAGGCCAAAAAGCCATGGCTTTTAGGCTTTGGTACCAAGGCCAAAGCCAAGCCAAAATCTTGGCCTGGTATGGCTTTTGGCCTGGCCTGACCCTCTCTAGGCCAAAGCCAAGCCAAAAAGCCAAGGGTTGTGGACCCCCTCTGTGTGTTGTAACATGGTCAACAAAATCTTGACAAAAATACTCGCCTAGACTCCATAGATGTAATTCCATCCGTTGTTCTACCATTCAGAGCTGCGATGAAGTGCAATATCACAGACTCGTACTCAAATGGTCCGCGAAAGATGTGGATCCGACGAAACAAAGATTTCAACATCCATTCTACAAGGTCTGTGAGCCATTTTGGTTATGTCTAATAAGATACTAAGGAGGTTGGAACCTCTCTAGACCTCACAGAATTTTATCTGCACACTTCACACCTTCATTCTCATGCAGGTATAAACTTGATGAAAAGCCATGGCTCAGGCCAAAGCCAGGCCAAGCCAAGCCAAGGCCAATTATTTCGGCCTGGCCTGGGATTTCAGCGAGCCAAAGCCACTCCAAGCCGGGCCAAAGCCATGGCTTTCAGGCCAAGCCAAAGCCAGGACATCACTAGCTGTCAAAAGCTGTTAACCTTGAATTCCATTTTTGTAGGCCTCAGGTAAGATGCATCTTGACAGGCTGAGAGCGCAGCCATTGGATGAGGAAGATGCACAGGAACCAACATTAGGATCAGTTCGCAACCAGGACTTGAATTCCGGGCACAGTGAGAATGTGATCCCAAACGAGGAAACTTCAAAGGGAGAGCTGTGAAGTATTTGGTCAAGCCAAGTTGAGCCGTTTGTATTGAAGCACAGCCTCGTTGAACAGTCGACAGTGGAAAAGAGGGACGAAGCGAAAGGAAAGAGAACGGAGATAAGCTACATGGGGATGGAGCCAAACAAAAGCCATAGATTTCGTTAAGAGAACGAGTAATGCCGGCAGCGGGAGTTGTCGGTGATTTGGCTTTTGCACGCTTCGGAGGTGATGAGGAGATACTGATGCCGACTGCATCGTTTTCTTCTTCAATCGCATCGTCCCGAGCAACACTGCGACCCTTGGCAACAGGGGAGGAACTCGACCAGTCAGAAAATATGTCGCCATCAGAGCTGGAGTCGTCCTTGACAGAAATTGGGCCATCATGGGCCTGCGGCACATCAGACATGGGACAGAGGACCAGCCGACGAACACTCACCTTTCCGTCTCGATCGAGCACACTCAGGTCGACACGTGTGTTACTGTGAGCGACAGCAGAGCGATTCACGATCGGACTTGTTCCCATTAGGATGTCCATCCGTTTGTACCACGGAAATTTCTTGGCAATTGCCTCTGGGATAGCTGGATTAGCTCGTCAAGAACAATATGGACAAGTCCGTACCCCAGGCATTCGCAATGTCGGAGCCCTCAATGATTTTGGCTTCTTTTCCTGCCGTCACTAGGCCATGACCTGTCGCACCGAGTTTTTCATGATGCTCCGTATAAGTTTTCTTGAGGCTGCAATAACAGTTGGTAATTACGCCCTCGGAAAGCAGCTGCTTTACTTATTGACCCGGTTCTTGATGACGTCCGCAAGGCCCGGTAAGCTGGCAGAGGTGTAATCGGATTCGTCTTCATTAACTTTTAATAGCTTCGCAGCTACGTCGCTACAGAGGTCTGGGAGCGTCTTCCCCCCTGTATCAACCGGTCCGGACTGGCCCTTATCGAAACCAAAGGCCTGCTTGTAGCGGGCGCTTCCTTCGATGATGGTGAGAAGGGTGTCTGTCAGATGGTGGAACGGGGCCTTCGCCCACCTAATGGAGTCAGAAGAGAGGGGGAGTTATGTCGGGGGGGCAGTACATACTGGACCGTGGGCGCTCTACGCTTCTTCTTCTTCGTCTCTTCCCCGCCCTTGTTCGTACCGGATTTCTTTGCCCCGTTATCCTTGTTCTCCTTGTTTTTGGTGGTGTCTTTGCGCGTCTTTTTGTTCTTATCAGCCTCAGCAATCAGTAGTCGAGCCTTGAGGATCTCTATCTCTGACATTTCGAAGCAGGGAATGAGAAACGAAGAGACGCGACGAGGGCAGAATGATGAGTAAACAAAGTTTTGAAACTCCGTTCTGACGTGCCGAAAACTGCCGCTTGCCAAAGCGGTAGGATCACACTGTGACTTGGCTCAAAACGAAAACGAAAACTGGTGTGAAAACCGTCGAAAACGGGGTCGAAAACTGTACTGTGAACGACCCTAATGACTTCCTCACCACTAAAATTCTCCTTGTCCTCCATCTCTACTTGGGGTGTAGGGCCGTGGCTTGCCCGGCATGTACTCGAACTTATCTTTTTCAAAACCATATTTGTTTAATCGGTCCCATTGTTGAAGGCTTATTTGCTAGTTTCATTAGATTGTTTTGTGAGCTGTTAGTGGCTGTACACTCATCGGAATTAGGCTCGCATGGGTTCGATCCCTGATGCTGGTATTTTATTGGTGTGTTACTGTCTAGTATTACCCAGCAGCACAAATACAATGAGGTCTTCGGATGTCAGGTAGATATCTTCACATACCTTGACATGGTTGACTGTTAGATTTCGGTGCGCGTATGTAAGTCAGCTGTTAGGCTGATAGCGAAGAGAAAGCAACAAAAAGGGGATGCGGTTGATTGAGGCTTGGGGGATGCCTAGCAAACGCATGCCCCTCGCCGCTACAATTGGGGGTATTTATACTACTACAAAGATGTTCTAGAATATTCTACTAAGTACTAAAATTCAACCAAGGTAAACACGGAGCAATCTAGAAGATTCTCCAGCTGGCTAGTTGGAGCACACAGCTTCTACACAGATCCTCAACACTCCCCCTCAACTGGACAGCTGGAACACATCACAGCTCCCCCTGAAGCCAGGACTTACACCTCACCACGAGTTTGCGATCAGATTCGTGAGGTCCGTACAGTGATCCGGTCGCCCGCAATTCGACGCCCAGTCCGTAGATCTGGCGTGCCCCTCTCTCCGATGCCGTGACTAATATGCACACAGCAATGCACGCATATGCCTGAGAGACCCAGGGCCTGTACCATAACTCCGTAATCATCCTCCCTCGGGACTCTTGGTGGCCGGCAACAGTGAAATTGCCCAATGGGAATGGAACGTGAGAGGAATCTGAACAATAGCAGCGACGAAGGCGGGAAAAAGCGAATAGGCGATGTCGAAGGTGAATGTGGAAAAGGCGACGGGAATAAAGGGGAAATGGTGAAATGTCGGTGGAACTGGCGAGCTAATGATGCGGCGGTGATGGACAGTCGCGGGAAAGGTGACCTATGCCACGGCAGTTATAACAATGCCTGGCGCGACGAACGCTGTGGGGCTTTGCGGGACTGGAGGTACCAGCGACATGGCACTGATCTTCAGCCAGAATTCTAGTAATTAATTTGCTAGAGTTGGGATCAGGGATGGAGGGGTCTATGGACATGATGAACGGTGTCCAGGAGCCGGGAAGTGATGCGAGAACTGCATCGGCAAATTCTGCAGGCGCGATGGTGTGGCCGAGGTGAGCGAGTTCGGATTTATAACCACAAAGCATCCGAATATGTTCGGCAAGATCACCACCTTCGGAAAGGTCGGTGCGGAATAAACGACGGCGAATGCGAGTTATGTCGAGCAGCCGCGGATTGGTAAGCGACGGCGGGAGTGATGTGGACGCAAGCGGCGGATCCATCTCCAAAGGGAAAAGGTGTGGGGGTGTGCAAAAAGAGTGGATGCACGGATCGATGATGCGAGTGATACGCGCGAGAAGCCGGGTTATCGGCGGCAGTAACCGAGATGCGTTTGTGTTAGATTTCGGTGCGCGTATGTAAGTCAGCTGTTAGGCTGATAGCGAAGAGAAAGCAACAAAAAGGGGATGCGGTTGATTGAGGCTTGGGGGATGCCTAGCAAACGCATGCCCCTCGCCGCTACAATTGGGGGTATTTATACTACTACAAAGATGTTCTAGAATATTCTACTAAGTACTAAAATTCAACCAAGGTAAACACGGAGCAATCTAGAAGATTCTCCAGCTGGCTAGTTGGAGCACACAGCTTCTACACAGATCCTCAACATTGACTTCATGCGAAAACTAATTTTTTGACCCCGGCCCTCAAGCACTTAGTGATATTTCTTTCTGGCTGCTGCATGAGCGAAGCCTTCATAGCACATATCAGCCTAACTTCTCCGACATTACTGAATCCCTGACTGCCATCTGAGCAAGTGTCTCCATGTTTCCAACTTTCAGTCTTAGTCCTTGTCTGGCTCCTCCTCTGGCTCCTTCGTTAACTGAGTTACTGACTCCAATACATCAGGAAAAAAGACTTGTCATCGTAGCACTGGTAGCGCTACCGTAGCGCTACCGTAGCGCTACCAGCGCTACCTAGACAAGTCTTTTTAGTACTCTGAATATAAATTGAAGTTCTCTGACCAGTGGCTGAAAAGGCAGCACAACCAGACAAAGTGCTGAGAGATAAAAAAAAGGGACATGAGTACGAGTTTTGCTGGGCTATGCCATGGCCCCAGCCCAACTTTCATATGATCTTTATCCCACTAAAATGTTACCGCGCTCAAAATTGAGAAATCTCACCCACGCCGAGCACCACGTGACCATGCGCATTGCGTCTCCACAACCAAACAAAGTCAACTTGGATTCCAATCAGTCGAATAGTTGATGCAGATGGCAGTAGCTTCAGTTATTTCCAATAAATCTAAAAGCTCTCCTTGCAAAGCAGGTCAGAGTCGAGCCTGAGAGCATCACCAATCAAGGTCAGGAAGATATTCAGTCATCCGCAATGGAGTATATAACCCCCACCACGTTGTGTGTGATATCCTCCCTCACACATGTAAACAAATAGTCTGACTTCCTTGGACTGGATAAACCCTTCAGGCTCTGTCTTCCGCCCTGTTTCGATCCCATCATGGTACCATGAAGACCCATCCGGATCTATAATCCTACAGGTTAAGTGCAGCACTCCCAATTAATTCAACCCAGAAATATTCAGGGTAGCTACAGAGATGCTAATTAACGCTCCTAATTGTGTGTCTGGTTCAAATAAAATTTTGTGGGCACTAACGGGAGCTCTTTTTGAAGAATGATCAGAACAGCCAAACATCGGACAAACAACCGTGACACCCCTGATTAAATCAACCCAGAAATATTCAGAGGAGCTACTGAAATGCTACTCAATGTCTCTCAATTGTGTGTCCAGTATTTAAAACAAAATTGGGGGTATTAGCTCTTTTTGAAAACAGCCAATTTCAAGCAAACAGTATCTCGGGGAGCCCCACTGTGGAACCCTTGCTTAAATCAACCCAGGAAAATTGAGCGGAGCTACAGAGATGATAATTAAAGTTACGAAATTGTGTGTCCAGTTCAAAAAAAAAATTATGGGTACTAATGCAAGCTCTTTTTGCAGATCAATCAGAACAGCCAAACATTGAGCAAACAGGATTTCGGGGAGCCCAACTCGGTGCTATGTTCCAGGTAATACCCATCCAACCTCCATTCTTGCACCTGCAGATTCCCTGTCATTTACTGTGCATGCGCGCCGTTGGAGAGACATGTACATAACTTCCTGCGGCCACGTAGATATTTTGCGCAGGGTCGGGTTCGAACCACTGCACAAAATACAGTATCAATTACGTAATGCTAAGGACCATTAGAAAAACGGTGAGAAAACATCACAAATTACTGACCGTGGGAACCAAAAGGTGAAGGAAATTTAGGCACAGCCACTATTTTCAATACGAATGGATAAATGTTACACTGGTTTTTTGCTCTCCAAAATCTGCTCTCAACTTTTGCTAAAAGAACGATCTCTTATTACATAAGTTCTCGTAACCTCGTCAGCAAAAGTGATGAAGGCCCTTCTTTCACCTCGACCACGTGGTACCCCGAATAGGACCCCGGAAATCGGCAGTGGCACCAACACTCGGCACGTCGTTCGCGCGCAACTTCAATCGGATTCACCTGTAACTACTCAGGCAGTCTAATATACTTGCTACCACCCAAATTGTGAAAGAAGGATGTCGACTTCTCCTAGGGGATCACCCCCAAAACCGACACCGCTGGCCCCTCCGACCGTGAAAGACATACAGCAGCGAGTGGGGGGGCACACTAGCCGTCCCCTGCTCATTGAGGCGAATGAGAAAGCTAAAAACAATGGTATAAGAGATGCGGACACTGCTCACCACTACCTCGTGGAGAGCCACTGGCTTGCGAAGGACGCACCGTTCACCCGCACGGATTTGTTCGCGGTGCTGCTGAAGATCTCTTTACTTCCGCAGACCTTGCAGAAGTCCATGTCTGACTCCCTGCGCGCCCTTGCCTTCATGGCCGAGGTCATCGACGCGTCGGTGGCACAGGAAGTGGCAGATTGCTGCGCGGAGTCCGTCGCCGAGGCGGTAGCTCCATACATCGACGGGATGGTGAATAGTCAGGGAGGGATTCAGACGACTGTGAACGAGTTGCTAGGTACGTCGTCCACTTTGACTGTAATGGTAGAGGAGTCGCGCGAGGAGTTGCGGGCGCTGGAGGTGCAGGTCAAAGACCTAAAAGAGGCGGTGGAGCAGGTGGGGAAGACGACGGTGGAGGCCGTGGAAACGCTGGTTTGTGTGCTCGTAACAGTGTCTGCAGTCAACAATGCCCTACACTCTAGGCCCCCTACGTATGATTAATCCCTAGAGTTTAGGGTCCCCCGAAATCCGCCGGATTTTCGGCAAACTCCTGCGCTCCTCAGCAATAATATTATTTCTACAATATTATCTGACCTGAGTGTTAGAGAGGAGCCAACCAGATTTTCAGAGGTATAATATTATGCCCACCACATCACTGGGTTCAGCTAATGTAGGAATCATCAATTTGTGGATAAGCCAAACCTAAGATTGCAGGTGGCAAAATATTCTACGCTCACATTGGCCAAACGCTGCATACCTAGACAAAAGTGTAGTGGTCTTTATGGGGAAATAAAGAAAATTCCCAAATATGGATGCAAGCGTAGCAGTTTTGATGTGGAACAAATATGACTAAAATATATTTTCTTATCGGACCTGCATCAGCTGAAACCAGCTTTAAATGAACTGGGGATGTAAGGTATAATATGTATATATAGTTGATGAAATACAATAGTCTATCTGGAACTGGATCAGCCAAAGCCTGGGTTGTACATGGTGAAATATTAAAGTCTTTCAGAGCTGAAGCTCAGGTTGTAGGACCAAAAATATTCTAGTCTGCTGGGACCTGCATCGGCTGAACCCCGGTATGCAGGTGATGAAATATTACAGTAACTGCATCAGCCCAACCCTGGCTTGTAAGTGGCAAAATATTACAGTCTATCACAACCTGCATAGGCCGAACACAGGTATGTAAGTTACACAATATTACAGCCTATCTGGTGCATCAGCTGAACGTCTGTATGCAGGGTGCAAAATATTATAATCTTACAGAGGTGCATCAGCTGAAGCTCAGCTTGTAGGGCTCAAAATATTAAAGTCCACTAAGACCTGCATCAGCTGAACCCCAGTATGCAGGTGATAAAATATTACAGTGGGTCAGTAACTGGATTGGCTAAACCCTGGCCTGTAGGTGGCTAAACATTATGGTCTATCAAAACCTGCAAGGCCGAACCCATGTATAATAGTTGCATAATATTATTACCCATCTGGTCCTACATTGGCTGAACCCAGTGATGTGGTGGGCATAATATTATACCTCTGAAAATCTGGTTGGCTCCTCTCTAACACCCAGGTCAGATAATATTGCAGAAATAATATTATTGCTGAGGAGTGCAGGAGTTTGCCGAAAATCCGGCGGATTTCGGGGGACCCTAAACTCTAGGGATTAATCATACGTAGGGGGCCTAGAGTGTAGGGCATTATTGACTGCATATTGTGCTCGTAAACAGTATGGGAATCAATAACCTCAATATCCAACGCGGATATAAGAAATATCTTATATCAATCAACCAACAAAACAATGAGGATATGTGATGATATGCCCAATGTAAACCGACGAGTGTCAGTCCCTGCTCAGAGCCTTAAGAAAGGTTGAGGGAATGTTTTATTGTAGTAGTGGGTTTTTGTAAAGTGTAGTTGTTATAGGATAAATCGCTTGGTATAACACCAGAACAATATATCCAATATAATGGCGATGTGAAGCTTCTCAGCTATGAAACACACAAAACACGAGCGATGTCCAAAAGGACAGTGGGCGCAATACCCAAGATTCGGACTATATCCGACCGGACGCTACGAGGATATAAGTGTTAGAATTGGGACTCCTAGAGGACTCGAACGGCTCGGACAAACCCGCAGATGAGGGGGAACGCTAAGATTGCAGATGCAGTACATGATGTTTGTACGTATTAGATATCAGTAGCGAAGTCATCGAGCAGTACGAAAGCGGACGATTTCCAACAATAAGGATCCAAGCTAGCTCCAAGCAATTCCAAATGATTCCAACAATTCAATCCGACGTCCAAGGCAGTGTTCTCAATCCCGTACACAGTGTTCTCGTCAAAGGCAGTGTTCTCAATCCAATTCCCGTACACAGTGTTCTCGATTCAATCCAATCCAATGCAATACAATTCCAAAATATACAGGTTTCACAAGCCACTATCCTCTATTATGATAGTGCGCAACTGAAAGCCTCGGATCTGACCCTAGCGCAGGCGTATAGCCTACTAGTAGTGGGGGATACCGTTGCCTTCAACTACGACACCGTCCTACTTAAATACAAACCCCAGAACAAATATGTACAATCTGGATATAAGCAATTATGAGCCAATCTTCCGTATATCCGTCGGATGTCTTCCGTGGTATTGCTATTCCCGTTGCCCTGATTGGTTGTTGAACCTTATCACGCCATAGTATCGCCATTTCCGAGTCAGCAAAATAATCATAAGCATCAGTCATCCTTGTCTTATGACTATTTCACATGCATTGCCTTGATGAGGGACAAGATCCCTTATTTCCTAGTCGTAGACTAGTCTCCCCTAAGTTATCAGTCCAATACTGAATAGTATAGGTCCGTAGCTTTCGATTGATACCCAATATGGGTTATATCCGAGAATGGGTTCTTGGTAGAAGCACCAACTCGACCCGTTTGGGTTATACCGAAGGTCCGGTACATCACGGATATAAGCTCTTGGCATCGGAACAACTCGGAATACGGGGTTTCCGTATATCCGGGAGTCAGATGACCTCGTCGCGAACGCGTCCAACATCACAACATAACCAAAGATAATGCGCATCAACCCAAGTCACTTAGTTGGTCTTATATCCAACATGATGATTGAGTGATATAGTACCCATTGATGTTTAATGGGCTGCACAAACCCCTACATGTTTCAGGGCGAGCACTTGCCAGTCACCTCGGCGTATTACCCCCTCAATGACCCGTTACTCTGTGGTAATGGCCCAACTAGCTACTCCTGAGCCTCAGTACTAGTTCCTGATATAAGACAATATAGCAGTTAAATGATATAAGGAAATCGCAAAAAGTGCGTGTTTCACTAGTAGTCATTTACAATGCTTATCAACGCAAGCAGCACGCCGGGTACCCACTGGTCCGAAGTCGTATGCATATTGGATCACCTGCTCTAAGTTTTTGTGTGCTCTCCTATACCACAAAGACACTTGTATTGGACAGAGTCTATACTGCATTGGGGACACCTCAAGGCATCAAAAAGTATTGGATCACCTGCTCTAAGTTTTTGCGTGCTCTCCTATACCACAAAGACACTTGTATTGGACAGAGTCTATACTGCATTGGGGACACCTCAAGGCATCCTATTTGCCAGTACAAAGTTGGGATCAAACGCGCCGCCATTAGCGAGAAATTAAGGTAAACACGCGCACATGTGATCCAATTATATTTCCGCATTTGGAAAGCATCAAGTTTCTCCTCTCAAATCACGACGATACCGTGTCGCACTGCCTTATAACTGCACATACACCCTCCTCTTCAATGCTTCCGACACATCTGATACTCAGAAGGCCACTATAATTTCACTGAAGGGTGTGGAGATGGTGAAATGGCAGATTACAGAATAAGAGAAAAATGCACCTTCCACGGTTTCTCGAATGGACGCATGATGTGTTTCGACTCATGATTTTAGCTTCAAATCACCAAGGGGGAGTTTCCATCTCAAATTGGAAAAGAGGGATGTGTGCAGAGTGTTACAGATCTCCCTTTAGATCATACCATAAGTGCATCAGACCTACAGCAGTGGTTTTTGCCCTCAGTATAAGCAGATACTATCCTGGGTGCCCTCAGGGAACATGAAATCACGTAGTTTATCCATCAATCTACCACTCTCTTCACCGCATGCCACTGGAGGAAGCGAAACGATGGGGTGGTACACCATTGTTATTGGATGGAAGAGGCTTGGCGGGCGGTGATATTTTCTAATGAGTTCAATTTCGATATTTTTGGTTCTAATGGCTAAGTGTTGGAAGAAGAACTGAGACTTAAATGACCCAATATCCTTGAAAAATAAAATCAAGCACGGTGGGGGGGAGCATAATAATCAGGGGGGTGTGTCCCCAGGCACGTTTTGTGGATTTTCATCGTATCGGGGGTGTCACAGACTATTTCACTTGTGCTGATACAGTCTCCAGATATATTTTAGCACTCAATACAGCCATAGTCTGGACCGTTCAGCCATCCATTTTCTTTATAACAGTGATGGGAGGCGATCCAAAGCAATGCATCAATTCAAGCGTGTGATAGGGTGGCCTGAGATTGAAAGCATTGATGTGCTCCCATGCTGCCCCAATACACCCAATATGAACGTCTTAGAGACTCTTTGGAATCAACTCGATTGAATGGTATGCGCTAGGAGCCCATCTCCGAAGAACAAGTAGGAATTTTGGCTTGCAATAGAGGAGACGTGGGAAAACATCGATCCTGAGATTATTGGCAGATAATATGACAGCCTGCCCAACTCAGTGACAGAATTGTTGAGGGAGAAGCGTGGGGCCACTCACTATTAGCGTCCTGTGAGTTTGTTTCCAATTCTCCAAGTCGAACAAAAACAGATTAATAATTGGATCATCTCTCATTTTCAATCCCGCATACAACAACAAGTTCTTGGTGCATATGTTTGATATCTTATACGTGTACACTACTCTCCTTCTACTATCATTTGAGCATAAAATACCCAGTCAAAAAGTGTTGAGCGTCGAGCACGATCTTAATCTTTTCTGAAATTCACGTGATCCAATACTTTTTCCGAGTCAGTGTAATCTCTTATCAATGAAATGTTATCTTATCTGGGGTTGCCAAATAGATTTATCCTAAATAATGTACCACTTTTGTCGACTTTGGTTTTATTGGGGGGGCTTGCCCCCCCTTTTTCTCATGTACACCCCGAAAACAGGATGGCTGCGCAAATAGGGCTGCCGCCCGTGCTTGTGGCCACGGTTCCACGGCAGCCGTGCCACGGGTACCGTGCCCGTGCCGTCGAGGATTTTGTGCAACGCTTCACGGCACGGGCACGGCACGGGTGTGAGCCGTGTGAGCCGTTGAAAACACGGCCGTCACGGCCGTCTCACGGGCTGGCCGGACCCAGTAAAATCACTGCTTATGCCATACGGCTGCAGTATGTAAATGCTGTCTGAATGTCTCTCTCATGGACCTGATTATCACCAGCTTTCTACTTCCCATCTAAAGAGTCTTTTCAGAGGACATCCAACTCGTATGAATGCGTCAGTCCTTAAAGCAGGAGGGATCACGAAGTGATCCCGGATCAGAAGTGGTTCGGCACCGTGAGCCGACGCGCAATCCTTACACCAGCCACCATCAAAACATTGATGCTGGTTAAGCAACACCTCCACCTGAATCGCACCTATCCAGCAGATTTTCAGTTGAATTACTTGTGATATACACACCATAAACAATTTTGCTTTGCGCCGAGTGAGCCGACAGACCCGTGGTACCGTTTACGGCCGTGCCGTTGACCGTGCCGTCCCGTTGGAGCCTCTAAGATCGACCTCACGGCCCGTGTAGGGCACGGCCGTGCCGTGTAAAAGCCGTCGTGACGGGCACGGGTGGCAGCCGTATGTGCAAACCACTTTTGATCCCCAGCCATGGGTTTGGGTTATCAATCAGAACTCCCCAGCGGAATTCGTGATGACTTGAAGATATTCTTCTATGAAGCTCTTTGTGTCTGTGCAGCACTGCATCAAGCAACGGCTTTTCTTCCTCGTGGTTCCAGGTTGACAATTTACACTAATAGCTCGAACTCTGTGGATATTTTCAACTCGTTAAAAGCCCTCCCAGCTTACAACGAAATCCTGAAGTCATCTGTAGATGTCCTTCTTCACCACGACTTGGAGCTTCGTGTCCTGCATGTCCCGGGAAAGTTGAATACAGTTGCAGATGCTATCTCTCGCTGGAAGAACACAGTCGCTGAATCGCTGGTGCCTGGTCTCTCCATCCATCCATTTGTACCCCCTCAAAATGCGCTGGGGGCTGCCAAATAATGATCTTTGAATTGTCCCCTGGTTCTCGTCAACCTCCAGGGAGGAAGGCATCGTCCATTGCGAAACTTGTCCACGAACGAGCTATCGCACTGGGCTATGCCATTGACAAGTCATTGAACTCACATACACATCTGCACTCAACTCACATATCAACTTCTGCACCATTCACGGCTTCTCTCTCGATCCGACAGAGGACACAATGTCTTTCTTCTTCATGTGCCATCATATCAACCCAAAATCCGTTGATTCATACCTTTCAGGCATCTGCAACCAGCTTGAATCCTCGTTCCCCAATGTTCGCAACATCCGAAAATCTGCTCTAGTTAAAAAAACACTCTCAAGGGTGGTAGACGGCTATTTGGCAAGGGCACGAAGCGCAAGCGGCCTCTTTCCACATCCGACTTGCTCACAGTTGAACACTCATACACGGCGCAGCCATCCCACACACACGACGACACCCTTTTCGTATCTATCCTATTCGCCGGATTTGATGGTTTAATGCGTCTTGGTGAACTTACTTGGCCGGACAATGAATCCCTTCGAAACTAGAAGAAGGTGATCCGTCGAAATTCGGTGAAGTTCACGGAGTCATCCGTTGGCTTCTTCCTCCCAGGTCACAAAGCCGACAAATTCTTTGAAGGGAACCAGATCATCCTACGTTCTCGCGCAGATCCAGAACTGGACACGATATCAAAGGTCCGGCGTTACCTCGTTTCCCGTGACGCACTTTTCCCACATCACCCCGCGCTTTGGGTACGCCAGAATGGCTCGATTCCTACCCGGTCATGGTTTATTTCGCGCCTGCACCTACACTTTGGGAAAGACATCGCAGGTCAATCCATGCGTGCAGGTGGGGCTACCTCTCTCGCGGAAGCAGGCGTCCCTCCGCACCAGATCCAGGCCATCGGCCGATGGGCTTCGAATGCCTTTCAGATTTATATACGAAAAAATCCAACCCTGCTGCAATCAATGCTCTTTGGTGGCCGCTCTGCTCACGATGGGCCCGCTCCTCCATCCCTTGCATTCCCTATGGCCTCGTAGGCCTGTCTTCCACTCCGTTCCATCCATTTTGCCCACTTTCTGACTGCCACTTCACTTCCAACCATCTCCCCAAATCCCAAAAAAAAACAAATAAAATAAAAAAATAAAAAATCATTACAGCTCTTTGCAGAACTTAGGGCGCGGCCCCTTTTTTTTTTTTTTTGATAAGTTTTACGAGAACAGCGATTGCAAGCTCAATTCTGAACGGTTTTCTCTGGAAATAGGCGCATTCGATTCGCACGGAAAGGGCGGAGGGCCTCTTCTCTTTTGTTCTTTTATGGGCACCGAAAATCTCCTTTTGGGGATAGATTCCCGTGTTTTTCAGTGGTTGAGCGGAGAACACGTCCCATGGGACCTATTTTGCTCCAGTTGACCTAGATTTTTATTATGGTGGACTTCAACATATTCCAGAGGGCCTGCAATACCGGTATTTTGAATGGGATCAATACTTCAGCTCATAGATAAATTCCTTCCATATTGTTTATATCAAAGTGTATGGTAGATTCGAACCAGAGTTCACATTCACTATCCCGGTAGTTAAGGCCCTCCGGAATACATCCAAGTTCATCATATTAAAATACTAGGTCGATCGGAGAAAAATAGGTCCCATGGGACGTGTTCTCCTCACGACCGCTGAAAAACACGGGAATATATCCCAAAAAAAGGAACTTTTCGGTGTGCATAAAAAAAGCTAGGAAGCCAGGCCCTCCGCTCTTTCCGCGCAAATAGAATGAGCCTACTCCCAAGTAAAAACATTGAGAATTGAGCTCACAACGACTGTTCTGCTGAAAACGTGACAAAAAAAAAAAAACAGCCCGCGCCCTAAGTTCTGCAAAGGGCTGTAAACATCTCCATTCCTCATTGCGATGACTAGGCTATACCCGGTTTCCTTCCATCCTCGCTTCAATTCCTTTCACTCGTCTCTCCCAGTCCGCCCTCCTTTCCCACCTCCTTACATTATTTACTCGTCGGCTTAATTCATTCGGGCTCCCTTTTGGGAGTCGCATTTCGGCTAAAAATCCCTACCTGAGTTCCACACATAGAACGTCAGGTTCTGGAATATTGGCAGGCTTGTTCAACGAAGCAACCTGCCGTCTCGGAGAAAGCCGAGCTTTCATTGTCCACTCAGGGCGATTAGATGGTATACATTTACACCGCCTCGTAGGACGCCAAAAATACCCCTTGTATCAAGTTTGCGCAAGGAACTCTGCAGGGCAAGTATCAGGAATTCGAGGTCTTCGGTGGACTGGAGGAGGCGATGGTAATGAAGACTGACAAGCTCGAACGCGGCGTGGGCATGCAAAACTTCAAGTACTTGCCAGCATGGGATGAAATTTGTCATATCGTCCAAATTCACAGCCCAAGTGCCGCCAGAGCTTTATCAAAGCATTTCCCAGTCCGAACCGAGAGGAATTTTCGGTGTGTTCATTCCACTATAGTTGATTTCATACGCCTACATCCACCTGCAGAGCCAAACAGGCACGAGAGCCTCGCTTCCCCGTGGAAATAGGCGAGAGGTGTTTTGAGCTGGCCGAGCAATACCTCAACACGATCGACTATCAGGGCCCCGTTGGTCTTAGCTGCGACGACACCAAGCTTTCCCCCGCTCTGCGCTTGTACCACAACGCCCAGGAAGAGGCCGACTACTTGGTTGGTTCAGTGGATGGTCCCATTTGCGTGGCTGACCCCGAGGCCATGAAGAAGGTGCTGGAGGATGCCAATGTCATGAAGGCCACCAAGGTTAGTCTCGTCCTGAAATGATCATTAATACCGCTTACATTCGATGAGATAGGTCCGGCTATGGTGCTTATCTGTCCCACTACCTGGAATCACACCGCTGGTCGTGGCGGTGTGGAAGTGCCATTAGGCACGCACGTCGCTTATGCATAACTATGCTAAGTGGTTGTGTTCCTATTCGGGCGTTAACAGCCACGCATCTTTTCCTCCTCACAATTGAATACACTAATATCAGATTTCCATCTATCATCCTCTATCATCCAGATTTCCGTCTCTATTTCCTTCGCCGCCGGTATCCACGATGGGCGCCGATGCTCACACGCTCCAAGAGATCATGTGACCGCGTGTTCAAGTTCAACTCACGCGCGCAATCCTCGATATAACCGTGTTGGAAGGACAGGCTGGCGAGTACCTCATTATTATATTTTCTCTATCATATCATCCCTCTCCACTCAATATTTATATCCTGATACGGACTCACCGAACGCGAAGCCTAGTCCCGAGACCGCGGTTGACTCGGCGTGCGCTGGGGATTGACACGCCGGAGATTTGGGCCATCTCTCGGGGGCAGGCTGCGTCTCCCTATTCCGTCTTTGCGCATGTCCCGGTCAGCTTAGCGCTCGAAGGCAGGTTAGCTGAGGTTTTTCTTCTATATATTTTTCTCAACGGGCATTTACATACACGCACCGTTTGTAATATCTTGGTATCTTGCAGAGCTCTGGTGACGTGAGAGTACGCGTACAGCCATCCCGATCATGTACAAATTGTGTCAATGCGACACAAAGGGGATTCTCTCTCTCCCTCTTAAAAATAAAAAAAATAAAAAAATAATCTTTATTTTATTTTTATTTTTTGAGCGTAAGGGGAGTATATATGTCCCTATGTACGTACAAAACAAATATGCAGTCCAGAGACCGAGATATCGTGGTGTTTTGAGTCGATTTCTGTCGTACGTAATGGACATTCTTCACCGCTAAAAACTTGATTTTTCTTTCGACCCTTCTAAATGTGTTTTCAGAGCTGTCCGAACAAATTCCAAAAAGTGAAATAAGGGGTCCCAGACCCACCCTAAGCCTACGACAACGATTTAGGCAGTGATTTTACACGTAAATGGCACGAGCACAATGTCCAAATTCTTAAAAAAATCGATGATCAGACACCAAAATATTTAAATAGATAGCTAAAAATACGAAGAAATCGGCAATCGACGCCTTTTCGTGAGCTGGTTACGATTACGACAACATCTTGGAAATTTATCGAGAAATTCACGTGTGAAAAATGGTTTGATCTGGCACCTATTTTCGTCCGAAAGTCTCCAAGGAGTCACACTGGGGGCAAAGACCCACGCATGTCAAAGGGACATGCGTGGATCGAATGTCATTCGCATGCCGTTGTGACGGAATCACGCTGCCTTTGTTGGAATCCTCTTTGTAATTAAGTAGTTACAATTGATAATTAACTAACATCCAGTGAATATCCAATGGTATTTTTAAATACTTACCTTATATTTCCACAGTTCAGAACTTCTTTATGTACTGTTTGTGAAGAATTTGGTGCTGCAAGCCGCAGGTAAGCGGCAGATGCCATCAGGGCTATGGTAGGTGATGTCGGGGCCGTGGAAGCCGGAACGATGCCTCGCGATGATGCGGAGTCCGGCTTGATGTTCCCGGCTGCGCACGCATACGTTGCGCCTGGTGCCGGCGTCACACAGCCCACCGCCTGGCGCCCATCCCATGCCCCTTTTGGTAGTGCTTAGCAGGTTGATACATGGGCTTTGTCGGGCTACAATAGTACCCCGACATTGCCTTTGTCGGTCCGCGAACCCCCGTACTTTACATTCATCTCCTCTTTGACTGCTGGTGTCGTTGATGCGCCCCGAATCCCGCTGCATCCGTCACGGGTAACTCCGAGATCGCTGATCGCTTCTCAGACAAACACACCCTCACGCGCATGCTGTGATCATGAGTCGGATGCAATTAAGTCTTGGTGTAAGGAGCCAGTTTGCCTGCTACGCAAACTCCTGGGAGCCATTATTTATTTACCTCACTTGTCTGCTTCTAGGTACAGATTTTCACCATCTCATTTACAGTATGTAATGATATGCAGTATTTCTTAATTGATTTTTGACAAAACATGCACATTGTTCAAAGTCAGCGGGAGTGCCTGGCTAGGAAAACTGAGTGGCTGAGAGCTGGGAGTTTTATGGACGAGATGAGGCTAGGGTAGCGACAGAATGCTGATAGTGGCGGGACGTAAGCACCTGAGGTTCTGGGAAGTGATCAATGATCTCGGAGTTACCCGTTACGGATGTAGAGGCGCATCAACGACACCGGCCGTCAAAGAAGGGATGAAGACGACGTGCGGGTGGGTTGTGGACCAACAAAGGCGATGTCAGAGCATTGTTATAGCTCATCAGAGACCGTGTACGGGTGTAGTACTTTGCCAACAAAGACAACATGCACAACAAAGGAGCGGTAACGTGCTAAGCAGTGCCAAAAGGGGGGTCCGGGGTGGTTTGTGTGACGCCGGCACCGGGCGGGATAAATGAGAGCGCAGCAGGGAACAACAACTCAGCCGGACTCTGCATCATACGGTGACCGGATTCATACCGGAACCGTAATCCTTCCGGCTTGCACGGCCCCATCAGGCCATCACCTTCCATAGCCCTGATGGCATCCGCCGCTCACCCGCGGCTTGCAGCACCAAATCCTTCACAAACAGTACATAAAGAAGTTCTGGACTGCGGAAATACAAGGTAAGTATTTAAAAATACCATTGGATATTCACTGAATGTTAGTTAATTATCAGTTGTAACTACTTAATTACAAAGAGGATTCCAACAAAGACAGCTTGATTCCGTCACGGCGACATGCGAATGACATTCGATCCACGCATGTCCCTTTGACATGCGTGGGTCTTTGCCCCCAGTGTGATCAACATCTTACTGTCAATTAATATGCAGAAGTTGTGTAGCTTGTGCAAACCTCTTTTCATTTTGTTTGGAGGATATTGTAGACCTATATCATCCCCAGAGCCCTCAGATAGGTACACACAATTTCGTTCAACCGACCCAAATATTGAGAAAAACAACGGCTCGAAGGAAAAACTTCGGAGGTATGTTTTTGGGCTCTGTCCACCATAACAAAAATTTAGGGCACCTTGGAAAGAAATAGGCATGGCTCAGCTGTCCTGATCGGAGATGTGCCAAAATGTATGAAAATTTGATCCCACATCAAATTAAAAAATCCGAGGACACAGGAAACTGCGCGTCGGAATTCTGAGAAGATTGAGCATACTCACAAGTTAAACGGACAGGAATTGAGCCTGTAATCGCTGTTCTGCCCAAAATCACTGAAAACAGAAAAAAACGCTCGCGCCCTAAGTTCCGCAAAGAGCTGTAAGATCGTGCTCAACGCTCAACATTTTTTGACAGGGTATTTTATGCTCAAATAGTAGTAGAATGTAGTGTACACATATAAAATATCAAACATATTCATTACAGCTAACGTCAGTACCGAGGGCGCGAACAAAAAACTTCCCATTTGGGACATTTTCAAAGAATTCCCCATACCTCGGTCAGTTCTTCACGGATTTGCATGAAACGAGGCTATATAATTCAGGCTAATTCATGCGCAATTAGTGATAGAAGGAAATGGGTAAAAATGCTTTATATTAGATAGTCTGGGAAATTGGGCAGTTTTGGGAATAAACTCAGCCTAGCAAGATCCAGGCATGTTCAAACGACCTGGTTTTTTTTTTGGGATGGACGACTTGCATAGATTCTAAAAGATGTCATAGAGTCAGAATTGCATAAATTTCATCAATGGATGTCATTATTACATTATTATTCTATGACATGTTTAATAATGTCTACAAGTCTTCGCTCGTGACGCGTCTTGCCTCTTGCGCCCTCTACCAACTTGGGTGGGGGAAAAGGTTCCTTCAACCTTGACCACGTGGCACCCCGATTAGGACCCCGAAAATCTCGAGTGGCACCGACGCCCGACGCGCCGTTTGCGCGCAATTCCGACTCAATTCACCTGAAACTACTCAGGCAGTCTCTAATATACTTGCTACCACCCAAAGTGTGAAAGAAAGATGACGACTCCTCCTAGGGGATCACCCCCGAAACCGACACCGCTGGCCGCTCCGACCGTGAAAGACATACAACAGCGAGTGGGGGGGCTCACCAGCCACCCCCAGCTTATTGAAGCGAATGAGAAAACTAAGAATAACAACATGGGAGACGCTGACACCGCTCGCCACTATCTCGAGGAGAGCCACTGGATTGCGAAGGATGCACCTTTCACCCGCGCGGATTTGTTCGCGGTGCTACTAAAAATCTCTTTACTGCCACAGACCCTACAGAAGTCCATGTCCGACACACTACGAGCCCTTGCGTTCGTGGCCGAGTTTATCGACGCGTCAGTGGCGCAGGAAGTGGCGGATTGCTGTGCGGAGTCTGTCGCCACGGCGGTGTCTCCGTACATCGAGGGACTGGTGAATAGCCAAGAAGGGATTCAGACAACAGTGAACAAGCTATTAGGTGCGTCGTCCACTTTGACTGCTATGGTGGAGGAGTCGCGCGAGGAGCTGCGGGCGCTGGAGGCGCAGGTCAAAGACCTGAAAGAAGCAGTGGAGAAAACGGGAAAGGAGACGGTGGTGGCCGTAGAGGCGCAAGCGTCGCGCCCGGTCCCTATGGGCCCCCGCTCGTACGCGGCGGCGGCGGCCACGACCATGACTGCGGAGCAGGCGGGGATACTGGCGAGAGGGGTTCGGATGTGCTGACAGATCCTCGTTGACAAAGCAACGAATGCGGCGACCGACTCGCTGGGTGGACTGTCCGAGCTAGAGTTGAAGGAGAAGGCTAACCTGGCGCTGGGGATTATGACGGAGAAAATGGAAGGGGCGCTTTTCGTCGCTGCGCGCAGGCTGCAGAATGGGGGGGGTGGTTTTTGACTGCCTGGACGAGAAGACAGCGTCGTGGGTTAAATCCCCGAGTGTCATGGAGAAGTTCGTAGCTGCCTTGGGAGGCTCCTGTGTCTACCGTCCCCGGCGGCTCGAGATGGTGGAAGAGATGGTGCCTATCGAAACACGCATCGAGGACGGGGGGACGTGGCGCCTCGTGGAGAAGGAAAGTGGTCTGAAGGAGGGTGACATAGTAGGTGCTCGGTGGATTAAAGCGCTGCACCACCGTGCATTCGGCCAGAAGGTCGCCCACCTGAAGATCGAATTTGCATCTGCAGACGCCGCTAACCATGCCATCGACGGCGATATTTTCATACAGGGTGTACGGGTGCGAGTTCGGAAATCGGAGGAAGAAGCTAGACGATGCGCGAAGTGCCAGAAGTATGACGGTCATCTGGCAAACGCATGCAAGTCCGATGTGGATGTGTGTGGGCGTTGCGCGAAGGCACATCGCACCATGGACTGCCCGGTGACTGACACAGGTGTCTTCAGTTGCTCCAATTGTGGGGTTGATGGCCACGGGGCGGTGGATCGCCAGTGCCCTGTCTTCCAGCGAGAGCAGCAACGTCGAAAAGCGAAGGACCCCACCGCAGGGTATCGCTATTTCCCGACTGAAGATCCTCGCACTTGGGCTTCCTCGGCGACGCCGCAACCAGCGATGAGCGAGCCGGCAGTGACACAGCAGAGAGGAGGGGGTGGAGTAGGGACCGGACGGCTCGCGGGGGGATATGCCGGTCAAGGGGGGAATAGGGGGAGCGAGTATGGTGGTGCGGTTGATCAGGGGTGGGATGGACGACGAGCCAGATCAGCAGCGCAAGGGAATATATGGGCGCAAGATGGTTGCAGACAGCCGGCCATCTACGAGGCCTTCCAACGGCAAGCAGACGGGCTGTCGCAGTCGCAGCGGAGGGGTATTATGGGCAGAACGGGGGGTGAGGGGAGTGGAGTCGTAGGCGAACGTGTGAATGTAAGGGCGTGCGGAGGAACGGCTGGCACGGAGGAGGGCAGCGGTGCGGGAGGAGGAGAAAAGGGGGGAGGACAGGTGGAGTGGTCTGATACGTCCCTGGCAGCTCGCCCTCCTTTGAACGGTCTCTTTGCTCACCAACCCATCACTCCTTCGCCTCTATCGCAGGTGATGACCCGGGACCCGGCCCCTTCCGTGGACGGCGCTCCAGGAATCCACGGCCTAGGGGAGGTCCGTTGCCACGAAAGCTGATGATCTGGCAGCAAAACCTGGACCGCGGACTCAACAATCAGCACGAACTTCTACAGACAATGGGGAGAGATCGTTACCATTTTGCCGCGCTACAAGAGCCGTACGTGGGCCCAGGGAACGTTACCAGGGCAAACTCACACTGGAGAGTGGTGTACCCGTCGGAGCACAGGAGGGAGGATGGAGCTCCGAGACCGAGGGCGGTGATGCTGGTGAGCACCTCCTTGCCAACAGACATGTGGTCGCAGATCCATGTTCCATCGATGGACGTGGTGGGCATCGAGTTGAGGGGCACCTTCGGGACTCTGTGAATCATCAATGTATACAACGACGGTGACCACGACGGAAGTCTGGAGGCGGTACGTGATTACATGCGTACGGCGCGAGCACAGCCGCGGAATGGAGGCCGTACCTTCTATCTCTGGCTGGGCGATTTCAATCGACATAGTCCGATGTGGGACGAAGATAGGAATTGGCACCTTTTCACGAACCAAGCAGAAAATGCGGTGCACTTACTGCTTCAGCTGCTGGGGAGGTACGACATGGGTATGCCCCTGCCCAAGGGCATTGCAACTCTGAGAGCAAAGGGGACCGGGAACGAGACTCGCCCTGACAATGTCTTCTGCAGTCGTGACTTCCTCGATCATTTTGTTTCGTGCAATGCATACCTCACTCGCGTTCCGGGCACCACTGACCACTACCCGATCATTAGCGAGCTTGATTTGGTCATGCCGGTGAAGGAAGTGGAAGAGCGATGGAACTGGAGGGGCGGGGATTGGCCGGAGTGGGTGAAGGAGCTGGCAGGGGAACTGGAGGCGTTGGGTGAGGTGGATGGATATGCGAGTTTGGAGGAGGTCATGGAAGCGCTGGGGAAATTGGATGCGGCGGTGTGGAAGTGCGTGCGCAAGCATATCCCAACTGCGAAAATCAGCCCACATTCCAAGCTGTGGTGGAAGGCGGAATTTACCCAACGCAAGAAGGAACGCGATAGGTTGGCGAGACAATCGTACCGACAGCGCGACGTCCCGGAGAGCCCTGTCCATGAGGAATATCGTCGCGCACGCAACGATTTTTCGGCAATGCTGAAGAAGGTGCGGGAGACACACTGGCTAGAGTGGCTGGAGGAGATAGATGAGGAGGATGTATGGACAGCAGGACAGATGATGAAGGGGGCAGCTTCTGATGGGGGACAGACGCGGGTGCCGGACCTGAAGAGGAAGGGTCCAAGGGGGGTGGAGATAGCGGCAACGAATGAGGTGAAGAGTGCGTGGATGGTGGAGGAGTTTTACCCGGGGAGAGGTGCGGGGGCAACCGACCCTCCGGAAGACACGGAGTATCCCAACCCGCTGTGGACGTACGAGGCGCTGACAGAGCAGCAGCTCCATCAGGTTATACAGAAGATGAAACCGTGGAAGGGCACTCGGTCGGGCACCTTTCCAAATTGCGTCTACAAGTTTGGCGCCAGTCTCTTGGTCCCGAGGTTACAGAAGATTTTCCGCGCACTAGACATCTACCAACACGAGCCCCCGGACTGGCAACGCACCGAGACCATTGTAGCCCGGAAGCCTGGCAAACCCGATTACTCCTTGGTCAACGCTCACAGGCCGATAATCCTGTCGCATGGCCATGCGCGTCTACGTAATGCGGGGAAGACACTTCAAGTAGCGACAAATGCGGAATTTTACGGAATGCTGCCACCGAATCACTACGGGGGAAGACCGGGGAGGACAGGAGTGGACATGGTTCAAGGGTTGGTGAAGAAGGTGAAGCATGCGTGGAGGAATGGGAAGGTGGCGACGCTGTTGTTGCGTGACGTGAAAGGGGCGTTCCCGAGCGCAATGCTATCACGCGTCGTGCACAATATGAGGATGGCGGGGGTCCCTCGCGAGCACACTGACTGGATGTTGTGCAGGTTCACGGGAAGAACCACACGGCTGCTCTTTGATGACTATGCCTCTGAACCCTTCGACATTGTGGATGGACTTGACCAGGGCGACCCACACTCTGTCATCTGTTACCTCTTCTACAACTCTCCGCTGGCTCGCGTTGAACCGAACTCTGGCATCTACATTGACGACTTCCACATGCTAGCAATAGGGAACACTCTGAACGAGACAAGTCGGGCGATCGTGGATGCGGTGACGAGGGAGGGAGGTGTGAACGAGTGGGGGGTATCGTACAACAGTGTATTCGGCGCAGCGAAGGACCAGGTGTGCCACTTCTCGACACGCAAGCGGAAAGAAGTGCAGCCTTTTGGTCAGCGAAGCAAGTGGGTACCGGAGAGACGCCCGAACCTCGTCATTGACGGGGTGGTGGTGAAGCCCTCCAAGGCCGTGAAGCTGGTGGGCATCTGGCTGGACGAGGGTCTGACTTTCCGGAACCAGGGAGCGGCGGTATTGGCGAAGGGGCATGAGTGGTTGGTGAAGTTTCGTCGCCTTGCGCGTGTCTCCGGGGGGATGGGAGCGGCGTATGTACAGCGACTCTACCTGGCCATATGCGTCCCCCGCATGCTATACGGTGCGGAGATTTTTCTAGCCCCAACGCGTCAGCGCATACGAGGAGCAAATCGGAAGAAGGATACACGCACTCTAGTCAAGAAACTTGGATCCATCCAGCTACGTGCAGCCAGGCTCATGGTAGGGGGTATGTTCTCCTCGCCAGGGGATCTGCTCGACGCGCATGCCGATCTCCCTCCCATACACCTCGCCATCGACAGACATCTCCAGAAAGCCGCGCTACGCTATGCGACTCTTCCAGTGACGCATCCCCTTTACACAGAGATACGGGACGTCGAGCGGCGAGGCCATGTCAAGAAGCACCCTTCTCCGCTCCATTTCCTCATGAATTCCTACATGGATGTCTCGCAGACGACGGTGGAAAAGATCCCGGCAGTACGACGACGGGCGGAATGGGTGGCACCGGTGGATGTGCGCGTGGCTGCCTCCAAGGAGGAAGCCAAGGAGTTGGCGCTTGGGGAATCCGCGAGAGTGACGCTGTTTTCGGATGGCTCGCTTATCGATGGGATGGTTGGCGCGGCGGGGGTTTTGTGTGTGAATGGAGTGGTGAAGAGAGCGAAGGGGGTGCGGCTGGGTTCAGCGAAGCGGTATGGGGTCTACGAGGCCGAATGAGTGGGGGAGGTACTGGCGTTGGACTGCTTCAGAGAAGAGACTGAGGAGCAGGTGACTGGGATCTTACCTCTGGGCCTGGACAACACGTCCGCGATCAAGGCCACTAGCAGTGCAAAGCCAGGTGTCGGGCGACATATCTGGGACATTTTCCACAGGCAGCTTGGGAAGGCGCGATGCGAGCACCCCGAATTCCGTTTACGCGTTGACTGGACTCCGGGCCATATCAATATTCCGGGGAATGAGGCAGCAGACAAAGCAGCAAAGCGTGCCGCACAGCTGGGCACTTTCGGAAGGCCTCCTATGGTCTTGAAGAATCTTCCATTTAGCAAGTCAGCATTGGCGCTCACCCACACGAGACTGCTGCAGAAGATCGCGAAGAAGCAGTTCAAGAGGTCGGCCCGATACGCCCGCATCAAAGATGTGGACGAATCGGTTCCCTCAGCTAAATTCCGCAAACTCTGCTCTGCTCTCCCTCGCAAGCATGCCTCCCTCCTCTTCCAGCTCCGTTCTCGCCACGTTCCCCTCGCCCACCATTTATATCGCCTGAAGAAGTCCCCGTCTCCCACCTGCCCGTGCTGCAGCATGGTTGATGAGACTGTCGACCATTTCCTTCATTTCTGCCCAGCACACGAACAAGCCAGACACGCACTACACGCTACCAACCGCCTCGCCCGCTACTCCAAGCACCTGCTTTCAGATCCCAAGATCCTACCCGATCTCTTTGCGTATGTCCAGCGCACAGGCCGATTTCACTCTGTCTTCGGAGACTTCAAGCCGCTAGACCACCCCGAGTAGATTTCTTTTTAGACTCTTTTTCCCTCCCTCCTACGTATATCTCCTCATCTATTTAACATCACGACATCTAGTTCCCTCTAGAGGCTTCGGCCACATACCCCTATACCCCACGGACCTCCCGCTTCGCAGCCGTCTCGTCACGGTTTTGCAAAGTTTTCGAGTATGAACGATTGCTGCTACCATTTATTGGACCCGATACGATACACTATGATACACCAGCCAGATTTATATCTACCATATGTCTCAGACACACAGGATATAAAACAAAGATTCAAAAAAAAAAAGTCTTCGCTCGTAAAAGACCAGGTATGTTGCACAAGTTCTGATAGTGCTAGACCGCATTTATGCCCCAAATGGTTCGAAATCCTGCATTATGCAATATGACATATTTTCGCTTCTTTCTTTCTATGACTAATTGCATATAAATTAGCCTGAATTATCCAGCTTGGTTTCATGCAAATCCGTGAAGAACTGACCGAGGTATGTGGAATTCTCCGAAAAAGTCCGGAATGGCCTGGGTACTGACGTTAGCTGTAAGAACTTGGTGTGGTATGTGGGACTGAAAATGACAGATGATCCAATTATTAATCTGTTTTTGATCGACTGGGAGAATTCGAATCAGAACAATCCCCAAGAGTCGAAATGAAATAGAACAAGTTCACAGAACACTGGTAGTGAGTTACCCCACACTTTTCCTTCAACAATTCTGGCACTCAATTAGGGGCCGTTTCAGGGACGAGCGGATGTCATTATTAATATCGGCAACGAAGACCAAATTGTTCATGACAGTCTTCGCAGGCGCCACGGTAGGACCTAGGGGTGTTATGCCGGACACCTCAAAACTCACGGCGATCGTGATTTGGAAGCAACCGGTGCACGCACTTACACGCATTCCTAGGCCTCACCTCATACTTTCGGGACCTCATCGAGAAATACGCAGTGCGTGAAAAACCGCTCCGTGACTTGCTGAAGATGGTACGGAAAGACGCACTTATGTGTCCTTGGCCCAAACCGCCCACTTTCCGCCACTTCTCGGACCCTCTGCCCTACCTAACCGCCCTCGGTTTTGCATCTGCGGCCTCCCTGCAATGTCCCTTTGCCCTCCATCAAGATTTCTTCTTAGTCCTGTGGCTCGAAACGATATTCTCAGGTCTCAGGCAACCACCCAGTCATCAAGTCTCAAGATCTATGCCCCCCCTCAAGGCCTCAAGGCCTCAAGCTCAAGTTTGCAAGCTCTTCTCAAGATGTACTCCCCAGCTCAAACATTCGTGGCTTTCATTCACTGGCCCTTTTTTTTTTTTTTTTTTGAATCTTTGTTTTATATCCTGTGTGTCTAAGACATATGGTAGATATAAATCTGGCTATTGTATCGTAGGGTATCGTATCGGGTCCATAAAATGGTAGCAGTAAAAATCTCTCGTACTCGAAAACTTAGCAAAACCGTGACGGGACGGCTGCAAAGCGGGAAATCCGCGAGGTATAGGGGTATGTGGCCAAAGCCTCTAGAGGGAACTAGATGTCGTGATGTTAAATAGTAAGATATACGTAGGAGAGAGAGAGAGAGAAAGAATCTAAAAAGAAATCTACTCGGGGCGGTCTAGCGGCTTGAAGTCTCCAAAGACAGAATGGAATCGGCCTGTGCGCTGGATGTACGCGAAGAGATCGGGCAATTCACTGGCCTCTCGCGCAGCGATGGTTAGTGCCAAGCGCCTGGTCTTGTGTGGTTTGGTGTCTTCCAATGTCGTTGATCACTTTATACTTCGTCTGTTGTTATGTGTACGTAGTTATTGTAATGCGAAACTTGTTTTTCTGCTTATTTCGTGTGTGGTGCGATGTGAATATGAGGACCCGAAGCGTGAACTATCCATGCAATGCCTCCTATGTTGGTCTACATACGCTACATACCTATGAGACTACAGGACTATGTTGCAACTACATATCTTTGGCACTGAACTACAGTGAACTATATAAGGGGAGGTTAACGATGGCACTATCCTGACTATCTTCACTACATCACACTCTATAGACAGTGAAGATGTTTTTTTTTTTTGGTACTCTATTAATTCACCTGATTTGTTGACACATTTACACAGCTCTTTCTGTTGGACACACTGGACATTCTGCCGCGTCTGCGGATATCTAACTCGCTCATGAAAGTTTTCTTATGGATTCTGAAAGAGTCTGGTGCGAGGGAGGTTCCCTCCTTTGACCATTTGAGGAAAGTCCAGAAGAATCTTCGCGAAAAATGTGGTGTCCCGACAACGCAGTACAAGACAGTGTGACAGGCAATATATTTCAAGGTATTTTTCTTATTCTGTCTTGAAGTCGTGATCTGTGGTTAATTTTCTGTGTGGCAGGATTGGGCTAATCCCGAAACACACAAGTTCATCCTTGTTTATCCAGAGATTCCGGAAGACGGTGTTATTCGGGAAATATGGCATGCACAGAAATGGCGGAAAGACATGGATCTCGATCTTCTGAGTCCGATGTACGACGCACGGCACTTACATGCCCATTTCTTTGTCAACGAGCTGGCACGCCTGAAATAAGGTCAACTGGTGATCCCGGTGCCAACAGAAAGGAAGAATACCTCTTTGTTGATACCGAAAGCATACTTAATGAGGGAAGATTTCCCTGCACCGGACTATACACTGACCATCAGAGAGTGCATATGTACTGCCCAATAGTACAGTAGGGAATTCGGATGAGAATTGAAAATGAGAATTGAATGGGATCGATTCTGCGCCGCAAATCGCCACGAGTCCACCGGCTAAGGAAGGCACTACAATTCCCGAGGAGGAGATAAACGACGCATGTGGACGAGTCCCCCGCCCAAAGAACCCAGAATATCAGTCACTGTATGGCCTGGTACTCTGGGACTTATTTAGGATACCTGTCAGGATACCAGAGCAACTGTCCGGCAAAAAACATGAGTGTCATTTACAATGCTTATCACCGACAAAAGTTGATGAAGAAAACTAGCGACTGGCTAATTCATTTGTCCATTTGCTACAGAGATCTCCAGCTTTGATACTGAATTCGTCCTCGCGCCTTTGGATTTTCCTAAGCTCTTTTATGATTGACGTTGACTAGAAGAAGCTCAATTAAATCGTTTGAATTGAGCTAAGCGCCCCTCACTCACCTCAATCAGGGATGGATGGACAGCTACGGAATTCATCACAAGAAACAGGTCATTCATTCTGGTGACCTCTTCTTGGCTCAAGCCAGGCTTGGGCTCAAACCTCGGTGGTGTTGATGTTGACCTGTTGAAGAATGCCCTTCTAAGTGTACGACGCCACTCCCAAACCCTTTCCTCCGCGGGAGTCCGTGCTAAGTAATAGCTCTTGAGATCGAGTCGAAAACGGGATAAGGATCTTACATGGACTCTTCAAGGTGACCTTGTAGGCCTCGGAGATAGTATCGGGTTCCACCGTGGAACCCGATATCTCCGAGGCTTGGTAGCGTGGAACTTCCACGCTACCAAGCCTGTGACCTGTGATTGCGTCGCCAGGCACAAACAGATTTGGAGGGGGAGGCACGGACACAGCAGCGGACAGCTTCCTGTATTGGCCCCCAGGACCCCGCCTGCGAGCAGAAACCGTGGCTGGGACTTCCGGAAGCTGTGGGATCTGCGTCTGGTGGACGCTGCTGGAAGGAGCGGCATCCTTTCTGTGTCAATTGACAATTCAACGAACCTGAAAGAACACACTGAATGACTCACTTACCTTCGTTTCGCGCTACGGGTCTCGGGGGGCATCCTTGTAGGGTGAAATGAATGCCATGGGTGCGCGTTTAGCAGGTCTGATATACGCTTTGTGCTCTTGTTCTACAGTATGTCTCAGATCCATATCGGTGATGTGCCAAATATAGATGTCTCAGATCGCATCATTCAATCCAAAATGAGTTACAGTGGCGGTTCGATCCAGGACCGATGATTACCCTAATATAGGTCGGATCCCAAAGTCCGGACAAAATTTCAGAAATATTTCGAGCAAAAAACACGAAAAATTGAGATTCGTAGATGAAGCGAGGCACGAGTGTGGCGTAGAATGGGGTTTATGACCCATCGTAAGCGGTCGCTAAGGTGATCTGTTACTATGTTACTATGATGAATCTACCTGCGCTTACAGAAAGCTAAGGATATACCCCGGTAGATCTAGATACCATCCGTAGACAAAGCTGAACCTCCCATAAAGATGAAAAAGAAAAGAAAAGAAAGAAAAAATGTTAAATTGTAAAGGCGGCACCCAATAGCGAAGTCCAATCTGCTCTATCCCAAAAATCCAACGACAGTGTCAGCTCCTGATCACGGCTGAATACGCGGCTCGAAGAAGGCGGCAGCATTCGAAGAATGAGTGAGTAGGATAAGGGCTCCGAGAGGGATGTGATGAAGGCGGGGTAAAACGGTGAGGCCGTGATCACGATGAGTCGAACATGGATGGGCTCCGACCAAGTACGTGAATCAAGACCTGAACGAAAGTGAATGTGGTGGCGGCCGCGAGTGAACGGCTTAGTGCGAGGGGAGGCGGAGACTCTGGAAGGGCTTTCAGCGTCCTCCGGAGCAGCTTTTGTCGGCGGCATCGAGAGCTGCTGGTGCTCAACTCGATAGGTTGGTATTGCAATGCAAAAGGTGCGCTGGGGCGACGCGGGACGATGTTTTCTGAGCCTAAAACGAGCGCACGATGCTTTATCCACGTGTGAAGGGAATTTGGTACGACGTGGACGCGTCATGCCAGGCAACAGAGGTATCGGCCACCTGTGTGCAATGCAAGCCGCCATGACTCGACATTTGGAAGAGGATGGGTCGAATCTGAAGGAGGTGGGGATGTCGGGACGTCTGTATGGCGGTAGAGCTGGATGGGGCATTTTAGTGGTTTTCGCGATTGGGGCAGGCCGGACAATGTCGACGGCGACGGTATTGGCCTATAGATCCTCGCTGCTGCCGGAACAACTCAAATTCTGAGCCACTCGCCTCCGGTAGTGCAGGGGTGGTCGCGGTTGCAGTTGCAGTTGTTGTTGTTGTTGTTCCTTGGCGGACGCGCTCATCATCTAGCCCGCCGCACAGTCCCTCATTCGTGCCGGGGACTTTCTTTTGCTCAGACAACAATTCACATCCTATCCTATCTGCCCAATGGCTCTCCATCTTTCCTTGTCATATTGAATATCTCTGTCTCTTCTCCTCTGCGTCTTGTGAGGCTCCCTAAAACCCGACACCGCGACACGGCGGTTAGCTCCCATCAAGTGCGCCACAGCCCAGACAAAGCCGACACATGCAGCTAATTTCTTTCAACTCCGACACATTGCCAAGCTTGTATACCCTTCGTGTGAACTGATGCGATTGATGTGCAGATCACCGAGTATGCCGAGCGTGGTTCAAAAGGCCTTGACCAGATTTACAGTGCACGAGGAATTGTTCCAATCGCGGGTACATCGGCCTTCCCACACTTTACTTGCCGGTGCTTGTACAAGCTTGTACGGGCCCAAAAAGCCGACAAGCCGACAAGCTCGCAAGCTATGTCGAAAAAACGACAAGTTCGGAAAATAATATTTTTTTTCAGTGCGTGCGTTGACACCCAAGCATCGTTTCGGTGCTTTTATTTTTTTGCAACAAGTGAAAAAAGTAGACAAGCTGACAAGTAAAATGTGGTCTTACTGATGTAGAAGCATCTGGAGTAGAACACGTCACTCCTACGGATAGCCGGAGTACACCTGGCGCCTTCGGGGCGGGAGCAGGGTGCGGATATGTGAAGAACAGTTGGTCAGTTCCAGCCAGCGACCAAAGGTGAAGGCAGACCTGGCGTCCACAGAGTAGTGATCGGCCAAGATAAGTGGGCCTGTATAACCATGAACCAACATGTGTTGAAGTGGGCAAGGATTCTCAACTTCAACCGTGCGAAATGGAGAGTGGTGGAGACGGGAGGGGGCGAGTTAGCGAGTTAGGATTGGCTTCAACGTTGCCTGTGTCATATTTCAAAGCCTTTTACTTGCTGTGGTTCCAAAGAGAATGGGGTGAGCTCAACCAGGTTCATAGAGAGTCCGGGGGATAGGAGGAACGAGTTCGAGAGCCGGGGAAGGACCGCAGACGGTAGCGGGCGATTGCATGGATAAATTCAAGTACAATTGAGGGTGACCTCGATAGTGGCGATGATTACGGTGATAGCAGGTTCTCGAGGCCGAAAGATGACTTGAAAGTGAATTTGAGGCGAGGGATGGTGGCAGCAAGACAGGGTCGCACCCGTGATGATAACTCAATTTAAAATTAGGGTTGGGCACGGGTACGGGTCAACCCGGCGGGCTTCCGGGTCGGGTCGGGTCGGGTACGGGTACGGGTTCCAGTTATAGTGGATCCGAAAACCCTCGGGTACACCGCGGGTCTGCTAACATTGAATTTATTATGGAATTTAGTTCATTTCAAGGCAGTTGGACATGGCTACTGGCTCTCAATGGTACTCCCAAGCTGTCGTCAACCACTTGATGCATTTAAAAACCTCAATTGGTGAACATATTTCATGTTTTGAAGGTGTTGAACCTTCTCGGCAGGCTTCGGCATGTGATCCGATCAATTCGGACAACCCGTGAACAACCCGTGGACCCGCGGGTTCGGATTCGGGTTCTCCGGGTGCGGGTGCGGGTTGACTGTTTTATACCCGAACCCGTACCCGTGCCCAACGCTATCAATTTTCATGTGCTCTCGCCGTGGAAGTTAACACCTTATTGTGTCGTCGTGTTGTGACGTCATGGGTCCTTCACGTGTGGTTCGCGGTCACGTGGAATAAATAGAGGTACACCGTCGGGTACGTCGGGGATGCACGTGGTCACGTGCGGCGTTGGAACGCGTCGAAGCGTGACATTACCCCCCTCCTAGGATCGTCGTCCCGACGATGATAGATAAAGGCGATTTAAACCTCGACAGAGGTATCGCGGGTCCATCCTTCATCCCCATCCACGGGGAATTTAAATATTTCCACTTTCCGGCCCGTCTCAGGGTCGAAAAGGAACCTCCTCGGGTAGTCCACCGACTCCTTCTTCGGCTTATACCGGCGTATTAAATAATCCCAGTGTCCCAAAGGCAACACGGGCAAACTGCCCGTCGCCGACACCGGCTCCTCCTCAGCAGCCTGCGCTGCAATTTCCTGCGGCATGGGTCCCGCCGCACGTGCTCGGGCGGCAAATGCCGCCATCTCCGCCTCGGTATCGTCCTCGACGACTTCCTCCAAGGCTTTTTCCTCCTTTGGCGGCATAATCCCTGCCGCGCGAAGCTTCCTAGCCGTCTCGGCCAGCACCTCCTTGCTGTGTTCCGCAAGGAAGCGGTCCGCCCTGTCCTGGGCGCGTCCTCGGTTCTTCTCGGCAATCTTGCCGACTTCCTGCTCCTTGGGCGGCATTAACCCCATCGCCCTGAGCTTTGCGGCCCAAGCCGCCTTCTCTTCATCAGCCATCTTGCCGATATCCAGCCTCGCGTCCACAGCCCTTTTCTCCGACGTTTCCCCCAGCCCATGATCCTTCCGGTATTTCTCCAGGATCTTGGCCGCGTGCGTCAAGTGCCGCTTCGGCTCCCACGTCCGCTCCCCGAGCGGATAGTTCTTCCACTTGACGAGGTATTGATAACCCCGTCCCACCTTCCGATGGTCGATAATCTCCTCGACCTCGTACTCCGGCTCCCCGGCCACTATCTCTGGTGCCGGTCTCGTCTCCCGCCTATGCTCCGGCGGCTCCACGTACAGCGTCAGCTTCGACTCGTTGAAGACCGGATGTGACAGGTCCGTCTCCGGCAGCCTGAGCCACCAAGCCGCCAAGCCGACCTTCTCCAGGACTTCGTACGGGCCGAGCCGCCGATCGTCCAACTTCTTCGTCGGCCGACTAGTGGTGATGTCTCGTCCATCCAACCACACCTTGTCGCCGATCTTGATCTCCGGCGCATCTCTCCTATGCGCGTCGTATTGTTTTTTCATTGTTTTCTGGGCTTTCTCGAGCGCCGCTGTGGCCTCGTCACGTATTTTCTTCATCTTTTTTGCAAAATCATCCGCCGCCTCATTCCGCGACTCCACCGCGTTCTCGATCCCTTTCCAAGGGTGATAACCGGTATTTACATAAAAGGGGCTCATCGTTGTGGCTGAGCTAGCCTTGTCGTTGTGTGTGAACTCGGCCAAGGCGAGCCACTCCGCCCAATCTGATTGGCGATAATTTACGAACACACGGAGATACTTTTCAATCTCCTGGTTCATCCGCTCCGTCTGCCCGTCCGTGATCGGGTGGAACGCCGTGCTCGGGTTCATCTCTATGCCGAGGAGCCGGTTAAGCTCTCGCATGAACCCCGAGACGTATCTCGGATCCCGATCCGAAATAATCTTCCTCGGCACACCGTGGTACCGAAGCACCCGATCCCGCGTCAAGCGGGCCATCCCCTCACTCGTGAGCTCCATCGAGGTCGGCTCACAGTGGATCATCTTGGTGTATGTGTCCACCCAGACTTGTATGACGTTGAAGCCATTAGATACCGGCAGAGGACCGATAAGATCCTCTGATATAATTTGCCACGGCCCTTCCGCGACCTTGTGCGGGTTCAGCTTTCCCTGCTGATACCGATGCACCCGTGTGCGCTGGGACGCCTCGCAGTGCTTCACATAAATGGACACCTGGTTGCCGAGCCTCGGCCACCAATAATTACGTTCGATCATCTCCTGGGTCCGGTTCTCTCCGGGGTGGCCCAAGAGGGGGGAGTCGTGATGTAGTCCAATAATCTTATCTCGAAGCTCCTCGTCCCGCCGTACGTAAATTAGTCCGTTGTAATATATAATATTGTCTATTTTTTCCCATCCGGGCAACTTCTTTTCTAGCGCCACTTTGACGCTCTTATCTACTTTTTTTGTGTTTTTGATTTTTTCCAGGATCTCGACCTCCGGTCCTTCGATCACTATGTCCTGCGATCGGAAGTACTCCGGCTTGAGAAGCACAATGTTCTCGTTGTCGTTCTTTCCCATGTCGTGATCCGCTCTGCGCGATAACAAGTCCGCCTTCTTGTTCAATGCGCCCGCTCGGTGCGATAAGGAGAAGTCGAATTGTGACAACTCCGTAATCCATCGCGCCTGCCTCCGATTGACCTTTTGCGGCAGTTTGAAGTATTGAAGATTCTTATGGTCGGTAAAAATCTCAAACTGATGTTTTGTCCCTTTGAGCAATGCGCTCCATTCGTCTAGGGCCAACATAATCGCGAGCATCTCTTTATCGTAGATCTCGTAATTCCTCTCGGTCTCGTTCAGCGCGTGTGACTGGAACGCGACCGGCCTCCACTCCCCGTTCTGCTCTTGCGACAGTACTGCGCCCGTTGCGCCTTCCGAGGCATCAGCCTCGACTTTGAACTTGCCGTCGTCGGTGGGTATTGCCAACACGGCGTCCTCCGCGATCCGATCCTTAAGCTTCTGGAACGCGATCACCTGCTCCTCTCCCCAGTGGAAGCCCTCCTTCCCTGTCTGCGTAACCCCGGATGAACCTTCTGTAAAAGTTCGTGAACCCGAGGAACGACTGGACTTGTTTCAGGTTTTTTGGCTCCGGCCACTCCATCACTCCGCGGATCTTGATGGGATCCATCCGCACCGAGTTGTGCGAGATGATCACGCCAAGGTATTCCATCTCTGCGCGTTCGAACTCGCACTTTGATGGCTTCAGGAATAGTTTGTTATCCTGAAGAACCTTGAGCACGCGTTTTACGATCGCGCGGTGCTCCTCCAGATCCTCCGTGAAGATCAGGATGTCATCGAGGTACACGATGACCTTCCCTCCGTTGATCTCCTCACGGAGCAGCGCGTTCATCATTGTCTGGAACGTCGCTGGCGAATTGGTGAGTCCGAAGAACATCACGAGCGGCTCGAACAGCCCTCGGTTCGTTCGGAACGCAGCCTTCCACTCGTCACCCTCCTTGATCCGGACGTTGTTGTAGCCCTACCGGATGTCCAGCTTGGTGAAGATTGTGGCACCTCGGAGTTTATTGATCAACTCCGATATCAGCGGAAGAGGATAACGATTCTTGATCGTCATCTCGTTAAGCTTCCGGTAATCCTGCACGGGTCGCAGTGCACCATCTTTCTTCTTCACGAAGAAGAACGCCGAGGCCATCGGTGATTTTGACGGCCGGATCCTCCCGCTCGCAAGATTCTCTTCTAAGAACTCTTCGAGCTTTCCTTGCTCTCCCGAGATAGCGGGTAGATCTTGCAATCCACCGCCTTCGCTCCGGGGACCAATTCGATTGCGTGGTCCCACGGTCTCTTCTCAGGCAGCGCGTCAAACGACTCCTTCTCGAACACCTTTAGGTACTCATGGTATTGAGAAGGTACGTCATCTGCCGTACTCTTCGGCTTCTCCTTGGCGGCATCCTCCGCCATCTGCTGCGCCTGTGTATAAATCTATATTAGAATTGTTTAAACAATCAGCATCTCAACGTAAAACCATGTTTGAGCATTGTTCTGTTGATCAGGACTGACTGCCCAACACGAGAGGCTGGCAGAGCCACCTGGGTTTGAACACTCGTTTAAACAGGGTGTTTGAACGGCGTTGAACTGGAACCCTGTTCAAATAATCAGTGTTTGAACAGCCACCGAAATTCACCAAAAATGCATCACAGTGGAATCGAACCGAGGACCACACGCAATTCAAGCAAGGACCAAGCAAGGACCAGCAACACTTCCAACTGCGTCATTTTGACATGTAAAAGCATTGAAATCTTGGGCTCATGCCATGGCATCTCATTGCCGGGACTTGTAATCATATTCTCCTTTTAGTTATAGATATCCCATGAAATCAAGTTGCCTACCATCAGACTTTTCCAGGACACATTTAGGAGAAACTACCAGCAAACAACATTTTTATTAAACTTACGTATGTAGTGCTTCGAGTACCACCAAACCTGCAGCTGCATCCTTGTCACCCCTTATCCAACATGTTCATTTTCCAAGAATCAAATGTTCACTATGAGGCTGGATATTGATGAAAGGGGCAAACAAATTCTTGATATCAGGATCTGAAATTGAGCTGAAGCCTTAGCCGAGATTTTGTCCAAGGAACGTGCAGATGATGAAGAAGAAGACCTTGATAGCGAAGACACAGAGGAAATTGATCCTGCCATAGAGGCGAGTGATCAAGCAGTTATCATTGATGTGGAGGCAGAGATTGACTTAGATGATCGACTTCCTTCACTGACCCCAATGAAATTAACCTTGGACGCTACTCTGTGTTAAAGCCAAGTGCACGCTACATTCTTGTTCAGTAATTCGAAACTCTGATATAAAATCTCAAGCTTCGCAGTTTGGCCAAGAGGATTGTCCATAGTCCGACTATCAAGGCCGACCTGGCCGCTGCATGTATTCACAGCAAGATAGCTCCTTGTCTAATGGTCAGGGACGTCTCAACGCGGTGGAACAGTACTGCAGAACTTATTCAGCGCGGGCTGGATCTTCGCGAAGCACTCAAGCTTCTAGTTGTGATGCAGGAACACAACCGGCCGTGGGGAGCTCGCTTGCGGCAATTCCAACTATCCGCAGAAGAGTGGAACATACTGCAGAACTTTCCCCGCTGTTAGATGCGAGTTACTTGAATTTTCCTGGAATTATTTGCATGATTATGTTGGCTTGCAGGCGTTCCTGATCACTACAAACAAGATTTCACAGAGTCAAACCCCTCTCATTCATGAGGTCATCCCTATCTTCGACATCATCACTGGGGCTCTAGACGAGTTTGTTGATAATACTTCGTGTCCTGCTGTTGTCCACACTGCTGCCTTACGTGGGCTGACAATGTTGAATAAGTATTATGCCCTTACTGATGAGTCCGTTGTGTTCCACATTGCCATGAGTATGAATCGCTCTTGTACTTTGTTCAACTGCTAATCATGTATAGTCCTCCATCCAAAGTACAAGACCTCCTACTTTGTCAAGGCAAAATGGCCGCAAGAGAGGATTCGAACAGCCGAGAATTTGATTCGCCACGAATGGAACACATATTACAAAGTCTATCAAACGACTACTGGACCGCATGCAACCCCATCCGAAGTTGAGTGTGACTACCAGAAGCGGTAAAAACTAAATTTCTCACAGCCTAGCGGATCCCGTTGAAACGATGCTATTGACCAGCGCAGTGAAACTGAAATAACTAAGAAGATTGAAAAGGTCACTAATGCAACCTAAACTATCAACCCAATCACAACACTACAATCACACAACACACACACTGTTCAAGAATGCACACAATTGAGTTCGGGTCACCCTGAAGTATACAGGTAAGATTGAACCTTTCGTGTTATGAACGGATGGAAACGTAGTCAGTCGTAAAAGTCTTATTAGGACAATTAGAGATACAGAAGTTGACGAGCAACTAAAGTATTCGACTTGAATACAAGGAAATGGGGGTGGAGGAGGATTTCAATAGACCCGAGGAACCAACAGATTGGCCCGCGGGGCGCCTTAAACTCTACTGTTCGAGAACAAGGACTTCACAGACAGGGAACCAACCACAGAGGAAGGCTCAGACAGGGTACTGATCACTGAGCAGTACAGACAGGGCACCAACCACTGAGGAGGGCGCAAGAACCAGTTGTTCTTATTTATATCCAACAAATCAATCCTATTTGAATACACACAAAAGACAGTTATTTAAAACGTATCTCCGCGGGGATTCTGCCTACACCAACGCCTTATATAAGCTTTGACCAGAGTCTCAGCAAAGTGGGCAGGGGATGCAGTGCCGAAATGCGGGTTTTTACAGGCCTTTTATACTAAATAAAGAAAACACGAGAGTAATAGTACATGAGTAATTGAGTAGGGAGATTTGGTATATAACCGAGACTGCTGTCCATGCCGTGTCGATTCGTATTGATGCGGGGCCCGCGGATAAGCTTGATTAGCTTGCCAAGAACCCTTTTATGGTATAATTCTATTTCCGAGCCGTGCCGACACTATTCGTGTATAGATCGTGCACGCGTCCCTACTGTTCCTATTGGTTCGGTGTTTTCGAGCCCGAGGGCTTTAGTAATCTCTAATATTCTATTGGATGCCCCCGCAGCATCCTACTACGTTGCTACCTGCCCGCGGCCGGGTGAATACTCTGTTCACCAATTCCACTGACTCTAATGTTTCTACCGTGCCGAGGGTACGCGCTCTGATTGCCCTCGGGGTTTCCCGAGGCGGCCCGCGGGGGGCCGTAGCCCTGCGCTCCAGCCTACAAGTTCCTACGGTCGCGGTTCTACTTCAATGTTTATGGGTTTCCGAGCCCGCGGGGGTCCCGCAGGGGTAGTAAATGTTCCACGCTCAAATGTAGTGGCCATCCAGACTTCATTATATTATCTCCTTGGTATGGTATCTAGCCCAATGACCTCCGAGGGCCCTTGAGTTGTTATACTGATTCCCAATGGTAAAAGAACCGAGTCGTAACACACCCGAGGCCCTACCGCCATTTGCATCCTTAATACTCAATCAGCCGCTCGGAGCTTATGCTGACTCTTATTGTATATCACCAGGATAGAGGTACTAGTAAACGTACTAATAATGCAAAAATGCATGATTACATGGCTGCGCAAATATGTGCCGTATCACCGTAATAAATACTTTGATGCTCTTTACAAGCGGGAGACAGTGATTGATCCACTCAATGACTGGCTGAGTAGTGCACCACTCATTACAACTGCCGACGCAATCACCTGGTGGACCGGAATGGATGCAACTGGTCATCCACTTGCACGCATGGTGTTAGATTTTCTCTCAATCCCTGGTAGGTTGATATTAATAAATAGTCTCGATTTTCTGGTACTTACAATTTTCAACCCACAGCCACTTCCACTGATGTTGAACATGCCTTCTCTCGTGGTGGGCTGACTGTATCGAAAATGCGGCACTCCCTTTCGGATGAGTCGACCCGGGCCGCATCAGTCATCAGTTCTTGGATGGATCTCCCCAATGCAATCCCACGGGCGAAAATTGTGGAAAAGTTCAATGAGAAGTTGCAGCGCTTGAAAGTCACTGAGCAGATAGGAAACATGGCATTTCCAATAGAGGTTGACGAGACATAGTGCAGCTTATTCCTTCATTACACAATATAATCTCCCCTTACTCGCAAGTACTCCCGAGTACCCGTGGGTACTTGATTACTCGTGGGTATTTGACTCACGAGTTCAAGTCATCCATGGGAAGGAACCTGTACGAATCCGAATACAGCCCAAGTGGTTGCAGGTACTTGTGACCACGGGTGTGGGTGACTCACGAGTTAACTCGTGATATGCCTTAGCCGGAGGCAACATTTTCGAGTACTTGAAAATCCAGGCAGAATAGCAAGTACCAGTGAGATTTATTTCATTAAACACTGTTATGCACGGTGATCGTATCTCACCGATAAGACAAAATTTGGACCACTGGCACTCAACAAAACTATTGTATTGAAGACTTGGAGTGGTTTGCTACTAGATGAAGACTCTCTGCCAGACAACTGGACATATGAGGGGTTTTAGCCCCTGACAGACAGAAATGGGATAGGTTAAATATTTAGGGTAGGGGTAGGGTCGGAGTCCCACACTGATTTAAAAAAGTGTGTAACACTATTTCCTTCAAGCAAACTCACGGTAATCTGGCATATAACCAGAAACACAAGCGAATGAGCTTGGAATGCTTCTGCCTACTGAGTATTCATTATCCCAAACACTCCCAAAAAAGAATAAGAATAAGATGTTCATTCCTCAGCAATCAAGGCAAAATTGGTCCAGCAACTGCCCGAGGATAAATATTCGCATTTTTCTGAGCCCATTTGCACCAAAAGTACCAACCGTCGCCATCATCTAGACCCAATAGGTTCAGTTCACAACCATCTGTAACCTGTCACCTGACACGGGGGGCAGGACACATGTGAGATCACATGTGTGTGGTGGGCATGCAGTAAAGCACTCGATAAAGGCACTTGGGTTGTACAAAGGAGGCTTTGTTGACTTCGCACCAGTCAACAAAGCCCCCTTAAACCTTTGCAACCACCTGCAACATAGCATGCATGTGGTTTGACATGTGTGGACAGGGCAGGGTGTAAAGTCAAGTCAAGCTTAATGTCAAAGATTTACAAGTCCCGGCGATGAGATGCCATGGGATGAGCCCAAGATTTCAATGCTTTTACATGTCAAAATGACGCAGTTGGAAGTGTTGCTGGTCCTTGTTTGGATTGCGTGTGGTCCTTGGTTCGATTCCACTGTGATGCATTTTTGGTGAATTTCGGTGGCTGTTCAAACACCGATTATTTGAACAGGGTTCCAGTTCAACGCCGTTCAAACACCCTGTTTAAACGAGTGTTCAAACCCAGGTGACTCTGCCAGCCTCTTGTGTTGGGCAGTCAGTCCTGTTCAACAGAACAATGCTCAAACATGGTTTTACGTTGAGACGCTCATTGTTTAAACAATCCTAATATGGTTACTGCCTGTGTGCCCTTGGTGCGCAGATCGATCTGCTCCGCGAAGTCGACCAGTAAGATCGAGTCGCCTTCCTCTATCTCATCCTCCATCGGGACTCCGTTCCCGATCTCCGTTCCGGACATGTTGCACTCCGGCGGGCATCGTGAGAACACGATTTTCTGTGCCCGCCAGTCCACTTCGGGGTTGTGTTGGAACAACCAATCGTACCCGATGAAGACGCGAGCCTTGCCAAGTCCTGTGACTAGGAACTTCTGGCGCTCGACGTGGGGTCCGATCTGCATGATCAACTCAACGTAATGAGTGATCCTGCCCCGCGTGTTCTCTGTCCCATCCGCATTCCGCGCGATGATCTTCCGATCGAGCTCCTTGAGCTCGAATCCCTCTGCTCGGGCGTAATCCCGATCTATGCACGTGGTAGTGCACCCGTTGTCAAGAAGCGCCTTGATCGAGCGCGTCTTCCCCGTGTCCAGCGCCGTGAGAGTGATTGGCACCAACATTTCGTTGTGCTTCCGCTCCCGCTGCAGCGCCCACATCTCCTCCTGGAGCCTGTTCTCCGGCATCCCAAGAGCTCTCCGTGCTAGCCACTTCGCCGCTTCCATCTTGGACAGCCCTGCAGGTGCCCGGATCGGCGTGGCTCCTCTCCACTTCTTCTGCTTGTCCTCCTTGGGCGCTTCCTCCCTCGTTTGGGATTGAGCCCTCGCGGCATCGCCGCCCTTTTTGTCCTCACTATTTTTCTCGCTGGTTTGGGTTCCAGGGGCCTTTTTGAATGCTTTCTTAAAATTACTCCACTCCTGATTCTTCTCATTCTTTTTCCGATTTTTTAAGTTACGTTTCCGGTTCTGATTCTCCAGTACACGTATTTTTCTACTATTTTCTGCACTAGCTACTAGGAAATCGTTTATGCTCTTTCGTAGACTAGCGTTTACATCTGTATATATATCGTCCTCGGGGTCCTGGGTAACTACAGGGTCTATTTTATATATAGCATTCAATTTTGGAGTCTGGGGCGCCGCTTCGGCCTTGAGCGGGGGCCCCTTTAAAAACCCGCCTCTCGGAGAGTGGCGGCGAGGACAGCCAGGTCCTCGTGTGCGTAGTCCTCGGCCTTGATTAACCGGATATTAAATTTATTGGCGCGCGGCGCCGGGCAGTCCCTCTTCATGTGACCTTCCTGGCCACAGTTGTAACATTTGAAGACCGGCCGCTTCGGCCCGGTCTTGTCCACATCCATCGGCGCCACTTCTCCCGGCCCGATCTTCTTCATCAAGTGCGGCTGCCCGCCGGCAACCGCCGCGTTCCCCTTGACAGCCGGCGCGATTTTCTGCGCCGGGGTCCAGAACATTCGGCTCCGCTGAGCCGCTCGGAGCTTCTTGCGCTCCTGGTTCCCGTTGATATCACCATCAGGCGATCCTTGAACTCTTTGTACTTGTCGGGAACCTGGTTCCCGCCCGCGTACACCTGCTCGATCAGCTCCTTGGCGACTAAGTCCTCCAGGAGCTCCACCAGGAATGCGTTGTACCCGGTGGTGGCCGAGTTCGGGCTGTACCCGGCCAATTCCGCATCCAGCTCGAACTGCTGGATGAACTCGACAAACGAGCGGCTTCCCTGCCGCGTCGCCGTCAGGCGCTGGTGCGCCACCTGCGCAAGGTTTTGATCCTTGAACGCGCTCTCCAAATCGGCCATCAGTGCCGAGTGGGTGTAGGTGGCGGGAAGTACGCCGGCAGCGGAAAATGTCCGCTTCTTCCAGTTCCGGACCCAGTCCGCCGCGAGGCAGTCTGAGCCGTCCTCGTTCCGGAGGAACGAGATGGTGAAGAACACCTTTTTCTTGTCGGTGTCCAATTCATCGTCGTATGCGGCGATGTAGGTGGAGAGGGTGTCGTGGAAGTTATTCCACTTGGCTTTGTTGCCGTTGAAGAACGGCGGGGGGTTGGCGAGGATGACTTTGTAATTCGGCATGGCGGGCCGAAGGGGGATGGTGACGGGTAGTGTGGGAAATGGCGGGTTCGGTGGTGTAGGGGGTCGGGGTTCGAATGGGGATAGGGGTGATGGCGGGGAGGCGGATGAAGATGATGAGGACGAGGTGTCCGATGGGGTATGAGTGTCGCGATACGTTGCGACGGGCCGGCGAGGTTGTTGGGAAAGGGGATGGGTCGATCCGCACTAAGCGGATGGTGGGTAGGCGGTGGTTTCTTGCGAACGGAACAGTCCCGGGTCTTCTACAACACCCCCGACGACTGCGAGGCGGTCCTTCCCGAAGGTCAGACCGGCACTCCTGCGACTACCGTAAGGCGTGGGACGGTCTCAACGTTTCCCGTAGCCTGGTGTCTGTCCGTTATAGTGAACCACGTACTATGTCGATCGCACGATTAACCGTTGCAGGCGGGTAGAGGTCGGGAAGGGTAAAATGGGTCTTGATGAAGCGGCTGCGCACGACGCGCAGAAAGGGTAAGAGGTAGAGTGGGGAGGAAAGGGAAAGGATAGGGGCGGTAGGAAGGTATGAAGGGTAGACTTTTTATTATGTCACAACTAAAGCTCGGTCTCCGTCCAAGGCGCGCAGTGCGACCAAGGATTGGGGGGTGGAGGGTAAGAGGAGCGGTAGAAGAACTGAATAAAAAGTCTAAAGAATACAAGTGACTATCTACTGTATTTATACTGTTTAGAGGTCGCTATAATTACTGACTACAATAACGACTTAAGGTCGTGTATACTACTGAAACAGATCATTTATTAATTATGTGTGTCCATCGTCCATATTGTTCGTGTACAATAACCCGTCGTCGTTAGGCGTCGATCACCTTATTGTGTCGTCGTGTTGTGACGTCATGGGTCCTTCACGTGTGGTTCGCGGTCACGTGGAATAAATAGAGGTACACCGTCGGGTACGTCGGGGATGCACGTGGTCACGTGCGGCGTTGGAACGCGTCGAAGCGTGACACAAGATCGGGAATGACTACATGGGAAGGAACATAGGTGCTACTATCGACCAGTGAGTTCGTGCTCACTCCTGGTCTTCCTGAAAATCCTGGATGGACTTGAGCAATTCAGCTCTTTCGTCCTTGGTCATGTTTAGGGAAGGTCACGGGTACGGGTCAACCCGGCGGGTTTCCGGGTCGGGTCGGCCCGGGTACGGGTACGGGTTCCAATTTTAGTGGACCCGAAACCCTTCGGGTATGCTGCGGGTCGGCAAACATCGAATTTATTATGGAATTTACCTCATTTGAAGGCAGTTGGACATGGTTACCGGCTATCAAAGGTACTCCCAAGCTGTTGTTCAGCATCTGATAGATTTAGAAACCTCAATTAGTGAAATATTTTATGATTTTGAAGGTGTTAATCGGTCCCGGCACGCTTCGGCATGCCTGATCCGATCAATTCGGATACCCGTGGACAACCCGTAGACCCGCGGGGTTGGGTACGGGTTTTCCGGGTTCGGGTCCGGGTTGACTGTTTCATACCCGAACCCGTACCCGTGACCATCCCTAGTCATGTTACGGACTGCAAACTGCATCTTCTGCTTTGGGCACCACCGCGCAATGTGACCAGGCTACATGGGAAGGAACATAGGTGCTACTATCGACCAGTGAGAACGTGCTCACTCCTGGTCCTCCTGAAAATCCTGGATGGACTTGAGCAATTCAGCTCTTTCGTCCTTGGTCATGTTACGGACTGCAAACTGCATCTTCTGCTTTGGGCACCACCGCGCAATGTGACCAGGCTTGCCGCAGTGGTAACACTTGCGGTTGTCTCTCTGCCTGTCCACATCCATCGCATCAGGGTCTCTTTCAACCCGTGTTTGCGGCACCTGCACAGCGGGCGTTTTCGCCTTTTGCTGTGTCTCAGGACGACTGAACGCAGAGCTATACTCTTTGCTCATGCGATAAGTCCTATCCACCGTTGAGGCCTCTTTGAGCCATTCTCCATACGTGGCTGGTTGCGGACGCAGGTTAAAAACTGCGGTGCGCAAACCAGGGTTGAGTCCCTGCTTGAAGAAGTGCAAGAGAGCCTCATCATCGAGCTTACTGGCCGGGGCAAGACCTTTGAAGAGTGTGATAAACTCATCAGCGGTCCCTTTTCCCTGCTGGAGTTTCGTCAGCTTCCTCTGTGCCTCGTCCTTAGAAGACGTGTACTTCCTTCAACATGTGAACATGGGTTGCCTCATCTGCCTCATCTTTGGCCTTGATTTGGTAGGGCGGGAGCCCGACGACCATCCCGACGCATCCCGACACGCCGTCGGTGCGACTCCGGCCCTCATGGACGTTGCTACGCGTTGCTCCGAGGTCTTGGGAGTTAGCCGAGTGCATCTTCCCACGAGTCCCCATATAAGGGAAATTGGGTTGCATCTGCATCTAGCATCTGGTAGCCGAACGAGCCCTCAGTGTCTCTGGGCCGGAGATGAGCCAGCGGGGCTCGCAGAGGGATGGGAGGAGAAGCAGAAAACCCAATGTATGACTAATCCTACGACATGTGAACCTAATACTACCAAACTAAGGCAGATGCTGTCGACCACACCACAACGTCCCCTACCATACTTGGCTTCGGCTGCAGCAAAGTCGATTCTTTTCCATACCCTAAATAGTTTTATACCGATCGATTGAAGTGGGTATGATACAGTTTTTTCTGTGCATACGAGCATGAAATTGCTCAATGTTCATGCCACAATTTTGTTTGAAGCAATTCGGCCCATAGATGAGCTCAGACGGTGATGTCCATTTCTTTTTGCCGCCACTGTATCATACGAGCATGAAATTGCTCAATGTTCATGCCACAATTTTGTTTGAAGCAATTCGGCCCACAGATGAGCTCAGACGGTGATGTCGATTTCTTTTGGAGGAATTCGGCATAGAATGCTGGGTTCTAACACAGGGTCAGCTCGAGTCCAAACTCGCTGCCAAATCAAAGCCTTACCGATTCGTCGGCGTCTCGGAAGACTCACGCGCTTGGCGGTATCATGCCGCAAAGACGCGCAAAGTCTAGCCTCTAGGAACATCGTTTTCCAGACAGCCGACGGTGATTACACCACCCAACCAGCCATCCCGACTGACACGATTCAGCTCGAGGGGGAGCGGGATGTACGTAGTGAGCCTACATCGAGTCAGACGCCAGCTCCGCCACAGCGCGAGCCCGAGCCGCCAAAAGAAATAGACTCACCAGAACAAGAACTAGAACCAAACAACTCCCCCAATCACACCCGCACCCACATCGAAGTCTCGCAACATATTACAGATGCCCCCACGGGACGGCTGGGGCTTTCCACCCCAGACCCCGACCGCTGCGCGGGGCTGCCGCTCGCCGCGGGGCCCACTGCGTGGTGCTTACGCTCGCCGCGAGGCCCACTGCGTGGTGCCAAAAAAAAACGACGCGGCTGCAATCGAACCAACGACCTCACAAAAGAAAATCAGTATAATACACATCAAACCACTGAGCCAAACCATTCATAAGGGTAAATTGAAATGTTAGAGTTACTCCGGAGTCGAGATTTGGATTTGGATTTGATGGCGGATTTGGATTTTGTGACGTGACGAGATTAGTAATAAGACGTTACCGCCACCTTTTTCTCCTCTTTCTACTTGCGCATCGTGTTCCCTGGCCCCGGAATGGCACCGCATAAGGAGCTGACCGACTGGACTTGGAATTCGGAGGACCTTGCCCACCTCCTTGATTTCCTGCACCAGCAGCGGAGACTTGTTGGTGACGGTGGTAACTTCGACAAAACAGTCACGAATATATGGCCAGCAACTGGCTAGGGCCCTGTATATAATTCCCAATGATTTAAAAACCGGTTTATATTACCGGTTTATAAACAGGGCATTTATAGACGTGTTTATAAACCGAACACCTAAAATACCATCTTTTGGCCTCCCACTATAATATACTGCAGGAGGGCCACTACGAGCAAGATAACCCATTTGGCTGGATCCGTGGGGTCGAGATTGGGCGGAGGCATGCTGGAGATCGAGAGAAAGCAGCGATAACGATCCTGTCACTAGTCTCGTCACGATCTCGTCACGTCACAAAATCCAAATCCGCCATCAAATCCAAATCCAAATCTCGACTCCGGAGTAACTCTAAGTTACCGACCTCTGGGGTCCACGCTGCATGTAACGGTCACACGTCACAACTTTCCGGTGTCAGTCCAAATTCCGCAGAAATGGACTAATAACAGGAAATTGATTTCAGAGAATCTCTTTGATTCCAGGTGGTGGAATGAGCTTGTGCATGAGAATTCAAGTCAGTAACAAGTTGAAGAGCATATCCTTGCATTTTGATGCATCTCTATATCTTACCCACTTTCTTTCGATTTATTTTCGTTATGACCAATTCTATACGACAAAATCTTTGTTTGTCCTTGTAGCAAAATTGGGCGAAATCCAAGTTCCCCAGGGTACAGTTGGGGACAGTCAAAGTCCGCTTGTTTCATAGCGCAAGAACCGGCCTATTTTGGATAAATCTGACACCAGATTCGGATCCGGAGGGGGTAAAAGGAGCCCAAAAACATACCTCCGAAGTTTTTCCTACGAGCCGTTGTTTTTCTCAATATTTTGGGTTGGTTGAACGAAATTGTGTGTACATACCTCTCTGAGGGCTCTGGGGCTAAGATATGTCTACAATATCCTCCAAACGAAATGAAATGAGGTCTGCACAAGCTGCACAGCTTCTACGGATTAATTGACAGTAAGATTTTGACTCCCTGGAGGCTTTCGGACGAAAATAGGTGCCAGATCAAACCATTTTTCACACGTTAATTTCTCGATAAATTTCCAAGATGTTGTCGGAATCGTAACCAGCTCACGAAAAGGTGTCGATTGCCGATTTCTTCATATTTTTAGCTATCTATTTAGACATTTCTCAATATTTTGGGGTCCGATCATCGATTTTTGAGAATTTCGACATTGTGCTCATGCCAATTCTCTCCATTTACGTGTAAAATCACTCCCTAAATCGTTGCTTTTCCCATTTTGGGACATTTTTGATCTTTTCGACCTTTTCCTTCACTGCGTCCTCAATTCTGAATGTATCATTCTGAAAACTATATGAGCGAAGCGCAATGAGATTCTGGAGGTCCTCTCGTACTTCAATTTTTTTAATTCGGCTTATATAAAATGTACTCTAATATAATCATGTTTATAGGGGGAGTTGGCAATATATTATCTTGGGGTCCCATTAGGGCATATCTACAAGTATTTCGGAGGTCACCTCGTCGCCGGATTTTATCTGTGGGTCCTATACCACGTGAATGATGTAATTGAATCCAACAAAAACACTACAAAAACACCCACTTCTCAGACACAATAATGCTCTGGCATATTCTGGTCCCAGGTTAGTGTGATACTCGTTGGGTGCTCGTCCTGTGGTGTTTGAAAGAGACTCCGCGACTCATATTTGTTATCCAAGTCCCCGTCCCCGTAGGCGACGTGATTCGATATGTGTCACGCTTCGACGCGTTCCAACGCCGCACGTGACCACGTGCATCCCCGCGACGGTGTACACCTATTTATTCCACGTGACCGCGTACCACACGTGAAGGACCCATGATGTCACAACACGCCGGTTTACACAACAAGGTGTCGATCAACAAGCGCAACACGACGACGGGTTATTGTACACGAACAATACGGAGGACGGACACACATAATTAATGAATGATCAGTTTCAGTAGTAACACGACCTTAAGTCGTTATTGTAGTTAGTAAATATAGCGCCTCCTAAACAGTATAAATACAGAAGCTAGTCGCTTGTATTCTTTAGACTTTTTATTCAGTTCTTCTACCGCTCCTCTTACCCTCTACCCCCCAATCCTTGGTCGCATTGCGCGCCTTGGACGGAGACCCCCCACTCTACCTCTTACCCTTTCTGCATGTCGTGCGCAGCCGCTTCATCGAAACCCATTTACCCCCTCCGACCTCTACCCGCCCGCAACGGTTAATCGTGCAACCGACATAGTACGTGATCCACTATAACGGACAGACACCAGGCTACGGGAAACGTTGAGACCGTCCCACGCCTTACGGTAGTTGCAGGAGTGCCGGTCTGACCTTCGGGAAGGACCGCCTCGCAGTCGTCGGGGGTGTCGTAGAAGACCCGGGACTGTTCCGTTCGCAAGAGATCACTTCCTACCCACCACCCGCTTCGTGCGGACCGACCACCCTTTCCCCACCAACCCCGCCGGCCCGTCGCAACGTATCGCGACACTCATACCCTATCGGACACCTTGTCCTCATCCTCTCAATCCGCTTCCCCACCATCACCCCTATCCCCGTTCGAACGAACCCCGACCCCCCACACCACCAAACCCACATTTTCCCATACCCGTCGTAATTCCCCTTCGGCCCGCCATGCCGAGCTCTAAAGTTATCCTCGCCAACCCCCGTCGTTCTTCAACGGCAACAAGACCAAGTGGAATGATTTCCACGACACCCTCTCCACCTACATCGCCGCGTATGACGATGAACTGGACACCCAGAAGAAAAGGGTGTTCTTTACCATCTCGTTCCTCCGGAACGAGGACGGCTCGGACTTGTGACGGATGCGAGAAGCGTCGAGATCCGGCACACGATTCGGACGGGAGGGAACTGGCGTAAGTGGTGGATTGACCGAAGGAGCGTAACTACTGACAGCCAGATATATATACTACGGAACAAAGGCAGTGCATGATTTGATGAAAAGTGCGACGGCACGGCATAAGGCATGGGCATAGTAAGCAAAAGGTAAGCATAATTTGGTGAGATGGTACCCCCAAGGGCATACAAAACGATGTCTCTGTCACAGGACTGCCTCGCAGTGGACTGGGTCCGGAACTGGAAGAAGCGGACGTTTTCCGCAGGAGTTCTTCCGGCAACCTACACCCACTCGGCACTGATGGCCGAGTTGGAGGACGCGTTCAAGGATCAAAACCTTGTGCAAGTGGCACACGGCGACGCGGCAGGGAAGCCACTCGCTTGTCGAGTTTATGCAGCAGTTCGAGCTGGATGCAGAATTGGCGGGGTACAGCCCCAGCTTCGCCACCACCGGGTACAACACGTTCCTGGTGGAACTTCTGGAGAACTTGGTCTCGAAAGAGATCATCGAGCAGGTGTACGCAGGCGGGAACCAGGTTCCCGACACGTACAAAGGGTTCAAGGATCGCCTGATGGTGATCAACGGGAACCAGGAGCGCAAGAAGCTCTGAGCGGCTCAGAGGAGCCGAATGTTCTGGACCCCAGCGCAGAAGACTGCGCCGGCCGTCAAGGGGAACAGCCCGGGTTTCGGCAACACACCGAACCTGGCGAAGAAGATCGGGCCGGGAGAGACGGCGCCGAAGGATGTGGATCGGACGGGGCCGAAGAGGCCCACGTTCAAATGCTACAAGTGTGGCCAGGAGGGTCACATGAAGAGGGACTGCCCGGCGCCGCGCGCCCCGAATAAATTTAATATCCGGTCGATCAAGGCCGAAGACTATGCACACGAGGACCTGGCCGTCCTTGCCGCCACTCTCCGAGAGGCGGGTTTTTTAAGGGGCCCCCGCTCAAGGCCGAAGCGGCGCCCCAGACTCCCAAGTTGAATGCTATTTATAAAAGTGACCCTGTAGTTACCCAGGACCCCGAGGACGATATATATACAGATGTAAATGCTAGTCTACGAAAGAGCATAAACGATTTCCTAGTAGCTAGTGCAGAAAATAGTAGAAAAATATGTGTACTGGAGAATCGGAATCGGAAGCGTAACTTAAAGAACCGGAAAAAGAATGAGAAGGATCAGGAATGGAGTAATTTTAAGAAAGCATTCAAAAAGGCCCCTGGAACCCAAACCAGCGAGAAAAATAGCGAGAATAAAAAGGGCGGCAATGCCGCAAGGGCTCAATCCCAAACGAGGAGGAAGCGCCCAAGGAGGAGAAGAAGTGGAGGGGAGCCACGCTGATCCGGGCACCTGCAGGGCTGTCCAAGATGGAGAAGGCGAAGTGGCTAGCTCGGAGAGCTCTTGGGATGCCAGAGAATAGGCTCCAGGAGGAGATGCGGGCGCTGCAACGGGAGAGGAAGCACAACGAGATGTTGGTGCTGATCACTCTCACGGCGCTGGACACGGGGAAGACGTGCTCGATCAAGGCGCTTCTTGATAACGGGTGCACTACCACGTGCATAGATCGGGACTACGCCCGAGCAGAGGGATTCGAGCTCAAGGAGCTCGATCGGAAGATCATCGCGCGGAACGCGGATGGGACGGAGAATACATGGGGCAGAATCACTCATTATGTAGAGTTGATCATGCAAGTCGGACCGCACGTTGAGCGCCAGAAGTTCTTAGTTACAGGACTTGGCAAAGCTCGCGTGTTCATCGGGTACGACTGGTTGTTCCAACACAACCCCGAAGTGGACTGGCGATCGCAAAAAATCGTCTTTTCACGGTGTCCGGCTGAGTGCAACATGGCCGGAACAGAGTCCCACACGGTGCCCGCGGTGGAAGAGTGGGAGGAAGGCGAGTCGATCCTGCTGGTCGACTTCGCGGAGCAGATCGATCTGCGCGCCAAGGGCACACAGGCGCAGCAGATGGCGGAGGATGCCGGCAAGGAGAAGCCGAAGAGCACGACAGATGACGTACCTTCTCAATACCACGAGTACCTAAAGGTGTTCGAGAAGGAGTCGTTTGACGCGCTGCCCGAGAAGAGACCGTGGGACCATGCCATTGAATTGGTCCCCGGAGCCAAGGCGGTGGATTGCAAGATCTACCCGCTATCTCGGGAGGAGCAGGCCAAGCTCGAAGAGTTCTTGGAGGAGAACCTTGCGAGTGGGAGGATCCGGCCGTCGCAATCACCGATGGCCTCGGTGTTCTTCTTCGTGAAGAAGAAAAAAGATGGTGCCCTGCGGCCCGTGCAGGATTACCGGAAGCTCAATGAGATGACGATCAAGAATTGTTATCCTCTTCCGCTGATCTCGAAGTTGATCAACAAACTCCGAGGCGCCAAGGTCTTCACCAAGCTGGACATCCGGTGGGGCTACAATAACGTCCGGATCAAGGAGGGGGATGAGTGGAAGGCTGCGTTCCGAACGAACCGAGGGCTGTTCGAGCCGCTCGTGATGTTCTTCGGACTCACCAATTCGCCAGCAACGTTCCAGACAATGATGAACGCGCTGCTTCGTGAGGAGATCAACGGAGGGAAGGTCATTGTGTACCTCGATGACATCCTGATCTTCATGGAGGATCTGGAGGAGCACCGCGCGATCGTAAAGCGCGTGCTCAAGGTTCTTCAGGAAAACAAGCTATTCCTGAAACCATCAAAGTGCGAGTTCGAACGCGCAGAGATGGAATACCTTGGCGTGATCGTCTCGCACAACTCGGTGCGGATGGATCCCATCAAGATCCGCGGAGTGATGGAGTGGCCGGAGCCGAAAAACCTGAAGCAGGTCCAGTCGTTCCTCGGGTTCACGAACTTTTACAGAAGGTTCATCCAGGGATATGCGAACGTTGTGTAGCCGCTCACACAGCTGACAGGGAAGGAGGGCTTCCACTGGGGAGAGGAGCAGGCGATCGCGTTCCAGAAGCTTAAGGATCGGATCGCGGAAGACACCGTGTTGGCAATACCCACCGACGACGGCGAGTTCAAAGTCGAGGCTGATGCCTCGGAAGGCGCAACGGGCGCAGTGCTATCGCAGGAGCAGAACGGGGAGTGGAGGCCGGTCGTGTTTCAGTCCCACGTGCTGAACGAGACCGAGAGGAATTACGAGATCTATGACAAAGAGATGCTCGCGATTATGTTGGCCCTAGACGAGTGGAGCGCATTGCTCAAAGGGACCAAGCATCAGTTTGAGATCCTTACCGACCATAAGAATCTCCAATACTTCAAACTGCTGCAAAAGGTCAATCGGAGGCAGGCGCGATGGATTACGGAGTTGTCGCAGTTCGACTTCTCCTTATCGCACCGGGCGGGCGCATTGAACAAGAAGGCGGACTTGTTATCGCGCAGAGCGGATCACGACATGGGGAAGAACGACAACGAAAACGTCATCCTTCTCAAGCCGGAGTACTTCCGATCGCAGGAAATAGTGATCGAAGGACCGGAGGTCGAGATCTTGGAAAAAATTAAAAATACAAAAAAAGTAGATAAGAGCGTCAAGCTGGTGCTAGAAAAGAAGTTGCCCGGATGGGAGAAAAAAGATAATGTTATATATTACAACGGCTTAATTTATGTACCACGAGACGAGGATCTTCGAGATAAGATCATCGGTCTCCACCACGACTCCCCCCTCTCGGGCCATCCCGGAGAGAACCGGACCCAGGAGATGATCGAACGTAATTATTGGTGGCCGAGGCTCGGCAACCAAGTGTCTATTTATGTGAAGGCGTGCGAGGCATGTCAGAGGACTCCAACGCCCACGTTTGATTGATTGATTGATTGAATTTCTAACACTACGCTGTAACTGGGCTCGAACTTAGAGCCTTACGGAAACGGTGGCTCGGCATTCAAATAGAAACCCTAAACTCATTAGAAAAACTGTAATGAAAGCTGCTAAATTCATTTCAACACAGCCACTATTAGGTGTTGTTCATCAAGGTGTCACTGACCATTGCAGGTGCTCTCAAAAAGCTCATCTCGTTTGCTAAAAGAACGATCACTTATTACATAAGCACTCGTAACCTCCGCCCGGCCCTGTGATCGCTTCCGTTTTCTTTTTCCTTCTTTCTCCCCGCCGAGAGTCATCCGCCCCACTTTGCTACACTTCACCTACATTTACGTTACTCCTCATCCGACCACTCGTTCCCCTCCAACTCCCAAATTTCCACGGCCGATATTTTTCTTCCTTTCATTCTCGCTCTTAAAATGTCCATCTCCAGCCCCAAACAATATCCTTACATATCCCATCTTTGTACTGCTGCATAGCCTTCCTGGCCGGGTATCTGCATTTTTTCTCACTCTCCTGGGATGTGCATCAATCTGCCCGCTGTCTCCGGTGATGTGCAGCACAGCAACCTCGGTTCATCCTTGCAGATAATTTGAAACCCTTTCATCTCTCTTCTCTCCCAGCCCTTTGCATGTTCGTTGTATGTTCGTGAAAACACAAGGAGTCACGTGATCAAGGTCGAGCCGCGCCGAGTCTTGAAGTTGCTAACCGGGCTAGTAACCCGTTTCAACCTCACATTTCAAGCAAATTTTAAGCTTTTACTGCTATTTGCGGAACATAAGGCGCGGGCGGAAAATTTCCGTTTTTGGCCGCTTTTTGATGCATTTTTCCTTTTCACTCATATCTCCCTCAGTTCTCATTCGTTTGCCTTGAAAATAGGCGCATTCGATTTGTATACTTTGAATACAGTGCAACGGCACCTTGTATGAATTTACTGGGCCGATCCTCCGGCGTAGATACCAAATCAGGCAATTTTTCAATAAACTCCATCCAGCAACCGGATTGGACACTGGGAGACGGTAGGGCTTTGTAGAAGTATTCCTTACAATGTATCACAGTGCGCTGTATACTTTGATCTGGGATTTCTCGACGGAAAACTGTAAAATAAGGGCATGAATCAAGGAGTTTGCTGCAAATTAGGGACAAATTGGTGCGCAATTTGCAACGGGAGGAAGGTTCGGGGGGGGGCAAGTCTTTTTTCACGCATTATCTACAGTGTATAGAAGTGCAACGTACACTTGGTTGGGAGATTATCCTGTAGAATCTTCGAAACGAGGCCAGGAGTTCTGCATCAAACCTCAAATCACATCCTGCACTGCTTTGAGGTGCTTCCCTGCCGTTCGGGGGTCCCATCTATTTTGTGGGGCAACCCACAAGAGGAAGAGTCATAGTACTTGCCAGCCAAGTCTCAGTTGACCTCTCAACGCGTCCAAATCGAACGCGCGACGCGTCCGAGATCAAAGTGGTCACACCCACGTGGTGTCACTGGTAACACTCTCCGCAAATTTGCTGTCGTCGTCACCAATATTGTGTCGATGCGTCGACGTCTCACTGCCCCCCGCAAAAAGAAGAAGGTTATAGCTTCTCAGCCTAGTCTTGCTGCTGCCTCCAGTGAGGCTGATCTGTTGTCCAATGACGTGGACTTCAAGTTCGACGATGGTACCTTGCAAGTACCTTGGCTCCAGGAGATGCCCCATATTCTCCGAAGGATCTAGCGCCTCGCTCCTCCTCGATTACCCCGCCTCCGCTGCCCCAAAAGCGTACTTCTCACGCCTACTCTGTTGATAGTAGTTCCGAATCTGACAGGCCAGCGCCAAAGAAGCAAAAAAAGAAGGCAAAGGAACCCGAGATAGTAGACCCCGCGCATCATAGTACGCAATATGGTTTCTTGACTTGAACCTTTCTGAAGATTTATTCAAGAGCTGGTCCTCCATATTCCCCGAGCTGAGCTTGAGGGCAGTCAGCGTGTCAACCTTTCCCATGCTACGACATTCGAGGAGGCTCTTGCCGTTATTCACGAGACTATTGGATGTGCTGGTGTCGGAAAGAAGCCAGTGCTCACATACAAGCTCAGTAATGCCCTCAAATCGGCTGAGCCCATCAGCCTGAACTCCTCGACCGACTGGGATGGCTGTCTCGAAGAAGTCTGTGACGCGGAGGGTGAGAAGAAGAAGGCGATTTCAGTCAAGATTATTATCACGGATCAGGTAAGGCCTACTATTGTTTCTTCTATTGTTCTCATAAACGAAGTATCTTCTCTCCCTGCGTGCCAAACTTGGAGTCAAATCCTCGAACGCGACGAAGGGGAAGGCACCGGTAACAGGTTACGCGTCTTTTCCTCTCGCATCATGCCACGAAAACCACCCATACATGCCCTCCGCCAGCAGTACTCGAAGGACCTCAAAATGCGCGTCATATACCAAGCATTCACTCTTGGCAAAGAGAATAAAGACATCGCCGTTGACCTAAATATGCCGTTGCGTGTCGTGCAACGTGTCAGGCAGACGTGGGCCGAAATTGGCGAAGTCTGTCGGGATCGCAGACACAAGGGACGTGCCCCTTTGCTCTCTACTGGGAACACCAAGGTATTTTGCACAATTCCTGCATATTTCCTCCCCTAATACTGAATAGCTTATGGTGGCCTTGATTGAGCAAACACCCGACATTTACCTGGATGAGATCCAAGAGTATCTATTTGTGCAGCACGACGTTGACGTCTCCCTGGCTACTATCTGTCGGACTCTCCATCGTCTTGGATATGGCTCGAAAAGGGTACTGTTTCAAAGTCATTTCATTCGACAAACCTTCGAGACAATTGATTGCAAGTACAGTTATCGAAACAGGCAGCCGAACGTTGCGCTGATGCGCGTCGTGATTTTGTTATGCAAATCGGAAATGAGCCAGCCGAGCGCATCGTTTGCGCAGACGAATCGGCAGTCAACATACTCACTTCTTATCGCCGAAATGGCTGGTCTCTGAAAGGACTTCGTTCTCGCAAACGATGCTGTTTCGTTCGTGGAACCAGGTGAGAAGGCATCTTTTCTCCGAGATCATAGTCGTCAATGTGATTATCAATCCAGGTACTCCCTGCTACCAGCGCTCACAACGGAAGGAATCATTTACAGCCATGTCAAAACTGGAGGCTACAACGGAGATCAATTCCTCTTGTGGCTCGAAGGTCTGTTGACTGTGATGAATCCTTATCCTGGCATACATAGCATTAAGGCTCCAACCGTTTCCATTTATAAACGTTTATAAACGGTTTAACCGTTTATATTTACCGTTTAGTTTACAGACCTGCGCAAATGGTAAACAAACTGTTTATAAACGGTTTAAATGGTTCTTACCGTACAACCACCTTTGGGACCATGACAGAGGAGTTTCGAGTAGGTATGGAAGTCAAGAAGGTCATTTTGAATGTGGAAAATAATTGAAACTGTAGAGGAGAAGGTTTGTGCGGCCTGACATGCCCGTTCTGAATTTATATACAGGTTCGATGGATGGTCACCTGACAGCTCTCACCGTCGGAATGCACCGTAGTTCATTCTAGGACAGATTGGTGGCTCGGATTATGTTCATGAAGGCTAACACTCACTTGGAAATGCCCCCGGGCAGTGCAGGAGGTCTTGGGGAGGTCAGCGAATTTATTTCTGAAAATATACCGTTTATAAACGTTTATAAACAGTTTTAAACGGTTTACGAACCGTTTCCGTTTAGTTTACGGGAATCCGTAAACGAAAACTAAACGGTTGGAGCCTTACATAGCATCCTCGTCTTGGATAACTGTCGCATTCACCACGTTGAAGGGGTTGAAGAGATGTGTGAGGCAGCGTACGTGATCCCATTTCCATTTGCATAAGCGACCCAATCTTCTGTGCAGTGGTAAGGTAGGCGCAGTCCGCATCCATCGAGTCACGTGCACGTGACTGATGGGTGACAGTAGCGTGGGAAAGCGCGAAATTTCGATTTTGAAAAAAGAAAAAGTCTGTTTTCCGAGTTCTGGACAGCCAGAAAACAATTCTCAATCTGAAAAAACTTTTCTGAGTGCTACTCTCACTGTAATTGGAGTGGGGGGTGGTTTTTGAGGCCTGCACAATGAAGTCAAACCAAAATATAATTTTATGCTGACAATATAGTACACTGCCTATCCTATCTAATAAATATTTTTGCGCTGCTGATAATTGAGGCTCTGGTGTCATATATGGAACTGTACAAGGAACAGATCCAGGCCAAATTAAGCCTGGCTCATTCCCAGGCCCCTATTACACCTTGTTTCTCAAGGATCGCACTGGTCTGCCATGCCGGGAGACTTTATGTAGTCCAACTTGAGATTATATCTGAAGCATTGCGCCGCAGGCGCCAAAAAATGGCCAAAATAGCCCCTCGAACTACAGGAAATTAAATAAATAAAGAAATGGGTTATATCACGTGACTGTAATATTTCCTTTTTGGGAAGCGCGAATTTTTTAGCTCCGATTTCCGAAACTGCGGCATGGTGTCGGATAAGTCATTTGAGACACTTTCAAAAAGAAATGCCATAAACATTTTTCTGAGAGCAGATATCAAAATTCTGGCACCATAGGATTGTTCCTACACTCAAAATACACCTTCCTATGGTTCTACTTTATGTCCGAACTCCGACGCTACCGACTAGTAAGGGCGGGAGTCGGTGTCACGCTGTTGCATCGCGTGACTCGATGGATGCGGACTGCGCCTACCTTATCAAACTTATCTTCCTTCCTCCTTACTCCCCGGACCTCAATCCTATTGAGGAATGCTTTTCTTGGATCAAGGCCTATATCCAGCGTCACGGCCAAACCTTCCGCGACATCGTCGAGCTCGGAGATGAGGTGGCTCCTTTTCTGTTTTTGTACGGGGCTCTGGAACGAGTCACTGCAGAGGCATCGAAAGGGTGGTTTGGTAATTCTGGGTATTAGTGCATTGTACCCAGCTCTCAATTCACCGAATTTTTTGAATCGTGAACAAGGTATATTGATTCAGAAGAAGAGATCGAAGGTAGCTTCCGTAACGACGGTGAATAAGACCCGAGTAAAGACAGGATAGCCAACAAATTAGCTCAATTTGAATCACGCCAATCTCTCCGTGCATGATCAACTCGCTTCATTTCCGCCTTAACCTGCTCCAGAATGTATGTCGAGTTGCCAGGACTGATCCCTGTAATACGAGCCAACTCCTCGGTGGTGTTGAGCTTGGCAATTTCGTCGATATTATAGAAGTCAAGTTCCTCGAACCGTGATACATATTCGAGGAGGTGACGCCGTGGCTGATAGCCATTGAGTTGGTGAAGAAATCCAGTGATCCCGGGATACGGGTTCACGGCACCCATGTCCGGAGGATCGCTGGAAGGGATTGCAGGAGATCGTTTCGATTCAGAGGCACGCGGAGGCTGCGGATTAGGTGTGGGCGTAGCTGGCGAGGTTGGGGGCCCGAATGGCTGCATGCCAGACATCGCCCAGGGCATCATCCCGTAAGGATTCATGGCCATGTAGGGCGGAAACGGGAATGGTGCCTGGCTTGGCATCGAGGCTGATGTGGCGGGATCGGGTTTGGAATTTTTGAAGAATATACCGAACAGCTGATCATTCGGTGGTGTCGACAGAGTAACGCCGCGTGTGCCGAGTGCCTAAAAAGCGGTCAGCACAATTCCGCATGAAGGAAAGAATGGACAAACTAGTGAGGTTGACCACGCACGAAGCTGATTGTTACTCAACTTGAAATGATTGCCAGTGACATCGATTTCCAACGAGAATGACTCGTGTCTCGGTAGTGGGTAGAACAATGAATTCCCCATCTCATGTATATGGACACACTGATCCCCCACAACTTAGATGCATGAAGCTCCGGTGGAGAGTTCCAAACAAAAGTGGAGCTAGTACATGCCAGACACCAAGCCAGACGTTTAGACACCTGTAAGTACAGACGGAGCCCAGATAGACCACCCATCCAGGAAGCACCATAAGAGGTTTCAGCAGAACCATCATATGGTCAGTTGAGGTGTCTGTCTAGACCATCAGAGAAGGTATGTAGCAAAAAATGACATAGACATACCAGCCTGCCTACGGCAAACTACTTGCAGCACCTCAAATACCATAGAGTGGACTAGTGACGAGTCTAGTAGAATGTAGCAAGAAGAGTAGCAAGCCGGAGACACGGAAATTTCGCCAATCACTCTCCGCGTCCGAATAACGTCCGAGTTTCGGATGTTGTCCGAAATTCCCACGTCAACGGATACTGACCCGAACATCAAGCAGAAATGACTAATGAGCAAAATTGAACTTAAGAGAATTGCATTGCCTTCTGTGAATGAAACGGGCTAGCACGCAGGAATTCAAAGCAGAAGGAAGGTTGGAAAAGTATGTTTCCATTTTTATTGCTTATTTTCTCTTTCCCCACTTGCTTTTCAATTTTTCTTGTGATGACCAATTCTTCATGACAAACAGATCAAAAACTGATTCGCAAACTCGATGTTCTCCTGGGCAGCCAAACCTAAAGGTTCAGCAATAAATCCGCGCCAAAAATGTAGTTCATCACTCAATCATCACTCCTCTTTTGTTTTTTCAGGGGAGCTCCTGTGCCCGCGCATAGCGCGGGCCGAAAAAATGGATTTTGGGGCTACCAATGGCCCATTTGTCCAGCCATGATACCCCCCGCACAGCGTGGGCCGAAAATTGAATTCTAGGGGCCCAACGGGACATTTTGACAGCTGCTGGCCACAGAAAAAAATGGATTTTGAGGCTGCTGCCAGCCCCACCAGCTCAATGCTTCCTCTATAGCCTGGCATGATACCCACACATAGCATAGGCCAAAATATTGGATGCCAGGATGCCTAGTAGCCTATTTTGACAGCTGCTCACTGGCTGCAGCAAAAAATGGATTTTTGGGCTGCTGACAAGATATTTTGCAGGCCTGTATGTAACCCATCACTTGTTGCGAAGCATCACCTTCCCCAGTACCGGAAGGGTCGGGCCGGTCACGTGAATGATTACATAATTGTCCAAATCCTCCATTCCGGATGACCGAAATCGCACGGAATGGATGGAAAGTGCTGTAGGAACATAATTTCCAAAAAAGGAAAGAAGTGCTTATAACTTTGGACTGGTGTCCTTTTTGAGGATTCTGCTTCCTAGGAAGTGTTAACATTGTTAATAGGCACATTTCCTACAGTTGGGGACAATCAAAGTCCGCTTGTTTCATAGCGTAAGAACAGGTCTTTTTTGGATAAATCTGACACCAGATTCGGTTCCGGAGGGGTAAGAGGAGCCCAAAAACACACCTCCGAAGTTTTTCCTACGAGCCATTGTTTTTCTCAATATTTTGGGTCAGCTGAACGAAATTGTGTGTACCTCTCTGAGGGCTCTGGGGCTGATATATGTCTACAACATCCTCCAAACGAAATGAAATGAGGTCTGCACAAGCTACACGGCTTCTACGGATTAATTGACAGTAAGATTTTGACTTCCTGGAGGCTTTCGGACGAAAATAGGTGCCAGATCAAACCATTTTTCACACGTTAATTTCTCGATAAATTTCCAAGATGTTGTCGGAACCGTAACCAGCTCACGAAAAGGCATCGATTACCGATTTTTGCATATTTTTAGCTACCTATTTAGACATTTCTCAATATTTTGGGGTCCGATCATCGATGTTTTGAGAATTTGGACATTGTGCTCGTGCCAATCTCTCCATTTACGTGTAAAAACACTCCCTAAATCGTTGCCATAGGCTTGGGAGCCATCTGCCGACGATGGTGTCCTAGTTTCCCATGGTCCCCAAATAGGCGGGTTTTGATTGTCCCCGACTGTAGCATCCATAATATTTTTTTGATGGTGTGTTGTATAGTTATAACGGTGTCACAAAATAGCTTACATAAAGGTGCAGGGTTCCCACGCTCTCCACCTACATAGTAACTACAGATAGACAGTATGAACTGCTCAGTACCTGTTCACACTTTGGGCCAATATTGGCTGGTTCAAGTTCAAAGCCGGATGGACATGGGTAGGTTCGGTACCCATAAAAACTGTACCTGCGTACGGGTAGGGCCTAAAACCGGCACCGTTTACTCGTGGGTCCCCAAACCCGTCAAGTATACTGCAATTTCCAGCATAAATATCATTTTGTCTAGCATGATGCTGTAAAATGTAGACTTAACAATGTGATTAGATTTGGATTTACTCTCTGCTGTGTGCACTCAATAGAGATTGGACGAGATGCAAAGCTGCTTTTCAACAGTTGAAATCGCTGTTTTGCTGAACTTATTGATGTGGAGATACATATCAGGGTTGAGAAATTTACGCTCATTTTATGCTTTGTTTCGTACTTCTTGCTAGTGCAAGTGTTACAACTCTGACAGACCAGACTACTCAAATTTTTTTGGATCTCATGGCTGTCAAGTTGGTGGGTCCATGTTAAAAGTTGCCAACTGACCAGTAGTCATAGATGCTCTTGCCATCCCAAGTGCAATTTTATTTCATTAGAGGCCAAGCTCAACTTCAGAAGGAAAAGGTAGATAAGATTCTACAGAATATATAAGGGTACCCAAAAAAAAAGCACGAGTTTTTGCCGGGCAACGCCACGGCCCTACACCCCAAGTAAGGAAGGGGGAATTCGGATGACTTGTCGAGGGATGCCTGTAACTCACGTTGACGAGCGGCGAGGGAAAGGGTGAGCTCCTTCCGCTTAGGGCACGAGTACGAATCTGCGCGGTGGGTCCCGCTGCAGTTGAGGCAGGCAACGGGCCCGGAGCAGGGAGAAGAATGGGGGGGAGAAGTCGGCTGTGCACATGTGGAACAGCATGGCACTTTGACATTGCATCGGGCCTTCGTGTGCCCGTACTTGTAGCAGTTCCAACATTGCGACACGCGGAGATGAGGGAAGCCACGGGAAACGACGGGACTGAAGGAACAGAGCAGGATCCGTCCACGAGAGAGAGCGAGGTCGACCTTGGTTTTGGACTCAAGGAGTAGGTAGATGGAACCTGCTACCTTCGGCTTGCGCCCGCTCGCGACGATCGCAGCAATCTGTGCGTCCGATGGTGGTCGATTGACCCACGTTGGGACGCCAATGACCTTGCCGAGGTCAGGGTTCTTCAATTCGAATTCGCGCTTGACGTCCTTCAGATCACCGACGTCACGGAAAAGAATTCCGTCCACTTGAAGATGAGAATGGACGGCAACGGGGGCAATACGACCACCAGGGAAGACGCCAGGCGACCAGCGCGACCACTCCTTCGTCAAAACGGCAACATCAAATTTGGAGGCCGGGACGATGAAGATGCTAGAGGAGTTCTGCTTCTGGGCGTAGAGCAACTCGGGAAGCGAGAGCGATCGAAGGTGTGCATTGACGAGTCGCAAGATCTCCGGATATGAGGCTGAAAGTATGGAAGGCGAGTCGCCGTCGAAGCGAACTAACAGGCGCTCCGCAACAGGAGATGGAAGGGGGGGTGCTTTGGGTTTGGGAACGGGGGGCACACGAGGAACAGGAGGGGCCACCGAAGCGAGAGCTGCCGCGTACGAAGGTTTCTTGGCCTCAATCTGTTTAGACAGGGAAGCTATGGCCTTGTGCTGGGCGGCGGACTGCTCGGAAAGTAGTTTCAATGCCGGGGAGACCAACTGCAGGAGTAGAGAGCTGAAGGAGGTCGTAGTCTCGGACTCACGGACTATGGTCAGATGATTCACTAGCCGCTCCTGGATCGCACGCAGCACCTTCCCGAACTCGACACTGATCGCCTTGCTCCCCTCGGTCCACTTAAGAACGTCACCGAAGACACCTGCGAGGTCGTCAAAGGACACGGCGTCCTCGATCCGCTGGGTCGACGTGGCGATGAACTCCTTTTTAAAGCGTGTCGCTTCCGCCTGCTGATCTTTAGTCGCCTGCGAGCGCGGATTGGAGCCAGGGTTAAGCGAGGGAGCCGGGACAGAAAGATTGGCGATGGGGCTCGGATCAGATGGTGAAGGCACTGGCGCGGCCAAAACCGCGATTGGTGGTGCGGTAACGGGTGCGATGGGTGCGCCGGAGGTAACGCTGCGTGTTGACATGCGCGTCGGGGGCGGGTCGGCTGCTATGGCATCGAGAAAGGACTTTTTCTTGTTTTTTGCCGTGGACATTGTTGTGGTTTGTGATTGCACGTAGATCAAGTGACTCTAGATAGGAAGGCGCATCGTAGGGTGGTGGATCTGATGGATGGGATTGGGGCACGTGGCACTATGACATCATGGACATGTGGAAGAAGAGAGGCGCTGCGGAATGAGGCCTCGGGACCGTTACCTTGTACATTTAATTATATATGACAGACTCGATCGGTTTCATGCTATTTATAGAATACACATGCGGCATGTACAACAGTATAAGTAGTGTAGCTAGTCGTCTGTATTCTTTAGTCTTTTATTCCAGTTTCTTCTTCGCTCCTCTTACCCTCCACCCCCCAATCCCTTGTCACTCTGACTTGCGGACGGAGACTGAGCCTAGTTGTGACATAATAAAAGACTACCCTTCTTACCCTCGTACCGTCCCTCACCGACCATCCTTTCCCTTTCCCCCTACCCTCTATCCACTACTTGGCTTCTTACCTCTACTTGGACTCTCGTATCTGAAGATCCATTTTCCCTACTCCCCACCCACCGACAATCTCCTTCGTCCACTGCGAAGTAAAACAATTGCAGCGCCAACTGTTTTCGGTCTATCGTACAGACAGACGCTAGGCCACGGGAAACGTTGAGTCCGTCCCAAGCCACATAGCAGTTGCAGGAGTGCCAGCCGTACCTTCGGGGAAGACTGCCTCGCTATCGCCGGGAGGGTTGTAGAAGACCCGGGATAGTTCTGTTGCAAGTGATCATTACAACTCCACCCACCGCTCCGTGCGGACACAGCACGGCCCGTCGCAACGTATCGCGACACTCGTACCTCTAGCCTGGACAGCACGTCCGGCTCCCCCGTCCTACCTCTCCTCCCACCCATACCGTATTCACCGACCTTTTCACCACACGTTTCTCTTCCACCATCCCGATCTCCCTCACCACCACCGACAACCCCGCACGTCACATCCTTACTTATGGACGCTGATGCGAACACCAATCGCGGCTCATCCCGCATTTCTTATGCCCACCTCCCTCCTATGTTCGACAGCTCTGACAAGAGCAAGTTCGAAACCTTCCTCGAAGCCCTCTTGAATTATATCTGGGCGTACGACTCGGAGTTCGATTCCGAGAAGAAGAAAGTCGCCTTTGTAATTTCGTTATTGGGCAAGGCTGACGGCACCCCGTGCCCAGCATCAAACTGGGCTCGGAACTGGCGGAAACGCCACCTGAGCAGCGGGACGCTCCCGTTGTTCTACACATGCTCGGAGCTCTTGGAAGAGCTCGGGGAGACGTTCAAGGACCAGAACGTCAAGCAGTCGGCGCATCTGCGCCTTACCACTACTCGCCAGGGAAAGCCGTCCCTGGCTGACTTTATTCAAGCGTTTGAGTTGAACGCGGAGGAAGCGGGGTACACCCCAAACGCTAAGGAGGCGGCGAAGAGACACCATGATGCATTTCTCGTGGAGACTCTGGAGAACCTCGTCAACGAGGATGTGCGAGACCAGCTGTATGCTGGAGGAGTTGAAATCCCGGCAGTGATGGAGCGAAAAAAGTTGCGAGCGGCTCAACAGGGCCGAATGTTCTGGACCCCGGTGCAGAAGACTGCACCGGTTGTCAAGGGGAACGCTCCGGGATTCGGGCCTGCACCCAACCTCGCAAAGAAGATCGGACCAGGGGAGGTTGTTCCGATGGACGTGGACAGGGCCAGGCAGAATGCCCGCCGTTTTGTTTGCTATAATTGTGGCAAGGAGGGCCACATAAAGCGGGAGTGCCCAGAGCCTCCCAAGAAAAAATTCAATATCCGGTCGATTAAGGCCGAGGACTACTCGCAGGAGGATTTGGAGGCCCTCGCGGCCATTCTCCGTGAGAAGGGTTTTTAAAGGGCCCCCTCTTGCGGCCAAAGCGGCGCCCCCGGGTTCTAGATATGAACGCCTATTGGACTTAAATAAAGCAGTTACCAAGGACTCGGATGACGATGATATATATACGGATGTAAATGCTAGTCTACGTAAGAGCATAAACGATTTTCTAGTAGCTAGTGTAGAAAAGCAACAAAAAATACGTATCTTGGAGAATCAGAATCGGAAACGTAATTTAAAAAACAAAAAGATGGATGAAAGGAATAAGTAAGGAGTGGAGCGCCTTCAAGAAAGCGTTCAAAAAGGCCCCTGGAACCCAAACCAGTGAGAAAAATAGCGAGACTAAAAAGGGCGGCGATGCCGCGAGGGCTCAATCCCAAACGAGGGAGGAAGCGCCCAAGAAGGGAATGGAACGGCATGGAGCAAGGCTGATAAAGGTGCCGTTCGGTTTGAAAAAGGCCGAAGCGGCAAGGTGGTTGGCCCGGAGAGCGATGGGAATATCGGAGAACAAGCTCAAGGAGGAGCTTAGGGAACTTCAGAAGCAGAGGAAGCATCATGAGATGCTGGTTCCCGTTACGTTAACGGCATTGGACACTGGGAAGACGCGCGCTGTCAAGGCTCTTCTCGATAATGGTTGCACCACCACCTGTATTGATCGAGATTATGCCAAGGCAGAAGGCTTCGAACTCAAGGAGCTTGATGTGCACATTGTCGCTCGCAACGCTGACGGAACAGAGAACTCTCGGGGCAAGATCACTCACTACGTCGAGTTGATCATGTCAGTCGGACCCCACCATGAGCGCCAACGATTCCTAGTCACAGGACTTGGAAAGGCTCGTATTTTCATTGGGTACGACTGGTTGTTCAAGCACAACCCCGAAGTGGACTGGCGATCACAAAAGATCACCTTCTCACGCTGTCCATCAGAATGCAACATGACGGGAACGGAGTTCAGGACCGGAGTGGGGAAGGAGGAGGCGATTGAGGAAGGCGAGTCGATCCTATTGGTCGACTTCGCAGAGGCAATTGACTTGCGGTTGAAAGAGACCCAAGCGCAGAGGATGGCGGAGGAAGCTGGGAGGGAGCGAGAGAAGATGACAGAGGACCAGATCCCGGAGCAATACCACGAATTTATAAAGGTGTTTGCAAAGGAGTCCTTCGATGCGCTCCCAGAGAAACGGCCATGGGATCATGCAATCGAACTAAAGCCAGGATCAAAGGCTGTAGACTGCAAGATCTACCCGTTGTCTCGAGAGGAGCAGGGGAAGTTGACCGAGTTCTTAGAAGAGAATTTGGCGAGTGGGAGGATCCGGCCGTCCAAGTCACCGATGGCCTCAGCATTCTTCTTTGTGAAGAAGAAAGACGGCAGCCTGCGACCTGTGCAGGATTATCGGAAGCTAAATGAGATGACAATTAAGAATGGTATCCACTTCCGCTAATCTCGGAGCTAGTCAATAAACTCCGAGGCGCCAAAATCTTCACGAAGTTGGACATTCGCTGGGGTTACAACAACGTCCGGATCAAGGAGGGAGGTGAGTGGAAGGCAGCGTTCCGAACGAACCGAGGGCTTTTCGAACCTCTCGTAATGTTCTTCGGACTGACGAACTCGCCGGCAACATTCCAGACCATGATGAATGACATCCTTCGCGAAGTAATCAACGAGGGAAAAGTCATTGTCTATCTGGACGATATCCTGATCTTCACGGAGGATCTGGCGGAACACCGAGCAATTGTGAAGCGAGTGCTCGAGATACTTCAAAAGAACAATCTGTTCTTGAAGCCACAAAAATGCGAGTTCGAACGCACAGAAATGGAGTATCTAGGTGTGATCATCTCGCACAACTCGGTGCAGATGGATCCCGTCAAGATCAAGGGAGTGATGGAGTGGCCGGAGCCGAAGAACCTTAAACAGGTTCAGTCCTTCCTCGGATTCGTGAACTTCTACCGGAGATTCGTCCGAGGATATAGCGAGGTCGCCAGACCGCTCACACGGTTGACAGGGAAGGAGGGGTTCTCGTGGGGACCAGAGCAAGTTGCTGCGTTCCAAAAGTTGAAGGACCGGGTCGCGGAGGACGCGGTGCTGGCATTACCGACTGATGATGGGAGGTTCAAAGTCGAAGCCGACGCATCGGAGGGAGCGACAGGAGCAATCCTGTCACAGGAGCAGGATGGAGTGTGGAGACCAGTAGCATTCATGTCACATGGATTGGACGAGACGGAGCGGAATTACGAGATCTACGACAAAGAGATGCTCGCAATCATGCTCGCCCTAGATGAGTGGCGGTCGCTGCTGAAGGGGACCAAGCACCAGTTTGAGATTCTTACAGACCACAAGAATCTACAATACTTCAAACTGCCTCAAAAGGTCAATCGGAGGCAAGCGCGAGGGATCACGGAGTTGTCAGAATATGACTTCACCTTATCGCATCGTGCGGGGGCGCTAAACAAGAAAGCTGACTTGTTATCGCGCAGAGCAGATCACGATCAGGGGAAGAAGGATAACGAAAACGTCATCCTTCTCAAACCGGAGTATTTCCGATCACAGGACATAGTGATTGAGGGACCAGAGGTTGAGATCTTGGAGAAAATTAAAAATACAAAAAAAGTAGATAAGAGTGTCAAACTGGCGCTAGAAAAGAAGTTGCCCAGATGGGAAAAAATAGAAGATATTATATATTACAACGGACTTATTTACGTACGACGAGATGAAGAGCTTCGCCATAAAATTATTGGATTACACCATGATTCCCCCCTCTTGGGCCATCCCGGAGAGAACCGGACCCAGGAGATGATAGAACGTAATTATTGGTGGCCGCGGATCGGCAACCAGGTCTCCAAATATGTAAAGGAGTGCGAAGCATGCCAGCGGACACGAGTGCAGCGGTATCAGCAGGGAAAACTGAACCCTCACAAGATCGCGGAGGGACCCTGGCAGATAATATCAGAGGATCTTATCGGTCCAGCAACGGTTTTAACGCCATACAAGTTTGGGTGGACACATACACCAAGATGATCCACTGTGAGCCGACCAATATGGAGCTCACAAGTGAGGGGATGGCTCGCTTGACACGGGACAGAGTGATCCGGTACCATGGGGTGCCGAGGAAGATGTCGATCCGAGGTATGTGTCTGAGTTCATGCGGGAGTTGAACCGGCTTCTCGGGATCGAGATGAACCCGAGCACGGCCTTCCATCCAATCACGGATGGCCAGACGGAGCGGATGAACCAGGAGATCGAGAAGTATCTCCGAGTATTTGTAAATTATCGGCAATCAGATTGGGCGGAGTGGCTCGCTTTGGCTGAGTTCAGGCCGTTTACGGCCTATGTGGCTACTTTGCTAGTACTAGGTATCTGGCTGAGTCCTACGGTGTATGTATGTTGGTAGTGCATTGCCCCGCGCCCCCCCCCTGAAGCCGGGGATAATTGCAAAAGTGCCCATATCACGTAGGTCCCACAAGCGTATGTATGTTGGTAGTGTATCTCCCATCGCGTCCATCCGCAAGCCGTCCGCTGGGTAAATGCACAAGTGCCCACACGCAGGTCCTTCGTCGAAGGAAGATGCCCGAGAAGCAATGAGATCGAGGTTCGTGGGTGGTGCGTGGACCTGGATGTACTGGTGTGAAATTGGTGGGGTGTGGGGTGGCTTGTTCCATTTGGATGTGCCGAAAGGGACGGATCAACGGTCCCGGAGGTGAAAGAGAGGAGAAGTGGGTGGCATAGGTGGTAGAGGAGTGCATATGCATAATGGAACACGCCGGGCCAAGTGGCCAATTCTTGAGTAGGTCGGGCCGAGGATGCAGGGCAACTACGTTGAAGCACCGTGAAAATGAGTGTGAGGTCGGGTGAGTGGCACCAGCCCCGACGCCCCCAGCTCTATGACATCCAGCTCCAAGGGGGTGCATTGGAGGGTGCCGACATCGTTATGAGCCTGTCGGGGGATGGGTTTTGGCAAGAGTGGGGTGTTGGGTTTGTGCCACTTGCTTTGATTGTGGTGGTTTGTGATCAAGAGTTCTTTTATAGACGATCGCTTATTACATAAGCACTCGTAATGACACGCGTCGACAGGGCATCAATGAATTGCTGGTCGGCGACAGAGTGTCTGGAGGTAATATCGGTGACCATTGGGCCGTGTTTTCGACGCGTTCTTGTTGGGTTGGATGGCTGGGAGTACATGTAGCGGGGTGGTGGTGGTAAGAAAAAGAGATAGTTATTGACTGTTTGGACTCGACACTGTCTCAGTGTCTGTTTGGCCCAACACACGAAAATCACCAAGTGCCGTACTCGCGTTGCGACGCGAAGATCAAGATGATGCGGCACATTACCTGATTCAGTAGTGTGCCGCATTTCAACCAAGTGCGGCACATGTGCCGCACTTGAACGATATGTGCCGCAGATCATCTGTGTTCACCTGCTGCATCTGTTATATCCTCCTCTCTAGGAAGCAAGTGAGGTCGGATCAACGATCACTTCTCCGCACTCTCTTAGTCAGCCGGCTTTGCGCTCACACTCACAGGCTGAGGCTCATTTAGAGCGCAAGCTTACATTTCGTTAGAGTAATAATTCGCTCCGATCAAGGATCGATTAATGAATATTGATCATAGATGTTACATAATGTATTTAAAGCTCACAAAGCATTCGCTTGTTACGGTCGTCCCGTACCAGGCCCCCAGACACTACAGTACCTCATAGCCTTAGGTTTGTCCGGAATTTTTCTGGATTTCGACTGATTTACTCTACATGTATATTTTGACGGTAATAAGGCAGTGATGACCCTAAGGCCTTAAATATCGACCCCCAGAATTTCTAAGGCCATAGGGTTTAGGTTAGGGCCCATAATCCAACTGACATTCTGGATGTAGGGTATGTAGTTATGGAGAACGAGGCTGATACTTTAAAAACACCGAAAATGCGCAGAAGCGCAACACTATTGCCCCATCAATTGTAGTCCCGGCAGTGGTGAATTTGAGTCCGGGACTAGAATATCCATAACCAGAGACCTCAAAACCCCAGGACACCCACATTGCATGATGTTTTAGCTGCAAGAATCATGGAAACTGTAGTGTTGCTCTTCTATATCCTGTTGCTCTTCCTAGTACAGGACTGTATAGGATAATAAATATACCCAACATCATTGTGTAATACTATTGTGCAATATTCTTGCCGCTCCCGTCACTTTGACCACGTCTGGTGCTCTTCCCCGCTTTCCATGGAGTAAAGGGATGCAGAGCTGCGGGTAGATTGTAGGCGTGGTACTCTCGCCACTTTCTTGGGGAGCAAAGGGCCCACAGGCCTAGGCATTTCTCCGGGCCCACTCTTCAGTTTATGCGGTATCGGAGCCTCAGCGTGTAAGGTAAACATCCGAGGAGGATCCCTTGACTGGTTCGGGATATGTTTGAAGTTTCTGATTCGCTGTAGAGCGAGAGGTTACTTACATCCAGTGGGTGCCAGAAGGATCTCACCTGGCGTCTCGCTTGCCTCCGGTGCAAGAAATACCGAAATGAAATGCCGACAACAGTCACAACACCCACTAGGAGCAGCAGCACACCCGCGATGATTCCCCCGACAGTGCCCTTTGAAAGCTGTTGGTCTGGCATATCGCATATAATGGAAGACAACGAACGGTGATGCACAATAATAAGTAAATACAACAAGGAAGGCAAACTGGCATTTGAAGGTAATGACCAAATTAGGATTGTGCCTTGTTGGAAACTTAGGTCGATTACGTGAGCCCGATCAGTGATTTGCAGCTTCTCGAAGGCAGATATTTTTGTAATTTGGATAGCGGACAGCAGGATGCTTCCATATTGGCATCTCAAGTTGAACATTAGGGTCAATCGAGAGAGCTGTTACGAGTGCTTATGTAATAAGTGATCGTTCCTTTCAGAAATCGTGAGTGACGTTTTTGCTCGCGAACGTTATGATACTTTTAGTGGCTGTGTTGAAGGTTTTTTCGCTAGTTTCATTAGTTTGTTTTGTGAGTCAATAGTGGCTGTACGCTCATTGGAATTATGCTCGCGTTGGTTCGATCCCCGCGATTAGTATTTATTTTGCGGCTGTATACATTTAATAAACTATATATAGCATTTACCCGGACATGGATTTTAGCACAACAAAGACAATGAGGTTTGCAGATGTCAGGCAGATATCTTCACATATGTTTACATGGCTGCCTGAGCGCGAAAACTGATTTTTGACCCCAGCCCTCGACTGCTTTGATCTGTTATCAAGGAGGCACATGAGCGATGGATCAAATTTTTTTCTGGCAAGGGATGGTTCATGAAGATGCACACAGTGTGTCCCGGGGAAACATCTAACATGGTGATCTAAGAAATGTGAAGATACTATGTATGGTGTGTACAGAAACACCTTCAACACAATTCTCACTCATTCTTTTTTCAATTCCCACTTTATTGGAAATATTTTGTGAGCCAGATGCGGCCGTCTCTTGGTGTGCCAGTGGCCAGGACCCCCGATTATCCGTAGGTAGGTCAAATCACAAAATGACCCTAAAAAAGAAATTGTCCGGACTTTGGGTTGTGCCCAGTTTGAACTTTTTGTCCGGATTTTGCCTCTGGTCACCGCGTTGGACAATTTTTGTCCGGACTTTGCCTCTGACCTCAAAATCACCCCCAAAAATCGCGAAAAATCCCAATATATTACTAGATGTTGTCCTCCTCCTCCTCCTCTACATTCAGAAGGCTCACATTGGGCTTTCCTTTCCACTGCACCATGTTAGGCTTGCAACTGCCTTGGCCAACAGAAATTTCGTGCCGAGGGCAGATCATTTTATAAAAAGACTTAGCGCGAGGCAAAAAGAAACCTAATTGGCTTTGGAAGGGGCCGAACAAAGCCAGGCGAAAACATCAACATCACAGCAGCGCAAGTGAACAACCACTACACTAAGCAGATAGTAGTAATTAGGAGCAAGGATATACCCTGTCCGGACTCTGATCTGACCTCTGCTCACTGTGGACCAGTGTCCGGACGTTCGATCAGAGGTCTTCCACACCGTCCCTCAATTTGTCCGGACTTGACACTGACATACACCCTTCAGATCCAAATTTTTGTCCGGACTCCAGATTTGACCTACCTACGGATAATCGGGGGTCCTCAGTGGCCCTGGCGAACCCATTCCGACTGAATATGGATACTCTCACACACAGTTGATCGCTCTTCTGAGTGCATCAGCCTATGCTCGGCATCCAAGCTGAACCTACACCATTTAATGAGCATGATGCAGCAAATATTTTGCGATTAAATTCGAGCACATGGTGTGCAGAGCTAAGATCTAGCACTCTATTTCACAAGTGACTTCAAAGGCAGTGGCACAAAGGCTCTGGAGTCTGGACCAAGTACTAGAAAAAAAAAGGACATAAGTACGAGTTTTGCTGGGCTACGCCATGGCCCCACCCCAAGTAAATTTGAGGTTGAACTCCTGGGCTACAGAGATCATACCCTTAAGGTCATCAGGTATTTCAATTGACCTGGGGATGGGGAAGTGTATATTGTTCATGAATATGTTGATGATTTGACCAGGCCTTATATTTAGGTACAGTTGTTGACAAGCAAAGTCCACAAACTGCCTGTAGCCTTCACTAGACTTATTTACGTCCCAATTTTAATTTTCCTGGGACCAGACTGGCCCAAAGAGTTCAAAAACATGCTCCAAAGTTTTTCCCAGCTGGTCTCCAAGTATTCTTTGAGTATGTAGTCAACAAAATAGCACCATAGTGGACGATCCTCTCCTTGCATCAGATAGCATTGAAGATTCCAAAGATTAATAGCTTTATTTCGAGCAGAGATATCTAAAATTTCTTTGCCTCCTCGGCCAACTGGGAGGCTCATTGTCTCAAGAGACACTCTCGCTGTCTTTCCCTCCCACAAGAAGGACCGTATCAGTTTTTCAAGGGTTTCTTCAATTTCCTTTGGCATTCCTTGGACTCTCGTCAGATACTGTGTGCGACCTCCAATTAGCGTGCTAATGATATGTCATTTCACCTGGACCTCAAGTGTTGGGAGTGTTATTTGCCAGCGCATGATATCAGCATTAATTTTCTCCAACATGGAGGGCCATGGTGTAGTATAAGGATTTTTGTTTCCGATCCATGCCCCTAGCATACGGTAGCTCTCGCCATCAGGGACAATTCTAATAGTTTTGTTGATACAGCGGCTAAATGGGTTCCGGAACAACGTTCAGTAAATCACGAATAAAAAAATAGCAAAAAAAGATGTGCAAATTCTGGCTCTGGTGTCATGTCATATGTGGAACTAAAAAAAATTATATTCAAAAATATTCAAAAAGTCCTTAGGCTTGTTGGAGTGTCTAGCGAACAACACCCTCACAAGTGTCTGTAGTCTATTTGGAAAGTCAATTGGCTTACTTTTTCCGATCGCGTGATCTCTTTTCCTTCGCGTAGGTTCGAACCCGCCAGCGACGCAGTATGCTTTTTTATTTTGCAATTTTGTTTCTCGCTCTCTCACGTCTCAATGGATCTCCATATCCTGCATTTTCCCTTCACTTCTGTTTTGCCATGTATGTACATTTTGTTAACGCTGTGTTCCATCCAAAGTACCTAAACATGTAAATTTTTTCTTGCACAATTCCTTAGAGTGGTATTTCTGCAGACACTCCTTCCCATACTTTATCTGAACCTAGACGGAAAATTCAAATTCATTCCTCATAAATTCCCAACTCAACGCAAGATGTGGATCAGATTATGTCGTACTCACAGTGTTCTGCAAGTCCTCCCTCCAATTTAACTTCTGGTTCACTAAATTTGGCTCATTTTCTGCAGCGCTCCCCGACTCATTTGAGGACCCAGGTAATTTTACCCGTGCCCTTTGCAAGCCAGAATCAGGCAAAACACTCTTTTATTTTTGTTGGATTTCCTGTGGTACCGGGGGCTATTTGGCCTATTCTTTTCGGCCTGCGCCACAATGGTTCATCTATAATCTCAAGTTGTACCATATAATGTCCCCCAGCATAGCAGACCAGCGCAAAACTTGAGAAACAAGGTGGAATAGGGGCCTGGGAATGAGCCAGGCCTAATCCAGCCTGGCAGGCCAAATCCGGCCTGGCCAGGCCCGATTAGGCCTGGATCAGTTCCATATATGACACCAGAGCCCAAATTCTGTGGATATATTCAGATTCTACGCCCTCTGCGGTGAATTATGACGAATGACTTCAGTTACATTAGATAAATTGGGCACTGAGGTACATCAGTAGTTCATTGACCTCCAAAAAATGTACTCATGGTAATGGTGGCTGCTTAACCCAGTCACAAATTTACTGACCACCAAAGGGACGGACGGTGGTAATGGTGGTTGATCAGACAAGTCAGCATTTTTTTGACTCCTAATAATGTATTCATGGTATCCTCCTTCAAGTTACAAACTTTGGTCAGAGTGTTGGCGGTACTCATGGTATAAAATTGTATAGCTACCCCACCAAAGGCCATTAGAAGCAGTCTAACGGAGAGTAAACATTTTTCCCACAGAGACAGTGGTACTATATGTACTTTGGAGACCGTCCGATGCTACATTAGTGGTGTGCAGACAGTGTGGAGACCTCTAAGAACTATTTGGGCAATATGTAAGACAAGCTGTCACAACTAAAGCTCGGTCTCCGTCCAAGGCGCGCAATGCGACCAAGGATTGGGGGGTGGAGGGTAAGAGGAACGGTAGAAGAACTGAATAAAAAGTCTAAAGAATACAAGCGACTATCTACTGTATTTATACTGTTTAGAGGTCGCTATAATTACTGACTACAATAACGACTTAAGGTCGTGTATACTACTGAAACAGATCATTTATTAATTATGTGTGTCCATCGTCCATATTGTTCGTGTACAATAACCCGTCGTCGTTAGGCGTCGATCACCTTGTTGTGTCGTCGTGTTGTGACGTCATGGGTCCTTCACGTGTGGTTCGCGGTCACGTGGAATAAATAGAGATACACCGTCGGGTACGTCGGGGATGCACGTGGTCACGTGCGGCGTTGGAACGCGTCGAAGCGTGACATTACCCCCCTCCTAGGATCGTCGTCCCGACGATGATAGATAAAGGCGATTTAAACCTCGACAGAGGTATCGCGGGTCCATCCTTCATCCCCATCCACGGGGAATTTAAATATTTCCACTTTCCGGCCCGTCTCAGGGTCGAAAAGGAACCTCCTCGGGTAGTCCACCGATTCCTTCTTCGGCTTATACCGGCGTATTAAATAATCCCAGTGTCCTAAAGGCAACACGGGTAAACCGCCCGTCGCCGACACCGGCTCCTCCTCGGCAGCCTGCGCTGCAATTTCCTGCGGCATGGGTCCCGCCGCGCGTGCTCGGGCGGCAAATGCCGCCATCTCCGCCTCGGTATCGTCTTTGACGACTTCCTCCGTGGCTTTCTCCTCCTTCGGCAGCATAATCCCTGCCGCACGAAGCTTCCTAGCCGTTTCGGCCAGTACCTCCTTGCTGTGTTCCGCAAGGAAGCGATCCGCCCTGTCCTGGGCGCGTCCTCGGTTCTTCTCGGCAATCCTGCCGACTTCCTGCTCCTTGGGCGGCATTAATCCCATCGCCCTGAGCTTCGCGGCCCAAGCCGCCTTCTCTTCATCGGCCATCTTGCCGATATCCAGCCTCGTGTCCACAGCCCTTTTCTCCGACGTTTCCCCCAGCCCATGATCCTTCCGGTATTTCTCCAGGATCTTGGCCGCGTGCGTCAAGTGCCGCTTCGGCTCCCACGTCCGCTCCCCGAGCGGATAGTTCTTCCACTTGACGAGGTATTGATAACCCCGTCCCACCTTCCGATGGTCGATAATCTCCTCGACCTCGTACTCCGGCTCCCCGGCCACTATCTCTGGTGCCGGTCTCGTCTCCCGCCTATGCTCCGGCGGCTCCACGTATGGTGTCAGCTTCGACTCGTTGAAGACCGGATGTGACTTGTCCGTCTCCGGCAGCCTGAGCCGCCAAGCCGCTGCGCCGACCTTCTCCATGACTTCGGGTTCTCTCCGGGGTGGCCCAAGAGGGGGGAGTCGTGATGCAGTCCAATAATCTTATCTCGAAGCTCCTCGTCCCGCGGTACGTAAATTAGTCCGTTGTAATATATAATATTGTCTATTTTTTCCCATCCGGGCAACTTCTTTTCTAGCGCCACTTTGACGCTCTTATCTACTTTTTTTGTGTTTTTGATTTTTTCCAGGATCTCGACCTCCGGTCCTTCGATCACTATGTCCTGCGATCGGAAGTACTCCGGCTTGAGAAGCACGATGTTCTCGTTGTCGTTCTTTCCCATGTCGTGATCCGCTCTGCGCGATAACAAGTCCGCCTTCTTGTTCAATGCACCCGCTCGGTGCGATAAGGAGAAGTCGAATTGTGACAACTCCGTAATCCATCGCGCCTGCCTCCGATTGACCTTTTGCGGCAGTTTGAAATATTGGAGATTCTTATGGTCGGTAAAAATCTCAAACTGATGTTTGGTCCCTTTGAGCAATGCGCTCCACTCGTCTAGGGCCAACATAATCGCGAGCATCTCTTTGTCATAGATCTCGTAATTCCGCTCCGTCTCGTTCAGTGCGTGTGACTGGAACGCGACCGGCCTCCACTCCCCGTTCTGCTCCTGCGACAGTACTGCGCCCGTTGCGCCTTCCGAGGCATCAGCCTCGACCTTGAACTTGCCGTCGTCGGTGGGTATTGCCAACACGGCGTCTTCCGCGATCCGATCCTTAAGCTTCTGGAACGCGATCACCTGCTCCTCTCCCCAGTGGAAGCCCTCCTTCCCTGTCAGCCGTGTGAGCGGCCGCGCAACGTCCGCGTAACCCCGGATGAACCTTCTGTAAAAGTTCGTGAACCCGAGGAACGATTGGACTTGCTTCAGGTTTTTCGGCTCCGGCCACTCCATTACTCCGCGGATCTTGATGGGATCCATCCGCACCGAGTTGTGCGAGATGATCACACCAAGGTATTCCATCTCTGCGCGTTCGAACTCGCACTTTGATGGCTTCAGGAATAGTTTGTTATCCTGAAGAACCTTGAGCACGCGTTTTACGATCGCGCGGTGCTCCTCCAGATCCTCCGTGAAGATCAGGATGTCATCGAGGTACACGATGACCTTCCCTCCGTTGATCTCCTCACGGAGCAGCGTGTTCATCATGGTCTGGAACGTCGCTGGCGAATTGGTGAGTCCGAAGAACATCACGAGCGGCTCGAACAGCCCTCGGTTCGTTCGGAACGCAGCCTTCCACTCGTCTCCCTCCTTGATCCGGACGTTATTGTAGCCCCATCGGATGTCCAGCTTGGTGAAGACTTTGGCACCTCGGAGTTTATTGATCAACTCCGATATCAGCGGAAGAGGATAACGATTCTTGATCGTCATCTCGTTAAGCTTCCGGTAATCCTGCACGGGTCGCAGTGCACCATCTTTCTTCTTCACGAAGAAGAACGCCGAGGCCATCGGTGATTTTGACGGCCGGATCCTCCCGCTCGCAAGATTCTCTTCTAAGAACTCTTCGAGCTTTCCTTGCTCCTCCCGAGATAGCGGGTAGATCTTGCAATCCACCGCCTTCGCTCCGGGGACCAATTCGATTGCGTGGTCCCACGGTCTCTTCTCAGGCAGCGCGTCAAACGACTCCTTCTCGAACACCTTTAGGTACTCATGGTATTGAGAAGGTACGTCATCTGCCGTACTCTTCGGCTTCTCCTTGGCGGCATCCTCCGCCATCTGCTGCGCCTGTGTGCCCTTGGCGCGCAGATCGATCTGCTCCGCGAAGTCGACCAGTAAGATCGAGTCGCCTTCCTCTATCTCATCCTCCATCGGGACTCCGTTCCCGATCTCCGTTCCGGACATGTTGCACTCCGGCGGGCATCGTGAGAACACGATTTTCTGTGCCCGCCAGTCCACTTCGGGGTTGTGTTGGAACAACCAATCGTACCCGATGAAGACGCGAGCCTTGCCAAGTCCTGTGACTAGGAACTTCTGGCGCTCGACGTGGGGTCCGATCTGCATGATCAACTCAACGTAATGAGTGATCCTGCCCCGCGTGTTCTCTGTCCCATCCGCATTCCGCGCGATGATCTTCCGATCGAGCTCCTTGAGCTCGAATCCCTCTGCTCGGGCGTAATCCCGATCTATGCACGTGGTAGTGCACCCGTTGTCAAGAAGCGCCTTGATCGAGCGCGTCTTCCCCGTGTCCAGCGCCGTGAGAGTGATTGGCACCAACATTTCGTTGTGCTTCCGCTCCCGCTGCAGCGCCCGCATCTCCTCCTGGAGCCTGTTCTCCGGCATCCCAAGAGCTCTCCGTGCTAGCCACTTCGCCGCTTCCATCTTGGACAGCCCTGCAGGTGCCCGGATCGGCGTGGCTCCTCTCCACTTCTTCTGCTTGTCCTCCTTGGGCGCTTCCTCCCTCGTTTGGGATTGAGCCCTCGCGGCATCGCCGCCCTTTTTGTCCTCACTATTTTTCTCGCTGGTTTGGGTTCCAGGGGCCTTTTTGAATGCTTTCTTAAAATTACTCCACTCCTGATCCTTCTCGTTCTTTTTCCGATTCTTTAAGTTACGCTTCCGATTCTGATTCTCCAGTACACGTATTTTTCTACTATTTTCTGTACTAGCTACGAGGAAATCGTTTATACTCTTTTGTAGACTAGCATTTACATCTGTATATATATCGTCCTCGGGGTCCTGGGTAACTATAGGGTCTATTTTATATATAGCATTCAATTTGGGAGTCTGGGGCGCCGCTTCGGCCTTGAGCGGGGGCCCCTTTAAAAACCCGCCTCTCAGAGAGTGGCGGCGAGGACAGCCAGGTCCTCGTGTGCGTAGTCCTCGGCCTTGATTGACCGGATATTAAATTTATTGGCGCGCGGCGCCGGACAGTCCCTCTTCATGTGACCCTCCTGGCCACAGTTGTAACATTTGAAGACCGGCCGCTTCGGCCCGGTCTTGTCCACATCCATCGGCGCCACCTCTCCCGGCCCGATCTTCTTCATCAAGTGCGGCTGCCCGCCGGCAACCGCCGCGTTCCCCTTGACAGCCGGCGCGGTTTTCTGCGCCGGGGTCCAGAACATTCGGCTCCGCTGAGCCGCTCGGAGCTTCTTGCGCTCCTGGTTCCCGTTGATCACCATCAGGCGATCCTTGAACTCTTTGTACTTGTCGGGAACCTGGTTCCCGCCCGCGTACACCTGCTCGATCAGCTCCTTGGCGACTAAGTCCTCCAGGAGCTCCACCAGGAATGCGTTGTACCCGGTGGTGGTCGAGTTCGGGCTGTACCCGGCCAATTCTGCATCCAGCTCAAACTGCTGGATAAACTCGACAAACGAGCGGCTTCCCTGCCGCGACGCCGTCAGGCGCTGGTGCGCCACCTGCGCAAGGTTTTGGTCCTTGAACGCACTCTCCAACTCGGCCATCAGTGCCGAGTGGGTGTAGGTTGCTGGAAGAACTCCCGCGGTAAACGACCGCTTCTTCCAATTTCGGACCCAGTCCGCCGCAAGGCAGTCCGAGCCGTCCTCGTTCCGGAGGAACGAGATAGTGAAGAACACCTTTTTCTTGTCGGTGTCCAATTCATCGTCGTATGCGGCGATGTAGGTGGAGAGGGTGTCGTGGAAGTTATTCCACTTGGCTTTGTTGCCGTTGAAGAACGGCGGGGGGTTGGCGAGGATGACTTTGTAATTCGGCATGGCGGGCCGAAGGGGAATGGTGACGGGTAGTGTGGGAAATGGCGGGTTCGGTGGTGTAGGGGGTCGGGGTTCGAATGGGGATAGGGGTGATGGCGGGGAGGCGGATGAAGAAGATGATGAGGACGAGGTGTCCGATGGGGTATGAGTGTCGCGATACGTTGCGACGGGCCGGCGAGGTTGTTGGGGAAGGGGATGGGTCGATCCGCACTAAGCGGGTGGTGGGTAGGAGGTGGTTTCTTGCGAACGGAACAGTCCCGGGTCTTCTACGACACCCCCGACGACTGCGAGGCGGTCCTTCCCGAAGGTCAGGCCGGCACTCCTGCGACTACCGTAAGGCGTGGGACGGTCTCAACGTTTCCCGTAGCCTGGTGTCTGTCCGTTATAGTGAACCACGTACTATGTCGATCGCACGATTAACCGTTGCGGGCGGGTAGAGGTCGGAAAGGGTAAATGGGTCTTGATGAAGCGGCTGCGCACGACGCGCAGAAAGGGTAAGAGGTAGAGTGGGGAGGAAAGGGAAAGGATAGGGGCGGTAGGAAGGTATGAAGGGTAGACTTTTTATTATGTCACAACTAAAGCTCGGTCTCCGTCCAAGGCGCGCAGTGCGTCCAAGGATTGGGGTGTGGAGGGTAAGAGGAGCGGTAGAAGAACTGAATAAAAAGTCTAAGGAATACAAGCGACTATCTACTGTATTTATACTGTTTAGAGGTCGCTATAATTACTGACTACAATAACGACTTAAGGTCGTGTATGCTACTGAAACAGATCATTCATTAATTATACGTGTCCGTCGTCCGTATTGTTCGTGTACAATAACCCGTCGTCGTTAGGCGTCGATCACCTTGTTGTGTCGTCGTGTTGTGACGTCATGGGTCCTTCACGTGTGGTGCGCGGTCACGTGGAATAAATAAGGGTACACCGTCGGGTACGTCAGGGATGCACGTGGTCACGTGCGGCGTTGGAACGCGTCGAAGCGTGACATCGCTCCTCGCTCCTCCGCCGGGCAGCGATAATTGATACCGAACGCGTCACGGAGAGATCGATTGAAGACACCCGGACTGCAAATGAAATGAAGGAGCTTTTATCCTGGGTACGTACTAATTGAATCCAAAATTGCATGGTCGTGATCTTTCGTTGAATGTAGGCTGATCGTACAGTTGCGAGACTTGCGTACAAACCTCCGAACCCGGCTACACAAACCCTCTCGGTTCCTGAAGCACCTTCGCAAGTTAGTTATCCTTATATTCTGTGTATTGTTTCGCCTCGTGCCGGGAGAGGCTATTTCTTTTTTTCAATGCTAACCATCACATTGCAGACCCATGGCTCTGACCGCAGTCTCTATGACCGGATGCAGATGATTGAGAGCCAACTCGCCACAATCACTGGTGGATCTGGCATCCCAGGTATTCATCCTACTAGTCGTAGCTCAGCCACCGGCATCTGCAACACAGTTTTCGACCCATCCAATGCCTCCGGCGGACTACGTCGGGTACAACCGCACCACTGACACCACAGGAAAGTTTTACCCTACCTACAATGTGAGTGCACATTTTGATTATAATGACACCTTCTGACGAAAATACGCAAGGAAAACATTTCATTTAATATCCGATATCGACTGGTCCCGGACCTCTTCTAGTCACCATAATTTACACATTGGCGGTACAGTGCCTTTCTTGAATCAAACAGCCGTCCCCGCCGTGGCAACCTCCACATCGTGTATTCCTGTCCCTGCCCCATACGCTCCGACTCGCTCTGTCAAACTGGGCAACAGTACCATCATAACCATCACTGTCGACGAAATCAAGAAAGTTTCCATCCCGGCTACGTCTTTCGCCGAAGATATCGGCCGTCTAAATCAAATGTGGGATGACACTTCGCCCCACTGGAAGGACGATTCGGTGGTGAAGATCAACACTCATTCAATCGCACTCATCTACTGGCCCGAGTTCTTCAAGAAAACTGGACTGTGGTCTGCGCACAAATCGAATTGGACCGAATGGAAGGTGAGTTTCAGTTCGTATTTACTTTCCGCTGTTATTGATCGGGTTCTCAGTTTCTCGTTGAACGCTACCGGCAGGGAACCCCGGAGGAGTTCTGGACGATATTCAGAACAGCAGATGGTAGTAAGATGTCCTATACTGCAATCTGCACCAGCCTCCGCAACAGCCGTAAACATGCGGATGACGAACTTGCACAACAGGCTCGCCAGGAGTACGGGGACGAATTCGAGGCCAAATTCAGTTATCGCTGCAGCAGGACGAATGAGAGGTTATGACGAAGGCCAGTGCTATTGCAAAGGAGTATAGGCGTATTCACACTCTTTAATCAGTATATACTCATTATATATCGAAGGTTTAGAATTAAAATTTTTGCAAAAGAACATTCGTTGGGATCCACGGGAGCATTGCGCTTGCGACGCGTCACCGGCTTGATGAGCGCCACCTCAGGTTTGTTGTTGTAATGATATATGGTGTAAAGGATCTCCTTTGACAGTGTTGGGAGAGCTGGACGTTGCACTCTCAAAAAGGATAAAAACGAACGGGTGTAATTGCTCGAGCACTTGTTGCCACTTCTCCAGCACGGACCTGCCGGCCGTAAATTATCAGAAATGACTATGTAATAAAATTGGGCGGAGTAAAAACCGACCTTTTTCTTTCGCAAACTGATCATGTAGCGCGAAACATCCTCGGAGATTGAGGGATTGCCAATCATTCTCCCACTAACTTCGCTCTTCTGCCAGGGGAGAGATCCGAGCCCGTTGAGGCGACCAAACCCGTATGTAGCGGCCGCGCGCATTTTCTGTGCATGACTGTATGAGTCTCGCGGAATGCTGGGGTCCTTCGGCTTTCCGTCTAGCCCGACATCGTCACAGCTAACAAAAATCAGTCATGCAATCAACAGCTTGAGTTTAAGCACATACCTATCCATAACCCATGCAACGAGAAACACTGCAGTTTTGAGGGTGCGGTGTAGCGGTGAAGAAGTCGGTACCCTCCTCGATGAAGCCCTTCGCATGGACAAACTTTTCACCGAGTTTAATGAGCCTAGAATGCGAGGTAAGCAATATAAGTTGACGATGCTGTGTAGTAATACCTCTTGTATTCAGCATCGGTGCTCTCTACAACACCCTTGGAGGCCTCCGTAATGCCGGCACGCAAGTCAGTCAACTTCCCCAAGTCAGTCATCTTCGTATCCCCATCAGAATCCTCTTGCTCCTCATCGTCAGAGTCGGATGAAGACAGCTTATCCTCATCTTCATCACCGTCCCCGGGGATCTCCTGCAAATCTATAGTTTCCTTCTCACCCTTGATATCATCGTCAATCTCGTCTTGAGCCGGACAGTCGTCAGCAGACGTGACTAGTGTCGCAGTAGGCTCAGTTGAAAGCCGACCACGAATAGCATGGTGAAGGCCGAGGTACTGGGGGTTCTCCAAGATGAGACGAGCGCTCATGATGAAGGGAGAAAAGAAAGGATGGTTATCAGGAGAAACAGAAACAGCCTTTATATACCCGTAGATAGTGTCTCAGTGGGTTTAAAATTCACCCTCCGAGTCTGAGATCAGCTCGAGGACCTCCTTTCCCTGATAGGTCACCGCCATTGTCGTGTACCGCTTTTCGCGATCCATAGATGACCCTGGATAATCAGTCAAGAAGAGATGGCATGAGAAAAACAAGGTACAAACGGTCGGATTTCCGTGAGGATGAACTTGCGAGTGTGTTGCGCGCGAGGCTCGCTGTATGCCCTGGAATGATTTAAATCAGAGTGCAACATGGCGTGAACTGACACAAACCAGAATTTGCAGGGCTGGCGGTTTCAATTGTAGGCTGCAAGGTCAGTTTCCTTCTCAGAGTTGTCCGTTTGGCTAGAGACGATTATTAGATTGGAAAAATAAAAGAGAACAAAGAATCGTACTCTGTGCACAAATATAATCCAGTACCGCTGCCGGAGATACATGCTCCAGCATCGTTTTCGGGACCCAGACCCGGACTTTCGGTAAGGTCGTGGTGATCTATGTCTCAACAGCAGCCTGAGCACCATCCACAGGATCACGTTTACCGGTAATAGCTTGAAGAGCCGATGTAAGGATAGTGGGGTTGATGGTGAGTGTGAGGCGCAACTCAGGAAGATAACCTGTTGACTTGTGATGGCGTTCGCCCACAATGTCCTTGATGATTGATGTCGAATTTAGCGGAGCCGTAGCACCATCCATATGTCGGAAAAACACTATTTCGGTTGGAACGGATTGAGTCGACTTGGTGGCTTGAAACCGGTTCCAACTGGTTCAAAAATCGGTTCCAAGCCCCAGTTGGAACCGGTTCCAAGCCACCAAGCCGACTCAATCCGTTCCAACCGAAACAGGGTTTTTCCGACATAGTCAAGGCACAATGAGCGAGCTCTCGAATAACTTGGCCCGCAAAGAGCTGATCTGCGAGGTGGGTGAGAATGCCGACGCTGTGACCCCATCCAAAGTGGTCTTCTGCAAAGCGGGCGAGGATATCTAGCCGGGGTGGGTGGAAGGCTAGGCCCACAGCTGCAACGTGTTCCGACACGATCGGATGGAGATTAGGGCATCAAACCGTCCCGTATTTTTACGGAAATACGGCCCGTAAAAACGGTTACGTCCCCGTACCGTCGCTGAGTTTAGCTCTTACCCGAACGTTACGGTGACCCTAGGGGTTCAGCCGTAAACGGGTCCCCGTAACCGGCCGTTTACGCGTAAATTACGGGTACGCCAGGTCAGTAGCGCAATTAGCTTGCCGAAGGTGCCGGGACATTGCCGACCAATTGCTGACGCGTTTTCAACAATGATGTCGCCCGCGGCCCCTCGTGTGAACTAAATCCGCACCGCCCTTCGGACCAAATTAGAGCAGTTTTTTGCGTCTCTTGTTAGATTTCGGCCCTGTAAACAACATTGAAAGTCCCTCACGGCTTCTCCAACCTCCATCCAGGAAAGAAGAGGTGTGTTTCAGCTCAGTTTGGTCACGACTTACCATCACCGTAAAATACGCCATAACGGACGGTACCTACGGGTCCCGTCCCGTTTGAACTTTCTTCGCCGGCGCTAACGTACGGCTTTGGCCGTGGCGTAACAAAAATACGGCGTAACTCATGTGTGACGGAAGCGAGTAATTCGAGTTCCGGCACACAGAGATAGCAAGAGCGAATCCGAATGACTGTTGTATATAGATTCACTGAAGAAAAGTAGTTACGACAGTACGGTTTATATACTAGGATCAAGTGGCTGTGCGGGGTAATGATGGAAGTAACGCAAAAAGGAAGGAGTGTGGAGTAACGTAGGGTCGACAAGGAGAAGACAGAGAGATAAAATAATAAGGAAAGTGTGGTGATACGAGGGAAGAGAAATGAGTAAAAAATAGATGAATGGATGCGTACAATGTGACGGTCATTTCCGTTACACACGCCCTCCAGATCGACGTCGCGCGACGATCTTACTCCTGCATAAAAATCCCGTCCTCTCCAGCGCTAGGAGCACCGTCCCCAGAACTAGATCCGCCGGCCCCAGTGGCGCTCTCAGCGGACTTCTCGAGCTGCTGCTGCGGGAGCTGGCGCTGCTTCTCCAAACGCATGGCCTGAATTTCCGGCGCGTTGACTGCGAAAGCCGCGTCGCGCTGCCTCTGCTCAGCACGACGCCGTGCGCGATCGCGGCCAATGATCGCGTCCCGACCATCTTGAATGTCGGACTCGCGGACCAAAACCATTCCCTCGGGCGGCGGCGGAGTGATGTCGACATCGCGAGCCTGCATGTCAATCAAGGTGGCGATGCGGCCCTTCGTAACGAAGTTGAAGCAGCCGCGCTGGTAGTCGTACGTGCCCCAATGATAGCCACTGCCGTCCCGGGAATTGTTGGTAAGGGCGAACTCGAGGTAGCCGGCAGGCTCGAAGGGGACGAACTGCTGATCAACGGTGGGGTTATTGCCGTACTGGTTGTATTTGGTGTACATCTGGATCGTTTTCATGGACTGGACCCGTTCGTGACCATTCGAATCGATGAGGACCATGGTCTCGCGATCCTGGCGGCGAATAACAGCGTGGGTACGATTAAATTCCGCATACTCGGGAGATATTTCGCTCGGAGGGATGATAGTGCCGTTACTGGTGTCGTAAGTTCGCATCGCAACAGCAGCAAGTAAATTTTCAGGGACGAATAGTTCCGCAAAATAAGTGGGGTGCTCAAAGACGACCTCACCCGCAATTTCTGGGCTGCTTATATCGTCTAGGCCGTTGGCGCTAACTTCGACATCGAACCCCAATTGGCTAGCCAAGAATTCGGCATCTTCCGGAGGCGGTTTGCCTCTCCCTTCGGTTAGTTCACTGATATCAGAAATCCCGAGCACTTCGAAATAGTCTTGCAAGGCATTCAACCTACTGGCTTGCTGGTATGGCATCCAGGTCAAATCTCCTGATTGCCAACGTACCTCAAAGAGTGCTCGACTTCGGCGTCCAGAATGACCGACAATGCGGTCCACTGCCCATTCATGGGTTGTTGCGTCATTGGAGACATTCAGCTGACTCTCCAAGCGACCAGGGAACCGACGGTCATCATTTGGAATATGTATCCGGAGTAAGGACGCATGAAAAACGTCATGAACTCCCCGCTGCTTCATATTAGCTGGGAGTTCAATGCGAAAGGAAGAATTATTGAAGTCCTCTAAAATAAGGTAGGGACCAATATACTTCGGGATGAGCTTGCGAGCAAGTCCCTTTTCAAATTTAATATTCTTCGTTGAAAGGTATGTACACCAGGTCGTCCTTTTTGAAGGGCTCCACCTGGCGCTTTCGGTTCGCATTCTGAGTCTGCTTGACTCGCGCCGCAATAATTGCATCATGCGCAGCCATAATAGCTAACCGTCTTTGTAGCGCAAAGTTAGCTATGCCCGGGTACTCCCGTGATCGGTCTGAATCCCAAAGCAGGGAACGGCATCATTCCAGTGTTCAAGAAGGCCGTAAATACGGCGTACACGTACGGTACGCACGGGACCCGTCCCGTTTGAACTTTCTTCATGGGTCCTGACGTACGGGTTTGGCTGTGGCGTAACGAAAATACGGCGTAATTGATACGCCCGTGGGCGTATTACGCACGGTTTGATGCCCTAATGGAGATAAAGATCAATCACCTCGAGGTCGAGAAAATTCACAGGTATATCCGCCGCCAGCTGCTTGCAACGATGCGGAAGCTTGCCAGAGGCATTCGTTCGGAGCTCTGATTTCAGGGACTCTCTCCAGGTCTGTAAAAAGACCAAGGCGTCGGCGCGTGATTGGCCAGAAAGGCCGGAGATGAGCTGTTTGCCAAGGCCAGCACGTGCTAGGCCGATTGCAATGGCAAGCCCGCATTTGTGTAAACCATCCTGTAAACATGGGTCTGAACCTTGATTGAGTAAGTACTTGGTGACTTACAGAGTAATCACCGCTTGCAAGTACTGCAATCAAAACAAAATCTTCTCGAGACAATCCTAAGACAGTAGAGATGTCGTGTGCCGAATACTGCGAAGCATCATACCTTTCGTTATCTTCAGAGCGACTATACGAGAGTCAGCTAAGATTGAAATAAGTTGCGAACAATTTACATTCGCAAGACAGTTTCGGCACCAAAAACAAACGAGTCCGAGTCATCTGTGAGAATAGCATCCACTCGGACCGGAATTCCGCTACTTGTCATCATAGAAAGCATCGCCTCAGCCTCCCCGGAGCCTGAAGAATTAATGTAAGCAGGAGAATGGCAAAGCCAACAGCAACATACCACAATCCAATCACACCCGAATCCATCCAGCATCAATTGGCAAGAACTTGTTAACCAATGCTCGTTTCCACGAATAACCTTGCCGCGCTTGAGTTTGGGGCGTTTCAGACCATCAAAGACAAAGACTGGGAGGAAAGGAAGCCGGAAGAGTCGGCTGCATCGAGCAAAGAGAGCCACAAGCTGTGGACTTATCCAAACTACCATGACGGGAGCATGCTCGATACATCCATCCACTGCACGCCGGTTAGAATATATTCTATCACAACCCAGTAGGTGATTTACCTCGCATCAATCCCTGCACGGTATCCACGTTGTCCCGTGGTATTCGCGATGAAGCCAGTTCCCACTGCGAGATTTGGGAGCGATATCTTCTGCTCAATAGGTTCGAGCTCCTAAAACAGTCTTGAATCATGACAAAAGCACAAAGGATCTACGAATACCTTCCATAAACCGTCAATGCCCATCGAGGTCAAGTACAGGAGTGGCTTGGATCGATCGAGGGGCTGCGGCATCCAAAAACAGTGAGCAGTACATCCAAAAATGGTAGTTAGTAGTTCAGTGGAATTCTTCACTGCGAACAAAAGCGCTCAGAGCCCCAAACATCAGGCAGGGTGCCAATTGACGCTCGCGGGACGGTTGGGTCTCTCGGGCGCATTTGATGGGGTGAGGACGAGGGGTCGGGCAAGAACAAATACAAGCCGAATATAAGGCCTAATAACTCGGAGTCAATGCCTGTGCAATGGGCTGTTGTTCTACTCCGCGCGAGGCCTCGGACGGCGTGGAGTGCATAACGCCCAGCCAGAGGGGGTCCTGGAGACCATGCGTGTGCATTAGTTCAAGCAATTTGGCCCAGGACTGGGTGACTTACATCCATATTCTTGCAGGGCCTGTTTCGGCGAAATCTCCGGTGATGTTCGCCTCGGTGACGATGTGTGAGGCCTCGGAGACGTTGTGACGCATGACAGTCGTTGAGAGGTGGTCCTGGCGACCACGCCTAATATTACAGATTGTGCATGAACTAGCCATCACCAGAAGCTTTTGTATTACTGGTGCAAACTAAGTGGATTCCAGCATTCTAGACAAAAAGATGTGTGTAGACAGGTCTCAACCACCATCACTGGTTTTGACAATTTAATTTTTCCAGTGGGAAAACAGGTGAACAACTTTGTTACAGTGTAGTAGGGTTCCTTGGATGACAACTTTGATGTTTCCCCCGTAGAGCTTGCAATCAATTACAGAAAATCCTGAATTTAATCATGTACATACTAGACCATATAAGAAGTGATACGCGTCGAAGCGTGACATTACCACCCTCCTAGGATCGTCGTCCCGATGATGATAGATAAAAGCGATTTGAACCTCGACAGAGGTATCGCGGGTCCATCCTTCATCCCCATCCACGGGGAATTTAAATAATTCCACTTTCCGGCCCGTCTCAGGGTCGAAAAGGAACCTCCTCGGGTAGTCCACCGACTCCTTCTTCGGCTTATACCGGTGTATTAAATAATCCCAGTGTCCTAAAGGCAACACGGGCAAACCACCCGTCGCCGACACCGGCTCCTCCTCGGCAGCCTGCGCTGCAATTTCCTGCGGCATAGGTCCCGCCGCTCATGCTTTCGCGGTGAACGCTGCCATCTCTGCCGCGGTATCGTCCTCGACGATTTCCTCCTCGGCAATCTCCTCCTTTGGCGGCATAATCCCTGCCACACGGAGCTTCCTAGCCGTCTCGGCCAGCACCTCCTTGCTGTGTTCCGCAAGGAAGCGGTCCGCCCTGTCCTGGGCGCATCCTTGGTTCTTCTCGGCAATCCTGCCGGCTTCCGGCTCCTTGGGCGGCATTAATCCCATCGCCCTGAGCTTCGCAGCCCAAGCCGCCTTCTCTTCATCGGCCATCTTGCCGATATCCAGCCTCGCATCCACGGCCTTCTTCGACGTTTTCCCCAGCCCATGATCCTTGTTGTATTTTGCCAGGATCTTGGCTGCGTGCGTCAAACGTCGCTGGTGAATTGGTGAGTCCGAAGAACATCACGAGCGGCTCGAACAGCCCTCGGTTTGTTCGGAACGCAGCCTTCCACTCATCACCCTCCTTGATCTGGACGTTATTATAGCCCCACCGGATGTCCAACTTGGTGAAGACCTTGGCGCCTCGGAGTTTGTTGACCAACTCCGAGATCAGCGGAAGAGGATAACGATTCTTGATCGTCATCTCATTGAGCTTCCGGTAATCCTGCACGGGTCGCAGGGCACCATCTTTCTTCTTCACAAAGAAGAACGCCGAGGCCATCGGTGATTTCGATGGCCGGATCCTCCCACTCGCAAGATTCTCTTCTAAGAACTCTTCGAGTTTCCCCTGCTCCTCCCGAGATAGCGGGTAGATCTTGCAACCCACTGCCTTTGCTCCGGGAACCAATTCAATCGCATGGTCCCACGGTCTCTTCTCGGGTAGCGCGTCAAACGACTCCTTCTCGAACACCTTCAGGTACTCGTGGTATTGAGAAGGCACGTCGTCTGCCGTACTCTTCGGCTTCTCTTTGCCGGCATCCTCCGCCATCTGCTGCGCCTGTGTGCCCTTGGCGCGCAGATCGATCTGCTCTGCGAAGTCGACCAATAGGATCGAGTCGCCTTCCTCTATCTCATCCTCCATCGGGACTCCATTCCCGAACTCCGTGCCGGACATGTTGCACTCTGGCGGGCATCGTGAGAACACGATCTTCTGCGCCCGCCAGTCCACCTCGGGGTTGTGTTGGAACAACCAATCGTACCCGATGAAGGCTCGAGCCTTGCCAAGTCCTGTAACTAAGAACTTCTGGCGCTCGACATGGGGTCCGATTTGCATGATCAACTCTACATAATGAGTGATCCTGCCCCGCGTGTTCTCCGTCCCATCCGCATTCCGCACGATGATCTTCCGATCGAGCTCCTTGAGCTCGAATCCCTCCGCTCGGGCGTAATCCCGATCTATGCACGTGGTAGTGCACCTGTTGTCAAGAAGTGCCTTGATCGAGCGTGTCTTCCCCGTGTCCAGCGCCGTGAGAGTGATCGGCACTAATATCTCGTTGTGCTTCCGCTCCCGCTGCAGCGCCCGCATCTCCTCCTGGAGCCTGTTCTCCGGCATCCCAAGAGCTCTCCACGCTAGCCACTTCGCCTTCTCCATCTTGGACAGCCCTGCAGGCACCCGGATCAGCGTGGCTCCGCACCACTTCTCTCGCTTCTCCTTCTTGGACCTTCCTCCCTCGTTTGGGATTGAGCCCTCGTGGCATCGCCACCCTTTTCATTCTCGCTATGTTTCTCACTGGTTTGGGTTCCAGGGGCCTTTTTGAATGCTTTCTTAAAGTTACTCCACTTCTTCGTTCTTTTTCCGGTTTTTTAAGTTACGTTTCCGATTCCGATTCTCCAGTACACATATTTTTCTACTATTTTCTGCACTAGCTACGAGGAAATCGTTTATACTCTTTCGTAGGCTAGCATTTACATCTGTATGTATATCGTCCTCGGGGTCCTGCGTAACTACAGGGTCAATTTTATATATGGCATTCAATTTGGGAGTCTGGGGCGCTGCTTCGGCCTTGAGCGGAGGCCCCTTTAAAAACCCGCCTCTCGGAGAGTGGCAGCGAGGACGGCCATAGACTCGTAACCAGTCTCTACGTTGAGCAACAAGACAGCATGGCATGATTCAAAAAGAATTGAGTAGATAGGATGAAAATTGAATGAGAAAAAAAAATGGCAGAAGTGTTGCTCGAACGTAGAGACTGGGAGAACTTAGTACGGAAAGAGGCCATGATAAATTGCACGTGACGATTCAATCTGACTTAGAAAAATTTCAACCTTCAAATTTTTGACCTCAAGCAATGGAAATTTTGAATCGTAGGAAAGTTGAGTATATGGCTACATACATTATATGCACAGGAGATATAATAGTACCCTATTTATACATTTGGTCCGAGCTCCCAACAACCAGAATCAAGCTACTGAACACAGTTTATGGATGGCAATAACTTTTCGAGATATTCCTAACACCACTGGACCACTTTCGATCTATATTTGCGTGCACACACTCGCCCCATCCTCAAATTCAGAGGTGTCAGTACCTACATCTTGTGTGTCTGTTATGTTGACAGTATCAAAGGTCCTGGTTAGTCAAGTGCCAAATAGGTGCTTCTCAACCATAGGAGACTTGAATTTATGTGGCCTTTGGCACACACTACGCAAGCGCAATGGATGATACGATGCAATGTCATAGGGGTTGATGGGGTGGCTGTGTCCTCGGTCCGGGAACCGACCCTTGACCATTCTATCCTTTTTGCCAAGGCGTAAATAAATTAGGAGATTCTAATTGAAGAAATGACTTTCCGGAATGCTCTGGCAACTTTCCTACTATTCCAAATTTCCACCGCTTGAGGTCAAAAATTTGAATGTCGAAATTTTTCTAAGTCAGATTGAATCGTCACGTGCAATTTCTCATGGCCTCTTTCCGTACTAAGTTCTCCCAGTCTCTATGTTCGAGTAACTCCTGCCACATTTTTTTTTCTTCCTCAGTTTTTCTCTGATTGACTCGTCACGTGCAATTTCTCATGGCCTCTTTCCGTACTAAGTTCTCCCAGTCTCTATGTTCGAGTAACTCCTGCCGCATTTTTTTTTCTTCCTCAGTTTTTCTCTGATTGACTTAAATTAATTTGCAGACTACTACTGAGACTAGTTACTCAACATAGAGCTGGTTACGAGTCTAGGATGGCCAGGTCCTCTTGAGCATAATCCTCGGCCTTGATCGACCGGATATTAAATTTGTTCGCGGCGCGCGGCGCCGGGCAGTCCCTCTTCATGTGACCCTCCTGGCCACAGTTGTAACACTTGAAGACCGGCCGTTTCGGCCCGGTCTTGTCCACATCCATCGGCGCCGTCTCTCCTGGCCCGATCTTCTTCATCAAGTTCGGCTGCCCGCCGGCAACCTGGGTGTTCCCCTTGACGGCCGGCGCGGTTTTCTGCGCCGGGGTCCAGAACATTCGGCTCCCCTGAGCCGCTCGGAGCCGCTCGGAGCTTCTTCCGCTCCTGGTTCCCGTTGATCACCATCAGGCGATCTTTGAACTCTTTGTACGTGTCGGGAATCTGGTTCCCGCCCGCGTACACCTGCTCGACCAACTCCTTGGCGACTAAGTCCTCCAGGAGTTCCACCAGGAATGCGTTATACCCGGTGTTGGCCGAGTTCGGGCTGTACCCGGCCATTTCTGCATCCAGCTCGAACTGCTGGATGAACTCGACAAGCGAGCGGCTTCCCTGCCGCATCGCCGTCAGGCGCTGGTGCGCCACTTGCGCAAGGTTTTGATCCTTGAACGCACTCTCCAACTCGGCCATCCGTGCCGAGTGGGTGTAGGTTGCTGGAAGAACTCCTGCGGTGAACGACCGCTTCTTCCAATTTCGGACCCAGTCCGCCGCGAGGCAGTCCGAGCCGTCCTCGTTCCGGAGGAACGAGATAGTGAAGAACACCCTTTTTTTCTGGGTGTCCAACTCATCGTCGTACGCGGCTATGTACGTCGATAGGGTGTCGTGGAAGTTATTCCACTTGGTTTTGTCACCGTTGAAGAACGGCGGGGGGTTGGCGAGGATGACTTTGTAATTCGGCATGGCAGGCCGAAGGGGAATGATAATAGGTGGGAGAGACGAGGCGGGAGGTGTGGGGGGTCGGGGTTCGAAAGGGGGTAGGGGGGAGACGGAAAGGGAGAGCAGGTGATCCGAACTGGATCCGGAGGGTGAGGGCAGGGATGAGTCGGACGAGTCCGAGGTGGTATGAGTGTTGCGATACGTTGGGACAGGCCGGCGAAGTTGGTGGGGAAAGGGTTGGGTCGGTCCGCACTAAGCGGGTGGTGGGTAGGAGGTGGTCTTTTGCGAACGAAACAGTCCCGGGTCTTCTACGACACCCCCGACGACTGCGAGGCAGCCCTTCCCGAAGGTCAGGCTGGCACTCCTACGACTACCGTAAGGCGAGGGACGGTCTCAACGTTTCCCGTAGCCTGTTGTCTGTTCGTTATAGTGAACCACTAACTATTGTCGATCGCATGATTAACCGTTGTGGGCGGGTAGAGTTCGGGGAGGGTAAATGGGTTTTGATGAAGCGGCTGCGCACGACGCGCAGAAAGGGTAAGAGGTAGAGTTGGGGAGGAAAGGGAAAGGATAGGGGCAGTAGGAAGGTAGGAAGGGTAGACTTTTTATTATGTCACAACTAAAGCTCGGTCTCCGTCCCAGGCGCGCAGTGCGACCAAGGATTGGGGTGTGGAGGGTAAGAGGAGCGGTAGAAGAACTGAATAAAAAGTCTAAGGAATACAAGCGACTATCTACTGTATTTATACTGTTTAGAGGTCGCTATAATTACTGACTACAATAACGACTTAAGGTCGTGTATACTACTGAAACAGATCATTCATTAATTATGTGTGTCCGTCGTGTTTATTGTTCGTGTACAATAACCCGTCATCGTTAGGTGTCGATCACCTTGTTGTGTCGTCGTGTGGTGACGTCATGGGTCCTTCACGTGTGGTTCGCGGTCACGTGGGATGAATAAAGACACAACGTCGGGTACGTCGGGGATGCACGTGGTCACGTGCGGCGTTGGAACGCGTCGAAGCGTGACACATTGTCCGCGATGCACACTGGTAGCCTCTGCATGCATACGCCAGGAGGATCCGTGAATTGCTCGGATGTGTATCCCACAAATTTTGGGTCATTCACGCATTGACGACGTGGTTGATGCGACATCGACACAGCGAATCACCCCATACCGGACTTTTATGGCCCAGAAAATTTGGGAGTGCTGTTCTGCTCCTCAAATGGTTCCCAAGTCAACAGCGGGTAAGAAATTGGTGACCCAATGCAAATACCTCAACGTTGAAAACTTGAACTGTGTACTATAATTTGGGTATGTACCTTATTTATGTGTGCATCCCAAATGGACGTGTTTTCAATCCGAATGGAACATGGAATAAGATTGAATGAAACCCATGCAATCGCTAAATTCGAGATTTAGACACCCAAAAGCAGGTGAAGGGAAGTCATTGACAAGTCCACATCCTGAGTTGTAATTTCAACAATGACCCGTCATTCCACAAACACACTCATGACCACTGATCATGTTGAGGGTTGAGAACAGGGCAGGCCAGATTCGTTCACCTCTGCCAGCAAAGTCATCAAGGCATTCATCTCTCCCCTTTGTTAACTTTGTCCAGATTCTGAGGTCTTGATCTTGAAAGATAATCCTTGATAAATGCTGGGTATATTTCCCTTCCCCTCCAGATATGATTATCAGCAATAAATAAAGTTAGCCTGAATGTTTCAGTAGTGAGGGATATAGTTTAGATGTTACGGTCTGCACTCCTTCAAAATTCATTGCATATTTTGTTTGACTCTTCGTCAATCTTTTCCAACCAACCGACTCAGACCCAATCTACCGAGGTCAGTCCACTGTTTTTTAGGTATATATATCCTTGGATACAAATATGGATGCTGTGTAGCGTCGGAAACATCGAAATTCAACGAAGAATGAGTGTGCCGCGTCAATCACGTGATTGACGCGGCGGTCAGTTCAGCTTGGCTACCGGCAATCCGTTTGAGAAAACCGTGCGCTTATATAAGCGTGATCCGGCCTTTCCGATGGCAAACTCCCTCTTAGATTTGTTCTCATCCTCTTCTGCTGCTCTGGCTCCTGAGGACCTCGAAATCCATTTCAGGTACTGATGCGAGCTTAAACCTCTTTTTCTGAGCCCAGAGACCACTATCTTCAGTATAGAATTGGCGATTCATCTTTGTTTGTACCAGTTATCACTGGATTTGCCACTGATTCAGATCGACCTAGTATGGGCTCCCACGGACTCGATATGGACCCCGAAACTGGCCCAAATATTATTTTAATTGATTCTAAGTGTATTCTTGGTAAAAACTTCCCCAAATTCAGGTCAATAGATGTCTCTCTTTCGTCGAATTTGAGCTACAGCGGAGCTTCAAAAAATCTATTCCCAAGAATACATGTAGAATGATTTATCATGATTTATGGCTCAATAAACTGTGCTGTAGCAGGACCGGGCGATTTTATACCAGGTCTATCCATCGAGGCCTGAGATTTTGGCAGCGCGTCTAAATTGGGACTGCACGGTGATGCCATCAAAGTCCCATACCATTGCCGGTAGCCATTCAGCTGCCATCCAAGCCTAGGTTCAGTCTGTTGTGGTTAGTCAATGAATCCCTTGCCTTGGAAATAGCCTCACCATGACACTATACAGGTCCTTATGCACTCATAACATTTTATATTTACTGTGGAAAGACCTTACGCAAATTTCTCAACAATTTCTCGAAAATGTGGCTTTGTTGTTTACCAATGTTATCCGCCAGCCGCAGTGGAGAGGATAACCCAAACTTCAAGTCACTAGTAACATCACGTTTTCTGGTCACACGTCAAAAGATCACACAAAATTCTGAAATATCAATTTAAACTCCTGCTACTGAGATTGTTATCCTCGAAACCGCGGCTGGGGAGGAACCTGGGAAAGTAAGGTAGATCCGAACTAAGCTTGAAGCTCCGTAAGGCTGTACAAGGTTCAGTAGGCTGCGGAAATAATTCCGACTCTTTCCGAGACAGTTGCGGCGAGCGTTAGAATGGAGCCTGGGCGAGGCAACACGTCGGAGGAATATGTACCGGACGGAGAACGCGTGAATCGAGCGCGTCGAACGTTGCATATGGTCGTATTTGGTTGCAGTGTTCGCCCAAAGGGCTAAGGCCTTAAATTTTTAAGCCCTTGAAGAGGCCTTAAAGATTTTTGGCCAGCCCTTAAGCCCTCCTTAAAGGCTTAAATTATCACGTGTTCTCAGGTATGCAAGAGCATGCAAGATACGGAGATGCGGAGGATGAGCTCGATGAATGCCCTCCTTCACAGGTGTTTCACAAGTATGTTGAAAACATTGTAGGGAATTGTTAGGTGAAGCAGAGATCCCGTGCTCGAATATAGAGCATATTTGCAACACCCTCGACGCAGTTTTAAGGCGAAATTTGATGAGGCCTGTCAGAAATTTGATGACCCCAAAATAGGATCCCTTCGACTTGTAAAGTCTGCCAAAAGGCGTAAAAGAAAAGCTACATAACTCGTGTTTTTTGTGTGGACACACCACAGTAGTCTCGAAGGCACTGGCCACTTTCAGGAGAGAAATTATACGGCGAAAATAGGTTTTGGCTGCTGGGAAGGTCTGTTGCGGCACATCAATCATCTCTCTATCATAAAAATGATGGCTGATGCCAGAAATTTGGCCGTCGATTTTGGTGGGTGCAAATATGCTCTAATCTAAGGGCTTAAGGGCGAACACTGTTTGGTTGATCGGGCCGGAACGGAACTATTCCGTGATCAGAGAGCTGCACTGTTCATCAGCGCTGAGTTCCTGGCGGAATTTCCCATGTCTGTACTTCAGACTACAAGTTGATGCATTCGAATACCCAGTAGGACTCGGTAGGACTCATTGCGCAACCACATTATAACGAGCCGGAGCTTTCTTTTATAGGCCAAGACATCAAAATCGGAAATGAAACAAATATATGCAACTCGGTGGCAACCGCTGCTGTTGAACAAATACACAGTACTGGTCTTGTCTTCTCCATTCTCTTCCGATAATCTACTCTGGTAAGGCTGTCTAAGGCAGTGCTCAGAAGCTCAACAGCCCTCGGATCTTATTTTAGAACATCATAAATGTGCCAAACAAAGGCTGTGATGGGGCCTAGCTTCTTTCTTCTTGCCCACCACGACCACCGATGGACAATGACTTTCCCCCAGATGCTGAATTCAGGTCGGAATCCACAACAGTCAATCATGGATCCGCTCCGTGCATACCCAATTCAGTTGGACCCGTTTCATTCTCACGGTGCTTAATCAGATACACGGGCGCCTTTTTCCCCATGAGACGAGGGCTCTCAAAGTACGGCGGGAAAATATGCTATCTAGCCGCTAAATGCAAATGGACAAAATGAACTATCCACTATACACTAACAACCAGATCACACTACAACCAATCACTCCTCTTGTATTGAGAGCTTTGAGTTGAGTCGGGTAGCTTGGGGTGCGAATCAACGGTTTGTTGACCCTATAGCTAGTCTGTACTGGCAGGGGTGCTTGCTAAGATTGCTACTCAATTAAGGTGTCTTACTTGAGTAAGGTTCTTAGATATTATCTGGGTAGTTCTGGTCTTATTTCAAGACTAATGCGGTACAATGTATGATGTTTATAGAGTTTAATGACACAAGGTCGGGTTTGGGTGTCTAATAGATGGGTTTGTGGTTATACACCAATGATTCTGGGTGACTTTTGGCCTTAAAAGAGTTTTTGGCTCAGTATGAAACAATGAAACAATCGAGACTGGTTCGGACGGCTTTCGGCCTTTAAAAGAGCTTTCGGCTCAGTACTGATGTCAGCTTTCGGCCTTATTCAAAGGGTTTTCGACCCTACTCTCAACCTGCTTACACTACTTGGTTTACGCTACTTGCTCTCTAATATGACTCGTACGGCCTCCTGTCTCCGACGGCGTCCCTCATTCTTGATTGGCCAGTAAAGGCGTGCTCTGACAGCTGCACACGGTCGTTGGTTTGATCCATCAAAGAGCTCTTCTTGGCAACTGATGCCTTGCTCGAGTAAGGTCTTCTTCGTCTGTGGCTCTATGTCCCGAGCACGGAAGGGTCTTCTTCGTCTAGCCTGCCATCGTAGCTTCAATACGGTACCCCATAGTCATAGGTTAGCTCAACCCGTCTATCCATGGTTCGATTAGGAACCTAGGATGCCTTATCCGATTTAAGGATTATCGCAATCTCTATAGTGATGCTGGTTGCCTAGATCCGGAATTGCTGGTTCTATTCTTGGATGCTATCCGTCTTGGCAGTATCTGCCTTCTCTCAGTAGCCATTCCCATCATGTGGCCTGAACGCGCTAGTCCCTTGTGTCAAACACGGACAATCTTAGTCTAGTCAATTTTTGTATGAAGGACTTGGTTCCACCACTGTGAAATTATGATAGTTTCCTTCCCATCTCCTTGGTAAGTGTCCCAGCAAGCAGCTTTAAGCTTTATATAACTTAGTTTCTCTGCTACGGTAGTCTAGTTCCTTACTCGAGTAAGACATATATTGGCCCCGTTTGTGGAGGTACCACTATAGATCCTCCCAGTTCATTCCCTAGTGCTATTAGACTTGTTAGGCTACTTGTTCGGAGCTCCCGAAAGCCTCAAGGTATGTAGCACACATGCTTGACAGCTGGAAATGTGTAAAATGCGCAAATTCAGGTGTACTTGATTACATGGCTTATCAACGGGCACCCCTGGCATTGTGTCCTGGAGCATTCTTGCCTCCCAAGTGACGACCCATTGCAAGCTGCAGACAGGATGGGGGGAAGGTGGAAAGAGTCAAAGGACGGGTATGCACTGTGCGCATGCTCTGATTATCTGATTATCCATCATACTTAGACCGAATTGAGACTAAAGTTGATGCTGGGAACGCATCAGGCTGAATTGAGACTAAAATTGATGCTGGGAAGTCATCAAGGCCGAATTGAGACTAAAGTTGATGCTGGGAAAGCATAGTCCGAATTGGGCCTAAATAGTCCAAATTGGGCACTAAATTTATTCCGGACACCGCACGACGGCGGAGATTGGTTTCCGATTTCCGTTGTCAGAATTCGGAACGTAACTCAAGGGCAGATGATATGATTGGCAGAGGGGTGACAAACTATTTATAATCCTGGATCACTTCGTGAGCCCCTCGAAGTGAGCCGTCCGTTTCTGTACTTGAGTTAATTGTTAATTGACTCCAAATTGATGCATTCAAATACCCAATAGGACAGAGTAGGAGTGGATTCGATGACCGCATTATATCCAACAGCCCGGTAATTTTCTGGACATCGGAATCGGAGATGAAACAAATATGCAACTGTACAAACCACTGCTGATGAACAGATACACAGCACTCCTCTTCCCTTCTCGGTTTGTCAGAAATTTGATCTTTCCCTTACAAGATGATCGGCTTACACGGCCTTGTGATGCCATCATAAGATGCCCACGCCTCTCACAAAAATCTTGTGAGGTGGCACAAATCTTGGAGGGCCTTACCGGTCCTTGTAAGGCATCCACACCAGGTGTTATTATAAAAAATCCTGGAATCTTGGCCATTTTCGGTCCTCTTGGACCGCCTTATAAAATCAAATCCTCTTACGGCCTTATAAGGCCTTAAAGCCCCTTATAGCAAAATGACAAATTTCTGACATTGTCTTCCTATACTTAAGGCCCTCCGGGCATGTCCTGCTACCTCGTGCCCGAATCGGGTCGTTTAAAGAGCCAAACAACCCGAGGAAAAAACAACAACTGCATGCAAGGGGTCACGGAAAGCTGAATACCGGATATGGACCCCCCCGTCCGCACGTGATGTAATTCCGGGGTCCTCACATCGTCTACCCTTTGGGAAAGCTTGCTGGTGCACCTTCTTTGCCTCAGAGAATTTATGGAGGATGTCCTGATACTTTATCTCGACTATTCAAGCAAATTTAAATGAGAAATCTCAACGACATGGGTCAAACTTGGTGGCTAAAGAAATCGCGACCCAATAAGGTGAAATCAACAACAGACGTCAACAACGTGCAAAATGAGCCTTCAGTGACTCCGACTGACCCGGAACGACGCAGTAAACTTTGTGAACCTGTACCAATTGAAGAGTTTGTGATCCTCAAATTTTATCTAGGTAGCGGACTGATAAGATCTTGCTTTATAGGTGTTATCCTGATTTTCTGCCGTGTACACGCTGAAATATAGAGTTTCCTCCTCAGTTAAAAATAGTTGAAGTGCCCAAACACACACTAATGTCAATTTAAAGTCTTAGTCCAACTCTATGCTATGCCTCGGTGCAATGCCAAATGCCAGAGAAAACTCACGGACGAGACTTCCACATTTGGGAATCGGATCAGCGGACCGTGTGGTGGTGGTGGTCTCACTGGTTTACGGGGTCTTGATGGGAGGTTTTGGGTAGTTGATGCCGGAAGTCTTGACTTAGCCACCCCTTGACTGCATGTGCAACTATGCTGTAGCAAAGAAGTCCGCAAGTCAGGTTTCTGTTTCGCAATATTCAAGCTATGCCAGGATGGTAGAAGAGTGAGACAGAGGCATGAAGATATACGAGGAGGAATGGACTGTTGAATAATGAATCAAGACTGTTGATGCAGGAAGGCCGACCAAGGCCTAGAACCGGGAGTTACCGCTACGATCGAGGTTTCCCAAGGGCCCATCAAAGGCCTAGAGCCGGAAGTTACCGCTACGATCGGGGTTTGCAATTGTGATACGTAGACCTGGTACCTAAGTCGGTACCAGGAATTATTTAATCCGGTAAGGCTGTCTCATTAGAACATCATAAATGTGCCACCTGAAGGCTGTGTCGTGGCCCAGCTTCTTTCTTCTTTCCACCACGACCGATGGACGACGACTCTCCCCCGGATGCTCAGTTCAGATTGGAATCTGCCACAGTGAATCATGGATCCGCTCCGTATGTACCCATTTAGAGCTGAATCACTTGCTTTCTCACGGCATTTACTCCAGATACGGGGGCAACTTTTTCTCAAGGTCGCGAGACTTCACCATTTCGGGCACATTCACGAGCGTTACAAACAACTATAACGAAGCTGCTATGCCGCTGGGTAATACTCTTCCATTGTCAGTACAAGGACACAATGAGCCTAATTCTTGTGTAGACTTTCGTAGGATCCCATTTGGCGACATAAATTTGAAGCGCGAGATACGACTCCGCAATCAGTCAGGTCTCGTTGATAGCTACCCAGTATGGGGTTCTGTGCGGCACATGCACTCGGCCCAGATTTATGGCCACAACCCAGATATGACTGTAGCTGTGTACCAAGGTGATGGTGCGGAAGAGGTATGCTTACAGCACTGCTTTCCACATGAGCCTCATTAATTCACACAGGAATGGCGGAACGATATCGCTAAATATTCACCCCTATGGTAAAGTCTCAAACGCAGGCTGGATTTATGGATTACCAGAATATTGAATTCTAGCCATCCGAATTTTGCTCAAATTTTTTCTACTGCAAGCCGGGCTAGCATACACGCTATCGTTCTCCATGATGGTTTGGCCTTTCCCTTTAATGCAACATTGGGTTTGATTCCTCGACTAGATCTGATGCCTTTCAAGGATTTTCTGAAACTCCTTCCTGATTCACCAATCTTGACCGTGTATATTTATGGATGCTGGGTATGTACACCGATTCTCTGTTATTTCTCTGCTAATGAATGCCTCAAGGATAGGGATAAAGATGTAAGTGATATGGGTCTCTTGGTCTGGATTCTCACGTTGCTTGCAGCAAGCTGGTAACTACTTCAAGCACATGTTTGGTGGCTACCTGGTGTGTCCTCATTTATCACTCGGTGTGTGCCTTCTAGATCCATCGTTGAAGGGCAGGCATAATTCCACCTTGTGGATTCGACGCTCGACCGGTCGGCTCTGCGTGGACCTTACACCTGGTGACATTGCTGCACCTAATTGGTACACTCATGATGGGACACCATCATTTGACCACATACCACCCTTCCATGACCCGAATTTGGAGGCCATCGTGATTGATTCTCTGGAGTTAGGAGCATACCATGATGTCTGTTACTGGCACCTTGACCACTGGCAAACCTTCCTAGTATCTACACAAGCAGAGTTGCATGTGGGAGCAGCAGTGTATTTTCCCTTGGGTTCTGGGCTGGATGACTTAGTGGAGATTGCATTCTTGACCAACGCATACCCGCATATTGTCAGTTGGTCTAGCAGCAGGGCAGTTGGAGATAAAATGGAATATGGCTGGACCCGGTGAATATTTCATTCATGTCTTGACCTGAGATTCGCTAATCATGTTCAATCACCACAGCTACAACTCAGCCCAGATCTTTGGCACCACTATCTCCTCATGGATATCTCTGGACTATGATGATCAGATGGCTTGGCTTTCTCAGGCGAATCACATTTTTCATCAGCTTCAGATCAATTCATACTATGAAGACTATGGCACGTCTTTCAATATTTATCATTATCTGTTATTCATGTTGACCCAAACCAACAGCATTCATAAAAGAGATTACCTTTCAGCTTAAAATTTTGAAACCAACACAGATTCCTCTAAATGGCTACTTATTCGTCTGTCCGACCGAAGATTTACAAACTGGGTCAAGTTCTTTGCAATGGCCGGACTGTCCAACATACTGGTCACTCGATCCCTCCGGTGCCGAACGGCTCACCACGGATGAAGCGATGCATCTGGGCTTTCCTTCCATTGATCTGGAAACAGAAGTAAGGACAAGCTCATACGATGCCAGTGTCTATGCAGGATTGCGTAAATTTCACGAGGGAAAAGGATTTGACCCAGACAGCCAGGATGTTGCGTCGCATCTGGGAGAGCCACTGTATAAGCTTTCTCCTAACAAGGATGAGCCATTCGCTCATGGTGAGCCATTGTCTCATTTGTTTTATGCATGCTCATTTCACCAGTGGATGGTGAGGTCTCCGATGTTGAAACCGAGAGAGGAGGTAGTACTATGGCCACCAATGAGGATGAGGATGAAGATTGTTCTACTCCCGAGGATGGTGCGTGTAATCATCCGACTAAATTCTGTTATCTCACATCTTATATATTTATTCATTCGAGCAGTGGATGATGAGGTTTCGGATGCTGAACCCGAGAGAGAACATAGTTCCATTGAGGATGAGGATGGCGATGGTTCGGCATCCGAGTATGGTGTGTGCCCTTGCCATCCGACTACATTATGTTATCTTATATGCTTCTTCATTCGAACAGTGGACGGCGAGATTCCTGAGATGGAAGCGAAAAGCAAAGGCAGTTCTCTAGACATCGATGAAGATCAAGATCATAATGAAGTTCCTCCCGGAGGTGCGTGTAATCCACAAAACTGCCCTTGCTATTTGAGATACCAAAGTACAAATTCTAGAGTGTGCTTCTCTCAAGTCGCCAACTCATATCAAGTCAGTTCCCGAGTCTTGGAGTTGGAAAGCAATGATATTTCTCAAGTTTGGGTTGATCCTAGCCTTAAGCTTCGGATCATTGTATGACTATATGTTCTCCCTCATAGAGACATTAAGCACCTCATAAGATACCCAGGTTCAATATCTTGTTTTTTCATCTTTAATTTGGCACAATTCTGCTAGTTCATCGTTGTATATCATAACAACATTGAGCTCTTTTGAGTTCATCTTCGTGAATTTCCTCTTCCGCATGTCTCCCCAAATTTGTTTTGGAACTGGTTATGGGATATCTTGGCCAATATTAGCAGTCCTGATGTTCATTTGGCTTGAATATCGGTGTAGCGGCGCACCAGGCTCAAATGCTCGAGTGCTGGCTGGGTAAATACTCCTATCAGTGCCACAGAGGAGAATTGGAGTTGAAAGCAATAAGTGTACACATTACTCTTAAACCAACCAGGTTGAAGGGCTTACATTTAAATCAACAAATGTGTCAAAATTGTATAGCTAGTTTCAATATGCTGTTGACAGACGTAGCAACGACGAGATGTCGTTCATGTACTTACTGAAATACCGTATACTTACTCGCTTTATGTAAGTCTTTCATCTGAACTCTGCACCAAGACTAAACTCGAACGGACTGGTCCCTGAGCCTCGGGTGAGTCGCAATTAGAGAATTTGCGCAACAGCCACTGGAGCCACCCAGTGGCTGGTGGCTCGAATGGCTGATGGCGTATATCCAATTTTTCTGTTCATGCCAGAATGAGACCTGATGAAGTGCAAATGTGTGCACAAGTGGAAAAACTGGCCTAGAATACAAAATTCTGGGAAATGTGTTATTTTAGACTGAAATCAGTTCTGTTCGGGTGCCTCTACTTGAGTCTTAGTATTTACAAACTAGTTGCTACCCGTGAATAAATCCACGGGCTGATATCAGTTGTGCGCCCAGACACTTCGTGCATTCTCATTCTTTTCTCAGAAGCTCTCTGCTTTGTTGATGAGGGCTGTTTCCCAGGAAGCAAAGGCGATTTCATAGTAAACATTATCTTTTCCTTGCTGGTCAAGTTTGTTTTCCCAGCGCAGGTTGTTTCCCAGTCAAGGATGTTTCTCAGTAAAATGCTGTTTACTCAGTAACATAATGAAGGTTGTTTCCCTCAGCTCACAGAGAATTTTTTTACCAAGCCTAGACCGTGACTCTTGGTCTAGTTTCAACCAAGTCTGTTGCGCGGCAGCTCGCGTGACCGCAGTGGGAGGTTGATTCAGCACTTATTACATAGCCTGAGGTGCTCGGTGCCCATGAATAAACTCACTGGTTGTATGTTAGTTGCATTTGTCCCACAGACATTCCCATTATTTCTCCCTGTCCAGTTACAGTTGTGTTCCCAGTAAAGGTTGTTTCATGGTAAATGCTCCTACCCATCAAATACAAGTTGTTGGATGTCACAGTAAACATGTTTGCTCACCCAAGGTTGTTACACAGTAAAGGTTGTCTTTTTCACGGCAAATGCTCCTACCCAGCAAAGGTTGTTGCATGTCACAGTAAATATGTTTGCCAGCCAAGGTTGTTACACAGTAATGGTTGTCTCCCAGTAAAAGTTGTGCTACAATAAACCTTGCGTATTGTCACATGTCCGAGATGCCCGGGCTTGGGCCTGGGCGCTCAATGGGCGCTCGGTGCTGCCGGCGAGAACGGGAAAAACGGAACACGTCGGAAATGACCGTGAGTATGGAAGATCAATGGAAACTTCTGTATGTCCGCCATTCTATTATATTATAGATGAGTGTATTCAATTGAAAATATTATCAGTTGTCCCAGCCATTCGAACCACTGGAGCCACTCGTGCGCACGCCAAAACAGCCACTGAGTGGCTCCAGTGGCTGTTGCGCAAACTCTCTATTTTCCTTTCTCCGAGTTCAATAACTCGTTTGGATGTTGCTTCCTGCTATAAGGTTAACCTGGTTCCTGCCGTTGTTACTTTCCTTCCTTGCCTGCTATCATGCTAACTCACGAGTCACGACATGTTTCCAGATTATGTTTCGCACCATTCGCGCGCAGCTGCTAATCGGTGAGTGTAGTACCGTAATCGGACTTTATAATGACGTCCCTCACCCTCATTAGATGACGCCGAGAGTGTGCCTACAGAAATAAAATACATCAGGTCAGTCTGATTCTAGGTTCGGAACAAGCCGCCTTCTCATCACATGATGCACGTGCTTCGCAGGGCAATCTGAGAAGGGGCTTGTGCCAAGATGTAAAAAAAGGGCAATGTGTTCTGCGCGCTCTGCCGCTTCAGCAACGGGCTAAATTTCTTTGACCCCGGTGAATAATCTGTACATTAGAAGCACACAAATCATATGGTCAATTCAGAATTTCAATAGCGTGGCCTGGGACTCCCGAAATGGGGGTGTAACTTGTGCTTCTCACGAGATCAGTGGAAATACAATTGCCGCTCTCTACTGATGTTTAGGGCCCGAATAAAAAACCTGAGCAAGCTATATCATCATAATTGGCTTGTAAACCATCAAGGTCATTTATCCCAGGTGTTCAAGTGTGAGGGCAAGGTATGTCGCTCGAAAGTGGACGAACTGAGATGTTTGACCTGCTTAGTCATTCATTGGCGAGATTTTGTTATTTGTTTCCTCCATGCCCAAATTTCTTTGGTAGTGTGTGTACAGATATATAGGCTATCAGATTTTTCTCCCATCTTTTCGATATTTTGTTGCTCTTAGTAGGGCTGTGCGCCGTGCCCGTCGTGGCCCGTCGTGCCGGTTCTACGGGTTCCGTGCGACGGGTAGCCGACCCGTTCCGTCAGGCTCTTCGACTGCATTTTTGACGGCCGTGCCCGCCAAAAACGGCCGTCAACGGGTCGACGGGTCCGGAAAACATGCCATGCACGGTCAGATGCGATGTATAAGCCTTTCGCATGGCATGTTTCATGCACAGGTAAGCCCAATACACAGTTTAGGCCACAATTTATGAACTTACTCAGTAGTTTTAATTGTTGAAATGACGGCCGTCGCGTGACGGACCGTTCCCGTCCAGGCCCCGTCGACGGAACGGCGCGCAGCCCTAGCTCTTAGTACGGTAAGCCCAGAGGATAGAATCACGGTTGTCACACCTGGTGTCACATCTGGCCAAAGCGAACAAATCATGTTTCCTGCCTAAACTAATTAGTTCTCTGGATAGAAATTGCTGGAGAAGCTGTTCTGAATCGCATTCTGAATTGATAGAGCCTATAAAGTCACCATAATTCCGAAATAATCTTGATTGTTTGATCAGAACTGAAAATGCAACTTCCTGTTCAAAACCCAGGTGTAGCACAAAAGCAATACAGTAGTTCATACATATAAGTTTACAGATATGTGGAATGGCATCTAAGGAACATATTATCAGCATTAACCATAGAAATATGGACAGAAATGAGACAGAGAATCTGTTTTGAACACATAGTCCTTTTTTGGCAGTTTGTCCCAAGCCTCTCTCCGAGAATCGCCGGCTTGCCGGCGCGGAGACAGGCTTGCTCCAAACCTAGTCTGATTCAACCTACACTTCCGCATGTATGTACTGACTCGCATTGTTTCTGTCTCTTCGAACGTGAGAATATCTTCCAGAGATAGAGTCTCGCTGCCTTCCGAAATCTAAAATGTCGCAGGAAGTCCCATCCGACTTTTCATGCCTTCTCGTGCTCAATTCAACCACAGAGTCTATACGAGAAGAATGGGAGTGGGACTCGCTTATTTGGGTGTCGCGAAGGCAACGGTAAGCGAGTCCCATTATCGAACCAAACAAACCACAAGATAAAGAGGCGCGCCGAGTCTGCCATCACATCGGCTGATTATTGGCACCATCTGCCGGTGCGCAAGATTTTAATATTTTTCCGTGCAAAACATTTTTTGAAGGGACATCTTACGCGGGGGGAGACCCCCGTGGAGCCTCCCTGTCTCTCGCTGCGGGGCCCACTGCGTGGAGCTTCCGCTCGCCGCGGGGGCCCACTGTGTGGGGCTAGTTTTATTTTATTTTTATTTTTCGCTTTTTACTCGTTTTTCGGTGACGTCTTACACGGGTGCAGACCCCCCTTGATGCTTGCCACGGGGCCCACTGCGTGGTGCTTGTGCCTTCGGCGCCTGTCCATCGGGGCTTCACGGGACATTGATGGGGTTGATGACTGAATCTCAGTCCGCTGGGTCGAGTCCCATTGATGGGAAGCTGATAATGGGACTCGGTGTTCGGCCCTGTTCTACACGAGAATAGCTGAGTCCCACTCCCATTCTTCTCGTTGATACTCTCAACCACATCTCGGAGATCGAACCCACACCGGAAAGTGTGGCATCAGATGTCACGCTTTCCGGTACGCTGGGGGAATAGCTTCCTCCAGACCCCTCCCTTCGCTGCGCAGCCCTTTCTGCTGGTGCGGGGCCTTTTCGCTGACCCTGACCTTTTTTTCTCTGTAGTTGTATGCAAAAATGTTGATCTTTGAGTCTTTTCTAAGCTGTGGTGTGTTGCGGGCGCCGGCCCGGACGGCTGGGGTTTTCTGCCCCAGACCCCGACCGCTGCGCGGGGCCCACTGCGTGGGACTTGCGCTTGCCGCGAGGCCCACTGTAAGTATTTAGCCTCTAAATCTTGTTGCACTTTCTCCTCCCGCTCCCTTCTCGAAGTCAACAGTGTCAGTCACGTCCGAGCGCTTCGGCATCGCGCGCCGAGATGCCTAGGGATTCCGCGGTGTCAATCCGAACGGCTGCCGTCATCCGTGTCTTTCTCTCTCGTTCTCCCTTTCCACAATAGGGTCGTTCACAGTAGCCCTTTTTCCGCTCCTTTTCCCTTCCCTTTTTTCTTCCTTTTTGGTATTCCCATCGTTTTTTGCCCGGTTTTTTTTCCCTTTTCAGTCTAGCTATGTAAAAAGGTGTGAAAAGGGAAAAGAAACCATGTATCAGTGCAAAACCCACGGAAAACCAGAGAAAAAGGAGGTGAAAAAGGGAAGAAAAAAGGACTACTGTGAAACCCCCCACGCGAACTCCCTTTTTCCGCCCTTTTTGCTTCCCTTTTTTGATCTTGTAACAGATACGACGACTCTGGGGCTCAACTGCTTTCTGGAGGTACCTTACATGTACAAACATGTATGGTCCCAATAGGGTCGTTCACGGTAGCCCTTTTCTGCTCCTTTTTCACTCCCTTTTTGTTTCCCTTTTTTATGCCCAAAGTTTTGTTCTCTTGATTGTTCCCTTCAAGTTTTCATGCTCTCAGATCTACGTTATGAAGTCAACAAATGTACGTTTCCACAGGTCACATCGGATCGATAACGGATGTCCGGAGCGACGGGCCGTCGGCGTGTGTTGGACGTTGAAATAGATTGAATTTACTAATATGAGGATTATGCACAAGAGATAGAAGGTCTAATAAGCACTCTGAAATGAAAAAGGGATCGAAAAAGGATCGAAAAAAGGAGCCGCGGTCGGGGGGTTTCACAGTAGCCCTTTTTCCTTCCCTTTTTGGCCTCCTTTTTCACTCAATTTCCGTTTTTTTTGGACTTAGGGTTGTTTTTTTTTCCCTTTTCAAACCTTTTTACATGCAAAAGTTGAAAAGGGAAAAAAAATCTCGGCAGAAAACGAAGCATACCTGAGAAGTGAGAAAAAAGGGAGGGAAAAAGGAGCGGAAAAAGGGCTACTGTGAATGACCCTAATGTCTGTTGACTCCCACTGGCTATTCTTCTCCATCCAACCTCTTCGCACTCAATGCTAACTTCATTGTCTCGGAATTAGGTCTGGCCTCGGAGCAAGGATGCTGCCTCTGGTGTCCTCTTGTGGTGTCCCCAGTAGAAGGAGTGGACGAACTCAGGCCGTCTCGGCATTAGCAGTGACTTCGGAAGTTTCCGATTACCGATGTCAATCTTTTTCTCGTACGGCGACGATACGTGTTCCTCATGAGCCACGTCAACATCCTCAATTGCCATCCCCAGCTGGCGCCAGATATCTTCAAGATTCTTTCAAATGCGTTAACTAGCGCCGAACAGAAGATCGTGGTTCTGGAATGCAAGCTGCAAAACCAGGTGGGTGACCGGCGACTCGGCGAGGCGATCTTTTCTACCACCGGAACACCGTGGGAAGTGATTACAGTCAGGATGATTGACACATCACTCCGATCACTATTTTGTCACTCGGCCCGAGTGTGTCGGACATGAGTGTTCTTTCGACCCACTCAGGCTGAGTGACCAGGATACACTTGAGTGAAATACACTTGTTGTGAGTGAGTTTTGAATAATTTATTAACTGCCCTCCCTCGTCCTCTGCGGTCATTTTGCAACATCAGACATCAATTGAAAGGTGTTGTTTGGATCGGAGGCTCATGCCCGCGGATCAAAAGCTTTTTCTTCCGCTCGCTTGCTTCGTTGTTGACCACTCGCTTATAGTCTCGCACAACGATCGCCAGTCCCAACGCATTCTCATCATCGATACTCCTGTCAATCCACTTCTCCCTTCACACGCCCCTTTCCGAGTCTCAAGTCCCGTTTTAGTACCGACCTTCAAGTTTTTGAATCGTCCTCTCCCCCTCTTGCCGATATTTTCGTCATTTCAATGGGTAGAACCAAAAAAGAGTCGACCAACTTCAAGATATGCCACTGTAAACCGACCTGCGGAAAGCTAAGAAGTGCGCGTACACGGCGAGACCATTACCTCTAGTGATGTCGCGGGCTCGGCCCAGGCCCGCAAGCCGAGCCGAGCCGGGCCCGGGCTTGGTCAAGCCGAGCCGAGCCCGACACAGGGCTTTGGAGGGCCCAGGGCTCGGGCTTGAGGAATGCCAGGCCTGCCAGGCCTGGCAAGCCCGGGCCTAGATCTATATCTATATCTTCGGAGCGAACTTGCCCTCAAGGCCCCTTCTAGGGTATGGCTGTATACACAGCAATAAAATACCTTCTCGATGCCGGGACTCGGAAGGCGGGGGTAAGCCTATCGCCGGGTTCGGCTTTGACTACTAATTTATCTCGGCTGTCAGTCGGCATAAATATAGTCCCGGCATTATTGTTGACATCGTCGCCAACGATCGTACTGTCTATGGAAGGAATTGGCCTGAGCAAACAACCAACTAAGACATTCACAGACATAATTTACACTGGCATAATAGGGTGTTTCAAAGTTAGATTTTCAGGTCTGATTTGTGCTCCAACTTTGACGCCAACTTTGCATGACGTTCGAAAGCAAAATCGGTCGGAACTGGAAGTTGGATGTCGAATCTGACTGACTGACTGACTGACTGAATTTCTATTGCTATTGTACCTGGCTAAAGAATAGCTACGCGACAGTACTCCTACCAAGGTAGGAATGGGGGGAGAGGTAAAGTACGGGGGATATGAGGTACGTGTATAAGTATACGAGTGATACGAATCGGGCATAAGAGACTTGACATCCAACTTTGACCCCTTGAACTTTCGCTCCGACTTGATGCCAAACTTCGGCTAATGGGCGTTGATCATATCAATCTCATTCCTGACGACGCCAACTTGGAAGAAAAAGTGGCTGGGGTGTTTCACGAACAAGGTTCCAACTTGTGCCTCAACTTTACCCAAGTTGAAGCAAAGTTGAGGTCAAAGTTGGGGCTAAGTTGGACCCAAAACTCTATGAAAGACCCTAATGTTTTTTTCTTTGGCTATGTACAAGCCCTTGGGCCCAGGCTCAGGGCTTCAGGCCCTGCACCCAGGGCTCGGGCTCGGGCCTCGAGAATTTGAAGCCCGAGCCTTGTCAAGCCGAGCCCGAGCCCGGGCATTCAGGCCGAGCCGGGCCCGCGACATCACTAATTACCTCCGCGTCCCGCGCGAGTCCATCAGACCCTCCGTCTCCCCTCCACCACAACCGAATTCTGATGTCGACATGGACGATGAGGACACCCCACTGCCTTTCCCTCCAGTCGGAGATGATCTCGACTCTTCAGTTGCTTATTTGAGCCCGCCCACTTCTGTCGAGTCGGATTGGGATTACGAACTATCTGCCTCGGAAGATGAGCCCCCAGTGCTCGGAAATCTGGAAAGCTCTGTGGATGCTGATCTATTTTCCGACTCCGCCTCTGCTACAACCGCTTCCATCGATACCATCCCAGCTCTTCCGACTGATAATGCTCTTGACCCATGGAGGGGCTTCGACGAGTTCCAGGATCGGGACGAGCCTCTGTCCTTGGAAGAAATGGTACAAAAACTCGATGATATGGTTGGACCAGAAGAGGAGGCTGAAATATGGGATGCCAGTGAGTTTAGTAATTCGTCGTCTCCTCACTATTCGGGCTTACCATGCTGACAGGGAACGAAATTTTGACCGAGAAGGATCGGGATAATATTCGAGCATTCAAACTGAAGATGGTGTCGAAGATGCCACGCGCCGCCTACAATCAAATGGTCTATTCGTTCCAGCACAAGATGGAGCTCAGTTCGCAGTGGGTGATGCTTCATCGCGTCGCTATCTTGTCACAGATTGAGCCCGTCTGGTATCACTGCTGTCTCAATTCTTGCGCAGCCTACACCGGCCCGTTTTCCCACCTCTCTGACTGTCCTTATTGCGACGAACCACGCCTAAGCGCGACAGGGAAACCGAGGCGATTGTTTGGCTACCTCCCAATCATCCCGCGACTTCAAGGCTTGTTCCAGAATCCGAAATCGATCCAGCAGCTGCTCTATCGCTTCAATTACATTCATTTCCCTGATACCATCTCCGACGTCTTCGACGGCGAGCACTACCGCAATCTCTGCACGAAAAATGTTGTCGTCGATGGCGAGACCCTCCCCCACAAGTACTTCTCCGGGAAATACGACATGTGTCTCGGAATTTGCACCGATTCATATCTCTTATTCAAGCGCAACCGTGGCGGCCCATCGGCAACCCCGCTCTTGGTGCAGAACTATTGTATAAAACCCGAAGTGCGCACTCACCTCGATGGGCCGGGTTTGATGTCGCTCGGCCTCATTCCTGGGCCACACCCTCCCAAAGATATGCACAGCTTTCTCATCCCTTACGACGAAGAATGCGTTCAATTGGCTTTGGGCGTTCCCACGTTCAATGCCCTGGAGCGCGATTTCTTCCAGCTTCGAGGATATAATCTCTTCGAAATGGGTGATATTATAGCTATCGAGAAGTCTCCCAACATCAAGGGCCACAATGGCTTCGCCCCGTGTAGATCATGCGACATTAAAGGTGTCCGCAATGTTACCGGTGGGGAGAAGATCTACTATGTACCGCTAACATGGCCAGATGGGCGCTCTTGGGATCCCGAGAACCTACCAATGCGCTCACCGGAGAAAATTTCCGACGTGATTCAAAAGCTCGACAACTGCACTACTGCAAAAGCCCGCGACGACCTTACTAAATTTCACGGGATCAAAGGCTTGCCGGCGTTGCGGCGGGTCGGTTCTCTGAACTACGGACGGTCGGCACCATGGGAGTTCATGCATCTGATCATAGAGGGGAACATCCAGAACCTCGTCAGGCTTTGGAGCGGTCGATACAAGGGTCTGGATGTGGGCACCGGGGATTACGAGATCCCGGACACCACTTGGGATGAGATCTGGCGGGAAACTGCCGCTGCCGTGCAGCATTTGCCTGCGGACTTTGTTCGTGTGCTGGGCGATAATCCCGCTCTTTACAGCGCTGAAGCGTGGTGTTTTTGGTTTGTTTATCTTGCCCCCATCCTTCTACAGGGACGATTCTCCGATCCCAAATACTATAAACACGCGGTCGACTTCTCAGATATCATCAAATTCTGTCTGCGATTCACGTCCACCCATGCCCAGATCCACAAATTTCGGCAAGACATAATCAGCTGGGTGTCCAAATACGAGGAGTGAGTTCCTTCAATGGATATTATGATCCCGTTTTTATACCGTACCAGATTTTATTACCAGTACTCGGAGGATCGATTATGTACATGCCCGCTCATCGTCCATGGTCTCTTACACATCCCCGACGACATACTTTTCTGTGGCCCTTCCTGGACTACCTGGTCTTTTTGGATGGAAAGATACTGCGGTGTTCTTCAATCTGGCCTTCGCTCTCGCCGCTTCCCGTGGGCGAACCTTAACAAGATCATCCTCCACCGAGCCTATCTGGAGCAGCTCGGAGAGAGGTATGACCTGGAGGATGAGCTTTCGAGCCCCTCCAAACCGAAGAATTCTCTTTCTAGTGGTGAATATACTTACGATGAGTGTGAGTCTGTCCAATCTTTATTTACATGAGGTTTGATGTCCTGGTAGATCCACAAGCCATCTTACGACTGCCGTACAAGAAAAACTATATGCCTGATGAAGATACTCGCAAGAAAGCCGCTTAGTACTTTGCAGATATCTTAGGCCAGCGCCAGAAGGACATTCTTCCACTTCTTCCTGAGGTTATGCCGAGTTTTGGCAAGCTCCGCATTGTCGATGGGGATTCTATTCGAACCGCGTCGGCATGCGGAGACGGATCTGTGGCGGAGCGAGACATGTCTTTCATCCGCGTGAGTCGTAAATCCACAGTTCAAAACTTTGTGTTGAGCAACCCTGCAGTACGAGATTCAAACACGACGAGTTGTGGCCGAACCCTGGCAATCAAAAATCTTCTACGGACGGCTTGAACGAGTTCTGGTCTGTAACTTTCCCAAGAAAGCAGTTCTTGGATCGCTCTCCACCAAGAAACGCCTCATGGCCGTCATCACTCCCTGTAGGAATACTCAGGGCAAGGATACCTCCCTTGAAATGACGACTTATCGTGGCATGGGATCGGTAATCGTTGTTGATCTTCAGTGTGTAGTGGCGGTAATTGGTCGGGTGGAGACAAGGGGTTCCTGGAAGATAGTTGATCGAACAGGAGGATTGATCCATCCCGAGTTTGTGCAGAGCGAAGGTGTCGACGACGACGATGTAGATTTAGGAGACTAATTTAGACTCCTGCGCCATTTTATTTGAGGGACACTGGTCCCTTCTTAATGTTCCGGTCGGTCTGGCATTCCCGCTTTTTGACCCTCACCTCATCCAACAGCCACCCCGGATGGGTTCGAAGCGAAAGAACGGGCATTGCCGCTGACATCAGCACACGTGATTGCGTCTTCGCTTCGCTTTCCCCTCCACCATGCCCTCGAGAGCACATAGAGATGCTGCTGAGCAGAACCATATTCTACTTCAAAAGCTCAAGAAAGCAGAAGCGAAAATTGGTGTGTTCAGATGATACATAGTCCACCGGCAGTGGGCACCACACTTACTCGCTGTTATTTCCTTCCAGAAAAATTAGAACGCCGCGAGGTGGCATGACAAGCCGGGAAACCCGCAAACCTTATTCCTAGACCCAAAGGCCAGCCCGGAAGGAGCTCTGGTTATAATCTACAGGACGCAATGGAGCTCAGTGATGACTCCGAGCACTACTGCCGACTCTATGTGAGCCCCCGCTTTTGAAGCTGAATACCAAGTTCTTACCCATTTCTTTGCAGCGTATTGTGAAGGATGTTGTACATCAGCTTCTACCGGTCACCAAAACAATCTCTCAGCAAGACAAAACCAGAGTTGACGCGACGATAGTTAAAGTGTGTAACCCACTTCGTATTTCATAGAAACCTTTCGTTTAACTGCCTATTGGACAGATTGCCAAACTCGCACCATACTTCGCTCGATTCGCTGGTTACTGGCCTGCTCACGACATGATCCGCACGTACCTGTTGAACATGCAAACCCGCCGCAACAAAGATCTCGAGCTGGAAAAGAAGTGGATGGAGGGTGAATTGGGCGAGAATGATGAAGCAGAAGGTGCCGACGCTGGCACTGAAACCCTGGAAATGGACGGTGAAGACCTCGAAATGGACGACATGGAGGAGGAGGAAGACGAGGCCAACGACTTCGCTGATTATCCCCCCCCTGGTGCACTGAAGAAACGAAAAGTGTCTTTCCGAGTCGAGTCCGATGATGACGACGAAGCTGAGGGGATTCTGGTGAGTATTTATATGCATTTAAATTCACGACCAAACCCTGATGTCTTGGACTAAGGCGAAGAAAAACGACGCCAAGCAAGCGGTGGGTCATTATATGCGCCTAAATCTATCCCTTACTTCCTGTTTTCAGAGTAAGAAAGCGGGTAAAGCCGTCCAACCACCAAGAGCGACCCTCACGGCCCAGGTTAGTGGATATATGCGCCCAAAATCGATCACTCACTTCGAATTATTAGACTGGAAAACAGAAGAAAACCGAACAGCCCCTCAAATCGGCTTTACCAACAGCAGTAAGTGGAGATATGGTTGAAAATCCACCACTGATTGCATTCTTAGACGAACCCAAAGAAGCGAAAAATTGCAGAACCACCGGCCGAAGAGCCGGCTGCAAAGAAGGTGCATCTCTCCTTCTCTGTTTCTTTACTCTCTCTATTTCCCGGCGCGATCACATTTGACATCACTGTAGGTCAAGAATACGAAGCCAGTGCCCCCATCTCCACCGCAGAAATCGCTAAAACCAGAACCACGTCAGCGGAAGCAAAGCTCGAAGCCGCCCTCTCTGGTATGGGCCAATCTTCCAAACGTCTGCCCTACTGCGACGACCCTCTCCCCGAGACTCGGAACGAACGAATACTGTCTTTGTTTGTCAAGCGCCAAGGTCTTATCAGCGAAGTTGGCTCTCGCGGCCCGGGCGTTTCCTTTACCGAGTTACAAATCTGCGCCGCAATTACTCAAGAAAAGCATCGCGAGAAATATATCGAGCTCGGCAAACAGAACCAGTGGCCTCAAATCATTGACTACAACTGTTCCAGCACGTATCCTCAAACTGAAAGACTCTCTGCTCAAGATGATTCAAGACCCAGACGTCTTGCAAACCTCGTTTATCTGGAATGACTTTATCAGCCGTATAGGCTCACGGATTTTCAAATTCGCCAGCTCCGCATCCAAACTCGCATTTACCGATGCTTTGTATGGACGTCGATGCGGGTAGTAAGTCGCACTTTCCAACTGTTGCGCCATGAATTCAATTTTCTATCCAGTTATGGGCCGAAAGGCGAATTCTTGATCAATTCTACGCTCCTGCGTATACTTTCAAATGAAGAGGAAGCTCTAAGCTACAAATTATACGACACCCTATCCACCATTATCGACGAGGCCCCCGATAGTTTCGACGAGTACGACGACACCTCTAACCTTATACCACTCAAGGATTTCGTGGCCTTTATTCTTACCCCATTTACCGCCGCCCTATTGATCGCTGAAGACCGCAACATTAGCCTAGAAGATGCTACCGACGTGCAGGACGCGAGTAATAACTTTGGTGACATGATGCAGCCCGACGACGACGATCTTACCATCGAAGATCTCCATCGAAAGAACATCAGAGCAAAGCTAACAATCCCTTTTTCTCCCAACCACCCCGCTACCGCAAGCCCGCATTCTTGGTTAGTTTTTGCCGTTACTTTGAATGATTCTCTCCCACTTTTCAGGGCCTTCAGATCGAGACAAAGCCATTCGAAATCGAGAGCAAGCAAGAAGTGGTCCGTTGAATATTCTTATTGTACCCAATACTATCTTATACCTTTCCAGAACTCGAAGTCGCAGCTCAAGGAGTCGAAACCTAAGCCCAAAGGCACAGGCAAGGTAAGGTCAAGCATGTTTTTCTCACCGTGCTGGGCATTGAATGCTGTTCAGCCCAAGGCAAAACCGAAGGGCCTTCTTTCGCTTGATGATTTTCCGGAGGTAATATTGCACAAATTTACGATTGGTTGCCAACTAAATGGTGCTAGCCGGCTCCGAAACCGAAAAATACCAATGGGAAGAACAAACCTGCGGGCAAGGCGAAGGTAAATTCGAAATATTGTGTCAGTCGCTGCTTACCTGAGGGATGGCTAGATACCCAAGAAGGGTCCTTCGCAAGATAACAATGTGTCGACTGCTGGGGGATACGGAACGCGCTCTAAGTCGAAGATGAAGTCCGAGTCGGAGTAGAGTTGGCTATTAGTACTGGTTCTGTGTGATTTTCTTTCTGCTCTTCCGTGGTCTAAATAATTATTTCGTCTGTAATGGACCCTTTTAATCTTATCTACAATTGCGCTGTACTGGCTTGAGTGCGGGTGGCAAGCAGGGGGTCGACTTTGTGCGACATAACGTGCCATGGGAATGTGTCACGTGGTCGCTTCCTCTTAGACTCTCACCACCATCTTCGCGTTCCCAGTGCTTCCTCCCGTCACATTTCTCTCTCTTTCGGTCCTCATGCTATCGATAGACTCCTCTCGAGGCCTCCTGCGACTTTTTCCCTCCAATTCGAGTCCAATTCGACCAATCAACGCGTGAAAATGGAATATTTCGTCAATTCCCCAACAAGGACGCGTGGTCCTTCTCTGTGGGCCAGGACTCCTTTCTATTGGACCCCAATATACTGTACGTCATCTAGTGTGCCCCATCCAACCCTTTTTTCCTTTCTGCTGGCCGAGATTTGACTCACACGGTCGGCGGATTGGGGAAACATCGGTTGGGGTCTCTTGACCTCTTGTTTCCACTCTATATACCCTCTCTAGATGCTCCTGTCGAATGTGCACCGCCTTTTTAGCTGAGATGGCTTGCGCATATCCCCCGCTTTGTCACTCCCACACTGCTGTCGCACAAGGACCTCGTGTTACTCCAGCGGTGCATCTTTCCCCTCAAATACAGTACCTTATCACTGAAGAAGCTCCAATCAGGTGTGTGCACCGAGTCTGGGGGAGTATCTTACTGATGTCGCACCTTCCAAATCCTCTGGCTCGACTGCGCGGAGTGTATGCGTGGGATCCACCTCGGCATGTACTACGAGCCGTAAGGTATACACCTGAGGAAATGAGCGTAAGTGGGCGTACGTGACGGAGAGCCTACGGGAGGGCGAGGACGCCATGATAGGTGCGGAGGGCAACTTCCGCGGGAGCACCCACGGCGTTATTAGGTCCGTATTACGCCCTTTCCGCCTGAACCATACGCTCATTGACGCCAACAACCCCCTTGGTCGACTGAGCTCCGCGTGCCGGTCGACGATAAGCTCACTGCGTTCTCGGATACATTTGCTGAGGTATTCCACTACGCCGTCCGCGCGCTGAACCCACCGCTTGTGCAGACCAGGCTGGGTGTGGGCTACTCAACGCCCTCGTAATCGACGAGGCGAGCACATCGGAGTCTGGTATGGTCGACCCTCTGCATCCTCGCGAAGCCCCCATGTCGGAACGTGTGTTCTCTCCCTCGCCGGGCTCTCTTTTAGATGCTGATATGCGCCTCAGATGTTCACCTCTCAGGAGAAACTCCCCCGGGCGTGCAAAATAGTCGATCTCACGGACAACGTATGCTGCGTCTGCGTGGTGCTCTCGCCCTAGTTATTGATGGCCTTTACAGCTCGAGGAGATCCGGGAGATCCGGGCGAGGTGCCGAGCGAGCACGGGCACAGGGACGTGCTGACAAACTGACGAACTGACGAACCAAGCCCTCAGTGCACAGCGGTCAGTTCCTTTGCATCGGACGGGTCTGTTTGGATCTAACAGAACTCGCGCAGTTGAGCTACAACCGTCGTTGCCTCGAGGTCGTCTTCCAGCAACTCGAAGACGGCATTCGCGTGTTCGGCGCGGGGGTAGTAGATTAACCAGCTACGTGTGGTCGGTCTGTTCTCGCATTCTCCCATAGCTGAAACACTTCGAGGTGCGCGCAACCGTGTTGGGTGGAAATTATCTGGAATTAAGTACATGTCGCTCACGGCGGGCGTACCAATGTGTTCGCGCACGGCGCCGCCGACGACGACTACTCGGGCGCCGGGAATGGCGGTGATGAAAGGCGTCGAGCGGAGTGCGACGTCGGGAGGTACGTAGACGCTTACGGAGGAGGTGCGTTGCTACTACTGCTAATCTTTTCAGTATCTTGCGTTTCTTTCTCACCCACTTACGCGCCGTGATCCGCTTCTGAAAAGTCGTGTAGACTCTTTTCGAATTCTACCGAGGACAGTAAGTTGGCGAGAGGATCCTATCTTCTGATCCTCTTCCTCGTATCACCTTGCCGAGCCGATACTGACATACCCTTTAGGAATGTAAATGAATGGCTCGCGGCGCATCGCATTCCCGGTGGCCAATCTCGAAGCGATTGCGGTAAGCTGTCCACCCCTTCTACTTATATCATTCTTTAAAGGCTGACCGAGTCTTCACATATCTCTGACTTCATCCGGATCGACTTCGCGAATACTTTGATAGTACGTGCTAAGACTCAACTCTTTCTGAGCCGTCAAATATTAATCGACATTGTGTATGAAATTCCGCTGATGGGTGCCCCTTGCGAGTACGTCTCTTCTTGATGTCAGCCGCATGGTCTCATCTTGATTTTCTTTGTTCGAACATTTCGGGTTCTTCCCGGACGATCTTGCATTTTTTCAGGCACGGTATATCTATGTTCTACTTGACTCACTTTGCCATGCTAACTTTGATTAGTCTGCAGAATCTATTATCTAATGTGTATGGTGAGTGATTGGTATTTTCTTCGTGATTCCTACCTCAATTCGGGGAACTTGATCACAGTATGCGGTGGCGGTCTTGCCCAGATACCAAGTCATGTATTTTGTACCAATAATATATTTATTTTAAACCCTCAACTTGAGTGAAAATGCAATCAACCTGATTGAAAGGTACAATCGACCTGATTGACTGGATGCGCTCAGGTCGAGTGTACCAGACACTCAACCCGAGTGTGATTTCTGCCAAAAGTCAATCAGCCTGAGTGTGATGTTACAGTCAGGCTGATTGACCCACACACTCGACCTGAGTGTTCCGATACACTCGGGTTGAGTGTTTCGATACACTCAGGCCCAAGAGGTGGGCGTGCCGAAGACCCGTGATATCAACCTCCGAAGTCTGGATGGTGGCTGTACCCCCCACCACCACCACCCCGTCGTGACCGCTTGATCGGACCGACCGGCTGCGGACCGGTGACCGCACCCACTTTGGGCCGACTGCGCTGGCAAGTGCGCTATCTTTTCGTCTACTAGGCTCTAGCCTTCGCCTTGGCTTATGCCCAGCTTCCCAGATATAAAGCAGAAATGACTCAATACACAAGGACTAAAGCTAGGAAGAAGATGTAGAAGGTGGATGTCGATGAATCCGGCTGGGAATGAAATGCTGTTGAAAGCCATTGGTGTCTGGGAGTGACTGGAAGGGATTATCGAGTAGAGTAAGAGGCAGTTCATTCACAGGCGAAAGGATGAGAGAAATCGCGAGCCTGCACGTAGCAAGAAATCGGCGAATGCTTCGAGACGCGTTGTTTGTGATGCACAAACATCGCATGTCCGGTCCGAACCAATTATCGTGTATCTTTGTCTCTAAGCTCTCAAATATTATAAAATTTATTTAGATCGCATCGGAGGAGGCATAAATGGGTGGGTCCGTCTCCAAGATTTGTGGAAAAAACGACTGTAGAAAGAGTAAAGCCGAAGTCGAGTGAAACTCCCGCTCAAGTCTGAAACGTGACCGGATCGCATTCCGACTGACGGCCGAAAAGAGGTTGATATCCGGGATTTTTCGGCCGCCCACCTCTTGCTCAGGCCGAGTGTAATCTCTCCCCACAGTGGGAAGTCGCTCAGATTTCGGGACGCAGGCCAATGCAGCGGCTACTGTAAGCTTCAATTCAGCCACTCGGTTTTAATCTAAAACACGTGAAGGCGTTAGATATTGCTAATACTGAGTTGGCCCGCGTTCGATTTTTATACGAGCGCGAGAAAGACAAGGGATGTGATTTGCGCGCCGTAAGCGTTTTCTCCCTCTTGCTCGACTCATAACTGAATGTTTTTAGGCGCTGGAGGAGACAAAAATTCATCTCAGAAGGAAAGAGATGGCTGTCGAAGCATTTCGTGAAGGGGTAGAGGAAAAGATGCAGATATTTCGAGAGACGACTGAGGTTAGTCCCTGCTGCGAGGATGTATAGTCCATTTAACAGTGATTAGGCTCTTGTCTCTCCGGAGGCTGCTGCTAAAGTGCACGCCCTGCAAACTCAGCTCAACGGAAGAGACTCCGAGCTGGAAATGCTTCGCGATGTGAATGGATGCCTCCGTGAAGATAATGCTCGCCTTCGCAAGCGGCTTACCGGCGATAATGACTTAACTGGGCGCACTAGGTTACATGCTGGAGAATTCAAGAGCGATGTGCGCGTGTTTTCCATAATTTATCTGTCCGATACTAAGTTCCTACAGGGTTCAAACGGTGTCGCGTCACTAGATTTTGAAACCGACGAGATGGACATCGAACGGTTCTCGGCCGCACCTCCCGTGGACCAACACCCCGTCCGCACCACAGCTCCGTCAACAGATGCTCGCTGGCCTCCCAGCCTTAATGATAACCATCACACAGAGCAGCGTTCGCAAATCTCGGACGAGGACGCGCAGGAATGGTCATCACAGCTCTTCGATGCCGAGAAACCTTCAACGGAGTCTTCTGAAGCTCCTGCAAGCACATCTTGTAAAAAAACACGACGCGGGAAACGCGCGGGGCGCCATGTTCATGAACTTGAACGCATCAGGGAGGCGCGTCGCGCGGAAGCCGCTGCCGCCCAGATGGAGCCAGCTGGGGAGGCTTTGGGTGACCCGTTGGAGATGGTTGTGGAATGCGACGAGCTTTCTGATTGGTCTTAGTAGGTCGGTAATAGAACATAATTGCGATAGTTACGGCCATTTTGTAAAGGGGTAGGAGCTGAACGCGGATCTGAAGATCCCTCATCACCGTGTCCACGAGAATGCCTTTACTTTGTTCTGCTTCTGTAGCCGTTGAGTATTCAATTGAGGGACTTCATTCATGGATTCGTAGAAAGATTGACGATTTAGTACTATACATGTACATGAGATCTTGTAAATTCCGCGACTGCAAGTCGGAGCTACGGGGAAGAAATGAAGACACTAGATTTTAACGATCTGGATTGTATAGCACGTCTAGCGTAATCTCCACGGTGATTGCGGTGCACGAGGCCAGCCACGGGCATGCACGACGCGAAGATGATGAGCGATGCTGCATCCACTCCACCCGCCACCACGCACGATCTCCACTACGGACGTCCGGTTGCCACTTCTCACTCGCGCTGCTTTCCCGGATATTCAAGACGCACAGTCTCAGTCTTCCGCGCCCTCGGGTGCGATGCATATCCACGACGGCAGCTCTTGGGCCCGATACCTTGTGGTCTGCGATCCTCCGACAATCGAAGGCATCCAACGCCGAGACGAAATTTCTTCGAGTGCCCATAGTGAGTGGATGCACGAGGCCGGAACGCGTACGGGGAGGGCCCACATACGGCGTCACCCTGTGCACCCATGTCGAAGTCTTCGAGGGCTCCCTTCCGCTAACGGTGCTACGGAGGGCATTGGTTGGGGATACAAGCCAGTGGCCCGATTCGCATTTGCCTTCAAGTCGGAATAGAGGTTAGATACCGAGCCGGGGATGAATGCGCACGACTTGGATGCGCCTGTGGGATGTGCTGTATGCCTGCAAGGCCGGGGGTATTCCCAGAATCCTGCGGGGAGAAGTACTAACGATCCGTCAATCCACCCCACCAACGAGGAACCTAGATCGAGTGGAGTGGAATCAAATCTAATCCACCCCGGCGTCTGCTTCCAAGATCGCCGATTCGACGCGCAGCGGGACCCAGAGGCCCGAACTGCGCGGAACGAGCAGTGGAGAAGGGGAGGAAGATGAACGATACGAGAGTCAAGAGCGGATCGGGCACATTCAGGGCGGCGGTAAGGAACAGGGGAGATGGCGAAGAGAAGGAGGTGGTCGCGCGTAAGATCAAATAGCCTCGCGTTGTGCGTCCGCTCCTTCGGTGGTAAGATCGCATATAAGGAGAAGACTTGGGCGGGTAATACAAGTCCATCATGCGCGATCCCGAAGCCGATGGCGCGCGATCCGCACGTCCGAGCAGCTCTAGATGCAGGCCAGGGTCACGCTACAGAGACCAGGTCTCCTGTCGATATAATGTCGCAGTGGATTGACTTGTTTGCGTTCGATCTATCGTGCCGCGGCGTACGTGTGTATTGACGCCAACACCATCGTTGTCGCGTAGCACGATCTCACCCGGCACGTTTCAGCGGTTCCTGGGCGCACGCGTCGTGCTCGGGCTGGTAGTCGTGCGCACTCGCGCTCGTCGTGCTGATCAGCGGTTCGGCCCTTCTCAACATCCGCACCAACAGCGCTCATAGCGCTGAGCCGCCCCTCCACCTCCGCCTCCTAACTTCAAATCCCCAGAGATCTCGCGGTGAGTAGTACTATTGTTCCCCAATCCGATCGGCGATCCGTCACCCCACCAGCCGGGCTCGAATCGAGTAGGATTCAATCCAATTCGGCGTTTGCACACACGATTGCTGCCGCCGACTCCCGTCCAGCGGAACTGAGTGATGCGCACGGAACGGATTGAGCAATGAACGCGTGGCGCGGGGAATGGCAGAGTGTCGGGAGAGCACGGAACGGCTGGAGAGAGGAAGACTGGAGCCGCGCGGAGGCGGAAGGGGTGGAGGTTGAGAGGAAGGTGGACTCGGAGGTGAAGGGGGAAGACACGAGGGCGCGCCGTTAGTGTTGTGGGTGATGATCGATCGATTAGGCGGCTAGGCCTTACGCGCTGCGGATGGATCGTTGGGTACGTAGCCAGCGCCAGCAAGGTAAGGGAGCCGCGGTCGTAGGTGGGGGAATGCGAGGCCGAGGTACATCTATATGCAGGTCAGTTCCGTTCCAAGGGTGTGGGAGAGCGAATACCGGAAGGCGACAACACCGAGTTGTGGGCCATGGCGGAGGGCGCCGTCGGACCAGAGCATTCACGGCGTCATTAAAATGAGCTATCGTAGTCCCGACGCAGATCCCGATGACCTAGCTATTCGGGACAAACTCGGATTAGCTGCGCCAGAAAGTCCCGAAAGTTGAATGCGCACCTGCTACGTGGCACGAGTCAGTGGGCTACGACGGCGGGATCTGCAGCTTGAGCATGGCTGAAAGCAGCTGGGATTTTTAATTAACTCACCTCTGTACAGCCTCAACACCCTCTCCTAGTGGCTCCAAGGTTCACCAGTTCCAAGATAACAACGAGCTAGAAAACCAAGGTGCGCCAGTTTTCCGTCCGATGTATCGGGTTAGATGTGTTCAACTTTGATTGCATGTCTCCTTTGCAAGCCTCGGCACCGAAACCCAGAAGAATCAATGCCTGCTAACGTGGATGCGAAACCTGAAGAGGATCGAGGAAGAGGACAAGCGTGATTTGCCATCAATGGTTCATCCGGGCCGGGATTCCGTCCGGATCTTCCCGTCTCGTTTTTGAGGCTCAGCGCTCAAACTCTGGGCATTTCTCGGTCTTTTTACACAGATTCTTCTACCGGTCTGACACACCGGCGTTGACGAAACTTCTGGTCAACACAATTTGATCCAGAAACTGTGGGAATATTATTGAGAATTGATTGGACCAAAATCTGTCCCGATATTCACCGTACACCGCCAAAGTGCAGACACGTAGCCACCAGCTGGGATCAGTCAGCTGGACACATGTGGAAAAAAGCTGGTGGCCAGTTTACTGAAGGCTGGAGTCCAGAGGAATACTGAATAGATCCACGCTGGAGCCAGCTCCGACTGGAGTCCAGCTGAGCCTTCAGCTGGTGTATACAGAATATTCCAGGCCGATGGGACCGATTCAAATTTCTGGTACACTGGAAAAAATCAATCAATTAATTGGCAGACGGTCTAAATACGACAGGACTGTAGGATAGTCGTACTGATTCTACTGAATAATCGCACCAGCGTGCGGAAACAGCGCCGACCTAACCAACCTTCCGTCCAGTTGTCGAGAATCTCCATGTCTCAATCAAGCCTATACATTATGCCATCAGTAAGGTCCTCGAAAGTATGTAGGAGCGACGGAAACTCGCCATATGAATCTCGGTGCTAGCACATGTCCTCCTGGCTTGAAAGGACATACAGAACACGGTGTACAACAGCAGAGTCGGTGAAAAGGAGCACGACAGTGCAAACACCCTGTACACTTCGAATACGCGTCGCTCGTAACCTTTATCAGTGAGCAGGTGCACGAGAAAGCGAAGACAAGGATCACGTACCTGGAACCAGTATCTAAAGGCAGCTCCGCCTTCGCCGCTTCCTCGAGGCTCGCCGTTCGCTCTTCCTTTCCTTGTTGCGCTCCCTACCACGGCAGCAGACCCTTCGTGAACGGCGCGTCCACGCAAGGCCGTAATCGGTGTCCGCCCCGCGGTCGAAGACATAATCCTGTATGCAAGAACATCCATACGAAGCCCCCATATTTTCCAGGTCCGAATCCGGTGTGGTGCCCAGTACGGCTGTTGCAGGTGGTGGGGACGTGCTTCTCTATCTTCCGTTTTCGTGGTCAAGAACCTTGGATCCAGAAAACAGACAGAAATTGAAATGGCTTGAAGAAGAGAGAGGCTTTGGTCCAGTTAAAGGGAGGCAGACTTGACCATGCTTCAAGTGTAATAGCTCTCTGGCACCGACGCGCCGTCTCGAAGACACATTTTCGAGGAATCACCAGAATAAGGGTACAATAAGGAGGCTTGCGGTTTTCAGATCACCAGAAGGTTCACAGGGTTTCTGGAGTTGACTCCCGACGTACTTCTCGAACTTGAGTGCTTCAAGGCTCGCCCTTTGCCCGTCCACGGTCCCTCGGCGCATTTCATTGGTTTGAGAAAGGGCTGGCCTGCAGTCATGCTCCGAGGTCAGCTCTTGAGACATTGATAAGGAGAGTCACTGAGTGATTGTGTACAATGTGGTGGTGGGAGGAGAAAGAGAAGCGGCGCGGTTTGCCAACATGCACGTGACAAGCCTACACAGCAACAAACACCAAACAGACACGGCGGCGCGTTGGCGGCGCGGCTCCGTTTCCTTCAAAGCCAGAATCCCTCTGTCGCGTACCGAAGACAAGCATGTAACCTTTTGGACTAACACAAACTACTGGTCACCGATTGTGGCTTGTAGGAGGAGCGTCACGTCGCAGTCGAACAGTCAAGCAGTCCGCAGCCGCAGCGGAACTCAACTTGAAGACTTCGAACTCGAAGAAAGTCACTCAGCGATACATACTGAAAGTAAGTCTGTGAGTCCGAGGGCACTCCTCAGTCAAGGAAGCAGCTAATCCCTGATTATTTTCTCTCCACTACTGTCTACTGTAGATCGGCGAGTCATAGAGACTAACATCCGATATTAACGATACATTTTGCATCGGTGAATATATTTTGAATTTCATGCTCATGGTCCTGGTCCAGCTTTCTGGATCACGTATCACAAGCTGGTTGACAGCTGGAATTTCAGCTGGGAATTTCAGCTGGCTACCAGCTGGCCGTCATCTGCTAACCAGCTTTGAAAAAGGTGGAACCCAGCTGATGACTCCAGCTGGGGGCAGCGTGCGGGCACTTTGGCGGTGTATCATTTGTCTCTTTATCTATCTTGAAATAATTGGTTTCGTGAGAGGAATCGGGTCAAAGTAAAGCTTGTAAATCAACAGTGATTTCAAGACTTCTCAAATGTTTGCCGAAACTGACACATTCGGCTTGAATTTCGGCATGCCTGAAAGTTGAGGTTTCGGCGCCACTTTGGCTACGCTGCTGCCGAAATTCCAGATTTCAGTTGTGCCGAAACTCAAGCCGAATGCGTTAGTTTCGGCAAACATTTGAGAAGTCTTGAAATCACTGTTGATTTCCAAACCTTATTTTGATCTGATTCCTCTCACGAAACCAAGTATTTCAAGATAGATAATGGGACAAATGATATTGTGAGTATCTGGACAAACTTCGGCCCGATTAATTCTCAACAATATTCCCATAGTTTCCGGATCAAATTGTATTGACCGGAAATTTGCTCAACTCCGGTGTGTGACTGTATCCACCACACGCGTTTTCTTGCTTGGTGAACCCGAACAAGACCCGAATCTTGGAGGACTCAGGAGCCTTCGAAAAATCGTCGGATGGGACCCTTCGACTGCTCTGTATTGCTTCCCAAGTATCCCAACCCATTGCCATTGGATGTTGTATTTCTCATCGGAACTTGACGTATATTGAGGAATGGCTCATTTCATCCCACTGGAACTAAACTCGGCGCTGGGATTGTGGTGTACGAACCAGATTCTGCGCTCAGTGACTTGCATTGGATAAGTCAGCAGCTCATCATATTATCACTGCAGTTACACGGCCACCGTATTTTCATGGCTGACCAGATGAGTCTCACAAAAAATTCTACTGCTCTGGGCGTAAACTTTCTAGGTGAACCATTAATTACTTTCCTACTTTAGATGTATCCTTCTCGTCAATCCACAACCCAATATGAATGCCGTTTGTCGAAGCTCCCTCTGTCAATAATTGATGTCTTGATATCCAAAAACTCTGTCCCGCACTACGTTTCGTGATCTCCCGGGTTCATCAATGCCAGCAAAAAATTACCGATGTTTATACCACGGGAAGGGCCCGAATTGAACGGACACCTCCCACTTTATAATTTATCAAGGTGAACAAGATGGGTCATCGTTTACAGGTGCGCACTATGCGCCCCTGGGCTTTAACCTAAGATCCCTCGATGTTTTACCCTGTGTCTTCCCAGGCCCGAAGTCCCCTTCCATCTTACTTTCTCTCTTTGAATCCAACACGGATCAGGTCAACTTATGAGTGAGTGAGGCTTCGATTCGCAACACAGGTTGAGGGATTACTACATCGTCAATGTTCGAGCTCGCAAGATGGAAAAAAAAAGAAATAAAAAGTCTACATTAAAACATACCAATGGCCCGGGTCCGAATCGCACGAACTCTTCCCACGTTCTCACCTGGAACGATAATCTATTGCAGGTGCGTACCAACACGCGCCTCCGGGCCTTACCTTCGTACCTTTTCCTTTTCTTTTATGCATCTCATTTAATTTCAGCCTCGTACCTTTTTCGGATGCGAATTCAGTTGAGCTGCTAATCAAATTATTAATATCCCCTCCCTTAACAGCCTTGCCAGAATGTCTATGACGCAAATCTTCTGAACTGGAAAGAGGACGAATGTGGATCGTGCCGTTGTTCATGGAAGTACCAGAAAAGAAAGAAAAATCAGGTGGAACCAAGCGCTAGCAACTCAGGTCCGAATCGAACGGACACCTCCCACCTGACGACAAAGGAGCTCAACCGACGTTTTCAGGTGTGCACTAAGTGTCTCTGGGTCTGAGTTTCACACATTTGCTGCTCAACATGTTCCACCCTCCTTGAACATTTTTGTCGGGACCAGAATCCCGAGTACAGTGCACAACGGCCCACTGTACGTACATGTACTCCGTCGACGAGGTCTTCGAAGTACGCGTGCCGGACGCGGGTCGTGTGTCGCTATTGATACTCATCCGCCACTTCCTGTTTTAGTGAAAGTAGGACTCGGCGGGAGACGCGGATGCACATCTGAACAGTGCTTAGTCGCAAGAGACGAAGCGGTACAGGCTCCCAGAACAGAAGAAGGTACGATGCGCATGCCGCGCGGAGGCGATGAAGTTCCGTTCGGGGTACGCGGAATGCGGATCACGTTGGGTTTTCAAAAAGTGGGCAAGACGGCGGCAGGGGCAGCGAGGGCGGAGACGTAGGGGGAGATGCAGATGAGGGACTGAGCGTGGAGTCGGAGAGCAGGAAAGGGTCAGGTCCGTGTGTATCGTGCGTCGTGTGAAGGGCGGGTGCATTGCTGGGACAGCATCCTTCGGTCGTATATCTGCTGCAGCCCGTCGTGTGGGATTTACAGTAACTGAGAGACTTATCCATCGAACAGAAATAGACGTACCGGGGGCGAGGATGGGCACTGCTATGGAAATGGGCGGGGAGGCAGCTTGGAATGTGGGGATGGTGCAAGGGCAGGGATCTCCTGTTGGGTGCCGATAGAGCTGCCCGCATGTTCGTCGATGTACTGGGCTCGGGCGACGGCGATGTGGACGTCCCGAGTCGAGCGACATTGGTGATTTCCGGATGTCAATGTTGCTAATGCTGGTGGAGACGGGAGGGTCAGAAACCTAGATACCTGTTGGCACTGCTGATTAGACAATAACTTGTGAAAAGCGACGGGGGACCCACACCGAGTGTAAGGATTAGGATTGTGCGTCGTCAGCTCACGGTGCCGAACTACTTGTGATCCGGATTCCGGAATCACGTCATGATCGCGCCGTTTCTTGATTGACTCAATTAATTACCCAGTAGGACTTGGGAGGACTCTTTGAGTGAGGTACACATGGTGGACAATCATCATGCATTGCGAGTCGCCACATTATCTCCAAGCCATGGGTGTTTTTTTTTTTTTGCACTGGAACATTGGATCCGGATAAGGAAACAAATATGCGACAAACCACTGCCGTTGAACAGCTTTACACAGAACTCCTCTTCTCTTCTCTGTTCCCTTCCGAAGATCCATTCTCCGGTATGGCTGTCTACAGCAGGGATAAGAAGCTCAACAGCTCTTACCGTCTTACGTGTTTCATTTAGAACATCAAAAAACGTGTCAACTGAAGGCTGTGACGGCGCCTAGCTTCTTTCTTCTTACCACCACCACCGATGGACGACAACTCTCCTCCAGATGCTCAGTTCAGATCGGAATCTACCACAGTCAATCATGGATCCTCTCTGTGAGTACCCATTTCGGCTGAATCACTCCCATTCTCACGGCGCTTAATTAGATATTCGGGCGCCTTTTTCCCGAGGTCGCGAAATCTGACCGTTTCGGGCGGCACTTTCATCAGTAACAATTATAATGAACACGCCCTGCCACCAGGTATAGCTCCCCATTTTGACGAGACGCCAAGTCTAATTCCTCGGTAGACTTTCGGAGGATCCCACTTGGCGACATTGATCTCAGGAACGAGATCCGCTTTCACAAGGAGTCAGGTGTCATTCACCACCAACATTCTCGCTCTGTGCGGCGGATGTACTCCGCCAAAATCGATGGGCGAAAATCAAACATGACTGTCGCATTGTACCAGGGAGATAATGCCGAGGAGGTATGCTTGCATTGCTTTTACTTGAAGCATTATTTGATCTGCTCATAGGAATGGCGGGATACTATCTCCAAACATTCACGCCTTCGGTGAATTTCCAACAAGCTTAATTTATGTGTAACTAAATTCAAAGTTCTAGCCAACCAAATTTCATTCAGATTTTCGCTGTTGCAAGTTCCGCGGGTATCCACGCTATTGTGGCCCATGATGGTTTGTCCTTTGCCTTGAATTGAACATCGGGATTGACCATTGAACAGACTTGATACCTTTCTATGATTTTCTGAGACCACATCGCAAGTCACCAATCTTGACAGTCTATATCTATGCATGCTGGGTATGTACACCAAACCCCTGTTATTTCTCTGCTGTTGAAATGCCTTTAGGAAACAGATCGTACAGTAAGAAACATGTTTATAGCAGTCCAGGTTCTCACCTCCATGGCAGGACATAAATCAATACTCGCAACACATGTTCGGTGAATACCTGGTGAGTCCTCATTTATCACTCAGTGCACACTTTCTAAATCCATCGTTGAAGGATGATGATTATTCCACCTTTTGGATTCGTCGCTCAACCGGTCGGCTCTGTGTGGACCTTACGCCTGGTGATGTTGTTGCACCGTCTTTTTACAGCCACAAGTGGACACCGTCATTGGACCACATACCACCCTTCCATGAACCAAATTCAGAGGCCATCGTGATTGATTCTCTGGAGTTAGGAGAATACCATTATGTCTGTTACTGGCATCTTGGCCGCTGGCAAACTTTTCCAGTATCTATGCAGACAGAGTTGCATCTGGGAGCAGTAGTGTATTCTCCCTCGGGTTCTGAGCTGGACAGCTTAGATGAGATTGCATTCTTGCCTGATGCAAACGTGGATAGTAGCCGTCGGCATACCAGCAGCGGGGTAAATGGACATACCATGGAAGATGGCTGGACCCGGTGTGTATTTCATTCACATATCGACCTGAGTTTGGCTAATCTTTTCGACTCACCGCAGCTACAACTCGGCTGAGATATTTGGCACCACTATCTCCTCATGGATATCTCTGGACACCGATGATCGGATGGCTTGGTTTTCTCAGGCCAACCACATTTTTCATCGGCTTCAGATCAAGTCAAACTATGAAGACTATGGTGTGTCTCTGGATAATGATCTGTCTGATATTTATGTTGACCCGAGGCAACAGCGATCTTAAGAAAGATTGAGTTTTGGATTCAAATTTCGGAACCAACACAGACTCCTCCACCTGGCTACTTATTTGTCTGTCCCACCGAAGATTTACAAACCGGGCCAGCTTCCTTCAGATGGTCGGAATGTCCAGCATACTGGTCCCTTGATCCATCTGGTGCCAAACGCCTCAGCACGGATGAAGCGACACATCTGGGATTTCCTTCCATTGATCTGGAAACAGATGTAGGGATGAGATGGTGGGATGCCAGTGTCTATGCGGGATTGCGTAAATTCCACACAGGCAAAGGGTTTGACCCAGACAGCCACGATGTTGCGCGGCATCTTGGGGAGCCACTGTTTCAGCTTTCACATGAGATGGAGGGTCCATTTGCCCACAGTGAGCCAATATCTAATCTGTCCCATTTCTTGCTCATTTTGGCAGTGGACGATGCGGACACGGAGACAGAAGGTTATTCTACAGCCACCACTGAGGATGAGGATGGTTCGAATCCCGAGGATGGTGCGTGTAATCAACAACCTTCATTATCTCACATCTTATATGCTTACTTGTTCAAACAGTGGATGCCGAGGTCTCGGATGTTGAAGCCGAGAGAGAAGGTAGTTCTACGGACAACCCTGAGGATAAGGATGGTGATGGCTTGGTTCCCGAGGATGGTGCGTGTAATCCACAACCTTGCCCTTGCCATCCGACTAGATTATGTTACCTTATATGCTTATTAATTCGAGCAGTGGCCGCGGAGATTCCCGAGACAGAAGCGGAAAGCAAAGGCAGTTCTCCAGCCACCAACGAGGATGAAGATCGTGATGAACTTACTCCTCAGGAAAGTGCGTGTAATCCACAAAACTGCCTTGCTGTTCAAGATACTAAAGAACAAATTCCAGAGTGTCCTTCCCTCCACTCGGTGCCTGATGTCGAGTTATCTTGGAGCTGGGAAGTCTTCATGTTTGTCAAGCTTGGTTTGATTCTAGCCTTGGGCTTCGGCTCTTTGTGCGAATATGGGCGGGCTGTTCTCTCACAGCGAGACATGTAGCCTCGCAAGATACCCATTGTCCAATATTTTGTTTTTCATCTTCAATTTGGTAAATTTTTCGCTAGTTCATCGTTGTATATCATAATAAAGTTGATTTCTTTGAATTGATATCTGTACCTTTTTTCTTGGGCACATGTCTCCCCAAATCTGTTTCGGGACTGATTATTATTCGCCGTCCTGATGTTCATTCGGATCTAATATCCGTGTAGCGGCTCACCGGGCTCAAATGCTCGAGTTCTCTGCTTAGGTAAAAACTCCTATCAGTGCCACAAAAGAGGATTGGACTTGAAAGCAATAATTGTACACATTACTCTTAAACCAGCCAGGTCGGAGGGCTTAAATCAAAATCAAGAAATGTGTCGAGATTGTATAGCTACTTTCAATATACTGTTGACAGACCTATCAACGACGAGATCCCGTTCATGGACTGAATACCACGGGTTATTAATGTCTTTCCAAGTGCCGCTCCTTATACCTCCGTCATAGATGCTGGAGTCTCCGATGCGAGCAGAATTGTATATGGTATGGGCCCCATCAACTTTTTCCGCAGCTCTGCTCACGAGCCACATCATTCATTGGCTGAAAGTCCTGCTTCATGCGGATTCAGATTGTGATATTATTTAGCCTCTAAATCTTGTTGCAAAGTTTGTCCTCCCGCTCCTTTTCGTGTTCAACGGTCGCACCGAGCGCTTCGGCACCGCGCGCCGAGATGCCGAGGGTTTCGTGTCAATCAAGGCTGCCGTCATCCTCTTTCTCTTCCGCCCTCACTCCCTTGACTCCCTCCAGGATCTCTCTTGACTCCAGATGCCTATTCTTCTCCATCCAGCACTCAATTCTGACATTCATTGTCTCGGGATCAGGTCTGGCCTCGGGGCAAGAAATCAGGATGCTGCCTCGTATGATGGCCCGCGAGAACGCAGTTTTCAGTCGGATTCAGGTTTTGATCTCGCTTTGGATGTCCGCTTATACATACTTCCTCAATTCAGTGTTGTAAACTGGTGGTGACTTCACACTCGGATTAAATGGGTGCCCGTTTGACTCGGCAGCGGACTCAGTCCCAGTGCGTTTTGCTCGCAAGGTAACTCGTTATTCATGATTCAGTCCACATGAATTGACCAACTCAGGTTACGTTTCTCGGATTTCCTCCCCCAAGTTGGGTTCATCGGCGCTGCCGGTAAGCAAGTTGTTCTGGATGTTCGTGGATTTATTTCATACTCCCAGACTGAGTGTTTACAGTGGCCTCAGTCTAGATATGTACACTGGCATGTCTAATGCGTTCTGATTTGCACTTGAGTTGCCGCAAGTCTTTCATCCAACCTTGCTTCTGAATTCTACTTATGCTTCACCCGACATTCAGAATGCTGCGCCGTGAGTCTGGTATCGGAAGGCCGACCACGTACTAACTGGTCCCTGAGCCTCCGGGGAGTCGTAATTTTCCTTTCTCTCCATCCCGCCTGGTTGAGATCCTGAGCAGCAGCTCTGGATGCTCCGAGACCCACCAGAATCCACTTTGGGATCAACATGAGTCCGTTCCTTCTCCAGTCGAATTTCCGAGTTCACCAACTCGTTCGAGGGCTATAAGGTTAATTTCGTTCGTGTTCCTTGCCTGCTATCATGCGAACTCCCCGTGTGTTTGCAGATTGTATCTCGCACCATTCGCGCATAGCCATACCTGGGACTCGGTGAGTCCACTCTAATTTAATCTAACTTTGCAAGTCAATGATGCCTCGTACTCGTTTCTGTGCTAGATGAGGCCGAGAGCGTGGTTATAGATATTGTTGAGATCGCACGAGAGAGATAATAAAACTGAAGTTAATTTGAACTGAATTTTACGGGGGGCTCAACTGAGAGCTTATATACTGTACAGAATGTATCTAGAGTATTCTACAAGTAAAGTGAACAAGAGAATATCTGAGTAAGAACTTAGTAAGTAGAATCGGGTAGAACTTCGGGGAGTCGGCGTAAGGCCGAACCGTGGGAATATGATTTATAACAACACTCCCCCTCAAGCGCGAGTCGTATCGAGGCGGAAGCTGGAAGACTCGTGATTGGACTGAGTGATGTCAATGAGGTGTCAAAATGAAATTGCAGATGGAAACTGATGCTCTGTGAGGAGCTGGATTCTCCCGAGCAAGATGATGATTAAAATGTGAATGTCGGTGTTTCGACCAGGGGACGGTGTGCGGAGTGGTGCAGAGGAACAGGTGGATGTCGGATAGGATTTGATGAGGGTAGATGGGTGCCAGATCTGTTGGCGTGCTGTGAAAATCCTTGTCGAACAATTCGGGCATGGTGAATGATGATGCCGTGTTGGTTGCGTTTGGTGCGAAAAATCCAATGATGGGATGGTGGGAGCTGTTTGGAGGAAATGGGAAGAAGACCTGATGATTTGGTCTTAGAAACTGCGATGTCAATTGCAGTTTTCCACTTGAACCAGTCGGGCCGTGATTTTGCCTCGGTGACTGTGAGCGGATCAGAGTTTCCGGTGATTGGCGTGAGTGTGTGCCGTTTAAGCGATGCAGAAATGGTGTGCGAGGATGCCGAGATGCCTGGCGGCGGAGCCTCGGGCTCAACAGCATTGTTGAATATATGGTATCTCTCCCCCTTGAGCTGAGGCGGAGGCAGACAGGTGGCCGTGAGTGTGGGAGGAGAATGCGAGAACAAATGAGGTGGAACAGGTGTGGCAGTGTAGGCCTGAATTGAATTGTCCGGTTGAACCTGTGATCCGGCCGCAGTTATTTGGCCGATGGATAGAAGGTCGGACGGGGAATCGGCGATGTGTCGAACGTCCGTGAGAGTGATATTGTGGGTGGAATTCCCGACGTGAGGTGTGATGGGGATGGCATTATGGCCGTGCCTCCAAGTGCTGCCGAATTCACTGATGAGAGATGGATTGGTGACGTTGGTGTCAAGTAAATTGGCTGAATGGACGACATGGTGTGTAGCTTTGGAGTCGTGGTGAGTAGCTCCAGAGTCCGCAATCCGAGAACCCGGGGGAATAGGTGTGGGGCTAGCCTCGGTAATAAAGGCATAGTCTGTGGTCGGGTTGGATGTGGCTGGCTCGGCAAGGTGAGCCTGGTGTGTGTCGGCATGATGTTGCCGAGAAGCGCGACCGTTGCGCTCTTTCTCAGCGGCAGAGAAAGTTTTGCCTGATTTGGTGTCACGGCAATCTCTGATAATGTGTCCGATTCTGCCACAGCCGTAGCAGGTGAGTTCGGAATTAAATTTTGAGTGGGTGTTGGTGTGATGGGGATGAGCCGGAAGCGCAACTTCGTCAAAGGAAGTTTTGGCTTTGCGACGGCGATCCTGCTCGAGAATACGAGCAACGAGTTTGGTAGATTGTGTCAGCGATGCCGTATCAACTCCGGAGATAAAGGGCAGTGACGTGAGAAGGGTTATGGAATATTCCTCCTCCGAAAGTTTAGCCCCCTGCGCTGCAAGTTTGGAACGCAGGTTTGTGAGAGTGCGGATGTGCTCCTCAACACTGCTTCCCTCCTCACAGTTGAGACGGGAGAGTTGACGACGGAGCAGAACAACCGTGATAACTCCTTTAGGCTGATAGGTGTCGGCCAGGGTTTTCCACGCTGCCGAAGATGTGGTGGCATCTGCGACGTAGACAAGGGGATCGTCCGAGACGCGGAGTCGAATTTGGGACAGGGCCTGACGGTCCTTGCGATCCCATTCAGTGATAGATTTGGCCTGTGTGCCCTGTGGATCAACGACAGAACCATCTGCGTTGAGCGTGTGCTGGGGCCGCGGGATGATGCCGGTGACATATTCGATTAAACCTTGATCGGTTAGGATGTCTACCATCTTCACAGCCCAGGTGGGATAATTATCCTCGCCAAGGAGATGCTGGATTTGGTAAGAAGACATCGTATAAGGGGTAATGAACGACATGTGGAATATCGTGTGATATTATATGTCTGTGTGAAGCGAGAGGCGTGTAGTGGGCGTCGCGTGAGTAGGGTGTGAGAGGCGTAGAGGGTGCGTCACAGAGAAAATGCGAGAGGCGTGAAGTGTGCGTCGCGTGTGTGTGATGTGAGAGGCGTAGAAGTGTGCGTCACAAACTGATGAAGATATGGTCCGAGAAGTGTGTCGGAGAAAACCTGTTTGGGCGGGTAGGGCCGAGTACGATGGTGTGGTTCCGAGAAGTGTGTCGGAGAAACCTGTTTGGGCTGGTAGGGCCAAGCACGATGATGCGGCGAGAAGCGAGGGTAGGTTACGGGAGAAGATCAGTTACGGCCGGGGCCCATAACCTATTGTTGAGATCGCACGAGAGAGATAATAAAACTGAAGTTAATTTGAACTGAATTTTACGGGGGGCTCAACTGAGAGCTTATATACTGTACAGAATGTATCTAGAGTATTCTACAAGTAAAGTGAACAAGAGAATATCTGAGTAAGAACTTAGTAAGTAGAATCGGGTAGAACTTCGGGGAGTCGGCGTAAGGCCGAACCGTGGGAATATGATTTATAACAACAATAGAAATAAAATATACGAGGTGAGTCCGATTCAACCTACCCTTCCGTGTGTATGTACCGACTTGTTCTACTTCGATCCCTTCGTTTGAACGTGAGGATAGCTTCGAGAGGTAGAGTCATGACACGGCAAGTCCCATCCAACTTGCAGTGCTTATGCATTTCTCGCGCTCAATTCAAAGGCACCTATTAGACTCGGACTATTCTAATCTGTGCGCGGAAGGTAGTGGAGGTTGGTATGTTTCCGATTCTAGTTCCGCGCAGATTTCATAGTTCCGACTACCTGACTAACTGACTAAATATTCTATTCTGTCAGCTCCCTTGGTCGTCGCCTATCTCGTCGTTGTGGAACGCACCGGGGCCGAGTGAGCTACTTCATAATATTATCCACCACGCACTTCACTTCGATGTATTATATCAGTGCAGATGCTGAGGAAATATAGAAGAGGTAATTAATTCACAATCCAATATTCATTCAACCGATCCTCAACGACTGAGGTAACTGCGTATATACGTACGGTCCCTTCTTTCACTCACCGAGGTCAGTCTGATGGTTCAATTCTACTCTACTCTACTTTCGATCCGCGCTGACTTGAATTAGGGCTCCTTGCTTGTGTAGATCAGTGTGTGCGCGTTACGGCCCGAAGCATGCAAGGAGCCCGTTCTATGGCCAGATTAATCCAATCTAATGAGGTCAATTCATTCAATTCACGATGCCGAGTTGAATCTGCCCCGAAAGAACTCTCCGGGAGGCACACACCTTATTTCTAATAAGTCATACTGGTTTCAATTGCGTGAGATTCAGTCCACTCTGAATATTATTAAGTATGCTGATTTATACTGCCATCTTTCTTCTTTCTTTCAGTGTGGATTACTGGACGAACTTATTAGATACCTTGTAAGACCACTTTTTTGCGGTAAGAGGTAAGTTGATTCGTTCCATGTAGACTGGCTCGGGGCCGGGACATCGTTCAAAGTTCAAAGTCCTGAGGTGAGATTAGTGAAAGGAATGCGGCACTGACCAGATTTCAGACTTAGGGAGTGTGTATGGTTGAAAGATGAGTATAGTCGGAATACTGTTCGAATTGGGTTATGCGGCGGCTTCTTTACGGAGTTGACACCAGGTTCAACGTTTGGGGAGTGCTTTTAACTGGGGTCGGCGCGCGTTGGAGCCGTGGGTGTGTGCGTGCAATTCAAGTCTGGCGTTCAATGTAACGTAACACTCCATCTATGCGCGCAGCTCAAGGTGAGTCTCTGTTGGCCCGATAATCCTACTCGCCTGGGATGTTGTAGCTAATATCCGCGCAGATGTATAGTATTGATTTGGGTAAGGATGTAAGTAGTAGTGGGTATCGTAAGCAGCGCGCGCGGCATTCGGTGAGTGCGGCAGTGTCGGCAGGGGCGGAAGGTTCAGGAAGTTGGAGGCGTGCCGTGAGTTCAAACGTGTACGTACGTTGTGATGACTCACCTCGATGCTTATTATGTCAGCGATCAATCGCCTCTTCTCTCCAACGAACGATGCCACCCGCCGACTTTTTCTTCTATATCGATACCAACGCGACGCCGTCCATTCGACGGTGGGACTCCCGCCATCCAACGAGCTGGGGAATTTAGCGGACGAACTGGATAGCGCTTCTCGCCGAGGCTGTCGCGATATGTCAAGATGCAGCCTGACGGTGGGGACCGGCACGGCCGTTGATCGATGCGGCAGCTTTGTACCTGTTTGGTTGGCACTGCCGGTCGGTTCCAACTTTCAACTGGTTATAACTATTTATCCTTGCACATTGGCGTCCTCGACAAAAGGAAAACCCGCATTAAAATAAGCCTTAGAATAGATCTACGAAGCCTTTTTGGAAATTTTCGTTCAACCCATTCAATAGGACAAGATCCATGGATTAATTGGATAGCCGCACAACAGATGAGACGAAAATCGGAGAAATGGCTTCGTATCGTCGTAGGGTGGTATTCTTAAATCCAAATCGTCTGCAGGACCGAGGCAAACTATCAAGGCCTCAGGAAGTTATAACCTTTTTACCAGATTTCTGTAAAATTGGATTTGGGGATGGAAGGATCAACCAAAAAGACAGTTTTATGACCTGGAAGTGTGTTTATAAGCGTTATAAACATGACAGTTAAGCGTAATATGTATGAATGCCTGTGAATCACTTGAACTGGGTGAACAGACTCGAAGTGTGACGAATGTCACGCCTTCGTGACACCTTGATTGTTCAACCAAGTTCAGGTGAGTTCAGGTTCAATTCGCACTCTTTCTCCAGATAATTTGATGAGAACCCTCAGATATGCGCATATTACATATTTGTGCCCTCAAACAGGCATCCTATCCTAAATCTAATATAATTTATCAGAAAAACTGGTTGGAGAGGGATTTTCCCATTGCGTGATGGTAGAAGTAGTGGAACCTGGGTAAATAATATATTGTACAGACCATTTCAACAGATATAGACCCTCGAATCAGTATAAAATGCCCCGTGGCCTTGTAAATATGACATTTTATGACTGAAACCCTTGATATTATCGGAGACTGACCACTTTTGGACATTTCAAGTTGGGGGCCATATACTGATAAGACTTAAAAGCATTTTTGTGAGCCATAAAAAATTAGTAGGATGTGCAAGGAACAAGATACAGGAAGGAACATGTAAACTCGGGCTTGAATCGAGAACAAACATCAGCAAACATGCCGGATCGATCACCGACGGTGCCGGTCCCCACTGACGGAGCTGCCCGTGAGTCTCGTGTTTTGCTTTGATTTGAGGGGTAGAGGAGAATAGGAGTGATGGGCTCTGGTCGTAAAAGCGAGGGACGCGTGGTTCATGTATCTATTGTGGGTCATTTATTTCTTTATGTTTTGAAAAAGTAATGCACACAGCTACAAGTATAGGCTCAACACGCGTAATCCGGCGCTCCCGTTTGCCCCGCGCAGACTTATGTACTTCAAAGCCCACACGCTACGCGCAAACCTCCACTGCGGCGTCTTCGGCCGCACTGTCCACGAGCCAATGACCGACTGCATCGCCCTCATGGTCCGCCTTGTCAGATCCCGAAGGCAACATCCTCCTCGTCGGCGTAGATGACATGACCTCCGCTGCTGAGGTGGAGGTGCGTATGTGCTACGACAAGCTGATGTCAACAGCGCAGCAGGCACGTCGATCGCCTTGTTGTTCATAAGGTGTGCTTTTTTTGCGGCGCATATCCACTGTAATATGTCTCACTATCGCACAGACCCACGTCATCATGGGCCGCATGCGCTTGGACTGTGATCCCCGCTAATATTCGGTGCGCTGTAAATTCTCTGATATTCCCATTGTTAACAGTCACATGCGAGCAACCGCCGCCTTCGTCGCCCGATGCGCGCTAGTTCTATATATTTCGAGCGCGTAAGGACCTCAAAACAGTAGGTTGGCTGTCCAAGTCGCGAAAAGCTTACGAACTCACGATGTGCTTACAGATTATATCTGGCACCATTCGCACGTAGCCGTTCCTGCGAATCGGTGAGTCTAGTCTAATCTATTCAGACTTCGCAAGGCAATGATGCACTCACTTCTGTGCATTAGATGATGCCGAGAGCGTGCCTATAGAAATAAAATACACCAGGTTAGTGTGACTCAACCCTGTCCTTCCGCGTGTATGTACTGAATCGCATTACTTCGATCACCTGGTTCAAAGAATATTTCCGGGAGATAGAGTCTCGCTGTCTTCCGGTGCATCGCATGCCACGGGTAGTCTCTGCTTTCTGGCGCTCAATTAAAGACATCTATTAGACTTGGACTATAATAATCTTGCGCACGGAAGGTAAGCAAGGTGAGTCTAACCCTGATTCCGATCCTGCGCGGCTTTTATAGTTCTGACTACGTAACTAGCTAACTGAAAAATTATATTCTATAGGCTCCTTTTACCGTGATATTGTTTGTCTCGTTGCGGAACGCGCCGCGGCCGAGTGAGCTGCGTAGACTCTGATTTCTAATGCTTTCTCGAGATCTCTTCACTTCAATGTATTAGATCGCGGGTGGACATACCGAGATTATGGTTTTGCCAGAGGTAATTATTTGTAATCCAATATTCATTGGGACTCGCACTCGAGTTAAATGTGGACGGTCCCTGCCTTTTTCCCTCCTTCAAACGCCGAGGTCAGTCTGATTTTTCTCTACTCTACTCTAGTTTCAATTTTTACTGACTTGATTTAAATTGAGGCTCCTTGCTTGGTTAGAACTTAGATGTGTACGCGTGCGTTACAACTGGAAGCATACAAGGTTGCGGATTAAGGCGCCCGATTTATAGCCAGGTTAGGTTGGTCTGATTCAATTTGTACTGCTCCAATCAATTAATAATAGTGACTTGAAGGCCTTTGAAGCGGAGGCAATGAAGGGCATGCCAGATTTCTAGGAAATACATACCATACCGGTTTGGATTGCGAGCGGTTCCGGCAATGCCGTGATCTGTATGTACTCTAATTATTATAGTGTACTTATTTTATTCCGACTGCCGTTTTTCGTCTTCTTTCTCTTATAGTGCGGATTCCATAACCTACTTAGTGAGTCTTCCCCTACATCGACGCCAACACGCAGCCATCCATCGCCACTTGCTGAGGTCGTGGCACCGTGAGATGCAGACGGAGATGCAAGTGATCACATGTATTTTAGTACAGCCAAATCTAAAGAATCTATCTATGGACAACTGGTCCACTGAATCTGTCTCTCAATTGGCCGCAGGTCAAGCTAATGTTGTGAACAGTTGAGTCTGTACTGGACCGAGGTGATAAACTTCACGTGCACCAGCTTGGTCGTTAAACTTGACTACCAGGGTCGGAGGCTCAAAACTATATATTCTAGAAGATGCGTTGAGTGAAGCGGAACCGGGTCAGATTTTGGCGTACGGAAAAGGGATGCTAATTTACATAAACAAGCCAGCGCCCGTGGCGCGAAGAAAATCCCAGAACTTCGGCCTCGAAAACTTTAATTGGGAAATGCACCGCAGCTGTAGTTGAAAGGACATCAGATCTTGGTGGTTGTGAATCGAACCAAACACGGCCCCGGTGAGAAACTCTGCAGCAGCAACATCGTGCACGTCGCAGCACCACTTCCGGCGCTGTGTTGGCGTATGGGAATGTTGCGGCTCTAGCTTGCGGAGAGCGAGAGACAGACCGGCTTGGCGTCCGGTCTCGGGCGGCACGGGGAGGTGTCGTGTGCTGGAATCGGGCGTTTGTGTCGCACATCTTGCGTCGGAGCGGCTCACGGAGGGGGGGAGAGGCTCTGGGTGAGTAGTCGTCGGGGGTTGCGCCTCGTGCCCGGCCCAGATGCAAGCCGCGCGCAGCGAGTGGCACGAGGTGGATTGGGCAGTGGCACTGAACGACCAGTGCTCAGCCCGATCCCTCCAGATCGTGCATTACGCATATTCCGCATGCACGCGCTGCTTCCCCCTCCGACGCGACCCAGCACAGTGCATCAGCCGCAAGTGGTGTGCGACTTCATCGATGGCGCCCACCGGTATGCGTTCATTGGCCACCATTGTGCGCGGATGCACCACGAGACAAGCAGTGGCACTGTAGAGAGAGTTCACACTCAGATCAAGTGTGTAAGCAATTGATCCGCATTTTTGACAATTGATCCGAGTGCCAACGATTTGATTGCATTTTGAGACACTCGCTCCGAGTGTGCTGAGAGCAATTGGAGGCAAGGCAGTCAATTTGACTGCTAATTGAAAATCTTCCAATTCACCTCCCTAGCCTTCCCATTATGATATCCAGTGACCCAAAACGCTGAAATCCGGCCCGCAAGCGCCGAGTTTGCACCTGCTTGGCCACCTGCCAAATCGGATGCGCTCTTCGCTTTTTCACGTCGACTCGAGCGCCAAACCAGTACTCTGCCTCTTCTATTGCCTCGCGTGACTCAGTCTTCACTCTCCGGAATCGATCTCAGCCTTTGCTTCCCAGCTTGTGCTTTGAAAATAGTGTCTACCATCGTGTCTTTGCATACGCACAAGATCTGCTGCCGTCGCGCCGTTTGCGCAATCTCCCGAGCTCATGCCAGGAAAGAGGAAGCGGGAAAAGAAAAAACGATGCTTTTGTAACCCCCACTGCGGTCAAATCCTCTCTGCCCGCACTCGACGACGTCATTATCGCACAGCGTCCCCCTCTTCCATGCTACCGTCCGAATCCGATTCTGAGGCCTCCTTTGAGCCTGGTTCTGAGAATGAGAATGACACTCGTCCCTCCCACAATATCCCCAATAAACGAAGTCGCTCTGAGCCCCATGATGACGGGGAATTGTCGGACTCGGACGCCTCAAGCAGCGGCTCTTTCGGAAGGTCGAGATTATATGACAGACAGTGATTCGAGGGTCATTGATTTCGATGATCATGAGGAGTTTTCTGCGGAGGAGGATGATGTTGCGCACCAACTCAACTCGCTCATACCAGAAGAGGAGGAGGATTTTGAGATTGATGGATGGAAAGCATATGATGAGGTTCGGGACGCCGATAACCCCATCTCCCGAGAAGAGATGATCCGCAAGCTGGAGGAAATGATAGGTCCTGAGAGGGAGGAGGATCTAGCGTCTCTGTCGAAGCTGTGATGTCTTTAACTCACAACATTATAGGCAATGATGTATTGTCTGAAGAAGATCGCGACAATATACGTGCGTTTAAGCTCAAAATGATGTCGAATATGTCGCGCGAGGTCTTCGAGGAAATGCGGTACACATTTGACCATAAACTCGATATCAGCTCCGAGTGGGTTATCCTGCACCGCGTCGCCATTCTTTCCTGCGTCGAGCCCGTATGGTATCATTGCTGTGTCAACGCATGCATGGCCTACACTGGCTCCCGTTCCTCCCTCTCTTCCTGTGATTTTTGCCCCGAGTCCCGCTACACTCCCTCCGGATTGAAGCCACGTCGGCTCTTTTGTTATGTACCCATAATCCCGCGTCTACAAGGTTTCTTTCAAAACCCAAACATGGTTGAGCGGCTTCTCTATCGGAATCAATACAAGCATACCTCGGGAACCATCGCGGACGTCTTCGACAGTATCCATTATAGAACGTTGCGCCAGCAGAATGTTGTTGTCGACGACAAGGAATTGTCACACAAATACTTCTCCGGAAAATACGACATTGCCCTCGGTGTTTGTCTAGACGGTTATCTCCTTTTCAAACGGAACCGTGCCGGCCCTTCTGCTACTCCTATCCTCCTCCAACTCTATTCCCTCCCTCCCGAGATCAGGACTCACCTCGAATATCTGATGTGCGCGGGTATGATTCCAGGAACACCGAAAGACGTGCACAGCTACCTAACTCCCTACGACGATGAGCTGGCTCAGCTTGCTGAGGGAGTTCTCACTTTTGATTCTCTAACAAAAACCCAATTTCCATTGCGCGCTTATAACATTCTTGAGATGGGCGATATTATTGCGATGGAGAAAATGCTGAACATCACAGGTCATAACGGTTATTGCCCTTGTCGCTCATGCGAAATCAAGGGGACACGAAATGTCACAGCAGGCGATACCATTTACTACGTGCCGCTGACTGCACCTCTTCTTGACGGCCAACCTAGACGGTCCTGTAATCCCCGAAACTTACCTGGTCGATCACACGAAAGCTTTGCGGAAGTTGCAGAGAAGTTGGATGAGTGCACCACCGTTGCCGGTCGGAAGAGGATTTCGAGATTCCATGGGATTAAAGGTCTCCCCGCTCTGCGCCGTGTTGGATCCACTCACTTTGGAAAATCCGCACCGTGGGATCTGATGCACCTCGGCTTCGAGAATAACGCGTCGAACTTGTACAAGCTTTGGAGCGGCAAATACAAGGGACTCGACACTGGTGCAGAAGATTACGAGATTCCTGACGCTGTTTGGGAGATTATCTGGAAGGAAACGGCCGACGCGGTTCGTCATATCCCAGCCGACTTTGTCCGTGTACTTGGCGGCAATCCGGCATACTTCACTGCGGAGGCTTGGTGTTTCTGGATTGTGTACCTCGCACCTGCACTGCTGAAGGGACGATTTCGCCACCCAAAATACCATGTCCACCTCTGCCAATACTCGGATATCATCAAAAGATGTATCGGGTTTCAGATCACATACAAGCAGATCAACGAGCTAGAAAATAATATTATTGACTGGGTGAGAAAATACGAAGAGTAAGTTTGACAACCCGTTCATTTTTCAAATTTCTTTCACTAATTGCGTGTGAACTAGATACTATTATCAGTACGATGAGGCACGCTTATCAGCCTGCCCACTGACCATCCATGGGCTGCTACATATTGCTGATGATATTCGATTTTGCGGCCCCTCATGGGCAACATGGACATTCTGGATGGAGCGCTACTGTGGATATCTACAGTCCGGCCTCAGATCTAGCCGCTATCCCTGGGCGAACTTGAATAACCGCCTTCTCAGAACAGTCCATCTTGAGCAGCTCCGTGCACGATATGATCTCGAAAAAGAGCTCTCAACCCGCCGGACTCGGTCGAAGTCAACTTTGTCCAGATCGGAACATACCTATGATGATTGTGAGTCTTACTTTACTCTGGCTTAACGTCGATATTCAATAATATATTCTCTCTTAGACCCACAGGCTGTTCTCCGAGCACCCTATAAGAAAAACAACGTGCCCGATGAACTGATGAGGAAACGGATAGCAGCGTACTTCTCAGCAGCATTAGGAAAGAGACAAAAGGATCTCAAGCCAAAATTACCAGAGGTGATGCCGCAATGGGGCAAAGTTCGGATTGTGGATGGGGACTCCGTTCGGAGCGTGTCCGCATGTGGCGATGGAGCTGATGCTGAGACGCAAAGAGATATGTCTTTTGTCAGGGTAAGGTCACTTAACTAATGCATCCACGACTTGAATGACTCATCTTTGTGTCTCAGTATGAGCTGCAGGTTGAAGCACAGGATGATAGCTGGGTCACCAAGGTATTCTATGGGCGCCTTGAGGAAATCCTGGTCTGCAAGCTACCAGAGGACCTCATCTGGGGATATATGTCCGGTAAAACTCGCCTGCTTGCGGTGATCACACCATGCTCCACGACCGGCAAAGATGCAACCAAAGAGATCACATTTCATACGCACATGACCACCCCAATTGTCACAGACATACAGACCATCATCGCTGTGATTGGACGCATCGAAACGCGGGGTGAGTGGTCGATTATTGACAGAAGTGCCGGGCTTCTGCACCCGGAATTTGCTACCCGCGATGATGATTAGCTTGTGTAATTGCGTGGCCTTCCTCTTTGATAAAAAATGTTATTTGTACGCTTCTATGCCATCTACTCCAGATTTTTCAAACCCGAACATCATTTCGACGAAGCCCACGGGATCGCGTCCGAACCTGCCGAACTGATATTTGTGTAAAACATGGGGGGTCCCATTTAGAAATCTGAAAATATTCAGACGTATGTAAAGGATGTCTAGGTATCCATTGTCCCCGCGAAATGTCAAAAACGACAGTAGTTCTTATTTGAGAAGGGCCGTCCTATGAATGCCTTTTATCACTTCAAAATATTATTTGCGCGGAAACTATTGACTCGGAGCTCTAGGTTCATGAGCCAAAGAAAACATGTATCACTGAATCCTGTATTACATGTTGACGTCGCAACTATACTGACACCCCCCATGTTTGAGGAATAAAAAACAAGAAATGCAACACATCAATTCAACCACTGAAATAACAAAGAGGCTGTTAAATGAGTGGTCAATGGACCTTTTCAGTGTTTCAAGACATGAAGTAGAGCTCACTGGTGGGTGAAAACTGTGCGCCCATCTCTGTCTGGACCACATGAATTCAAGGAGAGAAGACAGGGTCAGTGATCCTGTCCTATCAGAATAATAGGTGCGGTCAGAGCAGCTCTCCCAAGGCAATTCTGATTCTACTCTGACCACCTCTAATAGCAAATAATTGGGAGCTGGGGTGAGCTGAACCAAACGCACGAATGCAAACGCGCAAACGCGCAATGTCACTTGTGACAACGCTACACGTGATCGCTACTATTCTCTTCCTCTGCGTCTACCATGCCCAAATCGAAACCCAGAGTCGATCCTGAAACCCAGATTCGAGAGTTAAATGCAAGACTCGCGGCAAGCGAGCAACAGAACGGTATCATGTCTCAAAGTTCACCCGTGGCATTAGTATTGACTAGGATAGAGGCAGCCGTCCTTAAAATTTGCCACACAGGGTCGGAAAAGTGCAATAAGACCTCCAGACCCATCCTACCCTATTAGCCGAGCACAGCCACACCCAAATCGGGTAATTTTCGCGGGAAAAGTGACCGAAAAGGGAATGTTCTCCTGAAATCTGGGCTTGATATAGACCGTTCTGCGCGAATCTGCGGTGTTTTGAGTTGATGATTTCTGTCGTACGAAATGGACATTCTTCACCGTTCCACGCAGAAACGTACCCCTAAAAAAGTCAATTTTTTTCTGACGCTTCTAAACGTGTTTTCAGAGCCGTCCGAACAAATTCCAAAAAGTGAAATAAGGGGTCCCGGACCCACCCTACCCTTTGAGGCTGTGTCTCGGCATCTTCCGGTGGCTGCCTCTTGCTGCAAGCAAAATTTGCCAAGCAGAAACGAAAAAACCTGATCCCTGCGCCCAAAGTGCAGGCTGGCCGAAGCTGTGACAAAGGAGGATATAACGTCCAGGTTGAGATGGGGTTGGAGGGGAATGATGAACGGTATAACCGCGTTTCGGTAAGTCATTAATATGGGATGAATGTACGGTATGCCGACTGTGTTCCAGCGAATCGTTAAACGATATATACAAGAATACTTGTCCGTATTTCACCCAATCTCGGAGCAAGATCGGGGGAGAGTCGACCAGATGATTAAGATCGTGCGCACATTCCTTCTCTACCTTTCCGTCTATATTCGTACATATTCAGCTTAATGATCTGTCTGCCCAGATTCAGCATGACATTACTTAAACAAACTTCATATAGATTCTTGTTTTTTTCGCAAGTTTGCCAATGGCTGGTGTATCCGCGACATTGCCCGTATATGGCTTTCCAACGAACAGACCCGCCGCCGCGCAGACCTAGAAGCAGAGGCGCAAGAACATAACGAGTCCGATGCGGAGACCGAGACGGAGACCGCGCCGATGCGCTCAAAATCCGGAACAAAATCAAGGGTCCATTTCCTTTTGGAAACGGACGAAGAGGCGGAAACTTCCCATCGAGCCGGGCCATCCAAGTCCAAGGCGTCGACCAAGGTTTTTCTATCTTCATTATCTCCTCTGCCAACATATTCATGAATTATCAACAGCCTCGTACTAAACCCAAAGATGAGGATGAAGACATGGGGGACGGTGAGGAAGAAGAAGGCGCCCTCAAGGTACGATCTATGCGCTCCCTCGTCACTGATCATCCTGACATGGTCGGCAAGCAGCCAGCGAAGCCGGTTTGCTTCGTTCTTTCTCTGTTTCGACTGTAGCTTGATGAGTCGACATATAGAGGTCGACAAAGAAAAGGACCAACGTGATCCTCTCCGGAAGCGAGAGCGACGACGACGACGACCTCAGGAAACTGATAGGAAAATCAGACAAGGAAAAATCGGTGTGTAGCATGCATATATGCGTTCGATAGCTAGTGATATATACAGACCCCTATGAATACTACGAAGAAGCCCGTGTCACCAGCCACCACAGCAGAAGACCAAGACCGGGAAAAACCAGCGAAAAAGGGTGGGAAACCTTTGGGAGGGCAAACAACGGTCAGCTAGGTGCTTATATGCGCTCAGTACCGTACCTGATAACTCAGCAGGCCGGGAAGCCTGTCAAAAAAAGCGTGAGGAAAGGTTTTCTGTCCAGTTCTGAGCTCATTTGTGTATAGAAATCAGCTACAACTGTCCTCAGCGACGACAAATTTTCTGACAAAATAAAGGTGTGTCCAATTTATTGACGGCCACCCCTGGATTTGATCTATTTCTTCACAGAAGAAAAGCAAAGGCTCCGTGGGTCGATATATGCGCCCATGTATGCGTACTTATTCCTTCAACGCTAAGGGAAATCAAAAGTCAGATATCGAACCCAAAGAAGAAAAGGTTCGTAGAGTCGTAGACTTTGAGGTGAATATATCCCACTCAGTGCCTTTGTAGCCTGCCACCAGCGCGCAAAAGAAGCGTAAAGCCACTGACACGACTGAATCGTCTGATAAAACTTCCACAAAAAAGGTATTCCACCGCAATTAGATTGTGTTTCGAAGTTGACATCTTGAAATAGAAAAAATTAAACTCTGGAGAGTCTACAGAAGTTACTAACCCCTCCCCGTTGACTTGGGCCGACCTCCCTGAACGCTGTCCTTGCATTCCGTGCTCTGATCATCTGCCCAGGACAGCAGTCCCGAAAATTCTAGCGTTGTTCAACCAGGAGAAGGACCTCCGGGACGCTGCTGCTGCAAACGGCATTCCAGCAAAAGGGAGACATTTTTTGAGGGCACAGATCTGCCAAATGATTGTACTCGAAAAACGTCGACCTTATCTAGAGAAGCTTGGCGAACGACAACGGTGGCCGAACGTCATCGACTGGGAGGACGTGTCGCAGCGTGTCTTTGCGCTACAGCCCACTGTAATCGCCTTATTCAAGAATCCTCAAAAACTTGCAACATGTCCCGCTTGGGAAAGCTTTCTAGTTTCTATCGACTACAATATCTTCGACTTCGTGGACGCCAAGTCGAAGCAGAATTTCCCATCTGCTATTAGTGGTAAGCGGTGCGGATAGTGAGTTGTTCTGTGCTTTGGGTTGTTTCCTGTATTTAAGTACCTCCCGCAGTTACGGCCCTCAAGGCGAGTTCGTGATATATTCCTGCCTGATGCGGATCGTCGTGGAAATCGACGATGACGACGAACAAGAGCTAGCTGATACTCTTTTCTCGACTCTTCATGCAATCATCACTTCGGACAATGATCACTTCCTTGACTACAACGATAATGCCTCCTCTCAATACCTGACTGTTGAAGACTTTACGCGCTTTGTTCTGGTTCCATTTATCGCTGTCTCTCTCATCCGCGAAGATCTGGCTGCCGTAGAAACCTTCCAAGAAGGGCTTTTTGAACGCAATAATAGCAACGAATACGGCGAGTTCTTCTTTCCTGAAAGCGACTCGCCTGAAGCGCACGAGATCCACCGTCGAAACATGAAAGCTATCCACAGCATACAACGTGATAGAGAACCGGAACCCACAGCAGAGCTAACTCCCGAGACAGCGCCACCGCGCCACCATCGGGCGATTGTCAAAACTGAACCATCCTCTACTTCCATTAAGGTGGGTATCATTCATCGTGTATATCGCGCAGGCCTCAATCACTTACGGTTGGATAGATCATACTTCCCCCGCCGAAACCCGTAATAGAACAAGAAATCACGGTCCAAGATTTCACTCCCGTACGTTAATGCTTTTGATTTTCCCTCTGGTTTCCAGTCTAATTACTGCTTAGCCCCCGCAAGGCAAGAATTCGAAGAAGCCAGTAGCACCGAAAAAACAGTTGCCCTCCAAAAAACCGAAGGAACCGAAAAAGCCCAGCCAGGTAGGAGCACTTCTCCAGTTCCAGCCGTCTGCTTCCTCACAAGGAATAGGTTTCGGCATCCGCGTTGGCCAGAACAATAACGACCCGTTCAAAATCAAAACAAGTAGTGGAATGACAGTTTTTTTACCCTCAAAGCCCCTGTTACTGGACTCCCTGGCTCATTCATCGTTCTGAATCTGTGCTTTCTCATCCCATGGACTGAATTATTGCATTTTTCAACTTTCCGTAGCGCCTGTTTCGTCACTTTCATACCATGTTCAAAGAATTCAAATACTGCACTCTGTTCCTCTTGTGAATTAACTACATACAGGTTGTGTATTAAACATTCCAATCAAACTAAACACTCACGGAGGTCATCCGTGCCCGCGAGACTGTTGGACGCGGTTTAGATTCATCCCATCAGAACGTTGTTTACCTCTGTTTACCGGCGCCTTCCTTTGCTCTTACCCCCATCTCCCCGCGCATCGTGTACCATCGTGCACTTCTCGCACAACCGGTGCATCTTCAGCCGCTGCCTAGGCCCCAGATACACGCTATCCATGCCCTTCCACTCCAATCGGTGCTCAAATCGGCGCAGAAACGCGCGAATACGCGATTTCAGGCAACTTCACCAACAAGGCGGCGCAGTCCTTCACTGGGGACCCCAACTCCCTCATAAGCAACCTCATAGTACGGTATGTGATCCCCAGTTTGCCCTTCTCGCCATTTTCCCGCCCATCCGACCGAGATTTGACTCGCACCAGGGACAACGAGCGGGTGGGTCGGGGAAATGGTCAGTGTGGGCCATTTCGCGTGGATTATCTTGAACTGACACACCTACATACCTCTCCTAGTGACCTTCCTTCATTATCGAAGCCTTCTGGCGGCCGTTCGTTGATGGTGAGTTGTCTTTTTTTCCTTCGTGACTTCCTTTTATTCTATCCGTACTGTATCAACCCATCGACGTGTTTTCACACCTGATTGAAGCTGCCTCGCTAATGCTCGCACCCAGGTACGACCCACAACACAACGGAGTGCATCTGTAACCTCACCGCACCCGGGGGCTTCAGCGTTAGGGATGCGAACCCGGACGGCATGGGCGAGGGCGCGACGTTTGATTATAGTGGGTGAATCGAGGTTTCGTCTTCCTTAATCCTTGCTCTCTTCATCCTTTGTGTCCCCTCCGCCCTCCTTCCTCCCGTTTCCTCTCTTCATTCTTCTCCCTCCCGCTCACTTCACCATGCAAAACACTAACCAACCCCCCGCACCGCATCTAGCTACGTCGCCGCCTGCAGCCGCACGACCAACTCCACCGCCGGCTCCGCTATCAACCCATGCAATGTGCCCCCCTCAGCATCATTCTTACGCGCGTGCGTTTTTTTTTGTGTTCTCCTTTTCTGACTTTCTTTACCGTTCTTTTACTGTTTGCGTTGGCCATTCGATCATTTCTTCCTCTTCCTCCTTCGTCCCATTGACCGAGCCGTCTACTCCCCTTGCATCAAACGACTCCATTCCTCCGCTTCGCTGTCTTTCTTCTTTTGTCGCCACCACCTCTCCTTCGCCCCCTCCGGCACTGCCGCCCTCTCACTCCTTCGTGCTGCCTCCTCCCCTCGCCCTCACCTCCACACGCTTTCTATCCCCTCCCGCCATCATCCTACGCGCAACTAACTCCCTCCTCTCCTCCAGGCAACAGCAACGAGACCGCCCTCTCGCGCGGGAGCCTAAGGCACGGCCGCGTTAAGGTGCGCGCGAAGATGCCGCAGGGGGATTGGGTGAGTTTCGTTTTCCTCAATCCTCAATCCACATTCCACATTCGTCGTTCCTCCCTCCCTCCGGCTCGCTCCTTCCTTGCCGCTGCCTGCTCTCCGCGGCCGCTCCCTCTCCCTCTTTCCTCCCCTTCGTTCTTCCCTCTCCCTCCCTCCCTTTCCCCCTGTTTCACGTTCTTCTTCGCTCCTCTCCCTCTCCCCTGCTAAACTACCCCCAGCTCTGGCCCGCCATCTTGATACTCCCTGTCCCCACCACCTACGCCCCTAGCCCGCGAGCGGCGAGATCGACGTCGTCGAGTCGCGGGGGAACGGTGCGGCGGCGCGCGCTGCGTGACGTGTGTGGCCGGCGGGCGCGTCATCATTAGTCCCGTGCACCCAAACCCAGCCATGGGCCGCGTAGGGCCGCGTGCGCTACCGGACCGCGGCGTCGTGCGTGGACTCCGGCGTAGGCGCAGGCGCAGATGATGGCGGGGGGCGGAGCAGCAGCGGCGGCGGTGACGTTCTCGTAGCTCCCGCGCAGCGCTTGGTGAACACGTCGCGCCGGCGCTGCGCCTCGGCCATCACCCTCGAGAGCTTCGTGTCGCCCATGGTCGCCTGTAGTGCCTTCTGCGTGCGCGCGTTTTGCGTACCCATGGTGTGGTGCCGGTGAGGCGGCGCGGGGTGCGCGGTGCGGGCATTGGCGTTGGCGGCGAGCGCGGGGAGGTGGGAAGCGGAATGGGGCAGCGGGCGCATCCGTTGGCGCAGGTCCGCCGTGCTCAGTCGAAAAAGCTAAGTTCCCAGTGGATCACACGTACTATTGCTGACGACTCTTCTAATGTGGACTATTGATAGTGATACTAGTAGTAGATGTGCTCTTCGCGCAATGTACGTGATTGCAGTTTATTTTTGACGTCCGTCGGTTAATCGACTAGATAGATACATAGAATCTCGTTCGAAGGTAGCCAAGGTCCGGTCAAGGGCTAATCGAGTATTTTGTTATTCTTTCGATCCTTCCCTTCCATCACTGACTTGTAATTGTTCTAGAAGATCATGACGAGGTCACCCAAACGCTCGAGCACCAGGCTTGATTTTTCGAATCCTTCATTTGACCTGGCGCTGACTTGGGCTTTTTTGTCCAGATTTATGTCAAGCTGAAGATGCGGCACTCTAACTCCAATACTAGTAGGTGCGTCTCTCAACAGATCGTAGGTTGTAGGATACGATGGATGTCATTATGTACCATTTAATATACCTCATTTTCGGTAGTCAATACGCAGTCAGAACAAATGTACTACGCAGTCGAACCAAGTGCCGGGATACACTCAGATTGAGTGCGTGAACACACTTGCTCCGAGTGCGAAAATGGCCGAAATGCACTTACCAGCAAGTGTGTGAGCGCAGTCGGTTTGAGTGTGTCAACGCACTCGGACCAAATGCCTGATGGCACTTGGTCCGAGTGTTTTGAGGCAATCAAGGGGCTACCGATTCCCGAAAAATATACCTTACGTCGAAATTATTTGCTCAAAGAGGCGAGGGGGTCCCTCCCCACGTGATGGGAAAGTGTCCATATATGGGAATTTCCATCAGATGGCGCTCGGTTACTGGTCGGGTAATATTTGCCGAGGTCCCGGAACATTTGCCGAGTTCCCCCGCAGCTACGCGGCCACGCTGCACCTCTTCATCTGAGAGCATAATCACACTGAGACTAAGTCGAATAGTCTTACTGCATCTTGCAACATGCAAGCTACAACCCTTTGAAGTTCTGCACACACTATTGCCTATCAAACTTGTCTTCAACCCATTTTCTGGTGCAAAGTTCAGCTTGAAAAGGCCTGTCCTGTAACTTATCCTGTTTGACAAGATTCAGGAATACATGATTAGCCCAAGGTTATAAGCCTTCAGGAAAACTTGTAAATGTTCCCTCGAAAACTCAATATAATAGTCATATTAGCCACACGCGACACGTCCTGGGTCCGCCAAGAAGCTTGAGACACTTCCATGTACACCTACCTTTTGTATGGCATGTCTGTCCTCACAGCCATGGGCAAGATGATTTACCTCCAGGATACATAAAATACACCCATATGCACTGCTACCTACAATGTATATAATTTTTTTTTCGCGGCCGAGGGACCCCCCCCTCCCCCCCCCAAATAAGGAAATTTCTTATCTTGGTAGCCCCTTGGAGGCAATTGATCCGACTGCGCAAACTTCCTACAGTGCCACGTGGGCTGATAAACACAGCGGATATGAGCCGGGTCCCGTGTGGTTGCGATGTCGTTCTCAGGTCTGCGCGGTTTGCGGATACATTGGGTTTTCAAAAAGCGGGCAAGACGGCGGCAGGGGCAGCGAGGGCGGAGACGTAGGGGGAGATGCAGATGAGGGACTGAGCGTGGAGTCAGAGAGCAGGAAAGGGTCAGGTCCGTGTGTATCGTGCGTCGTGTGAAGGGCGGGTGCATTGCTGGGACAGCATCCTTCGGTCGTATGTCTGCTGCAGCCCGTCGTGTGGGATTTACAGTAACTGAGAGACTTATCCATCAGCTTCTCAGGGCAGACATACTGAGAACAGAAATAGACGTACCGGGGGCGAGGATGGGCACTGCTATGGAAATGGGCGGGGAGGCGGCTTGGAATGTGGGGATGGTGCATGAAAGGGCAGGGATCTCCTGTGGGGTGTAGACCGGTAACCGATCTGTCTGCCAATACAAGACCTATATTGTTTCAGCGCAGTCTATCGGACCTACAGAACACTGTATCCAGCTTCCAATCAAACTTCTCGTCCTCTGAATTCGACCCAAATCCTTTCCCTGAATCAGGCTACGATACTTTTTTCGCTACTTCCCCACCAGCCAGAACGGCATTCCATGCTCCCCATAACCAGCCTGAATCACCGTTTTCCGGCTTCTCCCCTCTGGAGTCTCCCAGTTTGCGTCGTTCCGCATCTGCGACGTCTTTTGTGCACCGAGAGAACTCCGCGCACTCCACCTCATCAAAAACTCTCTTCGAATCTCCCTCTTCTTGGTCTCCAGACAAACCATCCGAACCCGAAACTCCGAAACTCCCCACCATGATATCGAAGGCGAAAAAGATTGATATGATCCTGCGAATGCTTGTAGACGCACACATAACTGCAACAGATGTTCTTCTAGCCACTTTGGATAAACCGACATATACAGCATCCTGGTATTCGAAGACCGGACCTGTTAAAAAATTGCTGGACAAAATTTACATGGACGAACGCGGACAACGAATCGTTAACGAATGGTTCTCGTGCCATGCCTTAGCTCTCGTCTGCGAGCAAGTTTCTTCTCAAGCTGACACTATGGTCAAGGCGCTCAGCAGACACAAAAGTGTCAGCGAACTCACTCCCGCTTTTTTGCGATCATGGAGTTTGAAGGATACCGTTGCAGAGCCGGCAGATTTACATGCGTCGGCTCTTGTACAGATCTTGCGCTCTGCTCTGAATACTCCAAGAGCTCTGGAACAGAATAAGAAAAAAATCCAATGATACAGTTCGTCATTTAAACGCGCATATATTCACCTTTTTCGGTTTCTGATGTAATCTTAGGCTTGCTATACGATCCTCGCACAAATCATCACACGGTGCTCCCAGGCTACATCGGATTTCGCGGGGCCCATGTCGCTTATGTGGTGGGCAAGTGGATGCTCCCGCGAGACGATTGAAATCCTGTGTAACATCGGATTATCAAAGAGCTTCGACACGACGCAACTCCTCATAAAATCGACTGGCAATTACTGCATAGAAGATGCTCGCGTACTGGCGCACGGAACAGATGGCTTCCTATACAACTACGATAACGTTAACTTCTCCACATCGATCTTCGTAGAACAACGTTCCGACGCCCCCGCCAAGGGTCAATCAGGAACGTACACAATAATTTATCCGTTCCGCAATCCCAATCCCCGAGCGCTTGAGCTTCCCCCTATCCTCCTTTGTGCACAGAGTGCCCCCGACTTAGACTTCAATCGCGATCTTTGCCCTACATTCGAACAAAGCCGCAGCTCCCACCACCAATTTTGCTCATACGTCGTTCGCGTTCTTTGCCGGTATGAAAATCAATTCAAGGGTCGTAAAGACGATCTCGACCTCCAATCCCCGCCACGACGATGTCTTCCTGCCGGATATAAAACCCCGCAGCTCCCGTTGAAAATTTGCACGCGAGAAGAGTTTTCGATCAAAGGAAATCTAGCCGTTCACGTCGAGACACTTGTCAAACAGCTTGGTCTGACTTATCCGCAGCTCACAAAGGCGATCTTGTCCATCAATGACCAAGCAACACAGGCTTTGAATCGCGGCGCGAAGAGTATTCGCGCATTCGATATCAACCCATTCTTACGTTGCCAAGTGTTCCAGCTCGGCATTGGCCTTTTCCACCTTTGTCTCAATCTCGTATGGGCAGCACTCAATGTGCATCGCGGCCACGTCAATCATCACGGCACCCTCTCTCACTTATTCGTGATCATCGATAAAACTCGCCTCGGAGGCCAGCACCCCGATTATCATTCGCTTTTGGTGGCGATGATGCAAATTCTCGATGGTTTACTCCTCGATGCGTGGCGGATCGAGTGTGGCTACCCAACCCTGGCAGATTATGCTGCATCCAATCCATCCGCGGCTGATCTTCGTGCCAAAGCTGCTACTATCCTGTACAACCATGGAACTCCCACTCGATCTCCGACGAATTCGAATGCAGCTACCGACACTGTGCAAGAAAATTCACGACGACTCATCCACGACCTCATGTACGTGTGCGAAGTGACTCGCGCAATCTCAGCAGGAGATTTTGGTCGTGTCGAGGACATTCTGACGACACTCGGCATGATGTTCCGCGGGGCAGGGTCGAAAAATTACTCCACCGAGATTATGCATTTTACCCATAACATGAAGAAGGTTTGGCCTATAAATGGTTTTGAGTGCGTTGCCATTTTCTGTCCCCCATAATTGACTTATGTCTTCCAGCGAACTCGTGAGGGACAACATGATTGTAAATATTTCCGGCCGACCCAATTGCGGCGAGGGAGTTGACGCTAATATGGAGCATAACATAGGCAGGGTCAAGGTGCCTCTGAATTTCGTTTCTACAGGTACACGAATCGTTAGTGTTGTTCGGGTCGGGTCGGGCTTGAAAGCCCGGGCTTGGGTCGGGTCGGAGCACTGCCACCCAGTGTCGGGTCGGGCTTGGGTCGCTGCTAAGAAAGGTGATGTCAGCATCGAATGCCTCCAAATATGAAAGATGGCTGAACCAGGCGTCAGAGGCAGATGGTACACACAATTTACGTCACCTCCCCAGCCCATACCGCACAATTTTTCTCAAGCCCGACTCAGGGTCGGGCAAAAATGGTGGGCCCGACCCGGGCCCAAGGGGTGGGTCGGGTCGGGTCGGGCTTGGGCTTGGGCTTGAAGCCCGACCCGGCACATCACTATACACGATAAACTGAATATTCACAGGATTTGTTCACTGCCAAAGGGATGTATGGGAGTTGGGAGCGCTTGGCTGATATTTCCGCAGCAATCGACGTGATCGGCAGCGTGAAGAACAGTATCGCTATGACGCTTGATGCGTCGTACAGCGGAAAGTCACACACGCATCCTGATACTTCCAATCTAGTGTGGCAGATTGCCCACAAAGCAAGAGAATTGAAACTGAACACTTACGACCCAACCCGGGACGTCAACGATGTTGTCAAGGCCTCAGTTGACATTCTCTCCGCCGGAGAAGCTGTTCTCAAGTCTTCAAGTATTGCCACATTCAATAAAAACCGGAAGGATCTACTACGAGGGATCCAGGTTGCTGAGGAAACTGATGAAATGCCCCCCATGGAATTATGCCTCGCACGTTCCAGTGATCAAGGCGACAATTAATTATTTTGTATTTCCTGCGTTACGAATTACGAATGAATACGTTTGAGTGGTGGTTCCGGCTCAGAATCTGACACATCATCCTCATCGGACTCCTCCACCTCCGTACCAGAAGTTTTGTGATCGTAGTTGTTGATGATTTTGAAGATTGGCTCGGCGAACATCTTATCCCACTCTTCAGACTGCTGCAATAATGATGTGACGTTTCCGGATGAGCTGTTCAGAGGAGGGTGAGCTCTGGATAACGTTTTGAGTGCATCAGTATCAAGAATGAAGGACGGGGGGCGGAGAAATCGGAGTTCGTCCTTCTGATGGACCTCAGTTACCCAGTCGGTGAGTAACTCGACGAGCTTCGGGCGCTGTTTCACCGGTCGGTATTTGGTCCGTTTGCGCTTCGTGGTCAGGCGAACCTCCTCGCCTTCGTAGATTGGACCTAAGAAGAGCTTTTGCAGTGAGAAGCCGTTATCCGGATGACCGTCGCAACACCATAGGCAGGTAAAATCCAAAGCTAAATGAATGTCAGTCAGTCAACTATCGGAAATCTCTTTGGTTGACTTGCCTTCATCAGAGTCGTCTCCGAAGAACGTGGCGTAGGCTTCCCTTTTGCATCCCTCGCACCGCGCCAGCCTAACCGAGGCAATGCCAATACGCTCTTGCTTGCGCGGATTTTTCTTCTTCAGCCCATCAAGCAGCAACGGCCGATCTGGATCGTCCTTGTCGTCGAGGGCATTAGCCAGATCCATCTCAAAGACCCACGGCTCAACCATCGTCACCGCAAACGCATCTCGGGTTGAGCTACGACCTGCACGCCCTTCCCATTGAAAGCGTTTTGGGACACCCTCCGGTACGCCCACATTCAATATACCGTTGATTTCGGCAACGTCCAAACCCTAAGTATTCAGACCTGAGCACAATAACGGAGATAAATATGTCTAGATTACCTCTCCAGCGCCGGCCGTGGCATGAAGGATCAAGACGGTGCCATCGGAACTAGCAAAGCTGTCGTACGTTTGCTCGAGATACTCAGGCGACATGTCGCTATGATAATGTGCACATATTCCCAGCTTTTGAAATGCCGACGGCAGCCGTGAGTTGAGGTATTGAGCGAAGTTACTGGTCTCGGCCTTCTCTCCATGGAAAATGACGAGCTTCGGGAGACGCATGGGGGGGTGGAAGGGTTGAGGGATGATACAGTCAATATTTTTCATGTTGTTGCGTCCGTCGATCAATCGGTGCGTCGCGTAGATGATATTGGGTCGATTGATGGAGACGCGAATAGTTACAGAATTGGACGAAAAAGCAAGGTTTTGTCGAATAACACGGTGAATATAATCGGGAATGGTTGCGGAAAGTGCTTGAATACTCGTGTTTTTTGGGATCCAGGCTCGAAGTTCACCGAGAGCTCCCCAGGCGGGACGAAACGGAGGTCGACCGTTGATGACAGCTCCAGCGGTATAGATATTGTGCGCTTCATCGATCGCAACTCTTGACACCTTGGAAGCGAAAACTCGGTTGCGCAAGAGCTTTGCGATGCGGGGAAGATGACCGTTCGTTGGGCGGAACTGCTCGGGCTGCACAATAAGATGCTGTATTTCGCCGTTTTCAATTTTCTGGAGAAAACAGGTTGGCATAGGAGTCATAATCTCCAAAACAGGAAGTGCACCTTCCAGAGTTCGGGTGAATCGGAGGTGTCCTCGTTGATTCCGATGGTCGGAATACCATATTTGTTCCAGAAGTCCTTGACCTTGAAGTGTGTATCCTCAGTTCTGTTTGTCGGATGAAGAAAGGATGAAGTGGAAATACCTGCATTGCCTGCAGCCGTTTTAATGGGGAAACAGTCAGGGTTATGGTGCCGGGCTTGAGAAGTAGGGGGATGGCGATGCAGAGTGTTTTGCCGAATCCAGTTCGGGCTATGACGGTGCTATCGCGGCCTGCATCAGAAGCTAACGAAGACTCCAATTGGCCTTGGTGAGGTATTATTTTTTTTTTTTTTTTTTTTTTTTTTGAATCTTCGTTTTATATCCTGTGTGTCTAAGACATATGGTAGATATAAATCTGGCTATTGCATCGTACGGTATCAAATCGGGTCCATAAGAAATGGAAATCAGAGGATCGTGCATACTCGAAAACTTTGCAAGACCGTGACGGGACGGCTGCGAAGCGGAAATTCCGCAGAGGTATAGGGGTAAATGGCCGTAGCCTCTAGATGAAACTAGATGTCGTGATGGTAAGGGAGGGAGCATAAGTGACAGAGAAAGAAAAATAAGAGCAAAGGAAAGAGGAAATAAAGTTCTACTCGTCGTTTTGAACAGACTTGGGGCGTGGAGCCAGAGTGCGAGGCTTCGCAAGATAGTGCGTCGCCCGGAATCTTCCACCCACGATGTGTCCGCCCCTGTCAACTAGCTGCTGCGCTGCGGCCTCCGTAAGAACGGATACCCGCATAGAAATCGGGATTTTGTTCTTCACCCGGCGCTCTAGCTCTTGGTCATCACACAGGATCGAGATAGCTTTGACCACATGATTGAATCCCCCTTCGCGGAGAGATTCTTGGACGTGCGGTAGAGCATAGCAATCATGTTTGGCGGCTGGTAAATTGTGAAATACCACCGAGTGCCAGGAACCGCCTGTCTCAAACATGGGCAAGGGAAGGTTGTCGGGAAGTCGCAGGATGGGTTTGAGGACGTCCCAAATACGCCGTGTGTATGTCTCGATCATGTAAGAGGCCGAAACTGTGCCTGGCTTGATCTGCAAAACAAGATTCTTGTTGCGTGTCCAGCGCACCCCGGCAAACAGTTTCCCAGGGATGGCGGTCTGTATGTCGTAAAGTATCAATGGCGGGTACGCGCGCTCATATTCAGGGAGATCCGGGCAGTCCAGTCGGATAACAATGTCAGATTGATCGGAATCCGATGGGGATGGTGAAGGTGATCGGGGGGTTTCGGCCGAAACTGCGCGCGCATACGTCATGCTGGTGGTCTTTGTGTCTTTGTCGAGGGCGGGAGAGGTGGCAGACACATCTGGGGCAGAGATGTGGGCAGTGTGGGGAGAGGCAGTGGTGGAGGGGGCTGAAATACGACGGTTCAAGGCTGCGAGGACCTCAAAGGTGTGCGTCAGTGTGTGAGCGACCGGTGTGATGGCTGCATCGTGCAAGAGCATGAGAGTGGCTAGCGCGGACTCTAAAAGAGTCTCCAATCGTAGCTGGTGTACCTGGACATAGTCAGGACAAGGCTGTGGCAAAGAACTGTGCGGATATGTGGCAAGGGGAGACGTGGGCAGTTGCGGCGAGTGGCCATGGTGGTGGTCAGAGCGTGAGAACATCCCCAGGTATTATTTTCCCGCGTGTAAGGGAGTATATGATGAGACATGCTCGCAGAGCTGTAGCACAGTCCTTCTGCGATAGAGACGTAAGGAACGCGTTGGAAGGGGTCCGGAGTGGAGACAGCAGCATTTTTGCGTATCGTATAACATCTTCATCGTCTAGTTTGCAGATAACAGAAAGGAGAACTTGAACAGATAAGAAGAACGGATGCAGAAATTTCAGCTTTGCGACGTATTCCAAGCTTTCCTGAATATAGAAAGGTGGGAACGCAGGAAAGACAGCCGGATGAGGAGGCCGAAAGGTAGGAATATCCATGATAGTATGTGTACGAGGGTGGATAAAGACAAGATGAAGAGGTACGCGCTCGGCGCGTCCAAGACGGGGTGTTGTACAATGTTTGGTAGCCGCTTCCGAGTAGGTGCACGTGCCCAAAACGTGATCGCTCGGCCCTCCTATAAATTTAAGACCAGATCGACCGGTCTGTCTACCGACAAACTTGTTTTCTAGTAGACAGAACGGTCACCGGTCTATGTGGGGTGCCGATCGAGCTGCCCGCATGTTCGTCGATGTACTGGGGTCGGGCGACGGCGATGTGGACGTCCCGAGTCGAGCGACATTGGTGATTTCCGGATGTCAACGTTGCTGGTGGAGACGGGAGGGTCAGAAACCTAGATACCTGTTGGCACTGCTGGTTAGACGAAAAGCGACGGGGGACCCACACCGAGCGTAAGGATTGTGCGTCGTTGCCTCACGGTGCCGACTCGGAACTACTTGTGATCCGGATTCAGAATCACGTCATAATCCCGCCGTTTCTTGGTTGAGTAAATTGATTACTCAGCAGGACTCGGGAGGACTCTTTGAGTGAGGTACACATGGTGGACAATCATCATGCATTGCGAGTCGCCACATTATCTCCAAGCCATGGGTGTTTTTTTTTTTTTTTTTGCACTGGAACATTGGATCCGGATAAGGAAACAAATATGCGACAAACCACTGCTGTTGAACAGCTTTACACAGAACTCCTCTTCTCTTCTCTGTTCCCTTCCGAAGATCCATTCTCCGGTATGGCTGTCTACAGCAGGGATAAGAAGCTCAACAGCTCTTACCGTCTTACGTGTTTCATTTAGAACATCAAAAACGTGTCAACTGAAGGCCGTGACGGCGCCTAGCTTCTTTCTTCTTACCACCACCACCGATGGACGACAAGTCTCCTCCAGATGCTCAGTTCAGATCGGAATCTACCACAGTCAATCATGGATCCTCTCTGTGAGTACCCATTTCGGCTGAATCACTCCCATTCTCACGGCGCTTAATTAGATATTCGGGCGCCTTTTTCCCGAGGTCGCGAAATTTGACTGTTTCGGGCGGCACTTTCATCAGTAACAATTATAATGAACACGCCCTGCCACCAGGTATAGCTCCCCATTTTGACGAGACGCCAAGTCTAATTCCTCGGTAGACTTTCGGAGGATCCCACTTGGCGACATTGATCTCAGGAACGAGATCCGCTTTCACAAGGAGTCAGGTGTCATTAACTACCAACGTTCGCGGGGCACCGTGCGGCAGATGTACTCCGCCAAAATCGATGGGCGAAAATCAAATATGACTGTTGCTGTGTATCAGGGGGAGAATGCGGATGAAGTACGCTTGCATTATTTTACGCTTGCATTATTTGATCTGCTCACAGGAATGGCGGGACACTATCACTAAGTATTCAGGCCTTCGGTAAATTCCCAACAAGCGTACTTTGTGTGTCACTGAATTCGAAGTTCTAGCCATCCAAATGTTCTTCAAATTTTTGCTGTTGCAAGTTCGGCGGGTATCCATGCTATTGTAGCCCATGATGGTCCGTCCTTTCTTTCAATGTGACATTGGGTTTAATTCCTAGACCAGATCTAATTCCTTACAAGGATTTTCTGAAACTCCTTCCTGATTCACCAATCTTGACTGTATATATCTATGGATGCTCTGTATGTACACAATCCCTTATTATTTCCACTGTTGAAAATGCCTCCAGGATAAGGATTATTATGTAAGAAATATGGATTTTTTGGTCTGCCCTCTGACCTCCATTGCAGGAAGCCGATGGCTACTTCAAGCACATGTTCGGTAGATATTGGGTGAGTTGCCATTTATTACTCAGTGTGTGCCTTCCATATATATCATTGAAGCCTTACGGTGAATCCACATTTTGGATTCGTCGCTCAACCGGTCGGCTCTGCGTGGACCTTACACCTGGTGATGTTCCTACACCTTATTTTTCCTCTCAAGAGTGGACATCATCATTTGACCACATACCACCCTTTAATGACGCGAAGTCGGAGGCCATCGTGATTGATTCTCTGGAGTTAGGAGAGTATCATCATGTCTGTTTTTTTTTTTTTTTTTTTTTTTTTTTTTGAATCTTTGTTTTATATCCTGTGTGTCTAAGACATATGGTAGATATAAATCTGGCTATTGCATCGTACGGAATCAAATCGGGTCCATAAGAAATGGAAATCTGAGGATCGTGCATACTCGAAAACTTTGCAAGACCGTGACGGGACGGCTGCGAAGCGGAAATTCCGCAGAGGTATAGGGGTAAATGGCCGGAGCCTCTAGATGAAACTAGATGTCGTGATGGTAAGGGAAGGGTGCATAAGCGAGAGAGAAAGAAAAATAAGAGCAGCGGAAAGAGGAAATGAAGTTCTACTCGTCGTTTAGAACAGACTTGGGGCGTGGAGCCAGAGTGCGAGGCTTCGCAAGATAGTGCGTCGCCCGGAATATTCCGCCCACAATGTGTCCGCCCCTGTCAACTAGCTGCTGCGCTGCGGCCTCTGTAAGAACGGATACCCGCATCGAAATCGGAATTTTGTTCTTCACCCGGCGCTCGAGCTCTTGGTCGTCACACAGGATCGAGACAGCTTTGACCACATGATTGAATCCCCCTTCGCGGAGAGAATCTTGGACATGCAGTAGAGCATAGCAATCATGTTTGGCGGCTGGTAGATTGTGAAATACCACCGAGTGCCAGGAGCCGCCTGTCTCAAACACGGGGGAGGGATGGTTGTCGGGGAAATGCAGGATGGGTTTGAGAGCGTCCCAAATACGCAGTGTGTATGTCTCGATCATGTAAGAGGCCGAAACTGTGCCTGGCTCTATCTGCAAAACAAGATTCTTGTTGCGTGTCCAGCGCACCCCGGCAAACAGTTTCCCAGGGATGACTGTCTGTATGGCGTGAAGTACTGATGGCGGGTACACGCGCGTATATTCAGAGAGACCCGCGCAATCCAGTCGGATAACGATGTCAGATTGATCGGAATCCGATGGGGATGGAGAAGGCAATCGGGGGGTTTCGGCCGAAACTGCGCGTGCATATGTCATGCTGGTGGTCTTTGTGTCTTTGTCGAGGGCGGCCGAGGTGGCAGGCGCATCCGGGGCAGACATGGGGGCAGTGTGGGGAGGGGCAGTGTTAGCGGGGGCTGAAATACGACGGTTCAAGGCCGCGAGGACCTCAAAGGTGTGCGTTGTGTGAGCGACAGGTGTGATGGCTGCATCGTGCAAGAGCATGAGAGTGGCTAGCGCGGACTCTAAAAGAGTCTCCAAGCGTAGCTGGTGTGCGTGGACATAGTCAGGACAAGTTTGTGGCAAAGAACTGTGCGGATATGTGGCAAGTGGAGACGTGGACAGCTGCGGCGAGTGGCCATGGTGGTGGTCGAAGCGTGAGAACATCCCCCTCATCATGTCTGTTACTATCATCTTGGCCACGTGCAAACTTTTCTGGTATCTACGCAGGCAGAGTTGCATCTGGGAGCAGTAGTGTATTCTCCCTCGGGGTCTGAGCTGGACGGCTTAGATGAGATTGCATTCTTGCCTAATGCAAACCCGGTTATTCGCGGTTGGCATGGCGGCGAGGCAGATGGAGATACCATGGAAGATGGCTGGATGCGGTGCATATTTCCTTCATTTATCAACCTGAGTTTGGCTAATCATGTTGAATTACCAAAGCTACAACTCAGCCGAGATATTCGGTAGTACTATCTTCTCATGGATATTTCTGGACCGTGATGGTTGGATGGCTTGGCTTTCTCAGGCCAACCACATTTTTCATCGGCTTCAGAACAAGTCAAGCTATGAAGACTATGGTGTGTCTCTCAATAATGATCTGTCTTATATTTATGATGACCCGGGCCAACAGCAATCATAGACAGCATTCACTTTTGGCTTCGAATTTTGGAACCAACACAGACTCCTCCAAAGGGGTACCTATTCATCTGTCCTTCCAAAGATCTAAAAACTGGGCCAAGTTCTTTGCAATGGCCAGACTGTCCAGCATACTGGTCTCTGGATCCACTCGGTGCTGAACGTCTCAGCACGGATGAAGCTATGCATCTGGGATTTCCTTCTATTGAACTGGAGACAAGAGTGTACAGAAGGTACTGGGATGCCAGTGTCTATGCTGGATTGCGTAAATTCCACGAGGGGAAAGGGTTTGACCCAGAAAGCCAGGATGTTGCACAGCATCTTGGGCTGCCGCTGTATAAGCTTTCACATGAGGTGGAGGGGCCATTTGCGCATGGTGAGCCAATATCTAATCTGTCCCATTTCTTGCTCATTTCGGCAGTGGACGAGGTTTCTAATGCGGAAACAGAAACAGAAGGTGGTTCTACAACCACCACTGAGGATGAGGATGAGGATGAGGATGGTTCCAGTCCTGAGGACGGTGCGTATAATCAACAAGCTTGCTCTTGCCATCCAACTAAATTCTGTTATCTCACACCTTATACGCTTATTCATTCGAGCAGAGGATGGTGAGGTTTCAGATGTCAAAACCAAGAGAGAAAGTAGTCATACGACCACCACTAAGGATGAGGATGGTGATGGCTTGGCTCCCGAGGATGGTGTGTCTAATCCCCAACCTTCCCCTTGCCATCCAACTAAATTATATATTTTGCTTATTTGTTGTAACAGTGGACGGTGAGATTTCTGAGGCGGAAGCAAACAGCGAAGGCAGTTCTCCAGCCACCAATGAGGATGAAGATCGTGATGAGCTTACTCCTCAGGAAAGTGCGTGTAATCCACAAAACTGCCTTGCTGTTCAATATACTAAAGAACAAATTCCAGAGTGTGCTTCCCTCCACTCGGATGTCGAGTTATCTTGGAGCTGGAACGCCATCATGTTTGTCAAGCTTGGTTTGATCCTAGCCTTAGGCTTCGGCTCATTGTGCGAATATGGGCGGGCTGTTCTCTCCCAGCAAGACATCTAGCCTCGCAAGATACCCAGGTTCAAATTGTTCAATATTTTGTCTTTCATTTTCAATTTGGCACATGTTCGCTAGTTCATCGTTGTATATCATAATAAAGTGAATCGATCTTTGTAACTTTCTTCTTTGGCACATGTATCCCCAAATCTGTTTCGGGACTGGGATATCTTGACCAATATTCGCAGTCCTGATGTTCATTAGACTTGAATATCTAGCGGCTCACCGGGCTCAAATGCTCGAGTGCTGCCTGGGAAAAACCTCTTATTGGCAACATGGAAGAGAGTTGAACTTGGAAGTAATAGAAATATGCTTTAATCTAAACCGGCCACCAGCCAAGTCGGAAGGTTTCAATCAAAAATGTGCCAAGAATGGAATATACACCTGGTTTCAATAAAATGTCAACATACATAAAGACGGCGAGATCCCGTTCATGTCTAAGTGCTGTGGGCCGTCCATCTCTTTCTAAGTACCGTGCTCCGCACACCTCCGTCGCTGATGTTGGAGCCCAGATACCAGCGGAATTCTATAAGGTATGGAATCCGCGTCGATTTTTCCACCTCTCTGTTCACGAGCCATAGTATCTGAGTCACTCATTGGCTGAAAGTCTCGGATTGTGATGTTTTTCCCCCCCTAAATCTTGTTTCACCTTCTCCTCCCGCTCCCTAACACTGACAACAGTCACGTCCGAGCGTTTCGGCATCGCGCGCCGAGATGCCGACGGATTCCGCGGTGTCAATCAAGGCTGCCGTCATCCTCGTCTTTCTCTCTCGTTCTCCCTTTCCACAACGTTTCTTGACTCCAGATGGCTATTCTTTTTCTTCATCCGACCCTCCCTGAACCCATCTGGATTCAATGCTGACATTCATTGTCTCGGATCAGCTCTGGCCTCGGAGCAAGGATGCTGCTTTTTTTCGCTTATACTTTCTGGATTCAATTTACTTCCTCCAGTGCTGTAACTGTAACTTGGCCGTAACTTGACACTCGGATAGGACATCTGCTCTTTTTCCAGTCCCGGTGCATTCTCTCGCACGCTAACTCGTTATCCATGATTCAGTCCACTTTAATTCACCAGTCAGGTTACGTTTCTCGGATTTCCTCCCCCCAAGTTGGGTTCAACGATGCTCGGCGAGCCGGTAAGCAAATTCTCTCGAATATTCGGCAATTTCTTTCATCTTGACCATATTAACAGTTCTTTGAAACCCAGTGGAACTGACTGAGCGCCGTAATAAGGCTTAAATCTGGTGGCATGTCAAATTCCGTTTGACTAAATATTTCATGCTTCATCCGACATTCGGAACTCTCCACCAAGATCCAACCCGAACTAACGAGTCTTAATGCCTCCAGATAAGTCACATTTTACCTTTCCCTCCGTTCTGCTTGATTCAGACCCTGATCAGCAACTAGCTCAGCATACTCCGACACACGCAGGAATCCACTTCATGGTTAAGGTGAGTCCGTTTCTTCTCCATTCGAATCTGCGAGTTCATCCAATCGTTTGGAGGCTATTTCGCGCTGTGTGGTTGACTTGATTCGTGCCGTCGTGATTTTCCTTCCATGCCTGCTATCATGCTAACTCACAACGTGTTTACAGCTTGTATCTCGCACCATTCGCGCGCAGCCATGCCTGCGAATTGGTCAGTCTATAATAGGACTTTAATCAGACTCTATTATGACATCCTTCATCAGAAGATACCGAGAGAATGCCTATAGAACTAAATGCACCAGGTTAGTCCGATTCAACCTACCCTTCCGCGTGTATTATATACTACTGACTTGCGTTGCTTCGGTCACTTCGAACGCGAGAATATCTTCCAGATATAGAGTCTCGCTGCCTTCCGGGACACAGCATCCCAGGGTAAGTCCCATCCAATTTTGCATGTTTCTTGCTCAATTTAACTACATTTATTAGACTTGGAGTACTATAGTCTTGCGGGGGGAAGGTACGCGAGGTTAGTCTAATTCTGATTCCGGTTGCGACTATCTAACTAACCAATTCTCTCGGCTCCTCCGACCGGTTTTTCGCCTATCTCGTCGTTGCGGAACGCCAAGTAAACTCGACTTCTCTCTTTCGAGCTCACCTAACTTTGATGTATTAGATCGTGTGCGCTTACCGAGAGGATATACAAAAGTCAATTAATTCATCACCCGACCGACCCGCACCGACTGAGGTAAATGTGTAAGTACTGCTTCCTTTCCTCCCGAGGTCAGTCTGATTGCTCTCTACTCTAGTGTCGATGTATACTGACTGGAATTGAGGCTCCTTGCTTGGTTAGATGTGTACGTGCGCGTTGCGGCCCAAAGTGTACAAGGAGCCTGCCCTATGGCTAAGTAACTCTAATTCAATTCGGGTTGTCTCATTGAATTCATAATGGTGACTTGACTCTGCCTGGGATACGGAGGCAAGACTCCAGGAAGCACACGCGGACCTCCTGGTTTCGATTGCGTGAGATTCCGGCAACACCGTGCACTGTACGTCCAGTCTGGATTATTATGGTGCCTTTACATATACTGACTGCCATTTTTCTTGTTCTTTTGGCGCGAATTACTCGTCCTACTTATTAGATACCTTGTAAGACTATCTCAGGCTTTGAGGTAGGAGGTAAGTTGGTTCATTCGATGTAGACTGACTCGGGGCCGGGACTCGGTCTAAATTTAACAGTCCCGAGGTGAGGCTGGTAGGAGAATAATGCCGTCGTACTGACCATCTTCTAGATTCTGAGCATCGTGTGATTGACTCGGATAACCATGGACGTACTGACTTCAGTTCAACTCGGGTTATGCGGCGGCTTCGTTACAGAGTTATCGCAAAGTTTATGGAGTGTTCTCGAGTCGTCACGCGTTGGAGTCCCAGCCACAGGGTACGTGTTTGCAATTAAAGCTTGGCGTGCGGCGCATTCAAGGTAACGTACGATCTCATCCGTGCGTAACTCAAATAATTCTCCTAACTGGACGTGTTGTGGCTAATATCCAGGACTTACTCGAGTCGCTCGGCCTGCGGCGTACAGATGAAATGAGTACATTGATTTGAGCACTAGTAAGTAAAACTACTGGGCATTGTTGGAACGTGCACAGGATTTGAACAGGTGTGGCGGGGGGCGGAAAGCTCCGGTGCGTGCCGTTCAGACGTGTACGTACGTTGGCATGAGTCATATTATGTCATCGACCGATCGCTGTCTCCTCCTCGACGAACGATACCGCTGGCGCCCGACGACTTGCTCTCCTGTATCGATACCAACGTCACTCTTCTCACGCGACGGTGGGTTTCCCGTCATCCATCGAGAACCTCGAGGCTGAAATTTGGGAAATTTGGTGGACAACCTGGATCGCGCGTCTCGCCGAGGCCGTCGCAATACGTCAAGATGCAGCCTGCAGACGGAGCTGCCGGCGAGTCTTGTGTTTTGCTTTGAGGGGATAGCGGGGAATGGGAGTGATGGGCTGCCTGTACTGGTCTTAAAAGCGAAGGACGCGTGGTTCATATGTTTGAATTGTCACTTGTGCGTCTTTTATTTCTTTATTTTTTGAAAATGTAATGCACACAGCGACAACTACAGGCTCAACACGCGTATGCCGGCGCTAAAATACGTCCTGCACGGACTCATGTAATTCAAAATTGGCCCCGCACGTTACACGCAAACCTCCAATGCGGCGTCTTTGGCCGCACCGTGCACGAACCCATTACCAGCCTCACCGCCCGCCTCGCCGACCCCGAAGGCAACGTCCTCGTCCTTGGCATAGACGGCATGGTCTCCATCGCCAATAAAGAGGAACACGCGCTATACTCCAAGCTCCATCAATATCATAGTATCGGCACGCCGATCGCGTTGTCCGCTAGTAAGGTGTGCATTATTGCTGTGCATATCCACTTGTTACACTTCCCATTATCACACAGACCCTACAGACTCACGTCATCATGGGCTCAACGCACCTCGCCTTGCTCGACCGTGATCCCCCGTTAATATTCGGTGCGTCGTAAGTAAATTCTCTCATACTCCTAATATTGACGGTCACATGCGAGCAACCGCCACCTTCGTCGTCCGATATACGCAAGCTCTATAGATTCGAATGCGGAAGGACCTCAAAACAGTTGCTTGGCTGTCCTGAAAAATCGGCCGGTTGTTCACATCGCGCGAGCCCTGTTTTAAATTACTCAAGTACAGCCAAATCTATAAATCGGTCTTTCTCTCGATTACGCGCAAGTCAAGTGAATGGTGCGAACAGTGGAGATTTGTCCTAACAAACCTCATGTGCACCAGCGCGGTCGTTAAACGTGACTCGAGCCTGTAGCTCGAAAAAGATATTCTAGAAGTCGTGTTGAAAGAAGCGGACTCGCGTCTGATTTCGGTGTAAGAAACTGGGATGCTAACGTACTTAATAAGCAGGCCGGTGCCCGCCACTTGAAAAAAATCCCAGAACCTCGGCCTCGAAACTCCGGGATACAGTATGTAAATCCCATCCAACTTTGGACGCCTCTGCCTTCTAGCGCTCGGGTCGGACACTATTCATTGGATCAGACTCGAACGAACAGATCCCAGTGTCTCGAGGTGAGTTGCACTTTCCCTTTTCCTCCATTCCGCTTGATTCAGATCCTGTTTAGCAGCTCCGGATGCTCGGAATCCACTTTAGGTCAAAGTGAGTCCGTCCCTTGTCCGTTCGAATTTCTGACCCAGAGTCTGACGATTTTCATCCGCTCACTGTATATGAAGCTCGAGGTGAGTTTGTGCCCGGATCAAGGTGTGTTTTTCCTTCCTTTCCTGCTGTCATGCGAACTCACGATGTGCTTGCAGATTATATCTCGCACCATTCGCACGTAGCCGTTCCTGCGAATCGGGGAGTCTAGTCTAATCTATTCAGACTTCGCAAGTCAATGATGCACTCACTTCTGTGCATTAGATCATGCCGAGAGCGTGCCTGTAGAATAAAATACACCAGGTTAGTGTGACTCAACCCTGTCCTTCCGCGTGTATGTGCTTAATCGCATTACCGGTTCAAAAGCGAGAATTTTTCGAGAGATAGAGTCTCGCTGCCTTCCGGGACATCGCATGCCACAGGTAGTCTATGTTTTCTTGCGCTCAGTTCAAAGACATGAAGTAAATGTGTATGTATGCTCGGTCCCTTCCTCTCTTTCTTTCAAACGCTGAGGTCAGTCTGATTTTTCTCTACTCTCCTCTAGTTTCGATTTGTACTGACTTGATGCAAATTGAGGCTCCTTGCTTGATTAGATGTGTACGCGCGCATTACGGCTGGAAGCATACAAGTTCGCGGATCAAGGTGCCCGATTTATAGCTAGGTTAGGTTGGTCTGATTCAATCCGTACTGCTCCAGTCAATTCATAATACTGACTTGAAGGCTTTTGAAGCAGAGGCAACGAAGTGCATGCGAGATTTCTAATAAATACACACCAGTTTGAATTGCGAGAGGTTCCAGCAATGCCGTGCGCTGTAAGTCCACTCTAATTATTATTTATTATGGTGTACTTATCACATTCCACTGTCGTTTTTCGTCTTCTTTCTTTCTTTCAGTGCAGATTACTGGCCCTACTTAGTGAGTCTTCTCCTACATCGACGCCAACACGCAGCCATCCATCGCCACTCGCTGAGGTCGTGGCACCGTGAGATGCAGACGGAGCTGCAAGTGAATCGCGTGTATTTTAGTATAGCCAAATCTAAAGAATCTATCCATGGACGACTGGTCCATTGAATCTGGCTCTCGATTGGGCGCAAGTCAAGCTAATGTTAGTATTACGGACAGTTGAGTCTGCACTGGACCGAGGTGAAAAACTTCACGCACACCGGCTTGGTCGTTAAACTTGATTGTGGACCAGCGTCTGGGGCTCAAAAAATATATCCTAGAAGGCGCGTTGAGTGAAGCGGAGCCAGGTCAGATTTTGGCGTACCGAAAAGGGATGCTAATTTACATAAACAAGCCAGCGCCCGTGGCGCGAAGAAAATCCCAGAACTTCGGCCTCGAAAACTTGGGAAATGCGTCGCAGCTGTAGTTGAAGGGACATCCGATCTGGCGGTTGTGAATCAAACCAAACACGGCCCCGGCGAGGATATCTGCAGCGGCAACATCGTGCACGTCGCAGCACCACTTCCGACGCCGCATTGGCGTATGGGAATGTTGCGGCTCTGGCTCGCGGAGAGCGAGAGACAGACCGGCTTGGCGTCCGGTCTCGGGTGCAGCGCATCGGGCGGCATGGGGAGGTGTCGAGTGGCGCGCGGCGCACGTCGATGTCAAGTGGCACATCGTACACTGTTATCGTATGGTGCGGACATTGGTGTTGCGTCGAAGCGGCTCACGGAGAGGGGGAGAGGCTCTGGGTGAGTAGTCGCCGGGCATTGCACCGCGTGCCTGGCCCCAGATGCAAGCCGCGCACGGCGACGAGGGTTGGGCAGTGGTAGTGAACGATCAGCGCTCAGCCCCGATCCCTCCAGATCGCGCATTACGCATATTTCGCATGCACGCGCTGCTTCTCCTCCTACGCGACCCAGCACAGTGCATCGGCCGCGAGTGGTGCGCGACTTCATCGATGGTGCCCATCGGTACGTATTCATTGACTACCATTGTGCGCGGATGCACCACGAGACAAGCAGTGGGCTGGGAAACACACGGAGGGTATAAGCCGGGCGCCGCTGGGCCGCGTGGCTGTGATGTCGTTCTTAGGTCTGCGCGGTTTACGGATCACGTCGAGTTTTCGAAAAGCGGGCAAGACAAGAGGGGCGGCGAGAGCAGAGACGTAGTTGGAGACGCAGATGAGGGAGTGAGCGGGAAAGAGTTGGGTCCTTTTGCGTCGTGTCGTGTGGAGGGCGGTTGCATTGCTAGGACAGCGTCCGTACGTCGTATGTCTGCTGCAGCCTGTCGTTTGGGGTTTACAGTAACTGAAAGGGACTTACCCATCAGCTTCTCAGGGCAGACATACTGAGAACAGTAGCAGACGTACCGGGGGCGGGGATGGCACTGCTACGGAAATGGGTGTGGAGGCGCCTTGGAATGTGGGGATGGTGCATGAAAGGGCGGGGATCTCCTATGGGGTGCTGATAGAGCTGCCTGCGTGCTCGTCGAGGCTCGTCGATGTACTGCCAGATGATGGCGATGCTCGCTGGGTACTAGTAGTCCGTTGCCACGTGGGGAGCGACTGGGGAGCGAGTCGAGCGACATTGGTGATTCGGAATTTCCGGATATCAACGTTGCTGATGCTGGTGGAGATGGGAGGGCTGAGCGCAGACGCAGATACCTGCTGGCGCTGCTAGTTAGCCGCTAATTGTGAAAAGCAATGGACGACGCACGCCGAGCGTAAGAATTGTGCGTCATCAGCTCGCGGTGCCGAACTACTTGTGATCCGGAATCACGTCGTGATCCCTCTGTTTCTTGGTTGACCAAATTGATTACTCAGTAGGACTCGGGAGGACTCTTTAAGTGAGGTACACATGGTGGGCAATCATTCGCGCAGTACGAGTCGCCGCATTATCTCCAACGGGCCGGTGAGTATTTTTTATACTGTAGACCAGATCGGAATTGGATACTACGACACAGATATTAATGCAACTGTAAAAACCACTGCTATCGAGCAATTACACAGCACTCCTCTCCAGCAAAGCTGTTCACGGCAGTGCTCAGAAGCTCAACAGCTCTCGGGTTTTATTTTAGAACATCATAAATGTGTCAACTGAAGGCTGTGACGGCGCCTAGCTTCTTTCTTCTTGCCACCAACACCGATGGACGACGACTCTCCCCCGGAAGCTCAGTTCAGATCGGAATCTACCACAGTCAATCATGGATCCGCTCCGTACGTACCCATTTTGAGCTGAATCGCTCGCTTTCTCACGGCGCTTAATCCAGATATGCGGGCGCCTTTTTCCCGAGGTCGCGAAACTTCACAGTTTCGGGTAGCACATTCATTAGTAACAACTATAACGAACCCGCCATGCCGCCAGGTATGGCTCTCCATTTTGATGACACGCTAAGTCTAATTCCTCAGTAGACTTTAGGAGGATCCCGCTTGGTGACATTGATCTCAGGAACGAGATCCGCTTTCACAAGGTGTCAGGTGTCATTCACTACCAACGTTCGCGGGGCACCGTGCGGCGGATGTACTCCGCCAAAATCGATGGGCGAAAATCAAACATGACTGTCACGTTATACGAGGGAGATAATGCCGAGGAGGTGTGCTTGTGTTGTTTTTACTTGAATCATTATTTAATATGCTCATAGGAATGGCGGGATACTATCTCCAAATACTCATGCCTTCGGTAAACTCCCAACAAGTTGAATTTGTGTGTCACTAAATTCAAAGTTCTAGCCATCCAAATTTCGTTCAGATTTTCGCTGTTGCAAGTTCCGCGGGTATCAACGCTATTGTAGCCCATGATGGTTTGTCCTTTGCCTTGAATTAAACATCGGGATTGACCATTGAACAGACTTGATACCTTACTACGATTTTCTCAAGCTGTATCGTGAGTCACCAATCTTGACTGTATATATTCACGGATGCTGGGTATGTACACTGTTCTCTTGTTATTTCCACTGTTGAAATGCCTCAAGGATAGGGATAAAGATGTAAGTGATATGGGTCTCTTATTCTGTGCCCTCACCTCCATTGCAGGAAGCCGATGACTACTTCAGGCACATGTTTGGTAGCTACCCGGTAAGTTGCCATTATCATTCAGTATCTGCTTTCTAGATCCACTGTTATAGGATGACGATATTACCACCTTTTGGATTCGACGCTCAACCGGTCGGCTCTGTGTGGATCTTACACCCGGTGATGTTGCTACACCAGCTCCTTACATCTATAAGTGGTCAACATCATTTGACCACATACCACCCTTCCATGACCCGAATTCGGAGGCCATCGTGATTGATTCTCTGGAGTTAAGAGAGTACCATGATGTCTGTTACTGTCATCTTGGCCACTGGAAAACTTCCCTGGTATCTACACAGGCAGAGTTGCATGTGGGAGCAGTAGTGTCTTCTCCCTCGGGTTCTGAGCAGGATGGCTTAGATGAGATTGCATTCTTGCCTGATGCATACCTGCATATTGACAGTTGGCATGGCAACGGGGTAAATGGACATACCATGGAAGGTGGCTGGACCCGGTGCATATTTCATTCATGTCTCGACCTGAGTTTGGCTAATCATGTTGGATCACCTAAGCTACGACTCAGCCGAGATATTCGGTAACACTATCTACTCATGGATATCTCTGGACCTGGATGATCAGATGGCTTGGCTTTCCCAGGCCGACCACATTTTTTATCGGCTTCTGATCAAGTCGAAATACGAAGACTATGGTGCGTTTCTCAATAATGATCTGATATTTATTGACCCAAGCCAACAGCAATCATAGCACACATTCAATTTCGGCTTCAAATTTTGGAACCAACACAGATTCCTCCAAACGGCTACTTATTCGTCTATCCCACCAGAGATCTCCAAACAGGGCCAGCATCATTGAAATGGCCAGACTGTCCAGCATACTGGTCCCTTGATCCATCCGGTGCCGAACGTCTCAGCATGGATGAAGCAACATATCTGGGATTTCCTGCCATTGATTTGGAAACAGAAGTAAGGACAGTATGGTGGGATGCCAGTGTCTACGCTGGATTGTGTAAATTCCACAAAGGCAAAGGGTTTGATCCGGACAGCCAGGACGTTGCGCGGCATCTCGGGCATCCGCTGTATCAGCTTTCACATGAGTTGGAGGTGCCATTTGCTCATGGTGAGCGGATATCTAACACATGTTCTACTTACTCATTTTGGCAGTGGATGGCGAGGTTTCGGACGTTGAAACCGAGAAAGAAAGCACCACCGAGAATGAGGCTGGTGATTCTCCGACTTCCGAGGACGGTGAGTGTAATCAACAACCTTGCTTTTGCCATCCACTTACTAAATTCCAATTTGCAGGTTGTGTTTTGGACCTACGACGAATTCTTTCACGTGAAACTGCGGAGTCAACTCCCCAATCTTGGACCTGGAAATCCATGATGTTGGTCAAGTTTGCGTTGATCCTAGCCTTATGTTTCCAATCGTTGTACGAATACGGGCAGGCAGCTCTCTCCCAGAGAAACATTTGATAGAGGCTCGACAGATACCCAAGTTCAATGTCTTGATTTCCTCCTTTACCCAAGTTCGCTAGCTCATAGTTGTATATCTGAATGTAAAATAATACATTTGTTCTCTCCTTCGAATGGATCACGACTCATATCCAGTCGCTACATTATAGAGTGGTAGCAACATAGGGCAATTTATTTGAGATGGATCCGACAAAATCTGAGGAAGAAAAAAAAATGCGGGAAGGACTACTCGATAGTAAGTATCAATATATTCAAATTGTGGAGGAAGCGAAGTCGAGTTCCCATTCATAGACTAAGTAAAAACGAAACCTATCAATTTGGAGAACTGCAGCGTGACATACACGGACGCAAGGTAGGTCGAAGGATATTTTTTTTTTTTAAAAAAAAAACGAAATCTATGCTCAGCAGGGAAACATTTCTGACAAGCGATCGGTACGGTACGCACATGAACTCGCCGATGACCTCCACCACCTCCCCGCTTAGCAGGAAAATCCCACCCGTTGATGCACCGCATGAACACTTCAAGATTACTGTAACCGTGCATCGACATTCATTGGCAGCTCTTACATTCGCGAGAGCTCGCTCGTCGTGCGCCACTTATTCCTTGGATGCCGCCTATCACATTTGACACTAAGTTAACCGGGTAATCAGCATCTTCAGCCAGTATTTGGGCGACGCACTCGCATGCACCACGATCAGTAACGTTGCCGAGACCACTACACCCAAATTCAGGTTCACTGTGTCTCGCTCTTCAAGAACGGGACAACAGACTTGCGCCTAGCGTGCACTGAGCCAGACATCGCCGCCGGGCAGCGCATCACCCGCGGACGCATCAGCCGCCGATGCGATCCACCCCACCGAGCGCGAGGGCACACAAAGTTCCCGCGCACCGACTGCCGGCCCCCGAATAGCATGAAAAGACTCACCTAAGCACATAATCTCCCCGATGCACGGTGCGTTATCCACGCTGTTCCGGATTCTGAACATGAATGATATAAACGAGATGAATACCGCAGGACCAGGAGACATACCGGGGTTGTAGATCTGCTGTTTTGTCCAGCGGTCCATGAATCGGTAACTGAGCTGTAACGCGTTACGCGTAATCGCCCCGCCCGCCGCCCATGCTTAAGCATAGCACCCACAGCCCACTATCCACGCGTGCACCAGAACGCAGATGAGGCGGGAGCCGTCGCATGCATGACTGACGCGGGGTGAACATGACGAACACGATGTACCCCATCGATCATCTGGGGCACGGGCGCGCGACACTCAACGCTGCCCCAGTGCGCGTCGAGGTCGGGGTTAGGGATCCGGAAAGTGGCGCCGGGGCCGGGGATGCGTCTTGTGGAACGATCTATGCGGCTGAAGTACTAAGGTCAGTGCAGAGTTCTTCGGGTGCGAGGCTCCGCACCCGCATGCAAGTCGACATCGGGGTCCGGATTCCGGATATGGATCTTGATCTGAAGTTTGAACATCTGCGTCGCTCGGTAGGGGCGGGGACGGGCCCACGATTCCGATATGGATGTCAGGTGATATGGGGGAAGTGGGAAAGGACGACCGCAGAGTTCCCACCTCTGTTATACACCGGCGCAAGGCAGGATGCACTGACGATACCGATGTGCGTGCGCCTCTAGGTGCCGTCACCTCCGCCGTCGTTGCCGTTGTCATCGCGCACATGACGCCTTCGGATGTACGTTGCGTTGCATCACGATTCGCGCGCGGGTATCGAACGGCGCCATTATGATTAGGGACGAGCGCAGACCGGGCAACGGCCACAGAGGTCGATGGGCGAGGGCGGGGAAGGTTGAGAATCGAGTCAGCTACATAGATATCCGGTATGGATCGTTACGCACCTTCACACTTCAGAGATTCCTTCAAGCTTCGAGCCTCACTTCAAGTTATCCGCGAAGCATCGGGTTCGGGTTCGGGCGTCAGCGACTGCGTGACTGCTTTTTTACATGGTTGGTGAGATCGGATTTCATCCCCATAAAGCCTGGCTCTTGTGAGATGTGAGGAAGAGAATTTGAAGAAAATAGCAAGGCGGCGGTTGGGTGGCGGAAAAGAGCGTGACAACCGCAATCATGATCGCGCATCACTATACATCACGGCATCTTCCATCTGCTTTGTTTTTCTGTTTCTTCGCCCGAGGCTTGCAAAACCTTTCTTCGGGCAAGATATCTGGGAAAGATACCTTTGCCTGCAACTTGACTCAGTGCGAATCTCGTGCCCGCGGCCGTGAAATACCCGGGAACGTTATCGCCGCTTCTTGACACTGCTTTCTGGGGGTTTTCCGGTCCGGTGCGTACATCTACGCTCAGCTTCAAGTTTTGCACCCAAATATTCCATGTCCGTGTACCGGCTTCAGTAAATTCAGCAATACAGCTGTCTTGCCCATCGCTCGGACCCTCCTTTTTGCAACCTCAACCGACATCCTCTCTGAATCTCTTTTTATCTCCTTCACATTCTCTACGATTCTATGATCTACCTCCCGAACGATGGACAGATGACATCGGAATCGATACTACGACACAAATATTACTGCTGTTGAACAGCTTTACACAGCACTCATCTTCTCTTCTCGGTTCCCTTCCGAAGATCCACTCTCTAGTAAGGCTGTCTACGTCAGTACCAGAAACTCAACAGCTCTCGGGTTTTATTTTAGAACATCATAAACGTGTCAACTGAAGGCTGTGACAGCGTCTAGCTTCTTTCGTCTTGCCACCACCACCGATGGACGATAACTCTCCCCCGGAAGCTCATTTCAGATCAGAATCTACCACAGTTACAGCTGATTTCGAATCTAATGAGATCACGCGGTTGTTTTTTGGCTGTTCCCAAAAAGGAAATTTTCGCTAGCTGGGCCAATCCAGCTGCCTCTGCCACTGGTCTGGACATTCCCTGGTACAGTAAGAGATTTTCAACGCTCGAGGAACATCAAATTGGCGATACGAAAGTCGAAGAGGCGCGGAGTGATCCAATCAGTGATGGCAACAGATGGCCTGTCAGCTTCGCCACGTCGCGTTTTCTTCTCGTCACACAGCGTGGTTTCGGCCGCGGAGGTAGTATCTCGCTGCCTGGATATCACTATACAGCTCAAGGCCCCTGAACTCGACGGTAGAGTACTGGTCTCCCAAAATTTCCTTTTTGGGAACGGCCAAAAAAAATTCGATCGATCTCATTAGATTCGAGAACAGCTGTAATCATGGGTCCACTCTGTACGTACCCGTTTGAGCTGAATCGCTCGCTTTCTCACGGCACTTAATCCAGATACGGGGGCGCCTTTTTCCCAAGGTCGCGAGACTTCACAGTTTCGGGCACATTGACAAGTGTTACAAACAACTACAACGAACCCGCTGTGCCACCAGGTGAAGCTCTTCCGTTGTTATTACAAGGACACAATGAGCCTAATTCTTGCATAGACTTTCGTAGGATCCCATTTGGCGACATAAATTTGAAGCACGAGATACGACTCCGTAATCAGTCAGGTCTCGTTGATCGCTGCCGAGTACGGGGTTCTGTGCGGCGGATACATTCGGCCCAGATTTATGGCCACAGCCCAGATATGACTGTAGCCCTCTACCAAGGTGATGGTGCGGAGGAGGTATGCTTGCAGCACTGCTTTTCCACACGAGCCTCATCAATTCACACAGGAATGGCGGGATGATATCGCTAAATATTCATGCCTATGGTAAAGTCTCAAACACAGGCTGGATTTATGGATTACCAGAATGTTGAATTCTAGCCATCCGAATTTTGTTCAAATTTTTGCTGCTGCATGTCGGTCTGGCATACATGCTATTGTCGTCCATGATGGTTTGGCTTTTCCCTTCGATGCAACGTTGTGTTTGATTCCTCAGCCAGATCTAATCCCTTACAAGACTTTCCTAAAACTCCTTTGTGATTCACCAATCTTGACCGTCTATATCCATGCATGCTGGGTATGTACACTGATCCCCTGTTATTTCTCTGCTGTTGAAATCCCTTGAGGATGGGGATAGAGATGTAAGAAATATGGATCCACCGGTCTGGGTTCTCACATCCTTTGCAGGAAGTACACAACTATTTCCACCATATGTTTCGTGCCTCCCTGGTGAGTCCTCATTTCTCACTCATTGTGTACTTTCCCGATCCATCGTTGAAGAATGAAGATAATTCCACATTTTGGATTCGACGCTCAACCGGTCGGCTCTGCATGGACCTTACACCTGGTGATGTTGCTGCACCCAAATTTTCCTATCCCGTGTGGACACCACCATATGACCACATATCACCCTTGAATGACGTGAATTCGGAGGCCATTATAATTGATTCTCTGGAGTTAGGAGAGTACCATGATGTCTGTTACTGGCATCTTGACCACCAGCAAACTTTCCAGGTATCTACAAAGGCAGAGTTGCATCTCGGAGCAGTAGTTTGTTCTCCCTCGGGTTCTGAGCTGGACCGCTTAGATGAGATTGCATTCTTGCCTGATGCAAAACTGGATTTTGGGAGTTGGTATGGTGGTGGGGCATTTGGAGATACCATGGAAGATGGCGGGACCCGGTGCGTCTTTCATTCATGTCTTAACCTGAGTTTGGCTAATCAAGTTGAATGCAAGCTACAACTCAGCCGAGATATTCGGCACCACTATCACATCGTTGATGCATCTGAACTATGATGATCAGACAGCTTGGCTTTCTCAGGCCAACCACATCTTTCATCGACTTCAGATCAAGTCGAACTATGAAGACTATGGTGTGTCTCTCAATAACAATCTGTCTAACATTTATGGTGACCCGAGCCGACAGCACTCATATATGAGATTGTCCTTCGGCTTAAAATTTTGGAACCAACACAGACTCCTCCAAATAGCTACTTATTTGTCTGTCCCACCGAAGATTTACAAACCGGGCCAAATTCCTTCCGATGGCCGGACTGTCCAGCATACTGGTCGCTTGATCCACTCGGTGCTGAACGTCTCAGCACGGATGAAGCTATGCACCTGGGATTTCCTTCCATTGAACTGGAAACAGAAGTAGGGATGAGATCGTGGGATGCCAGTGTCTATGCTGGATTGCATAAATTCCACGAGGGCAAAGGGTTTGACCCAGACAGCCAGGAAATTGCACAGCATCTTGGCGACCCATTGTTTGAGCTTTCACATGAGATGGAGCCGCCATTTGCCCATGGTGAGCCAATATCCAATCTATCCCATTTCTCACTCATTTCAGTAGTGGACGAGGTCTCTAATGCGGAACCGGAGACAGAGGATAGTTCTACAACCATCACTGAGGATGAAAATGAGGATGGTTCGAGTCCTGAGGACGGTACGTGTATCCTAAATTCTGTTATCTCACATCTTATATATGCTTATTCATTGGAGCAGCAGATGGCGAGGTTTCGTATGTCGAAACCGAGAGAGAACATAGTTCTACGGCCACCACCGAGGATGAGGATGGTGATGGTTCGGCACCCGAGGACAGTGCGTGTAATCCACATGCCCTGCCGTCTAACTAAATTATGTTATCCTATAGGCTTATTCTTTCAAGCAGTGGACAGCGAGACTTCTGAGCTGGAAGCGGAAAATGAAGGAAGTTCTCCAGCCACCAAACAGGATGAAGATCGTGATGAACTTTCTCCTCAGGAAAGTGCGTGTAATCCACAAAACTGCCCTGCTGTTCAAGATACTAAAGCGCAGAGTGTGCTTCCCTTCACTCGGTGACTGATGTCGAGTTATCTTGGAGCTGGAAGGCTGTCATGTTTATCAAGCTTGGGTTGATCCTAGCCTTGGGCTTTGGCTCTTTCTGTGTAAATAGGGGGGGCTGTTCTCTCCCAACGAGACATTTAGCCTCACAAGACACCCAGGTTCAAAATGTTCAATATTTTGTTTTCATCTTGAATTTGGCACATGTTTGCTAGTTCATCGTTGTATATCATAATAAAGTTGATTTCTTTGAATTGATCTTTGTGACTTTCTTCTTTGGCACATGTCTCCCCAAATCTGTTTCATGACTGGGTTTTGTGCAGCTCTGCTCACGAGCCACAGCTGGCATTCATTGGCTGAAAGTGCAGATTGTGATGTTAGCCTCTAAATCTTGTTGCACTTTCTCCTCCCTTCGTGTTCAACGGGTCGCACCGAGCATTTTGGCCTCGCGCCGAGATGCCGAGGGTTTCCGCGCCGTCAATCAAGGCTGCCGTCACGGGCATCCACGTCTTTCTCTCCCGTTCTCCCTTTCCACAACACCTCTTGACTCCAACTGGCTATTCTTCTCCATCCAAACCTCTTTGAACTCAATCCTGACCTTCATTGTCTCGGAATTAGGTCTAGCCTCCGAGCAAGGATGCCGTGGCGGCCGCAGTTTTCTCTCGGATTCAGCTGAAGATTTAATTTGACTCCCTTTAGATGTCGCTCATGCTTACTTCCATCCAGTGCTGTAAACCGGCCGTAACTTGACACTCGGATCGGACTGCTGCCCGTTAAACTGGGCAGCGGACTCTGTCCCAGTGCGTTTTGCTCGCAGGTAACTCGTTAATGATTCAGTTCACATTATTTGACCGACTCAAGTTACGTTTCTCTGATTTACTCCCCCAAGTTGGGTTCATCGGTGCTGCCAGTAAGTAAGTTTTGCTGATTATTCGATGCCTGAAAATATTCACAGCGAAACCAAGTGGAACTGGACCGTAATAACGGGATATGTACACTGGCATGTCGAGTTCTGTCTGACTTGCACTTGAGTTGCCGTAAGTCTTTCATCTGAACTCTGCACCAAGACTGACTTGAACGGACTGGACCATGAGCCTCGAGTGAGTCGCACGTTTCCTTTCCCTTTGATTCCGCTTGATTGAGATCCTCATCCCCCGCTCTGAATGCTCCGAGACCCCCGGAATCCACTTTGGGGTTGGGGTCCGTCCGTTCCTTGTCCATTTGAATTCTTTTGTACGTTATTTCGCGCTGTGGAGTTAACTTGGTTCATGCCGTTTCGAGTTTACTTTCCTACCTGCTCTCATGCTAACTCACCAGGTGTTTGTATATTATGTCTTGTTCCATTTGCGCATAGCCGTGGCTGGGAATCGGTGAGTCCAGTCTAATTTGATCCAACTTTGCCACCTATGATGCCTCGGACCCCGAGAGCAGATAAAATGCACCAGGTTAGTCCGATGCAGCCTATCCCTCTGCTAGTACTAACTTGCGTTGCATCCCTTCATTCGACGCGAGAATATCTATAGAGTCTTGCTGCCTTCTGGGACACAGCATCCCAAGGCACTTAAGTCCCATCCAATTTTGGATGTTTCGTGCTCAGTTCAACCACATCTATCAGATTTGGACTACTATAATCTTGCATGCGGAATGTAGTCGAGGTTTATTCTGTTTCCGATTCCGATTCCGATGCCGGGTCCGGCTACCTAACTGACTAAATATCATATTCTATCAGCTCTAACCATGGTTTCACCTATCTCGTCGTTGCGGAACGCACCGGCGCCGAGTCAGCTACGTAAACTCCATTTTCTGACGCTCTTTCTCACTTCATTTCGATGTATTAGATCGCGGGTACGCATACCGAGATTATGTTTTTTGGTAGAGGTAATTTATTCACAATCCAATACTAATTTCAACTGCCCCACTCACTGATGAGATTGGAGGTAAATGCATATGTATGCACACTGGTCTGTTCCTTCCTTCCCTCCTTCGATCGCCGAGGTCAGTCTGATTGTTCTCTACTTTAGGTTCGACCCGTACTGAATTTAGTAGTTGATGCTCCTTGCTTGGTTAGATCGGTCTGAAACGAACAAGGTTGCGGATTAAGCGCCGAATTATGGATAGGTTAAGTTGGTCTAATTCAATTCGCGTTGCTTCATTTACTTCATAATGGCGACTTGAATGCCTTCGACGCAGAAGCAAGATTCCGGGAAGCGCACGCCGGATTTGAAATATGTAAGTACATACTGGTTTCAATTGCGTGACTTTCCGGCGAGTCCACTCTGATTATTATTATGGGGTGCTTATTTTATAAAAGCTTTTTTCGTCAAAAATTATGTACAATAAGAGTGGAACATTCAACATTCTACTTCTACATTCCAACAAGTACATGTGCAGTTATTTTGGGTACAGGGAGTGGGTTATTGTACATTTGATCTGAAAATTTAACAACTTTATTGTACATTGTACATTGCACTTTGAACTCACAGCCTTAGTTGAGAAAGCACTCAGTTTTCTACACACTACTTACAACAGTGTACAGTCCATACAGATGTTTCAACTTCCTGAAGATGAAATTGTACAATTCATGGTGCCTGGTTTGTATAACACAACAACGCAGCACCCTAATGGGGTTCTATCAATCCCAACCTGACCAGTTGGGTTGTCCGATCAAAACCAAGTGAACTGTGAGAATTGCTATCAATCCCACTTGGGAACAGCCATCAATACCAAGCCTGTCAATTCCAGCCCCAAACCAACTGCTGTCATCCTCCTGGCCACACCTGTTGGGTGTTTTTTTTTCCCAGTTGGGCTTGAGCCTCAGCCGGACCCGAGGCCGGCGTGAGTGGGGCTCACGGCCTCAATCTTTTTCTAAGCTCATGACCCAAACTTGGGTGGGGATGCCCACCATCGCCATCTTGACTGTGAAGGGGGACGTCCCGTCCTGTCTAGGTGTTCGCTTGATGAAACCAATTCTTTCATGTGGATTTTGAGCCAACAAATGAATGAGAATGCAAATAAAAATAAAAATAAAATGATGCTCTGGCACTAAAATTCCATGAGACTGACCATGGTCCCCGCGAATGGTCCACTGAATTTATTGAACGGGATAGAATGACCACATGATATAATCTGATTTGGCGCGTTGCCTATAAACTGACCTCCTTCACGTGAATTATCAAATGAAAGCTGATGGAGGGCATACCAGAGGACTCCTGAACTAACTGAACTCTCAGAATCCCAAGTTGACTCCTGGATCCCAATAGAAAAAAACGGCAGCCACAGTGGCAGCCCACACCGATCGTGGCATCGCAAATAGAAGGCCCATGCCCGTTGACGGGACAGTGGGTATCCCATGCTGCTTGGACCCAGGACCTCTTTTATAAAATTGTCATTTCAAATTTTGCATTTGAGGGTACGAGATCTAGAGGAGAGAAGTTTCTGCCAGCCCAAAATTGACTGTCTTTCGTTCTTTTTCTCTAGGTGGTCCGGAATATTTCTCATCAATGAAGTTCTAAATCTGGAGGTACAAGTTTGAAATCTGAAATCTGAAGGTCAAAATGTCCCCGATGTTACTTAGAGTGTGTGAAAATAGGACATTTATGAGCAGATCAAAAGACTTAAATCAAGTGAGAAAAAATCCAACCCAGCCTGACCTGACCAGGACCAAAGCCCAAGTTAGGGCCAGGCTTGGGATATTTACCAACCAAGTCCACTGTTTTTGAACCTGACATAAGCCTGCTCTAGTTAGGGCAAGTCAAAGGGTCACCATGGCTGATTCCTGCTTGATTCTATCTGAATGTTGAGAAGTGTGTCAGTCCAGCACACAATTCTATTATCTGAGAGATAGCCATTATTCTGTCAATTCTGAAAATTCTGATTCAGGGCCTGATCGGTAACCGTGAATTCACGCATGAATTTTCGTGGAGTTTTTGATGAGTACCAAACTCGTCCCTAAACTACCCTAGATGGTCGAATAGCCCCTTTTAATGAACATTTGAGGTTGGAGAGTGGGAGACATGGTGTAACACACAATCTCCCATAGATTTCACAGATGATGCAAAAAAAATCAAGTTCAACTCAGCTTATGTTGAAACCATCACACTGCTTCCACTCATGCTCCTCGAGATTTTAGGAAATGCATGTACTTTTCGTTCTAGGAGGGTTTAGGGACGAAATCCGTGGGAAAGATAGACAGAAACGAGATTCAGCCAAAATTCACGCAAAAAAATTCACGGTTGCCGATCAGGCCCTCAGAGACAAGAATTAAAAGAGAATCTCCCTCAACATGGTGTGAATTGACTCTCAAATCCAGATATGATTCAAGCCGATCCAAGCCACATTTAATTCTGACTTGATTCCGGAGACTTGCTTCATGTCCCGCTGCTTCGTATCTGCCCAATCCAATTTATTTAGTACAGCCTTTTTGTCTTAGACTCGGTATCTTCCATTTTAGCTCCTATTTCACTTACTATATATTCTGTACCCAGTACTACTCCCCATATGATCCCCCTTTTCATCACCGGCTTCAGAACAGGGGCAAAATTAAACTCTGAAATGACTTAGAATCAAAGATGATTTTTTTTACTGGCTTGTATATTTCTGCAACAGGTATCTTACATAATGTAGCCAGGGGGCTCAGTCGTCTGGAGTAGCCAGCCTGTTGGAATTTTAATGTTTAACAGCACTGCCCTCCCCCGGATGCAGGCATCCTTTTTTCACTTGGGGAATTGCCCAATAAATGGTAAGGCTAGAGAGTCGGGTTCAGAGTAAGCCTTCAATTGCATTGGTTCTGCTTAAATTCTCTGACTTCCCTTCATGGGGATGACTGTGATGCACTTCTATTTTCTGTGAGAGATGTGTTTTGGGCTTTCATTTCAGAATGTGTAGTCTCTTACCCTTAGTAGGGGATCCCTGGAAAATTTTCCCAACTCATACTTCAGCTGAGGTTTTCATGGGTCTCTGTTAAATCAGCTCACTTCAAAATCCTTCGTAGTCAATAGAGGAAGGCAAAGCGGTTATAGTTATGCAGCTAGACTTCTTACCAGTCTGCCTATGATCAGCATATCTTAGTCTAGGCACCACAGACTAGTATGACTCGGAACAATTGTTATGACATCCCTTAGCTATATTTCTGTCTCTTTAGAAATCTAATAAATGCTCTTCAGCGGCAGGATATCCGATTTGGATGACTACATAACGAAAATATCCATGATCTGATCTGGCCCACTTAAAATTTCAAGTACCGGGCACAGTCTGCCTACAGCAAAGTGCTTGCATTAAGATATGCTGTGGCAGACTGTTAACGATTCTATTAGGCAACAATGAATTCTCAAGTGAACCAATCGGGTCGTTCACAGTAGCCCTTTTTCCGCTCCTTTTTCCCTTCCTTTTTTCTCACTTCTCGGGTACTGTACCGCCGTGTATGGTAGCAACCGTAACACATAACGCAGGGCCAAAATGTTGCCTAAATCATGTGCATAACGCCTAAAAATCGACTTTTAGCCCTATTTTGGGTTATTCTTCGGCCCTGCGGGGCCGGAAATTGCCTTTTTAGGCAGGTTTGGAACCTAATTTGGCAATCGGTTGCTAACTTTTGAAAATTAGGTAAGCGTAACGCTCCTCAGGCTGTTGCTACCATACACGGCGGTACAGTATGCTTTGTTTTCCACTAGGTTTTTTTTCCCTTTTCAACTTTTGCATGTAAAAAGGTTTGAAAAGGGGGGGGGGGGGGGAAATCAACCATAAGCCCAGAAACAACGGAAATCGAGTGAAAAAGGAGGCCAAAAAGGGAAGGAACAAGGGCTACTGTGAAACCCCCCAACCGCGACTCCTTTTTTCCGTCCTTTTCCGATCCCTTTTTCATTTCAGAGTAGTTACTAGACCTTCTATCTCTTGTGCATAATTCTTGTAGTTAATTCAATCTATTTCAACGTCCAACACACGCGGACGGCCCGTCGCTCCGGACATCCGATATCGATCCGATGTGACCTGTGGAAACATTTATTAGTTGACTTCATAACATAAATCTGAGAGCATGAAAACTTGAAAGAGAACAATCAAGAGAACAAAACTTGGGGCATAAAAAAGGGAAACAAAAAGGAAGTGAAAAAGGGAGTGAAAAGGAGCGGAAAAAAGGCTACCGTGAACGACCCTAATTGCTGCAAAATTGATTAGGCATCCAGTATATGAACACTGTCTATACTGATTTCCCCCGAAGTGCCACTGAAGCAAGTAGTCTCAGTCCAAAAATTGTTCATATCACAAATAGTCTAGTTGCTAACAAAGCCAATTAGAATATTGTATCTATAATTACAGAGATGGGGGAGGGGGATGCTCTAAACCATTCAGAAAATGGTGCTATTTAAGTGAGGCTGAAACCCGTGGGAATCCAGTTGGGTTGGGATTTGGACCTTGGTTTGACCTTGGGATTGGGATTGATGTGGGCTTGGGATGATTGACATTTGGGATTGATGATCAATCTGAATGTACAATTTAATTGAGCTGCTGAGTGAAATACTCACCAGTTGAGTGTTCAATAATGTGCACTCCTACTATCAAGTATGTAGATGAACCAAAAGTGCCTAAAGTACCTTCTCTTTATGCATTTTGACTGTGCCTGTACCTCAAATGGAAGTAGATGTTCAATTCTGGATGTAGATGTACAACGTGAGATGTGCACAAAAGTAAGTACATAATTTTTGACGATAAATACCGTCATATTATTTTGACTGCCGTTTTTATTCTTCTTTTAGTGCGAATAACTGCAAGTCGGAGTGATCGTTATTGATAAGATAACCTGCTTTCGAGGTAAGACGTAAGTTGGTTCCGAAATGGCTCTTTCGGTGTAGACTGACGGCGTCGGGGCTGAAATTTGAACTCGGAAGATATTAGCATACTCCCGTACTGACAAAAGATTTCGGACTTCGGAAGCGTTGTACAGTTGAAAGGTGAGCTATAACTAGGATAACCACGGATGTACTGACCGCAGTTTAAACTGGGTTCCGGAGTCAACACCAGGTTCAATGTTCGTGCAGTGTTTTTAACTGGGGGTTGTGTCAATGCACATTGGAGTTGCAGCTGTGCGTAATTCAAGCCGTGTTAAAAGCAACGGACTAATTTATGTACGCGCGCCGCTCAAGGTGAGTCGTCTGTTGGCCTGATAAATCATAATTCGGCTAGCCAAACGCGTCGTAACCCTACCTTGGCCCTACCGCGTGCAGATGAAATGAATATAATGCTGATCCGGGTAGTAAGTATGTAAGTGATAGGCATTGTGCTATTTGTAGGGAGTGCGTGACCCGCGTAGCATTCAAACTTGTGTCGAGAGTGCGGCGGTGTCGGCCGCAAAGTTCGGCAAGTTGAAGCGATGGCAGTGCATGCCGTGAGTCATATTATGTCATCGATCAGTCGCCTCTTCTCCTTGATGCCACCCGCCGACTTGCTCTCTTATAATAGTTATATCGACGCCAACGCGACGCCATCCATCCGACGGCGGGATTCCCGCCATTAACCGAGTACCTCGAGGCTGAAACTGGCAAATTTGGCGGACAACCTGGATCACGCGTCTCGCCAAGGCCGTCGCAATATGTCAAGATGCAGCCTGCAGACGGACCTGCCGGTGAGTCTTGTGTTTTGCTTTGAGGGGATGGAGGAGAATGGAAGTGATGGGCTGGATATGCTGGGAGTCGTAAAAGAGAGGGACGCGTGGCTCAAGGATGGCAATTGTGTCTGTGCGTCTTTTATTCGTTTATTTTTTGAAAAAAATCGTGATACACACACAGCGACAACTATAGGCTCAAGACGCGTAGGCCGGTGCTCACATACACCCTTCTCGGACTCGTGTAATTCAAAATTGGCCCCACGCGATACGTGCAAACCTCCAATGCGGCGTCTTCGGCCGCACCATGCACAAGTCCATTACCAACCTCACCGCCCGCATCGTCCGCCCGGTAGGCAACATCCTCGTCTCTGGCGTAGATGATATGGTCCCCATCCCCAATACGGAGGAACATGCGCTCTACGCCAAGCTCGATTAATAGTATCGCTGATGTCAACAGCGCGGCGGGCGGCCAGATTGTGTTGCCTGCGAATGAGATGTGCTTTCTTTGCTGTGCATATCCACTTTTAACACTTCTCATTATCGCACAGACCCTACAGACCCACATCATCATAGGCCTAACGCACCTCGCCTCGCTCGACCGTGATCCCCGTTAATATTCGGTGCGTCGTAAGTAAATTCTCTCATATTCCTAATATTGACGGTCACATGCGAGCAACCGCCGACTTCTTCGCCCGATGCACGCTAGTTCTATAGATTTCGATCAGTGAGGACCTCAAAAACAGTTGGTTGGCTGTCCCGAGAAATCGGCAGGTTTTCACATCGCCCGAGCCCTGTGTTAATTATTCGAGTACAGCCAAATCTATAAATCGGTCTCTCTCGCGACTGCGCGCAAGTCAAGTGATTGGTGCGAACAGTCGAGATTTGTCCGGATAAACTTCATGGGCACCAGCGCAGTCGTTCAACCTGAGTCGCACTTGTAGCTCGAAAAAGATACTCTATAAGTCGCGTTGAAAGAAGCGTAACCGCGTCAGATGCCGGTATAGGAAAATGGGACGCTCAAGTACTTGATTAAACAGGCCCTCGCCCGCCGTGCGAAAGAAATACCAGAACCTCGGCCTCGAAACTCCGGGATACAGTATGTAAATCCCATCCAACATTGGACGCCTCTGCCTTCTAACGCTCGGGTCGGACACTATTTACTGGATCAGACTCGAACGAACAGATCCCAGTGTCTCGACGTGAGTTTCACTTTACCTTTTCCTCCATTCCGCTTGAACCAGATCCTGTTTAGCAGCTCCGGATGCTCGGAATGCACTTTAAGTCAAGCTGAGTCCGTCCCTTGTCCGTTCGAGTTTCTGACCCAGAGTCTGACAATTTCATCCGCTCACTGTATTTGAAGCGAGGGGGGTTTGTGACCGGATCAACTTGTGTTTTTCCCTCCTTTCCTACTCTCATGCTAACGCACGATGTGCTTATATATTATATCTCGCACCATTCGCACGTAGCCGTTCCTGCGAATCGGTGAGTCTAGTCTAATCTATCCAGACTTTGCAAGTCAATGATGCACTCACTTCTATGCATTAGATGATGCCGAGAGCGTGCCTATAGAAATAAAATACACCATGTTAGTGTGACTCGACCCTATCCTTCCGCGTGTATGTACTGAATCGCATTACCCCGATCACTTGGTTCAAACGCGAGAATATTTCTGGGAGATAGAGTCTCGTTGCCTTCCGGGACATCGCATGCCACAGGTAGTCTACGCTTTCTCGCGCTCAGTTCGAAGACATCTATTAGACTTGGACAATCATAATTTTAGGCACGAAAGGTAAGCGAGGTGAGTCTATTCCTGATTCCGATTCCGCGTGGCTTTTACAGTTCTGACTACCGAACTAATTGACTAAATATAATATTCTATCGGCTCCTTTTACCGTGAAATTGCCTATCTCGTTGCAGAATGCGCCAGCGCAGTGAGCTGCGTAGACTCTATTTTCTAATGCTTTCTTTCTCTCCAGATTACTTCACTTCGATGTATTAGGCCGCGGGCGGACGTACCGAGATTAGGTTTTTGCTGGAAGTAATTCATTCACAATCCAATATTTATTTCGATCGACCCGCACCGACTGAAGTAAATGTGTATGTATGCACAGTCCCTTCCTCTCTCCCTTCCCTTCTTCAAACGCCGAGGTCAGTCTGATGATTCAATTCTACTCTACTCTAGGTTCGATCCGTACTGACTTGATTCAAATTGAGGCTCCTTGCTTGGTTAGATGTGTTGCGGATTAAGGCGCCCGATTTATAGCCAGGTTAGGTTGGTCTGATTCAATTTGTACTGCTCCAATCAATTAATAATACTGACTTGAAGCCCTTTGAAGCGGAGGCAACGAAGTGCATGCCAGATTTCTAATAAATACATACCGGTTTGGATTGCGAGAGGTTCCAGCAATGCCGTGCGCTGTAAGTCCACTCTGATTATTATTTATTATTATGGTGTACTTATTATATTCAACTGTCGTTTCGTCTTCTGTTCTTTCACTGCGGATTACTTGACCTACTTTAGTGAGTCTTCTCCTACATCGACGCCAACACGCAGCCATCCATCACCACTCGCTGAGGTCGTGGCACCGTGAGATGCAGACGGAACTGCAAGTGAATCGCATGTATTTTAGTACAGCCAAATCTAAAGAATCTATCTATGGACGACTGGTCCACTGAGTCTGTCTCTCAATTGGGCGCAAGTCAAGCTATCGTTGCGAACAGTTGCGTTTGCACTGGACCGAGGTGATAAACTTCACGCACACCTGCTTGGTCGTTAAACTTGACTACCAGGGTCTGGGGCTCAAAAATATATATTCTAACTTAGAAGGCGCGTTGAGTGAATCGGAAACGGGTCAGATTTTGGCGTACGGAAAAGGGATGCTAATTTACATAAACAAGCCGGCGCCCGTGGTGCGAAAAAAATCCCAGAACTTGGGAAATGCGCCGCAGCTGTAGCTGAAAGGACATCAGATCTGGCAGTTGTGAATCAAACCAAACACGGCCCCGGCGAGGAAATCTGCAGCGGCAACATCATGCATGTCACAGCACCACTTCCGACGCCGCATTGGCGTACGGGAATGTTGCGGCTTTGGCTCGTGGAGATCGAGAGACAGACATTCCGGTCTCGGGCGCAGCGCGTCGGGTGGCACGGGGCACTGCTACGGAAATGGGTGGGGAGGCAGCTTGGAATGTGGTAATGGCTCACCAACTGGCGGGGATCTTGTGGGGTGCCGATAAAGCTGCCTGCGTGCTCGTCGATGTTGGACCTCGCTGGGTAGTCCGTTGCCACGTGGGGAGCGAGTCGAGCGACATTGGTGATTCGGAATTTCCGGATGTCAACGTTGCTGATGCTGGTGGAGACAGGAGGGCCAGGCAGACTTAAAGACCTGCTGGCACTGTTGGTTAGCTGGCTAACTTGTGAGAAGCAATGGGGCCTGGGCAACACACACTGTAAGGATTGTTTCACGGTGCCGAACTATTCGTGATCCGGATCACGTCATGATCCCGCCGTTTCTTGGTTGAATAAATTAATTACTCGGGAGGATTCTTCAAGTGAGGTACACATGGTGGGCAATCATTCGCGCAGTACGAGTCGCCGCATTATCTCCAACGGGCCGGTGAGTATTTTTTATACTGTAGACCAGATCGGGATTGGATACTACGACACAGATATTAATGCAACTGTAAAAACCACTGCTATCGAGCAATTACACAGCACTCCTCTCCAGCAAAGCTGTTCACGGCAGTGCTCAGAAGCTCAACAGCTCTCGGGTTTTATTTTAGAACATCATAAACGTGTCAACTGAAGGCTGTGACAGCGTCTAGCTTCTTTCTTCTTACCACCACCACCGATGGACAACGACTCTCCCCCAGATGCTCAATTCACGTTTGAATCAACGACGGTCAATCATGGATCTGCTCCGTGAGTACCCGATTCAGTTGGACCTGTCTCATTCTCACGTGCTTAATACAGATACGCGGGTGCCTATTTCCCGAGATCGCGAAACTTCACAGTTTCAGGCAGCACATTTAACAATAACAACTACAATGAACCCGCTTTTCTACCAGGTAAAGCTCCTCCTTTGTCGTTATGAGAACATGAGGAGCCTAATTCTTGTGTAGACTTTCAAAGGATCCCATTTGGCAACATTAATTTGAAGCACGAGATACAACTCCGCGGTCGGTCGGGTCTTGTCGACCGCCACCAAGTACGGTGTTCTGCCAGTGTTCGTCGGATGCACTCGGCCCGCATTCATGGGGACAGCTCAGATATGACTGTCGCTGTGTACGAGGGAGATAATGCAGAGAAGGTATGCTTGCATCATTTTACTTGAAGCATTATTTGATCTGCTCATAGGAATGGCGGGATACTATCTCCAAATATTCATGCCTGCGGTAACCCTCAACAAGCTGAATTTGTGTGTCACTAAATTCATAGTTCTAGACATCCCAATTTTCTTCAAATTTTCGCCACTGCAAGCTCTTCTGGCATTCATGCTATTGTCACACATGATGGTTTGTTCTTTCCCTTCAATTCCACATTCGCTTTTATTCCGCGACCAGATCTGATGCCTTCGAATCACTTTCTGAAACTGTATTGCGAGTCACCAATTTTGACTGTATATATGTATGGATGCTGGGTATGTACACCAACTCTAGAGTATTTCTCCGTTGTTGAAATGCCTCGAGAATAGACGAGCATACATTCTAGTTAATGGTCACATGTTTTTTCCGTGTACCAGGAATTATGTTGAACTGAGCGGAAACAGGACCAAATGGATGGATAATGGCTCTGAGATTGATAAAAAAAATATGAATCGGTACACCTCGGGGGCACTGGCCTTGTCTAGGTCCACCCTGATCAGTCCGGGATAGGCGGCAGTTACAATCCATTAAATACATGTTAAATACGATTAAATACAATTAAATCATGATTACAATACATTAGGGGTCGAAGGTGTATTTAATCATAATCTTCCACCCCTAACCCCGATGACGGCGAGATCGAGATTGACTCGGAGGACGAGTACCGGGCGTAGTAACACGCACTGTTCTTAAGCGCGCGAAACTGCGTGGGAATATATTTTGTAAGCCCTTAAAATGCCCTTAAATTTAAGGCCTTAGCCCTTATTAAGTAAGGCCTTAAGGCCCGTCAGAACCCGATTTAAGGCCTTACAGCTGTTCTCGAATCTAATGAGACGATCGAGTTTTTTTTTTTGTTGTTCCCAAAAAGGCAATTTTTCTAGATCTGGCAAATTCAATGGATTCCCGTACTTGTCCGGGATGTACAGTTGTGGACAAACAAAGTCCACCAAAATGAAAGTCGAGTTTTTTAGCCGAGATGAATGTTCCAATCGATAGATCTCGTCGAGAGCTCTCGATTGCGCTATAAATTAAGTAATTCTGTCGAGCCGTTCCTCCGGAAAAGGGCATTTAGTATCCAGGAGGGTCCAAAATTTTGGCGGCCCCTTAAATATCGTGGGAAAAATATGAAAAATAGCGCAATCGACGCGGCTCGTTGAGCTGCATCTGAATCTGTAAGAAAGCCAATATTTTATCGAGTGATTCTTGCGCAATAAAATGTTCTTTCTTCGATCAAATGTCACGATTTTATGATCCGTTTGATGATCATAACGTTCAAATGTTGTCACACATTACGACCAGTATCCGTACGGTTCTAGGGAGCTGCGATACCAAGCTTGAACACTTGCATCTCCCACATTGGGCGACATTGCACGGACTGGGACGTTTCGTTGATCGCATCACTGTGGCTATGCTAAACAAGGATAAACACATTTTTCGCGAATCGTCTCTATTTGCAAATCTATTTTGTGGATCTTGGCCAAAAATTTTGCGCCGCTACTTTGTCGTGGGAAAAACTTCGGAGCATGTTTTTTGAACTCTTTGGGCCAGTCTGGTCCCAGGAAAATTGGAATTGGGACTTAAATAAGTCTAGTTAAAGCTACAGGTACTTTGTGGACTTTGCTTGTCCACAACTGTATGAACCTCGGGGAACACTGGAATGGAACCAGGAAGCGGTCCAACGGCCGAAACGATCCGACCAGTGATGGTGTCGGACCTTGTTCGCATGTCGTAAAGATCATTGCTTCCCGCGTTCAACTCAGTGTCTTATGTTGTCGATATAACCCAGGAGCACATATAAATACCTGCTTAACCTTTTTCGCGAACTAAATGCGAAGTGCGGGGGGTATACCTCAAAATTTCCATTTTGGGAACAGAAAAAAAAAATGTGATCGGTCTCATTAGATTCGAGAACAGCTGTAAGGGCGAACACTGTGTACGCCCGCGTCAGCCCATGTCCGAATTCTGTGGTCTGCTTCCAGATAACTTGTTAGAGTGCTGAACAATGTGAAACACTCTCAGTGCATCCTCCCATCCTTCCAAAAGCTTTCCGGTGTCGTACTGGTGATTTGGGGCAACTTTTTTTTTCTGAACCCCGAAAAAGTGAAACACCATGGGGAAAAATGACTTTTTGTGTATTCTTTTGGCCGGTTTTGTGGCTCATAAAATCAGAAATAAATCACAAAAGTTTCTTTGTCCCCCAAGGTTATATCACGTGACTGTAATATTTCCCTTTTGGGAAGTGCGAATTTTCAAGCTCCGATTTCTGAAACTGCGGCATGGTGTCGGATAAGTCATTTGAGACACTTTCAAAAAAGAAATGCCATAAACATTTTTCTGAGGGCAGATATCAAAATTCTGGCACCCTAGGATTGTTCCTACACTCAAAATACACCTTCATATGGTTCTACTTTATGTCCGAACTCCGACGCTACCGGCTAGTAAGGGCGGGAGTCGGTGTCACGCTGCTACATCACGTGACTCGATGGATGTGGACTGCGCCTACCTTATACACTGCCACTGACAGTACCGACTAATATCTATTAGCAATCACCGATCTTGTGTCACAGACTGTTGAAATTAGCGATTAAATGCGAACGCCGAGCCATCACCGAGGCTGACTAAGCGCGACGTGATGCGCACTCGGATCTTACCGGAATATATCCGCTCGGTGCGTCGGTGAACGCGTGAAGCCGACACGGCACTGGGGCATGTTTAGGAAAATATGACTCACTCTTCAGGACTCTTGTAGATAGTTCTAGCAATATTTTGTAGTAGTATAAAAGCCGGCTCATCGACCCTACAATGAAATCAATTCTCCTCTGAATTACCCGAACTTCAACAGCGTCTGGCTCACAGGAGGCGTTGAAGTACCAGGTGCAGTTCACGAAACCGAGGATGAGGGTCCGAGATTGGGTGGTAGCGCTTTGTGCAGTCCTAAGCAAGGTTTCATTGTTCCCGGCTGTTGGCATGGCTGAATAGAGTCGGCATTGGAGACGAGACGGATCGTCCTCCACGCCATCGAAACCTTGGGGATAAGTTGATCGAGGACAAATTCATGATCTCACAAACATACAGTTGTTGGTTTCCGAATTTCTAGGAGCCATCGAGGTTTGGCGCGACGCGACGCGACCACTTTAATTTGGAACGCATTAGCTGGGATGGAGCAGGTGGGGTCCGACGCCGATCAGCTTCATCCTCGTTACCGTCGTTACCGTGCGAAGCGCTGGGAGGGGGACTAGCGACCTAGACAATGGCTGCATGGACGGAGTTGATCGCGATGCAGAATGCGTCGTTCAGCGCGGAGGAGGATCCTGTCTGCAAAAGGTTTTGTGCTAAAAGCTCCTATAAAGTCCCAAAAATTGCAATGTTTGTCGCGGCATTTTACAGCCATCGCGATCCGGATTACCAGACCTTTCGCTCTTCCTGTGTTAACAGTGTCGGAAGTTGCCTTCTCTGTTGCAGAGGAGGTTTCCAGCATCGATATGATACCCTTCTGGACTCCTGTAAAACTTGGGCCCAGTGGGTTGCGTGGATGGCACATAATTGCTAGTGTTGCTCTTCTATATCCTGTTGCTCTTCCTAGTACATATGGTAGGGGACGTGACTTCATGTCACGTCCCAATTCTACGAATTTAGGCCTCGGAATAGGCGCAAACGACGCCCAGATACCTCGTTTCTAATCGAATTTCACGTTTTTCACCCTGTTGATACGATCACGTGACCAACCCGCCAAATCGCGTCCGGCGCATTTTTTTTTCTTTCCTGTATTGAGCCTGGGGGTTGGAAAAAAACTCTTAATGCTCTTGTTTTCCTTCACAGGTGCGCTCTGAGCCTGCTTGATAGCATTGTATTGAGCTTCTAGCCACTCCGGCCCAAGTCGGTCATCCGATTCTTCCTGTTGTTTCTGCGCCGCCGCTCATCGTCGTTCTGCTTCCCGTTGTGATATTCCACCAACTAGGTAAGCCCCACGTAGTCTCCCTGTCTTATCCTTTGCACCTCCCTTCTTGTCAATTGGTCCATCGAAGTGCAGGTCGGCGTCACGCATTGAATGGACCTGGATTGTCCCGGAAGGCTGCAGGTTGGCAGAGAGAGTGGCATGCCAGGTAGCTGGCTCTGGCATGGCTAAATATTCGTCATCGGACTCGTCATCGAGTTCAGACTCGGACGGCTCGTATTCCGCATCATAGTCCGGGTTGCTAGGATTTTCAAACTCTTCTATATCAATATCGAAGTCTTCAGGCTCCGAGTCGGAGAGCACAACTTTGAGCTTTTTATTCGATACAAAGGCGCCTGTAGAGTCTCTGGAACACTTGGTTACGCGTTTAGAACAAGGCATGCTGTTGATAGTGAGGTCGAGAGGAACAATATCCGCGTTCAGGGGCTTCACGTGACTAAACACGTGACCAAACCCGCCAAATCGACCCTCAGAACCTCGAACTAAAAGATATTAAAGTTTTGGTCCATACATTGTCTTCTACCTACTAAGAGCTGCTCAAAAATGCAGTTACACGGTTTTTAGAAAATATCTGAGCTCGCTATTAACGATCCAATGTTGATGCATCAAAGTTGTCACGAAGTCACGTCCCCTACCATACATGACTGTATCTATGATCTGTATATTTGAAGTATTGATCCCATTCAAAATACCGGTATTTTGAGCCCTCGGAATATGTTGAAGTCGACCATAATAAAAATCTAGGTCAATCGGAGCAAAATAGGTCCCGTGGGACGTGTTCTCTGCTCAACCACTGAAAAACACGGGAATCTATCCAAAAAAGGAGATTTTCGGGGCCCATAAAAAACCTAGGAAACGAGGCCCTCCGCCGTTTCCGTGCGAATCGAATGAGCCTATTTCCGGGGGAAACGGTCGAGAAATGATTCCGCAATCGCTGTTCTCGTGAAAACTTACAAAAGAAAAAAAGAAAACACGCCGCGCCCTGAGTTCTGCATACCAAGCCGTCTCAAGCCTGAAAACAATTTGAGACACTTTGAATGTCTCGGGACTGGCTACAAGCCACCCCCCAGCGGCTTCAAACCGGTTGCAATCCCACTCAAGCCGCCAAGCCGCCAAGCCGACTCAATCCATTCCAACTGATTTGGGATTTTTCCGATAAACAGAGAGAGTCGATTTTTTCAAAAACGCCAGATCATTTCATTGTGAGAGAACTACATAGGTGAGATATGGTTCAAACGGTACATACAGTCTTAGAATCGCTCAACGTTTATGCTACCATTTTATTTGAAGTGTGTCGGTCCAGAAACAAGCCCAAACGACCGCGTGCAGAGCTTTCCATCGCCACTGTATCTATGAACAACACCGGTATTCAGGCCCTCCGGAATATGTCGAGGTCCACCATAAATAGAGAGGTTGCGCACAAGCCATTTGAGCCATGACGTGGCTTATTTGGCGTGCGCACCCGAATGGCTCCACCAGCCAAAATATAACGGCAGTGGCTTTGCCGAGCCATTCAGCCGCTATTTTGGCTGGTGTGGAGCCATTCGGTGCGCACGCCAAATAAGCCACGTAATGGCCCCAATGGCTTGTGCGCAACCTCTCTAATATCTGATCCTGTATCTGGCCACATGCACTTAAGAAGCCTACTCGGGGCTCTGCACAGGCGCAAAACGTTTCTCCGGCCGATTTGGCCACTAATTTGAATTTGGTCTTCAAAGCTTCAGGGTCGTTCTGCTTAATATGGCATTCGAGTGGGCCCACACCTTTCAGCGCGGGAGTGCACGCGATGCTTTCTTGTTTGCTTTCGGGGGAAGGGGACACGGGCTGTCGCCGAGACCCTCATCGGTATCTTCGGTCACGTTTCCGTCCTCTGCCAACGTCGGGAGAGGACCGCTTCGACGAGTGCGGGCGGCAGCGAAGATGGAACCAGGCCCAGTGGGGACAGTGTTGTGCTTCCGGTGTTGCTGGACGGTAACGTTGCTAGCCCCGTCACCGTATGTGTACGATTTGTGTCGGCTAAATTTGGTTTTGCGCATCTGGTTGAGGCCGCGATCGCGGGAGACAGTATGGACCGGGTCGTCCATAGTCACATACCCATGCGGAAGGCAGCGAGAAGAGGAGGTTTGGAAATATCGACAGTAGCCGCCTTCCAGAATGTAGAGCTCCGGGTAGTGGATTTTGGGGTAGACGTGATTATTTAAAGCTCGATCCTTGGCTCGTAAGTGCTTGGCGCTATTTTACTTGAATTGAAACAGAACGGACAAAAAGGAACAGTGCACCCACAAAGTCGGAGCACGTTTGGCACTGAATTCGCAATGGAAAACCAGTATAATCTTCCGGGCGGGGTCCCCACTGACTGACGGTTTGGGTTTCTTCAAGCTGCTGCGGAGGAAAAAGTCTTCTACGTCGCTCGTCTTGTTGAGGTTGACAGCGCCATTGATATGTCCACCGTTAAACTCATAGTCAAACCGACAATCAATGATGTGATAATGGGCTCGCTCGCTGTAATGACCGTCGAGTAGCTTGTTGAGCTGTATGTGTATGCATAGAGTCAGCCCAGGAAGGAAGACAAATGTTTTGTTTAAAGAATTCACCGTTTCGGGCTGAATCCTCATCAATCCGTCGTCTGGTACACGATGGCAAGGAAGAAGTTTCCCGCCAGACTCGTTATCACTAAAACCGGGTATCCCGGCGGAAAGGAACTTGGCGGATGGGCTGGCGCCGGTAAGAGGCCTAAAATCGGTCGCATCACAGCGGCCAATGATATTTACCTGCCGTTTTTCATAGACTTGTTGAGCTGGAGAAGACATGCCCTCGAAAGAAGATTCGTCAGAAGATTGCTGCTCAGCGAGTTGGCCTCCAAAATGGGAGCCGGAAATGGCAGCGGAGAAGACTCTCCTGGCGGGCGGCAACGCGTGTTCCGGAGGGGAAGGAGGAATAATGGGCTCTCTTTCGATAATCGGCAGCGATGTTTGCGCCAGGGCGGAAAGGTAACGACGAGCAAGCCCTTCGACGCCATGTTTCTCGAGAGGGAATAGAAGACCAGTGACAATCCGGTCAAGTTTATTCTGGGACGGGGATGATGACAGGCTAGGGGAGGAGGAATGGTCGTGTTCCTGGGGAGTCACGCGTTCCGGAGACAATGAGCGGCGGGCTGGCGGCGACATGATGTCATAAGAGAGGGTGTTGAAACGTGTGAGTGTCGGTGCGGCCGACTGAGGGGCAACGAGGTACAGTGCAGGGACCTCGAAAGAGGTATCTACGTCCATTGCATCTTCGGGTGAATAACTCGCCTCCTGAGGCAGCGGACACAAAAAGTCAGCCACCTTTCATATCAAAATGAAAATAAGGCGCACAGAAAATATACGTCCATCAGGCTCATCCGAAGTCCGGACTGACGCCGAAAACAATTGTAAAGGCAACGCACTCCCTTGCGTCAGCTTTCCACTTGAATGAGTGGAGTCGGATTGGAGGGACGGTGGAGGACAGCTGTGAATTGACTCGTTACTCCGGTCACTTCCAAACATGCTGGAGCCACTGGTGAAGGCGCGCGGGCGCATGTGAGGCTTTACAGGGGGGGCGCCGAGCGCCGGGGATATATCCATTGGTTTGGGATATTCGCTCTCGGGGGTGAGGGCGGCAGTTTTCCGAGGTGGTGAATACAAAGCGAATGAAAGCTCCAGGTCTGATGAGAGGTCTTCTCGTGGCTCGGTTGGAGTCGATCGCGGCGCCTCTGGGTGTGCACCGCTGGGGCATTGAGGTATTGCGTTGGCTGAGTGAAAAGAGGCATGCTTGTTGTTTGAGTATTCTAAGAAAGACATGTATTGAGTGATTGTCTCTCACTACTGATATGTCCATTGTTTGGCTCGTACACTGTATGTCCATCAGTATTTTCATCCAGTCACTAACTGACGCCGTCTTTTGTGTCATCTTCCCAGGAGAGTCCCAGAAAATATGTAAATGACGTATGAAATGAGCATGAGACTCGGAAAGAAAAAGGAGAATGCAGGAGAAGAATAAACGCGAACAGGTAGGCTCATACTAGTATCCAGGGTGTGATAGTGCAAAATGTTGAAGGTTGACGGTTACCCCAAATCGAGGCGTTTCCTTGTCTACTGAAGCGCCTTACGGAAGTTTTGGGTGCATCGCTTGCATCGTCGCATGTATGTAAGCTGTGCCTTGTTTGTTCTAGTAGACTGTAGTAGTCTACTGTAGTAGTCTACATAACAAGGCGCGCTTATTTGTAGCAATCTACAAGTTTCTCCAGCTGGCTTCAGATCAGGTTCCTACCCAGCCGTGTTCCGAGGTTCATCAATCTCTGTAGCGTAGTTTTTATTCTAAATCTCAGAAAATGAAGTTGCGGAAGTTTCGGACCGTATGTGATGTGACGAATGATGTGACCTAAGTTGGGGATGAACCTGGCTCTGGTGCTATGTCCTGGCAATTATTTGAATAGGTTTTCTATTCAAAAATTCGGGTGGAGTGTAGTCAAAAGTGCTGGGGGTACAGTATTTCTGTGGCTTCTAGGGTAGTTGTCTACCTGCACTATTGCTTTTTTTTTCCATCAAACAAGGTGTCGTGAGTTCGAGTCGGTCATTGTACAACTTTTTAAAGGTCTTTCTCCCCTTTCCCACCCACTACCGCCGGAATCCTTCCCTGTTCCCTTCTCCCCCACTCATTTGTCTGTCTATACAGCAAATGTTTAGTCCCGGCTTGGTCCCGGCGCAAGTCCCGCAACTTTGCTGCTCTCTTGGTCATTTTCAACCGGAACCTAGAAGTACTACCACGAGCTCCGCATTACATGGGACAAGGATAAAACCACTGAAGTTGACCACGAGAATCTTCGGAAGTGGCCGCGACTCCCGTCTACATGCTCCCATAGTGTCGCCGCGCGCTGGCCTGCTGCCAGATACCGGGGGTGCATCAAACAAGAAGTCGAGGACAATCTCTGTGCAGAGCTCCGACCGCGACTATCTACTAGAAATGCAGAAGTCGGTAAATTGAGTATCTTCTAGCAATGATTTTTTTCGCTGTTTTTCTTTGGATGCACCCTTCCCAGGACTCCCTCGTGTATCATGACTGATATGCCGCATGCCCTTTCCATCCTACTTGGGTGGGGGGGCCGCGGCGGTGCCTGGCAAAAACTCGTGCTTATGAGTTTTTTTTGGTTTTTTTTCTTCACTGTTTTGATTGTCCACCGCAATGATCAGCCACTCTTATCACATATATTTCCGTTGATTTAGATGGTCCGCTTGGCACCTCGGCGCTTGTTCGTTGGGTGTAAACAGTCGATTTACAGTACAGTTACTGGTAGTACTACTCGCGGGCATGTTTGCTACGCTCGTTGTATTACGCACGGTTTGATGACAGCACTGGACAGATTTCCCACAATAAAAACAAATTATATACAAGAAGTAAGCAATGCTGTCATCCAGTCAATGTGGAAAATTAACATTTAAGGGTGCTGGGCAGTACTGGCGGCATCTCCTTCCATCCTAGTTCTTCAATCATGAGCGACTCCGGTCCTCTGATGTTCGGCGGCGATGACTCCGAAGACGAGGAGAGCGGCGAGGAAGATCTGGAGAATGGCGCCCAGAGACTAGTGAGAGTGTAAATCGATCTGGAAATGACGTTGTGGGGATTGAATGGCGTTGGTGAATGTGATTGAATGGATGGTGCGCAGCACGATGCTGTCCGCAACTTCATCCATGTGCGATCCCACCATCAGGTGTACGGCGAAAAGCTAAATGCGAGCCGAAGTTCCTCGCGCCTCGACTCGCTCGATATCAAGAGTAAGAAACAATTAACAGCGAGGGGGGGTGAGGCGAGATAAGAGCGAAGAGCAAAAGATAAGGAGTAAAAAAATGTAAAGCAGGGACAGGAATTAATACACGCAGATGGAAATGGGTGGAGGAAGGATGGAAGGTAAAACAGAGCATCAGGTTATATTGCGAGGAGAGTCAAGTATACACGGGTGCACGGAGGAAGGGGGATGTGACGCATGGGAATACGGCTACTACATATGAAGCTCCGCCTGTGCGCGTGCGCGCCTCCGACGCCTGCGACGCGTGCGCACCCGCGGACACAGCCAGGTAGCTCACCCACGCAGACGCAGGCGCACCGTCGTACGCAGAAAGCTATCTCAGCCCTCCGCAGCGCGCCTCCGTACCCGAACCCCGCATCCGGCACACAGGACTTGAAGGAAGGGAGAAACACCCCGCACAGCGCGGGCATGGTCTGCTGCGCTGGTGGCAAGTACGCGAGGACTCCGAGTGGGAAAGCAGGCCCGCCGCCAGCGCATCCTCCCACATCGCACGCATTCATATCACACATCCAGGCCCGCCTCCAACAGAGTCGTGCGACCTCCCGAGGAAGTAGAATCTTAATAGATGCAGCCGAGACACAGACGCGCGCACGGCAATGGTGGGGAAGGGAATTGGCAGCCCCGCCCGCGCAAATGCACCGGGGGACCGCAGCGTTTCGACCCGCGTCCGACTTGGAATGGCGGGCGACGTTGGCTGCTGTAGGGTTCCTGCCGCCCCGAACAACGATCGCAAGGCGGGGGGCGCAGAACGGCGAGTGGAGAACGGACACGCTGTCCGACAATTGAGAATAGGCCGGTTTCCTTGTTGAAGTTAATCAAAGAATAAGCTCGGAGCTCATTTGTAGAATCTACAAAGGAAAGGGAGTCCCAGGTGCCATCGGGTCGCAAAAATCTGGACAGGATGTCGAGTGGGTTCTGTAGCTCTTCTTGACTGGGCCGGTAGTCTTCAAACTCATACATAGAGGCAGTACAAAATATTCCTTCATAGATTCCTTGATGGTGCAGGAATGAGCAAACCTGCAGGATGGTGGCAGCAGGCTGGCTGAGCTGATTAAAACTAATCTGCCATGTAGTGTAAACCGTCCAAGCATAGTCATCATGGGACTGAGTGGGCTTTTCACTGAGCAGACGGGCTCAGTTCTCATTATATAATGCCAAATAGGTGTTCAGGGCCCCTGACTTGGCAATGAATGCACCGGCTTGAATGATGGCAAGAGGCAGATACCACAGAGCCTATAAAGAGTTGATAAAATATATATTTCTTGAATACAGCCACTGACCTTGACAATCTCTGCAGATATTTCTTTGTTTTTTGGTGTAATTTCCTAGTCTGTGCTAAGTTCCGGGTTCGAACCCGCACTTGCCGAAACGTGATCAAGAAATGACTCCACGTGCACGCATGACTGCGATCGGGCGACCCATTTTGGGAAGGACTTGTTCATTTGGCAGTAATAAAGGGCCTACCACATCCAGAACCACCCCCGATACACTACATAGGCTTGTACAGAATTTATGGATGTCAAATGGGGAGGCTCGTAGACCAAAATACAGTGATCAAGTGTCTCGATCAGGATTTACACGAAGATTCATGTCTGAGGGCAGCAGAAAAATCCCCAGAAATTCCAGGGTCCATGGTGTGAGTTTTTAAGCACACTTTCATGCGAAATTTATATACAAAAACTAATAGGCGAACCTGTCCAGTGCATACGGGTGCCCGATCACAGTGCACGTGCAGTCGTGCAGTCACGGGCCGATCACGTTTGCTCAAGTGCGGTTCGAACCCTGTCAGTTCGATCAGACTCTATATAAACTAAAAAATTTCGACTATCTTAATTTTAGTTTATTGAGTCTGACTACGGGAGACTAGTAATTTCCTGCACTGCACTAGTGAGCAGGAGCACAATTGCATCTGACTCTTCCATATCCGACACGACAGAATGGGCCCCAGCATAGACACAGAGGCCTGGATTCCGAGATGTTATCAAGATATTTCCATGGCTGCACTTTGGGAAATATTGGTTGAGATTGATCTTTGGGTCATCTGCATTGTCAAAGAATAGCAGCCACTGAGCTGCGGTATTGCTAAGCCATTGCAGAGCATCCTGTTGGCTGGTTCCAGCATTCTTGATCACAGCTATATTTTTGAGCCCTGTGTCAAGTGTGTCCTGTGTGCTGGTGTCAATGAGAAAGACATCTGAGAACCTGGTAGAGAAAGTTTAGTGATGTCACTCTTCATATCAATAAGGACACACTGAGTCACTGCCTGTTTGATAAATTTCAGCCCAATTTGAGTCTTGCCAGCTCCACCGAGCCCATGAAGGAGGAATATATGTTGGTCGCCAATGTCTTGGTCAAAATATCCATGCATCTTGTCCAGAATGGCCTGTCTGCTCTGGAAAAATCTGGATGGTGGGGGACAGTTGTTGATGCTTTGAACTAGTAGAGGTATGGGAACATCTGCAACACATTCCATAAATTATAGCCAGAGTTTCAGATTGGAACTGATTCATACTAGGTGCCATAGTCAGCTTGTTCACCTGGAAATTGGTATCTATGGTTGCTACAAGCTATAGCTTATTTTAGGACATTCCTGGTAATGGAATACAATGAGCATACCACAAAATTGGAGCGCAAGGTTTGAATTCTGGTCTGGAACCCAGTGATCTGCTCTGTGGTACTGCTCAACTTGATAACTTCTCTGAACCGGCCACTTAAGCCCTTGCTTCTGCAGAGGCTTGACTGTATCCAGTATTTCCTGCAAGCATCTAGTCGAACACCATGAAGGAAAACTTCAGAACTAAAAACATGAACATGCCTTTCAAGGTCCTCACAGATACCTTTGAACTTCAGGGCAGCTGTATCCCCATGTGCGGAAATCTGGTCCCGGACAATCTCAATAATGGTCACAGTATCCTTGCACAGCTCCTTCAGGTCATCTCGGTTTTTCTTCACTTTCTGTTTGGGCTAAAATCAGTCATATTCTCTCTGGGAATCCACATTGATACTCTAAGAGAATGACAACAGTCCCAAAGACACCCTTGATGTATGGGAATGGAGCACACTCAGCTGCCGCTGTAATAGCCTTTGCAGTCAGGAGAGACATCCCAACCCAGTCGGTGGATTTGGATGGAGTTTCAGTTGTCCTAGGAATACCTCCACTGGGAAGGGAGCTGGAGACCCCTGTGTTGGATGTGTTGCTGGCAGACATCAAGGTGGAAGACAAGGTGGGTTAGACGCCCAAGGCTATTACTTCACATGTCGTACAGCCTCGGCGCTGATGGCTGTCATCGGAGTTTGCCGCCAGTTCCCGGGCTGTCAAGTGACTACACCTTCACCATCCCCATCGGATTCCGATCAATCTGACATAGTTGTCCGACTGGATTGCCCGGATCTCCCTGAATATGCGCGAGCATAAGGTGGAGAGCGTGGGAACCCCGCACCTTTATGTAAGCTACTTTGTGACACCGTTATAACTATACAACCCACCTTCAAAGAAATATTATAGATGCTAGGAAATGTGCCTATTAGCAATGTTAACACTTCCTAGGATGCAGAATCTTCAAAAAGGACACCAGTCCAAAGTTATAAGCACATATTTCCTTTTGGGGGAAATATGTTCCTACAGCACTTTTCATCGATTTGGTGCAATTTCGGTCACCCGGAATGGAGGATTTGGACAATTATGTAATCGATCACATGACCGGCCGGAACATTCCGGCGTTTTGTGGAAGGTGCTTTGCAGCAAGTGATGGGTTACAAAATATCCTGCCACAGCCCCAAAAACCATATTTTGCCGCAGCCAGTGAGCAGCTGTCAAAATACATCCTAGCATCCAATATTTTGGCCTATGCTATGTGTGGGTATCATGCTAGGCTATAGAGGAGGCATTGAGCTGGTGGGCCTGAAAAATGACTGTCAGCAGCCCCAAAATCCATCTTTTGCTGTGGCCAGCAAGGAGCTGTCAAAATGTCTTGCTGGGCCCCCTGGAATACAATTTTCGGCCCGCGCTATGCGGGGATATCATGCCTCTGTACAGCTGGGCTGGCAAGATGGGCTATCAGTAGCCCCAAAATCCATTTTTTTCGGTCCACACTATGCATGGGCGGGAGGTCCTATGGGGAAGTGAAAAAGAGGAGTCATGAATTACATTTTTTGGCACAGATTTATTGAATTTTTGTTCTCGACCTCAAGATTTGGACGGTCACGTCACGCTTTGTCACGGCTTACATAAAGGTGCGGGTTCCCACGCTCTCCACCTTACCCGCCATTGATCCTTTACGACATACAGACAGCCATCCCTGGGAAACTGTTTGCCGGGGTGAGATGGACACGCAACAAGAATCTTGTTTTGCAGATAGCGCCTGGCACAGTTTCGGCCTCTTACATGATTGAGACATACGCACTGCGTATTTGGGACATCCTCAAATCCATCCTGCAATTTCCCGACAACCTTCCCTTGCCCATGTTCGAGACAGGCGGCTCCTGGCACTCGGTAGTATTTCACAATCTGCCAGCTGCCAAACATGACTGCTATGCTCTACTGCATGTCCAAGAATCTCTCCGCGAAGGGGGGTTCAATCATGTGGTCAAAGCTGTCTCGATCCTGTGTGATGACCAAGAGCTCGAGCGCCGGGTGAAGAACAAAATCCCGATTTCTATGCGGGTATCCGTTCTTACGGAGGCCGCAGCGCAGCAGCTAGTTGACAGGGGCGGGAAAATTGTGGGTGGAAGATTCCGGGCAACGCACTATCTTGCAAAGCCTCGCCCTCTAGCTCCACGCTCCAGGTCTGTGCTAACCGACGAGTAGACCTTCATATCCTCTTTCGCTGCTCTCATTTTTCTTTCTCTCTTGTTTATACCCCTGGCTTCCCTTACCATCACGACATCTAGTATCTTCTAGAGGCTACGGCCATTTACCCTTATACCTCTGCGGAATTTCCGCTTCGCAGCCATCCCGTCACGGTCTTGCAAAGTTTTCGAGTATGCACGATCCTCAGATTTCCATTTCTTATGGACCCGATTTGATATGATATGATACAATAGCCAGATTTATATCTACCATATGTCTTAGACACACAGGATATAAAACAAAGATTCAAAAAAAAAAAAAAAAAAAAGTCGAAGTTGAAGGATGAGACACCAGCCACAGGAGAAGGAAGGGTGTGAGCAACAGGCTTGCGGTAGTAGATTTATTCAGGAGTGAACTGCACTCGCACCGAGACAGATTTAAATTTGAGACAGCCTGCATGGAAGGGTGATGGAAGGCGGAGGAAAATCTCTGAGTCCGCGTTGCACTGGGTTTGAAACTCGGCTGACCCCAGGTATTGTTTGGGTGTCGACATTGAGGTGTGCGGCGTTGGCGTTACTAGCCATTCCAACGCTGGCAGAAAAGGCATACAACGAGTCGAGGTTTGAAGCGTGCAGTTTGAACGCGCGAAAACATTCGGAAGGAGGGAGGAACTGAATAAGAAAGACGGAACAAATATATGTTGCGACTAGGCGGAAAAGCGGTGGTTTCTATTCTGGCATTACTCGTTCTCTTAACGAAATCCCCGGCTTTCGTTGGGGTCTCTTTGGTTTTCATCCCCATCAAGGGCATACCCTGTCTCTTTCCTCTGTCCACGTCCTCAATCCAATGTTAAATGCAATTCAAAATGCTGTCAAAACACAGCTTGGACACTGGTTGCATTCGAACAGGCTTCAGAATGCTTCCCCTATAAGACATTATTCGCACTGCGGCTACGGTTTGCGATGCTTGAGAAGCATCAGTTGATCTTCCGATATCTGGACTCGGATCGCGGTGGAAATTCACACTAATTTGGACAGTAGGGTGGAGAAGACAATTCCTGTCAGATAAAAAACAGATTATCCGTAGTTCAATATAGTTGAACAGCCTTCCCGCAGTTCAAGATACCTAATATGTCCTCATCTCGCCCACTCCGCTGCAGGATGCCACATTTGTTTGGCTGCGGCCATGTACATCTGAATGTTCTATAAATTCTGCCATTTTCATGTCCATGTCGGCAGGTTCTTTCCTCCCTCCATCAAACCATTCCGCATTTCCCCTCCATCGGATTTCCAGATGAAATGGTTTAGACCCATTCAGCTGCTTTTCTGGCTCAAGATTCCGCCGAAAATATCACCTATTTCAAAAATCTGTTCAGTTTTCAAACTTCTGCTGGCCTGACTCAATCTCAACGCTCTTTTCGGTGGTTCAATCTGGGTTCTATTGATACCTTCCAAACTTCCAAAGGTATCTATCCGTAATAATATTCAAGAAACCCGGGTCAAACTCTCTTTCGTATTCAACCCATCTCGCAGGAGATAAGTCCTTGACGTGTCAGATTTATCCAAAAAAGGGCGGTTCTTGCGCTATGAAACAAGCGGACTTTGATTGTCCCCAACTGTATCTATTCACAAAACAACTATAATTGAGCTTGTCTTATCTTCTTCATTGAAATTCCCTAATTGGGATAAGATAGGGGGTTTGTGTGTATTTGCTGCACTGCACAAAGTTCACATAACTAAAACTGAAAGGCTAAATGATTAGGTATGGCAATTCAAACAATACATTTGAAAGGACTGACTAAATACATGTTTCCAGTTGGACTTCTGTGGAATTGCAGCAGCAAGGTACAGTGGCGCTATAAAGTTCTGCATGCACTGCTTAGTTTGAGCTCATTTCTGGGTCAAATGTTCTCAAATAAAATGTTACTATGAACCTTGAGTGATTCTAAGAGCCTTTTCAAGTATATCACATCTGGTTCGTTGTCTCACAATAAAATAATTGGGTGTTTTCTGAAAAACCGACTTTTCGGTTTCACCACATATGCAAAGATGGTGTGTATAGTGTGAAAGTACTCTCAAAAGCAACCTTGATCACACTTTAGTTGAAAGAAATTGGTAGACATTTGGGCTAACACGAGGCCATGCAAGTTGGTGATTTTGAGGTTTTTTGACGAAAATTGGCCAAAAATGCTCAAAATCACCAACTTGCACCAGGCATTCTGAGCTCAAATCCCTATGCATTCAGGTCAACTAAAGTATGGTTGATTTTGCGAGTGCTTTCAGCCTATGTATATACACCACTCTTGGAGATTTGATGAAACCACAGAGTCGACTTTTCCCACACCCCTAAAATGTTTTATTCTGGAGGAATTGTACCTAAATGGTGTAAATTAAACGGTGCCTACACTCTTAAGATTTCTCCTAATTCATGCTACAATTTTATTTGAGGACATTTGACCGAGAAATGAGCTCAAACGAGCGTGTGTAGAACTTTATAGCACCACTGTATATAGTTTGTTTACATAATACATAAAACAAAATGAATGTCCAAGTCTCTCAACCACTGGGCATGCCCATGGGCATGCTGTGGGCGTTCCCACCATTTGTTTTTTTGGGATGTGGGGATGCCCATGGTACATTTGATGGGATGTTTGGGCATGCCCATCTGTAGCTCATGGGCAGGCCCAGAGGAGTTTATAAGATATATGGGCATGCCCACGGTAGATTTGGGCATGCCCACGTGTGGCTTGTGGGCAGGCCCAGAGTGTTTTATGAGGTGTATGGGCATGCCCACAGTCTGTGTCATGGGATATTTGGGCACACTCATGCAGCTTGTGGGGATGCCCATCCACCGTTTCTGAGAACAGATAGGCATGCCCACAGGCAATATAATATATACATGTGGCATCCGATGTGCAATCATATCTGTATGAGATACATTATTTAGGCCAGTGTATTGCCTCACATTTAAATTTATCAGTTGGGTGATTCTTAGGATGTAGGTCAAAATAAGGTGGTGGATAATACTGCGAAAAGGAAGGATAATAAGGGTATATGCAGCAGGTAAAGATAAGGACCACATCGTGCATATCATACCCCAGCCAAAATTGCAAATATTATATGGCTGTGCAGATCAAAATAAGCTGGTAAGGTAGGCGCAGTCCGCATCCATCGAGTCACGTGCATGTGACTGATGGGTGACAGTAGCGTGGGAAAGCGCGAAATTTCGATTTTGAAAAAAGAAAAAGTCTGTTTTCCGAGTTCTGGACAGCCAGAAAACAATTCTCAATCTGAAAAAACTTTTCTGAGTGCTACTCTCAGTGTAATTGGAGTGGGGGGTGGCTTTTGAGGCCTGCACAATGAAGTCAAACCAAAATATAATTTTATGCTGACAATATAGTACACTGCCTATCCTATCTAATAAATATTTTTGCGCTGCTGATAATTGAGGCTCTGGTGTCATATATGGAACTGTACAAGGAACGGATCCAGGCCAAATTAAGCCTGGCTCATTCCCAGGCCCCTATTACACCTTGTTTCTCAAGGATCGCACTGGTCTGCCATGCCGGGAGACTTTATGTAGTCCAACTTGAGATTATATCTGAAGCATTGCGCCGCAGGCGCCAAAAAATGGCCAAAATAGCCCCTCGAACTACAGGAAATTAAATAAATAAAGAAATGGGTTATATCACGTGACTGTAATATTTCCTTTTTCGGAAGCGCGAATTTTTTTAGCTCCGATTTCCGAAACTGCGGCATGGTGTCGGATAAGTCATTTGAGACACTTTCAAAAAGAAATGCCATAAACATTTTTCTGAGAGCAGATATCAAAATTCTGGCACCATAGGATTGTTCCTACACTCAAAATACACCCTCCTATGGTTCTACTTTATGTCCGAACTCCGACACTACCGACTAGTAAGGGCGGGAGTCGGTGTCACGCTGTTGCATCACGTGACTCGATGGATGCGGACTGCGCCTACCTTAGATAATACTGCAAGAAGGAAGGATAATTGGGGTGCATACAGCAGCCAAAGGATATGGGCCACACAATGCATACGGTAGCCAAAATAGCGAAAGATTTTGGCTGCTGTGTGGTGGATACAAGTTAAGCTAGTAAATAACCAAGAGATACCCCCAACAGGAAGGAGAATAAGGGTATATACAGCAGCCAGACAATTGGGGCCACATGGTGCATACCGCAGCCAAAATCGCGAAAATGTTCGGCCGCTGCACGGGGCTGCATGGGCACACCCATAGGCCCAGGACCCCAGACACCAGTGTGACTGGTGACAATGGCTGTTGCCTGAAGTGCTCAAGTAGACCAGGTGGTCTGGAAAGACTGCAACAATCCCGATTTCTGCTGTGAGGTTACATATGCCTGGACCAAAAAATAATGAGAAAGTGGTAGTTACATGCAAAATGACTTCAAAAAGAGAAAATTTGGGAGAAGAACTGCAGGCTGCCGATGTGCGGGACACGTTGAACATTGGGAGCCATGCCAGCCCTGGGTACGATGTGATTGGAATCTCTCCTTTTCTTCCTTTCCCTCCTTCCTTTTTTGGCCATTTTTTGCAATTCTTTTGGGCACCCACAAACACCGTAACCGAGCCCCCGGCACACCATCCCTCCCACGGTCCTCCCTGCGAGACGGCCTCAATGCAGGGCTTATGGAAAATTGCTGCTCCCGGTAATGGTGTGTTCATCTCAATATGGCGGATGCCGGACAATCCCTAACTTCTCAACTTTATGATTTGAGTGCTATCGGGCCGTGGCTGTTGTACGGACACTGAACAGTGAAGATCTCCGGAAGAAAGACACACGCACTCTGGTGAAGAAACTCGGGTCAATCCAGCTACGTGCAGCCAGGCTCATGGTGGGGGGTATGTTCTCCTCGCCGGGGGATCTGCTTGACGCACACGCCGATCTCCCTCCTATACACCTCGCCATCGATAAACATCTCCAGAAAGCCGCGCTACGATATGCGACTCTTCCAGCGACGCACCCCCTTTATGCGGAGATAAGGGATGTCGAGCGGCGAGGACACGTAAAGAAGCACCCTTCCCCGCTCCATTTCCTCATGAATTCCTACATGGATGTTTCGCAGGCGAAGGTGGAAAAGATACCGGCAGTACGACGGCGGGCGGAATGGGTGGCGCCGGTGGATGTGCGCGTGGCTGCCTCCAAGGAGGAGGCCAAGGAGTGGGCGCTCGGGGAATCCTCGAGAGTGACGCTGTTTTCGGATGGCTCGCTTATCGATGGGATGGTTGGCGCGGCGGGGATTTTGTGTGTGGATGGAGTGGTGAAGAGGGTGAAGAGGGTGCGGCTGGGGTCGGCGAGGCGGTACGGGGTCTATGAAGCTGAAGGAGTGGGGGAGGTACTGGCACTGGAGTGCTTCAGAGAAGAGACTGATGAGCAGGTGACTGGGATCTTACCTCTGGGCTTGGACAACACGTCCGCGATCAAGGCCACTAGCAGTGCCAAGCCAGGTGTCGGACGACATATCTGGGACATTTTCCACAGACAGCTTGGGAAGGCGCGACGCGAGCATCGCGAATTTCGTTTGCGTATTGACTGGACTCCGGGCCATGTCGACATTCCTGGGAACGAGGCAGCCGATGAGGCAGCAAAGCGTGCCGCGCAGTCGGGCACTTTCGGAAGGCCTCCCAAGGTCTTGAAGAACCTGCCCTTCAGCAAGTCGGCGCTGGCTCTCACCCACACGAGACTGCTGCAGAAGATCGCGAAGAAGCAATTCAAGAGGTCGGCCCGGTACGCCCGCATCAAAGATGTGGACGAATCGGCTCCCTCGGCGAAATTTCGCAAACTCTCCTCTTCTCTTCCTCGCAAGCATGCCTCCCTCCTCTTCCAGCTTCGCTCTCGCCACGTTCCCCTCGCCCGCCATTTATTTCGCCTGAAGAAATCCCCGACCCCCACCTGCCCGTGCTGCGACATGGTTGACGAAACCGTCGACCATTTCCTTCATTTCTGCCCAGCACACGAACAAGCCAGACGTGCACTACACGCCACCAACCGCCTCGCCCGCTACTCCAAGCACCTGCTTTCCGATCCCAAGATACTGCCCGATCTCTTCGCGTACATCCAGCGCACAGGCCGATTCCATTCTGTCTTCGGAGACTTCAAGCCGCTAGACCGCCCCGAGTAGATTTCTTTTTAGACTCTTTTTCTCTCTCTCTCCTACGTATATCTTACTATTTAACATCACGACATCTAGTTCCCTCTAGAGGCTTTGGCCACATACCCCTATACCTCGCGGATTTCCCGCTTTGCAGCCGTCCTGTCACGGTTTTGCTAAGTTTTCGAGTATGAACGATTTTTACTGCCACCATTTTATGGACCCGATACGATACCCTACGATACACTAGCCAGATTTATATCTACCATATGTCTTAGACACACAGGATATAAAACAAAGATTCAAAAAAAAAAAAAAAAAAAAAAAAAAAACAGTGAAGATCTGACTGCCTGGCCCTATGAAATCTTGAAATATCTCTGTCTATGTCTAGCATCAAAACACAGTAACTCCGATTTTGATTTCAACCTGAAAACAACTTGCAGCTGCCAGGTTCATGAGTTAAGTCCAGCCAAACAATATAGAGAAAAAACTCCGCGGTGAATGCATCAATAAAAATGTTCGTTTGGATTTGCCTTCCTCCTCTACCTGCCTTCCAAATCTCCTCCTTCCTTCCCACTCCTGCCTGCAATATCTGTGGAAGACAAGGTCGGTACAAAACGAGACGAAAACCCTATTGTAAGTCTTCCCTTCACTTTGTTTCAATCTTAGGATTCTCATCCCATCCATATCCGTTCAAGGCAACGCACTCCCACTGTCAGGCCCTGTCATTTTCTCCTGCTCACATCCTTCAGATTACACTCCTATTGTTGCCACAGTGAAATAATGGAAAGTGCCCTCAAGCAGACCATGGTGTTGCAAGACTGCAACAATCCCAATTTCTGCTGCCAGGTTATGCACCCGGTTTACGGTCCCTCTGATCAGTTTGGAATTGATGACCACCTCAGAGTCTCCATATGAACTTGTACTACTCAAGTTCTCATCACAACAATTGTTGTTTTTACATTCAGAACCTGATGGGTTGAAACTCAGAGTTAGTACTTTGGCAGAAGTAACTCAGCCTCTTCTCTGAGAGTTGCAATCCTGGGCAGAGGTGTCGTTCATGTCTCTTATCAGCAGGCTTGTACCTGATTATTCTTGGAATCATTGCCTAACTGCAACCTAGTATACTGGAGATGACTCCGAGAAGCCTGATCAAGAAAAATGGCAACAAAAAATTCTCTAGGTTTTACATAATCCTGGTAGTGCCATCGTGAAATTTGGATGAGATTCTGGTCTTAAAAAATTCTTTATCCATAGTAAGGAATTATCTACTTGGGCAAATGAGTCTGTCCAAAGTGCGAGTCTTGCTGATGCTAAGGGACATTCGAAGACACTACAGTATTACTTATTGTTACTCATGAATCCAATCCCATTTGCAGTACCAAACTCATGTCAGCAGCAAGGGTTACTCAGCTTCAGCCTTGGTCCTCTAGCAGTATTTCAGAATCAGGCAGGAGATTTTTTTCTGGATGATCAGGAACAAGGTCCATACAACAGGTTCAAAGTCAATCACTGGATATGTAAACTCAATTACCCAGCTATTTCTTGCTTGCCTCGGCCTTCTCAATAAGCAGTTTGAGTGACTCTGCTTCTTCCACTTTACCCAGTGCACAATAAGTTCTCTCCACACTTGACATGGACCACAGTGTGTCCCGATTGTCCTTCCCAAGGATTTTCATTTGCTTCTCAAGCACCAGCACTCCAAGCTTCTCTGCCTCTTCCAATTCTCCCATCTGGTAGTATGTTAATGCAAGATTACCCATTGTCCGCAGTGTGTCTGGATGGTCCTCGCCAAGGATTTTCTTTTGCTTCTCAACCACCAGCACTCTCAGCTTCTCTGCCTTTTCCAATTGTCCCATCTGGTGGTATGTTAATGCAAGATTATTCATGGTCCGCAGGGTAGGTATCTGGATGGTCCTCGCCAAGGATTTTCTTTTGCTTCTCAACCACCAGCACTCCGAGCTTCTCTGCCTCTTCCAATCCTCCCATCTGGCGGTATGTCGATGCAAGATTGCTCATGGTCAGCAGTGTATCTGGATGGTCCTCGCCAAGGATTTTCTTTCGCTTTTCAACCACCAGCACTCCAAGCTTCTCTGCCTCTTCCAATTGTCCCATCTCGTGGTATGTTGATGCAAGATGGCTGATAGATCTGGGGTATTTAGTGTCTAGGAACAGAAAACTCTTGATCACAAACCACCACAATCAAAGCAAGTGGCACAAACCCAACACCCCACTCTTGCGCAAAACCCATCCCCCGACAGGCGCATAACGATGTCGGCACCCTCCAAAGCACCCCCTTGGAGCTGGATGTCATAGAGCTGGGGGCGCCGGGGCTGGTGCCACTCACCCGACCTCACACTCATTTTCGCGGTGCTTCGACGTTGTTGCCCTGCGTCCGCGGCCCGACCTACTCAAGAATTGGCCACTTGGCCCGGCGTGTTCCATTATGCATATGCACTCCTCTACCACCTATGCCACCCACTTCTCCTCTCTTTCATCTCCGGGACCGTTGATCCATCCCTTTCGGCACATCCAAATGGAACAAGCCACCCCACACCCCACCAATTTCACACCAGTACATCCAGGTCCACGCACCACCCACGAACCTTGTAGAGAATCTGTGTGGAAGCTGTGTGCTCCAACTAGCCAGCTGGAGAATCTTCCAGATTGCTCCATGTTTTTCCTTGGTCAAACTTTAGTGCTTTGTAGAATATTCTAGAACATCTTGGTAGTAGTATATATACCCGAGAAATTTAGTGGCGAGGGCATCCGTTTGCCAGGTAATGCCCTAGCCTTAGTCAACCGGAACCCCTCTTGTGTTTCTTCGTTGCTCTATTGGCCTAACAGCTTATTCTTACGCGCACCAGAAAAACCAACAAACCTAGATCTCATCGCTTCTCGGGCATCTTCCTTCGATGAAGGACCTGCATGTGGGCACTTGTGCATTTACCCAGCGGACGGCTTGCGGACGGACACGATGGGAGATACACTACCAACATACATACGCTTGTGGGACCTATGTTATATGGGCACTTTTGCAATTATCCCCGGCTTCAGGGGGGGGGGGGGGGGGGGGGGGGGGGGGGGCGCGGGGCAATGCACTACCAACATACATACACTGTAGGACTCAGCCAGATACCTAGTACTAGCAAAGTAGCCACATAGGCCGTAAACGGCCTGAGCGCTACTATAAATATACTGATTTACACTAGGAAGCTCGGGGAACGAAAGAGTTGCAAAATAAGGTGAAAGCCGCACCAGTTGCAATGCAAAATACGAGCTTCAGCTCTAAGTTTCTTGAATGAAACCTCCAAGTCATATTTCTGGTCCTGCCTCTGGCGGGATCTTGATATATGTTGAACATATGGTAAGAGCGACCCCTTAGAGCATTTTTCCAGATTTTAGAGCCTTGAACTACGTCGAGGAAATTGGATGGTTGATTTTGGTGGCTGTTTTTGGCAGACAGATTTGATAATTGGGCAATAGAATATTCGAGAGGTCATCTTAGAGCCTATAAGTTGGACTGAGTATTGACATACATGCTAGCTATCAATTGGTTGAATTTAGTGATCACCACGGGTCGGGTCACCCGTCGCGGGTCGCGGGTACGGGTGACCGCGGGTACGGGTACGGGTCGGCTTTCTCCAACCCGCCTTGACCCGTATGACCCGTGGCCCACCCGTGGCTTTTGCCGGCCAAAAATCAGCTGGATTTAATCAGGACCCGATTTGCTCGATTGCGGCGATCACATATGTCGTAAATAGTCACCGCACTGAATTGAAAGATGTCGCAAGAATGATGAACGGCGGGAAACGTTTCCGATTGCAGTTTCAACGACATTCAACCAAAAGCCAACCGAGTTCAAGACGTCCAGAGTCCCCGTATCAAGGGCCAAGGCAGCTCAGTCAATTCATTGGCATGGTACTGGGGCTACTGTCAGAGAATGCCAAGCGTACACCGGCGTATCCACACAAAACAGGGGACTGAGAATTTAATGAGGGCAACACTCCTATTATCCAGGCAGATTGGCAACACCAGAATAGTGGAACAGGGGTTCTACAACTGACTTATAAGTAAGGCCTACTCTCTGCAACCGCCATATTTAACTCGTTCACCCACACTCTCGCTCCCTCATTCTCATGCCGCCGGCCAAGCGGCCCAGAGCAGCTTCCCCTGATTCAAAGTCTTCCTCGGGCTCCTCTACCCATTCTCGTGCCAGTCAGATACTTTCCAAGGCGGGCAGTGCGGCAAAGAAAACAGCAGCAAAGGTTGTTGGTTTCCTCACTCCTCGGAAGAGCACTGCTGCAGGTCAACAGAGCGACACTCCCCATCGCACTCCGAGCAAGACTTCTTTGCGATCCTCGTCTACACCCTCTCTTGTGAGCGTCTCCTCCGATGGCTCGAATCAAAGTATGTTCACTATTATTTCAATGCATGTATCTCATTGGCACTTCCTTGCAGGTTCGTTCCAGCTCGATCGTTCTGACTCTCCCAGGCCATCGGCGTCCGAGTCGGGCGAAGGCAGCGACTCTGGGTCGGTAATCGACGTCGATAAGGAGGGGCTTACTCGTGAGGAACAGGACAAGGTTGATTTAGGTGTGTCCTATATTTTCCTTCTGGTTCCTATGCTCACACATTTGCAGAGAAATTGAAGAAGTCATGGACGAGCCACATCTACGCGTTCTATTTGGGCGACGTTCGAATCACATACACCAACGGCAAACTTCACCATGTCTTCACGTGTGGTGCGCGTAATTGCAAGCAAACTGTCTCTCGCAATCAGGAGTCCAAGGACGCCAGCTCCACCAAGAATCTCCACACGCATGCGAAGAAATGTTGGGGCACTGATAATGTCAAAGCCGCGGCGAAGGTTAAGGATCTCGCCCATGTTGGAATAACAAACCGAAGTCCGTGCGAAGGCACTTACTCGGACACCAGCTCAATTGCGCCGCCTCACGAATATTCCCCATGGGCATACCACGGAAGGATTTTCTCTACTTCGACTGAGTCTATGTACATGCGCATGCGCGTTGTTTCTCCGTCTCGTGTTTACTTGTAATTTTTATATTTACTTCTCGATGTATTTAAGCCACAGTAGTCTACAGAATTGACCAGTTCAATCCTCGTTTTTATCCCCCGTTCAATAGGTTATGGGCCCCGCCCGAATCTAAATTCTCCACAAACATCTACGCATCAACAAACTACTTCTTAGCTCTACACCATGTCGACCCCCAACTCGAAGCTCAGCGATTATTTCCTTCGCGTCCCGAAATGCGAGGCCGACGGAACGAATTGGAGCATCTATAAAAATCGCTTCGTTTACGCCGCTGACGCCGCTGGTCTTGCAGATCATTTGTTGGCCACTCACCTCGCTCCCGTCGCACCCGTAACTGCCTCGCCGCCAACAGCGGCAGAGGCCACCGCTCTCGAAGCTCACGAAAAAGAGCTGAAGACTTGGAAGTCGGGCCAGGCCATCGTCAAGCAGGCCATCGCGAGCTCCATCCCCGACCCGCTGTTCTTGCGCGTCAAGGACGAAAAGACAGCGGCAGATCTATGGAAGAAGGTGTCAGATGAGTTCGAGAAGAAGAGCAAGATGGTTACTGTGGATTTGCGACGCAGGCTTCAAGATGAGCGCTGCACAGAGAACGCGGATGTTAGAACTCACCTTGCGAAGTTGCAGACGCTTCGCACCGACCTCATCGGCATGGGCGCTGACCCGGGCGATGAAAACTTCACCGCTATAATCCTCGGCTCGCTCCCTCCCTCCTACGATCCTTATCTCTCCGCGATTACGGCGACATCGACCTTGCTTGCCACAACCCTCTCCCCCTCCGACCTTATCCGTGGCCTCAATGAGGAGGCCGACCGTCGATCCCTCAAGCAGAAGTCCAAGAAGGACGACCGCGACATTGCATTCTCCGCGGGAGAACGTAAGGATGGCCGTAAAGGCGGTGCATCGAAGCCCAATGTGGAGTGCTACAACTGCCACAAGAAGGGCCACGTCAAAGCGGACTGCTGGGCGAAGGGCGGCGGAAAGGAGGGAGAGGGACCACGTGGGAAGGGGAAGGGAAAAGGAAAAGGCAAGGGGAAGGGGAAGGAAACCGCCAACGCCGCTGAAGACGACGGCGTGTGGATGGCACAGGCCGGCAGCGACAAGGGCGATGACGGCCAGTGGATGGCGCAGGCCGAGGCGAACGTGGAGAGGTTCCAGGACGAATGGGCCGGACTCACCACGGGCGATGGCAGTGCTACGCATAGCAGTGCGGGGCGCTGGCTGTCTGATTTTGACGATGAAGACTTCTTCGAGGAAGAAGATGGCGCTGTCAGCGACACGGCCTCAGTTCCCACGATGGAGGACTTACTGGCGACTGCGAATGGACTCGCAGACACGGCCGAGAGCGACTACGCACCCTCGGACTTGCGGGGGATCGCATATTTCATGCATCTCCTGGACGGCTCCGACTCGGACTCGGAGGACGAGGGCAGCGAAATGCCGGACCTCCAGAGCGTGTCTGACAGTGACAGCTCGTGCGACTCAATGCCGGACCTGCAGAGCATCTCTGCATCGGACGATAGCGACGACGAAGACCTGCAGAATGTGTCAGACTCAGAGGAAGATCATAACTTGGGTGAAAGTGACGCTGAGTCCTTACCCGATTTCCTTTCCGCGTACGCTTCTGACTGCAAATACGATGAGAATATCAATTGCACGGCTTCGCCAGATGGGCCGGATCGCCCGCCGAAAGATCTCGACGACGACATGGCCGACTGGGTCAAGATTTCTATCAACGAATGGCTCAGCAATCAACAGGACATCGAAGAGGAAAAGATTACCTCGTCCTTTGATACAGCAATGCTCGCCAACGAGGCAGGCACCCCGGGAGTCGAGACGGAGCTCTACGACTCGGGCGCATCGCGCCACATGTCGCCGTACCGGCAGAAGTTCATTAACTTCACGCCCATCGCCCCGAAATCCATCACGGCCGCGGACAACGGAACGTTCCAGGCTATTGGACAGGGCGATATTCGAATCAGCATTCCGAATGGGAAGAATACCACGGCGACGATCCTCCTGAAAGGAGTTCTTTACGCGCCGAAGCTAGGACTCACCCTTGTCTCGATCAGTAAAATTACTGATGCTGGTTTTGCGACGCTATTCCGCGACGACTTCTGCAGGATTTTCGATAAGCAACGCAAAATCCTGGGGGTTGTCACCAAGAAGAATGGGACTTACCGTGTTCAGCACGAGTCCACCACGCCGACTGGAGATACTGCCGCGGCCGCCGTCGAAACCGTCTCGATTGATGAACTCCATCGTCGGATGGGTCATATCGCGCCGGAAGCCGCCAAACGTCTTGTCAAAGATGGTGTGGTGACTGGAATCAAACTCGACGAGTCCACGGAGATCAAATCCTGTGCGTCGTGTGAGTACGGGAAGATGCATCGGAAACCAGTCGCGAAAGTGCGGAAGGAGCCGCGCGCTGCCGCCATGGGCGACATGATCCATTCGGATGTGTGGGGGCCATCCCCGACAAAGACGATCAATGGCCGTGAGTACTACTCGAGTTTCACGGATGATCATACTCGCTGGTCACGACTTTACATCCAGCGCTCGAAGGACGAGACCTTCGATTCGTACAAAGCGTACGAGGCATGGCTCTTGACGCAATTCGGTGTCAAGATTCGCAAACTCCACTCTGACCGCGGAGGGGAGTACTGGAGCAATGAATTCGACGCTCACCTTGCCCAAATGGGGACGGAACGCAGCTTCACCGTCCACGACACCCCCGAGCACGACGGCGTCTCGGAACGCCTCAACCGTACGGTCTTGGAACGCGTACGTGCTATGCTTCACGCCAGTGGGATGCCTAAATTTCTGTGGGGCGAGGCCGTCAATCATGCGATATATCTTAAAAATCGCACTTCGACACGCGCCTTGGAGAACAAAACCGCCTTCGAGATGGTCTACGGCAAGAAGCCTGACCTCTCGTGGCTCCCCGAGTTCGGCGCGAAGATTTGGGTCCATGACCCCAATGGCAGCAAGTTTGACGACCGCGCACAAGACGGCCGGTGGGTTGGCTTCGACGAAGTCAGCAGTGGGCATCGGATTTATATTGAAGGCAAGCGCACCATTGCCGTTGAACGGAGCGTTAAACTCGACAGAGACGACGTCTTGGTACCCATTCCAGACGATCTACTGTTTGAGGGGGAGCAGGAGGATGACAATCAGTCCTCGTCTGCAAATAAAAACCCAAACACGCACCAAAATCCACCCGTTCAGCCGCCTGTCGCGCCTCAACCGGGCCCAACTCGTACCCCACCTCGTACTCCACCCGCCGCATCCGCTCCGTTCCCCGCTTCCCCCTCTATCGCCAAGCTCAGGCGCGAACTGGCAGGCAAGGACCCGCTTGGTCCTGACTTTGAGGAACCTGAAGAAGAGCCAGCAGGACGCGGCCACCGCGTCAAAAAGCCTAGCGCATACATCCAGGCCCTCGAAAGCGGTGCTGGACGCGTCAGCAACCGTCCTTCCGACCCGAAATTACCCCAGGGGATGTCGAAGCCCAGGGAAGATGCAGCTACGGCTGCACGCGCAGAGATGTCGGAGGATTGGGAGCTGGTGGATGTTCTGGAAGTCGCAATGGCGGCTGCCACGGCCGATTCAGAGGCGCTGGAGCCGACGTTCGAGGAAGCGAAGAAAAGGATGGATTGGGCACATTGGAAGGTCGCAATTGATGCGGAGATCGAGGCGCTGAAAGCCGCCGGCACGTGGCGTCTTGTTGAAAGACCGGAGCACCGCAATGTCGTCGGATCCAAATGGGTTCTGCGGATCAAGAAGAATGCCGCCGGAGAAATTGACAAGTACAAAGCCCGCCTCGTCGCTCTCGGCTACACCCAAGTCCAGGGCGTCGACTATTATGAAACCTTTGCACCCACCGCCAAAATTGCCTCCATCCGCACTATCCTCGCTATCGCCGCTCGTAATGATTGGGATATCGACATGTTTGATTTCCACTCTGCCTTCCTCAACGGCGAACTCGACGCTAACGAGGTGATCTACATGGAGCAGCCCCCGGATCATGAGTTTGCGGACCGCCGCAAATATGTGTTGCAGCTTAACAAGGCCTTATACGGCTTGAAGCAAGGCGGTCGCAAATGGTACGAGACTCTCAGCCGCTCGCTTGCTGAGATTGGCTTCGTGCAGTGCAAATCCGACCACGCTGTCTTCTACGCGCGCGTCGATGGCCATCTTTTGATTTTGGCCATTCACGTCGACGACTGCACCTTTACAGGAAGCTCGTCGGAGCTGTTGCAGCAATACAAGCTGCGCATTGGCGCGATCTTCAAGATAACGGACCTCGGGCCCGTCAGCTGGCTCCTCGGTATTGAGATCAAGCGGAATCGCGAGGAGCGCACCATCTCGCTCTCGCAACAATCCTACATTGAGTCCATCTTACATCGCTTCAACTTTACTGATGCAAAACCCCTTGCGATGCCGATGGACCCCAATGTCCAGTTATCGACGGATTACTGCCCGACCAGTGTCAAGGACATCGCTGTGATGAAGCAGGTCCCTTACCGCGAAGCCGTGGGCTCGCTGATGTGGGCTGCTGTCGGAACTCGCCCCGACATCGCATTCCCAGTCGGGATTCTTTCAAAATTTCTCGACAACCCCGGGCCGCTTCATTGGGAGGCAGTTAAACGTGTCTTTCGGTACCTGCTAGGCACCAAAGATTGGCGTCTAACGTACGGCACTGGCAAACGCGGCTTAGAAGGGTATTCGGACGCCGATGGAATGTCGCAGGAGCACAGGCGAGCCATTTCCGGATATGCATTCATTATTGACGGTGGCGCCGTGTCTTGGAGTTCCAAGAAGCAGGAACTCGTTTCGCTCTCGACCACCGAGGCCGAATATGTCGCGATGACGCATGCCGCGAAGGAGGCCATTTGGCTCCGCCAACTCATTACCGAGCTGTTCCGCCCACTCGAGCACCCCATCACGCTTCACGGCGACAATCAGTCCGCCATCGCGCTTGCCTATTCCGACATAGGCCAATTTCACGCTCGTACGAAGCACATTGACATTCGGTATCATTTTATCCGATATGTCATCGAGAACAACTCGATTCGGCTCATTTATTGTCCCACCGCGGACATGGTCGCCGACACACTCACCAAAGCCCTTCCCAGCGCGAAGGCCAAACACTTCGCTTCCGCCCTCGGACTCCGTTCGGTTTGAGGGGGAGTGTTGGAATAACAAACCGAAGTCCGTGCGAAGGCACTTACTCGGACACCAGCTCAATTGCGCCGCCTCACGAATATTCCCCATGGGCATACCACGGAAGGATTTTCTCTACTTCGACTGAGTCTATGTACATGCGCATGCGCGTTGTTTCTCCGTCTCGTGTTTACTTGTAATTTTTATATTTACTTCTCGATGTATTTAAGCCACAGTAGTCTACAGAATTGACCAGTTCAATCCTCGTTTTTATCCCCCGTTCAATAGCCCAGGCGCGCAAACTGCTGAAGGACAACGCCGGGGTACAGAACCAGAAGCTCACGGATATTATTAAGCAGCATGAGGCTGCCGGCGGCGAGTCGTTTTCGCATGTTCCTTTGACGAATGAGCAGAGCCGGTGAGCATCAATTAAATCTGTTTATGCAACACATGACTAACGCTTCCACTGCAAGGGCTGAGCATGTCCGCTGGGTTTCTGAGAGTCTACGGCCATTTGCGATTGTGAAAGACCGCGTTTATCGCAAGCTGATGAAGTCCGGCCGTCCCTCGTCATACATCCCCTCCCCTTCAACTGTTGCACGCGACGTTAAGGTGCTCTTTGAGAAGACGCGGGAGCGCCTCAAGAAACGCTTCCAGGTACAGTTGAACTTGCTCATTAAATCTGTTTATGCAACACATGACTAACGCTTCCACTGCAAGGGCTGAGCATGTCCGCTGGGTTTCTGAGAGTCTACGGCCATTTGCGATTGTGAAAGACCGCGTTTATCGCAAGCTGATGAAGTCCGGCCGTCCCTCGTCATACATCCCCTCCCCTTCAACTGTTGCACGCGACGTTAAGGTGCTCTTTGAGAAGACGCGGGAGCGCCTCAAGAAACGCTTCCAGGTACAGTTGAACTTGCTCGTGTTTCAATTCATATATACTGACGATGTTTAAAAGAACACCCCGGCATGCATCAGTCTCGCCACCGATGCGTGGACTTCTCCAAATCACCATGCGTATGTGGCCGTTTCGGGTCACTGGGAGGAGAACGGCCAGCGAAGGAACTGCCTCCTGGACTTCGTCGAAGTCCCTAAGGTACCCTCGTTCTTTTATGCTTGCAACACCGCTGATAATGTGTCCAGTCTCACGATGGCAACAACCTCGCAATAGTTCTTGAAACGGTCGCCAAAGACTTCGGTATCGACGGCAAAATCACTAGCATTACCTGCGACAACGCTTCCAATAATGATGTTATGGCCCGTAAACTCGAAACTTTGATACCACCCTTTGACGCTGAGAAGGACCGCACCCGCTGCTTTGCACATATTATCAATTTGGTCGCAAAGAGCATGTTGAAGCTGTTTGACCCCCCGAAGGATACCGACAAAGACGGTGAGCGTGACGACGATGATGACGAAGGTGTGTTCAATTTATCTTGGATGAGCTCGTTGCTGAATTGGTGATTATGAAGGTGTGCTTGATCTCGACGAACTCCTTGCAGAATTCAACGACATGGAACGGACCGCGGAGGAGAACGACGACGACGACGACATCTTTGACGAGGTTGCACACATGCTTGCGGATGAACGCGAGACATTCATGGAGCAAACGAAGGAAATTCGTTCAGCACTCATCAAGGTGTGCCGCTCAATTTCATTCACATCCACTGGCCCTAAATTTACCTCAGGTGCGCACCGTGGCGAAGAAGACCATCCACTCGACCACCAAACTCCTGCCGGCCTGGAAACAGCTCCTCCTCGACTTGCAGATGCCGCACAAGATTCTCCCTCACGATGTGAAGACACGTTGGAACTCTACCTATGACATGATAGTTGCGGCACTGAAATATCGTCGTGCTTATCGTGAATTTACGGGACTGGAGATTTTGACGCGGCTGCCGCGCACTGACGCGCATTGACGCGGCAGTGACGCGGCAGTGACGCGGCTAAGGCTCCAACCGTTTCCGTTTACAAACGTTTGTAAACAGTTTAACCGTTTATATTTACCATTTAGTTTATGGACCCCTGCAAACGGTAAATAAATGTTTGTAAACGGTTTTAAACGGTTCTTAAAATATAAGCACCTATACAGCTACGAGACGGGACTTTTGAGTGACTTGAAGTGTCAGGAAAGTTAGCTGGAGTGAGGAAATTCATTGGAAGGGGTTTATGCTGGCTGGACTTCTTAGTTGAGAGTTTATTGATGTGTTTGTTACATTTCAGTAGCTTCACCAGCAGGCGAGTTGCCAGCCCTCAACTTCAGAATTCACCCTGCTGCACTCTGGAAACATATTTGTGGCTCTAGTATCAAAAATAAATGCAGCCCAGGCTTAGCAGGTAGTCGCTGGCTGAAGGGATTTTATCTCAAAAAATATACCATTTATAAACGTTTATAAACGTTTTAAAACTGTTTACGAACCGTTTCCGTTTAGTTTACAGAGATCCGTAAACGAAAACTAAATGGTTGGAGCCTTAGACGCGGCGTGACGCGCGATTGACGCGGCATGTTTAGGAAAGCTGAGCAAGGCTCCTAGGGTATGACATTGCTTGCACGACACTCGGAACAGTGATAATAGTGCATGTACATACTTGAACCATGGTTTAACCCCTTGTCCGGGCGTCAATATTCAATTATTTACCTTGGTGAATCAACTTTTAGCCCCGTATTAACGAATAAAGTACTTTTGGTGGGCGCAGGGACATTCAAATGCACTGCAGGACTTACAGAATCACAGTTTATCAATAGGATTGCCGCGCCGACGCCGCGTCAGACGCCGCGGCAATGCGCGTCAATGTCGCGTCAATGCCGCGCTGATGCCGCGTCAATGCGCGTCAACGCCGCGTCAGTGCCGCGTTAATGCCGCGTCAATCCGCGTCAGCGCCGCGGCACCTTGCCCAGTACTATTCAATGTCTGTACCTCTATAGTCAGTGTCTAGTATACATCCTATCAAATCTTGGGGTAGAACTTCAACTTGGAAGTCCTCGGGTACTACTTTCTCCCCATCATCTCATCTTTTGACTCTTCTAGCCATATTGAGGAATGTGTACAGTAGATACTACAGTATATATCCACAACTCAGTCCCATGTCAGGACTGCTTGGCTTGGATGGCAGTTGAACCAAAGTTGTACTGACGGTCGCGTCAATCACGTGATTGACGCGGCACACTCATTATTCATTGAATTTGGATGTTTCCGACTCTACATGTCTGATAAGCACCCATATGCATTTATTCAAGGATCTATTCCACCAAAAAACAAAAGTGGACTGACCTGGGCAGATATAAAACAGATTGGGTCTGAGTCGGGTGGATGAAAAATATTGACCAACAGTCGATATATGTGCAGTGGATGTAACTTTGGAGGAGCCAATGGTAGGATCAAAGGCTCTGAAAAATAACTATGAGTTCAAATACAACTCTGATCTTCCGTAGTCCATCACATTTACGCCAGAAGTTCAAATGTCGCGAGGGTCAAACATACTTTCGTACTTTACTTCTCCCAGCTTCAGATCTTCCAAACACCTGAGCAAGATAAGTGACATGTCGATCTTGGCGGATACCTTCACCATCCGATCGGACATATAATTCCACAGGGAACATAGGGTGCTGCCTGGGTGCATTACCGCGTCAATTGCGTGGGTGACACCCAATCGTTGGTTGAATTCCCAGCTTTCTGCACATCAAGACAATACCAGCCCAAAGAATTCACAGTAGTCTGCTTCAACTACTGAGAGAATATAGTTCAAAGGTGAAATGAAGACCAATCCCTATAGTAGAACTTCCACTTTAAATTTCTGGTCAATTGTAATGGCTTCGCAGATCATTCATGCGGTCAGAGCATCACTTTAGAGAACTACAGTACCGAAAGAAGTATCTACTTACACGCGTCTTTTCGTAGCACTACATTTTGCCTGCCAATTCAATTTTTCGGCTCCATACCCGCTGTCGCTTCCGAATTTATAATGAAATGATTGGTTTGATGATATGCCTACGTTACGACTTGGATTGGGCCTCTTCGAGGCGGTAGCTGAACCTTTAGGAATTATATCTTAATTGAAGGCTGATATACGGTTTCTTTGGCACTGCATGGAGACAATATCTTTTGAGGCAAATTTAATTGACAGTGGAGGGCAGGATGTAGCATCCAATAAAGGTGCATTTTTTTTTACTTCCAGCGTAGTACTTTGGATTCATGACTTCCAGCAGAGCATGCACAACATTGAGCCGTATGTAGTGGTAGTCCAGTGATGTTCCGTGGTACATTTCATTGCATGTAAGGCTTCACGAGTTCATGTTAATTAAGCTGCAGACCCCAGATGGGATGTGAGATACGGAAAAGCCGGAAGTGGAGCTTAAAGAGCAGTAATTTGGTGCCAAAGGTTCCGGGAAAGGCACGAAAGATCGAGGATAAGTATGTAGCTTAGGCAATATTTGGGATGACTGACCCGAGTTGAGACCTGCCAGGTCTTGAGTCTAAATGGTGTGGCGTAGCTATTGGAATGTCCCAGAGTGGAAACCAAGGTTTTGGGGATACTCTGGGACGAGGTAGAACCAGCGCGTCACTGCCGCGTCAATTCGCGTTAATGCCGCATCAGTGCCGCGTTAATGCCGCGGCAGTGCCGCGCCGGTGCGCGTCAATGCGCGCTTGTCGCGTCATTTTTACCAGACCCCAGCCACGTGAAGGCGAACGAGCCTGGGCTGTAGCCAGAGGAACACGCGAAGTGTATATCATGTGGACGAGAAGCTCTAAATTTCTAATTGGCCACGGGACTCGTGGCACGGGAAAATCCACGACCGATAGAAGTAGCAAGCGTCATTGTGAGATATCTGCACATCGATCGGAACTTGCAACTGGGGATGCTTAGCAAATTTGACAATGGAGGAGATGTGCGACAGGGCTTCATACTGGGGTGCGAGATAATACTCATACGATTCCAATTTCTGACGCGCCGAGGGCGAGAATCTATGACTCCGTGAGAAAAGAATTTGCCGCGTGTGAGCTTATGCTCCATATAGATACAGCCTCGCGTCCCTCCTTCCCTTGCATCGACATGGGCACTAGAAATCGATTGAAGCGAGGAGCAGCATGCTTGAACTGCAGGTACCCACTTGAGACCTAGGTGCGCTTAACGCTCATTCTAAGCTTCACAGATTTCTCAAAATCGTGCGGCTGGCTGTTACATCATTACCCAATCGTTACCTCTATCACTAATTGCACCATTCCCAGAAATGTGATGGGCGAACCCCATGTAATCGTTGTCGGGGACGATCGAATGATGGGTGCGAATACCAACATGGATCTCAAGTGCCAAGTACAAAGACTCAGGACCAGCGAGTACCTAGAGCGTCAAGGACAAAGGCTCTGCAAGACACCATCGCCCGATTGGAAGCCAGGTTGCGGGAGCTAGAGCATCCTGAGGACTCCGCGAGCGTGGTAACTCTCTGTTATCCATACCTTCAGAGTGTCCCTCCTGCCTTGTTTATTCCGAGCTCGCCGAGCCAGGATCCGGATGACACCTTCACGCCCACTGCTAAAGTGCGTACAGTATGCAAGGTTTGCGTATGTATTCCTCTCACCTCGTCCATTAGGTGATTGAGATGAGGTTGTAAGTACTATACTCTCCAGTTCATGGCCATAAATGCGGTGTCTGCATTTCTCAGCGTAGACCTGTAACTCACCTGCTCATTACTTTAGATTGGAAGCATTTTTCGCCCATGGATCCGAGTTTGGCCTGTTTCTCAAGCTTGGATCAGCTTCACAGTTGCATCTTTCGTCCTCGCTACTGAATGCATTGTACATGTGGGGAGCACATCTGTTGTCCGATCCCCGTGAAGATCAATTCCAGCATATGGCCCTGGAATACACATCGATCAGCACAGACATTGTGCGCTACTTCATGCAAACCATTCAGGCCGAGGTTCTACTTGCCTATTACTTCTTTCACCGTGGTCGATTTTTGCAGGCCCGTACGCACACTGCTACCGCGGTGGCTCTTGCGATCGGTGGAGGTCTTCATCAAATTAGGTCGCTTCAGCACCCAGAAATTCCCGTCGTCATTCTAGGGGCAAAGAACGCACAGTCTGTTCGGCTGCGAGAGCCGATTGATGCCATCGAGGAGGACGAGCGCATAAATGGCTTCTGGGCCGTTTTCACTTTACATAACAACCTTTCTGCCGCTCTGGGGCCTGATTCGAACTGGGCTTTGCAAGCGGACGATGCCATGCGTATTGATACCCCGTGGCCAAAAGAGGGGCATGAATATCAACAGCAAATTGCTTCGATTGCTGGAGACTCGACCATTCGAAAATACCTTAACCACCAAGGGACAATCTGTCAAGAAGATTCGATGGTTACCACGCATCTCAAAGCATGCATACTCTACCAGCGCTCAGCGGAAATACACAAGCGTTGGCTATCAAGTCTGGTTTTCACTATTATTCATTCACACGTGGGTACTAATCTGTTTCAGGCCTTCCGCAACAAGCCGATTCCTTCTCCGCAGATTTCCAGTCCGTCGCCTGGCACGTTGATTCATTGCGAGCTCAGATCGCAATGTCTGAGGACGTCCGTATGCCTGTGCGGCAAATTCTGCTGACCCGGTCACTTCTCAATGGCGCTACGATCAAACTATATTCCATCTGCATGGGTTCTAATGCGAAGGAGATTTGTCTCACTGCCGCTCGAGATATGTTCCGTTTTCCCACGACTGACATCCGGGGTCTGGGTTACCTGACTCCAATGATTCCGGTAGATCGATTTCTTGATGGTTTGGATTCCAATTGATGTTGTAATGGGACAGATTCTGTGGGGAATAGCGTGCAGCGTCCTGGTCGAGGAGATCAATCATATCCGATCTGCGTCCTCGACCGACTGCCCGTCCAAAGTTCCATGGGAGACTGAAATGGAGATATACTCGAGACTGCAGGAAGCAACGGCAGCTCTTGGAATCTTCGCTGACGATAGTCCACTGATGCGTAAGCAGATTGACTTAATGCCCACATACAGCGGCTAATATTCTGTGCAGGTTATGAGCTGAATAAAGTGCAGGAGGCTATGAGAACGTTGTGGATTTAAAATTGTTCGCCTCTCCCGTCACAAAATGGCCCTTTCAACCAATTTCTTTGAATGTATAATACTTTCACAACTTTCTCTCTACATATCACTAATTCCGCACGAATCAGCTGAGTATTTCCATACGGCTGGGTGCTCATAATGCTTGATGTTCATTATGCATGCATAGGGTTTGGGCACACCGACGCTATGCATTGTGAGCCATTTAGCTGTATATTCAAAAACCGTGTATAAAAACCGTGTATAAAAACACTCGGGAAAGTAACCACACTGACATTTTCATTCACCTGAATCCATGAGGTTTTTGGGGTCACAATGTAGCCAGTAAGTTTCGAAACTGAGTAGAGATTGCAGGCCCAATTCCAAACAATCCAGGTCAACCAACATATTAATATGGTCGCCTTTGCGAGTACTTTCAGCCAGTATGGACCATTTCTGAATATACCGTGAATCCACAGACTCGGCTTTTCAGAAATCCACCACCCCTTGATCCCGACGCGCTTCTTGAAGTCACCGTCACTTGCGCCGGCAGTCCCAATCCACGCCCTCGTATCTCATGCGCCAGCCGACGACCCCATTCCGATCCTCGTCTTGCCACTTCCCATGCGGCTCCCATAAGCTCTTATAATTATAGGTGATTTCCTTACCACCACCAATATTCCATCCGTATTCCATGGTAGCCACAGTCTTTTCTGAGGTACCGGTGGAAGAATCTTCAATCTTACTCTCCATTAGACTGCTTCTAATGGCCTTTGGTGGCTATTCAATTTTACTGACTTAGATTACCAGGCATACCATGAGTATTGCCAACACTTAGACTTTGACCAAAGTTGGTGACTTGGAAGAGGTATCACACATACCCATAAATACATTCATTCTTAGGAGTCACAGAAAATGCTGACTTTTCCGATCGACCACTGTTGCCACTGTCCATCGCTTTGGTGGTCAGTAAATTTGTGACTGGGTTAAGCAACCACCATTACCATGAGTACATTTTTTGGAGGTTCAATAAACTACTGATGTACCTCAGTGCCCACTTACTCTCGCGGTCTTGCCTGTGGCCATCGGGCAATCCACCATAGATGTACAGGTGGATCCGACGACTCGTGCCTTGGCGTATGCCTTTGCCTCCGTCAGCGCGGTGGCGCGCGTCTTCGAGATGGAGACAGGCCGGAAAAAAAAAAAGACCAGAATGTACGCCCCAGCTCCGAAGCAGTCCTCAGTGAGATAGAGTCAGGTCCCGAGACGTTTCCGAACCAGTTAACGCGAGAGCCAAGGCGTTTCGAGTAGTTTCCAAACTTGCGACATGGCGGTCGGTATGAGGGATGATCGGAGGATGAGGCAAGATTGGAGGGAGCGAGCGAGCGACAGATTAGAGAGGTACTGGGTTTACGAGAAGTGCGGGGCCACAACTTTTGGGTGCACAAAGTTTCGTCGTAAAGACTCGTCAGGTGGCTGTGTTCCCCTAATCCAAAACGGTTTGTTTATCGGTGCCGTGGGCACCAAATAAAGACGCCAAGTGGCGAGAGTACGGAATCCCATGGGACTCAACATATCTTTCCACTGTCTCATCATCTGCAATAAATCTCTGCTTACTAGCTCCAGTACGAGGCTAATTTTGACAGGTCGTGATTTAAAGCAACACGTCGCAAAATTTATCACTGAAGAGTCAACCATTGCCTCATTGTACCCGATCAAGGGCTGGAAAGTGGAGGTTTATGGCCAAAATCAGTCGTCTAACCAATCCCGAAGGGATCGTGAGACTGATAAATTTACTAGGCATTTAATGAGAGCTAAAATATTTAAACTTCTGGAATTCTTCCTCGAGCTGAAGATGTGCTGCGCTGGGACCGGGACCCGTATGCTGCGCTGGGACCGGGACCCGTAGGGTCCCGGGCGCAGCACATCGAAGCTCGGGGAAAAGAGGTTCAAACTTTTAGCACTAGCCGTTTATGGAATATGTCGAGCGTATTTCGGTTATTTTTATTTAACCGGTCACCCAGCGAAGCTGGTTTTTTAAGTAAATGAAGCCATGAAACGGAACAGAGGGTAGCCATCACCATGTTCAGTCCAGGCATCATCCAACTCATGCCAAATGGGATTAAGATTAATATCATCCCAGATGGGGTTGTGGGTGAGCTTGAGGACGTGTAATTCGGAGTCTACATCTGCACTTGTCAGTGACTCATTGAGCACTGTAGGGCGTAGAGTCTCGTATTTCACATCCTCAAAAACACGTCGAAGCCATCTACCTGGATATCCGCGCTCCCTGAGTCGTTTAACAAATTCCGTACGGATATTTGTGAAATCAGACTCCTTCGAGCAGACACGAACATATCGCGTTAGCTCTCCTTTGGCCCACGCTTTCTTGGAGTCATCGGAATGGCAGGAATTCCAGGGGATGTATAAGTAGGCATTCAGCGCCTTCTGGTATACATTGGTAGTAATCCTCAGTTGAGGATTAAATGCCGGGGATCTCGGATTAAGTTCCAAGGCAACTAGTATATCCAGGAAGGGCAGTTTGTGCCTCGAAGCTGACCACACCATTCTCATATTTGGGTGGAGAGCTCCGAATTTCTCTTGGAATTTTAGTCCTTGATATGGGGGGTTCATGTATGTTAAATAATGTTTAGTCTTCCTACCGCTCCATTTCTTTGGGGACTTTTTTTCTGGTGCTGCATCTTGTTTTGGCTAGGGAGACATGCGGGCCATTATTATTAGAATGTTCTCCCACTGAATCATGGCTGTCGTTTCTTTCACCGTGAGTAAGAATACAATTTCATTTTCTCTCCCACTCACCCACCCCAGCAACAAGTAATATCTCAGGGGGATCTTTTGTGATTTGTCTCGGACTCCGACTCAACCTGAGAGGCTGAGAATTCATAATTGGTTTCATAGGCTTGAATGCATGAGGCTTCGATTCAACAGAGGATATGTTTCCTGGGTTGAATTGAGCCCGAGAGTCCTGCGGATGTCGCAGACGCGGTTCTAGTTGTCTCAGTTTGGGTTGAGTTTGGGCCTGTGTACGCGCCAGATTACGCGACAAAATGGACTCACGTGCCTCGTGCCGCCGAGAAGATCCGAACAGATCAACGCTGACATCTGTCGGCACGCAGCCGGCACCGAGCCGCAGCCCAATAAGGTAACTCAAAAGTTGCGCGCGAAATTGCGCCAACCCAAAAATGCGCGCGAATTAAAAAAAATGTGCGCGAAAATAAATGTACAAAGTGAACGCCATAAATCTGCTCAGCTCTCCAAATTCTTGCAGGCTCTTCAAATAAGCTAGGAATACTTGTTGAGGACCTCGACGGAGGCAAAATGGCCGCCTTTCAGTCACACTCTGAGTGCCTGTCACAAGGGGGAGGAAAAAAAAACTTTGTCAGCAACTACCACTCCCTCTCTCGCTCTCTCTCAAAATGTCGGATCCAACCCTGTGTCGGGGCAAGGATTCTGATGGCAACCAGTGTATTTGTATGCGCTCCACTGAAACCGTTATCGACGACGACGGCAAGGTTCTTTGCAAGAACTGTGGACACATCGAGAGCGCCCACCCTGAGGCCAGATTAAATACAGGGACTCTCATCCGCAGCTTTCGAGATGCTGGCAAGCGGGGCTCGAGCTTGCCTTCTGGCCCGGGGAACTCTATCAAGGCTTCTGAAGAGGAAGCGGTCGCAGAGACCAGTGCAGGACTCCACGGCAAGAGGCGCAAGTCCAATACGGACACTGAACCGCCAACTGCCAAGAGATCTAAAACATCTGTAGATAAAGTATTCTTCGTCTCTCTAATTCACCCTTCTGACCGTGCTCCAGGACAAACCCAAAAAACCGACTGCGAGTGAGATTGTGAAGTATGGAAAACTGGTTTTACTAACTCCTGGAATCACTGTATGTATCCATGAATGCTGAAGGTTTCCGTCCCCTCTGATCATTTTCTTTTTCAAGCATGGTCATTTGCGAAATCCCAAGCTTCCATCCGTCCCCGAGCTTGACCAAATGCGATCCGGGGGCCTCGTGGTTTTAAGCACCCCAGAGCAACCACTCTTCATAGACACAGCCTGGAGCTGCGAACGAGTCAATAAAGAGATCAAGAAATTATGCCACAAGCCCATCGGATGGCTGGAGCGCCAGCCGTATCAGGGTGATGCCAAAGATTCACTGGAAATCCGGAAGCAGCTATGGCTGGGCGTCATCAAACATGGAAAGAACCTCACTGTTGCTAGCGACCCATTTCCCACTGGCGTTGAACTCGCCCACTATGCCAAGGGCCGCCTTGGTACTGCCCGCAATGACCGTGTACTTTATCTTGGTGCGCATTTATGATGTTCTTGTTCACCGACAAATACTAAATGATTTCGAAGCTTCCAAGCACAAGATCTCTCAAGAACGCTATCTTGATTGGGATGCATCCGATGTCGGCCCTGAAAGCGAGGATTTGGGAAGTGATATAGAGTCTGTGGCTTCAGAGGACATCATTACTTCGAAACCCGGTGCGTATCGGGCTTATATTCTTCTGATTGTGACTCATTCTTGTCATGCAGGCAAGACGGCCAAGGGCAAGGCCAAGACCAAGCAGGAAATTGGTAAGTTGGCCTGCTTATCGCTTTCTCTCGGATCTAATATATTTCTCAGATGTTAAGGAAGAGCCTGCTGACGATTCAGACATGAAAATGGCTGCTAAGATGCGTACACGTCTTTCCACTGGTATTTATTCTGTTACCGTCAGTACAGACTTTGTTTATTGATCACCATACATGCGCTAGGGAAGCTTCAATATAAGAAAGTTGTTGTGCCAGGCAGCAGCGATGGACCAGAGCCTGAGGCTGGCCCCTCGGGAACTGAAGTGCTCATTGTCAGCGACGATGACACTGAATTCCCTCCTGCTCCCACTCTGCCTACTACCCCCTCTCTATCTGCAATTGCCAATGCATGGAACCCCCCTTTACACATCAAGTCGCCATCTCCTGGCCTTTTCATCGATTCCCCGGAACAAGACCCACCATCCTTTTTTGACGACTTCGAGTTTGGCCCCGAGCAAGAATACACAGGCATGACGTCTGGCCCTAGCTCTTCTAGCCTGCCCGTACAGTCCTCATCTGGCATGGCTAGTTCCTCTAGCCTGCCTGCGCAGTCCTTATCGGCCACCTCCATCTCTTCCAGCGGCCCCTTCCCATTCGCGCCTGTTTCTATCCCCGGTGCTCTCCCGTCCTTCTCGTCGCCGGCTGCCTCTGGTAGCACTATTGAGACTGCGGCGGAGGGTGACTCATCTGCCCAAGGGGTATCACAGCCACGTTTCACTGGCAGGAGGATGGGAAAAGGACGAGAGGGACGGAACCCTTGGGTCTAGGTTGAGTGTGTGAATGTGTTTTTGATATCCTTATTGCTTCCATTGTATTTCAACGGCCTCCTTCCTTCATTCGCTTATTTATTCCACCGACCGCTTTCAGTCCTTACATGTCTCTGTTTTCTTCGCGACCCCTCTCCCTTCATTTATTTATTGAAATCATCTTCTCGACTCTCTCACTCCTTTCCTTTGCTCTTCAAGCCCAGCCCCCCACTGTCCTTACAGATTCTGTGCATTTCTCATAAGTAATATAGAATGTCTGGATGTTTCCGGTACCATTAATCTCGAATAATTTTTGTGTACGAAGCGGGAAGGTTAATATTCTCAAAATTCATAATCAATGTCTAACTACATAAGCACCCCAGCCGTTACATTCCGCTGCCCATGCATCACCTTGACGGTCTGAATGCAACACAAGACTACCCCTCTGCCCTTTAAAATGACAATTGAAATGCGTAAAGTCGCACGAAGGGAAGACAAGAATGTCTCCCTGTTTGAGGTTAAAAGACAAACCAACTTCGAAAAGGCACAGTTGGCCGCCCGTGAAAGAGCCAAATGGGATGGTAAAGCAGAGACGCTTGTCGCCCTTGTCTCTGTGCGCCCAAGTGCAAGCAGCCACATTGATGACAAAGCCGCCGAAGGGATACGATGGGGATGAAGCGTCCAAAGGCAATGACTCCACCCAGATCTGTATATCACTATAATCCCCAGGCAGATAGCTCTTGAGCTGCATAACGGTTATGAGCCAGGAGGAAAAATTAAGCGACTAGAAAGACGTACCGCTATACGTAAAACCTCAAAGAAGTCGGTGTAGGCCTCTGCAAGTAAAGCCCACTCGGCGGTGTTCTTCAAGATATCCTTTGACTGGTGTGGAACTCGCTGTTCATGATTGACCCGCCCCTTGTGGTCCTTGCGGACTTTATTGGGGTGAGCCTCCGCTGGAGCACCCTTGCCCTTGAAATGAAGATTCCGTTAGGTGTAATGGAAGTCATGCGTGATGGGCCATGTCTCACCTTCTCACCGTACCGTGCGTACCATGAGTAATGACATGCGAGAAACTTGAAGAACTTGTCACGGGAATCGGCGTCTTTGAATTCTCCAGGCATGACAGCATGAATATGTGAAATTGCGTCCGTTAGAAGTTGTCTGTGCTCATCCGAGACCGTGAAGAGGAGGGAAATCAGTTTCCCATTGGCGTCAGTAATATGTAGAGCTTGGCTTTGAAAAAAATTTCAAGTTAGAGATAATCAAGTCGTTAGTTAGGTCAACTTACCCATTGAGGATGTCCGTATTTACTTCAATGTATGTGCCAGTTTTGAAGCTACCACCGGAGTAACTTCGATCTAACTGGAAAGAAATGAATGGTCACCATTTTGAGATTAGACGGCGACTCACATGTTGCTGCAGATCTGAAATACTGCTTGCTCTTGGGGCATTCTCTGCGATCTGGCGTTGAGTTTCTGTCCAGAGGTTTCGATTCTTCTTGCGGACAGGACACTTTGTCTTCTGAAGCACTAGGGGCGTCTTTAGAATATACCGGGGTGCGAGTTTCAATTTCTCCGGAATCATCTAGTCGGTCCCAAGAGATCAGTGAGGTGCGCTCCCATTCAGAGGAGTTGCGGGGCGGAAGGACAATATATCTGCGAGAAGATTAGATTGATCAAAATGGGAACATATAAAATCGCACTTGGTGACAACAGAATCAAGAACTCGGTCCACCAGGGCCGTATCCGTAAACGTAAGCATTTCGCAGACAGATTCTTGACCGACCAGAGCAGGTGTCTGATAGTGCAAGTGAAGAGTTTGTATATAACCTGTATGGGAGGCAATGTAGTGTATGGGTATCATAAGACGTCGGACCATAGGCAGCCACTGTCCATCTAGATCGTAGAATGTAAGACACTCTCTGCTCCCGCCGCAAGACTGATACCTACTCCAACTGCGGCTTCTGTGTCGTCTTCGTTCGTTCTTATTCTGCCAGATGCCCTGTGCATCTTCTCTTGGGCCAAATTGAGCAAGAACTTAAATCTGCCAAACTCGGTCAATCTCTCCAAAAATCCAACGCACGCAAAGGCCCTTGGGAGCTCTTCTCGAGCCATTTGACACAACGCATTGTCCCAGACTTCATGCCCCTGCCACCTTTGTCGTGGCTTGAATACATCTTCAATTTCCAATGTTCTAGGTCTGAGTTTGTCAATTTTGCACTAATTCCGGCTGAAACCCATCGAACCAACAGACCTCCGGACACGTCAGGTTCAACGCTTGATTCCCCCGATGCGATCGACGCCGTCAGTTGCCTTGCGCATCGTCAGCATCGCGATTTATTCAGAGGTTGGTAGGTATTTGGACTTCTGCAAAGGTATGTGCAAGTGGGTCAATTTTGCGCATAGACCCTTGTAACAACGTACCTTCGGACACAGCAGAACCTCATCTCGAGGTCTCAGAGCCCTCCGTCGCTGTCCCGCCGTTCGCACGTCGTCCCCATCGCCGATTCGATCAAAGTTGTGACGTGGCTTAGATTCTTGTGAAGGTAAGCATATCTCGCTGAATTCTCAACCAAATCCCTCGATCTAAAGAACCTACTGCTCTCCCAGAACCTCATCTCGACGTCTCCGAGCTATTCGCCGCTGTCCCGCCATTCCCTCGTCGTCCGCATCGCCGATTCGATCAAAGCTGTCCCCTAGGGGTAGAGTTCTGGAAAAGTAAGCATATCTCACCGAATTTTTGACCAAATCCCTTGATCTGAAGGACCCTCTGCTGTCTCAGAGCCTCATCTCGACATCTTCGAGCCCCTCGCTGCTGTCCCGCCATTCCCGCGTCGTCCGCATCGCCGATTCGATCAAAGCTGTGCCCTGGGGCAGAGTCCTGGAAAAGTAAGCATATCTCACTGGGTTCTCAACCAAATCCCTTGTTCTCAAGAACCTACTGCTCTCCCAGAACCTCATCTCGACGTCTCCGAGCCCCTCGCCGCTGTCCCGCTATTCCCGCGTCGTCCGCATCGCCGATTCGATCAAAGCTGTCCCCCTGGGGGCAGAGTTCTGGAAAAGTACTACATATCTCACCGAGTTTTGGACCAAATCCCTTGTTCTAAAAGACCTTCTGCCCTCCCAGTAACTCACCTAGAGGTCCCCGATTTCGACGACGCCGTCCGACCCGTTTTGCGTTGTCCCCCTCGCTGGCTCAATCTGAGCTATGCCTGGGTTAGAGTCCTGGAAAGTAAGCATATCTCTCACTGAGTTTCCGACCCAATCCCTTGATCTAAAGGGCCCTCTGCTCTCTCAGTTACTCATCTAGAGGTCCCCGACCTCGACGTCGCCATCCGGCGCGTTTCGCGTCGTCCCCATCACCGATTCGATTAGAACTGTGACTCGAGTTAGATTCTGGTAAAGGTAAGCATATGTCACTGAGTTCTCGACCAAATCCCTCGATCTAAAAGACCTTCTATCCTCCCAGTCACTCACCTAGAGCTCCCTGACCTCGATGACGCCGTCCGACCCGTTTTGCGTCGTTGCCGCCGCCGACAAGATTACCAAATTACCCCTTGAGTTTCAAGGAGGTAAGTAAATTCCATTATCACATCTATCGCAAATCTGTATGTATTTAAATTAACCAAATGAATTAACAACTCATCCAGAATCTAAACTGAATCGCTGTCATCGTCGTCATCATCTTCTGAGTCGTTCTCTCCCAATTCATGCAGGAACCTCGTAAGCAGATCCACTGCTTGAGTCCAACGTGCCGCTCGCGGAAACCAATCCTCGCGGGGGAGTATGACCATCAACTCTTTACCTTTAGTACCTGGGCGAATAATCTCAGTCTCGGGGTAGTCGTCATCCTCCCATTCATCCTCGAGGATGCCGTAGTCTTCAGGTAGAAGATCAGGATAACCCAGGAGGTCCTCGAGAAGCTCTAGGAAGTTGTTCTCTGGCTCCGCATCTTTGAACGGTGAATGGTGTCGGGCGACCTTGACTGGCTGATGGCGGATATTTTGAGCCACGTCAGTGCCAATCTGATTCTCCAGCTCTTCTTCGATACTGGGCCCATCGTCACCCGAGTCCTCATCCTCGTCTTGGTCATCCGCTGGAATTCCGGCCCCCGTCTCGTGCCGAGCACGTCGACGACGGGCTCCTGCCACCCCGTAGTAACGATTGATAGCGTCTGGATGTATACCATCGAGAGGATCACGGTAAACACCCTCTGTGATCCGCCCGAGGAAACGCATATCCTGCATTTCCTGAATTAACAGTCTTTCTCGGATTACATCTTGTAACTCACTGCTGGACTCTGGTCGCTTGTCATACGGCCGGACATGGGATGCAGATTCCATTCTTCCTGAAACTCGACGCAGTCTTCATTCAAATCGTCAAGGAAGAGTTTGTGCAGCAGCCACAGATGGCTGGGATTCTTTCGGTTAAGGCCATGAAGTCGGCCAAGTCGGGTAAAGAAGGCACGCCAACGCCGAGCAAACTGCGTGCCAACTTCGACCCACAGCCGTTCAATACGGATGTTTCGAGTGGACCTGTAGATCCAATGTTATCTCTTCGGAAAGAAATCAGAGAGGAACTTACGAGCCCCACATGAATGATGCTCGTCCCGGACCCCTGTGCATCACCATCCATATCGCAACCTTGGTGTTCTCTCCCCCGCGATCCCCACGCATTCTAGAAGGGGTACCGTACCGCTGAATCGCTGCCATAAAGACCTCCAGCACGGTGGATGCACGGTTATCTGTGCTCGCTTTGAGACCAGTGACCTTCGGAGGTGTCAGTAAGGATCGATTCCCAATCGCGATTACACTTACTGTTCTACAGTACCCATCAATGAATCCGTGGATGACGATTCCCCACCAGATGAGTTTGTGATGGCCGTCACAATGCCAAAGAAAGTTGGGCCTTGGAACCTTGTAACGCCGACGTTTGATAGCAAGGTGTGTTCGGAGCGCCTGGCCCAATGCATCCACTCTTTTGAGGGAATAGCGTGCTCGTTCTCTCTGCACACGGAGGCCATTCCGTCGAAAATGACCACGGAGATAGCGAAGTCCCGATGTCGGTTTTTTTGCCTTGTACTGGCGGGTGATTGCGTCCAGCTCATCATCGTCCAGCTCATCAAATCTCTTCTGCACACCAAGCTCCCTCATTCGTTTCCTTAACGTGTGACGATGGACTCCCAGAGCTGCCGCAAGTGTACCCATCTTTATATTTCGGTTCGGGGCAGCAGCCTCTTTCAGGTATTCTGGATCGATATGCTTTTTGGGTCGGCCGCGTCTTCCTGTGGGTTGTTCCGACACAGGTTGCAAAAGCTGTATGTTCTCCCGCTCTCTGGACATCATCAATAAATATATTACGGATAAATTTGACACGACTTACATCCCCTCCGCCCCCAAGGCAACAACTTGAAGCTCATAAACGAGCGGGCCGAAAATATTGACAGATTCGTCAATCCAGTCCCGAGGTACAGAAGCCTCCAATCCCTCTAGAATGGGTACCATGTTGTCGATGATGTTGGACGACAAGAGCTTGTATCGAAGGGGGTCACTACCATCCTCCCGAATAGATTGCAGCGCCCGAATGTAAGCATTGTCCAGCACTTGGTGGGCGATAGTAACATTTGCTGGCCAAGGCTGGAGATTCGGGGGCAGTGGAGGTATATTTTCTGGGAATTCAAAATCCTCCATGGCGTCTCAAAGAGAGTTGTGCATGTGATCAGCATAGCTTGACTCCTAAAAACCTTCCCCGAAGGAATGGCTCGCCATCCCACACTTTACTTCTCAGATGGGACTCTGACGTTGAAGGTAAATGGTGTTTTATTTTCCCATTGCTATATTGGATTCTAACTATGCATGAGGCAGGCGATGGGACGCTCTACAATGTCTACCGACACAATCTCATCAAGCAGAGCGACTGCTTTAATGGGATGCTTACCTTGCCCATTCCAAACTATCCATCCGCCTCGTCAATGGAGAGCAGTAAAGACTGGATAGAGGCAGGGAGGAAGGCTGGGGCCGATGGCTCCAGTGATCAGACAGCGGTTCAGCTGCCTGCCCAATTTACTGCTACAGAATGCGAAAGATTCCTGGAGTTCATCTTCAATAACAAGGGGTGAGCAAAATTCTCTGTCGTCGATCGAAGGCTGGCTCACCATCCTGTATCTCAGTTGGTCTCGCGATCTCCCCGAAATAGACAATCTCTGTGCCGTGTTGAAAACAAGCCACTTTTTCGGTACAGAGACAGGTGTGGAGTATGCCATACACCATCTTGAGAGCCATCCAGGCCTAGGTGCTGCCCTTCGCTTCAGAATAGGATGTGATTATCAGATTACTGGCTGGATTGCCCAAGCGTTCGACGCCCTGATGACTGTTCCCATTACCGAAATCTCTCTGGAGGACGAGGCTCTGATTGGCTGGGAGGCTTACCGTGCTTTGGCAAGAGCTCAGGCCGAGGTTGCAGACCATCGGACAACACTTGCAGTGTGTCCTCCGGAACCACTCCACTCCACTTGGTGCCATAACCCGACATTCTGTACCCAGGAGTGGGTGAAGGGCTGGACAGCGACATCGGGGGTTCTGGGTGCATTGCTGAAGGAGGAGCTTCCAGGCTGTGATGTCCACGACAAGCTTGAGACATTCTCCGTTGGTGGAATGACAAGGGACTGTCATCACAGAACGTGCACCAGCTTGAAGGAGACCGCAGAGAAGAAGAGCGTGTTAAAGAAGGAGGAAGAAATCATTGACAAGGCCGTGGCAGGGTTGGTCAAGGCTTGGGCGTAGTTGTTGGGTAGTATTGTGTGAAATATATTGAAAGTGTGCGCGAACAAGTACAAAAGTGCGTGCGAATTTGGCAAACAGTGTGCGCGAGAAAGTACCTCAAAAAGTGCGCGAAAATCGCTTAGAAAAAATGCGCGCGAAACTGTCCAAAAGTGCGCGCGAATCAAGTTATGCGCGATTTATTAAATGTACAAACTGAACGCCATACAGATTTAGTTGTATCTTGAAACACAACAGATTCCTAAAATGTAGCCCATAGAGGTTCACTCGCTGTATAAGAGAACTTGTAAAGAGTCGGGCAATGCCTGATGGCGGGAGGTAGAGGATGTAGTAGTACATGGCCAAACAGCCCAAAAAGGCAAGTCTGAAAAGTGCGCGCGAATTCACCAAAAAATGCGCGCGAAACGGCCCTAAAGTGTGCGCGAAATTAAATGTACAAAGTGAACGCCATAGTCCGCGCCAAACATATTGACGTGATCAAACTCCGAAATTCGCGCGCGGGGATGCCAAAAAAGGCAAGTTTGCGGGGCGGGGTCAAAAGTTTGCGGGGCGGGACCTCAAAGGACCCAGAGATAGCTGGGATATCATTATAGGGCTTACCAAGTGCTCCTTAAATTTTCCCAAAAGTCAGTTTAATTTTTTTTGGTTTCATAGCAGACGCCACTGTGTACCAGCTCTCGACACGGTGCACTCCTGCATTTTCAATTCAAAGGGGAAATATCTGGCATCGAGGAGGAGGATTCATAGTACATATTAGCTACATTTCGGGTGATTTATTTTGAGAAAATGCACAGAACTCAGGTCAAACCGACTTGAACCGTTGAACAGCAACAATTGATCGGAACAATCGGGAATCGGGATTATCCACCGGCTTGATTCCGGCAGGGTGACGTTCGACCGACGGATTCCGAGTCCGAACGGATACGGCCCGAAAATAAAGCAGATATGACTAACTATAAAATCCAAACCGGACCTGTTTGCTCACAGGAGAGGAAATGGAATTGTAGACAGGTAAAATTTTAGACCAGCAGAGAGGTTAAAAAACCTGTTCCGGCACTTTCAATTTCGATTCTGTTTTCTCTGCTTTCTTGCAATTTGTTTTTGTAAAATGACTAATTTGTCATGACGAAACCGTGTTTGTACCTATTGTCAAAAAGTGACCCCAATCGATGTGCTCCCACATGTAAGTAGCTAAACCTAAAGGTTCAGCCAATCAACAATCCTTATCCCGGCGCTCGTAAATGAATGCAGATTGAAGAAGGGATTGGATTCTATGCATTCTGAATGAAGCCCTGATTGACAGAAAATGTCTGTTATCAATCACTAGCATGTACCGTCGAACCTTTCAACTGGCTTCATGTCTTTTCCTGGTCATGCAATATTCCTATACTGAAACACTCCGTGACGCGCGGTCCTAAAACGCACCTTTAACATGCCTGTACACTCAAAAATAACCAGATTTGGTACCTTGGACCCTCCTGGAGCACGGGAGGGTTTCGGGGACGTGGTACATCCCTCTCGCATGTGCCTGCCGGCTGCGAGTTCAGAATACGAAATCAGCAGGAGTCAGGGTACCCAGGGGCCTATCCCTGGCTACCAGTTGAGTGGCCCCTCCTGTAACGGTTCTGTTGCTCTGGCTGTTACAGAGCAAGGCGAAGAGCAACACACAAGTACCTCCCCCGATATTTTGTCTCCAACCAAACACTCACTGACAAGTGTTGTTCCAAATACTTTGGTGAATGTTCAGATGGAGAGCAGATCCATCAATATTGTGGAAGGTACTAACCGGCGGTTAGACGTGGATATGGGAGAAATTGAGGTGTCAAATGAACCGAATTCAAACAACAGCAACATGCAAGTGAATACAACCCACACGGACACCAAAGCAGAGAATCAATATTTACATTCAGACATTGAGTATTCACATTCACAATTGAGGATAAATGGCGATGCCAATGACGCTCGTAAGGATACAACTGGTTGGGAATCCGAAAACCTGGAGATACGAAAACGGAACAAACCACCGCGGGTACTGAAATCCGGCAAGTTCACCCGTTCGAACTTAACTATTGGGTCTTTGAACATTGCGGGCCGTGATTCGAACATGTCTATACACCACGACAACCACAAATTTAAATTTCTCAAACAAACCATTGACGAAAATAAGCTGGGAATCCTTGGTATTCAGGAATCTCACTTTAACGCCGAATCGGCAGCACAATTTAACAATATATTTGGCCGGTGGTTCAAATTATACCACTCTGCTCACCCCGAAAAACCGTGTTCTACGGCAGGTGTGGCATTCGTCCTCAACAAGAAATTCTTGGACACAGAAAATATACGTGAATACGAACTAATTCCCGGGCGTGCCTTCATGATTGTTGTCCCGTGGCATAATGGAGAATCTTTGAATATTCTGAACATATATGCCCCGAACCGCCCTGAAGAAAGGGACATAATGTGGAAAGAATTATGGAAAAAATGGCGTGATGACCCTCGCCTTCCATTCCCTACCATTGCTTTGGGAGATTGGAATTTTGTTGAAGATCCATTGGACCGAAGTTCTGGGACTTCAGAACCAGTACCAGAAAGCTTCAAAAAGCTAAAAGAATTGTTCCGCCTGGAAGATGGGTGGCGTGCTACATTCCCTGACACACGAGATTACACGTGTGTTCAACAGAGAACCGACAAACAAACGAACAAAATTCATACCTCATACTCACGTCTCGATCGAATCTCTGTGGATAATCATAAGTTCAAAGATTTCAGAGGCTGGGAAATTAAACATTGCCCAGTTAAAAGCGACCACCGACTGGTCCTAACTCAGGTAACATGCAGACCTGATGAAAAGGCTGGGCCTGGCATATGGAGCATGCCGCTGTATCTATTAAAGACTCGAAAATTTATGAATTATGTCCAGGCCCTTGCCATCCAACTTCTTAAGGACCTCGATGATCTTGAGCACTCGGAACGCGACCCCGCCATAAATATTCAGACATTATGGGCCAAATTCAAGCTTGATGTGATAACTTATGGTAAACACTGCTCGCGCTTCATCACCAGTGAGTCAACCCGACAAATAAGAACTTGGAAGGTACAATTGAATATTGTGATCCATGACGAGGATATGCCGCAAGAAGACAGGGCTTTGGCTGCCTACTTACTTGAGAGGAAAATTGCAGACCGCCTAAGGGAAGAATCTGAAAAAAAGCAGGCATTGTCGGAAACACATTACGATGTTGAAGGCGAAACTTTACGCACCAAATCTTGGACACGATCAGCCAAAGGCTACCATCCCAAGGAATCAATATACGAGTTCAAGGTTGATGCCGATACAAATTCAACCATTCCGCAGTATGAAGCCCATCCAAAGAGGATGGCTCAAATGGCCCGACATTATCATAATTCTATCCAAGACAAAGATCTTCCAGATGAATACGGAAGGATGATGGCGACTGAAATTACACTGGAAAAATGTACCGCCCACCTCTCGGAGAGTGAATTCAATGACATGGATGAACCATTACAGTCGGAAGATATTGGAGAAGCACTCCGACTCTCGAACAACGGCAAAGCTCCTGGCATTGATGGAATTCCATACGAATTCTATAAACTGCTTGACATCTTATTCCGACAAAGCAAGGGAACAGACCGCAAGATATTTGACGTACTGGCATTTCTCGCAAGGCTATATGCTGACATTAAAAAATTTGGCATTGCAGAAACCTCTAAATTCAATGCTGGCTGGCTCTGTCCGGCCTTCAAAAAAGGACACAAATCCTTGATTAGTAACTACAGACCAATAACTCTTTTGAACTGCGACTATAAATTGATGACAAAGACCTACTCACTACGTTTAATGAATGTCGCTCCATCTCTTGTGCATCCTAACCAAGCAGGGTTTATGAAAGGACGCAAAATTGAGGATCAAGTCAAGCTTGCAAAATTCCTCCTCAACTATGCAGAAGCTGCAGAGGAAGATGGGGTTATAATAGCCCTTGACCAAGAAAAGGCTTACGACAGAATCAATCACACTTACCTTCTCAGTGTTCTCAAACACATGGGCTTCCCAGAAAAATTCTACAATATGATTAAAAGTCTTTACACAAGTGCTGAGACTGTCGTAGTGATCAACGGCGAGATTAGCGAACCTTTCATGGTCACTCGTGGGGTAAGACAAGGGGATCCCCTCTCCTGCCTGTTATTTAACCTAGCTATTGAGCCTCTAGCTTGCCTGGTTCGGAACTCAAATCTCAAAGGAATCAGAATTCCGGGTACAGACCAAGATCTTATTATTTCGCTCTTTGCGGATGATACATCAATCTACCTTTCATCCCAGGATCAACTGAAATCACTCTGGGAGATTTTGCAACTATGGTGTACAGCTTCAACAGCAAAATTCAACAGCCACAAAACAGTAATACTCCCCTTTGGCCGAGCCTCATATCGAGCCAAAGTTCTAAATGAACGAAGGATCAATGATAAATTCCAAGATAGTGCAATTGAAGACAGTATCAGGATAATACCAGATGGACAGACTTGTCGCATGCTTGGGGCATGGATTGGGAACAAAGTACCTTACATTACGCCATGGCCGGCGGTGCTTGAAAAAATATCAAGTGATCTTGAGAGGTGGAAAGTGACAACACCAACTCTCGAAGGAAAACGCCATATTATAAACATGGTCATTGGTGGTCGAACTCAATATTTGACACGAGTACAGGGTATGCCAAAAGATATTGAAGAGACACTGGTCAGGGCAGAGCATACCTTCCTTTGGGATGGAAAAAAAGCAAGAGTTGCTCATGACACTATGACCCTAGATACAGTAGAGGGTGGAAAACAGATCCTCGACATACCAGCCAGAAATGAGGCCATTGATCTTTGGAATTTACAGTCGTACCTTGTACAAGGGCCTCAACGAGCGCTGTGGTGCTACTTTGTTGATTATATTCTTACAAAATTCCTAGAAATGAGTTACTTGAATGTCAGGCCAGGGCAAGTCCTGAATGTATTTTTACAGGACATCGACATTCCAATATCACAAAAAACACCACTACCTGAGGAGATTAAGAGAATGGTCCTTAGTGCAAGGACTTACAATCTAAAATTTACAGGGCTCTCAGTGAGCAAGGAAATAAAATTGCAGATGCCTGTGTGGAAACACCCAGCTACAAATAAGCTGCGCTATAAGCATGCTTGCCTACGACATGCATCAACATGCCTTAGGTTGAACCATCAAGTTCGAACTGTCCATGACACACTCACAATTGCAACACGGAAAACTTTGAATCCCCGTAAACCACACCAAGTTAATACTTCAGGAATTGGCCGGAAGAACTGTGGCTGTCTATTATGCTATCGAGATCGCAGTGAATTCAAGTGTAAGAATCCTGGTGAATGCATTGAAACAGCGAAAATTTTGATTGATAGCATCCTGCCCAAGTGGAACCCAACCATTCCTAACCTCGACCTCTGTGATGAGTTGGCACTAACGGCTGAAGAACTGGAAGCAAATGACCAACCAATACAGTCTAGTGTCGTTCCTTGGATCACGGACCATCCTTGGATCATTCTTTTATTGAGGCACCCACTCTCATCTTGGGGTAAAATCCTTTCACATTCTAGACTATGTATGCTATGTGCATGTACTGTATTAATTTTGAGTGAAGAATCGCACTGAGGCTCCGGCAGGACCTGTTTTAAGGCCCATCAGTCCTTGATCACGACATCACCAACTTTCCTTTTTGTCTATTGTGCATCCTTTTGGACATGTTTCGGCCCCAACCTTTTTTGGTACAATATATCACTATACGAGCTATGAGTTTGTCCTAAAGGTCAAAGCAATCGGACTAAAAATGGGGTCTTGGGAATTTATACAAGCCCTGATGCGCCAAAAGTGTGACATCAGTCTACCGAGACACCTGAGCTCTCCCACTTCTACAGTGCTTGTTGGCACTCAAGTCGTATCCCAGTGCATGGGTCAGTCTCTAGGACTCATCTGGGCTCCCAAATGTGGTTCTGGGTGGTGAGCGGGTGGGCAGAAAATGGGGTGATCCAAGGAACGGGAATGTGACACTTCCCATCAAACTTCTCATTCTCTTCACTGGCTACATGCTGGTGTTCAGATCCCTCAAATGGTACTTTAGAATAGTGTATTATATCATCTAGTATACTTGCATTTAAATCCAGATTTTACTGGGCAAAATTACAGGCTCTAGATTGAAAAATCAAAGTAGTGATCCAAGGAACGGCACTAGACTGTAGAACCAGAGAAAGTAATGACCTTTGATCCGTATTTTACTTATCAGACATGGAGTCCGGGTTCCGATTTTTGCCTTTGACGATTCACTCAATGAGGTCCCGGCACGGAGAGTTCAGATAGCCGGCGATACTCCGAGCTTGGTGACTGTATTTCTACATGCACACATACAACGGGCTGGTGAACTGAATCCGAGTGCTGAGTTAACAATCAGGACAGAATCTCGAGATTCAGTACAGAGTGAGATCTTGTCAATAAATTTTGATAGACAAGACATACCTTTAACATTTTTCTCTGCCCTACTAGGTGGCCTCCTCCTTATCCTGCAAAATACTCAACAAAATGTGCCCCTCCTTGTTTGCTCCTCATCGGAATTCATGTTGCGAGCGCTTGTGAAAGAAAGGAAAAAATCCGAGAACAACTTTTTGGACCCAATGTTCCACCTTCTGAAATCCGTATTTGCTCGGTTGAACGAACGTGTAGCTCGAATTCAATTCAAGAAAGTCTCTCATAACTACGCCAAAGGTCTATCTGATGCACTCAGTCGTGCGGTTGAGATTGATACAGAAATTGACCTGATGTTCGAGTCCCCTGGAATACTTTTATCCCGTGGCTCACAGAGATATTTTACCAAAATTATAAGGAAACTGAAACCGAGAGCTCAAAGGAGGTCTACTTTTACAAATCTGGACCGCATTCGATGCTCAGTTGAGGAAATCACAAACTACACTCCATCGGATGAGACTATCTGGAAATCTATTCACAAGCTTAGACCTACCACTCCCTATTTTTTGCCTTTCAATTCCGAACGAACTGTCGCAGTACTGTATGAACCTTCAATTGTCAGTGACCTTGTCGACGATTCATATATTTACCGTTATCGCATCTGTAGCGCGCGGTGGTACACCCACTGGTACCACCCATGATACTCCTCTAAATCAGAGCCACGTAAATTACCCCATAACTCCGCTTGAGGCGACTTCTTTTTCTTCACAATGAGTTCAACTATCTGCGCTGCCATCACTACTTCACTGTTTATTCGTTTTCGACCATCTAGACCCGCATTCCCTCACCTCGATCAGGGGCTGGGGACATCATACACATATCACAGTGAGTTATACTTCATGAAAGATATGCGTTACATCTCGCTACCTCGCTGTTTATTCGGCTTCCATTCACCGCCCCTCAGCCAATCAGTATCTGTATCTACACTCATTTCCTCGACTTGGTTATGCTCCCTTCTTCACCATTATATGTTATACCTAATGACCAACTCACACTCGCGCTGACTGCGGTAATGTCTGTACCTTCAGGTTTTTGTGTACTATCAGACATCTGACCATTACTTGTTGGATTGGGAAATCGACTTGCCCTGCTGCCACTTCAGTTTCGGATTAAAATACAGTATCCTGCACCGCGTTACACTGCGCACATGGGTAGTTTTCAACCGTGATCGCTTATTTACACCGAGTCCAGGAACTCACCGGTATTTTCCGGGTCAAAACGTTCCTGAATCCCTTAATCACTACATAGGGCTCTTCAAATCAGCCATGGATGCGCTACAGCCACCACTTTTGCCACAACTCTATACGTTATAACTTACATTCAACCACCCAGAACCTGACACTGACACTAAAAATAGCCGCTCATTTGTGACCATGTCCTGCGGTCTTTAGCCACTAGTAGTGGTAGATTCGCACTCCCATTAGACTCCCCCAAGCAGTGGTAAAGTTTTCGCTCTCTTTCCTTCCAAAATTTCAAGACACCGAATTCAGCTTTCATTGTTCAAGTGTCTTCTCGACTACGAACCGCTTTTCCTTTTGGGTTAGCCGACGGCCATGGGCGATGGCATCGTCTGGCGGTTCCATTTGGGTTCATTCTCTGGCATCCCTGTTGCCCTACGGCCTGGAGTTCGGCGGTCTACGGATCAGTCCCTGCCGATCTCTCCACACCCAGAAATATATGTGACTGTCTGGACTCTTCTTGAGGAGTGATGTAGCTGGGAACAAGATAGCTCTTATTGTCTATGTAGTGTGGCGCAAAGTCTATAACACACACCATAGTTACCGCTCCGAGAAATATAGCTCGCTGTATCTCATCCCTCGTGTCCCCCGCTAGCAGACAGCGGAACCAACACGTTTTACGGCAAAATCAGAAAAAATGATCATTCCCAGTGAAACTGAGTTGACGGGTGGAGCCACGAGTGGAATAAATAATATGTATGTCGAATTCAGGCCTGCATGCACAACTTGTGGGAAAGCTGGTAGGTAGTACAGTCGGTACAGGAGGCGTAAGGGTGAATGGATATAATGACTTTTGAGTCGGTTGAAACTCCGCTCGGTGCGTGATCCGACTGCACCACGTGTCCTGGTCCGTGCGCATCTATATCTAGTTTTGATGTAGTTCGTCTTTTGATGCGCATCTTTCTCCCAAATTGCCCACTCTCCGCCACTTCTCGAACCCTCTGCCTTCTTTTCCCGACCCAACCGCCCTCGGCTTTGCATCTGTGGGATCCCTGCAATGTTTCTTTGCCCAGCACCCCAGGTTCATATTGGATTGCCCTAGATTTTTAATATGTTTGGGTCCAATGTCTTAGCTAGTTCCTGAACTAGGTTTAAGATTTTTTTTTTTTTTTTTTTTTTTTTTTGGAGTGTTTGTCCACAGCTTTGTTATGCTGTGCTGACTAGCTAACCTCTCCTCTGCAAGGCATTGGAGAGGGGCCCACTTTGGACACATGATGATTAGTCATGCTAGTTGACTAGGATATCCGACTCCAGGTAGTGGGACTGGGCACGGCCAGTAGTTGTTGTTAAATATTTGTTTGTGTTATGATGACAAGCCGCACTGCCAAAATCAGATACCGATGTGCCGCACATTTTTGAGATGGCACCGAAGTCGGCCTGCCAAAGCTTGGAAGTCAAAATCATTTAAATGTTCATATCTACAAGATGTAGACAAAGATTTTTAAAATTCAAATTTTAAGTACGACTTCATGTCAAGAACAAGCCTAATTTTGAAGGGATTCAAAATTCCCCGCTACATCTTGTAGATACACAGGTTAAAAGATTTTTGGCCTCTGAGCTTTGGTCGGCCGAGGTCGGCATCGGCGTAAAAACGTGTTGCCACGCGGCCCGATCGCAGTGGTGACGGGTAGTCACGAATGCGTGACATTCACCTCAAATCATGTATTCAAGCCCAGCGCTGACTGCTTTCATCCATCGCAGACTCTAATAGTATAGAAGTGTCCTTCGTTTGAGCTGTGATGAGCACCAACTTTTTCCCTTAGCCAAAGGTTCCGCTCACTAAGTCGTTAGAAAGGATAATAAATAAATAAGGACTTTGGGAAGAGGAGGCCGGGAGCTGTCAACTTCCGGGTCTCTGTGAGTGAGGCGTTCGGTTGACCACTAACAAGATATGTCAACTGAACACCAGGACTCGGGTGGTGGGTGGGCTTTAAAATCTGAGCGAGAGTGTCGAAGACAAGATATTCAAATTTCAAAGATTGATCACTTCGACACTCTCTTAGTCAGCCTGTGTTGAGCTCTCGCTCGCAGGCTCCCTTTTAGCTCAACTGGTCAGCTAACTAAGTCGTTAGAAAGGATAATAAATAAATAAGGACTTTGGGAAGAGGAGGCCGGGAGCTGTCAACTTCCGGGTCTCTGTGAGTGAGGCGTTCGGTTGACCACTAACCCACAACACAGAGAACACAGTGAACGGTCAGTCGGGAAAGCGAAAGACGACTCCCCCAATCACATTTTAGCTAAGCGAGCTACAGATTCTTTCAAAGAATTTAAAGTATCAAGTGAGTCGCCAATAAATAAAGGTAAAATCTCTTCAACATTACGCCAATAAAGAAGGAATGCGGCCGAAGACCACCGCCCCTGTTTCATGACGATCCAAGGGTCAACTCCGCATAGTAGCAAATGGGTGGCACCCCCGATGCGGAAGCCATGTCCATTCAAGGCCCCCAGACCTGCCGCCATCCAAATGGCATTACAGGTTTCGACGAAGTCGGATCGGGTAAGATGCGCCCATCCGGAGGCGGTCGCGTATGCGAAAAGCGGTGCGGAGTCGGGCACGGAAGCATTGACAACGAGGTGGTGCTCGAAGGCAGCGACGGCGTCGACGTCATCGAAGGTCTCGGTAGAAGTGAGCCAGTCACCGCATTGCTGAGTCTTCGTGTACGGGACCTTGAAGCGAACAAATTTGTGTTTATTCGCCGCAACACCACGCCTAATCGGGCAACCGCGGGTAACGTTGCGGGACGGGTCAAACTCGGATGCCGATTTGACAAGGATCTCTCCCAGACGAGCACAATCCCTCCAACCGGTGCAAGCTGCTGCCCAAATGGCAGCACCGCGAGTGTTCGAGAGGTCGAGGGCGGAACGGAGCACCACCATATGATTAAAAGAGACAGGATCACGGGGTGGCCGACGAGAGGAAGAGGGTGCAAGTTTTGAAACCCCCTTCTTTGTTCGCTTCAAAAGGGCAGCGCCGTGCCAAGGAGCATTGTTGATAGCGTGCCAGAGCTGAAGACCAGCTAGCCACGAATTAACCGTCCCGCTCGCAACGTGGCCAGCACCATAGGATGAGATGAAGATGGAGAGGAGGTTCTCGCTGGCAGGCATGCGGTCGGTCTCGGGGATATTGTGGAGATCACAGAAATGATTGAAACGAAGAAGACCTGCTCCATAATTGCCGCGAGTGTCCTCGTCCACGGAGGCTGCGAGAACATCTTGCCAGCGTGAGATCAACTCGGGAGAAAAGGAGGCAGAGAGTGACTTGAGAGAATGTGAGGTATAAGGAGTGTGCCAGGATGTGATGCGATCCTTGGCTAACACATGTGGGCGGTAGGGCGAGGGCTTTAGACGATTGTACGGATTAGACGAATTACGAGGTCCCGTGGGTTTGCGAGCAGATTGTGGCCGAGAAGAGGCGACCGAAGACCTCAACTCATCTACGCGCGAACGCTCGGCAGCTGCCGAGCGAGCTAAGGCTAACCTGCGATAAATGAAGGCGAGAACAACAAATGCGGGTGTACCCGACTTACCTGTGCATTCAACCAAAAATTGGGATAGCTCATCATTGAGCGTGAAAGGGATCTGTAATTGAAACTCTATGGGCCCGAAATTGCCACGGGAAATCGGGTCTGCACGGTTTTCGAGAGAAGGGACATAGGATGGGGTGATAGCAAGATTGCGAGGAATAAGCATCTCCGTGATGCGACGAATAGACAGATTACGGGAAATATTCCTGGACCGGCCCAGCTTGTAGGCGTCAATGACGGAAGTATTATCACCATGGATGACGATATTTACGTCGAGTAAATCGCGCTGCGAGACCAGCCACATGCACGCAAATTCAATTGCGATGGATTCGGCCCAGCCTATGTCGCGTCCCTCAGTCTTCCAGCCGGGCAATAATTGCCAGGCCGCCCACATAGACCCAATCAAGATGCCGATGCCGAAATCGGTAGAAGCGTCAACCCAGACATCGAGATCAAGAGTTTCCCGAATCAAAAGCGACCGGGATACCCCACGGAGGGAAAGAGTATGCTCCCACCAGCGGAGGTCGTTGCGCGCAGAGGAGGTAAGGTTATGAGAAACGAAATCGTTTGGGAAATGCGAGATCATGGCGGTGAGGGAGGGAAGAAAAGATCGTCCGTCGCGATAGACAAAGCTGACATGTTGGAGGGTGCCGTGGATGGAACGGACTGCGGGAAGCTTGACTTTTTTAGAGTCGGCCCCGGCTAGGAAGCGAGTGACCTTGCCGAGGTATTTCAAACGTTTCTTCTCGCTCAGCGAGACCCGTTTGTTTGCAACGTCCCACGCAAACCCAGTATACTCCGTCTCGAACGCGAAGTCATGACCCTTGACACTGATGTCGTTCCAGAGGATGCCGAGAGGTTTACTGATGGATAGAATGGTTTCAAGATCGTAGGCATATGAATAGGAAGACGAGCCGTCGGCCAAAGGAACGGAGGAGATGGGGTAGCGGAAGAATTCGAAGTCATCAACCCATTTAGGAACCGGGGAAATTCCTTGAGCCTCGAGAATGTCAACAAAAGCGTCCGCTACCGTTCCCTGTACGTTCCCGGATGTGCGAAGTCCAAAAGGAAATGTATGGTCAGGCCAAATGGACCCTCGCCAAAGGACAGGAAGTGCCCATTTGTGCTTAGGGATGATGGGAGAGCAACGAAAAGCATGTGCCTGATCGAGACCCGCTACCAGGTGGAGCGTTTGCAATCTGGGATTCCAAGTAAATAAAGGCCAAATCGGCAAAGAGAATGGCCAAATCGGCACAAGAATGCGCCCAATTGGCAGCAGAAGGCCCAATCGACCAAAATACACCAAATTGGTGACGCCAAATCGACGCAAAGCAAGGTAGCCCGAAGGCAACCCGAATATAAAGTACGCAAACTCACAATGTCAGCCATCGCGGCGCAAGTGTGCCAACGTATAGAAATGTCCTTAGCATCAAGCCAGGAATTGGTGGAGTCGCCCGCGCTATCCACCACCGAATTGTTCTGGATCATGCGCCATTTACCGGAACCCGGTTCCTTTTCGACCAGACCCAGAGGTGCGGTGCGGAAATGTCCGCCAAAGAAAATGTGGGCTTCGTCGATGGTATACGGGCCGGACATACGGCCGGCGTCGACTTCGCCTGCGAGATATTCATCAATAAAGGAGGGGTTAAGATCGGTGGTAGGCATATTAGGGGGAATGAAGGTAGAGGTAGGAGAAGGAGGGTTGCCTATAGGCGAGCCGTAAGAGATGTCGTGTACTAGGTTAGGGTATCGTTCCAGGAGGCTAGAGTCACGTAAAGCCTTATTCCATGCCTCCGCATGGTAAGGCGTGACAACCTTCTGGAATTCAATTGCGAGTGCAGTTGACCGCTCCATGGTGAGTGTCGCCGCAGAGGGAACAGATGTGGACCGGGTGGTTGTTACCCGAGGCGAGGCACCTGGCGCAGTTGAACCCCATGCAGACGGGGCGGTTGTCGTGGATCCGAAAAAGCCCATCCCGGTTCGCAAAAATGACGAACTCCCGCCCGTGCCTGTTCGGGTTGGTTTCCTTGCAGAGGGGTGCACTGTGGCCGACCCTACCGCATCGAAAGCAAATAATGGTCCGTTGGCGGGAAGGGTCTTCCCTGTCATAAGGCTTTGTGCGCTCCTGCTTCTCTTTAGAGTGGTGACTGCCGGAGCCTTTTGACTGAAACGACCCGCCAGAATTGGACATGAGGTAGAGATTCTTTGCCGACTGGAGCGCGGAGCGATACTCCATGTCCGAGGGATCAACAATATATGGGGAAGTGAAGAATTGAGCACGAATCTTTCTGTCGAAATCCCTATAAGCCGGAAACCAGAGTTTAAGCTCCGGATCAGCCAGGATATTATCGTAGTGTCGCGCGAAACCCTGAAGGATCTTGGTCCCAGCTGCCGTCTCGAGAAAGGTGAGAACATCAGGAAAACCCGGATTTGATAATTGGCAGCCAATTGGACCCAATTGGACCCAATCAGATATTTGGTGATAATCGGTGACATTTGAAACTAATTCTCAAGGAATCTAGTTTTTATTCCTGGAAATGGCCCCAGGGACTCTGTAAAGAACACAGAACAACTTGTCTTAAGTGGGGCCTCTCAGAACTATGCTAGACACCAGCTGCTGCTATGAGGAAAGTCACATTAAGTCCCCGATCAAGACCGGCCCTAAACTGACAGCCCATCAAACTGTCCACGTCACTGCGACACGTGAGCGCGAAAAGTGGTTCGTTTTGATGGGCCATAAACAAAGGCAAATGCTTCTCTTCCTTTTCCCCCCATCTTCCCTCTCTTCCCACCGCTGTTCTTGCCCATCTCACCCACGGAACTTTGGCCACACGACTCAACAGTGGTTCAATACGGAGTCACCGACCTCATGGATCATTTACGGTGTGTTTTCTACACCTGTTTGGTGACTGAGACTGTCCGACACAGTTGACAGGCCACCTACGGTGTTGTGTTTGGCACCACGTTGCACCATGGTTTGTCCGCGGTGTCCGCATGCCACGCGGACGGCGCCGCTAACCCTCCAGATCCTCATCGGTGCCCCCCCGACCCCGACCCCGACATGCTCCCGGAGTGGACCGACGACGATGAGGATGCTGATCAAGGTACGCCCGTTTCCGCTCTACAATTTCACAGCCTTGCTCTAACGGCCGCTACGCGGTGTGATGCTGGCGATGGGTTTGGTGCCAGAGGTGATGGACTTGGCCAATGCTGTATGCATGTCGTGCTGTGCGTAATTGATTTTTCTGTCTGTGCGTCTTTTTTACCCAATTGAATCTCTAGGTTTTCCATTTTTACTGAACCACTTTGCTCCGCTAATGGACCTTCAGTTCATTCATGATCCCTCCAGAATTCTATCAGTGTATGTCTGTTTCCTCCCGTTAGTGTAGATGATTGACATGATGCGTAGTTTGGTATCCAGGTAGCTACTAGCCGTAGTTGTTGATTTGTGGGCGTAACGGTGCGTGTACGGGAATTCAATCCAGTATATCTGTGCTGACATGTTCATGTAGTTTTGATATGCCCTCGGAGCGGGGCCTTTCTCCGAAGGGGCCGATGATGACGAGAATGGCAACCAAGGTACGCCGGTTTCCGCGCTCCGATTTCGAATTAAATGATTTGTGCGCGTAACTACTGGTATGGTACGTGTACGGAATTCAATCTGATATATCTGTGCTGATATGTTTGTTGTAGTTTTGTTTCATGTTGCTAGCCGCTCCCGTTTTGTTGCGTGCCGCGCCTCATAATGAATGTGAATATGTTAAATACAGTATATAGCATTGATGTACAAGTTGCTAGTCTTCCTGAATACAAAGTAGCTTCATTCAAATGTGCAATGAGAGCCTGACAACCCCTCTTCACAACCCTCATAAAGCTTCACATTCACTGATAATTGGCACCAATTGGCACCAATTTACGGGGACATAACTTATTGGATAATCGGAGATAATTATTGACATTTGACAAATTGGCGCCAATTGGCCACATTTGGGAGTTTCGGGTTTTCCTGATGAAAAGTGTTGTAGCAGGTCAGGAAGGTGGCTTGGTCCAACGACCGTTCGTCCGGGAATTCCGAAACATCGATGACAGTCACCTTGGTGGATTCCCCGGTTCCATGCTTCAACGTCTTCACATTGCTGGAACGGATGGTCTCCAAGGAAGCCGGTAGGAACAAGGTCAAGGGAGGTGAGATCCCGTTCTTGGCGAGGGAATAGATGGCCACTGGAATGGAGTTGTCGTGCGCACGAAAAGTGTTCTTTTCTGCAACCCCATCCTCGAAGAGGAGATTCCCCGGGCCACCAGAAACCACACCTGAGGGACTTTTGGGTGGAATAGTCTCTGCTCCTTCTGGTCCGGGTTTCTCACCAGATGGTATTTTTTCCGCCAAAATATAGGGGCCCAACTCGTCCTCTTCATCCTCCGAGACAACATCCCTCTCATCTGCTGCTCTTCGCTGTGCTCGCTCATCATTCCGCTTTCGACGTTCTTCATCCCACTTCTCCAAGATGGCCCGAGCTTCCTTGGCTAGGACCAGAGAACCGTCCCCTTCGATAATAGGGGCTTCCCCGGTGAGTCGGCCCGGACCCAAAAATCGACTGGAGTGGCCCGAGGTCCCTGGATTGTTGGCCATTGGTAGATAGTGTAGAACAGGAGGGAGGTAGGGCAGCAAAAACAACGAAGTTCACAACTTTAAAATCTGAGCGAGAGTGTCGAAGACAAGATATTCAAATTTCAAAGATTGATCACTTCGACACTCTCTTAGTCAGCCTGTGTTGAGCTCTCGCTCGCAGGCTCCCTTTTAGCTCAACTGGTCATTCGGCGTGATTTCGCTGTGGCTGTCCGCTTATATAATGGCCATCAATTGACCCGACGGTGCCCAGTCCCACCTGAGGTAGGGAATGCATTTATGCAGACACGTGACAGATTAAGTCACGGTACTGTGGGACTCGGCAACCGGGCTTTCAACCGGAAGAATACCCACTAGAACCCTCCTACGGTTTTTGTGGGGATCGAACCCACGGCCATTAATCATTTTTGATTACGGCAGCCGGGTGACTCTTACGGCTAGGACGTGGGCACACCCGCTCAACCACACGTCCCCTACTAGGTTTAAGATTTGAAAATCATTTGTTGTATTACACGCATGACGAGGCTACTTGTATGCAGGGGAATGGTGAAGCAGAGGACTCGGAGGAGTTGGTCGAGGTTGTACAAGGTGCGCCGAGCGACGGAGGCGGACCAGTCCGAGGCGATGTCTATGAGCCAGAGCGTAGACTCTGTCTTCCCCAACCCCGTAACGTGCGGGTGGGTAGGAGCCTGCGGAATGACCTATTTTTCGCGATGTAAGTTACCGCTGACGTCGACAACTCTCAAATGGATATGCGGGGCGCAAAAGAAGCACTCCAGTAGAACGGACATAGTACTTTCAATCAAAAGAACAGTGTACATAATTCAGGCAGTCAGCATGACCAAACATTCTCTGATTCTGTAACACATCAGCGAGGGTCGCTTGTTTGTCAATGAAATACTTACATTCGAGACCCTCGCATCCCTGTTCGATTTCAGTTACCAAAGATCTAAACCTGCGCCGGCCCTCATCCTGCAACACGTCGCAACTCCACCAATGCAGCGGGGCCGTATCCGTCAGAAGTGTAGGATTGGAGGGAATGCCATCTGGAACAATTTGATGGCCTTTTGCCATACTGTAGAAGGCGAGCTGGGTCCCGAAAGCGCTGACAGCGTGGAGTGTCGGTAGCGGGCAATCCTGTGAAAGATCTCGGATGCGACTTCTGATTTGGGCGTCCGCCTCTTCGCGAGCGGAAGGGAGTCGAAGGTTTCCCGGAGGTTTGATCTCCACGATAAGGACGGGGACGTTGTCATAGAGGATCTCGTACTCGACGACGAAATCGGCAGTCTCGCGGGATGTAGATCGGAGGTAAGACTGAGGCACAACCGTGAAATCGGAAGCGGGGGGGAAAAGGTAAGAAAGGAGTTTGTTCCATGGTCCATACAAGTCGTTTTCTCGAGGATTAGGCGGAACTGCACGGAAGCGACGGAGAACAGAATCTGGCCAGTCAGACATGGGTGGTGCTACGTTGAAGGAGTTCAGACGCTATGCATCATGTACGGCGAGATGCGATACATACCAATGGGAGAGAGGATGAAGGAGGGATGAAGAAAGTGAATACCGTACGTGTCACTGTCAGTCGAATCACTGTCGAATCCCATGGAACGAGCCAAAGCCAGCCAAATATGACCAAATATAACCAGAGCGGCCGATAAATCCGACCTACACGTGACGACCGAGAGTCATCGGAAAAATCGGGGCAACCAAGGCTTAAGGGCGCACCGGCATTACTCGTATCTTAAGGAAATAGGGTGGTTTCGTGTGCGTGCGATGTTTGCCATCACGTCAATGTCCTATACATTCTCTGATCTCGCAATTTCAGGCACTTTCGCTGGGTTCTGACCCTTTATACACAGTAAATGTAGACTGCCAATGAATATAAAGGCATCTGGTTAGTTTTGGAGCATATATATCGGGCATGGGGACTGCGGTGTCCAAAGCAAGTCCAAACTGAAAGGTCGGGGGAGAGTTGGTGTCCGTAGACAGCGTCCGCCATCGGTTTTACTCACTTATGTCATCCAAGCGATCCTATCCCCCAGAACCCTCCTGAATGTGATCCCCCGCAATCCCGCACTCCTGGTTGTGTGTCCAGTCATGGACAGCTTCATTGAATGTCGGGTTGGACAAACACACACTGTATCTATCTCGGCGTCAGATGTTGAGGAAGGGCTGGTTGTTGTGTCACAGATTGTCCTAAAGGTATTGGACCTACAGAGGGCCCAAACAAGGGAGGTCGGGTCACGGCGCAGGCGAGAACGGCCGACTTTGGTGTGGGCATGGTTTGAGGTCCCGGTTGTAAGTATGTCGGAGTGGCAGGATGAGCTCTGGCGGCTCTTGTGTGTCCATAACACATGAATAGGGCATTTATGAATGGTTATGGGCAATAAGCAGGTCGGAGAGCGCAATGAGAGGGTCGAGAATGCTACCAACAAGAATTAAGCGCCCGGTACAAACAAGGCCCAACAGCTCAAACAAAATTTTGATTCTCCGCATAATTATGAATAGCGCTGTAATCCGATCTGAGCCCTTCGCTTCGTGTCCGTCTGAACGGCTCGGAGTTTTCAGTTTGAATACAGCCACCTGATGAGTCTTACGACGAAACGTTGCGCCCAAACGAGTCCTCTGACACTTTTACTGAGGCAAAAAAAAAAAAAAAAAAATCTAAATTGAGACCTAGACTACGGTAGTGTCAAATCAAGCTATCTAGACGATTGCTGGTACTACTAGCCTACCAGGAACGCCGGTCCCGCCTGCCCACAGGCTACAATCTCCGGCATCATGCAGATCCGGGCCTGCACACCTTCTGGCCGCTGCCCGGTGCTACCTGCAGTGTGGGCATGTACTTATGGCAGTCAATCTGCACATTTAATAAATCTGTATGTTTTTTTCCTGTTTCTGTGTTTTTTTATAGTGTTTTTGCTGATGAAACTTTTTTTTCAGTAATGAAAAATCATGTCGTCACAGGTGTTCAGTGAACGGCCACTAAACGATGACAAAATTAATGCCAAGTGGGTGCGGGTGAGGGGAGAGCACGAATGTATTAAATACGAGTGGTACTACTAATGCCATCTTCGTTCCACATAAAAATCATGTCGTCACAGGTGTTCAGTGAACGGCCACTGAACGATGACAAAATCAATGCCAAGGGGGGTTCACCCGCTGGGCTAGTTGATCATCAATGCTCCCTGCTTGCCAAATGATTGGGTGCGGGCATGAACGATAAAACTAAACCGGATCCGGAGAAAATAAAATACCAAATGAGTCCAAGGTGGACCAGCGAGGTCCGGATGAGAAATGAAACAAGAAGGGCTGAGAAAATTAGTAGATCAGTGAGGTTAGTCCTCACCATATTAAGTCAACAAGAGTCCGAGAAATTTAGCAGGTGAGTTATGTAAGTCCAACTGTTGAATACATGGAAGGAATAAGTGTGGATTGATGGGTATGTCCGAGCTGAGTGCGGATACAATCGACTGCATCTGCATGGGCCGAGGATAATTGTTTAAGATTAGCAGTCAGCTAGGTTGTTAGTCCCACCTTAGTCGAGGGAATAAGTCATAAGAGTCCAAGAGGTTTAGCAGGTCAGCGATGCTAGTTGAACAGTCGACTTGGAAGGAATGAATGTAGCTTGGTGAATATGTCCGAGATGAATAGAGGGATACAATAGACTCCATAGACCAAGGACGATTAGATTGCCGCAAACTCCAGTGTCAGATGCCACAGGGAAATCGGAAAAGCGGATGCTTTTAGTGAGATGTGTATCAGTCAATGAGATGAGATGGCCTAAGAGCGATAATACGGCGCTGTGGATGTTAGATTTTCGCGGCTGCTTGTCAGTGGAGTGTACGATTCTGTCAAGATGAACTATGAGCGAGATTTTGCTACAATTGAAAACACGATTGAAGAGGGGGCTTCTTGATCCGTTACCACCACCATCTCCCACTTTCCCACGCCGATGGTCACTCGTCGGCGGCGGGACAAAGCAAGTTGGCGGTCGTTGATGGGTCAGGAAGGGTTTACAGCCAGGGTTTGCAGCCCAAGGGTGACCCTCACACCCGCGTAGCCTACGAGCTACACCGCCAATAGTGCGGAAGATGCCTACGAGCCCAAATATCATAACAGAGCCTATGAGCTCCAATACCGCCATTTTCTTCGGCTAAAGACACTCGAGGGATGCCGAATCCACTGAACCAAGGGGCCTGAACTTTTCCATGTCTCGTCGAACTGGACTTCCACTGCGTGGGATGTCGATTTTGGGGCGCGGACTCATCTTAAAAGTCCCACTTACTTACAAGTGATAATGTTGGTCTGTAATTATGTAAACTTTCGATAAACCCCAAAATGTAAGCCATCGCAAATTCACAAAATGGGGACTTACTTCATTCGTTCACCAAAACTCCGTGACGGCGGTCCTAAAACGCACCTTTACTATGCGTGTACATCCAAATGAAATCGATCTTGGTACCGTGGGCCCTCCTGGATCACGGGAGGGCTTCGGGGAAATGGTACATCCCTCTCGCAAGTGCCTGCCGGCTGCGAGTTCAGAACGCGAAATCAGCAGGAGTCAGGGTACTCAGGGGCCTATCCCTGACTACCAATCACTAGGCCCCTCCTGTAACGGTTCTGTTGCTCTGGCTGTTACGGAGCAAGGCGAAGAGCAACACAAGAGTACCTCCCCCAATATTACCACTCCATCTCTACACTTATCAATGAGCGCTGACGGTGCTACGATAAATGCCGAGCTGGAGACAATGATACAAGAGAATATTGTTGAAGGTACTCACCAGTTCTCGGACGTGCATATGGCGGCTATAGAGGTGTCAAACGACCCATGCTTAAACAATGAAAATTCAACAGCGAATACAGCTATTAACACGGACACCTATTTGACATCCGAGAATTTTATTCAACGAAGACATCAAGAGTATTCGCAAGATGACATGAACAGAGAGCCAAGCTACACTCCCATGGCAGGAAACAGCTGGGAATCAGAAAACCTGGCAATTCGGAAAAGGCACAAACCTCCGCGTGTACTGAAATCAGGTAAATTCACACGCTCAAATTTAACCATTGGCTCACTCAATATTGCGGGCCGTGAATCGAACCTATCTATGCACCATAAACATCACAAATTCAAATTCCTCAAGGAAACTATAGACACAAATAATTTGGGTATCCTCGGAATCCAAGAGACCCACGTTGATGCCGTATCAGCAACAGAATTCAATAACATATTCAGTCGCTGGTTCAAATTGTACCACTCCGCTCACCCTGAGAAACCGAACTCTACCGCGGGAGTCGCGTTTATCCTCAATAAAAAATTCTTGGACACGGAAAATATCTCCGAATATGAACTGATTCCAGGCCGTGCTTTCATGATTGTCATTCCGTGGCATAAGGGAGAAACATTGAACATCCTGAATATATATGCTCCGAACCGTCCTGAAGAGAGAGACAAAATGTGGAGAGAACTTTGGAAAAAATGGGCTGATGACCCACAACTACCGTTCCCCACTGTTGCACTGGGTGACTGGAATTTTGTCGAAGATTCCCTAGACAGAAATTCGGGAACAGCAGAGACTGTCCCAGAAAGCTTCCATAGGCTTAAAGACCTGTTACGTTTCCACGATGGATGGCGCGCTACATTCCCTGACACACGAGATTATACTTGTGTTCAAAAAAGGACTGACAGACAGACCGGCGAAATTCACATCTCTTACTCACGCCTCGACCGGATTTCCGTTGATAACCGGCACGTTGAAAACTATCGGGGCTGGGAAATTAAACACTGCCCAGTGAACAGCGACCACAAACTTGTAATCACACAATTGACATGCACGCCGGAGGAGCAACCAGGACATGGACAATGGAGCATGCCATTGTTCCTCTTGAAAACTCGAAAATTTATGCGTAAAGTCCAGGCCCTAGCTATTCAACTCCTGAAGGACCTTGACGAACTCCAGTCCTCCGACCGTGACCCAGACAACAATATACAGACTTTGTGGGCGAAATTCAAGTTGGATGTCATAACTTATGGTAAACACTAGTCACAAACGACGCGACGCAGCAGATAAGAACATGGAAGACTCAATTGAGTCTTGTAATCCATGACGAGGAGATGCCACAAGAAGATAGGTCTGTAACTGCGTACCTACTGGAGAAGAAAATTACGGACCGCCTGCGGGAAGAGTCTGACAAAAAGAAAGCATTATCCGAAACACGTTATGACGTTGAAGGCGAGACTTTGCGAACAACATCTTGGACTCGCTCAGCCAAAGGCTACCACCCAAAAGAATTGATACATGAATTCAGAGTTGTCGATTTGCCCCACACCGCGCTATGAAACACGGCCAAAACAAATGGCAAAGATGGCTAGAGACTACCACAACTCGATTCAAAACAAGGATATCCCGGATGAGTACGGAAGACTTATGGCTACCGAAATTACTCTCGAAAAATGCAGCGCTCACCTGTCCCAAAAGGAGTTCACAAACATGGATGAAAAGTTATCCAATGAAGATGTAGGAGAGGCTCTCAAACTCTCAAACAATGGCAAAGCACCAGGAATTGATGGTCTTCCTTACGAGTTTTACAAAATTCTCGAAATCCTGTTCCGACAAACCAAAGGAACAGACCAAGAGTCTTTCGATATGATAGGCTTCCTTGCCATCCTCTATGATGATATCGAAAAATACGGAATGGTTGAATCCTGCAAGTTCAATATGGGGTGGATGAGCCCAATTTTCAAGAAAGGAGACCGATCATTGATTAGCAACTATCGACCAGTGACTCTACTTAATTGCGACTACAAGTTGATGACCAAGTCGTACTCTCTACGTTTGATGAATGTTGCCCCTTCCCTCATACATCCTGACCAAGCGGGTTTCATGAAAGGGAGAAGAATCGAAGATCAAGTGAAGCTGGCCAAATTCCTCTTGAGCTATGCCGAGGCAGCAGAGGAGGATGGAATAATTGTAGCACTCGATCAGGAGAAAGCTTATGATCGAATTAATCACGCCTACCTTTTGAGAGTTCTCGAACACATGGGATTCCCACCCAAATTCTGCAACACAATAAAAAGTCTATATACCAATGCCGACACAGTTGTGGTCGTTAACGGCGAGATTATGTAGTGAATCTTTCATAGTCACTCGTGGAGTGCGGCAAGGTGACCCACTCTCCTGCCTACTATTCAACTTAGCCATTGAACCGTTGGCCTGCCTGATACGAGATTCAGAGCTTAAAGGACTTAATATTCCGGGTAAAGATAGCAACCTTGTCGTCTCACTCTTTGCCGATGACACAATAGTATACTTGTCATCCGAGGACGATCTGGAAAAATTCTGGGGAATCCTGCACCTCTGGTGCGCAGCCTCGACTGCAAAATTCAATGAACGAAAGACCGTTATACTGCCATTTGGCCGTCCTGCTTACCGTACAACTTGGGTACTCAAGGAAAGGAGAATGAACATAAAATCAGAGATTGGAGAAATCAACGAAGGCATCAGGATAATACCAGATGGCCAGACCTGCCGCATACTCGGAGCCTGGATTGGAAACAATATTGAATACACTACTCCATGGCCGTCGGTACTCGATAAAATTACCAGTGATCTTGAGAAATGGAAAGCAACATCGCCGAGTCTTGAAGGAAAACGTCACATAATCAACATGGTGATAGGAGGCAGAACACAGTATCTCACAAGAGTTCAGGGCATGCCAAAGGATATCGAAAATGAATTAATCAGGAGACAGCATGTCTTCCTTTGGGATGGTAAAAAAACTAGAGTGGGGCACGAAACAATGATTCTTGATTTAGCTGATGGCGGAAAGCAAATATTGGACATAAAAATTAGAAATGAAGCCATCGACTTGTGGAACCTACAGTCCTACCTGACTCAAGAACCGGAACGGGCATCCTGGTGTTACTTTGTTGACTTCATCCTAGTGCAATTTTTACAGAAAAGCTATCTCAACATCCGACCCGGTCAAATTGTGAATGTTTTCTTGCAAGACATAAATATTCCAATCTCCTCGAGAACACCGCTGCCAGAAGACATCGAGCGAATGATTCTCGCAGCGCGCAAATACAACCTCAAGTTCACGGGACTGTCTATCAGCACAGATATAAAATTCAACATGCCGATCTGGAAACACCCGGCTGTTCACAAGGAGCATTATAAAAGAGCATGTCTGAGAGAGTCTGCAACATGCCTGAGATTAAATCACGGAGTTAGAATTGTGCGCGACGCTCTCACCATTGCAGATCGAAAAACAGTCATCATACGAAAACCACACACATTGAATCCATCCGGGGTTGGCCGTAAAAATTGTGGTTGCCCGTCGTGCTACCGAGACCGGATGGAGTTCAGTTGCAAAAACCCAGGCCAGTGCGTGGAAACAGCCAAGATGCTGATACATAGCATCCTACCAAAATGGAATCCAACGATGACAAACCCGGATTTATCTGAAGAACTTTCCCTCTCGAACAGAATGCAAAGGGGTTAGAAGCTGGCCAAGTAGTGGTGTTCGACCCCAATTTTACCTTACTAGATACTAAGGGTGGCTTCAGATTATTTGCCTTTGAAGAATCAATTAATGAGATTCCAGCAAGGAGGTACAATATACCAGGACCCCAACCATCTCTCATGATGATCACGATACATGTTCGTGTACTCCATCCCGGCGAATTTGAACCACGTGTTGAAGTAATCATCAAAACAGTAACTGATACCAGTGAAAAGAATCTCGCCCTTACTTTGACTTTTGACCGAGAAGACATACCACGAACCTATTCATCCGGCTTATTGGGAGCACTACTGTTTATTCTGCAGAATACTGCCAAGAATCAACCGCTCCTTGTTCATTCCTCCTCTGATTTCCTCGCTCGAGCTTTGGTTAAAGAACGGAAGAAATTTGAGAACAATTTGTTGGATCCGAAATTCGGACTGATTAAAGCCGTATTTGCGGCGTTGAACGAAAGAGTGGCCCGAGTCCAAATTGAGAGAGTGACAGGGACTGAGGCTAAATTGCTAACATATATTCCAAGTCAACCCTTCGAGGCTGACACCGAGATCGATCTCATGTTTGAATGTCCGGGATTCCCTTTATCACAAGGTTCCCAGAGAATATTCACAAAAGCTATACGGAAATTATATCCCCGATCTGAGCGGAAATCTACTTTGGAAAATCTGGATCGCATACGATGCTCTGTTCAGGAGATTTCCAAGTACACCCCATCGAACAAGATGAGTTGGAAATCTGTTCGGTCAGTAACACTGCAACGCCTTACCAGAGAATTTTTCTGGAAGTGCATCCATAACACATTTAGAGTTGGTGACTTCTGGCTTCATATCGATACATTAGAGATACGAGGACAGTGCCATGTTTGCAATGTCCCAGAAACCCTTGAGCACATCGCCTTGGAATGTGATGCACCTGGGAAAAAATTGATTTGGAGCCTGTCGAAAGAACTAAGGTCGAGAAAATATTTTGAATGGCCGACACTGAGTTGGGGCTTGATTTTGGGTTGCAACCTCATAACATTTAAATCAGACAAAGGTACCGTGATCCCAGAAAAAGGAAGACTATTTGCCGTTATAGTGTCTGTCGCATGGCATCTTCTATGGAACCTTCGGCGACGCCGGGTGATTGACACTCCGGACAGAACACTAGGTATGACAGAAATTCATAATCAATGGTTAAATGCAGTGAATGCAGCCTTAACTCGTGATCGCCTTTTAACGGACAAAATTAAATTTGGGCCACTCGCATTAAAAAAAGAACTGGTCCTCAAAACATGGAGTGGCTTGCTTATGAACGAAGATTCGTTGCCAGATGACTGGACACATGAGGGGGTTTTAGTGGGTATGCGGCCCAAGAGTGACAAACATGGGATAGGATAAATCTTCACGGCCGGAGTCCCACACTGGTTAATACATGTGCGTAACGGCATTTCCTCCCGGACGACTTCAAATGGCAACGACTGGCTAATGACCAGCATCACAAGCGGATGAGCTTGGAATGCTTCTGCAGACTGAGTTTCATTATCCCAAACGCTCCAAAAAAAAAAAAAAAAAAAAAGAAAACACGATTGAAGCGCGAGGACGAGATCAGAACCCTGGTAAGAGCAATTGACGCAGGAGTCTCGAACCGGATTTAGATGAAGCGGGGAATGGAGAGACTGTTTGAATGTGCCGTCAGCTGGAAGAGATAATAGAATGTGAGCTGTGATCCCGGTGCGGTTCTAACCGAAATTGCGCTGGCTTTCCAACAAACAAGGTCCCGTGAAAATCTGCTTTGAAATGGCTCCAAACAGCGAAACTCGGCACACCAAGCCGTCATTAAATTGCATTTTTGGGTGCACAGCCCAAAACTAGGCACACCAAGCCACCACTAAATTGCATTTGTTTGCTCTGGAATGCAGAGCACAAAGCTTTCCCAGAAAGGACCTGGGACACTGGGAGGAAATCTAACAAGACAGTTCTAACCAAAATTGCACTGGCTTTCCAACAAACAAGGTCCTGTGAAAATCCGGTTTGAAATGGCTCCAAACAGCGAAACTCGGCACACCAAGCCGTCATTAAATTGCATTTTTGGGTGCACAGCCCAAAACTAGGCACACCAAGCCACCATTAAATTGCATTTGTTTGCCCTGGAATGCAGAGCACAAATCTTTCCCGGAAAGGACCTGGGACACTAGAAGGAAATCCAAAGAGACAGTTCTAACCGAAATTGTGCTGGCTTTCCAACAAACAAGGTCCCATGAAAATCCGCTTTGAAATGGCTCCAAACAGGGCAATTTAGATTTCTAGTGTCCCAGGTCCTTTCCGGGAAAGCTTTTTTTTTTTTTTTTGTGGAGCGTTCCAACTTAATGGTTACGTTGAGCAGTTGATAACATCAACCCTCTCCGTACGCTGATTCTTGAGGCGCATGGCCTACTAAAGAAAAAAAAGAGTCCACCCGGGAAAATACATTTACGTACGCCATATATGTGGCAGTGTGGGACTCGCCTCCTCCCCAGCAGCAAGCTACTGGTTCCGCCCCGTGGGGCGGAGAGGAGGAATACCCACTAAAAACCCAGACTGCCAGACCCATATATCCGGCAGGTTTTCGGGGTCTTTTAGGACCCCATTCCATGTGTTCATAACCTTTCTTATATTCAAGGCTCGGCTTCCATATTTCTTGGTGTCCGTAAGCAAGGCGTCTGTTCTCAAGCGGGAGTTGATACAGTGCAACCATTTATTGTGCAGTTCGGCTTCCGTTGCGTATCGTGTCGGATCATTTCCCCGATCAATCACCCTCGTGCATCGGGATTTCCATATCTGGTGGGCAGTTTCGGATATCAATATCCGGAAGAACCGGTTCGCTCCTTGGTCACTCTTTCCGTCTTCGTTCTTGACGTCGGCGAGGCTGCAAGCAAAAATTCTACCGAGGTTCATTTCTGGCCATTGGTAGCCTTTCATTCCCCACAGCTTCTGGGCTAGTCTCCAAAGTACTTCTTGGCCTGGAGCGCTGCACTCGAGCAGGACATGCTCCATTGATTCGTCTACATTGCAGTGTTGGCAGACCGCGTAGTGCTCGTACGTCGGGATGTTTCTCCAGTATCCTCCAATCTTGTATGCTTGGTGTAGGCACCTCCACATGAAGTCTCGCGTGGTTCGTGTTATGTCCTGGTGGCGGATGGAGAGCCAGATTTGGCTATCGGTTGGCGTCTTACCAGATAAATCCTGGGCTGCATGTCGCGTTATGTCAAGCATTATCTTGGTTTTCTCGCGTTCTGGACTAGGTCTGCTTGCCTTTATTGCTTTATAGAACGATGCTTGTGTTCCTTTGCTGAGTTTGATACCCTTTAGGTTGTATGCTCCCGGGATCCTGGTTTCAATCGCTGTGGGTTCTTCCTCGTCGAGTCCACGCTTTGCAAGTTCCGATGCTTTTATCATGCCATCACTGTCCGGGTCGCTGGCTTCTTGGAAAGTACATCTCGATCCTCTGCCTCTCAGGGCTGCTACAACTGCTTTTAGAATCGTGCTGTCGTTGGTCTCGATCCAGCCCTTGTCTTCACAAGCCTCAAGGTCTACTGTCAACGTTCGGAGGATCTGTTTTGATTTAATTTTGAAGTGTAGAACGACTTCGAAAGGCGAGTTCTGGATTGCATACAGAATTGCAGCAGCTTCACCTCCATTCTTTGAAGCCAGGTCATTCTTGACTCGGATGGTTGAGTTCCGCTCGTCATCTTGGCCATACCAGACCGCTCCTGCTGAGCAATGTTCACCGTCCGTATTTATCGCTTTTGCAGGAGTTACATGCACAGTTTCGACGCCGGCTATAAAGCTTTGTGTCAAACATGGCAGAGACAGGTGTTGAAAATATAGTGGCTGTGCAAGGTGTTCCGAGTTCGGCATCTGCGAGAACAGCGCCGGCACTGCGTGCCGGACTCATTTACAATCAGAGGGAGTCGGGCGCATCGTATGTCAGATGGTAGTGATAAAAATTAGTCACAGCAGCGCTCATAAGTAGTATAAAAGTAGTGTACTTGCCGCCATGTATGCTACAGTTGGGGACAATCAAAGTCCACTTGTTTCATAGCGTAAGAATAGGCCTTTTTTGGATAAATCTGACACCAGATTCGGTTCCGGAGGGGTAAAAGGAGCCCAAAAACACACCTCCGAAGTTCATCACCCGGTGCGTGTCCCAACTTAATCTAAGGGTTGCTTATTGTCACGGTAAGAGGTGGTCTCTTATAAACAGATGCTGGGACTGAGTTGCTCGTAGCTAGGTAAGGCAGACTCTCTAACCAACAACACTTACAGCTCTTTGCGGAACTTAGGGTGCAGTCATTTTTTTTCTGTTTTCAGTCATTTTGGGCAGAACAGTGATTATGGGCTCAAATCTCGTCTGTTTACCTTGTGAGTATGCTCAATCAATTTAGAATTCCGATGCGCAGTTTTCTGTGTCCTCAGATTTCTTATTTTATTCTTGGATCAGATTTGCGCACATTTTAGGACATTTCCGAGCAGGACAGCTCTAGCATTAGGGTTTCATCCCCAATTGCTCTAAATTTTTGATACAATGGACTTCTATGTATAATCTAGTTCCTGAAATGCCGGGATAGTGAATATGATATCAGGTTGTCATATTGAAACACCAGGGAATCATCAAGCATTTAATTGAATGGCTCAAGGACAGCCTTGGAGAGGCCGAACTTGATGCTCGTTGTCGACGTCTTCCCCCGAATCATAATATCCGGCTATTCATGAAGGGTTGACAGGTCGAGAGCACGACCAGATTTCACGATTCCTCCTCGGCATTATCATCGATGTCAAACTCCCCGGCGGCCTGTCTCCAGTCCGGCTTGTGGCGGCGGTGCGCGGGATTCTTGATTTTGTTAATCTGTCTCAATATCCCTTACACTCAACGGAAACCCTCGGCGATCGTGAGGACGCCCGCATACAGTTCCATCAAAACAAAAGTATTTTTGTGGATCTTGGGGTCCGCGAGAACTTTAACCTTCCCAAAGTCCGTTCTATGGAACATTACCCTCGGAACATTGCGCTTTTCGGCACCACCGATAATTACAACACAGAGTACACTGAACGGCTCCATATTGATCTTGCCAAGGATGCGTATCGCTCCACCAATTGGAAGGACGAATTTTCACAGATGACTCTGTGGCTGGAACGGAAGGAGAAGATTGTTCGACATGAACAGTTTATTGCGTGGAAGCTCGCTGGTTCATCTGCTCCACCAATCATTGAAAATCTCAATCCAGGAATTGTTTATGAGCGAAAGCTCACCATGCCAAAGCATCCCACTCACAAAGCAATCAAATTTACCACACTCGAGACGGATTACGGTGCTCCGTTCTTCCGTGATGCCCTCTCACGATATATTGTGCAGTTGACAGACCTAACTCTATCATCAGCTCAAATTGAGCGTGAATCAAACAGCTTTGATGTTCCCTTCAATGCGGTCCCAGTTTTCCAGAGAATCAAGTTCAGCACCTCCGATCCATATGCTAACGGCGGGCCCGCGGACTCGATCGTTGATTCCATCCACGTCCAGCCTGGGAAGGTTCTGAAAAATGGAGATGTGGTCCCCGCCCGATTTGACACTGCGTTGGTTAATACTGGCCATGGCGGAAAGGCAGGTACAACGGGTTCGTTCTATATGCGATCCTCAATTATTTGGTGCTGATCTCACCTATTAGGATACCGCGTAGCCCAGGTTCGCGTGGTCTTTACTCTTCCGGAACGACTGGCCAAAACCATTCTCCCATTGACCACTATACCTCCGAAATACCTGGCATATGTCGAGTGGTTTTCAGCCTTCAAACCTCAACCAGAACCACACCATTTGATGTATAAGGTTTCCCGAGTAATCAAGAACGGGGATCGCCTCGCCAGTATAATTGCTGTAGATAATATTCGACGCAGTATACATCTCCTACCGAAATTCGGGCCGATCACACCACCAGAGTGGAGGTCATACAACGTATTGGACAGCTGCCCCGTTTTCTTCGCCGATCCCTTCACTGATCGTCATATATATGCAACTCTGTACTAGTATTATACGGGTACTCAAGCTGATAATTCACACTTGGTGCAATCCTTATTTCTTGTGCACATACTTAACTACGTAACAAATAGTTACAGAGAGTTTGGGAAGTCAGTTCCAGCACTGCGCCAGAGCAAAAGATCTCGCTCTGCTTTGTCCAGTTCCTCCAGCGTGACCAATAGCTCAGCGCGAAACCTGTCACGATCTGCTTCAGCCTGTAAGCAACGCGCCCAAAGGTCGTGGCTGGCAAGAGCTTCATATGCTTATTAGCGTACACAAAATTTCAGCAAGGGATCTACCTTTAGATTCACGAGACCTATCCATATGCGCCATGAAGTCTTGCGTTGACTCATCTGGATTAACTCTGGACTGCGCAAGGTAGGAACTATGAAAGGACCGGGCACAACAGTAAACTCACATTCTGGTACGCAGAGCCGATGCCCGTGCAAACGCTGAAGACTTTTTCCGAGGAGGGCTCGAGGCTACGGCCTCGGCTTCGGCCGCCTCCCGAGCAGCCTCCCGAGCAGAAGTTCGCTGTGATTCCTGCCAGCTAGAGTCAGATTGTTATGGCAGTCCGGATGCACTTTTATTCCCGCCCCGCAAACTTTTGACCCCGCCCCGCAAACTTGCCTTTTTTGGTGTCCCCGCGCGCGAATTTGACGTTTTGATCCCGTCAACATGTTTTGCGCGGACGGCATGTTCCGCCCCGCGCGATTTCGACCCCGCGCGCGCGCGCAAAAATTGACTTGATGAGAAAAGGTCTGAGATTAAATTTGGGATAAGTAAGGTACAAATGGAATCGGTAGGCCTATAGGACGATGGTGATCAAGAGAGTGTGACTAGTATCAAACATGCGGAATGACAAGAAAGATGGCCGATAGCCGTTTAATAACGCGACGGCAGTGGGGGGTATAAGGTCCAGGAGTCGACTTTGGGACTGAGGGTGTGAAGTTCATTCAGTCTGGTACACGTTCCTTCAGCTTTCATTGATAATTCGCGCGAAGGAGGTCAGTTTATAGGCGACGCGCTAAATCAGCTGATATCACGTGGTCGTGGCGCCGCGTACACTGGTAGTATGCGCTCCATACCCAGCGTGAGATCTAGATCGGGCAGAGCGGTGTCGGGGAGGACATAAGGTGTTTTGCGGCAACGGAGTCGCTGCCCACGGGCCGGAACACCTATCGGCCAGCGGACAACCGGGACACGGCGTTCAACATAGTGTAGGGTGGATGCACGGTGCGCATGCTTCGGTGGGATGCAGATGGCACCTTGAAGAAGGGGTACCACATCATGCGTGGTCGTTATACCCTGCAACAAATCCAGTGGACGTGTCTTGGGCAAGTCTTGGGCACCACGGTCAGTCGGATTTTTTAGGGTCAAGGTGTCAAGTTTGTTTTTTTCATTCTCATTCATTTTTGGCTCGAAATCCACATGAATGTAGAGCGGCGAGTGAGGTGGGACGGGTGCGTGGATAACGGTGCTATGAGGGAGGTCATCTCGCAGGATGTGCACGGTGCTTTTGGACTTGCGAAGTTACTGGCGTGTTGGGTAAGGACACGTGAGCGGGCCGCGCTCACCGGATCACGTGTTTTCGCGCCATCGTTGGGGGGGATAGCGCTTTCTGTATAGTACCATGGCCTCCAGAGGCTGGTGGACTCTTCCAGCCGCGTTAGACTCCACGAAATGATGGTTCCGAGAGGCGACATGATTTTCTTCGGGCCTACATCACCAAAAGGGTAAAATCTTGTCAAATGGTCCGTGCGCAATCAGCCAAACAACGACAATGGTTGGTATTCGATCACACCACTCTCCACTTCCCCCTCATCTCTGCCCACACCCTCTGTCCTATTCTCCTCGCATATATCCCTCGCGTATATCCCTCAAGCCTTCCAAGCCTCCCTTCTGTGGTCACCGTTTGCCCCCTGGCCTTCGCCTGGCCCAAGATATCACTCCAATTCGATGTCCGTACGCTAGTCAACGACGAACCACTACGCCACTCACCTCGTTTGACTCCCTTCTGTGCCAGAACTAGCGCCGACTCTCCAGCCAGGCATGCTCTCCGTCACAGAAACCCTGTAGGCGGGAGAAGTGAACCGGCTGTGATAGACCCGTGGAAATTGGACATCGGGTAGATGGACCATACACTGCTCCATAGCAAACAGCAGAAACCCCAAAACAAGGCAAAAATGTATGATTTTAGGACTCATAACCAAGTCTGTTCAAGTAGATTTCTATCCCGAATGTTCAGAGATTCCGACATGGTTGATACCAGAGCCTCGGGTATGCCGGGAATCGAGACACATGATGAAGCAATAGTTCCAGTTGCCAATAAGGCACTGAGACCCTGAAGGGTAGTGTGTATTGTGGTGGAAATTCACGGAGGTCAGAACACTGAAACTTCATATGGAGGGAATTCATCGAAATCCTCGGTCTTCAGCTTCAATGATCGCTGCTTGCACAGCATGCCAAAACTAGAGCACTATATCATCAGTGGCGAGGGATAATGGTAAGGATTTACAGCAAGCGGCTAAATTTGTCGAGCAGAACATAGGGAGTGAAGCTAGTCAGGATCAGGATCAATAGTTCCAGTTGCCAATAAGGCACTGAGACCCTGAAGGGTAGTGTGTATTGTGGTGGAAATTCACGGAGGTCAGAACACTGAAACTTCATATGGAGGGAATTCATCGAAATCCTCGGTCTTCAGCTTCAATGATCGCTGCTTGCACAGCATGCCAAAACTAGAGCACTATATCATCAGTGGCGAGGGATAATGGTAAGGATTTACAGCAAGCGGCTAAATTTGTCGAGCAGAACATAGGGAGTGAAGCTAGTCAGGATCAGGATCAATCAACCATGATCAAATGTTGCGGCGGACTTTCAATGATACGACTCGAAACATAAATTGGACACTGAAACCATTTAGATCTCAACAACGTAATACAATTGCCAATCTTTGCGGGCAAAATGGGAACTTCAAATTTGCGCGCGCGCGCGGAAGTTTGGATTTTCGCGCGCGCGGTTACCAAATTCGCGCGGGGCGGAACATGCCGTCCGCGCAAAACATGTTGACGGGATCAAATGGCTAAAATCGCGCGCGGGGACACCAAAAAAGGCAAATTTGCGGGGCGGGGTCAAAAGTTTGCGGGGCGGGAATAAAAGTGCATCCGGACCGCCATACTTCAAGGCCAGCAAACCTGTGGAGGTCCCTTCTCTCCCGGTCCAAGTCCTGCTATGCTGTTTCTAGAACTTTGTGGCACTCTTCCGGCCATTTTTCTTGGTTTCTACTTTTCCATGTGTATCTACGCGTCTGGATTTCATCCAATTTATTCTGATTTATTCCATTTTGTGTGCGAAAATGAATGTTATAAAACCTTGCATAAGGCTCTTTGTGTTTTTCACCAGGCTGATTAGCCTGGTATGCCTATATTTGGCTTTGTCAACTTTCGCCCGTTTCAGTGATGTAGATTCTTTAAAACTGAATAAATTGTACTTCGATGGACTCGGAGCCGCCGTCTACTGTGGTCAGCCCGTCGCCATGGCTTTCATCTGGTGTCTTAGCTCAGTTTTTAAGCTGCCTATCACTCTGTATCATGCGCTTATTGGCTGTCGTTTGTTCGACCCTGTCGTGTCGCGCAAACTTCGGCTTTTTGGTGCTTGCGTGAGTTTCCGAAGTCAATCTCCCCCCTCATTTTACTTCACCGACTAACAAAAAGCCGTAGCTCAACCAAGGATAATATTCTGCTCTTTTTTCTTCCCTTTTTTACCTCCTTTTTCTCTAGTTTTCCGTGGGTTTTGCACTTATGCATGGTTTCTTTTCCCTTTTCACACCTTTTTACATAGCTAAACTAAAAAGAGGAAAAAAAACTGAGCAAAAAACGATGGGAATACCAAAAAGGAAGGAAAAAGGAGCGGAAAAAGGGCTACTGTGAACGACCCTATTATGGGGAGTAATACTTTATCTAGCCAAGTCAGAATAGATACCCCATCGTGTTTAACACCCGCCACTCATCCGTGTTAGGCATCTCGGCTTGCTCTTCGACGTGGGAGAAAGGTAGTGAAGAAGACGCGACGAGACGTGTTATGTGGTGATATTATGACAGGACTACATTGGGGATATCATTGATCACATCATCACGTGTCCGCAAAAACCTGCTGGGTCAATAGCGGCGAGAAAAATCGGTCATTCCCAGGGCTTCCAGATGCCGGGAAACGGCCTCTGCGAGCCCAGGGTTTGCCGACCGGCATTTTCGGTCTTCGAGGTCAACCCTGGGAATGGCGGGGTTCACCAGGGGTGGTATTGTGACTGTCTGTATCCAACGAGGACCGATGATTACCCTAATATAGGTCGGATCCCAAAGCCGGACAAAATTCCGGAAGAATTTCGATCAAAAAAAACCAAAAATGACCGCTTTGCCGAGAAAACGTTTTCTGCAGCCCCAGAAAGCGTGGGAACATCTGAAAAGTCCGGACAAAAGTTAGATTGAGGCCGATCTTCCGGATCCGACCTATATCAGTAATACACGCGGAGCTGTCAACTCGAGTGATCGGCATTGTTCGGCACTGGCTGATGTCAGTAACCAGTGCGGGCCGCTGGCCGGCTATGAAGTTTCAATGGCCATCGGTGGCGCACAACGTTGCCGCCGCTGGCGACCACTGGACTTCGTTGGCTAAGGTACCGAGGCAATCTCCACCGACGTTCCCCATTGATTTTCGCTGCACTTGACTGGATAATTTTTTTCAAACTCCCTCGGTTCACACTGGTCCTCATTGGCTCACGCTGGCGAATTTCCTTCCGTGGGCCAGTAAAATCCATCGCGGTTCTCAGCGGTTCCCACTCTGTCAGGTGGGCCAGTGGAATCTATTATGGCTCATTTAAAACAAAGTTCCTATGGAGTTGCCCATGCATTTCTGGCCAACTCATTGCCTCCGAGACCATTTCGGGAAGTCAACGCGCATCGGTATTTGATCGGAATACCACGTGACGGGACGCGTAAACATTCGTTGGGTTTTGTTCAGGGCAGCAGATCCGATTGCGCGTCAATATAGATGTAAATACGTGTTGAATTTATAGAATTAATTCAGAACACCTATAAATGCTTGTTTGGGATAAATAAATATAATTTTGAATGTCACGGTAGGTTCAAGCTAGGAAACAGCAAACATAAGGTTCAATTGGGTCTGAAGCGGTCATGTAGAGGCTCAAAAATCTTGTGATAAGCTTTCTTTAAACCTCTGATTACCTGACTAATTGATAATTTAGTTTCTGAGTCGTTAGAGCCCAAATAGTTCCACATACTAACAAAAGATACATGAAGCCAAAAAAAGGTAAGTTACTCGTATCCGTGCATGCATGTGGGTCCATAGAGTGTGTCCAGCTTATGGCTGAAGAGCTGTTCATAAACCCATTCTTGGTCACTGGCCTCCGGTGGTCGCCACTATCGTACGGTGGACCCCAGTGGCAATCGCTGGCGATCGGGGACGCGGCGGTCCGGTGAAAACCAATGGTGATCGCCGGAATCCGTATCTTATCTTGGCGTCCACTGGTACACCACGTGAAACACTGTCCATCAGCATCTGCCAATGGCCACTGGCGGCCACCGGCGGCCGCCAGTGACTTTTCCAGCGGCGGGTATATTACTCACCTATATTGGGGTAATCATCGGTCCTATCCAACGAGGACGTTGACCTTGAGGAGGAGGTAATGTCACAGTCTGACCGGTTGATTCCATCACCGATGCCATCAAAGCCTGTGGTCCTATTGATCCTGGATCATATCCTTCCCACTACTCTGGAGCTTGTACATGCAGACTAGTTACCTTGGTGACTCAGATCAGCAAGTGACTGCGTCGTGTGCTCGGGCAGGTGACCAAGGTCCATGTGTTGATATTGTTTCATCTATTGTTTCATCCTTTTTCATCATTATTGTACAAACAGCTATCAACAACTTTGCAGTATATAAGTAGCTGTAGTTCCACCCATGTATGTCACAGTCTGACCAGTTGATTCCATCACCAAGGCCATCAAAGCCTGTGATCCTATTGATCCTGGATCACATACTTCCCACGACTCCGAATCTTGTGCCTGATGATGTCAACTAGTTACCTCGGCGACACAGATCAGCAGGTGACTGCACTATGTGCTCGGTCACGCGACCAAGGTCCATGTGTTGATATTGTTTCATCTATTGTTTCATCACTCTTCCATCATTCTTAAACCAACAGATACAAACAAGCCACTAGTATATAAGTAGCTCTACTTCTACCCATGTACCTTAGTGTTTTTATTTTATCATCTTTACGCGTTGATCTTATCCTCACTCTTGTCTTCTTCTTACCGAAGACGCGCCCAGATCCTTTGCTTGATCTTACGGCGTTATTGGGTGTGGGAAAGTCGGCCTGTCTGTGACAATGTACCTTAGTGTTTTTATTTTATCATCTTTACGGTGCTGGTCTTGTCCTCACTCTTGTCTTCATCTTACCGAAGACGCGCCCAGATCCTTTGATTGATCTTACGGTGTTATTGGGTGTGGGAAAGCTGGCCTGTCTGTGACAGGAAGCTCGCTTGCCCGAGGACAAGCTTTTGTACCTCCGCGAATTGTTAGATGATTGGGGCCGTAAGCACACTTGTTCCTTGAGGGAGGTTCAGGAGCTTGTTGGTTTCCTTCAGTTCAGCTCACAGGTCATCCCCCGCTCTCGTGCCTTTATACGGCGCTTGATTGACGTTACGTCAAAATTTTCCTCACCCTTCGAACGCCGGCACATCCCTTCCGGCGCGCGCTCAGATATTGGTCGGTGGTCAACTCTGAGCGCGTACTGGAACGGTGTCCAGTTAATCCAGCCGGCTCGCCCCAAGATTTATGTCGCAACTGATGCGAGTGGGCGCAAAGGTCTTGGTGGAGTTTGGGGTGATCAATGGTTTTCCTCGCGGTGTCCCAGGCGCTACCGCGACTGCGACATTCAATTCAAGGAGATTTTTGCTATACTACAAGCAATTCTGCGTTGGGGCGACGCATGGTTTGGCACCCATGTTGTCTTTCAATGTGATAACCAGGCAGTGGTCCAGTGGTTGACTTGTGACATGGCGCGTTCGGCTCCGGACATGGGCGTGTTGCGGCAGATTATTCTGCTCTCTTCCGTTCTCCATTTCACTTTTTCTGCCGTTTGGATTCCCACACACGAGAACTCGCTTGCTGATGCTGCCTCTCGTTTTCAGTACAGCCGCCTGTTCCAGCTGGCTCCACAGCTCTGCCGGACATCCTCAACTCCGCAGTCCCGGATCAATGGTATACGACACACTCTCACCTCCCTCGAGAAGTCGCGTTTTTCCTCTGGCACGGCCTTGCTTCCTCCACTCGGGAAACTTATTCCACCGCCCAACGGTCATTCCTCAATTTCATCCGGCTCAACCCGCAACATGCGTTCGCTCCCGGGCAGCTCCTTCCAGCCACAGAAATCGGACTCATGGCCTGGGCGGCTCATCTCGCCAGCAAGGATCGTCCCATCCTCCATAGAACCATTAAGGGCTACCTCTCCGGTGTTCGTTCCCTCCATGTCGATGCAGGTCTTCCTTTCGAGGCCTGCAGCTCCCCCGCATTGCAGCGTGTGATTCGGGGCATCAAACGTTTTCAGGGCGACCGGGATCGTAAGCCCAAACTTCCCATCACGCTTGACATCCTCCTCCGTCTCGGACTCGTCGCTGGCGACCTTTCGGACATTGACAACGCCATCTTTGATGCGGCTAAGAATCTGGCTTGGGCAGGTTTCCCCGTCGGTGATCGTGCCAAGTTTGACAGCGCTGTCCACCTTACGCGCGACTCGATTCGGTTCTTTGTGGAAGGTGGTATTGAGTATATGGAGCTCACTATTCCCGCCTCGAAGACTGACCCGTTCCGCGGCGGTGTCACCATCGTCATCGCTGCCGCACCGAACTCCCCATCCACCTGTCCAGTCCGCGCAATGAAGCACCTCTTTGCCATCCATCCCCTCCCTCCCACCGCCCCCCTCTTTGCAAAAGCCGATTCTTCTCCCCTTCGCCGTGCAGAATTCATTCGCACCCTTGAAGCCCGCATCACCGCCATCGGTCTTGACCAATCTGGTTACTCGGGTCACAGTTTCCGTCGTGGCGCTGCTACGGCAGCTGCCATTGCCGGTTATGCTGACTTCGAAATTCAGCTGCTCGGGCGCTGGCGTAGTGATGCCTACAAGCTCTACCTCGATGTGCCCACGAACCGTGTCCTGAGCCTGTCTGCTCGTCTTCATGTGGCCGCTGCAACCGGTTTCAAGCCACCAAGCCAACTCAATCCGTTCCAACCGAAACAGCGTTTTTCCGACACGGTAACCCAGACGTTCGGGCGCGATCCCGTCCATCATGATGGGGGCTAAGCGAATTCGGCTAAAAATGATGGACGGGATCGCTCCTAGAACGTCTGGGGCATTGCATTTGGTACTGTGTTACCCCCCATGGTGTCACATCCCTTCTGTTCATCTAGTTGAACATCATTTACGGGTAACATGAGCATCCTGAAGTGTATACGGTGCGAAGTTGAGGATTGCGTGACATATGAGAGCGTGACACCATGGGGGGTAACACACTACCAAATGCCCCAGATGTTCTGGCAGGTGTTGCGTCCATCATTTTAACCGAATTAGCGGATCACCCGGACCGGAACGTCTGGGTTACCGAGACAGCGGCTCACCGTCAGCGGGAGCTTCCTGCAGCTGTACCGGGGGCAATTGTGCGACTGCAATATCCTCGAGTGCATCACCTGCCTGGAACGATGGAAGTGTAAGCTCACTTTGCGGAATATAAGCCATGCTTCCCAGTGAAAACCGTGAGTGGTTGGTGAAGTTTCGTCGCCTTGCGCGCGTCTCCGGGGGGATGGGAGCGGCGTATGTACGGCGACTCTACCTGGCCATATGCGTCCCCCGCATGCTATACGGTGCGGAGATTTTTCTAGCCCCAACGCGTCAGCGCATACGAGGAGCAAATCGGAAGAAGATACACGCACTCTAGTCAAGAAACTTGGATCCATCCAGCTACGTGCAGCCAGGCTCATGGTAGGGGGTATGTTCTCCTCGCCAGGGGATCTGCTCGACGTGCACGCCGATCTCCCTCCCATACACCTCGCCATCGACAGACATCTCCAGAAAGCCGCGCTACGCTATGCGACTCTTCCAGTGACGCATCCCCTTTACACAGAGATACGGGACGTCAAGCGGCGAGGCCATGTCAAGAAGCACCCTTCTCCGCTCCATTTCCTCATGAATTCCTACATGGATGTCTCGCAGACGACGGTGGAAAAGATCCCGGCAGTACGACGACGGGCGGAATGGGTGGCGCCGGTGGATGTGCGCGTGGCTGCCTCCAAGGAGGAAGCCAAGGAGTTGGCGCTTGGGGAATCCGCGAGAGTGACGCTGTTTTCGGATGGCTCGCTTATCGATGGGATGGTTGGCGCAGCAGGGGTTTTGTGTGTGAATGGAGTGGTGAAGAGAGCGAAGGGGGTGCGGCTGGGTTCAGCGAAGCGGTATGGGGTCTACGAGGCCGAAGGAGTGGGGGAGGTACTGGCGTTGGACTGCTTCAGAGAAGAGACTGAGGAGCAGGTGACTGGGATCTTACCTCTGGGCCTGGACAGCACGTCCGCGATCAAGGCCACTAGCAGTGCAAAGCCAGGTGTCGGGCGACATATCTGGGACATTTTCCACAGACAGCTTGAGAAGGCGCGACGCGAGCACCCCGAATTCCGTTTACGCGTTGACTGGACTCTGGGCCATATCAATATTCCGGGCAATGAGGCAGCAGACAAAGCAGCAAAGCGTGCTGCGCAGCTGGGCACTTTCGGAAGGCCTCCTATGGTCTTGAAGAATCTTCCATTTAGCAAGTCAGCATTGGCGCTCACCCACACGAGACTGCTGCAGAAGATCGCGAAGAAGCAATTCAACGGCCCGATACGCCCGCATCAAAGATGTGGACGAATCGGTTCCCTCAGCTAAATTCCGCAAACTCTGCTCTCCTCTCCCTCGCAAGCATGCCTCCCTCCTCTTCCAGCTTCGTTCTCGCCACGTTCCCCTCGCCCGCCATTTATATCGCCTGAAGAAGTCCCCGTCTCCCACCTGCCTGTGCTGCGGCATGGTTGACGAGACTGTCAACCATTTCCTTCATTTCTGCCCAGCACACGAACAGGCCAGACGCGCACTACACGCTACCAACCGCCTAGCCTGCTATTCCAAGCACCTGCTTTCAGATCCCAAGATCCTACCCGATCTCTTTGCGTATGTCCAGCGCACAGGCCGATTTCACTCTGTCTTCGGAGACTTCAAGCCGCTAGACCGCCCCGAGCAGATTTCTTTTTAGACTCTTGTTCCCTCCCTCCTACGTATATCTCCCCATCTATTTAACATCACGACATCTAGTTCCCTCTAGAGGCTTCGGCCACATACCCCTATACCCCGCGGACTTCCCGCTTCGCAGCCGTCTCGTCACGGTTTTGCAAAGTTTTCGAGTATGAACGATTGCTGCTACCGTTTATTGGACCCGATACGATACACTATGATACACCAGCCAGATTTATATCTACCATTAGGTTAGGTTCGGAACAAGCCGCCTTCCCTCGTGACATGCACGTGCTTCGAAGGGCATTCTGAGAAGGGGCTTGTGCCAAGATCAAGAAAAAGGGCAATGTGTTCTGCGCGTCCTCCCGACTCGGGAACCGTGTAAAATACTTGGGACTTTTGATACAGTCTGTAGATAAGAAGTGTAAAAGTGTTTCTCTCGGCTCAGATTCATTACCCGGCTTCAAATGGTGTAAAAACTTTGTGGTCAATGTCGACCTTTTACACGCTGTATCGCGATGAAAATGCCCGAATAGAATGATTTGTCCCGGGAGAATGAAAATTCTGAGGAGGCAGTAATATAGCTAGGATGTCTCTAATGACTACATGACTTTAATTTGAGTCAATATGCTTAGAACGGCGTGTGCTAGGTGGCCACAAGAAAAATGGCCGAATTTGGGGTGATCTGTCATCAAGGCGTCGCGCCTCTCCCGCTTCTTCTCCCTCTCCCGTACGTTATTGCGCACTAGTGTGGACTCAGAAATGTTGACTAGACACACAAGAATACCTCGGGCACCTCAGACACCACACCGTCGCCTCTTTTCACCCGTTGCACGCTCGACGCCTGGCTCTCCTCGAAAACGGATACCTCCATGCTCGACGCGCCTTCAGGGCATCAGGGAATGGGTATCCTCCTTTGATATCCGGGGTACGGAAGTTGTGGTTGAAGAGCGAGGTACAGTATGCGCAAGACAGCAATTTTTCAGATTGTCAAGTCACACTTGGTCACTCATGAAACGCGTCGCGTCACGCTGCCCGATTCAGCCAGGAAACTGGCAGCGTGTTTTCTACACGACGAGAGATGGTATGGACTCAATTCTTGCTGAGAGATCTTTTGAAAATAATATTGCGAATCGATCGAGTCCATAAAAGCTGGGGATTTCAAGACAAATGTGGTCGGTTTGCCGGTAATTGATGGGGCAACTGGTCGCTCAAAGTCAGGATATAAAATGGGAAGGGCAGCATATCCTGCAAGACAAAATGGCTAGGCATATACACTACTATCGAATGAATAAAGTGTTCGTTTACCCCAAAGGACTCTGACTCGAAACGGGGGAGTAATCCGCCCGCGAACACATGCCTTGTTTTCACGAGTTTGGACCAAGCCTCTCTCCGAGAATCGCCGGCTTGCCGGCGCGGAGACAGGCTTGCTCCGAACCTAAGTACCATTAGGTAGGCGCAGTCCGCATCCATCGAGTCACGTGATGTCACAGTGTGACACCAACTCCCGCCCTTACTAGTAGGTAGCGTCGGAGTTCAGACATAAAGTAGAACCATAGGAAGGTGTATTTTGAGTGTAGGAACAATCCTATGGTGCCAGAATTTTGATATCTGCCCTCAGAAAAATGTTTATGGCATTTCTTTTTGAAAGTGTCTCAAATGACTTATCCGACACCATGCCGCAGTTTTAGAAATCGGAGCTCGAAAATTCGCGCTTCCCAAAAAGGAAATATTACAGTCACGTGATATAACGTCATGCCTCGCGGAGTGGCGTTGTGGCAGGTTGTGGCCACCACACTTGCTTTCTACCCCCACCAGCATCAATTCTCAAGCAGCAAAACCAATGCCCAAGTGAAAAGGACAGTCTAGGACCAAAAATCTCATTATGCCCTCAAGGTTCATTCCAGCCCCTATTTTTGCACTTAGCTCACTCATTTATGTTTCGGACAGCGGAAACAGATAAATAGTGGTGATGAGCAACCTACCAAGTGCTCTCGAAGTGCTGCAAATACAGATTCAGGCTCTGGCTCAGGCCGGAGTGAGATAGACTCAGTGGAACCTCCTGTTTATAGTGACTTGGACTTGGACGAAGAGGAACCTGAACTGGAAATTCTTGAGGAGGATGATATTCCCCATCCAAAGAATCAAGCAGACTTGCTTAACTGGCTCAAAATTAGTGATGAACACTTGGATTCTCTTGTAGCAAGTGCTGCTCCAACCCATTGAGGCAGCTACCATACTCGAAAAATTGGACAAGAAATCTCAATTCGAAGGGCTCAGGAACTTCGAAAACTTGAAAAGGAGAGGAAAGAGAGAGAGGATCAGGAAGTGCCGCCACACGACTTCTACTGAGTGTTGTCTCAAAAAGATCCTTTATATGGAACCAGATTTCCTGCCACAAAAATCAATGCCGGAGGAGCATTGCAAGAAGCGTGGATACGAGGTTATTTTCTTTCCAAAATACCACCCAGAGCTCAATTTTATTGAGCAATGCTGGGGTTATGCTAAGAGGATTTATTGCATGTTCCCAGCATCTTCAAGGGAGGACGACTTGTAGAAAAACTTGCTTGCAACACTGGATTCAGTCCCCTTAGCATCTATGCGTTGCTTCTCTGTCCGCTCATCAAGGTTTGCTGATGCATACTTCCATGGACTGGATGGAGCTGATGCAGCATGGGCAAATAAGACATATCGAGGCCACAGAACCCTTCCCCCCAGTATCGTGATGATCTTAGGGAGTACAAGCAGCGCAAAAATATTTATTGGATAGGATAAGTAGTGTACTATATAGCCACATAAAATTGTATTTTTGTTTGACTTCACTGTGCAGGAAGGTGTTGTTTCAACCTTTAGGCCACAAAAGCCACTCCTGCACTCCAATTACAGTGAGAGTAGCACTCAGAAAAGTCTTTTCAGATCGAGAAAACTTTTTCTGGCTGTCCAGAACGCGGAAAACAGATTATTGCTGAACCTTTAGGTTTGGCTACCCAGGGGAACATGGATTTCGAGCCATTTTGCTACAAGGACAAACAAAAATTAGTCATCCAGAATTAGTCATTGCACAAAATTAATTGCTGAACCTTTGTAAGGAAACAGGAAAAAGTAATTCAAATGTAAATATTTTTTTCCAGCCTTGCTGATGTATCTGTCTGTGGGCCACTCCGTTTCACTCACGAGATTCACTTGTTTCTACTTTATCTATTAGTCATTTTTGCTTGATGTTCGGGGCATTATCCGTTGACGTGAGAATTGGGCCCTGACATGTAATATTCCGATCAGATGGGTCGTTATTTGGCGCTACTTGGTATGTAAACGTCAAAAATTGACTTCCTTTCGGGCTCTTAAATCACGAAAATAATGTTGAGAGCACTAGTAGAGGTACATTAGAGAAGATTAGTGTGTCCAAAATTTTAAAATCCATCCAGCATGTAATAGCTTGGCTCAGCACCAAATCACATTGTGGCTGACTTGGACAAATAACAAGCCACCTCGAATTTAATCGTCCGTCATCGGGCTGGAGTGCCTCATCTGTCTTTCTAGCTCAGCTCTCCTGTGACCTTCAAAGTCTCTGATTAACTCTTTTGTGTATCTTGAGGTTTGAAAACCTGCCAAAAACTACTCTTCTCTGTCAGTAACATAACCATGGTGCTGCCCTGGATGCCCCAAGGGATCAGAGCGACCACCGGATGCCCCTCCCGAGGGCATCCTGGGATCAGGAAAGACAATGAAGAGAACTCGGAGGGTTCATTTCAGTTCCCCCCGGTGTGTTTCATGAACCATAGCCTCATTGCAGCAAACAGATTAAAGCCCTGGCAAGAAAACCAGAACCTTGCAGGAAAACAGAAAAAACAAGGAGGGAGTACACCCACTTCTTCAACTAACCCTGCATCAGAGCAGTCCGCACCTGCCGATGGTGTAAGAAGTCAACATGCCCCTGAAACCATGACACCTTAGACTGCAAGGTTGTATACAAGATTCACTGTTAAAAATGTGGCCAATTCCAGGGGTGCAGAGGTATGGACAATGGCAGGAAATTTACACAGAGATCATGATAATTTCAATACCTCAACTTCTTGAAATACTACTGGTACTCTGCGCATCCTGCTGTATATTTAATCTAGTCTTCTTGAACGCTCCTGTGATGATCTGGCAAATTTCATTCAATTCCCTTCTCTTTTCCCCTGTTTGAATTCTTTGTTGTGTTTGTCGCCATCAGGAGGGTGCATTGAAATAGAAACCTGGAGAATATCAATCCGAATCTCCGAGATCAATCACTTTGTCTCGATCTTGCCAGCGTATATGAAACTTGGCTCTCTCCATGACCTTCCTTGCTATCTTCTGCAATTTGACTGTCTTCACTGGATTTGACGGCCGTGCTGTACGTTCTTGTGCTATGACCGGATCACGCTGTCCTCTTTGCGGTTATCGGGTGATCTGTGTGCCTTTATCTAATATCTAAGCGCCCCTGGCGTCTATTGTTTTGCTCGATAAAAATGATGAGATAATGCTGCAAAGTCCTAAAGGTTCAGCTACCGCCTCGGAGAGGCCTAATCCAAGTCATTATTTTTTCAAAATCGAAATTTCGCGCTTTCCCACGCTACTGTCACCCATCAGTCACACGCACGTGACTCGATGGATGCGGACTGCGCCTACCTTATGTCTCAGACACACAGGATATAAAACAAAGATTCAAAAAAAAAAAAAAAAAAAAAAAAACCGGTCATGCTCCAGATCTGCTCGGGCACGGGCGATTTTTTTTCCTTTTTGGTCGATTTTTGATCCCCGCGACCGATTGCCCCTCTATTAGCGGGCTCAGTTTTCATCCGTTTAACTTCTAAGTACTCTCAATCGAATTGTACGGCCTATTCACAGTGCTCGGTGTCCTTAGACTTTTGAAAATATATACACAAATGATGGCAACATGTTTCAGCGCACTTTCACATAATGCCCCTCTACCAGGCTCAATTCTCGTCCGTTTAACTTTTGAGTATGGTCAATTGAATTGTACGGTCTATTTTCAGTGCTTGGTGTCCTCGGACTTTTGAAAATCTGCACACAAATGATGGCAATGATGGCTGTGAATAGGCCATGCGATTCAATTGAGAGTACTTAGAAGTTAAACGGATGAAAACGGAGCCCGCTAGAGGGGCAACGGTCGCGGGGATCGTGCTGCAATACGATGCGAACCTCTGCACCATTTTGGGACTGCAGAGCTTCAAAAAATCTGTTCCCAAGAATACATGTAGAATGATTTATGGCTCAATAAACTGTGCTGTAGCAGGACCGGGCGATTTTATACCAGGTCTATCCATCGAGGCCTGAGATTTTGGCAGCGCGTCTAAATTGGGACTGCACAACGCAAATAGGGACACAGATGTGACATAGGGGGAATTGGTCATTCCCAGGGCTTCCAGAGGCCGGGAAACGGCCTCTGTGAGTCTTCTGTTGAACTTCCCCACAAACTTCGCACCTTGCACGACCTCCCCTGTAGTATCGCGTCCTTGAAGGCATCCCGCAAGAAGCGAGTCGCTCGCGGGTGGGATAGCTCATGGTCTTCGTCCCGTGCCAGCACACGCTTCGCGGGCTTCGACAAGACACTCCCGAGCCACTCTACTACAGTAGCTGTCTCGGTAACCCAGACATTCCGGTGTGATCCGTGATTGACATCGGAGTTTGTAAATGAAGTGCAGAGATCACACCGGAACGTCTGGGGCATTTCGATAGCAACACCCCCCATCGAGTCACACCCCTCATCCTCCCTCCTTCCCGTGCCTCCTCTGGCATCGGGGCGGCTCCCAACGGGTCATGGGTAGCTACCTTTGTATTAGGAGCTTTTCTCCGATTTCTTTAATCATGTTATGGGCGCAACCAAGGTCGGATACAAATACACCACATTTACACTCTTACCCTCTCTCTGTCTTTCTTGGTACCCTGGAAAAAGCGGGAGGATCGTCCCATTGGCCTAACAAGCATCTCTGGACCCTGGCTTAAGGCCTAAAGTGCTTTAAGTCCTCAATCTACACGATATTGGCCCAAGCGTGACATTGGGGATGTGACTCAATGGGGTGTGTTGCTATCGAAATGCCCCAGACATTGGGTTCTGCACTTCATTTTGAAACTCCGATTGTCAATCACACGGATCACTCGGTCCGGAACCCTCACCAGAACATCTGGGTTACCGAGAACAAGATGCTGCTACTAGTGTATGTTGCTGCCACGGACCGTTTTCCCCGATACGTACCCACGTCCTCATTAGACCAGTGACTGATCTGTATATGACGAGTGTATATCGATGACGTGTCTCATATACAGGCTGGATTCGAGCCTACGTCCTCATGAGACACCCCCTCGTCTCCCTTCCTATACCCCCAGCATTATGCGTCCCCCTTTTTCTCTTATGCTTCCCCCTCTGCATATCTCTTTCTCGCCCTATGTCTCTATTTCTCTCCTCTTTTCCTTCCCATGGGACAGCGCAAGCATCACAGACTAAATTATTTACACTTATGACTCTATCATAAGTTTCCAGATCTATACCGGCTGTCTGTGGAAAAAAACCACATTGATTGAACATGCCTGGACCTCGCTAGATTGCATTTACAGTGACGAACCCCCTAGCGAAACGCCACGTGGGAGCGAAACGCTAGCCGGTTTGGCTACGTAGAGGGTCCCTATGGTCCTAAGCTTTTGGGAGCTGAAAGTACTCGATACAAAACTCTTATCCACAGAAGGAATTTTGTAAAAAGCTTCTGTTGTGCCCGTGCAATCCGATTTCTTTTCGGTGTTTATTTTCCCTATTTTGATGGTATAATGGACGTAAAAATGAGGCCGCCCCTGTTGCTCCCATAAATTTGGGATTGATCTGAGAAGGGGGTTTTCATGGGTCAGTATTCATAATATTAACAATCCAGAGCGCCAAGCTTGACGAGCGAGCTACTCCGCGTTCGCGACTGCCGCGTGCAGCGGGTGCGTGGGCGGTAGTGTTGCATATCGTATTGCAGCTTTCTGTAAGTGGCGATCGATCGCAAGGTGCATGGGGGGGAGATCCGCGTGGGCATCGAGCATGTCTCCTGGAGATGAGACCATGCCGCCGAGGAGGAGTTTTGCTGCGCGTAGCTGTATCGACGCCAGCTTTTTGACAATTGCTCGAGTGTCTTTACTCCGGTTTGCGCCTCGTAGTCGTTGCTGCACTGGGGCAAGGAAGACTTCTGCCCCATAGAACATGCGCGGGACGCAGATTGCTAGGTAGAGCCTCCACACGTACGTTGCTCCTACTCCCCCAGCAACGCGCGCGAGCCGACAGAAATTCACTAGCCACTCCTGACCTTTCCCCAGGGCTGCGGCCCCTTGAACCTTGAAATTCAGGGCCTCGTCCAGCCAGATGCCGACCAGCTTCACGGCCTTGCTAGGCTTCACCACCACCCCCCCGAAAACCAAATCCGGGTGGGTCTCCGGTACCCAGATGATACTCTTCTGGCCGAATGGACGTGTTTGCAAGCGCCTCCATCGGGAGAAGCAGCACACTTGGTCCTTGTCTGCACCAAATTGGCTGTTATGCTCGGTCCCCCATTCGTTCACGCCACCTGCACGCGTTACCACGTCCACGATCGCCTGGTTCGTCTCCCGCAGGGTATCCCCAATCGCCAGCAAGTGGAAGTCGTCAATGTATATGCCTTGTCGATTCGAGCCAGCGGCGCGTTGTAGAAAAGGTAGCTCAGGACGGAGTGCGGGCCACCTTGGTCGAGGCCATCTACTATGTCGAAGGGCGCGGAGGTATAGTTGTCGAATATGAGTCCGTGTGCTCGCGCGGAACATCCGCCATCCGCATGTTGTGTATGACTCTCGAGAGCATCGCACTCGGGAACGCACCCTTCACGTCCCGGAGGAGCAGCGTAGCCACTTTATACCCCGGCGCCACGCGTCCTTGACCTTCTTTACCAGGCCCTGCACCATGTCAACTCCTGACCTCCCCGCCCTCCCCCCGTAATGGTTCGCCGGCAGCATGCCGTAGCGCTCCGCATTTGTTGCAGCCCGCAATGTCTTCGCTCAGTTACGTAGCCTAGCGTGGGGATGCGAGAGGATGAGCGGGCGGTGCGCCTTTGCCAGCGAATAGTCGGCCTTGCCGGGCTTGCGTCCGACTATTGTCTCGGTGCGTCACCAGTCCTCTGGCTCATGTGCATACACATCTAATGCTCGGTAGATCTTTTGCATGCGTGGGACCAGCAGTGCCGCGCAGATCTTGTAGACGCAATTCGGGAAAGTGCCAGAGCGGGTACCTTTCCACGGCTTCATCTTCTGGATGACCTGGTGGAGTTGCAGCTCCGTGATTGCGCTGTACTGCCATAGCGGATCCGGATAGATCGTATCCGCAGGAGGGTCCGTTGCCCCCGCGCCGCGCGCGGGGTAAACCTCCTGCACCAACCACTCACTCTTCCGCTCGTTCGTCACCGCCACCTCCTCCCGTCCGCCGTCTCCCTTCCGCCTCAGGTCCGGCACACGCTTTCTGCCACCATCTGAACCCACCCCTTTCATCATCTGTCCTGCCTTCCACACATCTCCGTAATCAATCTCCTCGAGCCACTCCACCCAGCACCTCTCCCGCGCTATCTTGAGCTGTGTCGAGAAGTTGTTGCGTGCTCTGCGGAATTCCTCGTGTATCGGGCCATCCGGTATGTCCTGTCGGCGATAGGACTTCCAGGAGAGCCGCATCTTCGCTTTCTTGCCAGTGGTGAGGAATGCTGTCCACCAGCGCTTCGAATGCGGGCTCATTTTGCTGACTGGGATATGTTTCAGTAAGCACCTCCAGATTGCTGCATCCAGTTTCTCAAGGGCCGCCAGCACCTCCTCTAGGCTGGCGTTGAGGATTTTCATCGTATCCATAGACTCCAGAAAGTCATAACGGAAAGGCGAATTAATGACCAATTCCCAATTGGTGCTATCAACAAAACTATTAGAATTGTACCTGATGGCGAGAGCTGCCGTATGCTAGGGGAATGGATCGGAAACAAAATTCTTTATACTACACCATGGCCCTCCATGTTGGAGAGAATTAATGCAGATATCATGCACTGGCAAACAAACAACACTCACAACACTTGAGGGGAAACGACATATCATTAGCACGGTAATTGGAGGTCGGACACAGTATCTGACGAGAGTCCAAGGAATGCCAAAGGAAATTGAAAGAAACAAGTTGAAAAACTGATACGGTCCTTCTTGTGGGACGGAAAGGCGGCGAGAGTGTCTCTCGAGACAATGAGCCTCCCAGTTGGCTGAGGAGGTAAAGGAATTTTCGATATCTCTGCTCGAAATAAAGCTATTACAGCTCTTTGCGGAACTTAGGGCGCGGCATGTATCTTTTTTGTTTTTGGTAAATTTTCACGAGAACAGCGATTGCGGAATGAATCCTCAACTGTTTGCCCTGAAAGTGGGATCATTCGATTTTGACGGAAAGAGCGGAGGGCTCCATCTACTAGGTTTTCTTATGGGCACTAAAATATCCTTTTTAGGATAGATTTCCGTGTTTTTCAGTGGTTGAGCAGAGAACATGTCGCATGGGACCTATTTTGCTCCGATTGACCTAAGGTGGAGAGCGTGGGAACCATTTTGGAGAGTAAAAAACCCAGTACGATCCAAACACATCGACATTATTATTTCATTCAGGAGAACATTGCCTCTAACACAGTGTTCGCCCAAAGGGCTAAGGCCTTAAGTGTTCAAGCCCCTAAGGATTTTTTGGTTAGGCCTTAAGCCCTTAAAGAGAGCTTAAATTATCGGCTATCAGTTGTCTTTTGAGTATATCACAAATTCAAATTGTTGCCGGCTACTTTGGTGTGTCCCTCAGCTATGGCTCTCAGAAAGTGTACCCTTTCGAGTTTCACAGGTGAGAAATTACCTGCCTGTGGATTTTTACCTGACTTGGATTCGTTGCATTGCCATTGTAACTTGTAAGGTAGGGGCCATATGTTCACTGCTCGCTTCAACATGGACAGAGTAAGTTGCCACAAGATTAAGCAGTGTACAGCCGAAGCTGAAAGGAGCTCGAGAAGGCCAACCACCTCAGAGCTGTTTTGACCTTGCCAAAATGTGTGAGAAAATAATCTTAAGGGCTTAAAATGCCCTTAAATTTAAGGCCTTAGCCGTTATTAAGGCCTTAAGGACGAACACTGCAGCAGTATTGGAGACGACTCCATCCGCCGTCCGGCCCTCGTCAAAGATTGCGGGTCCCACAGGAGGTCAAATACTATTTGGATCTAAAGGTTCTGCACCCGCTTCAAAGAGGCCCAATCCTCTGTCATCATCATCACCAGCTACAGAACTTACTTCCAATTTGCTCGAAATCGGGATTAGTCATCAGGTTAATCACGTGAGTGTAAATCACGTGCATGTTGTTGGTGACGGCCATCCGTGACAACGCTCTTGCCACACCACCGCGATGTCTCGCATCCTCCCAGCTACTCCCCGGAAGTCCAAAACCAGCAGCCACTCACAGTTTGCAGCGAGCGCAGAGACCGGCCGCCAGGACAACTCTGATCAAATGAACCGCTGGAAGCTGCGAGTAGTCGAAGGGTACTCGAAGGTCGTTCCTGTCAAGGACTTCCTCGCCGTGTATATGGAAACAAAGACTAGGGTCGAAACCAAAGTTACCCCAATAGTCAACGCCTGTAAGGCCCAGTTGGCGAAGACGGCCAAGGCTATCAAGATGCAGAAGATTGAGCTAAAGATGTACCCCACATTTGTAGGCGCAATATCCAGTCCGATCCTGGCCAATACTAATGGGCTTCAGGTGGAATACGTACAAGAAATTGCGAAAAAACTACCCGCATCCTCCCGCCCCACTTTTTTCAATAAGTCAGGCACTACTTTCCACCGTCTCCACCCTAGTGACCACGACACGCGGCCGGACGTGACGGCGTCGCTACCTGGACAGACGCCCTCAAAAATCGAGGAGTGGCATGAGGTTGGGTCGGTAATCGAGTTCAAGGTGGACGACGACCCCATCGACACCGCAGGCAACATAAAGTCGGGCCAACTCGATAACCTCGTTCAGCTGCTGAAAAACGCACGCTGTATTCTCATGGCATCTGCTTCATGCTACGTCTTCGTCGTCAGCATCTTCCGCAACAACGCGCGACTTTTCCGTGTTGACCGTTCGGGTTACATTGTATCGGAACGCTTTGACTGGTCGAAAGACGTTCGCATTTTCCCCGAATTCTACCTTCGCCTGTACACCGGCGTCAAAGGCGGTATACTTGGCCATGACTCGACCACCTCGACGCCAACTCAGGCCGAGAAACAAGAGATGTTTGCGCAACTAAGGCATCTTCCCCAATATGAATCGATGTCTTTCGAAGACGCCACGGACCGCAGTCGCTGGGTCAAGGTCAACCTTCGCGGGGACCGACGGGCCTTCACCGTTGGCCCTCCGATCTTCCAATCGAAAGGATTCTTCGGCCGCGGAACGCGTGTGGAACGTGTTCTGATTGAAAACGAGTCCCCTCCCCAGATGTATGCCATGAAGGATGCTTGGCGCCAGGCGTGCCGACTCCGAGAGTCATACTACTACGAGGTGATACAGAATTATGCGGACCAACACTACGAGGGGAAGACGAAGGGCCTTGCCACCTGTGTTGGGAGCGTCGACTTGTCGACGAGTGATCCAAAGCACCAGAAGACGATCACCGCCGCGCTTCGTGAGGGCGGCAACGCATTCTTGGATCGCTGCCACGACCGCTCTCTCTTCACCCCCGTTGGCTTCGCCCTCGACCACTACAGTTCGACCAAACAACTTGTTCAGGCACTCCGTAACGCCATCATCGGTATGTCATGGGCCCTCCGTCCAGGTTTCCTACGCGCTTCTAACGGCGTTCGCCTAGGTCATGAATTCGCTCTTCGAGCTGGTGTCATGCATCGCGACCCGAGTGCGGGGAACGTTCTCAATGCCGAAGAGGATTCCGCCTCCCCCGATGCTGGTTTCCTCCTCGATTTTGATTACAGTGATTTCACCGACGAAGGCTTGAAGCGCTTCAAAAGCTTACACCCCGGTTTCACTTTGGAGGTGGTCGAGAAGGGCTCCAAAGATATAACCGTGCGCTCTCTGATCCCTACGCCGGCTTGTTTTCTGACTGCTTATTCAGGGAACATACCCATTCATGTCCCTCGTCGCCCTCAGACACATGAAGGATACCACGCCGCACACGCACGAGTGTCATCATGACCTCGAATCTTTCTATTATCTTCTTGTCTGGATCCTCCTCCGCCACGCCGACCACGACGCAGGCGCGACCGCATGCGCGCGGTTATTTGACGGGGAGATTGAGCAGGTTTTTAACCAAAAGTGGCGCTGGCTCTCGGAGCACGCGATGGCCATGTCCGGCGACGCACCCCGTCTACTCATCCCCAATAATACCCCTATCACCACTCTCATCGACACCCTCACCCTTACTTTTTATACTCAAAACACCCGCGACGGTGCCGTTGCCACCCACGCGTCTGTCCTGTCCGCTTTTGACACCGCCCTGGCCTCGCTCGACTGGCCTAAAGAGGACGCCGCGAGGAAGTTTATACCCCCTTTGGCCTCGCTTCCCCCTCTAATCAATGCTGGCACGGACGCCAGTTATACGAGCTCGCGACATTATTGGAAAGACGCCGCGAAGGGCGCTGTTGCTCCCCAGCCGTCGACATCTAGACGTGCCCCCGAAGGCTCTGCTGGCGCCAGCGGTTCCGTCAAACGCAAGCGTGACGACAAGACGGACAGGTCTGCTCAGGTGAAGCGTGGTCGTCGTTAATTTATGCATGTACGTACATATAATATTGGTGGTGCGCAATCCCGATTGTTCCGCCGTGACGATCACGTGAGGCGTCAATTGAGACTCGATCAATTTTCGCTGACCCACAACCGTTTCGGTTGGTTTGACCCGAGTTCTGCACATTTTCTCAACTGTAAGTACTCAAAATGTAGATAATATGTATCATGATCCCCTGCCTTGATCCTAGATATTTCCCTTTTAAATTGAATCCGCAGGAGCGTGCCGAGTGGAGAGCTGCTATACAGAGCCGACTGCCAAGAAACCAAAAAATCGAAACCGAGCCCCGAGAAAATTCAAGGGGCACTTGGGAGACTTTATTATGATATCTTGACTATACACAGGCCTTTTGAGTGTCTCTTGTCCATAAACAGTGTGTTTGGTCGTCAAATCACTATTCTGATGGTAAGCTTAAATAGGCATAAATTTCATGACTTCCGATCCGCGAACACATTTTTTGCCTTCCACACTCAAATTCTGATATGACTTCTGTAATAAAAAATGTTCACAAGGCCCATATCTGTGTTTTGTTCGGGGGAATTCTTAAAATATGACGATTGGCCTCGAAAAGACACACTTTGATGGATACTCTCCGGATCTTTTTATCAATTTTAAAGATTGAAACAATCCCCCCGAACATAACACAGATATTGGCCCCATGAGCATTTTTTCTCTTTGGCATATATACCCATCGTGTCTGTGCACGCCAGAAAATGTGTTGCCGCAACTGGGTCAGTCAAAGTGGCCGGTGTTCCGGCAACTAAAGCGTGGGAACTGAATGATGGCTCGGGGAATTGCCCACCACCACTGGAGTTTGAAATCTTTGTCATCCGAAAATGATGTGCACAAGTTCGAGCCTCAGCGGTAGCAAAATAATATTTCCCCCTTTATTGGCACCTGCATGCTTCCAATGAGGGATAAAAGTGAGCTGTTGCACTTGGAAACTCCGGATTTGAGGTGAGATTTAATACGGTCCTCACCCAAAGACTCAGAGTATGAACCCTTTATTGGCACCTGCATGCTTCCAATGAGGGATAAAAGTGAGCTGTTGCACTTGGAAACTCCAGATTTGAGGTGATATTTAATACGGTCCTCACCCAAAGACTCAGAGCATGAAAATACATCAGTTCTGAGTCCAATCAGTGTGTATTTGTGTTCAATTCTCCGTAGTAAGGCTTTGTTTCAGCTGTAAATACACCCATAGAGTACTTGGAGGAATCCTAGCCACATATTAACAGGAGGAATCGACTCAAGGGCAGTCCAGTGTGAGTTTGCCCTGGTAACGTTCCCCGGGCCCACGTACGGCTCTTGTAGCGCGGCAAAATGGTAACGATCTCTCCCCATTGTCTGCAGAAGTTCATGCTGATTGTTGAGTCCGCGGTCCAGGTTTTGCTGCCAGATCATCAGCTTTCATGGCAACGGACCTCCCCTAGGCCGTGGATTCATGGAGCGCCGTCCACGGAAGGGGCCGGGTCCCGGGTCATCACCTGCGATAGAGGCGAAGGGGTGGTGGGTTGGTGAGCAAAGAGACCGTTCAAAGGAGGGCCCTACGAGAGTTGCTCATGATGCTGAATGCGGTATACTGTATGTTCTTATTTCCATGCTGGTTTGCATACAGCTATTTTCCAGCCCTCCTTGTTTAGAACCAGCGTCCTCTCTTGCATCATTATTCTTCGTCTCCCCTAATTCATTGTCTGGTGATCTGTGTACTTAGTTTCTCTTAATGTTACCTGTCCAACCTGCTATCTTTTGTGGGATCCGATTGTGAGGACTGAATTCTTCTGGATTAAATTGGGAGTAGCGTGAACTATGCAAGCGATGCCTGCTATATTGGTCTATATATGGCTACGTGACTACCGGGCTATCGAACTATATTGCACTCTATATCTATGGCGTGGAACTACAGCGAACTATATAATAGGGGGTTAACGATGGGACTATGCGAACTATCTCAACTACATAACACTATGGAGACAGTGAATATTTTCCTGATGATGTTCTGCCTGTGTACATTCCGGAACATTGATGTTCAAGTAAACCTTTCAACAGTTCTTTGGTGCACTCCCCAATTATACCAGAAATCTGTAATCATGCGCGACGGCGAGTCAACCTTACATTGTACTGACCCTTCAGGAATTACAAACACTTTGGCCTTCCGCATAAACAGCCATTAACCGCAAATTTAACAGATATGTTGAGACAAAATTCTCACCGTCTGCAAACTCGTCACAGATCTCGTTGGAAAATTCAACAGGAATGACACGTAAGACAGGGACGTTGAACTCGAATGGATTATGAACGTTGGACTGCATAGACTGGGTGCCGGCACTGGTATGGACTATGGGATGCAGATTCTCAGGAAAGGACTATGCGCGCATTAGTTGACATCGAGGTCTAGAGCCTTTGACACGTACTGTGGTGCGGAACGGGACCCGAATCCTTGTGAAAGGAAACTATGCTCGAGTTAGGTAAAAATCAAAGCCGGAATTTCCGACACATACTGAGATGAGGAACAGGGCCACCCTCTTCTTGTCGCTCCAAAGAATACTGTAAGCTGCACCGCTGATTAGTCCGACAACCATCGAAGAAGGGAACACACCTGAGGTGGAGCCTGCACTGCCGGAGGAGCCCGGAACATCCCCTTCCTCGTCGTCCAGCCAAGGAAAGATGGGTTCAGTTTCGTGGAATGAAAAGCCGGTCAATGACCCATCAAATTTTGACCTCTTCACCTGTGCTTTTCCGCAAAAAACTTGAGTGAGACAGTTGTCCCATTTTTTTTGCTGCAGCATCATCCAGATCGACCTCTCAAGATCTCACGATCCACCCGCTGCCTCTCTTCTTCTCGTGTTTTTTCTTGCTCGGTACATCCAGGCACCTAAAGGCTCTCCAAATTCTGCGATACCTTTTCTATGACTTGTCTAAATACTTATAAACCCAGTGGCTGGCGCTTCAAGTTGTTTTATTGTTTACCCACAAGCCCAAATCCATATGTTGCTGGGATCATATAGTCCTCCAGGCAAGCCCCTCGGCCTTCGACTTCAAAGAGCACTCACTGCACGTGAATAGTTGTTATTCTGCTGATATGCAGTTTACACCACAATGCGCTCGGAGAAGCAGTTGCTGATTTCTACGACTTTTTAGGCTGGTACTTACTTCGATTGGATGCTATTTACCTTTCGAGTAAACTGCAGAAATTCATGTCATATTTGTGCTTGCAAATCTACGGGTTGTTCGTTTAACAGTCCATTCCGATTCTGACTCAAGCCCGCTACATGAATTTCAACAGTTGACTGTTCCTTCGCCCACACCACCTCCAGATATTACCCACTGATGCACACACAATATGGTCGCCAATGTTGGTTACTTTCCAACTTAAGGTACCACTCAATCAGTGAATTTCGTGAGGCCAAGATGCAGAGCTCATTTCCTGGAAGGTCAATTAGAAGGTGTGAAGTCATGTACTCGAAGACTTACATGTAAATCGCATTCCGGTGGTAAGCACACCATTTTTCGCTTCTGTGCTATTGGTCGGTTCTACCATGGGGTACAGGGTAAAACTCGTGCAGTCTGTGACTGGAGTTTGACTGGTGCATGGAGGCCCAGGGGCGAGGGTGTATTTTACTCGGTCGGAAGTAGCTTTCTTGTACACCGGGATATTCCATGGAAACCGGTGTTCGTTATTTGGACCGTACCGTGTAATCCTACCTACCTACCTACCTACCTACCTGACTTCTTGAGTGATAATTAGGCAAAATAAATCCCTCACATTCATCCTAAATGTGTGAACGAGAGCTGAAAAATCTGAGCTTATATAATAAGGTTGACTTCCAATGACAACGATCAGGGATCTGACAGACTACAACATGCGAGGTAAAAGTAATTTTTGTGTCCCGACCCCAAGCGTTGCCTTTGAAAAAGGCAACGAAAATGTCACGGTCCCAGGAGCGTTGCTTCACTACAGGTATATACAGTAGTTGCCCCCATCTCTGCTAATATGGCAATGCTGGCATCCCTTAAGTAGACACAGAGCTGCCTGGGTTGGATGCTATCTGCATTACAAATGTACACTAAGTTGCTGAGACTGGGAGGATTGGGTACATGTACAGTACCTGTCGGCTTTCTTTGGCAATCAAGGACTGGCTGTTGACTGGCTGACCGAGTAATATAGAGGCCGCAACTGTCCCAGAAAAAAGCTGACGTGCCCGCATCAATCAGCCAAGGGCTTACATTGCACTCTCATCAGGCGCATATGTTGGGTTCGTCCCCGAGCCGATGACAAGTGCTAGAAATGTGCTTGACTTAAACTTTATAACAGACTACTTGCCTCAAATTCCTCATGAATGGCGGAAACTTCACGTATCTACTGTCCCAAGAATGAAGGTGTGTAGAGCATAAGAATCCTTTCACTGCTACGGTACTCACTACAGCGTGAACTACTTCAATTACCTCAGAATTCAAGTTGTTTGAATTCTTATCTGTGACCATGAGCTCAATGTGAGCTGGTTGTGTGCTGACTCCTGAGCGAACCTTGAGACATATAATGATACTACTTATAAAACTGCTGCACTAAAATTCAACCTCTGGGAAAATTATGGTTGGAGGTACCAGGTATGCCCAGCGGGCCTTTTGGAATACCTAAGTCGGTACCAGGAATTAACAAATATGCCGACCATCATTCACACGAGATTGCTTTTTAATGTATAATAAATACAACATACGTGACAGGTTTTCTGGAAGGCACGAAAGATCTGAAAAATGGGGGTTTATTTTATTTTATTCGGAGTCTCCTCCCAAAGAGACAAGATGAATTGTGGAAGATGAAAGATGTCCAAAGATGTAGTCAGAAAGATGGAAGATATACGCCCAAGAAGAAAGACGCCGAAAGACGAAGTTGAAAGATCAAAGATGCGAAAGACAAATGTGTTGTTTTACTGATGTCGGAGGGATGCTCAGCGCTGGAATCTTGAATTCAGCCTTAACCCTTGGGGCTGCGCGAGTGGCGCGAGGCTTGGGAGCTGGTCGGGCCGCCGGGGGTGCCTTGGTGGGAGTATCTTCTTCCTCGGAACTATCTTCGATTGCAACAAGCTAAAAGACGGCTCAGCATCAATAGGATGACACGGAAGAAGGAAGCACCTCATTGACACGTAGACTTGGCTTAGTGTTGGCTCCGCTGGACTCCGGACGAGTCGACCTCGCATCTTCATCATCCAAACCCCCGATTGCTGGCTTCTCCGGGGAGACGACATTGTCTTGAGCTTTTTCGGAGGCTGCGAGGTAAGCCTTGGACAGTCCGGCCTTCTTGGATGCAGCGGCAGCATCGCTGAGAGTTGGGAGAAGGAGAGCATCAATTTTTCGTGTCCACGTCAATGCGGCGTTAACTCGCTCACCGATTTTGTAAACTCCCCTTTGCTGCCACGTCTTTCTTCTTTTTCTTCTTCTCATCCCCCAAAGTCTTCGCCAGTGCCTCGATCTCAGCCTTTGTCTCGCCTTTCTTCACTTTTGGGGGTCTCTTGCTCGGTACAGCCTTGCCCTTTCCCTGTCGACCTCATCAATACTATGCAGCCACCATACGTGTCGACGTACCTTTTTAATAGGCGCTTCGAACTCGCCTTCAGAGGGTAGAATCTATGTAGTGTAGGAGATTTGTTAATCCCGAAAGGCAAGTAGTAACGGCAGAAGGCAAGTAGTACAGGTTTTGGAGCCGCAAGCAGGAAGCCCTAACCCCAGGTCATAAGACCTAACCTCACGTTGGGACCCTAACCTGAGCTCTAGGGGTGAGAAAGGTAGGCATTTTTTTTTTTTTTTTTTTTTTGGAGCGTTTAAAATAATAGCACTCAGTCTGCAAAGCATTCTAAGTGTATCCGCTGGTTGAATTGGGATTTACCAATATAGCCGGGGAAATGTCCAGGAGGAAATGCCGTTACGCACAGGTTTCAAGCCTTCGTGTGGGACTCTGGCCGTCAAGTTAACCTACTCCATTATTCCGAGTAATGGGCCGTATACCCACTAAAACCCCCTTTGATTGTGTCCAGTCATCCGGCAGGGAATCTTCATTGAGGAGTGTGCCACTCCAGGTATCAAGTACCAGTTGTTTTTTAATTGCGAGAGAGCCAAAGCGAACTTTATTCGTCAATAGTTTGTCTCGCCTCAAGGCGGTGTTCATGACCGACACCCAGCGGTTATGTATTTCGGTTTCTGAAGCCGCTTTGTGTGTCTCAAATACTCTTTCGTTTCTCAAGGTCCAGATCAGTTTCATTGATGTCGAAATGATCGTTGTGAAAAATCGATTTTGGGCCGGTACAGTTTTACCTCGAGGGGATTTAAATCTGACAAGGCCGCAACCTAGGAGAAGTCCCCAATTCAGTTTTGGCTAGTTGGAATATCTGAAATTCCAAAATATCTCCGTTAGACGCCACACTTGTTGCTGACCAGGAGCATCACATTCCAACAAAATGTGTTCAAGCGACTCTGGTGCTTCACATGTTGAGCATGTTCCAAAAATCTCAAAGTTAGGTATGCGATCCCAGAATGGTCCAACATGGTAGGTGTTGTGCGTACTTTTCCATAAGAAATTTCGAGTAAGTCTGTGGATATTGTTAGATCTCATTGAGGTCCAAATAGCACCGTCAGTTGGTTCGAATCCAAAAGTTTCATTGATACAGCAGCGTACACGGTCTAGATTATATGTTGCTGATTTTCGTGTAGGTCGACTTTTCAAGGATTGAATTATTTTCGTGAACAAACGTTGGCTTCCTTGATGCCGTAGTATTCCCGGGTTGGTAAACATGAGGTCAGTTTGTATGTCCAAGGATATTGGAGTCGGTGTCAGCTTAGATAGTTGAACCGCGGGGTTAGATTTAATCTTCTTGAAGTAAGTTCTCCCAGTTCTCTCTTGCAAGGTGGATACAAGTGACTTGATGAGGTCGTAATTCCGGCCAAGAGGGTTGTTTTCGCTCTCGCTGCGGTTGGTAACGAGCGCCCTCCCTAAGAGGCTTGAAGAGCAATATACCGTTAGCGTAGAATGTTGAGGGAGGTTTCGTATAGCATACAGTAAGCCTCCAAAGATAGCATTACTGAAACATGGCTGTATTTTTGTGTCAAGGAATGAGAGTAGAAGTGACTCCCTGATTTCAAAGTTCGGGTCCTCCTTCGTGCGAAGTAGTAACATAGCATTCATCTCCGCGTTTGCTTGGCCTTGATGATCAATTTTAGCATGGAGATACACATCGTGGCTCATTGAGTTCGGCTGGGGTCCCAGGTATCGCCTCGTTGGAAGTTGAGTAGTATGATCCTCGAAAGCAAAGATTCGGAACCCGTGGGAGAGGTCTGTCAAACGAAAGTTCGGATCAAATGTCAATTTCGTTTCTTCTTCGTCGCGGTCACTATCGTTCATCGATATCTCTTCGTCGGATAAGGCCAACTCGTCGCACAGATCGCTGTTAGCAAAGGTGGGATTCCACTTGGGCTGGATACATCCCAGCAATACCTTTGCAGCCTCAACACATTCTCCCGGGTTTTGACAGCCGTACTCGACCCGGTCTCGTTTACATAGGGGGCATCCGCAGTTTTTTCGTCCAATTCCCGAGGGGTTTACGAGGTGTGGGTGCCTTGGCAAGGTAGTTTTGCGCCCTGCAACGTCTACAGTGTCCGCCACGTTTCGTACGCGGTGGTTTTGAAGTAAGCATTTCACGGCATCCTTCCTCCATAATTTGCCAAATTCCGGTGTGATCAGCGCTATGTGGTTCCAGATCGGCATTTGGAGTTTGATGTCTTTGGATATTGAGAGTCCTGTAAACTCCAGGTGGTATTTTTTCGCTGCTTTGATCATGCGCTGTATATCATACGCTAACGGCTGAGAAAGGTAGGCATCTTCGTCCTCGATGCGCTGGAAGTCTGAATCACTGAATGATAAGACAGTGTCGTCGTCCACGGCCATCGACTCTGGGAGGTCATTGACAAGACAGGATGGCATCGCGTTCCTCCTGAGCGGCAGCCTCGTCTGTTTCTGCATCCAGAGCGGCGATTTGAGCAACAGCGTCAGCACGTTTGCGCTCGCGCGCATCTGCAGCGGCCAAGGCAGCGGCGATTAACTTGTCCTTCTCAGCCTGGACTTCCTCGTGAGAGCGATTCGTCCTTTTCTTTTCTGGTGCGACCCGGGCTGGATTAACACCCTTGTTAGGCCGCGCAGATGGCTCTCGAGGCTCCAGTGCAGGTTTTTCCGTAGTCGTCCGTGCCTTTTTGGCGGGTGCGCCCTCGTCATAATCCGAGTCGACAGGAGCATCGCGCTTGGGTTTCGCCTTTGACCCGCCGCGGCCACGGCCACGGCCACGAGCACGAGCGGACATGATATACGAGAGGGTGAAGGATTTTTTCCCAAAGCTGACGTAGCGGCCAAGTAAGCACGTGTATCATCACCAACCATTTTTTTTTCAAGTCCGTCTGTCACAGTCGATCATGCCTCACGGCGTCTCCTACACATGTCCTACCTGTCTCGACACCTTCACTTCGAAGAACGGCCTTGCACACCATCAGAACTCCGAGCACCGCCAATTTACACCTGCTGAGGAGGGCGAAGACGAGAACAGCTTCGAGCGCCGCTATCATCTCCTCGCCAATGGTATGAGCCTGATCCCTTGTTTGTTCGCCTTCTCATCTTTCACTAGCTCTCCCTTGCGACGAGAACGGGGACTACTTGCCGCCACATGCCGCACCGCCGCCGCCGCCTCCACCGCCGCAGGATGGCCAAGATCCTGCCGCCTGGGACCCCTTTGACTCGCGTTGGGCATTCGACTTTGCTCAATTCCAATTCGTCGAACTCCAGGCCTCCGAGCGGAATATAAACACTGCTCTCGACATTTGGGCGGCATCCCTTTGCGAATCGGATCGGCTCGCACCATTCAAGAATGCAAAGGACCTTTACGCTACGATCGACCGTATACAACATGGCGACGCACCTTGGAAGACCTACACAATTCGCTATACAGGCCCTTTACCACCTGGAACTCCGCCGCGATGGATGACTCAAGCATATGAGCTCTGCACTCGAGACGTCCGCCAGCTACTCCATCACCAACTCGGCACCTCTGACTTCAAGGACAGCATCGACTATGTGCCTTACCGCCAATTCAATCACAGCAGCCATCGAATTTGGTCAAATCTAATGTCGGCCGATTGGGCGTGGAAACAAGCTGTATGTCTCTACCGCAGCCCTGGAGTAGCTTCTAACGGTTGTACAGGACATCATAACTCAAGATCCGACTACCCACGGGTGCGCCTTCGTCCCCGTCGTGGTAGGTAGCGACAAGACGACCGTTTCTGTTGCTACCGGGCACCAAGAATATCACGCGGTCTACATCTCGCCTGGTGTGCTCACGGGAACCGCACGTCGCGCGCACGGGAACGGTGTTCTCCCTGCTGCCTTTCTTGCCATTCCAAAGAGTATGTCACTCCTAAGCACTACGAGTCTGTCAATTGACCAATCGCAGCCAGCAAGAAACATCGCACAAAGCCAGCATATCAAAAATTCTGTCGCCAGATGTACCATGCCAGTTTGGCGCGCATCTTTCAGCCTCTCAAAGCAAATATGACGACGCCCGACATTGTACGCTGCGCCGATGGCCACTTCCGTCGGGTCATTTACGGTCTCGGACCTTACATCGCCGACTACCCTGAGCAAGTATGGCTAGCTGGGATCGTCCAGAACTGGTGCCCGAAGTATGTAGTATCCTCTTTAACTCACCATCCATGCTGCTTAATTGTATCTGATGATAGATGCGAGGCTCATCCAGACCACCTGGACGCTGTGGGTTCTCGGCTGCGCACCCAAACGAAGACGGATGCTCTCATAATGTGCTTCGACCCCGGAATCCTATGGGACGACTACGGGATTCGCAGCGATATCGTGGTGGGTGCGACGATCCTTTTATTGTCTCGTTCTGATCAGTGCATGCAGCCCTTCACTCACGGCTTTCCGCGTGCTGACATCCACGAACTCCTCTCCTCCGACCTCTTGCATCAAGTCATCAAGGGGACCTTCAAGGAGCACATTGTCTCGTGGATTAACGAGTACCTTGTCATCGAGCACGGCGAGAAGCGCGCGCTGGAAATAATTCAAGACATAGATCGCCGGTACGACCTTTACATACTGTGCCCCGAGTCTTCTGACAACTCTTTTTGAGCAGGCTCTCAGCTGTCCCCGAGTTCCCCGGCCTCCGCAGATTCCCCGATGGCCGTGATTTCCACCAGTGGACGGGCGACGATTCAAAAGCGCTCATGAAGGCGAGTATTTACGCATATTCTTTTGAGAAAGCGCTACATCACCAAATCCGGAAAAAAGTTGTATAGCCGGGGTATGGATCATGATTTCGTCACCAACACTTGCGTGGATCACAACCGCTCGCAAGCGATTGCGAGCACGAGCCAAGTGTTGTCCATTTATCGTCTGCCGCCAAAATTGCTCTAACTGCAGATGAGCCTTCAGGTATACTCCAGAAGAAGACTCTCATACTCAATGTAATTTTTCCTTCTCTACCCTGTACAGTACAAGAAATTCTGCAAACCTTAGAAAGCCAAACACACTCCCAATCCCAAATCGCGAGTCTTCGGACATTTTCAGCAGTTTGACTCATCACTGCGCGGGCGTCTGCGCCAACTTGAGGGGTACCACATACCCACGTACACATATTTTGGGCACAAAAGAACTATGTATATAATATAAGGTAGGCGCCATACATTGGCGACTAACGTTTACATAAGCAGCGTGACATGTCCATATATGGACAAATGATACAGAAAAATCTGTAAAATAATTATGCGGCATGATCTCGTCTATCGAGAACCAACAGATTAAGCCTAGATTGCATGCCAACACATCTGCCGCCTCAATTTGGGTAGGGACTCTGCCCCAAATATCTAGTTCTGATTTAAAGACTTTCTGGATCATTTTTGTGAATCTCCGTCCACGACGCGTCTCTCGACGTGTCCCTTCATACCCAGCATGCCGCTGAAGCGGAAACACATCCTTGCACGCCTCAATAACTTTGCCAAGGGAACTAGGGAGGTTATAGAGCACCTCTCACCACGTAAAAAGAAGAGAAAGACGGATGATGGGAGGGAGAAGGAAAATGTGTGTCCCCTTGTTTCTATAGAGTTACAGACAGCTCCACTAGGATATACACGATGATATCCTTCCAATCTCACAACAAAAACTTGCATACTCATTCCTCACCAAGGATACGGCTCATGCTGAGACAAATATTGGAACTACTTAATGAATTGATAAAGTTTTGGAGTGATTATTTTTTACAAAGTACTTGACATGTTTTACAAGACAATGTTGGAAGCCAAATAATCATTGGTATCCGGAGGAGTGAATAAGCCTTTTTTCTCTTGCATTTCTCCGTATTTGGACAATGTGACTGTCACATCACGGGGTTGGTTGCCGATGTATGGCGCCTACCTTACTGGCCATGGAGAGTTGCTCGGTGAATGACGGTCGCGTTGGCGGCGGCGTTGTCGCCAGCCTTCAAGCGCGTCGAAGGCGGTTAGCGCGTCGCTGCATCAATCATCCATCAGCACGTGTATGGTGAATGTTCTGCTCATTCGGTCCAGAATCCATTGGTCCCCCAATGAAACACACATCCCGAGAGAAACGATTGTCGGGCACTGGTCTAGAATGGAGGGAATACCCTCAAGGGCGCACGGACGGAAATCGGTGACGGTGATTCTTTTGAGCACAGTCAGCGGAGACTGTCGCAGGAACTGGCGCATGCACGAGCGCACATGTGTGGTATGAACAGTGAGGTCACTGAGCCTGGCGTCAACAGTAATGGGTGGTATGAACAGTGAGGTCAGTGAGCCTGGCGTCAACAGTAATGGGCTGTATACCCACTAAAACCCCCTCTGATCTTGTCCAGTCATCCGGCAGGGAATCTTCATCAAGGAGTGTGCCACTCCAAGTATCGAGTACGAGTTGTTTTTTAATTGCGAGAGAGCCGAAAGGAGCCTTATTCGTCAGCAGTTTGTCTCGTTTCAAGGCAGCATTCATGGACGACACCCAGCGGTTATGTATTTCGGTTTATGATGCAGCTGTGTGTCTCTCGAATACTTTTTCATTTCTCAAGCTCCAGATCAGCTTCATTGATGTCGAGACGAGTATTGTGAAAAAACGATTTTGGGCTGGTATTATTTTACCTCGGGGAGATTTGAATCTGGCGAGCCCAAAATTAAATGACCTTTCGGGAGGCCATACATTGCTATTTTGTGCCTAGTCCCAAATTGGTTGGTCAACAATTTTATAACTCCCTCAGTTTTGAAGTTATGGAAAATCTGTCTTGGCAAAAGATTCCTCTCATTGAGAGGAGCACTTTTGCAAGAGGGATAAGAAAAATCTCTTTTTCTGAGTGACCATTACGTAAAGTCGGAGTTTGAAATCCCTCCTCACTGCTGGTTGCCCTTAAAACACTCCAGCACCCAAAACTTGGAGGCAAGACTGTCTATATTCTCCCATAAGACAAACAAACCTGTCTCTTCAGAATTTTTGTTCTCAGTCGTCTTTGATACAAAATGAGACTGCGGGATTTGTAAGCTGCCGGGGGATCAAATTTCGGCATCGACTTCTCATGATGACTTCAATGATATTCCAGATGAAATTTGGGCAAGGATGCCCTGAGTCCTGGAACCTGTACTTGAACGCCTGAGAAAAAAATATGGTTACCTACATAATAAGGTCGATTGACACCTGCCAATCGACAGACTACAACATACGAGGTACGAGTATGGTGGCGGACCGAACTTCGTGACAAGCTGATTTCCCAATTTGGTAATCGCTACTGCCGACCCAGTTTTCGAAAGAAAGTGATGAAAATACTGTAGATAGTAACAGAACAACTCAATCTAACGATCTGCCGGGACAGAAGTTTCAAAAAATATTCCGGGGAATGAGGCAGCAGACAAAGCAGCAAAGCGTGCCGCATAGCTGGGCACTTTCGGAAGGCCTCCTATGGTCTTGAAGAATCTTCTATTTAGCAAGTCAGCATTGGCGCTCACCCACACGAGACTGCTGCAGAAGATCGCAAAGAAGCAGTTCAAGAGGTCGGCCCGATACAAAAGTCGATTTCTGTTTTTGCGACTCGGATTCTGCCGTTTTGATTGCGGATCATCCGGGACGGTGGCTGTGCAGCGCCATCAACGCGCCGATTTTCGTCGACGACCATGCCCCGCCCACGTAAAACAGGAACTCATGCTCAGCGTGGTCCCAACGGAGCCTTTACCTCTACTCAAACACCCTCTGAAGGTGCTGTATATCTCAGTGATGACGACAGCCCGGATGACGACCCCCTGGGATGGGAATCTGCCAGTGACGACGGCTCGGATGAGTCGGAGCCCGAGGAATATTGGGCACAGCTCCCGAAGCCAATGACATGGGAAGAGAGGATGGAGAAGCGGGCTATTCAGAAGGAGGAAGCGGAGAAGAAGCGGCGGATCACAGAGATGCGGGGTGCTGAGCACAGATTGGCAGGACCTGTGCCTAAGCAGAAAGGTGCGCGGCACGTAATTAATATCCTTGCACCGTGTTAACATTTTTTTTTAAAGGCAAACAGAACGGGCCGTATTCAATTGGGGGCATGTCAGTGCGCACCGCATCCGGGAAGCGAAAGACTCTCAAAGATGACTACGAAAGCGGGCGGCTTGCTATTTCGGAAGTCGAATTTAAGCGCCAAATGGGCTATCTTCAAGCCCGAAAACCTGATCCCGGAAAACAACTCACACTTGGCGATATGTTCAGAAAACGACCACGCGCTGTATCAGTCTCTGCGGATGAAGTGGAAATCTCTTCGGGCCCTGTCTCCACCAAACGCTTGAAAGGGGGCAGTGCTTCATCCTCGGCTGCTGCAGTTGAACTGCGTGAGGAGGAGGAGGAGTCTAGTTCTAGCAGCGAATCAGAAACTGGCGAGGAACAGCACCCGGAGCTCCTTGAGCAAGAAGCTCACTCTCTGGAACATGGAACAGATGATTGCACAGGTGAGTTGATTAATTCTATTGCCGTCCGACTCACCATCATATGTTGCACAGTTGGCCAAGGCTATTTTGATCGCACGCCGGATGTTTCCCAATGCCATCATCCACTGGGCATCAGCGCACGGCAGCCTTGCGAAGAATGCTTTAACTGTCACTAAAATCAATGTCAATCCCGGCGGCAAGGTCCCCGAGATGCGAGAGACGGTGATTCCCTTGGATAACCCGCACGGCCACGGTGGGAAACCCCAGAAAATGGTCTTCGACAATCCCTTACCCGACAATCACCCACACAAAAAATTTGAAGGGCAGCCAAAGGGTATGAAGCTGATTCTGGCCGAACGTGGTTACACAACGGACACAAATGGTAAGCCACTGATCGGAGATTGCAAAGCATGCAAGGCCTCGAAGGCACGTAAACCGCATCTGGACGGCGCTTCTCCCGACGAGGAGGCAGCGATGTACGGTGAAGACGGCAATGACAGCGACGAGGAAGAAGATCGGCCGGTGGACTGCTGCATGCGTCGCTTGCTCTCACACCAATCGGATTTTGTGTCACGATTCAATCGCTCCAACACCACGTGATCCCAGATAAGATATCCCACAATCTAGATAAGATTGAAGGACGAAGGATCTGATGGATGGAATGGGGGCACGTGGGACTATGACATCATAGGCACATGGAAGGAGAGAGGCGCTGCGGACATGAGGCCTCGGGACCGTTGCCTTGTACATTTAATTATATATGACAGACCTCGATCGGTTTCATGTTACTTATAGAATACTCACACGGCTCGTACAACAGTATAAGTAGTGTAGCTAGTCGTCTGTATTCTTTAGTCTTTTATTCTAGTTTCTACTTCGCTCCTCTTACCCTCCACCCCCCAATCCCTTGTCACTGTGACTTGCGGACGGAGACTGAGCCTAGTCGTGACATAATAAAAGACTACCCTTCTTACCTTCGTACCGCCCCTACCGACATCCTTTCCTCACCATCCCCTACCCTCTATCCACTCTACCTTTACCCCTTTCTGTCCGTCGTGGGCAGTCTCTTACCTGAAGTTCCATTCATCCCCACCCGACATCTCCTTTGTCCATTGCGAAGTAAAACAATTACAGCGCCCATCGTTCGTGGTTCACTCGAACGGACAGACACCAGGCTACGGGAAACGTTGAGCCCGTCCCACGCCTTACGGTAGTCGTAGGAGTGCCGGTCTAACCTTCGGGAAGGACCGCCTCGCAGTCGTCGGGGGTGTCGTAGAAGACCCGGGACTGTTCCGTTAGCAAAAGACCACTCCGACTTCACCCACCGCTCCGTGCGGACCCAGCACGGCCTGTCGCAACGTATCGCGACACTCATACCTATTCAGACACCTCGTCCAACTCCACCCCATCCCTTTCCCCACTATCGCCCCTATCAGACTTCCTATCTTGGCTCCCTTTACCACCAAACCCGCCCGTCGCCGCTAACATGGCCGACGAGACCTTCACCACCACCCGCGGTTCATCCCGCATTTCTTATGCCCGCCTTCCCCCGATGTTCGATGGCTCTGATAAGAGCAAGTTCGACAACTTCCTTGACGCCCTTTCGAATTACACTTGGGCGTACGACTCGGAGTTCGATTCCGAGAAGAAGAAAGTCGCCTTCACCATTTCCCTATTAGGGAAGGCCGACGGAACGCCTTGCCCGGCATCAAACTGGGTTCGGAACTGGCGGAAACGCTACCTGAAGGACGGGAAGCTCCCGTCATTCTACACATGCAAGGAGCTCTTGGAAGAGCTCGGGCAGACGTTCAAGGATCAGAACGTCAAGCAGTCGGCGCACTTGCGCCTCACCACCACTCGGCAGGGAAAGACGTCCCTGGCCGATTTTATTCAAGCGTTCGAGTTGAACGCGGAGGAAGCGGGGTACGCCCCAAATGCTGAGGAGAGTCACCACGATACATTTCTCGTGGAGACCCTGGAGAACCTCGTCAACGAGGATGTGCGGGACCAGCTGTATGCTGGCGGAGTTGAAATCCCGGCGGACTATGCCGGGTTGAAAAAGCGCTTGACCACCATCGGCGCGGTGATGGAGCGGAAGAAGCTCCGAGCGGCTCAGCAGGGCCGAATGTTCTGGACCCCGGCACAGAAGACCGTGCCGGCCGTCAAGGGGAACACCCCGGGGTTCGGGCCTGCGCCCAACCTCGCGAAGAAGTTGGGGCTGGGAGAGACTGCCCCGATGGATGTGGACAGGGCCAGGCAGAATGCCCGCCCTTTTGTATGCTATAATTGTGGCAAGGAGGGCCACATGAAGCGGGAGTGCCCGGAGCCTCCCAAGAAAAAATTTAATATCCGGTCGATCAAGGCCGAGGACTATTCACAGGAGGATTTGGAGGCCTTGGCGGCCATCCTCCGTGAGAAGGGTTTTTAAAGGGGCCCCCGCTTGCGGCCAAAGCGGCGCCCCCTATTCCAAAACTGAATGCTATTGACCCGGTAGTTACGGACTCGGAGGACTCCGATATTTATACGGATGTAAATGCTAGTCTACGAAAGAGTATAAACGATGTCTTAGTAGCTAGCGCAGAAAATAGTAGAAAAATATGTGTACTAGAGAATCAGAACCGGAAACATAACTTAAGAGTGCGTTCGGATCATCCTGAAACCTCAGGATCAGGATCAGGATGCAGGATCGGTGACTCGGCAATAACTTACCCGATGTTGATTGATAACAATAGATAACCTTAGATAGTACCAGTTACTCGATATTTTTATGTTCTCTGCGTGAATCCCTTTCGGCACAACGCCTTGAGCTTATGTACACCCAGAAAATACTCTTAAATATTCTCAGAATTTTTTTATTCCTTCGTACAAAGATATTTATCCTCCGAGAGTGATTTCTGATATGGTAACGAGGCGGTGCTTCGGCAGCGTCACAAAATACACCTTTCGATTTCTCGGGACTGATGTAGTTAACAGGGGACCAAATAGTTGCACGAGATGATAGACAATGTAGTAATACAGCTCTGGGACTTTTTATGGAACGGAAAGTGCAAGAATGAGCCCACCACTGAGGAAACTACCACTAAACTACCACATCAGAGCGGCAAGTGGTTACATGGTGTGACTGATGGCTAGCGACCGGACCGGGTTGCCGATCCTGCATCCTGATCCTGATCCTGGTCGTCAGGATGATCCGAACGCACTCTAAAAAACAAGAAAATGGATGAAAAGAACAAAGAGTGGAGTAAATTTAAAAAAGCATTCAAAACGGCCCCTGGAACCCAAACCAGTGAGAAAAATAGTGAGACTAAAAAGGGCGGCGATGCCGCGAGGGCTCAATCCCAAACAAGGGAGGAAGCGCCCAAGGAGAAAGCGTGGCACAGAGCGAGGCCAGTGAAGGTGCCGTTCGGCTTAAAGAAGGCCGAGGCGGCAAAGTGGTTGGCTCGGAGGGCGATGGGGATATCGGAGAACAAGCTCAAGGAGGAGCTTAGGGAACTCCAGAAGCAGAGAAAGCACCATGAGATGCTGGTCCCCGTTACGTTAACGGCGTTAGACACCGGGAAGACACGCACTGTCAAGGCTCTTCTTGATAACGGTTGCACCACCACGTGCATCGATCGAGACTACGCCAAGGCAGAAGGCTTCGAGCTCAAGGAGCTCGACATGCACATTGTCGCCCGCAACGCTGACGGAACGGAGAACTCTCGGGGCAAGATCACTCATTACGTCGAGTTGATCATGTCAGTCGGACCCCACCATGAGCGCCAACAATTCCTAGTCACAGGACTTGGAAAGGCTCGTGTTTTCATTGGGTACGACTGGCTCTTCAAGCACAACCCCGAAGTGGACTGGCGATCGCAAAAGATCACCTTCTCACGCTGCCCGTCAGAGTGCAATATGACGGGAACGGAGTACCGGACCGGAGTGCGGAAAGAGGAAGTGATCGAGGAGGGCGAGTCAATCTTGTTGGTTGACTTCGCAGAGGCGATCGATCTGCACGCCAAGGGAACGCAGGCGCAGCAGATGGCGGAAGATGCCGGCAAGGAGAAGCCGAAGAGTACGTCAGATGACGTACCTTCTCAATACCACGAGTACCTAAAGGTGTTCGAGAAGGAGTCGTTTGACGCGCTACCCGAGAAGAGACCGTGGGACCATGCCATAGAATTGGTCCCCGGAGCCAAGGCGGTGGATTGCAAGATCTACCCGCTATCTCGGGAGGAGCAGGGGAAACTCGAAGAGTTCTCGGAGGAGAACTTGAAGAGCGGGAGGATCCGGCCGTCCAAGTCACCGATGGTCTCGGCGTTCTTCTTTGTGAAGAAGAAAGACGGCAGCCTGCGACCTATACAGGATTACCGGAAGCTCAACGAGATGACGATCAAGAACCGTTATCCTCTTCCGTTGATCTCGGAGTTGATCAACAAACTCCGAGGCGTCAAAATCTTCACCAAGTTGGACATCCGGTGGGGTTACAACAATGTCCGGATCAAGGAGGGAGATGAGTGGAAGGCTGCGTTCCGAACGAACCGAGGGCTGTTCGAGCCGCTCGTGATGTTCTTCGGACTCACAAACTCGCCAGCGACGTTCCAGACAATGATGAACGCGCTGCTTCGTGAGGAGATCAACGGAGGGAAGGTCATCGTGTACCTCGATGACATCCTGATCTTCACGGAGGATCTGGAGGAGCACCGCGCGACCGTAAAGCGTGTACTCAAGGTTCTTCAGGAAAACAAGCTATTCCTGAAACCATCAAAGTGCGAGTTCGAACGCACGGAGATGGAATACCTCGGAGTGATCGTCTCGCACAACTCGGTGCGGATGGATCCCGTCAAGATCAAGGGAGTGATGGAGTGGCCGGAGCCAAAAAACCTGAAACAGGTCCAGTCATTCCTCGGGTTCACAAACTTCTATAGGAGGTTCATTCGGGGATACGCGGACGTGGCGCGGCCGCTCACACGGCTGACAGGGAAGGAGGGCTTCCACTGGGGAGAAGAGCAGGCGATCGCGTTCCAGAAGCTTAAGGATCGGATCGCGGAGGATGCCGTGTTGGCAATACCCACCGACGACGGCGAGTTCAAAGTCGAGGCTGATGCCTCGGAAGGCGCAACGGGCGCAGTACTATCGCAGGAGCAGAACGGGGAGTGGAGGCCGGTCGCGTTCCAGTCACACGCGCTGAACGAGACAGAGAGGAATTACGAGATCTACGATATGGAGATGCTCGCGATTATGTTGGCCCTAGACGAGTGGAGCGCATTGCTCAAAGGGACCAAACATCAGTTTGAGATTCTCACCGACCATAAGAATCTTCAATACTTCAAACTGCCACAGAAGGTCAACCGGAGACAGGCACGATGGATTACGGAGCTGTCAGAATATGACTTCACCTTATTGCATCGTGCGGGCGCGTTGAACAAGAAAGCCGACTTGTTATCGCGCAGAGCGGATCACGACCAGGGAAAGAATGATAACGAAAATGTCATCCTTCTCCAGCCGGAGTACTTCCGATCACAGGACATAGTGATCGAGGGACCGGAGGTCGAGATCTTGGAAAAAATTAAAAATACAAAAAAAGTAGATAAGAGCGGCAAGCTGGCGCTAGAAAAGAAGTTGCCCGGATGGGAAAAAAACAGAAAATATTATATACTACAATGGACTTATTTATGTACCACGCGACGAGGAACTTCGCGATAAGATTATTGGACTGCACCATGATTCCCCCCTCTTGGGCCATCCCGGAGAGAACCGGACCCAGGAGATGATAGAACGTAATTATTGGTGGCCGCGGATCGGCAACCAGGTTTCCAAATATGTAAAAGAGTGCGAAGCGTGCCAGCAGACGAGAGTGCAGCGGTATCAGCAGGGGAAACTGAACCCTCACAAGATCGCGGAGGGACCTTGGCAGATAATATCAGAGGATCTTATTGGTCCTCTGCCGGTCAGCAACGGCTTTAACGCCATACAAGTCTGGGTGGACACATACACCAAGATGATCCACTGTGAGCCGACCAATATGGAGCTCACGAGTGAGGGGATGGCCCGCTTGACGCGGGATAGAGTGATCCGGTACCACGGGGTGCCGAGGAAGATTATCTCGGATCGGGATCCGAGGTATGTGTCTGGGTTCATGCGGGAGTTGAACCGGCTTCTCGGGATCGAGATGAACCCGAGCACGGCCTTCCATCCAATCACGGATGGCCAGACAGAGCGGATGAACCAGGAGATCGAGAAGTATCTCCGGGTGTTTGTAAATTATCGGCAATCGGACTGGGCGGAATGGCTCGCCTTGGCCGAGTTCACACACAACGACAAGACTAGCTCGTCGACGAGCATGTCGCCATTCTATGTGAACACCGGGTACCACCCCTGGAAGGGGATAGAAAATGCAGTTGAGTCGCGCAATGAGGCCGCGGATGAATTCGCAAAGAAAATGAAAAAGATCCGCGATGAGGCGGCAGCTGCGCTGGAAAAAACACAGAAAACCATGAAAAAACAATATGATGCACATAGAAGAGATGCGCCGGAGTTCAAAGTCGGCGATAAGGTGTGGCTGGATGGAAGAGACATCACCACTACTCGGCCGACAAAGAAGTTGGATGATAGAAGGCTGGGGCCTTACGAGATTGTGGAGAAGGTCGGAGCGGCGGCATATAAGCTTAGATTGCCGGAGACGGACCAGTCACATCCGGTCTTCAATGAATCGAAGCTGACGTTGTATGTTGAGCCGCCGGCACACAGGCGGGAGGAACGGCCGGCACCGGAGATTGTGTCGGGACACGAGGAGTACGAGGTTGAGGAGATCCTCGATCACCGGAAACGTGGGAGGGGTTATCAATACCTCGTGAAGTGGAAGAACTATCCGCTCGGGGAGCGGACGTGGGAACCGAAACGACACTTGACGCACGTAGGCGAGCTCTTGCACAGATATAATGTCGAGCATGGCCTAGTGGTCAGAGTTGTCGGGATGGACAAGGTTATCGCAGGAATAGATGCGATGACGGACCAGGAGAAAGCGGAGTTAGCCGCAGAGTTGCGGAAGAAGGGCTTGATGCCACCAAAGGAGGAAGTGCCAGCTCAGACGGAAGGTTTACCCGTCTTACGCCAAGGGCACTGGGACTATTTAATTCACCGGTATAAGCCGAAGACGGAATCGATCGGCTATCCGGCACGCTATTTATGGGACCCGATTACGGGTCGAAGGAATATTATTGAGAAATTCCCTGTTGATGGGGAAGAGGGCTTTTATCGGGATACCTCTGTCGAGGTTTAATCCCTTATCCACTACTGTCATGTTGGAAATGCAGTCGTCGGGACGACGACCCTAGGAGGGGGGTAATGTCACGATTCAATCGCTCCAACACCACATGATCCCAGATAAGATATCCCACAATCTAGATAAGATTGAAGGACGAAGGATCTGATGGATGGAATGGGGGCACGTGGGACTATGACATCATAGGCACATGGAAGGAGAGAGGCGCTGCGGACATGAGGCCTCGGGACCGTTGCCTTGTACATTTAATTATATATGACAGACTCGATCGGTTTCATGTTACTTATAGAATACTCACACGGCTCGTACAACAGTATAAGTAGTGTAGCTAGTCGTCTGTATTCTTTAGTCTTTTATTCTAGTTTCTACTTCGCTCCTCTTACCCTCCACCCCCCAATCCCTTGTCACTGTGACTTGCGGACGGAGACTGAGCCTAGTCGTGACATTTTGCGGGCGAGAAATCCCAACTGGAACTGGTTTGTTCCATTATCTACTGTACTGCAGTCACTAACATGATCTTCACAGCTGATTGAGGCCGCGCCGGGAATGGTCTGCCATTTCCTTCCAAAATTCCACCCAGAGATGAACCTGATCGAATATTTTTGGGCCTGGATCAAAAGCTATTTCCGCGAGCGGTCAAATGGCCAGTGGAAAAAAGCTCAGGAGCTTGTCACAGAGGCTATGGCTGCCTGCCCTCTCCCCACTATTCGAAGATTTTTCCGTCGCGCTGATCGATATGCCAGCGTTTACCGCCACGGCGTGACGGGACCGGTTGCCGAATTTGCGGTTAAACAGTATCGTTCTCACCGGGGAGTCAAAAAGACGGAGATTGAGGTGGCTGAGGCAATGTGGAAGTCGAAATTAGGAAGCCGACTCTAGTATATACAATTTTTTTGGGTGCTCAGAGCCTCGAGTTAGGTACACACAATTTTTTTTTGCATGCCAAAAATCTGCCATTTGTAACCCTAAGTTAGGAGTGACCACGATTTTTCTGAAATGAAAATTTTATCGATAAACCTACCCTATGTTCCTTCTAAATCTCGAATCTTGAGGGAATCCGACCAAAAATGCGGTTTGACATGAAGTTTTGACCGCAACCATATTTGGACTTTGAAGTCCGACTTCACGTTCCCACACCCAACCCAATCCGTCACTCTCGCATCTCGGCCCGTTCCTACTTTTTCTTCATAATCAGACTGATCGAATTCCCTTTCTCGGCACTGTGCAGTGATTTCTCCGTTTCTTTTTGTTGGCCCCCAATTGGACCCCAGGCAACATCAGGCCTAATAATACCGCTTCTGCAGCTGCCGGGACAGCGGGCAATTCTCGGGTATGAACGGAATACTGCGGAGTTGGAATGTGCAGGCCGCCGGGTGATTTCGGGCTGCGATTGTTGGAGATTGCGGAGGGTGCCGTGATCATCAGAACGGTTTGGAAACGCTTCCTAAAGAAGGACTAACAAGGCCAAAGCTGGATAAGTCGGCAGTGAGAAGCCGGAAAGTGTCTAAAGTGTTTCTTTCCGGTGGGCAGAGGGGTTCGAACCGGCGGGTATAGGACAAAATGTCCCGTGCCGACCCGTGTGCAATCCGGTGATGTGTTGAAACATCACACAGTAGACCACTACACTACCTGGCCCCTGAGTACCCTGACTCCTGCTGATTTCACGTTCTGAACTCGCAGCCGGCAAAACCCTCCCGTGATCCAGGAGGGCCCACGGTACCAAAATCGATTTCGTTTGGGTGTACAGACATGGTAAAGGTGCGTTTTAGGACCGCTGTCACGGAGTAATAATTTTGGTGAATTTATTGAGGCCCCATTTTGTGGCCAGAAAGGGGAAGGGCTCAAGATTTTGATTATAGATTGCAGGCAGGATATTCAGCCTGGAGCCGATTTAGGATGTTGTGTAGGTTATCACACAGGATCTCACGCAGGATCTGCCGGTTGGGGGTTTTTGCGATGGAATTATGGATTCCAGTTTGGACTGGCATTAGAGCTGTATCATAGTGCTGAAATTTTTGTAGATGCTAAGCTTCATGCACATATAGTGAAATTTCAAAGTATATCACATAGGATCGAGTCGAAAGCCTTCAAGGCGGCTGCTTGGCGGCTGCCCACATAAGCCCGAAGAGGACGCCACAACCAGCCTCTGAAAGTTGAAAGTTCAAGTAAGTTCGTACCAACAGTATCCGATAGTTACAGTCAAATAATGTACTCTCATTTCGGACTTGAACCTCGATGCTGCAAGGCGTCCAACTGTAGGAGGAGCAGTCTCAGGCACGCACGTCACGTGACTTCGGCCCGGTTGCGGAATAACGAGTCATACGCCCATGTCATGGGGTGTGGTGTGGCTGCCGGCGACGGTCGTCGCCAGTGTCGAGGAGAGGGGAGATAGGGACAGAGGATGGTGGTAGGGAGTACATACCAATCTGTCCAGTGAGCATGGCATCCCTTTCGAGTGTCTTTGGCGACAGAAACATTGAGCTCGCAGCTAAATTAAATGTATGGGCTCGTAGGCTCCATCCGCACTTGGCAGTGTAGCTCGTAGGCTACGCGGGTGTGGGGGTCACCCTTGGGCTGTGGAGGGAGGATGTTCTCACACTCTGACCACCACCATGGCCGCTTGCTGCAGCTACCCACGTCTCCACTTGCCGCCTACCCGCGCAGTTCTTTGCCACAACCTTGTCCTGACTATGTCCAAGTACACCAGCTACGCTTGGAGACTCTTTTAGAAACTGTTTGCCAGGGTGCGATGGACACGCAACAAGAATCTTGTTTTGCAGATAGCGCCTGGCACAGTTTCGGCCTCTTACATGATCGAGACATCCGCACTGCGTATTTGGGACGTCCTCAAACCCATCCTGCAATTTCCTGACAACCTTCCCTTGCCCGTGTTCGAGACAGGCGGCTCCTGGCACTCGGTGGTATTTCACAATCTGCCAGCCGCCAAACATGATTGCTATGCTCTACCGCAGGTTCAAGAATCTCTCCGCGAAGGGGGATTCAATCATGCGGTCAAAGCTGTCTCGATCCTGTGTGATGAACAAGAGCTCGAGCGCCGGGTGAAGAACAAAATCCCGATTTCTATGCGGGTATCCGTTCTTACAGAGGCCACAGCGCAGCAGCTAGTTGACAGGGGCGGGCAAATTGTGGGCGGAAGATTCCGGGCAACGCACTATCTTGCAAAGCCTCGCCCTCTAGCTCCACACTCCAGGTCTGTGCTAACCGACGAGTAGACCTTCATATCCTCTGCTCTCATTTTTCTTTCTCTCTTCTTTATACCCCTGGCTTCCCTTACCATCACAACATCTAGTATCTTCTAGAGGCTACGGCCATTTACCCTTATACCTCTGCGGAATTTCCGCTTCGCAGCCGTCCCATCACGGTCTTGCAATGTTTTCGAGTACGCACGATCCTCAGATCTCCATTTCTTATGGACCCGATTTGATATGATACAATACAATAGCCAGATATATATCCACCATATGTCTTAGACACACAGGATATAAAACAAAGATTCAAAAAAAAAAAAAACCCCCTTGGGCTGTAAACCCTGGCTGTAAACCCTCCCCTATCCCTCCACCACCACCAGATCGCTTTATCTCGCCGTCGACCAGCAACAGTCGGCGTGGGAAAGTGGGAGACGCACGATCCTCAGATCTCCATTTCTTATGGACCCGATTTGATATGATACAATACAATAGCCAGATATATATCCACCATATGTCTTAGACACACAGGATATAAAACAAAGATTCAAAAAAAAAAAAACCCCCCTTGGGCTGTAAACCCTGGCTGTAAACCCTCCCCTATCCCTCCACCACCACCAGATCGCTTTATCTCGCCGTCGACCAGCAACAGTCGGCGTGGGAAAGTGGGAGATGGTGGTGGTAACGGATCAAGAAGCCCCCCTTCCGGATGAAGTATCCGTTATTGATCTTGAATCCTCGGGAGAAGAAACTCAGTTGATTGTCGACAAAAGTTGTTCAATTAGAAGTTGTGACTACAGTAGGTGAAAAGCGCACCCAAAACGCTGTCGAACGCGCCTATTTTCAAAGAATTTGGTACAGAAATGAGCCCATAATGAGCGGAGGAAGACAGGAAGTCCTAAGTTGCTCTTTGTTTACAAAATGATCGGAGGTGTCATTACTTCTGCAAACAGCTGTAACAACCCCCCAGTTATTTATAAGTTTGTCACAGAATCAATGCTAATGGCTGACCAGAAGGCAGCCTCTTGTAGTTGCAGCTCTTCCGTGGACGACTTGAGTAAATTGAACTTCAGACTTGGGTGGGGGCCGTGGCGGTGCCCGGCAAAAACTCGCGCTTATGAGTGTTTGGTAACGCCTTGAGTCACCTAGCCGTTTTTTTTATCTGCACTCATGACTTGGGATTGGGCCTCTTCGAGGACCCCCGACAATCACCCCAGATGCCTGTCCGGCCGAAAATTGAATTCGGAAAAAAAAATGCCCAAATTTTGCGAAATGCCAGGCCGGATTCGGGAGAGCATTTGGGAAATGGAATCGGCGGCATCAATCGGCGGCGGCAGAGCTGCGGCAAGGCGGCGGAACTTTCCGGTAGTGATCGGATGTGTACTAGAGTCTTGTGCCGCAAACTCCTAACATATGCTTGTCTTTGCGGCGCTCCAGATGCACCCCATACTCAGCAAGCTATCACTCCCACAAGATGTATAGCAGTCAAGTAATATAAATGTATTCTTTATGATGCACATTATAAGGATCATACTACAAATCTGAGCGGAGCGCTTCGATGGACAGCCGCCGACGTAGCGGCACCGCACTGAGGGCGTCTGTGTATTGGTCGTGCCGATGGCAGAGGAGGTAGACGGGGTGGATGTGGTGAAAGCACTGCGCAAAGCGAAGGAGAAGGACGGGGGGGTTGGCGAGGATGGGGGAAGGAGACGAAGAGAGAGAGGCCCTCGCTTGTCGGCTCGCCACGACTCCCCACCAATGGCAAAATTGCCGGGGTTGGGGGTGAAGATCAATATCCTCGCACTTAGAGAGAAATCAGCCTAGGCGAGCATGGGAAGAAGGGGGGAAAGGACGGAAAAAGGATGTACGGGCAAAATTGCCGGGGTTGGGGGTGAAGATCAATATCCTCGCACTTAGAGAGAAATCAGCCTAGGCGAGCATGGGAAGAAGGGGGGAAAGGACGGAAAAAGGATGTACGACGAGGTAGTTGTTCGGCCCCTTATTACACCATTATATTCTCAAGGTTGCATAACACAGGGGCATATGTTGTTGTTGGCGGCGGGAGATGGTTGGGACATGGCGAGGTATCGCGGGCGGCAGTATCGCGAGGAGGTGGTGGGAGGAGAGCACGTCTGCCGCACGCGTGTGGCAACTTGCACGTGCCGCAATCAGTGCCACAATCAGTCTGCCGCCGCCGCCGACTGTGCCGCCGCCATCAATTCTCATTTCTCGCGCCAAGCAATTTGACTGCTACCACGATATCTGCCAACCGTTCAATCAGCTTCTTGAAAAGGGCCCCATCGGCAGTGGATAGTCTGATTCCATTTTTATCGGCTCGGGTGAACTACTGAGCAGACAAAGGAAGGATGTCGATGGGATCAAGTGCGGCGCGGAGGCGTAAGTGATATGAGGCTAGATTCAACAAAAAAGTTCAATTGTCTCAGGTGTTGCCGTGCGGAGTCCAGACTCGGCCATTCGGCGGCCTCGGCCAACAAACTTTTTATCCGAATTTGACCTGACCTGGTCTGGACCCGGTATGCTTTATCCGAATTTTGGGACTGGGATTGGTGCTCAAAGTTGAGTTTTTTATCCGAATCCGAGAGAAGTTGAGATATAGAATCGGCGGCATCAAGAAGCACGGCGCTGCGTGAAATGCCAGAGTTATGACGGACACCTGGCGCACACGTGCAAGTCAGATGTCGACATGTGCGGCCGATGCGCGAAGAACCATCGCACAGGAGACTGCCCGGTTCCCGATTCGGGGACCTTCAAGTGCTCAAACTGCAAGGTAAGTGGGCATGGCGCGTTTGATTGCGGATGTCCAGTATTTCAGAAGGAGCAGCAGAAGCGGAGAGCCAGGGACCCAACGGCGGGATACCGCTATTTCCCGACAGCAGACCCGCGGACGTGGGCGGCGAAGGGTGTCACATCACAGACAAACACCGGCGGAGGTGTGGAGCAGATGCAGGCAGGGACTGGACGCAGGCGCTTGGCGGGGGGTAACGCGGGCCAGGGCGGAGGAGGGCCGGTCGATGCGGGCTGGGGTGGATGGCGCACCCGGACGACGGCGGCAGCGAGCCAGCAGAAAGACCTGCACATGTGGTCCACAGACGGGCACTACCAGCAGTCCATAGAGGATTCCTTCATGCGGCGGGAAGATAACCTCTCACAACAGCAGCGTGGGACGGGGGCGCCGGCTATTGTGCTGCCGTGGACAGGAGCAAGGCCCGGGGGGGCAGAGGAGGAGGGTGAAATTTCGGGGCTGGGGCAGGCCCCTGGCCCGGACTGGGCGGCGGATACTGACCGGGCATTGTTTGCGGCGACGTCAAGGAATGAGGCTATGTATTCGGACGCGGCCGCATCCGTGGACAGGTCCAAATGAGTACACCGGTTGGGGGAGATCCGCCGCCACGCAGGCTGAAGTTGTGGCAGCAGAACCTGGATCGTAGCCTGGATAATCAGCACGAGTTGTTGCAGACCATGGGGAAGGATGCGTACCATTTTGCGGCTCTGCAGGAGCCGTACATTGGGCCGGGAAATCGCACGCGAGCCAATTCTCACTGGCGAGTGGTGTATCCGACGCAGCATGGGGAGGAGGGGAAAGAGGACCAGGGCGGTCATGTTGGTCAACACGTCGCTGCCGACAGATGCATGGTCGCAGATGCACGTACCGTCGGCGGACGTGGTCGCGATTGAGCTTCGGGGGGAGTTTGGGGTGGTGCGGATCGTCAATGTGTACAATGATGGTGACAACGACGAAACACTGACAGTGCTACGCGACTACATGCGTGCGAATGCATGGGGGCCGGCGCAAGGGCGCACGTACTACATCTGGCTTGGTGACTTCAATCGCCACAGCCCTGTGTGGGACGAGGACCGCAATTTTCATCTTTTCACTGCAGCCGCGGAGGCAGCGGTATTCCCGCTACTGCAGCTGCTTGGGAGGTACCGCATGAAGATGCCGCTGCCTAAGGGTGTGCTGACACTGCGCGCGAAGGGAACGGGAAACTTGACGTGCCCCGACAATGTTTTCTGTAGCCAGGACTTCTTGGATTTCTTCGTGTCGTGCAATGCGTACCCGCTCCGAACGCCGGGAAAGTCGGTCCATTTTCCGGTCATCAGCGAGATTGACCTGGTGCCGCCAGTGAAGAGGGTAGAAGAGAAGAGGAATTGGATCGCGGGTGATTGGGACGAGCTGGAGAAGATGTTGGAAGGGGAACTGGAGGCGCTGGGAGATGGGGACGTGGATGGATACGCCAGCGTGGAAGAGGTTGTGAGGGCGTTGGAGAGGTTGGATGCAGTGGTGTGGAGATCCATCGAGAAGCACATTCCGATTGCCAAGGTCAGCCCACACTCGAAGCCTTGGTGGACGCCCGAGCTCTCCGGGTGCAAGAAGGAGAGGGACAAGCTGGCGCGCAGGTCCTACCGGCAACGCGATATCCTGAACAGCCCAGCCCATGAAGAATACCGCCGGGCGCGGAACGATTTCTCGGCCAAGATAAAGGCCGCGCAGGACAGATGCTGGATAGATTTTCTGGAGGACATTGACGACAGTGATGTGTGGACGGCCGGGCAGATGATGAAGAGGGGTCCGACGGATGGGGGGCGGACGAGGGTGCCTGATTTGAGGCGGAAGGTGGCGGGGAGGGAGGAGGTGGCTTCGACAAACGCACAGAAGAGCGAGTGGTTGGTGGAGGAGTTTTATCCGGGGCATGGGGTGGGTGCAACGGACCCGGCGGAGGACACGGTCTACCCGGAGCCACTGTGGAAGTACGAGCCGCTGTCGGAACCGGGCGTTCGATGTCTATCAATATGAGCCAGAGGACTGGAAACGCACCGAAACCATAGTCGGTAGGAAGCCAGGGAAGCCGGACTACTCGGCGGTGGGCGCGTGGCACCGTCCATTAATCCTGTCGCACGGGCACGCGAGGCTCCGGAACGCAGGGAAGAACCTACAGGCGACCGTTAATGCAGAACACTACGGGATGCTGCCGGAGAACCACTACGGGGGGAGGCCGGGGAGAACAGGGGTGGATATGGTGCAGGGTTTGGTGAAGAAGATCAGAGATGCGTGGAGGAAGAAGAAAGTGGCGACTCTGCTATTGCGGGACGTGAAGGGGGCGTTCCCGAGTGCTATGCTCTCGAGGGTGGTGCACAACATGCGCATGGCGGGGGTGACTATCACGCACTCGCAATCGGCGACAGTCTCCGCGAGACAACCCGAGCGATAACGGACTTGGTTGCATGTTAGCGTCCCTCCTGTTGAGAAGTGCGAGACGTACCGCATATGAATTCCCTCAAGGAGCGAAAACTCCTTAGGGTCAGTGCGTTCGTCCAGAAACCTGAAGAAGTGACGATTAGCAACCACTCACTCAAACGACACGATGCACGCACCGATACGGTTCAAGTGGCACACCGACGTTGAAGCGACTACCGACTATGTGAGTCCCCGTACCAACTGCGCGACTCCCTGTCCGAGGCCAACACGCGTCGGTCAAAAGCTGCATCTGTTTCTCCTTGGCGGAGCCAGCACTGCATCGCGGTCAGAATACATAAGTCTGCACTTGGGCAGGCGGCGTACCTGTACGGCCTGTCAATGTTGATCACCCATGGCTCCCGGATGTCGTCTTCATCGTCAACGTCAACGTAGCCGAGGTCCCTGAGCTGGTTTCAGGTAAGGCGCGCAAGAATGGCACTACCACTCACATGGAGTCTTCAGACTTATCAGCTACAACAATTCTACGAGGAGCATAAGAGGACTGATCCATCCAAAAAAACTCGAGACTTACTCAGCGGTTTTGAGAGTGTCAAGATACTCTTGATATACCAAATCTAGACCGGGGAGCCACTTATAGTCGGCGTGGTTTTTGTCAGTGTCTTTGGTCAGCTCGAGCTGTAGTGGATTGTCAGTGGAGTCCAGAAAAACAATCGCCCCTCGTACCTGCTGGTGCCGGGCGCAGGGCCCCATCTCTCTCTGGATACTGGTTGTAGGGTTTGCCTCTGCCCATTTGCGCTCCGGAGTCTCTCCATCGGTACGACCCATGTCGTCGACGCCGCTTCGGATAGATGTGTTGACGAGAGGAGGGTTCATTGACGATGAGCGTGCAGTGACGCGTTTATCGGGCACAAACGCCCGGGTTTTCTAGATAGCGCGACATGTGTTTCAATCCGTCCCCATCGAGCTTATTGCAATTTGCAATAATAATGTCCATCCGCGAAAAAAAAAAAAAGTTTTCAAGTTGTGCGGCCTGTCCGAGGTCGCCGGTTAGGTAATCACAACCGCCGCCGGTTCGAGCCGCAATGGGCGTATTTTTTTGGAAAAAAAAAGACATTAAGGCAAGAAAAGAATCCCTGGTGAGGCCCTAGTGTCTGAAAGTAACTCCCAATAATAAGAACTGGCCAGCCATCATTTATGTGTCAAAAACGATACATTGTGAGCGAAAAAGAGCTTCGTGAAAAAGAATGCACCCATTGCGGCTCGAACCGGCGGCGGTTGTGATTACCTAACCGGCGGCCTCGGACAGGCCGCACAACTTGGAAACTTTTTTTTTTTTCCGCAGATGGACATTATTATTGCAAATTGCAATAAACAAAACAAAAAAGAAAAACGGCGAAACCCACCGGTTTGAAGTTTCCATGCGTATTGATGTTCTACGCGGTGCGTGCAGCAAGGTCTATTGATATTTAGGATAGACTAACCCCCGCCTGGTGCGGCCAACGTGCATTGTGATGGGGACGGCACCTATAGCCGCAATCTGGGCCATCTTGAACGCAACGGCGGTCCGGGGCGAGCTATCACTGGAGGGGAAAAAGCGGGCTTCCCGCAGCTGTTTTCCGTGCGAGCGGTGGGGGTCGCAGCTGCAGTAGTCGATTGCCACTTCGTGTAAGCCGTCCGTGTCGAGAATCACAAAGTCGTTGTCGGGAGTTCGCTAGTGACAACGGTCGAATATGCGATGGCCGAGCTGTATGCGCAGTCCAGCTGCCTTGAGGGTTATACCTACCAATCCTGTGTTAGTCCACATCTGTCGGCGATTAGTTAGTCGAATAAAATATCTTCAGAGTAGAGTAACACAAACCTCAATTCGATGCAACGGATTTTGAGCGTGGCTGTCGACCATGCACTTCGTGCAGAGAAACTGCGCATCAAAGCAGTAAAGACACCGTAGATGGGCGGCGGTGTTATCGCACTGTGCACACTTCGAGGGTTTCTTCGGGGCGGGCGCAAACTCGAGATCGCGAATAGACTGGAGGACGAGATCCTAAAGGATTGTTAGTTAGTTGGCGCTCGTCCGGACGCGCTGCAGTGCAGACCCACCCTAGTCGACGGATCCATGGTGGCAGTTGAGCAGGGTGTCCAATGGAAGTCACGTGCGTGGCACGGAGGAAATTCCATGGACAGACATCGGGACAGGCGGGCCGCGGCGCGTAACTGTCACCAACACCCCCCACCGTTCCACTGCTTATAACGGTCCCCCCGCCGCTTCGCTGCTTACTTACTGATCTCGACTCGACCGCCCTCGTCGCTCACAAAATCTGTATACCGTCGCGCCAATAATATATCTGTTTTCCACCCAATATCTATCCTACTGTCTGAGCCATGGATTGAGCGCGTAGAGGACTCTTTTGTCGGTTGCCAAGCGTTAAAGTACACTTCATTATCACTCAAAGCACTCAAACAGCTCTCGCGCGACCAGGCTTACCGCACAAGAGAAAGCTGCAAATCACCGAATTGCCTCCGCCAAACACTATGTAAGGTGCGCTGCTGTACTGAACATTCTGACCTCAAACTATCCTGAACTCATTATTACCTGTAGGAATCCCGAAATCCGAGAGCGCCGCCGCATTAAAGTCGCTGAAAAACGGTGCGGCGCGTGTGTATGCTCGAGGCGGAGCTGATGATGCATTTGAAGTGCAGCCATAAAGCTCAATAGACGTCGCCGCGATCCTCCCAAGAAGTTGAAGGGGGTTGAATCCAGCAATGGCGAACCTCCGGCGGAGGTCGAGGCGGACGATTGTCCCAGTCGCAGCGAGAATGAGGCGGACAACCGCGACTTCGATCCGTCTCGCTCAAAAAAATCGGCTAGGATCTCCGAGACACGCAGGTGCGTCCCCCAACCTACCCAAAGAAACTTACAGCTTATGGATTGCGCAGCGTTGAAAAGAACCCGGCCAATACTTCGGAGTCAGGCAACGCCACGACTCCATCGTATGAGCCGTTGTTTTGGGACACCCGCGCGCGCAGCTATATCAACCTGCGCTTTCCATCCGTGGAGGCATCCGAGGAGGTGGCCAGAGGCACCGCACCATCTCTCACCCCCGACGAACATATCGCCAGCCAGGCCTTGGCTGCACTTGCCACGGGTATCGCCTTATCTGTGCTTTCGCCTCGCGCTGCCTCAGTGGACTGCATCCTGCGGATGGCTGATCAGTTGAGTGCTCTCAGGTGCGTTTATCCATGGCATTAAAATATCAAAGTCGAGTTAACTAAAAAAATCTAATAGTTCGTCTGCCGCACGCGTTCCATTATCGCCGGCTAGTGGATGGCAAGGGAACGTGGACTCCCTGAGTTCAGTGCAGCGGGCTTTGAGGCATGTTGCTGCTCTGAACTCAGGTGTACTGACTCCGCCGACCGAAGAGGACGTGGTTCTGTGGCGACAGCGCCCGTATCTCGGGGGAGGCGGAGTTGATCGCGACATGCACATCGTCATCACGGCGTGGCGGGTCGAGCTGGATCAAGTGATGAGGGAAGCGAGGATCAACGGGAGTGGCTTGAGCGATGGCGTTATCTTGGGCAAGTATTCACCCACACACCTATGACAATCTTGCTAATTGGAGCTCGGCAGATTAACATTGCGCGTTGTGTTGGACCTGCCATGCCGTAGCGGATCTTCAGTGAGTATTCACACCAAATTCACACACACGCAAGACAATCATGCCAATTGGAGCTCGGCAGATCAACGTTGCGTGTTCTATTGGACCTACTATGCCGTAGTATGTACCACCGGTTTGCCACGAGATTACCGAGCATGTAACTCCGGGAACTTTGTTCATCACAAATTGTAGTCACATTGAATTTAGTTCAATATTAACGGGCATTCGCTGGAGAGAGAGAAACAGTGTGAATTTCTTGACAGACTACAATGTATCTACAATCGAATACAGATCGAAGGCCTCAGCATGCACACAGAATTTGAGAAATACTAAATATACCAATTTTGATCAGTGCGGGAACTTCGACGAGAGAGAGACGAAGAGACGTACCGACTAGGCGGTGGCGGCGGCGGCGGGCTCGGTGGCAGCGACAGGAACTGCAACCATCTTGTGGACGCACTGGCTGTCATGACGGAGGCGGTAGAAAGCGAGCGCCTGGATGCGCGAATCCTTCTTCTGGCGGAACTGGTTTGGCACGCCGACGATCTGCTTGTTGGCTTCCTCGCTTGTCGAAGTGTCAGTAGTCAATTTGTAGGAAGAGAAAGGGACATACGGGCTGGCGTAGAGGCCAGGCTCGCGACCGATGCAGACGACGAGGACAGGTCGTCGCCGACACCAGGAGGATAATACGAGTCCATCTGGTCAGGGGTAGGAGCCGGGAATTCGACCCAATCAACTATCAATCATTGTTAGCTCAGGGCGGGTGTATGGATGCCTCAAGTCGGACTTACAGGCAGCAGCAACCGGAGCGGGCTCTTCAGCGGGAGCACCTGTCGCCCTCGCGAACGCCTCGGGAAGAGCAGCTAAGATGAGGGGATCAGCTGTGAAGGGCGAGACGGTGTGATAACAACTGACCCCTCAAGTCAAGGCAAACTCGGGCCATGTCGAATGCTTGTCGCGACAGAGCAACACCTGGAACGACAGCTGCGAGGAGGTGGTGAGAGAAGGATTTCCAGGGATTGAATTACTCACTCTGGACGTCAATACAGAGGCGGGCATCGCCACATCGAGCTCTTCCAGAAAGTCTGTACTACCAGAATTGACGCTGCTCTCGAAGAAGAGGTGTTTTACGAGGTGAATGAGGCTCAAATGTCGTTGGACGTAGAGGATTTGGAGGAGGAGAGCACAGAGGAGCGTGCTGCGCGTATTAAGGAGGCTCGGGGCGAACGGATGAGCATCCGAAACCGCGTGGTGAATACGCTGTTCAACCAGATTAGCCCGGAAGAGCGCACGAAGCTGGACGAGTTGATCGCGGAGGAAAAAGAAGCGGCAGCAGCAAAAGCCAAGGGGGAGAACAAGAGCACAGATGGGGAACGAACGCCTGCAGAGTACCTGCGGTAAGTGTCTTCGTTTGTTGCCTGAGGTATCATGTTAACTGACGCGATTGAAAGCGCGATTGACGAGTCGGCCGAGGTCTTCGCCAAAGTCCACAAGACGATCGCCAGCCAGACGGGCTGGCACGGCTTCAGCGTGTATGGGGGCCCAAATCCGAGATTCAAGGGAGCGTTGAGTATGTGTCACAGTCTGACCAGATGATTCCATCACCGATGCCATCAAAGCCTGTGATCCTATTGATCGTGGATCACAAACGTCCCACAACTCTGGAACTTGTGCCTGATGATGTCAACTAGTCACCTCGGCAACATAGATCAGCAGGTGACTACACCATGTGCTCGGACAGGTGGCCAAGGTCCATGTGTTGATATTGTTTCATCTATTGTTTCATCACTCTTCCATCATTCTTATCCCAACAGATACAAACAAACCTCTAGTATATAAGTAGCTCTACTTCTACCCATGTACCTTAGTGTTTTTATTTTATCATCTTTACGGGTTGATCTTATCCTCACTCTTGTCTTCATCTTACCGAAGACACACCCAGATCCTTTGCTTGATCTTACAGTGTTATTGGGTGTGGGAAAGTCGGCCTGTCTGTGACAGTATGAAGGTGTAAGTTGCGCGATTTCCTGATTTAGGCATCTACGTACGGGGACAAGTAAACACCGAGTGAGAACAGCGCGCATAAGAGTAATAGTAAATAATAATGAGTCCGTTGTTATACATACATGTGGTATTGGCGTACGCGCCCAGTCGCGCCCGCGGTAGGTGAGTCCGATAGAGTCCCGCTGAGTCGAGCACGGACTGTTCGGGTTGTTACTCCAACACTCCCCCTCAAACCGAACGGAGTCCGAGGGCGGAAACGAAATGCTTGGCCTTCGCGCTGGGAAGAGCTTTGGTGAGCGTGTCGGCGACCATGTCCGCGGTAGGACAATAAACGAGCCGAACGGGGTTGTTCTCGATGACGTAGCGAATAAAATGGTAGCGTATGTCGATGTGCTTTGTGCGAGCGTGGAATTGGCCTATGTCGGAATAGGCGAGCGCGATGGCGGACTGGTTGTCGCCGTGAAGCGTGATGGGGTGCTCGAGCGGGCGGAACAACTCGGCAATGAGTTGGCGGAGCCAAATGGCCTCCTTCGCGGCATGGGTCATCGCGACGTACTCGGCTTCGGTCGTCGAGAGCGAGACAAGCTCCTGTTTCTTGGAACTCCAAGAAATTGCACCACCGTCAATAATGAATGCATATCCAGAGATAGCTCGCCTGTGTTCCTGCGACATGCCATCGGCATCCGCAAATCCTTCCAAGCCTTTCTTGCCCGTGCCGTACGTGAGGCGCCAATCTTTCGTGCCTAGAAGATAACGAAAGACGCGTTTAACTGTGTCCCAGTGAGCCGGCCCGGGGTTATCAAGGAATTTTGACAGAATTCCGACAGGGAACGCGATGTCAGGACGCGTTCCAACTGCTGCCCACATAAGTGAGCCAACAGCCTCGCGGTACGGCACCTGCTTCATCAAGGCGATGTCCTTGACGCTGGTGGGGCAGTGGTCCGTCGAGAGCTGGACATTCGGGTCCATCGGCATCGCAAGTGGTTTGGCGTCGGTAAAGTTGAACCGCTGGATAATGGACGTGATGTACGATTGTTGAGAAAGCGAAATGGTGCGTTCCTCCCGATTGCGCTTGATCTCAATGCCGAGGAGCCACGAAACGGGCCCGAGGTCGGTCATTTTGAAGAGAGATCCGATGCGCGTCTTGTAGTCCTCGAGTAATTTCGGGGAACTGCCGGTGATGGTGCAATCGTCGACGTGAATGGCCATAATAATGATGTGGCCGTCGGTGCGCGTATAGAAAACCGCATGGTCGGACTTGCACTACGCGAAGCCAATCTCAGCAAGAGAGCAGCTAAGAGGGTCGTACCATTTGCGACCGCCTTGCTTTAAGCCGTACAAGGCTTTGTTGAGTTGCAAGACATATTTGCGGCGGTCCGCAAATTCGTGATCCGGCGGTTGCTCCATGTAAATGAGCTCGTCGGGGTCGAGTTCTCCATTGAGAAACGCGCTGTGGAAGTCGAACATGTCGATGTTCCAGTCGTTGCGAGCTGCAATTGCAAGAATCAGCCGAATTGATGCGAGTTTGGCGGTGGGGGAAAAGGTCTCGTAATAGTCCACACCGTGGACTTGGGTGAATCCTCGAGCGACGAGGCGAGCCTTGTATTTGTCGATTTCCCCGGCGGCATTCTTCTTGATGCGCAAGACCCATTTGCAGTCAACAACGTTGCGGCCATCCGGCCTTTCAACAAGTTGCCACGTGCCGGCCGCTTTAAGCGCGCTGATCTCCGCATCGATCGCCACTTTCCAGTGGGCCCAATCCGGTCTCTTCTTTGCCTCCTCGAACGTCGGCTCGAGCGCCTCCGACTCCGCTATTGCAGCGGCCATACCATGCTCCACGATATCCACCATCTCCCAATCCTCCGACTCTGCATGTGCAGCCATATCCGCGGGCTCTTCTTCGACTGCTCCGGGTTTTACCTGGGGCACTCTCATGCCGCGCGGGACTCCCGGGTCGGAAGGTCGATTGCTGGTAGTTCCAGCACCACTCTGGAGTGACTGAAGATATGCCGAGGGCTTTCGGACGCGTTGTCCGCGTCCTGCGGGCTCTTCTTCCGGTTCTTCGAAGTCAGGACCAAGCGAGTCCGTGCGTGCCAGCATCTGGGTAAGTTTTGCGATGGAGGGCGATGCCGGAAGTGGTGCGGATGCAGCGGGTGGAGTACGAGGTGGGGTACGAGTTGTGCTGGGTTTGGGCGCGACAGGCGGCTGAACGGGCGGATTCTGGTGCGTGTTCGCCCCACAGAAATTTAGGCATCCCACTCGCATGTAGCATAGCACGTACGCGTTCCAAGACCGTACGGTTGAGGCGTTCCGAGACACCGTTGTGCTCCGGGGTGTCGTGCATGGTGAAGCTGCGCTCTGTGCCCATCTTGGCAAGGTGCGCGTCAAATTCATTGCTCCAATATTCACCTCCGCGGTCCGAGTGAAGCTTCTTGATCTTGACGCCGAATTGCGTCAAGAGCCACGCTTCGTACGCTTTGTAAGAGCCGAAGGTTTCGTCCTTCGTGCGCTGGATGTACAACCGTGACCAGTGAGAATGATCATCCGTGAAACTCGAGTAGTACTCACGGCCGTTGATGGTCTTCGTCGGCGACGGTCCCCAGACATCCGAATGGATGATCTCGCCCATCTCGGCGGCGCGCTCCACTTTCCGAACCTTCGCGACTGGTTTGCCATGCATTCGCCCGTACTCACACCATGCACAGGATTTGATCTCTGTGGACTCGTCGAGTTTGATCCCAGTCACCAAACCGTCCTTGACAAGACGTTTGGCAGCGTCCGGCGCGATATGACCCATCCGACGATGGAGTTCATCAATCGAGATAGTCTCGATGGCGGCGGCGGCGGTGTCTCCAGTATCCGCGGTCGAGGAATGTTGGACGCGGTAAAGTCCCATTCTTCTTGTTGATGACGCCCAAGATTTTTCGTTTCTTATTGAAAATCCTGCAGAAATCATTGCGGAAGAGGGTCGCGAATCCAGCATCAGTAATTTTACTGATGGACACGAGGGTGAGTCCTAGCTTCAGCGCGTAAAGCACTCCTTTCAGGAGTATCGTGGCCGTGCTGTTGCCATTCGGAATGCTGATTCGCATGTCGCCCTGTCCAATAGCTTGGAATGTTCCGTTGTCCGCGGCGGTGATGGATTTCGGAGCGATGGAGGTATAGTCGATGAATCGGTGCCGGTGCGGGGACATGTGGCGCGATGCGCCCGAGTCGTAAAGCTCCGTTTCGACGCCGGGAGTGCCCGCTTCGTTCGCGAGCATTGCTGTATCAAAGGACGAGGTAATCTTTTCCTCTTCGATGTCCTGTTGATTGCTGAGCCACTCGTTGACAGAAATCTTGACCCAGTCGGCCATGTCGTCGTCGAGATCTTTCGGTGGGCGATCCGGCCCATTCGGCGAAGCAGTGCGACTGATATTCTCGTCGCATTTGCAGTCAGAACTATATGCGGAAAGGAAATCGGGTAAGGACTCAGCGTCACTTTCCCCCAAATTTTGATCTTCCTCCGAGTCCGTCGAGTTTGACACGCTTTGCAGATCCGGCATGGAGCTGCACTCGCTGTCACTGTCAGACACAGCCTGTAAGTCCGGCATCGAGCCGTTTTCGCTGTCGTCCTCGCTGTCCGATTCCTGAAGACAACGCAAGAAAAATGCGACGCCGGCCACTTCGGAGGGTGTGTACTCCGAGTCGCTGTCGTCCGCGTCGGACGTGCAGCCGTTCGCTGTCGCCAGTAAGTCCTCCATCGTGGGAACTGAGGCCGCGTCGCTGACGGCGCCATCTTCTTCCTCGAAGAAGTCTTCGTCGTCAAAATCAGACAGCCAGCGCCCCGCACTGCTTTGCGTAGCGCTGCCGTCGCCCGTGGTGAGTCCGGCCCATCTCCACGTTCGCCTCGGCCTGCGCAATCCATAGACCCTCGTCGTCTTTGTCGCTGCCAGTTTGTGCCATCCACACGCCGTCATGGTTGGCTTCGATGAAGTCAGCAGTGGGCATCGGATTTATATTGAAGGCAAGCGCACCATTGCCGTTGAACGGAGCGTTAAACTCGACAGAGACGACGTCTTGGTACCCATTCCAGACGATCTACTGTTTGAGGGGGAGCAGGAGGATAGCAATCAGTCCTCGTCTGCAAATCAAAACCCAAACCTTCAGCGGTGTTGGCGGTCTCCTTCGCTTTCCCCTTGCCTTTTCCTTTTCCCTTCCCCTTCCCACGCGGTCCCTCTCCCTCCTTTCCGCCGCCCTTCGCCCAGCAGTCCGCTTTGACATGGCCCTTCTTGTGGCAGTTGTAGCACTCCACATTGGGCTTCGATGCGCCGCCTTTACGGCCATCCTTGCGTTCTCCCGCGGAGAATGCAATGTCGCGGTCGTCCTTCTTGGACTTCTGCTTGAGAGATCGACGGTCGGCCTCCTCGTTGAGGCCACGGATAAGGTCGTCGTGGGAGAGGGTTTTGGCGAGCAAGGGGTTGATGTCGCCGTAATCGCGGAGAGGTAAGGATCGTAGGAGGCGGGGAGCGAGCCGAGGATAATGGCGGTGAAGTTCTCATCGCCCGGGTCGGCGCCCATGCCGATAGGATCGGTGCGAAGTGTCTGCAACTTCGCGAGGTGAGTTCTAACATCTGCGTTCTCTGTGCAGCGCTCATCTTGAAGCCTGCGTCGTAAATCCACAGTAACCATCTTGCTCTTCTTCTCGAACTCATCTGACACCTTCTTCCACAGGTCTGCTGCTGTCTTTTCGTCCTTGACGCGCAAGAACAGCGGATCGGGGATGGAGCTCGCGATGGCTTGCTTGACGATGGCCTGGCCCGACTTCCAAGTCTTGAGCTCTTTTTCGTGAGCTTCGAGAGCAGTGGTATCTGCTGCTGTTGGCGGCGAGGAAGTTACGAGTAAATGTAGCGCACAATTAGTGGTGTTTGATGTCTAGGCTGTACATGTAGTGTGGAAATTGGAAAATAAGCCTACAATGATTGAGCACATATAATCCGGCTTATCTTGATCCAGAGGATACTATGGTCCCACAGGAATTAGGTGGGGAGTACGTGGCATTATTTTTTCTTCCCTATCAATTTTCGGCTGAACCTGCTGAGTCCAAGACTATGCTGCAATGCAACAGGGAGGCACACGGGGCTCTCCTGGGGGAACTATGATCCCAGGGTCAAATAGGATGTACTGTATGCCAATATGGCCCCCGTCCAAGCACTATAAAAATTGTGTACGTGCCCGGGATCGAACTCGGGACACCCTGATAAGGAATGTCCCGATCGGGAACAGGCGAAAAAAAAGCAGGTTAGTCTCATCCTTTTTTGGAACAACTGTAAATGCCCTTTTCCAGAGGAACAGCTCGACAGAATTACTTGATTTATAGCGCAATCGAGAGCTCTCGACGAGATTCATCGATTGAAACATTCATCTCGGCTAAAAAAACTCGACTTTCATTTTGGTGGACTTTGTTTGTCCACAACCAAGGGGCTGCCGATACCCGAAAAATGTACCGCACGTCGAATTTTTTTTCTCAGAGAGTCGGCGACCCCTCCCTCCCTCTCACAGCCACCTGATACCATCAAATTCCCTTTTGGGGATGGGTGGAAATTCTCAAAAAATTCACTGCATAGCGAGGTTACTCATAAGAATGTTCAAACTCAATATAGCAGTTTATCATGGCCTTATGAATATCACCAGGCAAAATCCTCACTCATTTGCGCTGCTAGACGTGAGTATGCACCGGATTTGTGCATGTTGTCCAAATATGGAAGCCAACTCCATGAAAGCAGTTTGTAACGGAAATATTTATTTTTGTTGCTCCGTACTCCACGCTATATTATGCTATGCCTATTATGTTTATGCCATATGACTTATACTCCATGCACAGCCTTTGATTCGTAGTATATAAGTAGTGTACCTGTTGTAGTTACGGTTTCTTCGGTTAATCGACAACTTACACCAGTTCTCTCGATTTGCCACCTTGTGCCGGAACCCGATCCTCTCGCTTCCGTCACACAGTTGGGAATACAAGCTGTGGGTCAAGAGGTTGAATTATCTGTAGAGAATACGATGTAAGAATACGTCCTCAGTCGAACACCAATAGGGTCGAGACTGAGGGCCGTTGCTACAGAGCCGCAACCTTTATACGGTGCGGCTCGATCATAAGTGAAACATTATAACAAAATAAAATAGCAACCGTCCGAATGAGGAACTGTACGCCAAACGCCAAGAGAGGCAAGGCCTCTCCTCAACACCCCCCCTGGCGGACAGCATTCTTCCTCTTCCAATCAAGCCCCAACATCGAGACGAACCTCTCGTGAGCGGGGCGAGCAAGAGCCTTCGTGAGGATGTCTGCGACGTTGTCCTTTCCCGGGACCGACGACACGGCTATTTCTCCGTCCTGGACACGTTCTCGAATGAAGTGCCAACGCGTGTCGATGTGCTTCGAGAGCCCGTGTCCCTTCGTCGTTTCCGTAAGGCTGATAGATTTGAGATTGTCGCCTCGGAGGCTAAGAGGTAATTCTTGTGGAAGGAATACGCCCGCGAGCCAATCTTTCATCCAGCTCGACTGCTGCGCGCCCCGCGCCAGCGAAATGTACTCCGCTTCGGTCGACGATAGGGCCACCACCGCCTGCCTTTTCGACGACCAACACACCGGAGCACCTCCCATAAAGAACACGTAACCCGACGTTGAGCGGCGTGTGTCCACACAGCCCGCCCAGTCGGAGTCAACGAATCCCTCCGGTTTGAGCCCAGATCCCGAGGCGTTTGCGTTTAACGTGGCTGGTGTATATTGAATCCCGTAATCCAAAGTACCCTTGATGTAGCGAAGAACCCCGATGAGAATTTCCCAGTGTTCGGGTCCCGGGTTGGATTGAACGTGCCCGAGTGCACAACAGGCATACGAGATGTCGATGCGAGTTCCCGAGCTCCCCCAGACCAACGTACCGAGGATAGGGCGGAATGGCTTATCTTGCATAAACAACGCGTCTTCAAGTGGGAGCGGGGTAGGCGAGGCTGTAATTTGATAGCCGGCGGGAAGCGGGGTTGACAGCGGAGACAAATCGGCGTAACCGAAGTGTTCCAAGACCTTTTCGAAGTATTGCATCTGGGAAAGCGCAATTGATCCGTCGCTTAACTTTTCGACGGTCAATCCCAGCAACAATGCCACGTCAACCTCCTTCAAGTCCCACTTGGCTGCGAACTCGTCAACCACGCGGCGACTCTCTGCCTCCGAGGACGACACCCCAAGAACATCATCTGTGTGGGTGGAGGTAAGTGTGTAATCATTGCCCCGTTGACGTGTTCTGATGCAAGGATCTGCAGCATTTTCCTTGTACCCCAAGTCGCGGTATCCCTCGGCCAATAGCTTGTACCAGATGTGGCCAGCTTGAACCAGCCCATACAGCGGTCGCAGAAGCAGACACACTTTGTCCTCCTCCCCCTGCTTCGCGAACCCTGTAGGCTGCTTCATGTAGACCGGACGATCCATCGTGCCATTCAGGTAGGCCCCCGAAAAATCCCATTGTCGCACCACCAAACGCTTCACAGCCGCCACCGCGAACACCATCCGCACCGACTCCATCCGCGCTACCATCGCCCATTTCACCTCAAAATCCTTGCCCTCCACCATCTCGTCGCCTCGCGCCACGTAACGCCCTTTATATTTAAGGATCTTCCCCTCGCCGTTGACCTTCAAATCGTACACCCACATGCCGTCAATTGCATGTTCCCCTGCAGGTAAGTCGACGAGCTTCCATACACCTCGGCTCTCGAGCTGATTGACTTCGGCTTGCATCGCAGGACCCCATTTATCGGCCTCGCGCATCGCTTCGCGGTACGAGCGTGGGATCATGCCCTTCACGGCGCTCGCGAACGCCCATGGAGAGCTTAGCAGTACGTCGTCAAATCCCGACCAATCGACATCCACTGCATTGGCTGTCGGCTGCTTGCGATCGTGTGCCCAGTCCTCCCCGGCAAGCTTCGCCTGTTCCTCCTCGCGCTGAAACAATTCCATTTCGAGGATGGCACGCGTCGGCTTCGGGACGCGCCCGGTTCGACGAGGAGGATCGGGGATAGGTCGGATTTCAGGAGCAGGAGGTAGTGGTGCCGTCGGTGGAGTGGAAGGCCGTGGAATAGGGTCGTTGGCAGATTGATCAGGTAAGTTATCTTCGAAAATACTCAGGTCGTGGGGCAGTGGATCATCGTCGAGCTCGATGTCCTCTGTGCGCGTCCGGTGCGGTTCGCCTTCCTCAAAGATGACGTTCCGCACCTGAAAAATGCGCATGCGTCGTGGGTCGTAAACACGATACCCGCGACGCCCCATGTACCCGACCATTCTCCCTTCCCAACCTTGCTTTCCCAATTTCCCTTCGACATGATCCAGGTCCTTCACCCCGGCCAGCACTGACTTCCCCAGACACGCAAGTGTGACACATTGAGCTTGACGAGGTTCCCAGCGTCGTCCTTCTTGCGGAACCATGCAACCCACGGGATGACATCAGGATGGCGAGACGAGGGGATGAATCCGCGCACGTAGCAGTGGGCCGCCGCTGCTTCTGCCCAGAATCGATGGTCCATGTCCGCGTCGATGAGCTGCGTACGTGTCCCCTCAATCACTGTTCTGTTCCCTCGCTCGGCATGACCATTTGCTGACGACGAGTCTTTAGGAATGGGTTCCAAGCTAATACCCCGCTTGGCGCAGAATGCTCGAAAGACATCGTTGTCAAACTCCCCGCCCAGATCGACGCGCACGCATTTCAAGCGCTTGCCCGTTTGCACCTCCGCCTCGACGACCCACGCCTCGAAGGCCTCCGTGGTCGTCTCCCTCCGCTTGTTGGTCAGAAACAGTGGAAACTTGAGGGACGTTCCACCATCGGAGACAAGCATCATGTATACCGCCCCGGACCAGCTCGGTGTCCTTGCCTGCCCCCACAGATCGACATGCACCCGCTCCAGTGGCTCCGTTTCGTGGATTACCACGTCGTCGAAAGGAGCTTTATCCTGCTTCCCCAGGATGCAATCCTTGCACATACCTCGCAGCAATTTGCGGGTGATCACAAGACCATCGACCAGCCCCTTCGCCGCCATTCGCTCAATACGACGAATGTCCGCGTGTACTAGCCGTCGATGCCAACCTTCCAAGTCCGTCGGTTGGTTTCGGTCGCGCCCTGCAATGGCAGCGACAGGCGAACGTCGTCCATCTATTTCGTCGACAACGTCAACCTCATATAGCTTCCGGCTTCCAATCGATCTAGCCAGTCGCCCGTCAACGAGGAGCTTCCCATCTAGGCCATGGACGGACAACATTCCGTTTCCCCACTCGCCCTGGAATCCTCGCGTATCGAATGTGGGGAGCGAGAGCAAATTCATCGCAAACCCCGGAGTATGCAGTGCCTCAAAGCGAATTTTGTGCACTGATCCGTCACTAACCCGAACAGTTAGCTCGGCTATTCCTCTCCCCGCAACTTTGAAGCCGCCGCCCTTGACCGCTGTCGAACCGTCGATGATGACCGGCTGGTATGTGACGAAACGTGCTCGACTGACAATGCAATGTTCTGATGCACCACTGTCCAGGAATGTGTAGCACCAGCAATCGGTATCGGTATGCAACACGACTGTGGCATATATTGCAGGCGAGTAGTCTACTACATCAGGCACGGAACGACTAACAATCTCGTTTAGAACAGGAGCGCATGGCCCTCCACGTCCAAACCTGAGGAGACTGTTATCGCCCGTACCCGATGAGTAAAGCTGCGACGCACCCTCGTCAAGAGTCTCGGAAGTGGACACTGACATCGCGTAGATGGCCATAGGAGAAGTGAACGCCGCCGTCGGAGCGGGAGTCGTTGTAGCAGGAGTGGAGGTAGAAGCCACGTTGACCTGCGTTGCCGCAGCAGCCGGCGCTGGCGCGTTCTTGGCGTTCCACTTTGCAGCTCTGGCGGCCTTCGCAGCGTCGACGAACTGCTGACGAGGCTCCATCCCCTGTGGTGCGACCCAACGACGAGGTGCCTGCCCTTCCTGTCCTCCACCGAGAGACCAGCAACGCTCTTTCGTGTGACCATTGATAGAGCAGTTGCTGCAGAGGTGCGTGTTTGTGGTCGCAGCAAGCGCGTTTGCGACGCCACCTTGCTCATCTGCCGCCTCCGCACCATAGGAAATCTCCCAGTACGACATCAACTCGTTGACAAGCTCAAACGTGTGCTTGAAGTTCTGGAGTGTGAGGATCGACCCCCGGAATTCAGCCTGGGGAAGGGACTGGAGAATGACGGAGTTCATCTCGGCGTCGTCAATCGTCCCTCCGACACGGGTCACCTCGGCACGAAGCTTCGAGAGCTGGTCGAGATGCGCACGGATGTGCCGTCCATCTTTGCACTTCAGTGCACGCAGCTTGGTGAACGCGAGACCCTTCAAGACCTCGGACGAGCGGTTAAATTTGGCTTTGAGAGCGGTCCACATCGCGTGCGAGGTGTCCGTCGGCGACAATCCATGGGCCTTCGGGTCCTTCACGTTCTGATAGAGCATAGCGCCCATCTGACCATCACGTAGGTCCCATTCCTCCTGCGAGGGAGTGCGGGCATTCGCCATAGACATTGTCGGGTGCCCGGCAGCCGAGATGCTTGGGTTGTAGATGCTGGTGGCAGTGCCAGTGGGCGCCGCAGTGCCAGTGGACGCCGCAGTGCCAGTGGACGCCGCCGTGCTAGTGGGTGCCGCAGTCGGCTAGCACGGGTACGGTCTCTTTGCATAGCGCGCTTCCTCTCAATCTCAGTCTCTGGCTCATCTGCTTCTGGTGGTGTTGGTTTCCTGGATATTGCATAAGGCGAATAATAATGACTGGTTTCAGGTCGAGCTGCTGGTTGGTGCCGAGTTGAAATCTGGGGTGTGCACGCAATTGCAGAGCCCACCGTGCTCGGGTTCCCGTTGACCGCTAGGACTGACAAGAACAGGCATGATAGGTCGGCTCCCTAAAATGGTGTAGGACAGCCAGCGATGAGCAGAAATCTAAGAGGCACATATGGAACAACGAGCCGTTGAATTGTAGGTACGGGTGATGTAGTTCGACGGACCAGTGCCTGAAATAGTGACTTAAATTATTAGAACCACGCAGTTAGGTAAGTTAAGTGAGACACACTTAGTGAAGGACGCCTAGCTTCCTCTGTGGGAACGCCAGGTCGAGGTCGAGGAGGGTCGAGCGCATGAAGCAAGGAAGACGACTGGAATTTGTAGGACATGGAAGGAAAACAAATGGACACAGTATGTACCGTCAGTACTCCGTGTTATATGTAGAATCGGAGGGGACAAAGCATTCGCCTTAAGTGGCACATTGTGCTTGCAGTGATCATCAATCATGATACTTGCTACAGTGATCCACCGGTCACTGAAACACCACCGGTCACTGTAACACTCAGTTGTGAGATGTTCCCTGATCCTACTAGTCTCACTAGTCAGACCAAAATCAAAACTTTTTTTTTTTCGAAAATTTGGAGAGAGCAGAAAAAGTACCTGATTATTGTCTGATTCCACTCGCGCAGCAAAAGCCGTAGGTCGACCTTCCGGATTGGGAAACCCTTCCTGGAGCTCAATGAGATCATGGTGGGTTGTTTTGGCCCAGAGGTGATATATATTGACTTTCTAAGGTATTTGGTCTTCAAAAAAACTGTTGAACTAAAGAATTGGGGGTGTGGTGCATGTGACTCGGGCAATCCACCCCCTGGCAACCCCGCCATTCCCAGGGTCGACCGAATCGGTCGCGCGACCGATTAAATCCGACCATCTTTGGGACCGAAACCCTGGGTAATTTGGGGCTGTTTCGGGCCAAATTGAAGCCCTGGGTAGTGCTGTTGGCAGAAGTCTGCCAATCTGCCCGGCAGAATGGCAAAATGGCAGGCAGAATGGCGAAATCGGACTTCCCATGGCAGAATGCGGCAGAATGTTATATAATTTCACGGTCAGGTGCTGGTCGACGGCACGCAAATTTTGATTTCCCATTGTTCGTATACCACGCAAACATGTATGCCTTAATGGGTCAAATTTCATGCCACCGAGATTATTTTTCCCTCTACTCTCCATGTCTGATCCAAAGCCTGGTCGCAGGGGTGCTTCGTTCAACACAAATCATTTTACTCGTGGTGCCCTGAAAACAGGGAAATCGAACCGCTACTATTGGAAGTGCAATTATTGCGGAGACAACGAAGATAGTCCCGGTGCTGAATTGGAAGGGCAAGACAATGTCCTGCCTAACCATATAGCAGACTCTCGGCACTGCCCCAATGCTCCCACTACTGCTCGAAACGAGGCTCTCCGTTTCATGGCAGACAAGAAGAAAACAACATCCAAGCAGGCCCCGGAACAGGACGACGAGGGAGATATCTCAGTCATCAATACTGATGCTCCTGATGCCACCGTAAAAGCTGCGACTAGCGGTGCAGTTTAGTCTCACTAGTCAGACCAAAATCAAAAACTTTTTTTTTTCGAAAATTTGGAGAGAGCAAAAAAAGTACAGGTGCAGTTACCATCTCCCGGAAGAGGAAATTTGGAACACTCGATAGTTTTTTTGATCATGCGATGTCAACGGCACAGAAGAATGCGGCGGACAGGAAATTACTTCGGTCAGTTCTCTTGCTAAACTGGTTCTTGAATACTTGACTCACTTGGTAACTATTAGCTTCATAATCCACGGGAACATCTCATTTGTTAGCGTTGATGATCCATACCTTGACGAATTTCTGCACGACCTCCGTCCATCATACGATGCACCAGGACGATTCGCTCTTACTCACAACCTTCTCGACGCCGAAGCTGCAGATGTATTTCTGCGTGAGGCTGACTGTCTCAAGTCTTCGAAGCTCCTTACAATGCTTGAAGATGGCTGGGAGGATCGAGTGAAGCGCAGTATCTACGGTAATGTTGCTGCTGGCATTGATGCATTTCCAATCATCATGAGCCTCAACGACATGACGGGAGAGCGTGGCAACGCACCCAAATGCCTCGACATTGCCCTCGAGGCTCTCCAGCTCATGGGCGACCCGGACTTCACCGAATTAGAGCGTGTTGAACGCGGAGAAGCTGTCACAGTGGACGAGGACAACATGGATGTTGTTGGGGATGGAGGTGCAGGAGGTTGGAGCATTGAGGAGCTCATGGGGCAATAGAAATGCTGAATTTTGACTGTATTTCATGAAAATTCCCAAAAGTAGATCTGCCAATTCTGCCAAATTCTGCCGCATTCTGACCTGCCATTCTGCCATTCTGCCCGGCAAATTAGACCTAAAACAATTCTGCCCACAGCACCTCGCCGAGGTGCCCAGGGTTTCGGTCCCAAAGATGGTCGAATTTAATCGGTCGCGCGACCCATTCGGTCGACCCTGGGAATGGCGGGGTTGCCACTGCGCCTACAGATTGATATCTACCAATGTAGTACCATAACTCGCATGTTGAGCGTAATCCAGCCCTTGGTTTTTCCCGAACCACTTCACTAACATAATCAGAACCCTGTACGAGCACGCATATACGTCAGTAGTCATAAACGGAGAGAAAAGCTCACGTTACCGAGTCACTAGGGGAGTACGTCAAGGTGATCCTATATCGTGCCTGCTCTTCAACCTGGCGATCGAACCACTAGCTCAAATGATACGCTCGTCGGACCTAAAGGGCTTTAAATGCCCGGGACATACCGAAAGGATTATAACTGCTCTATTTGCGGATGACACAACAGTGTGCCTCTCTGAGGAGGATAAATTCGATGACTTGGAGGAAATTCTTAGCACATGGTGTAAAGCATCTGGGGCCAAGTTCAATAAGGGAAAGACACAGATCATTCCAATCGGGCCAATAGCTTACCGTAACCATGTTATCCAACAGCGGAAACTGCACCCGGATCACCCGGAGCTCCCGCAACATATAGATATAACCAAAGACGGGACGGCTGTACGCATTCTGGGTAGCTGGCAAGGAAACGAAACAAATCAAGCGGCAATCTGGGTGCCTACCATAGAAAAGATTGAACGAAGCCTTGCACACTGGGAAAAATCTTACCCGACAATGGAGGGACGCAAGAAGATCGTCCAGATGGTGGTCGGAGGCATGACACAGTACCTGACTGCGGTACAAGGAATGCCGCGAGAGATCGAGGAATATCTTGACAAACGGATCAAAACCTTCATGTGGGAAGGGCGAGCAGTCGCACCTATAAACAAGGAGATACTGTTACTCCCCGTCGAGGAAGGAGGAAAGAACCTTCTGTCTGTGAAAGACCGCAATGAAGCAATCAAAATTAAGACGCTCCAGACTTACCTCTCAGAAGGGGAAAATAGAGCCAAATGGTGCTCACTGGCAGACCAAAGCTTCCGGAAGCAGGTACCTTTAAATCCTGTCGTAGACAAGGAAGCAAGGATCAATCCTTTTATTCAAACCTGGTCGCCTCTCCAAACGAAGCTTCCGAGACCACTGAAACAGATGTTTAGGACAGCAGGAAAATTCCAACTTAAATTCGACGCACTGGCTCTATCCAAGGATGTCAAAGAGATACTCCCTGTATGGTTCCACATTGGGGAAAAGAAAGACTTGACGAGACACAACAACACGGACTGTGCAAGGTGTCTGAGGAAACGCCATGCAGTACGAACTGTGGGTGACGTACTCAAACTCATCCAGAGAAATTACTACCGGCATAGCCGGCGTCGAAACTGTGCATGTAACTCCTGCAAAAGCGATAGACTCCAGGGTTGCAACTCACCGTACAAATGCCAGGAAGAAGCAATTAAAATAATTGATTGCCTCAATGAGAAATGGGATCCACGCCGAGAAACAAATCAGCCCAATCCGGAACTAACGGCGGAGGAGCGGGAAATGAATTCCCGAGCAATCACAGAAAAGGAGGTGGTGATTTTTGACCCAAAGATTACCCTGAAGACGTCACTGGAAGAAGGCTATCGCATTTTCTGCGATGAGACACATGACTCACCCGCAAACCAGCTGGAACCGATCGATGGCGAAGCGGAAATATCACACGTAACCGTCTTCATAGGTAACGCACATAAGATAAATACGGACGGTGAACATTGCTCAGCAGGAGCGGTCTGGTATGGCCAAGATGACGAGCGGAACTCAACCATCCGAGTCAAGAATGACCTGGCTTCAAAGAATGGAGGTGAAGCTGCTGCAATTCTGTATGCAATCCAGAACTCGCCTTTCGAAGTCGTTCTACACTTCAAAATTAAATCAAAACAGATCCTCCGAACGTTGACAGTAGACCTTGAGGCTTGTGAAGACAAGGGCTGGATCGAGACCAACGACAGCACGATTCTAAAAGCAGTTGTAGCAGCTCTGAGAGGCAGAGGATCGAGATGTACTTTCCAAGAAGCCAGCGACCCGGACAGTGATGGCATGATAAAAGCATCGGAACTTGCAAAGCGTGGACTCGACGAGGAAGAACCCACAGCGATTGAAACCAGGATCCCGGGAGCATACAACCTAAAGGGTATCAAACTCAGCAAAGGAACACAAGCATCGTTCTATAAAGCAATAAAGGCAAGCAGACCTAGTCCAGAACGCGAGAAAACCAAGATAATGCTTGACATAACGCGACATGCAGCCCAGGATTTATCTGGTAAGACGCCAACCGATAGCCAAATCTGGCTCTCCATCCGCCACCAGGACATAACACGAACCACGCGAGACTTCATGTGGAGGTGCCTACACCAAGCATACAAGATTGGAGGATACTGGAGAAACATCCCGACGTACGAGCACTACGCGGTCTGCCAACACTGCAATGTAGACGAATCAATGGAGCATGTCCTGCTCGAGTGCAGCGCTCCAGGCCAAGAAGTACTTTGGAGACTAGCCCAGAAGCTGTGGGAAATGAAAGGCTACCAATGGCCAGAAATGAACCTCGGTAGAATTTTTGCTTGCAGCCTCGCCGACGTCAAGAACGAAGACGGAAAGAGTGACCAAGGAGCGAACCGGTTCTTCCGGATATTGATATCCGAAACTGCCCACCAGATATGGAAATCCCGATGCACGAGGGTGATTGATCGAGGAAATGATCCGACACGATACGCAACGGAAGCCGAACTGCACAATAAATGGTTGCACTGTATCAACTCCCGCTTGAGAACAGACACCTTGCTTACGGACACCAAGAAATATGGAAGCCGAGCCTTGAATATAAGAAAGGTTATGAACACATGGAATGGGGTCCTAAAAGACCCCGAAAACCTGCCGGATATATGGGTCTGGCAGTCTGGGTTTTTAGTGGGTATTCCTCCTCTCCGCCCCACGGGGCGGAACCAGTAGCTTGCTGCTGGGGAGGAGGCGAGTCCCACACTGCCACATATATGGCGTACGTAAATGTATTTTCCCGGGTGGACTCTTTTTTCTTTAGTAGGCCATGCGCCTCAAGAATCAGCGTACGGAGAGGGTTGATGTTATCAACTGCTCAACGTAACCATTAAGTTGGAACGCTCCACAAAAGAAAAAAAAAAAAAAAAAAAATGTAGTACCATAACTTATGTCTTAGACACACAGGATATACATAAAAAGATCTATCGATTGGAACATGCATCTCGGCTAAAAAATTCGACTTTCATTTTGGTGGACTTTGTTTGTCCACAACTGTACAAAGTGAAATTGCGACCTAATTACATAATGCCTTGTGAGCTATCCAACTTGGCATGCATGAAACCGGTAATGATGGCAGTGGTCCTCTAGTACGGGGGAGTTTGGTAGTGGTCGTACCCGCTTCCTCTCTGGACTGTGGCGGCGGGAAAATGGCGAGAATTCGGATCGTTGTAATAAGATGCGGAATGAATGTATCTGTCGCCCGAGTTAGGGATGCGGGTATTGATCAAATGGTGATTTCCAATTGGGGATGATGGCTGACTCGGCTGTGGGTACGGTTTGTAGAGCTTCACCGAGGTGTCATTGGATCCCAAATTCTGAACGCGCTCTTCCATTTGCGCAAATGAATATTCACTGTGTTCCGCTAACCCCTAGACTCAGGTCTGGCCAGCGGATTATAGCTATGGCTAGGCCAGACTAGATCAGCCTAGATCACTACACAGACCCTGTTTAGATCACTACACACACGTTTTGGACAGCTGAGTGTAACTGACTCTAGCCCTGTGTAGCCTGGTGACAGATTACATAGACTGACTCTGTGTAGCTCAGCGTTGATCTGTATAGGTGATTGTAGCCATTTTTAACTTTTGTCTATTAAAATTTAGACGGTCTATTCATACCCAGTGTTCAAAAAAGATTGTCAAAATATGGTCCAAATTTGACAAAAGGCCAGACATTCAGCTGAGGGCACCTCTGTATAGATGACTAGAAAGAGCTACACTGACCTAAACTAACCTCAACAGACCTCCAAAGACCTACTCAGAGCTACGTAGACCTACCCAGAGCTAATCAGACTAAGTCTAGTCACCTAGCCAGAGCTATATGCCTAGGTACCTAACCTGAGTCTGAGTCTAGGGGAGGGCGGAACGCAGTGATTCAAGGGACAGCATGCGCCCATGTGTTGTTTCCATTGGGAGAACGACTTGAGAAGAAGGCCCAGACCGGACATGCTGTACACCATAGTGGGTGGTCGAGGGACTCACAGACCGCTCTAACTCTTGGAGACGAGCTTCCAGACTCGAAGCGAGGAGCTCGAGCGCTCGAACGCGAGAAGAGAGCGTAGGAGCATCTTTGTAACTGCATGCATCCTCCTGAGGGTTTCGGGTGCAGGGCCCGCATGCAGGCCTGATAGCATCGCATCTCTGGTCGTGCTGGTCAGTTTACAATATTCCCGGTGTCCTTCACGTACTATTTTCAGGTGTCTTCAAAGGTCAATCAAGTCAGAATATGGGTGGTACGCAGGAAAGCAAAAGGAACCCACCTGCAATTCATGCACGCAGAGCCACGCTTCAATGGGGCTTGTGAAGGGCTTGACATCCGGAACGGACGAAGTCCCAGTGCCTCTGAAATACGCACTTTTATTTACATAGTACTAAAAAGTACAAGGAACAAAGGATAGACCGAAATTGGACTATTCTAAGTACCGAAACGTGTAACTTATAAGTATCTTTCCAAGGCATGTACCATAATGGGCAATCTCGTGCCCACTGATTGAAAATATGATTCATCCTGATGATGATGATGAAAATGATGGATTCTATTCTATTTTACAAAAAGAGAGAAGCACACCGACGTTCCCCAAATTTAGGGACGCCGGACTCACGCAATTGCTAGGGTTAGGGTTTCCTTATATGGTTTATCTCATCTTATCTATTACTATATCGGGAAGCCTAACCCTAGCAATTGCGTTTCGAATAGTGAGTCCGGGGTCCCTAAATTTGGGAAACGTCGGTGTGAAGTATAAATCTATTTGGCACGGTGTACCCATCGCAGGAGGAAACTTTTAACAGGATTCTAGCTTGGACCGTGGCCGTCCGCATATCTGACTTGGGTGGGGGCCGTGGCAGTGCCCGGCAAAAACTCGCGCTTATGAGTGTTTGGCAACATTCAAGGGGCTACCAAGATAAGAAATTTCCTTATTTGGGGGGGGGAGGGGGGGGTCCCTCGGCCGCGAAAAAAAAATTATATACATTGTAGGTAGCAGTGCATATGGGTGTATTTTATGTATCCTGGAGGTAAATCATCTTGCCCATGGCTGTGAGGACAGACATGCCATACAAAAGGTGTACATGGAAGTGTCTCAAGCTTCTTGGCGGACCCAGAACGTGTCGCGTGTGGCTAATATGACTATTATATTGAGTTTTCGAGGGAACATTTACAAGTTTTCCTGAAGGCTTATAACCTTGGGCTAATCATGTATTCCTGAATCTTGTCAAACAGGATAAGTTACAGGACAGGCCTTTTCAAGCTGAACTTTGCACCAGAAAATGGGTTGAAGACAAGTTTGATAGGCAATAGTGTGTGCAGAACTTCAAAGGGTTGTAGCTTGCATGTTGCAAGATGCAGTAAGACTATTCGACTTAGTCTCAGTGTGATTATGCTCTCAGATGAAGAGGTGCAGCGTGGCCGCGTAGCTGCGGGGGAACTCGGCAAATGTTCCGGGACCTCGGCAAATATTACCCGACCAGTAACCGAGCGCCATCTGATGGAAATTCCCATATATGGACACTTTCCCATCACGTGGGGAGGGAGTCCCCCTCGCCTCTTTGAGCAAATAATTTCGACGTAAGGTATATTTTTCGGGAATCGGTAGCCCCTTGGCAACATTTGTACCTTCTAAGATAGTCTTACATCCCCTATTCTGCTCACTTTCTTGCCTTCCACCATGCCAGATCCTCTCTTATACTTCCCCAACAAGATTTCATATGGCTTAATTGATGAAATTGATGAATTTTCATATTTCCAGCGGCGACTTCGGTTAATAAAGTGCCTGCCAAGAGGGTCAAGTCAATTTGTAGCATATACCATTCTGGTATTTAACTGCATTTTAAAAAAGAGAAAGCTATTGAACCTCAGTCAGGCCACAAGTGAACTCAGTCATGATCAGACCTTTCTCTTAGGATTATTCTACTGAGAAACCCGGTTTCCAATGGAAACCCCTCTAAAATACGGTGTGTTATTTGGAAACCCGTATTCTGGGGGTTTCTCCCACCGGCCGTGGTCCGAAAATTTAGCCTGCAGACCGGCCATCAATGATGCGATCAATGGATGCCTAAAGTGCAGAGCGTCCAAGACTCTTGCTACAAGGTTGTTAAAAATTTATGTCTGGGGGTGAGCAAAGTTGAGCAAATTTTAAATCCAGTCATCCATACAAAATTATCTACTACTGTTGAGGACATCTAGAACGATTGTGCCCCTCCTGTCAGCATAACGCACACTTGTATGTCCTACCAACTCTCGATTTCTTTGGTGGGGGGCCGGAAGCAGCCTGGGACTCGGAATCTTCCGACTCTGCCCGAGGCTGAGTGCGGGTCTTATTTGTTGCACCCCCTCCACGATATCGGCCTTCCCTTGCATTCGTGAGGCGTGTGGTACGTGGACGACCTTGCGACCCCAATTCTGTGGGTGATCCGGAAAAGCAGATGGCTGTGCTGAGTTCTGACTTTGGATGGTCCCCCGTGCGACTTTGATGGTCGCCCCGTGGGACCATCACTGTCTCTGTCTCGCAAGAGTCGAGACTGCTTCGAACTCTCGTGCTTCCGATATCTATCAATGCCCTTTTACTTTACTTTTTTGTGCATCTCTTGTTTGCCAGTTCAGTAGGCAGGTGGGTATACTGTACTCTGCTGCTCTCCACAGCTTCTGAATGAATTAAAAATCAACGATTGTGGGGATTAACTCGCACACACACACGTGCACTTTTGGGAATCTCGGACACTGACGGAAAATTCAAACCCCACGTATCGTTGGAGGAAGGTACATCCTGATTCGGCAGATCGCTTTCAAATCGTCTTTTACCCCAGAATGGATCATTCCTCGTCGAAACATGCCAAATCTGTAAGTTTTACAGAGTCTTGTTGGCGGTACAACATAAAAAATTCAAACTGATTACCAGGTCCGCCAAGGCGCATGCAACACCTCAAGATTTCATCCGCAGGTGCTTATGCATCTATTCTACCCCATAAATACACCACCTGTCAAGCCAGGACTGGCAAGGACAACTGTACCACCCCTTTTCTTCTGTGTGTGACCAGTTCAAATAGATTAATTTGGTAAGAAAAACAGGCCTTTTCGGTTATTTTGAGGCCTGTACATACCTTGAACAACTCAATAATACCCCCTGTCACGGATCTAATGTCTAATAGCTGTGCATATATTAGGCTTGTACCATTTGGATTAACTGAAATCCGAGTGATCAGAAGCGGAGAAAATGTCTTATATCGGAGACATGGAAATCAACATGTTGACCTTTTGTGGAAACTACAGCGCTGTTCCAGAGCGCAAGCGTCGGCGCGAGCTCTCCACCACTGCCTGAGGCTTCTTTGGCGCAGCCTCCCTCTTTTTTCTTGGCTTCGCGGACCAGATGAGCGCCACATCCAGCCTTGGTCGTCCCAGCCATCAGGCTCTTGACCGGTAGTACACTCGAGTTTTACGTTCCCGTCAGGCCACTGGTATGAGGGAGACTCGCTTTTAACAATCTGTGCAGTGCTGAACAGCGGTGTTGTCCCAGTCGGTCCAGTATATGCCGTATGGGCCATGGGCGGTGGTGGGTACATTTGCGGCGGAGGGTAGGGAGGCGGGTGGTAGATGGCCGGAAACGGGCCCTGAGGAAGTCCAGGATGGGGGCCAGGAGCCTCAGTGGGAGTCAGGTATGGGAAATAACCTGAATACCATTTGAAATCATCTATTTGCACCCGAGTTGGCAATCTTCGCACCTCCTTGATTATAGCTGTGTCCCGGCATCGTGGGATACATGGGATGTAGCCAAGGACCTGAAAGACGCCATCAGGAATGATATAGAGTAACGGAGCCCACAGAAACCTTGTCCGTAGGCCGGTGGATCTGTCGTAGACCAGATCAGTATTTATGCGAAAGACGGGGCGTTTTCACGCACAATACGGGAGCCCAGGTTGCGGGCCATATATATGAGTTGGGTTAAATGGATACGTAGGCTGTGCCTGTGTTTGGGAGGAGTCTCCCAGACCGAACAGGCGTTTAAGACGCTGAAACATGGTGGATGAAAAAAAAAACAGCACGGCCACCGCGACACATAAAGATGATTATGCCATCCGTGACCATATTTGGACGTGACGGCGGCCAGAGTCTCAAGACCGTCAATACGAACATTACCAGATCAACTTGGGGTGTAGGGCCGTGGCTTGCCCGGCATGTACTCGAACTTATCTTTTTCAAAACCATATTTGTTTAATCGGTCCCATTGTTGAAGGCTTATTTGCTAGTTTCATTAGATTGTTTTGTGAGCTGTTAGTGGCTGTACACTCATCGGAATTAGGCTCGCATGGGTTCGATCCCTGATGCTGGTATTTTATTGGTGTGTTACTGTCTAGTATTACCCAGCAGCACAAATACAATGAGGTCTTCGGATGTCAGGTAGATATCTTCACATACCTTGACATGGTTGACTTCATGCGAAAACTAATTTTTTGACCCCGGCCCTCAAGCACTTAGTGATATTTCTTTCTGGCTGCTGCATGAGCGAAGCCTTCATAGCACATATCAGCCTAACTTCTCCGACATTACTGAATCCCTGACTGCCATCTGAGCAAGTGTCTCCATGTTTCCAACTTTCAGTCTTAGTCCTTGTCTGGCTCCTCCTCTGGCTCCTTCGTTAACTGAGTTACTGACTCCAATACTCTGAATATAAATTGAAGTTCTCTGACCAGTGGCTGAAAAGGCAGCACAACCAGACAAAGTGCTGAGAGATAAAAAAAAGGGACATGAGTACGAGTTTTGCTGGGCTATGCCATGGCCCCAGCCCAACTTTCATATGATCTTTATCCCACTAAAATGTTACCGCGCTCAAAATTGAGAAATCTCACCCACGCCGAGCACCACGTGACCATGCGCATTGCGTCTCCACAACCAAACAAAGTCAACTTGGATTCCAATCAGTCGAATAGTTGATGCAGATGGCAGTAGCTTCAGTTATTTCCAATAAATCTAAAAGCTCTCCTTGCAAAGCAGGTCAGAGTCGAGCCTGAGAGCATCACCAATCAAGGTCAGGAAGATATTCAGTCATCCGCAATGGAGTATATAACCCCCACCACGTTGTGTGTGATATCCTCCCTCACACATGTAAACAAATAGTCTGACTTCCTTGGACTGGATAAACCCTTCAGGCTCTGTCTTCCGCCCTGTTTCGATCCCATCATGGTACCATGAAGACCCATCCGGATCTATAATCCTACAGGTTAAGTGCAGCACTCCCAATTAATTCAACCCAGAAATATTCAGGGTAGCTACAGAGATGCTAATTAACGCTCCTAATTGTGTGTCTGGTTCAAATAAAATTTTGTGGGCACTAACGGGAGCTCTTTTTGAAGAATGATCAGAACAGCCAAACATCGGACAAACAACCGTGACACCCCTGATTAAATCAACCCAGAAATATTCAGAGGAGCTACTGAAATGCTACTCAATGTCTCTCAATTGTGTGTCCAGTATTTAAAACAAAATTGGGGGTATTAGCTCTTTTTGAAAACAGCCAATTTCAAGCAAACAGTATCTCGGGGAGCCCCACTGTGGAACCCTTGCTTAAATCAACCCAGGAAAATTGAGCGGAGCTACAGAGATGATAATTAAAGTTACGAAATTGTGTGTCCAGTTCAAAAAAAAAATTATGGGTACTAATGCAAGCTCTTTTTGCAGATCAATCAGAACAGCCAAACATTGAGCAAACAGGATTTCGGGGAGCCCAACTCGGTGCTATGTTCCAGGTAATACCCATCCAACCTCCATTCTTGCACCTGCAGATTCCCTGTCATTTACTGTGCATGCGCGCCGTTGGAGAGACACGTACATAACTTCCTGCGGCCACGTAGATATTTTGCGCAGGGTCGGGTTCGAACCACTGCACAAAATACAGTATCAATTACGTAATGCTAAGGACCATTAGAAAAACGGTGAGAAAACATCACAAATTACTGACCGTGGGAACCAAAAGGTGAAGGAAATTTAGGCACAGCCACTATTTTCAATACGAATGGATAAATGTTACACTGGTTTTTTGCTCTCCAAAATCTGCTCTCAACTTTTGCTAAAAGAACGATCTCTTATTACATAAGTTCTCGTAAATTGTTTCACGCAAAATCTTGTTAGGATGTACGGCGCAGAGCCAGATGCAAGCCACAAAATTGATTTTATTACGCCACAGTACAAGTCCAAGTGATACCAAATTATCGAATTTAACGAGGAGGAGAGTGCCACGGTGTGCAAGGATATTAACAAGAACAAGTTATTCCACACAGGAAACCAGGGATGTTAAGTCGATTACGTCGATACAAGTTTTCGGATAATTCGAGATCTAGTTCACAGAACCAAGAACAGCCAATGACAGTGACACTGCTCGGTGGTGCAAGAACAGAAGCATAGAACCCCAGCAAGCTGAGCAGTACCTCAGGGCGCGAGCCTCCAGAGAGCCAGAAAGACTTGAAATCCTGCGTGTGAATACGTGGAAGGAAAAGAAGACGTCGTGCCGCACTGGCACCGCACTCCGACGTAACTTGTTCCGGGTCCTCGGCACAGGTGTCAAGCAAGCCCGTTATGTCCGCACACACAAGCTCTAAGTCGTCCGCCCGCACAAGCCCAAATACAAGCCGTTTTGCAGTTGTTCAAGCCGTTTTGTCAAAGCCAGTCCAAGCCCAAGCCAAGCCGCCCCAAGCCAAGCCAAGTTGAAGGGAGTGAGCTCCTGCATAATTGGGGGGGCTTGCCCCCCCTTTTTCTCATGTACACCCCGAAAAGAGGATGGCTGTGCAAACCACTTTTGATCGTTGTAGATGTTTGGCAATGATGCCCGTGATGTCGGACCGTTAGCCCTAGAGCTAGAGACGGCCAGATTTGTCCGCCGATATTTGAACGTCCCGTGATAAACTTGACAGTAATACCAAACCTTGACAAATTATTGACAAATCAGTCCACGGAACTGACAGATCTTCTTCCGCCGCACTTCAGCCCTCACACCGCAGAATGGGAAATTTCAGGCCGGCCGACAACGTTCCCGAAACTACCAGTTTCAGCTGCACCTTCGGAAGCATTACCATATAAGGCATATCTAATCTTATCCAGCACCATATATGGCAATAGAGTTTCCGTCACGCCGAATCTGCAGCTGAAAGTGGTAGTTTCGGGGACGTTTTCAACCAGCCATCAGTAGCTGAAAATTCCCGTTTTGCGGTGTGCCTTCTGCTCCGAGATTCTTCACACAGTCTGTGACCTGAATAGAACAAGCCTAGGCTAGTGTGAAGTCCACCTGCGCGGCCTTAGTTTGCTGCTGCCAAAAAGACAATTTTATTGTTGGACCTCTCTCACTGAGCGGTGTCCAGTTGCTTAAGTTTTTTAACTACGCCAAATTTGTCACTTCCACCTGCCTTGCAGAAAAGGGGTGACAAGGGAGCGTCAATAAGCATTTACCTGGCACTGTTTTGCGGCGATTTCTTCAGTGAATTACTTGAGGAGAATTCCAGGGGGACACGAGCGCAACCTCGTCTGGACGACTGCTTCTCTGATCTGGGTTCTATCTGGGGCTAGACTAGGCTACACTGGTTTTTTTTTATAGGTACAGATAGGATTGGGCTGTATTCACAGAATCTTAGTTGTGCCAATCACTTGGTAAATGTGGTGTCCACTGCGTATTCAATGCAGTAACTAATCATGAGTTAGTGATGGCTGGGGCTCCTAACCTCAATCAGAGTGCTTATTGTGCTCGCCGTGCCCGTATCAAAGCCCAGAAAGCCCGGGCTGATTCTGCTCGAAATGCTCCCCAAATTTATCTACCCACTTTTGAGGAGATGAAAAGTGGAGTATGGCCTGAAGTGTTTCCCAAAACACGAGGAGGTGGACGTAAGTGACTTTTAAAACAAAGCTTAAGCTCAAACTGACTTTGAATGAAGCTCGGATCACTCCACCCTCCTCATGGTGTGCAGCTTCAGCAGCTACAGATGCTGTTCCAGGAGGTAGACGAAACCGCATTTCAGTCCATGCTACTCGACCAGATACTCTTCCACTAAACAATTTATCGGATGATATAATACGAGAATCTCCGCAGTTGGCTGGTCAGTTTTTTTTTTACCTCTTTGTATACTCCCATGCTGGTGATTCTGAATTCCACCTTCAGCTCGATCCCGCCTATATGGAAACTTGACACCACATGGACCAGGCCCTGGCTCTCGAGATCAGCGTGGAAAGCGTACTCGAGTTGAAATGGGCCAAACATCTCCAACACATGCTGAGACCTCCATGGATATCTCTGGTGATCAGGAATTTCAGCCTCGGAGGCTCTTTCCCAGTGCTGGGCCAAGTGGTCTTGGTGGAGTCAGAGATGTGTTTGGGTCTGATACACAGGAAATGAATTTGGATCCACCATTGGCCCCAACTCCTGAACCTCCACATCCACCTCCACCCAGCGCTATACCACCAGATCCTCCAGAGCCTCCTCCCCAGGGATTATCCCCTGTGGTGCCCCCTGTCCATCCTGTCCGTCCTCCTTGCCAACACCGTCCACCACACACCACTGTTTGCGGCAGTTATGCTCGGGAACCACATCCAGACTATCCATTCCTACTATGGTGTACCACATTAAGGCATTGGATCAATGAGACTGTCTTTGGAGACCGTGCTACTTGTGCTGGATGCAGACAGAAATCTCGTGCACGAGAAGCGGCAAAGCGGAACCAGGCACAGACTCATGCACAGGCAGTTGTTATACAGCAACAGCTAGCTCAGCAGATAAACCAACCACCTGATCCTACCCCGAACCACCCACCTCCATCAAATCCATTGGCTGAACCTGCAGTCACAGCTGCAGACAAGGCCTTAATGAGCCGGGTTAGAGACAAGTGGATGGAAATTGCATTGGAATCTTGTGATGGCTGTGATGAGAGGTGGTTTGATATGGAGGTCATAAATGGCAAATGTGCAAAGTGCAGGAGCAAGGGCTCACATGGTCAAAAATTTCAAGCTTCAAATGCTATGAACCCTGGAACTGTACCAGGTCCAGATGAACTCCCTCCGCTCACACAGATAGAAGAGATGATCATTTCCCCTGTCCATGCTCTTGTGTCTCTGTACCAAATTCGTGGTGGCCAATTCAAGTATTCCGGACACTGCTGCAATTTTGCACGCGATACAGCTGTTTTTCACAACAAGGTTCCATTACTGCCAGAGGAATGTGATGTTATCATCATGAGGAGGACTGGTGTTGATCCTACCACCAATGAGGATGTACACCAGGATTTCCGTGTTCGGCGAAATGTGGTACAGAAATGGCTAGCCTACCTGGAACAGAATCATCCCACATTTACAAATCACAACGTGACAGTGGACTGGACCCGGTTAAACGATCTTCCTGAGAATGCATCTGTTCGGGATCGACTACGAACAGTAGAGTCTCAGGTTATCAGTGAACCAGATCAGGATCTGGGGCCACCAGAGGAGGGTGGAAATCCAGTGCAACAGGATCCTCTCTTTACTCGTGGGTTTGTGCCCAATGTTACAACAGGCCAAACTGAAATTGAACAACTCCATGCTGCTGCCTTCCACAATGACCAACCTGTTATCCTCACTATGCCTGCTGTCCATGGAACCCCCATCAATGAGCATGCAGGGCAGTCTATTGCAATAAATGCCTTCCCTTCTTTGTTTCCAAAGGGGAAGGCAGATTTTGCAGCGGAACGTGAAGACAAGGTCACAATGACTGAGTGGGCAGCTCATCTGATGCGCTACAAGGATGGCCGCTTTGCTCGTCATCCACGGTTTCGTTATTGGGCACTCAATACAATCATGAGGCATGATGCCAAGAAAGCATCACAATGGTTCACAACAACTCACAAGGAAGATAAGGAGTTGACTGTTGAAGAGATTAAGGAGATGCTCGCAGAAAAGGATGCCAAAGGACTGGCAGATCGTGTTGCGAATTCAGGTGTCAAGCACTTAGTGATATTTCTTTCTGGCTGCTCTATGATGCCAGCAAGAGATCAGCACGCAGCATGAGCGAAGCCTTCATAATACATATCAGCCTAACTTCTCCGACATTACTGAATCCCTGACTGCCATCTGAGTAAATGTCTCCATGTTTCCAACTTCCAGTCTTAGTCCTTGTCCAGCTCCTCCTCTGGCTCCTTCGTTAACTGAGTTACTGACTCCAATACTCTGAATATTCATTGAAGTTCTCTGACCAGTGGCTGAAAAGGCAGCACAACCAGACAAAGTGCTGAGAGATAAAAAAAAAGGGACATAAGTACGAGTTTTGCTGGGCTATGCCATGGCCCCGCCCCAACTTTCATATTATCTTTATCCCACTAAAATGATACCGCGCTCAAAATTGAGAAATCTCACCCACGCCGAACACCACGTGACCATATGCGTTGCGTCTCCACAACCAAACAAAGTCAATGAAGGTAGTAGGCCGGCGAGCGGCGGGTCACAAACAGAGTTTTCTCCAAGGGCGCAAGATATATTTTCAGGGGCAAACTTTTGTAGCAGACTCGGATCGCCCCATCCTAAGTACTATACTAGTTTAGATTATCAGTTCTATGCAGGTTCTCATCCTTTCAGGACCATCTTGATTTTTAAGGTTGAAGAAATATTCGCACCCATGTAGCGAGCCATGGATCGTCAACTGTGTGCAACCTTAGTTAAATTTTATACCTCCTCCGTAAACAGGTCACCCTTTGCTGACAGTGATCCTTTTTTCTTTCGGGCTTATTGATGGGACAGTTAAAAAATGGGCAGCGACCTCATAGGTCAACTCTAAATTCTAAAGAAGTCCTCAGTTTTTATGATGCTGAATAGAAGCCCTCATGCAAAATAAATGAGAACTATTCTCAATGAGCTATACTAGGCTTTCAACCTCCGAAGATTGGTAACGTGCCCCGATGGATTAGCCTGTGGTTTACCAAGAGTCTACCATACGAGACTATTGATGCCCCAAGTCACATGTACGTTTTGGCGACATTTTTGGTACCTAGAGCACAAAAAGAACTAAAGTTCTGTTTGTGAACTTGGATTCCAATCAGTCGAATAGTTGATGCAGATGGCGGTAGCTTCAGTTATTTACAATAAATCTGAAAGCTCTCCTTGCAAAGCAGGTCAGAGTCGAGCCTGAGAGCATCACCAATCAAGTGTGCAGATCAGGAAGATATTCAGTCATCCGCAATAGAGTATATAACCCCCACCACGTTGCGTGTGATATCCTCCCTCACACATGTAAACAAATAGTCTGACTTCTTGGATAAACCCTTCAGGACCTGTCTTCTGCCTTGTTTCGATCCCATCATGGTACCATGAAGACCTATCCGGATCTATAGTGGTGGCTATAATCCTACAGGTAAAGTGTGGCACCCCCAATTAAATCAACCCAGATATATTCAGGGTAGCTACAGAAATGCTAATTAACGCTCCTAATTGTGTGTCCGGTTCAAATAAAATTTTGTGGGCACTAACGCGAGCTCTTTTTGAAGAATGATCAGAACAGCCAAACATCGGACAAACAAGTTCTCGGGGAGCCCCACCATGGCACCCCAGATTAAATCAACCCAGAAATATTCAGGGGAGCTACTGAAATGCTACTCAACGTCTCTAAATTGTGTGTCCAGTATTTAAAACAAAATCGGGGGTATTAGCTCTTTTTGAAGATGGATCAGAATGGCCAAATATCAAGCAAACAGTCATGTCAGGGAGCCCCACTGTGGAACCCTTGCTTAAATCAACCCAGAAAAATTGAGGGGAGCTACAGAGATGATAATTAATGTTACGAAATTGTGTGTCCAGTTCAAAAAGAAAATTGTGGGTACTAATGCAAGCTCTTTTTGCAGATCAATCAGAACAGCCAAACATTGAGCAAACAGGATCTCGGGGAGCCCAACTCGGTGCTATGTTCCAGGTAATACCCATCCAACCTCCATTCTTGCACCTGCAGATTCCCTGTCATTTACTGTGCATGTGCGCCATTGGAGAGACACATACATAACGTTTAGGCTCCAACCGTTTCTGTTTACAAACATTTGTAAACGGTTTAACCGTTTATATTTACCGTTTAGTTTACGGACCCCTGCAAACGGTAAACAACTGTTTGTAAACGGTTTTAAACGGTTCTTAAATTATAACCACCTATACAGCTACGAGACAGGAATTTTGAGTGAGTTGAAGTGTCAGGAAAGTTAGCTGAAGTGAGGAAATTCATTGGGAGGGGTTTATGAAGGTAAAACTGGCTGGGCTTCTTCGTTGAGAGTTTATTGATGTGTTTGTTACAATTCCGTAGCTTCACCAGCAGGCGAGGTTGGCAGCCCTCAACTTCAGAATTCACCCTGCTGCACTCTGGAAACATATTAGTGGCTCTAGTATCAAAAATAAATGCAGCCCAGGCTTAGTAGGTGGTCAGTGGCTGAAGGGATTTTGTATCAAAAAATATACCATTTATAAACATTTATAAACATTTTAAAACTGTTTACGAACCGTTTCCGTTTAGTTTACAGAGATCCATAAACGAAAACTAAATGGTTGGAGCCTTACATAACTTCCTGCAGCCAGGTAGATATTTTGCGCAGGGTCGGGTTCGAACCACTGCACAAAATACAGTATCGATTACGTAATGCTAAAACATCACAAATTACTGACCGTGGGAACCAAAAGGTGAAGGAAATTTAGGGACAGCCACTATTTTCAATACGAATGGATAAATGTTACACTGGTTTTTTGCTCTCCAAAATCTGCTCTCAACTTTGCTAAAAGAACGATCTCTTATTACATAAGTTCTCGTAATCTGAACGACGAGTTTACCGAAGACAAACAAGTAGTAATGTCCGGAGGTAAGGTAGGCGCCAGTCACTCACCGCGAACGCTCACGTGGTATGTAACGCGTGACGTGTGACGGCGAAAATTTCGAGACCTTGAAGTTGAACAATATATGTAGCTCCAAATTGCTAAATTAGACGTTTCCCGAGGTCCGAAAAAATCGGAGTTTTTCTGGGGCATGATCAAATCAGAACCAACAGTCTGAAGAAGGTAGAATATACATGAACCGTGAGAACCTTACGTCAGCGGCAAATATTTTGCACCCAATAACCCAAACCGTGTCCATTCGATGAAATAACTCGTTCTGCATTCAAAGAAAATGGGTCATAAAAATGTTATACTGCTCTACATACAGGCCATATTTTAACAAACTGAAACCAGGGATGTCTCGGGAGGACCCAAATGCTTCATTTCTAGGTTTTACTTTTTGTCCAAATGTTTTGTGGCCAGAGCCTTATCGTTGTCACGCTTTGGTCACGTGAGCGTTTGCGGTGAGTGACTGGCGCCTACCGTACGGGTGGTTATCCTTACATATACAGTCCGAACCAGCCCGAGACCCGTCCGTGGATAGTGTGGGTTAAATGCCAATATCTGCACAAGTGCTGGGGAGAAACAGTTCAAATCAGGAAAAAAGACTTGTCATCGTAGCACTGGTAGCGCTACCGTAGCGCTACCGTAGCGCTACCAGCGCTACCTAGACAAGTCTTTTTTCCTGATGACTTGTTCATGTCTGGCGTCAATTTGCGCGCGATCTGACTATAACCTGCCGGGCACTGCAGTCAATCCAATAAAGGTCTTGCTGCAGTGTACCGTTCCCCTCTGGGATCACACATCAAGACAACTCTATCCTGTGTGTGCGACATACCCGCATTACATTCCCAGTGGCCAATCGAGCGAACAATCGGGAACCTCGGCCGGGAGATTCAATCACACTCACAGCCATATGCGAACCTTTCCGAGCGCAGTCACCGCAGATCTCAAGTCAACGCACTGAAAGCCATGATCCCAGATCTTGACCCAGAAGATAAAGGACTGCCGCGTGGTGCGATTGATATTGGCGATGAATTTATTCTGTTGCGAGCACGCGATGAGCACGGTCACCATCTTCAGGGCGACGAAGCTCAAGTAATCCGCGACTACCTCGACAGTCAGAATGGTCCTGCGGCCGGAATACTTTCGGTTGTGCGTTGGTCTCGACGGCAGCTTCCTAGCGGGAAAATCGTGCGAACCGCTTGGACAGAGAAGAAAAAACCTTTTAACAAAGTCAGAATGGCTCGTAATGTCAATGCGGGTTCATATCTTTCTTGCAATACATGTATCTCCCCTTTGTCTTCAATTGTAGTTCCAAATCAATGAACAGCCGCAGATCGCAGAAGTGCTATTTTACTTCCCAGCTGCAATGGAACAGGAGCCCAATGCATTTGCTCTTGTCGATTTATATTCAGATCCTGATGAGGAATTTATCCGCGAGTCGTACAGCACGGTCTGGTCTTATGGCCAGGGCGGGCGAGCATCTCTTTGTAATTCCTGCGAAGTCCATTTTATCTATTGTTGCCATGATTCCCCACAGTTTGGCACCTGGGGCTGCAGTAGTGATGTCTGTGGCTTGGCTTAAAGCCAAAAAGCCAAGAAGCCAAAGCCATGGCTTCATCAAGCCAAGCCAAGCCAAACTCATGGCTTGAGGTTGGCTTTGGCTTTGGCTTGACGACCGAGAAGCCAAAAGCCAGGGCTCAAGCCATGGCTTTTGATTTCATGACAAGGACCAACAAGTTGACCCTCATGTGTTTTTTGGGAAGACTGTGATTGCAGGAAACCTAGCATATATACAATTAGTAGATTTAGCACTTACCATAGATAACTATGTGGGGTTCAATTGATGCTTCCTAGGCATCAGTACAGCAGTGTTCGCCCTAAGGCCTAAGGCCTCAACCCTTAAGGCATTAAAATTTTTCGGCCCAGCGTCCCGACCTTAATAAGTCCTTAGATTGTCACGTGTACAATCTATAAATTTCCATTTTTTCGCCGCCATCCCCCTCCATGTCGACTATGGTCTTGCTGCAGCAATATTTCTACCAGGGAAAAAACAAGACCTATTCAGAGGGACAGAGAAGCCCCATACTCGGAAACTGTCGGTACGTGTGATGGAGGAGGAGGAGACTCCCATGAAGCGGTCTGCAGAAGAAATGGAGGCATTCTCTGATGAGATGAGGAGTAAGTACTTCTGGTATTTTGGCTGTGCCAGATACCATGAGAATTTTTTCAATCGAAGGCCTTATAGGCCCTTAAGATTAAGGCCTTAAGGAGCTGGCCAACCCGATTTAAGGCCCTTAGGGCGAACACTGCAGTACAGCCTGATTGTGCATGTTTGCTGGTTTATAGTAATAATCTCAGCCACTTAATAAATTTGAAGGTACTTGCGCGGTTTCGTAGGTGGATAGGACCATTTTTCTTACCTTTTGCAGCCTCCCCAACCGTGGGAACCTTTTGATCGGAAGCCATGGCTTAAGCCACAGCCAGGCCAAGCCAAGCCAGGCCCCATGGCTTTGGCTTTGGCTTCAGATTTCTCAAGCCAAAGCCAGATAAAACCAAGCCAAAGCCAGGGTTTGAAAGTCAAGCCAAGCCAAAGACATCACTAGGCTGCAGAGAGGTATCGTGCTGGCTGTTATTTTCTTGTGGAAGCCGGGCCTCGATGTTATGCATTTGTCGGGCTGCGAACGGGCTGATGATTCTGTAGATGCTGATTGACTTGACTGTTTTTACCTTCGATGTTCCCTGGGCATGGCTTAATTCTATGGATTTCAAAATATGTGAAGTGGTTGAGGATGTACTTTTAGCACCCACCGCTTTCCTCTCCCCATTTATTCACGCTGTCTGTTGAACATATTCAAGTCTCGCCGGTACCCCCTATGAGCCGAGAACCGTCAGAGCACCGCCACATCCAAATCAGGAAATTACTACCCCCTAAGACTCACTTCACGCCAAATTCAACATCGGCGCATGGATTTACGCCAGCTACCAAACATAGGCATCAGTTCCTCGAGGTATCTTCGGACATGAGACAAAGAGAAAGGCACATTGGATGAAACTGCGGCGGAAGCGGAAGGTGGAATCGACTGTACAGATCTCGAAGAAGTACAATTACAGGACGCCCATCTGGCTTGAGTGCGCAAGTAATTATTGATTTGACGGGCTAAGGCTTGTCAACGGTGCATACTCATGTATATTCCCCATTCCCCAAAAGTTGTTTCCACACAGAAGTAGCAACCAAGAGAAAGAACTGTTGGTAAAGTGCCTGAACCAGGATTCGAACCTGCGATTGTGAATCTGAGCTCATTGAATTAGCTGCACTGTAACGACTGATCCCATTCGGAATCTAGTGCTCCAAGCCGTGCCAGTAAAACTAATTGATCTGGAGCAACTTGGGGAGACGTGCAAATATCCTCCCGTAGCATAGCAATGGTAACTGCTGATATGCGAAATAAACTACAGTAAAGCGAGTGCTCGCAATCATTTGTAAGGCACTATATTTCGAAACGCGTGACCAGTAGGTCACTATATTTCGAAATGCATGACCATTTGGGGTAGTGTGGCGGGAAATAGGCTTGTGAAAATTACTAAAGCTAATGAACACGAAATTTTGGGAGTCCGACAAAGGCCTGTACAATAGGGCGTATTTGACCCTGGTTGACCACGATCCCTCGAGTGAAATCTGCGGTATGCGCCGCATGGCTCTTCTCAGACTCCGCGAGGCCCAGGAGGCTTCGGGCATGTGGAACAGCTCCTGTGCCGATGCCTTCCCCACGCCCATTCACCTATAGCACTAGCGGCGCTCCCCCGCATGCATCAGGAAAAAAGACTTGTCTAGGTAGCGCTGGTAGCGCTACGGTAGCGCTACGGTAGCGCTACCAGTGCTACGATGACAAGTCTTTTTTCCTGATGTGCGCGCCACTCCGCATGAGGTAATTTCATATACAGTCGAAGCTGTCTTAACCCATAGCTGTCATAACCCATAATCTGTTATATCCCATACCTTTTTGGGGTCCACCGAGGTGGTTCTCAATTAAAACCCATAACTCTGTGTAACCCCATAATCCATACATTTTCGACGACAAAAACCCATAACTTACCCCCATCAGGGACATTGACAAATATTGACAAATATTTGTCTCCGGAGGGATTTGCCCGCAAATCATTATGTCGCCTCACTCGTCGCTCGCTGTATTGAAAAAAGGGCTTTCTGTCCTCAAGGAAACTGTTAAGAAACGTCGAGATGCCCTTATAGACCGTCTGAAGAAGGACGACCCAAAGGACCGCCTTACCGCCGACGAGGAAGCTTGGCTTGATAATGATGCCAATCAAGTGGAGGAAGATGCAGTCATTGAGAAGCTCGAGCGGGCTTCGGATTATGAACGCGGTCTCTCACATCTCGATAAAAAAGAAATTGGGCTGGTGGAGAGATTGAAGGCACTTGCTGGAGAGGTTGCCGAGAAGGTTGCAGATAAAGTATCGAAGAAGCGCAAAAGTGCGTGATTCCTTTTCCAGCGACTTCTCCTGGATTTAATGTTCTCACGTTAGGGCCGGAGGAACGTAAGGATTTCGTTAGGACTGGGAAAAAAGCCGATGTCGAGCCTGTCTTTACGCACAAGGAGAACGCGACGTTGAGTCAGCGAATCGAGGATTCTGGATTGGCATCACGCACAGCCAAAGCCGAGCCAAGTCAAGACCGCGCAGCACTTTGCCCCCATTTACCCCAATCTTTGCATCAAGCAACCTCTCATTTCTTCGTGGCTGAAGGATGAGAAAAAGTGGCGGGCGCAATGGGCCGAGGTAGAGCAGCACGGGAAACACGGCAATGCAAAGCGTGTGAAGCAGGTGGAACACCCGGAGGTGGATGACATGCTCGAACTCTGGATCACGAAGGCTATGCGGGATCGTGTCCATCTCAGCGGCGAAATTATCCGTGAAAAATGGAGGCGCTTTGCTGATCTGGTCGGGATCCCCGAGGGTGAGAGGCTCGCACTCAGTGATGGATGGCTGGCTTCTTTGAAAAAGCGGTGTGGATTGAAGGAATTTAAAAGACATGGTGAAGCTGATTCAGCGAACCCTGCTGATATTGAGGTGGACAGGAAGCGCATTCAGGAGATCATTTTCCACGAGGGTTACGAACTGCGCGACATTTTTAACATGGATGAAACTCTTTTTGGGCGTCAGTGCTTTGTTTTTCACCCTCAATTGTGGCCTTTGCTGATCGTGATTTTTGACAGGATGCCCCCGGATCGTGGTCTCATGGACCGTCAAATGTCCGGCGTCAAAGGTGTGAAGAAACGCATCACTTACGCCCTTACCACAAATGCGGACGGCTCCGAGAAGCTGCCTCCATTTGTCATTGGTAAAGCCGAGCGTCCCCGTGCGTTCAACAGGAAAACTGGTGCCCAATTGGGTTTTTTGTATCGGAACAATGCCAAGGCATGGATGACGACTGCCCTCTATCCGGAGTGGCTCGGAAACATCGACAAGAACATGCGGCTGGCCAGGCGACACATCCTTCTTCTCCAGGACAATTTCAAGGGCCACGATGCACCCGACAATCTCACGAATGTCCGTGTCGAAAACTTTGCACCGAATCTTACTGCACACGTACAGCCAATGGACGCCGGAATCATTCGCTGCTTCAAGTCTCATTACCGACGCTATTTTATGCAGCGTGCCCTCGACCGTTACGACCAGGATATCCCGCCGGCCAAGATTTACGACATCAACCAGCTCGAGGCCATGCGCCTGGCCGATCTTGCATGGCGTGATGTTTCCCCACAGACTGTCGCCAACTGCTGGGTAAAATCTGGCATTCTTCCCACCGATGCCACCGCCGCTGCCATCCTTGCCGAGCTCCAGGAGGAGGCCGAGGATGATTTGTCCAAGGTCTTGGACCAGCTCCAGAACCGCGGCGCTCTCCAGAAGGGAAACCGGCTCGATATTTCGGCCCTTGTCGACATGCCCGAGGAGCAGGTCCTCGAAGATGCTACGGACGAGGAGATTTTCGAAGCAGTCCGAAAAATGCACATCGAACGGGAGAACAGGGAAATAAATGGTGGCGATGATGACCTTGCAGATTCGGCGGGAGACCCAAAGCCGACCCGAAAGGAGGCTCTCCAGGCCATTTCGACGTTGTCTAGGTACCTCGCGGATGTGGATGGGCCGTTTGCCCGCAAACTCGAGGTTTGTTTGGCCACATTTGGGCGTGAAACTCAATGGGAGCAAACCCAGCAGCTTACTTCCACCTCTATTACTGACTACTTTGGGCGGAAGTAGGCTAGAAACATCTGCGAATTTATTTGGAATTTTTACAATTTCTTTTCGCGAAGTTTATGTAAGCCTCTGTGGTACCCCATACGCTGTGATAACCCATACCTTTTGGTGTCCACCGAGGGGTATGGGTTAAGACAGCTTTGACTGTAGTCGCCTTGCCGATGTCGAAATACAGAAAATATTCCACAACTTGATCTGCTGGTGGTTAAATTTTCTGTGGGTCTCTCAGAGTACTCATGCCATGCCCACAAACTTGATTCCACTGAGAAATTTGTACCCATTCCACTTTTGAATGAGAACAAAGCAAACTACTCTGGTGGGGTCAGAACTGCACAAATACAGAAAATTCCTACCCATTCCACTTTTGAACAAGGACAAAGCAAAATACTCTTGTCCGGTCAAACCTGCATCCCCAAATACAGACAATATTACACCACTTGAGCCGCAGGGGGTTAAATTTTCCATGGCTCTCCCTGAGCACTCATTCCATGGTAAGGAACCCAATTGGAGCGAGAAATCTGCACCCATCCCACTTTTGAATGCAGAAAAAGCAAAATACGCTTGTGGAGTCGGACCTGCATGACCAAATACAGAAAATATTATATCACTTGAGCCGTCGGCGGTTAAATTTTCTATGGCTCTTCCTGAGCAGTCATTCCATGCTATGGAACCTAATTCCGACGAGAAATCCGTACCCATTGCACTTTTGAATGAGGAAAACGCAAAATGGGCTTGTAAAGTCAGAACTGCATGCCCAGATACAGAAAATATTACACCAGTTGCGCCGCCGGCGGTTAAATTTTCCATGGCTCTTTCTGAGCACTCATTGAGGGTGTACAAAACGTTCTAAAGCGTGTAAACATCGGCTGTCGCTTCACGAGATATCCTCAAATGTGTCCGCCATCCGTGTCACCTCAGAAGGGGTTCTGTGTTTACTCGCTGGCAAAAAAAAGTAATGGCGCATGGTGGTTCTCGTTATCCTGGCTCGGTACGCTACTTGCGCCGTGGTGCGCACAAGCAGGAATTACGGTCCCGCTGCACATGCAGACGGGGCGATCCACTCGCGCAGAGCGTTACGCTGCGTGTACCGTGGAGAGCACGGCAGGAAGTACGGCAGCCCCCCATAAAGCTCAAGGCGCTTCACCCCAGTCCCTCCATCTTGCACATGATGCATCAGACGTTTAACAAATAACTTGTGACCTGTACAAGGCCAAACAAGGTCGCAAGCCTCACCAAAAGTCGCGCAAGCTCACAAGGTCACAAACCTATGTCTCGACCGCCACAAGGTCGACGGTTCGACTCCTTCGAGTGGCAAAATTTGGTGGTCAACATTATTTCCTCGGATGCAGCAGTCCTGAAAAATCCCACAAGGCATCCCCACATGTCTACATGAAGAGTTTATCTGATCTTGCTTTGGGTTTTCTGAGCGGTATTTTTTCGCACTTTGAGCTTGCGAACTTGGTCGCAAGCTGACAAGGCCCCCAAACACTGAGCCACAAGTTATTTGTTAAAAAGCTGATGTGAACAAAAGGATGGTAGCTTTCTCCTCGTTCGAGAGCTGGAAGAAACAACTCTTCAAACAATAAGAGCCTGCCTCCTCTCGCAGCTGAGAAGTACGTGACACATTGAACGAGTTCAAGCAAGAGGTCCCCAGAAGTCTTAACTCGCCGCTATTACACGGCTATCCCGGAAAACCTTGGAATTTCATCGGATTGATGGAACGTCGGAATCCAATGATTTTATTTGTGTCATCTCGAGGGTCAATCGTAGAATACAAGTCGATAGGCAGATCTTCGGATTTCGATGGGGCGTTGATTGATTTTTTGTGTTCTGCCCACGACACCATTTTTCGACGCTTGAAATCCAATGTACCGCCTCACGTGCCATTCGGCACATCACTTCCGCCCGTTGTGCGCCGAGTCCGCGCACGATGCGGACTTGGCACTTATTACCTATCACTGTCAGACCCGCACCCAGATACGCATTTAGACTGTTCAATATATCCCTTGTACTCCTCAATTTGGAGCTGTGTCGCAGACTCGGAGACTCTCGGAGACGGGTCCGGGGTCCCATATGCTGCTCCGGAGTCCGAATTGGCAACCATCCGTTTTTCCTAAAAATTCATTACTTCATACCGCTTCATAGCATGGATCCACTATGTGCAATACACTTATGGGAGGACTACGAATTCGATTTTGAGACGTTTGATTTCGAAATTTACCAAGTCATTCAAACTCCGCCGCACACGTGGTGTCAGTATGGCGTGATTTGATGGCCAACCATTGCCACGTCTCTTGCCTTTTCCCTCCATGTCGTCTCTCTTCGTCTCTCCCCGTCTGTTTTCAATGCGCGCTCTGCTTCCCGCCAGCATGCTCAAGCTTTATCCAACCATCTTAAAGTCCTCGACCTCTCAACAACCTCAAGCCCGCAGACTGTATGTCTCACACCCCAGTATTCACGGTGCGATAATTATTTATCACTCTGTATGCACGCCTACGTCGAGATGAGTGGCGGTATATGTACCTGTGGGGCATTGGAGGCGGCATCGGCGTCGGCATCGATGTCGATGTCGGTCGGAGTCGCATGTCGCGTCTGCATGTCTTCGGGAGGGCGCCCGTTCGTGCGATGGGCGGCGCGGAGGGGGTATGCGCACCCGCCCTTCTTGCGTTTCAGGGAACGACGCTGGGCCGGTGTGCGTCGGCGCCGCGGGGAATGCGAGGGGTATATTCGGAAAGAAGAGCCGTATCACTACTGAGGCTCAATCCATGTAGTAAGCAGTAATGTAGACAATCCAAATGTCTCTTTAATCTCGTATGTATCTTTTTGAGTGAGCTGTGATCCTGGTGAGCTGGCAACGCCTAGCACCATTTTTCTGATGCGATGACAAGCTGGGTGAGACGCTAGCTGCCCAAGGAGTGCCCTTAGAATTTGGATGCCTGAACCATTGGAATCCGAAGAGCTGCCTATTTACTGGGATTCAGTAATCTGCCCATTGAAATCCGACGGGCATCAAACCCATCGAATTCCAAGGTTTGCCGGGATAGCCGTGTAGTATTGACCCAGCAGGTTTTTGCGGACACGTGATGATGTGATCAATGATATCCCCAATGTAGTCCTGTCATAATATCACCACATAACACGTCTCGTCGCGTCTTCTTCACTACCTTTCTCCCACGTCGAAGAGCAAGCCGAGATGCCTAACACGGATGAGCGGCGGGTGTTAAACACGATGGGGTATCTATTCTGATTTGGCTAGATAAAGTATACTCCCCATAATAGGGTCGTTCACAGTCCTACCGGGCAAACCAGATGGAAAGAATAGAGGCGGTGAGAAAGCGACCGGGATGGAAATCGAGTATGGCGGTAATTATACCGAGCTCGAAGGAGGCGGCAATGGAGGCGGAGGCGGCGGACGATGCGGAGTGGAAGGTTTACACAGATGGATCGGGGATCGATGGGCGAGTCGGCGCAGCGGCTGTCTTGTACAGACGCGGCGTCGAGATCTCCTCAATTCGCATAGAGGTGGGCAGGTTAGCCTGGCACACAGTCTTTGAGGGAGAGGGAATAGGCGGCGGTGCTGGAATGGTCATTCTCACAAGACAATTGGAGGTACGAGGCAAGGTCTCGGTCATCATTGACAGCCAACCTGCAGCACGGGCCACGGACTCACATCTATCTAACCCCTCCCACTGGATATGGGATGAATGGCACGAACGCTGCGCGGAGCTCCTGGAGAAACACACAGAAGTGACATTGACGCTTCGCTGGGCCCCGGGCCACAGGGACATTCCAGGAAACGAGCGCGCGGATGAGGAGGCAAAGAAGGCAGCACAGATCGGATCATCACCCGTCGAGGACATTCCGGAGGTGTATCGCCCCACACTACCATACAGTCGATCGGCGGTGCGACAGGAATACAACGCGGAGCTGAAAGCTACAGCCCTTCGCGAATGGGAGAACTCCTCCCGGCATGCGCGTACCACTCTATTCGACTCCCGCCTTCACAAAGGCTCATATCTCGCAACTGCGGATCGTCTACCTCGCAGCCTCGCTGTCCTGCTCCTCCAACTCCGGGTTGGGCACTGCCCACTCGCAAAACATCTCTATCGCATCAAAAAGGCAGAATCCCCCATATGCCCATGCTGCCGGCAGGCGGACGAGACGGTTGCCCACTACCTGCTGCACTGCAGGGCACATGCGGACGCCCGCCGCGAGCTCGTCAGAGCTGGCGGCCAGCGTGCGAGTGTCCTGTCGAAGTTGCTAGGAGTGGCTGCGCTGCAACCCCACCTCTTCCGCTACATTGCCCGCACAGGCCGATTCCACACTGTTCATGGAGACCTCCCAGATCCCCCGGACCCCAGCCGCCCCACCCGCAATGAAGCGCTTGCAGCGCTTTGCAAGATAAAGATGCCCCTGATGCCGAACCAACTTCCCCGCAACGCCGACCCTTTCCGAATCTAAGCCCGTCTTGTCCCGGTCCCCTCTTCCGATGCCCCCAAGCCCGTGCCCCGCGAGTTGATGTCAAGGATCCGCAGACCTCCCAGCGCTTCCTTCCTTTACTTACATTATTAATCAGAGCCCGCGTAGCAGGCCTATATCCCTACTTACCTTACATACCCACAGTTCCCGTAATGCGCCACCGCGCTCACGTCCGAGTACAGCTTCATGTGGGCTCAAAGGACAAGATCCGCAGAAATCAGTACCAACACAAGTCTTATTTACCTAGATGCAGTAGTGTAGAAGTATGGCTACCATAGTGTACCGTGGGACCCTGCAGGACGCTGTTCTGCCATTGCCTTCAGGCAAGATGCATGTACTGCACAACATGCAGACTTCCTATCTGGAAGCTCTCATGTTGATGTATTGTGGTGCTCCCCGACAGAACGCTGTTCTGAGTTTGCCTTCGGGCCGTTAAATTCCGAGAATGGCATCGGGCCGAATAAATCCGAAATGTCGAGTATAAGCGACATTAATTTAATTGTGGTCACAGACAATGAATGGATGGGACTGCATCCCCTTGGTTTGGCTGAACTTTGTTCATCTCCTAGTTAGTGTCTTCTGTGCAGACAATGATTATCTCCCATGGAGACAAATCAAGAGACTGAATCAAAAGTTCCGCAGATTCATTACCAGACGTCAGGATTGGAAGATCCTATATGTCTCTCGACACCAGTCCTCGTGGGCCTTTCATCTATGTAGTGAGTTTGTTAATTATATTTCAAGGTTGAGATACCTACTTGTTTTTCTGGTTTGTTTTGTGCTTCTTCTCGTCAGTGCAAGTATTACAACTGGGCGACCGCCACACTCAAATCGAATGTACGGGGTCTTGCGATTGGAGCTCATTGTCTTCCATGATAACATCTTTTCGGGAAAAGTCCACTCGATGGTCAATCTGGTGCACAGGATGCTGCGCAGGAATGGAAGCTGCTTCTCCATTCTCCTGTTTGATGTGGTTGCCGGTGCCCGGCTACAATAGAGGGGGGGCTTGCTTCAATCTCAGTCTTAGTTACTTGGCCTCTTGTACAATTAATTATCAAATACATACTGACTAAGATCCATACCATAAGTGTCTAGCTGGAAACCAAGCTGATCTCTTCGCACAGTGTCCTCCTTCAACATCTTCATCGATTCCGTAATAGTTGGCTTTTTGAGCCGACTCCATGAGAACGAACTTCTAAATGCGATCCCACCAAGTGTCTTGACACGCGAAATTGCTACGAACGAAAGTCCGGCGGAAAAATCCTTGTCACCGAGGTTGATTACAGCCTCCTTCAGAGTGAGACCTTGGCTCTTGTGGATTGTGATTGCCCATGCCGGAGTAAGTGGCAGTTGAGTTCTGGTAAGTGATTTTCCGGTTTTATCGTCCCATCTTGAGGTGACTGGAACAATCGGAATCCATGATGGGTCAATCCCTTCCCATTCTGGCAATGCCGGGCCTAAGTCGAATTCAGCCAAGAGACAATTTCAAAGGCAAATATAGAGATACCTGAATAAGTGTCTTCAGGACACTTCACAAATACCACTCCTGGCAAATTCATCTGAGGATTTGATCCAGGCTGGTACCATATCTTCTTCACAGTTCCTTGGGCACCATTAACCAAGCCTTATGTGTGAATAAAATTAAAATTCATTGAGAGAAGTTACATACCTTTAGAGGTCCAAACATTTCGTGTTATCATGACTTTAGCACCCTCAGCCAAAAGAACCTCCTTCTGCAAGCCCTCAGCATCTTCATCTGACCCTTTTTTGGCTTCAGGACCATTATGTTTTGCCAAACAACGAATCACACGGTTTCCCAGGGAGCTGAGACGGCGAGTGTTCAACAAGTTCACTGCCTCCTTAGTAGGAAGCAAATGCAGAGTATCATTGAACTCATCACGTTCAGTGGGAGAGAGCTGGTCCCAGAACCGTGAAGAGAAGAGGGTATGGTCTTCCTGAGAGCTCTTGTATTCACGGAGCCGCATAAGAGCTTCTCGGAATTTTATCTGCTCTGGATCATCCCCCTCCTGCCGGAAAACCTTCTGCAGAGTGACTGACTTTGTGAAGGACTCAAAGGTGGTTCGCCCTTCAGAAGTAAGTCCAGCACGTCGTCCAATAGCAGGCTTTGTTGAATACAGTGGTGTATCACCGATCGGAGGAAGCTGGCGGAAATCACCAAACACAAGAGCAGGTAGTCCACCAAGAATCTCATCGGAAGCACTGGGAAAAGCCTGGTGCAGTCGTCTGTCACAATGGCCCATCTGGGCTCTGCCGACCATGGACTTCTCATCCATAATCAGCAGTTTGACATTCTGCCACCGAGTCTGCACTCGGGTGAGCCCAGTACGGGACAACTGGTTAAAGTCCGCCTTTTCCTTAGCTGGAATGCCCAACCCAAAGTTGACAGTCCAGCCACGAATTCCAAAGGCTGATATCCCAGTTGGAGCTAGACGAACTGTTGGATCCTTTGCACCAAGTGATGTCTCGTCAATTTTGAAATGTTCCCTCAGAGCAGTGGTAATGCACCAGATTAGGAAAGATTTTCCTGTACCTGCCGTCCCATCCACATTGATTCGAAGTGGTGGTGGTTTAGGTCCCAAGAGCTCATCTGCATCCATTCGTTTGAAGTAGGCCATGACCTGCAGAAACACCTCACGCTGCTCTCCTTTCAGCGATTTGTAGTTGCTCTCAGGCAAGGTTTGAATCTCATCATTAGGTGACTCCTTGACCTGATCAGACAGCCAAGACGATGCAGCCTTCACTGTTGCCTGGTCTGCAGAATGTGCAACCCAGTCATATTCCAGATCCATGTCTCGTTTGCCAAGATTTTCAAGATTTGACTGGACAGATTCATTGGGGGCCCGGCCAGCCTCCTGCATCCATTCTGCCTGATAGTGCTGCTGCTGGAGATCCTCGCCTTGTATGCTCTCAGAGTCACTTTCATCATCCTCAGCATCAGGGACATCCGCAGTGGTTGGCAGAGTATCATCAGGGTGGTCATGACTTTTGTCCAAGCATTCTGCCTGATAGGCAACTGCCCAGCTAATGTAACGTCCAGGTTCATCAGGTGAGATCGGTGGCAGATCTGGACTTTCCAAGAGATTTGCCCGCTTTTTAAAAGGATGATGCAACAGCATCCTAGCATAGCAGTACTTCTCGTACATCTCCTCATTGTCGCGGTCCGGCCGGTAGCGAGGCCAGATATTTACAATGTAAGTAGGGCTTTGCACCTTTGGATCCACGTTTATGGGGTTTGTCCATTTTCCAGTCCCAGTGAGTGGCAAATTCAAGCAAAGAGACATCCTTCAGTGAGAAAAATAGACGAGAGGCTCGAATAGCCCTCGGTTCGTTCGGAACGCTGCCTTCCACTCATCTCCCTCCTTGATCCGGACGTTGTTATATCCCCATCGGATATCCAACTTCGTGAAGATCTTGGCACCTCGGAGTTTATTGACTAACTCCGAAATTAGCGGAAGTGGATAACGATTCTTAATCGTCATCTCGTTGAGCTTCCGGTAATCTTGTATAGGTCGCAGGCTGCCATCTTTCTTCTTCACAAAGAAGAATGCCGAGGCCATCGGTGACTTGGACGGCCGGATCCTCCCGCTCTTCAAGTTCTCCTCTAAGAACTCGGTCAACTTCCCCTGCTCCTCTCGGGATAGTGGATAGATCTTGCAATCTACAGCCTTCGATCCTGGCTTTAGTTCGATCGCATGATCCCACGGCCGTTTCTCTGGGAGAGCATCAAAGGACTCCTTCGCAAACACCTTTATAAATTCGTGGTATTGCTCCGGGATCTCGTCCTCCGTCATCTTCTGTTGCTCCCTCCCGGCTTCCTCCGCCATCTTCTGTGCCTGGGTCTCTTTCAACCGCAAATCAATCGCCTCTGCGAAGTCAACCAACAAGATTGACTCGCCCTCCTCGATCACTTCCTCTTTCCGCACTCCGGTCCGGTACTCCGTTCCCTCTGACGGGCAGCGTGAGAAGGTGATCTTTTGCGATCGCCAGTCCACTTCGGGGTTGTGCTTGAAGAGCCAGTCGTACCCAATGAAAACACTAGCCTTTCCAAGTCCTGTGACTAGGAATTGTTGGCGCTCATGGTGGGGTCCGACTGACATGATCAACTCGACATAATGAGTGATCTTGCCCCGAGAGTTCTCCGTTCCGTCAGCGTTGCGGGCGACAATGTGCATGTCGAGCTCCTTGAGCTCGAAGCCTTCTGCCTTGGCGTAGTCTCGATCGATGCACGTGGTGGTGCAACCGTTATCAAGAAGAGCCTTGACAGTGCGTGTCTTCCCGGTGTCTAACGCCGTTAACGTAACGGGGACCAGCATCTCATGGTGCTTTCTCTGCTTCTGGAGTTCCCTAAGCTCCTCCTTGAGCTTGTTCTCCGATATCCCCATCGCCCTCCGAGCGAACCACTTTGCCGCCTCGGCCTTCTTTAAGCCAAACGGCACCTTCACTGGCCTCGCTCTGTGCCACGCTTTCTCCTTGGGCGCTTCCTCCCTCGTTTGGGATTGAGCCCTCGCGGCATCGCCGCCCTTTTTAGTCTCACTATTTTTCTCACTGGTTTGGGTTCCAGGGGCCGTTTTGAATGCTTTTTTTAATTTACTCCACTCCTTGTTCTTTTCGTCCATTTTCTTGTTTTTTAAGTTACGTTTCCGGTTCTGATTCTCTAGTACACGTATTTTTCTACTATTTTCTGCGCTAGCTACTAAGAAATCGTTTATACTCTTTCGTAGACTAGCATTTACATCCGTATAAATATCAGAGTCCTCCGAGTCCGTAACTACCGGGTCAATTTATAAATAGCATTCAATTTTGGAATAGGGGGCGCCGCTTTGGCCGCAAGCGGGGGCCCCTTTAAAAACCCTTCTCGCGGAAGATGGCCGCCAAGGTCTCCAAATCCTCCTGCGAGTAGTCCTCGGCCTTGATCGACCGGATATTAATTTTTTTCTTGGGAGGCTCCGGGCACTCCCGCTTCATGTGGCCCTCCTTGCCACAATTATAGCATACAAAAGGGCGGGCATTCTGCCTGGCCCTGTCCACATCCATCGGGGCAGTCTCTCCCAGCCCCAACTTCTTCGCGAGGTTGGGTGCAGGCCCGAACCCCGGGGTGTTCCCCTTGACAGCCGGCACGGTCTTTTGTGCCGGAGTCCAGAACATTCGGCCCTGCTGAGCCGCTCGAAGCTTCTTCCGCTCCATCACCGCGCCAATGGTGGTCAAGCGCTTTTTCAACCCGGCATAGTCTGCCGGGATTTCAACTCCGCCAGCATACAGCTGGTCCCGCACATCCTCGTTGACGAGGTTCTCCAGGGTCTCCACGAGAAATGCATCGTGGTGACTCTCCTCAGCATTTGGGGCGTACCCCGCTTCCTCCGCGTTCAACTCGAACGCTTGAATAAAATCGGCCAGGGATGTCTTTCCCTGCCGAGTGGTGGTGAGGCGCAAGTGCGCCGACTGCTTGACGTTCTGGTCCTTGAACGTCTGCCCGAGCTCTTCCAAGAGCTCCTTGCATGTGTAGAATGACGGGAGCTTCCCGTCCTTCAGGTAGCGTTTCCGCCAGTTCCGAACCCAGTTCGATGCCGGGCACGGCGTTCCGTCGGCCTTCCCCAATAGGGAAATGGTGAAGGCGACTTTCTTCTTCTCGGAATCAAACTCCGAGTCGTACGCCCAAGTGTAATTCGAAAGGGCGTCGAGGAAGGTGTCGAACTTGCTCTTATCAGAGCCGTCGAACATAGGGGGAAGGCGGGCATAGGAAATGCGGGATGATCCGTTCTCTTCAGGAGATAACTCACGACGCTCTTGAATCAGTCTGAGCATAAAGGTAAGACCAGGCAAGACTGATGGTTGAGCCAAGCCCTCTTCAATTGCTTCGCGCTTATGCTCTACATATTGCAGGGTCTCTAGAATCTCCAACTCTTCATCAGAGATTCCTTGCTCGAATAGGGTGTGAAAATACCCGAAACTGGTGAGTTCAAAGTCGTCCTCTACATCGAGGGACAACTTTAGATTCATCTTCCGAACCCAGCCAAGCAAATCCAGCTGCGGGTTCAACAAAAGTGAGTCTGGAATCATGTGGAGCTCTTTCTGGTTCGTTCCAACGGACTCCATGATTAAATAATCATTAGAGCGACGGCCGGTTTGGCCACAGCGAAGGGGAAGAACGCGGTCCACCCGCAGTGCATCAGGTTCGTGTCTACCCATCTCCGAGAAATATATCTCTGACCCGAGCGCCAGAAGATCATCTATCGGGATGCAATGGATCGGTTTCGGCTTTCCGGACCGTGGGATCCCCAATTGCGGACCAAGTCGTGCCGCATACCATGCGGCCAACTCGAACTTAGGTTCACGGAGCAGTCGTTCAGGTAAGACAACGAACTCATGGAAAAATTCATCCCAGATGAGGAAGTCATCCTCAGAGACTCGTGATACTTCAAATCGGACTTGGTCTCGACGCGGATCGTCGAGAGAGATTCGATCATCACCCGGATACGGCTTGGAAAATTCTAACAGGGCTTTCGCGCCCTCCGCAAGTAAGTCACCAAGTTGACGACGCCGTGGTTTCAACGCCGAGCTATTATTACATGGCAGATGTTCAAACATGCGCATACGATCCTCGAAGGTCTCGTTTGGATCACCAGGCAGACAAGTCGACTCGGGACCATTGTCCTCTACTTCCGAGCCCGAACCAGGTATGTCTATATCATCCTCAAATATATCAAGTTCTGTATAGAGACTGTCCGACTCATTGTCGGACATCTCAGACTCGGAATCACTTACAGATTGCAGCTCAGGCATGTCTGACTCGTCGTCAGATATTTCTGATTCGGTATCACTGACAGACTGCAGCGCCGGCATATCCGAGTCCTCGGTACCCGCGGAGAACACTTCGAAGTCCGAGCTTTCGGCATCCAAAAATTCAAACTCATTGAAGTTGACCTTGGCCCACGCGACCAGATCGAAGGAGGGGTCCTTCAAGCTCAATTTCGAAAGTGACTTGAACTCGGTACCATACTGTACCAGGTACGTGTCAAGTCCATCATCTGAGACTTCAATGCTAACCTCCGAACTCGGATATTCCGCATCTCGCAGAAGTAGTACTGCCATCGCACAATAGGCATCTCCCAATTCAATAAGATAGCGATCTTCATTGGATACGTCGTTGGGTTCTATTTCACGAGAATGTGCAACTTGTTTTGCGTACCAAAGTCCCAACTGAAACTTCGGGTCTCGTAAGTGCTGACTTGGAATTATAGCATCGTCAAGCATCTGATTGTCGACAATTACATGCTCCGTAGGTGAAATTTCATAGATCATGAATCGTTTATCAATCACAACATCATTTTCACCCGGGAAAGGTTGTGCGTGCTGCAGCACAAGTTCGGCAAAACGAGCTGGTAAGTCACCAATTGGCTGCGAATGCGTTGTTTCGGTAGTAGGGGAGTCGAAAATTTCCTTTCGGGTATCCTCGCCCTCCTCGACTTCCAGCTGAACAGCAGTCGAGCCAACATGAAGAGTTTCAAGCACCTCAGTTGTCTCATCAAGAACTGAGTCGGTTTTTATCCGAACACCATGCGCGCCAAAACCAGGAGGTTTTACCCTTCTGTTTTGAAACAACCGTAGTAAGTTGTGGGCAGTTCCGCGCTATATGACCTGAACCTTCACAGTTCAGACAAAGGCCCGCGGCCAGCAACTCATTCCGCTTCTGGGGGGATAGTTTACGCTCCCAAGGTCGGTTATTCTGATAACTCGACGCTGAATTAGATTGTTGCGGCGTTTTACTGGTGTCCTTTCTACCAGGAGAAAAGCTGGTTGACGAGGTGCGTATTACCTCGCTTCGGTTGCGGGGAGCAAATTTTCCTCCGCGGCCGCGGCCTCTAAAGTTGTTGGGTCTACCCGTATTGTTCTGATTGCCATTCTTAGGCCCGGACGAACCAGTGTTATTGTCCTTGGACTTTAAACCCAGGAAGACCTCTGCGCGCTCGGCGCCTGCAACAACCTTACTCCATTTAGACCTCTCTGGATCGTAATCTTTACGCCAGAGTTCGGTTTGAATGTCCGTGCGCAAGCTGCGCCATAATTTCACGACCTTCTCCTGGTCGTCTTTTAACCCAATCATGCTGTAAATATCTTCGAATTCAGCAATGTGGTCTGTGACGGACTTGTTGTTCTGGAAACAACGATTCAACCGATCCCGCTGTTTCATGCGGAAATCAGGTGGGAAGCAATACTTCAACATCTCGATGAAGAAGTCCTGTAAAGTCCAACTCGACTGGCTTGAACGAACCTTCCGATTAAAGAAGGTCCGTGCTTTCCCTTCCAAATAATAGCTGAGCATAAGAACCTGATCTTCGGGGTCGACACGACCCAACTTCAGATACTGAGTGCTCTCATGCACAAACTGCAGATATTGGTCTGCGTCGGCAGAACCATTGTATTTATTTGGAGGTATGGGTTTAATAATCATCTTGGACTTCCTACGACGAGCACCATTTGTATTACCCTTGGTACCGGCTCTCGCGGCCTCCGATTTATCATCACTAGATGAGTTCTCATCAGAAGAAGTGTCACTAGAAGAGGAACTCGATGGATCTTCAGGCGGCGATGGCGGCCGGCCAACACCTTTGGTATCACGAATGACCCGATCAAAGAAACCTCCCGGCGGCAGCCTACCCGCGGTAGACTGGCTGGAATGTTTCTTCTTACCCGCCTTTTCGGGTTTCAGAGGTTCAGTGTGCATTTGGCGCACTACGCTGTCGCGAACAGCATCCTCAGCCTTGCTGGTTGATTTGGTAACCAGGCTTGATTTCTTGCGCTGTTTGAGCTTTTTCAGGTGCTTCTTCGCACTTGAGATCTCGTCTGAGAGACTCTGGCCAGAGTTTTGCTCACCGCTCTTGGGCGGAGGCGTGCTCACAACAACGGTAGGCGATGATTTCTTCTGATCCAGTCCTGAATTATCAGGTTGAACGTCGAAATCATCATCAAAGAATCCGGCCGGCGTGGACTTCGGTTCAGATTTGACCACCCGGTGGATTTCCTCAAAATTCTCAAGCGCTTCACGTTGCGCATTGAGTTCACTCTCGGAAAAATTCTCCGAGAAATCAATTGCACCCCAGTTTCTGGGATCAATACCCTTGCCCTTATTCTTTGACGGACCAGCCTCCACTTTAGGGAAAGGCTTGTCATGTGGGGCCTCAAAGCGGGCTGTGCGGGCGGCCTGCGGGGTTGACTCAGCAACGGGCGGACTAGTCTCCATAATTTGTGGAGCAGTTCTCAATTCGGCCGAGTTCGGCACACGGCCATTATTCCCCGACGGCTCAACAGTATTCCGGACCAACCAACACTCTGGTTGAAATTATTCCGAATGGGAATGGGCGGTGCAATCTTTGACTGGCTTCGTATGCTGTATTCCAGGATGTCCTACTATGTGCGACACGGGGACATGCAATCCGTGGAATTCAAAGCATTTATTGCTGTACTTACGGGTGATCCGGCCTCTCCGATTCTGTGGAATTTATTCCTTGCTGATCTTGCGATGATGCCCGACATGGATGATGCCCGACATGGATGATGTGTAAAGCAGAAGTCGAGACGCCTGAACATGCCCTAATTTCCTGTGAATCTTCGGACGCACTGATTAATCTAAGGGCAATATTCCTCGTGAAACTCTTTTATGAAATTCCAGACTTACAACGGCAAATGGCAGAGCTCTCAAACACAGAGTTTCTCAAAGCCATTATTTATCCAAGGTCCACAAAGCGCTGGTTGCTAAGTACTGCTATGATGTCCTACAGGTTTATTACGCGGTTCCCGTGTGGCGTATAGATGATGCTTGATCTGAATGGCTGTCCTGGATTGATGTGCTGATATTTTTCGTTCTTCTGCGTTCTTTTAGTTCTACCGCGGCGACTCGTCAAGATTGCGACCGTGAGCTCGGCTATTGGGATACAGGAGGGCCCAGGGACGATGATGTAGTTAGTGCGTGTACATCGGGAAAATTCCTGGAAACCGGCGTTCATGAGTTGGACCGTGCCGTGTAATGCTACCTACCTACCTACCTACCGCTGCGATTCCACGCGGGCCCGGATGCCCGCAACTGCGAGCTTACCGTAGCGATGAGAAAGCTTGAGGAGGTTCTCGGGGCTCATATCGTGAGTCGCAATCTCAACGGTCGAAGTTACTGCAGACATGTCTGTATCACGACTAGCTTGCGATACAGTACGTTCACGATGAGTACGAGAAGTCTTCTTAGTTACCCGAGTCCAATTATCATCGGCTGGGCCCTCAGAACCCAGCTGACCATAATCGACATCGCTAGTGAGGAGGGGGACCGTTTCAGAACGGGTATAACTTTCCCTCCCGGGGGAGGTACTCGTGTGTACACCAGGCCCGCGAGGGGCCTGGGGCGATACAACCCGGCTGTACAACAGTCCGGGGGAGACGGGGCGCGACTTGGGCGAACCCAAGTCGACAAGCGGACCACTCACATCGACACCAGAGCTGTTGCTGTTGGTAGTCGACCTGGCTCGCTGGACCGGAGGGATACGACCCTCACGGACAGCAGCGCGAGTCGGGATAGGAGAACGTCCACGAAGATGAGCCATTTTTACAATTCTTCAGTGATGGCGGTCCAAGCGACGTCGGTAGCGTTGGTTGATCAGACCAATTTAACCAGAGCAGAGCAAAGACCAAAGTTTCGAGTCAAAAAGATGTGACGGAAGCGAGTAATTCGAGTTCCGGCACACAGAGATAGCAAGAGCGAATCCGAATGACTGTTGTAAGTTATAGATTCACTGAAGAAAAGTAGTTACGACAGTACGGTCTAATCGACTTGAGTGGACAACGAAAGCTCGGCTTTCTCCGAGCCGGCGAAGTTATGTCCGAGTGCATAATTGAGCCGGCTTCCTGGAACCCCACGTTCTCGACAGGAACTCAGACGGGTGTTTAGCCGAAATGCGACTCACCAAAGGGAGCCCGAGTGAATTGAAGTATGGTAGGTATAGTAAGATACCGAGAGAATGAAATGAAAGGATGTAGACTGGGAGAGAGGAGCGGAGGAGAGCGAAGCGAGGTGAGGGAGGAGCGAGAAACCGGGTATTGCCTAGTCATCGGAACGTAGGATGGAGATGGTTAATTTAATTTAATTTTTTTTAAATGATGTGGGGGTGATTTGGAGGAAAAATTGGGGAATAGTGATGGAAGTGAGGAGGAGAAGGTAGCGAACTGCGTACGAGCTAAGGTGCAATCGGAAATGCCAACTGCTCGTCGTGAGCAGGCCCATCGTGGGCCGAGCGACCTCCGAAAAGCATGGATTGCAAAAGGGTGGGATTTTTCCGCATGTAAATTTGGAAGGCGTTCGACGCCCATCGGCCGATGGCCTGGATCTGATGCGGAGGGACTCCGGCTTCCGCGAGAGAGGTGGCGCCGCCAGCCCGCATGGATTGTCCCGCGATGTCTTTGCCGAAATATTGACGGAGACGGGCGATGAACCAAGAGCGGGTGGGTATTGAACCGTCTTGACGGACCCACAGGGCGGGGTGGTGTGGGAAGAGTGCGTCGCGCGATGTAAGGTAACGGCGAACCTTTGACACCGTGTTCAACTTTGGGTCGGCACGGGACGTCAGGATGATTTGGTTGCCCTCGAAGAATTTGTCGGCTTTTGGGCCGGGGAGGAAAAAGCCGACGGAAGAGTCGGTAAACTTCACTGAGTTCCGGCGGATGACCTTCTTCCAGTTACGCAAGGCTACCGAATCAGGCCATGTTAGCTCGCCGAGGCGCATCAAGCCGTCAAACCCTGAGAAAAGGATGCCGACAAACAGGGAGTCATCGTGGGAAGGAGATTGCAGCGCCTCGTAGGCACGCTGAACCGTGAGCAAGTCGGCCGTAGACAACGGCCGCTTACGCCTCGTGCCCTTCCCAAAAAGCCGTTTGCCGCCCTTGAGCGTATTTTTGACAAGTGGCGACTTCCGAATATTGCGAACATTCGGGAAGGACGATTCGAGCTGGTTGCAGATGCCAGAAAGGTAAGAGTCGACGGATTTGGGATTGATGTGGTGGCACATATAGATGACGAAGAAGGACATGGTGTCCTCGGTGGGTTCGATGGAGAACCCGTGAAGCGTGCAGAAATTGATGTAAGAGTTGAGCGCAGATGTGTATGTGAGATTTGTAGACTTGTCGACGGCGTAGCCGAGTGCAATTGCCCGTTCATGAACTAGCTTAGTGGTGGTCCATGCCTGCCTCCCCGGAGGCTGGCGAGAACCGGGAGATAGCTCGAAGATCATTTTTTGGCTGCCCCCAGCGCGTTTCGAGGGGGTGTAAAGGGATGGATGGAGAGACCGGGTACTAGCGTGGCAGCGAGGCTGTTCTTCCATCGAGATATTGCGTCCGCTACCATATTTAGTTTGCCCGGGACATGGAGGACGCGTAGTTCGATGTCCTGGCGGAGAAGTACATCAACGGACGACATCAGGATGTCGTTGTATGATGGGAGAGCTTTGAGCGAGTTGAAGATATCGACTGAATTCGAGCTGTCCGTGTAAATTGTTAGCCGCGCTCCTCTCGGAAGATACGTGGCGGCTTGGTGAACCGCGGCACAGACACACAGGGCCTCGTAGAAGAATATCTTCAGGTCGTCACGGATCCCGGCCGGAAGCTCCGATTGGTATCCCAGGCCCATGGCCGGGATGTAGAACCCCATCCCTCCGCGGCCGTCTCCATGTGTAGAAGCGTCGCAATAGATGACTAGGTTCGCATCGTCGGGGTGATAGTCGATGGTTTTGATGAGAAGGATGCCGTCTGCCTTCTCTACGTGGTCCGCGAGCCAAGTCAGGTCGCGACGCACGGTCTCGTTGACAAATATCAGCGCATCAGCCTTATCTTTACCCTCCATCTTGGCGTAAACGTTGCATAGTGATGGTTTCAACAAGGGGAAAACGTTGAAAACCCAGTTGGCGTACCCCGCGAGGGCCTGCCACTCGCGAAGGGAGCGCCGAAGGCCATGCTTGGATTTTTTGGTCCAAAGCCGCAACTCCGTGACGAAAGCGGAGCGGGCGTCTTCGGGGATGGTTACTCGCATCCGGCGAGAGTCTACAAGGAACCCGATTACGACGAGTTCGGGTCCGAAGACCTGTTTGTCCTCGGAGTGAGGAATACCGAGAGCATCCCAAAGCAGCATGAGGCGAGTCTGATTTCGAGGGAACCAGCGTTTGTACGGCTTATAGTACTGCACCTCAGTGGCCAACTGAGCAGAGTGGAAGTCGTCCATGTACGCAAATAGATGCGGGATGAAATAAACGACCATAGCAATCCAGAGGATAAAACCAGCCAGAGTCGTCCAAATCGGCGGCGAAGCAGAGCAGCCAAACGTGGCAGCTCGATCAACGTGGAATTTTCCAGCAATGCGGTAAACCTGCCACGGCTGCCACAGGATGTGCATGGGGAGAACCTTGAAGGCTCCCTTGACGTCCGATTTGAAGATGTTTATCTCAGCGTCAGGGCCGAGAGTACGACGCAGTTCGCGCAGGTGGTTTGAGAGCTCTCTAATACCGTCCATCCGCGTTTGGTTGGTATCAAAACGGGATATGGTGGAGTTCCGCGAGAAATCACCGCCGCTGAAATTTGTGACCAGCCTGAACTTCTCCGAGTGAGGTTTGGGCACACCATGTATTGCAATGGCATGCATGCCAGGGAGGAGGACCGGGAACGCTTCCGAGAAACGGCCCGCGTCGATTTCCTCATCACGAGTTTTTTCTAAAAAAGCTTGCTCTACGTCCGAGCGTACCTCCTTAGACCCGTCGAGCGTGATGGGATGCGAGAGTACTGGGCGTGACCAGGGCCAGAAACCCTCTCGGAGCCCCTTGCAGAACGAGACAACGAGGGGCTGGTTGGGGTGCGAGGAGAGTAGGCGTTCCAACAACTCAATGTTTATGGGTGAGAAGACATGGAAGAGGCGAGGGTTTCGGACAACTGTGTTTATCAAGGCCTTGTTCTCGAAAACCTCCGGCGGCACACCGGGAAACGGTGGGTCAGTTTCGGTGCCAAGGGCGGTTTGACTGATGTGCCGTTTGCCATCGGACCAAACAAACGACCGCAAGTATCGCGGTCGCGGCGGCGGGGCTGCTGAAGCCTCGCTATTTTGTGCAGTCAGATTCGGGGTGATTTTTCCTGCAGGACGCGCAGATGTGGAGGTTACGGCAGTCGGCAGAGTCCCGCTTGCAACGGCCAGAGTTCCACAGCCTACAAGGCTCGGTGGATTTTGCGCTGGTGGTGCGAGGCTTCGGCTTGGAAGCGCTTCTTCCACCTCCAGAGCCGTTGGCCGTTTGAGATTTTGTGCGGCCCTCGAGGTTAGATTCCACCGCGAGTCGGCCCATGGAGTTAAGGTGCATGGTTTCGAGGGCTGTGAAATGGGAAAATTGGTCGAGGCCAACGTTTGCCCGGCGGCTGGCAAGCAGTCGACCGGCTTTCTCGAAACTGACGACCCGTTGGTGTTGCGAGTCATGCACGGCAGCGAATTTACCGAGGATGAAGTAGCCCCATTGCCGGTACTGCTCAGCGAGGTGCGGGAATACGGTGAGACCCGCTTGGACTGTCTGCATCCAGGCGAGTGTCCAGTCCGACTGGGTGACGCGGGTTGACTTGCTCGAGCCGTTGAAGGTAAAATCGAGCTCCCCGAGTGACTCGGTGTGCGCGGTGCTAGGGGAGATACTGTAGATTGCGGTGAGGACTGCATCAAGATCAACGGCTTTGTTGGTAAGGAGACGGAGCCATTGAGACTCGGGAAATTCGACGCGCGTCCGAGAGAGGAGGGAGCGGAGAGACCGCTTCGGATCGACTCCATAAATGCCGAGAAGTCGAACTGTCTCGGCGAGGTCTGCGCGGAGGGGGATGGCTCCGTTGAGGGTTTCATTCTTGACCCACGGGAGTTCGTCTTCCTCGAAGATGAGCCTGCGTTTAGCGGGAGACTCGTCGCCGTCGTCCTCGCCATCACCGTGGTCGCCGTTTTCGCCTTCTTCGCCGGAGACGTCAGGTCCGGCGCGTCCTCGCTTTCTCCCTCGTTCCTTTGCCGTTTCTTGGTCTCGGACCCACTGGTCGCACATATCCATGAAAGGTTCCATGAAGGACTCAATTTCGGCTTCGGTGTGAGGGACGCTGGAGATCCCGTCCGCCCCAGGCGGTGGGATTTCGGAGAAGATGTCGTGGAGTGCAAGGGTGACGGCGGTTCGAGAGAGAGTCGCATCTTTGAAGGATGCAACGGCAGCCTCGCTTCGACCGGCTTGGGAGACATCTTGCATTGAGCGATAGCGATGGGAGACGAACGCGGCAGCGGGCGTTGAGGTATTTAGAACACGAAACTAGTGACGCGTGAAGCTTAGTTCCTGATATAAACTACGGTGGAAGGGAATTATCGTACCTAGTGACGCGTGAAGACTCGTGGAGGAGCAACGGCTCTATCTGTCTGGCAGTGCACTAGGTAATTCAGCAGCCAACTAGATTAACAGTTAGAGCCAACGCGCGAGTAAGTTCTCGCGTGAACATACTGATGTGAATTGCAGCGAGCGGGCGACGCGGAAGGCTGGCAAACACGAGGAGGCTGTATTCAACCGATGAAGGCTGGTCCAGACAAAGGTCTCGGATCAGTCTCTGAATATGGCAACCAGTCTCGAGGAGACTTACCTAGGACGAGCAACGAGGAAACGGGAGGTGAGGACTCCGACTTCTTCGTCGTCGCCTTAAGTATTCGAAATCGGCGGGCCCAAGCACATTGGCGAGACAATAGAGCTCGGCTCGCTATTGTACACGCTTGGGCCTCCGGTGGCGGCGCGCCTTCCCCGACACGGCGGGGACCAAGCAGATCTCGTGATCGAGAGATCGGACTTTAAAACTGCGGCCCGGTGAACATCCTGCCCAAGCTCGGAATTCCTCCAGCTTCGCAGGGCAGAATGCCGGGCCGTTCTGCCTGAGCAGGCTCGAGCCAGTCGATTAGACTCGCGTAAATATTCTTTTTAAACACCATTATATACTAGGATCAAGTGGCTGTGCGGGGTAATGATGGAAGTAACGCAAAAAGGAAGGAGTGTGGAGTAACGTAGGGTCGACAAGGAAGAAACAGAGAGATAAAATAACAAGGAGAGTGTGGTGATACGAGGGAAGAGAAGTGAGTAAAAAATAAATGAATGGATGCGTACAATGTGACGGTCATTTCCGTTACAATGGGGTTGTCCCAGCTACATTCATACGTACCGAGAGCATGGCATATAGGTCCCAAGATGATTCAACGATGTGCACCTCCCCACCCTCCTCTGCATCTCTGACATCGCCGTTCCAATTCACTTCCTCGGAGTCCGCCGTCGACCACGAATGGGTCAATTCCGACTATCCCTATAACTCGTCCAGACGATGGTCTCCACGGGGAAAGCACAGAGATGTCATTATCTGGCCCTGGGAACGACGCCGTCCGCTATAGATTAGGGCCTCTGGGAACAAATTCCGGGGCCCACCGTCCTCTGCCCATTCTTCCTTCGCTCTCCATCAACGGCAGTGGGTTGCAGCACAATCGCGGGAGTAGCGACGGAGATTCTGATTACTCTGGCCATCCGCGTGTACGTCCACACCGCGATTCGGCCGTTGGCCTCCTCGTTTCAGCTCCCGATGAGTCCCATCCTTCGGTCGCTGTCATCAAAGCATCGGCGTTTGGCGCGTTACGAAAAAACAGAGCTCGGACCAAAAAGATGTCTGATGTACCTGCCAAGACGGCTCTCGATGTCCTGAAAGCTAGAGGAATCGAAATGGCGTGTCATCGGGCAAACGGCGGCGAGATGCAACACTCATGAACTGCACTCGAGCAGATGATCTCACGCGAACTTGACGGACTGTAAATTTTTGAAATATGGCAATTTAGAACTGCAGACCTTACTTCCTGACGCACCTGTTTCACAGTGCATTATGCTGTATATTGTCCTGCTATCTTGGCCCAATGCAATCGTTGTCGGTGTGTATGATCGCGCGTCCGTCGATTGCATGGCAAATTAGTCGATCTTTGGAACCACAACGTCCCACGGTCCGGATTTCACCACGTCGTGAGCGCTCCGGACTGGGCGCACTTTAAATAAATTTCAGCTCAAACAAGCACTGCTGGTACCATGAACGTAACCAATTGCACAGCGGAATAAATCCAAGTAACAGTGCGAGAGCGAAATAGTGACATGACTAAGACCGAAACCTGCCAATTGTAAAACGGGGGGCACAACTATGCATTGTTAGGGAGGCAGAAGGAGATACAGCACACTCACCTTTAATCGGCGACGAAGCGGAGGAAATAAAGGAAAGGCTTGAAATGGCATCGCCGTCCGTTCAGTCCGTGCAGTCATGGGGAGCGGGATACGCTGATGTACTCACCCATGAAAGCACGCCTAATAACCCAGCATGCGCTGAACTCAATCTCGCTGAAGGGGATCGTTCCAACTCAATCGGGTCAGTATGGAACAAAAATTACCATGAGGACTAACCTCGCGTGTACCAGAAATATCGAAATCTAATACATCGAAGTGGGGCACCGAAGAGAGTGTTACGGAATATGACTCACTGACACGGAACCTCACGCCCCACAGCGTCGAGCGGGCGGAATCCGATAGTTACGCGTCGAGATAAATTATTCGAATAGGAATCTACTTGCCGGCTGGTAGTCTCCAAACATGAATAATCGAAGTGAGGTCCGCGCGAAGCATTTAGTCGCATCTCGGCGGTCCTAAACAACGCAAGTCAGTACCACCTTAGATAATGTGAATGGGACGAACCTGGTGTCTGAGCCTTTAAAGGCGGTGCGGGAAGACTGTGGGTGGGGGCGGGACGCGGATGTGGAATGGAGTTAATTAAACTCACCGTACCGGACAAACTCTAAAATTTAAGTGGTGAGTTAGCAGGCAAGAAATTATTGGGACCAACCAAGTGTCGTGTACGACCCCCCCAAGGCGGACGAAATGATATACATGTAAACGAGCTGAGCGAGTCGTCCGACTCAAATTCCGGGGGATAAAAAAAGAAAGGACTTACTGCAGTTGAACCCCAAATCGGGTGCGGAGTCACCTGGCCTGGTACAGCTGCGGCAGCACCAGTTGAACAATTTGTTGTTGACTCATTCCCCCTCGATAACGACATTTTCCATGACTTGCCGGACCAGCAGAAGACTAAAGATGCTCGCTCTACTGCCTTTTTCGACTCGATACCCGCTACATTTGTTCACACCGTCCACCGTGATCTCCCGCCTAGAGATTTTGTCGTACCGGACCCGTACGAGCAGTTTTATAACTCTGGCCACATCCCCGATGATTTGGTTGTGTCTATGGAGTCCTCTGCTATTCGTTCCATCGTCCCGGTTGTCGATAACCAGCAACAAGTCGAGAGTATTGTTGATGGTGGTTCGATGGAAGTGATAGCGGCGTCGGGAAGGAAGACACACGGCGGAAACATCCAGCAGGTAGTCTGATCGGCACCTTTCCAGATTTCGTTACGCAAGGCAAGAAGGCGGGTTGTTCCGTCTTCTCGTTGAATCTTAGAGAGTCCTTTGTTCTTTGGAATGGCCACATTAACACGGGAAAGTCGAGGGGGGCGTGTGACGGGTGGAACTACATCCGGGAAACAGCCGCTGCAAATACAGGATGCCGGCCGCGGGGATTGTGGATGTTCCGTACAAGGCGGGCATGTGCAAGGCGGTTCGATAGTCGGATTATCGTAGATGTTGTCTATCGCGTCGGGTTTGCATTTCGCAAGGATGAGACGGGCAATGCTAAGATCTGGGAGGATTTCTTTGGGTTTGGGGACAGCTCTGCCTTCCGCGCAGTCCACCGCTTTCTGGGCCGGATTTTGGGTGGCTGCCGAGATATAAAAGAAACAACGGGCCTTCACTCCAGCGGCTTTCATCCGATTCACGCGGCCTAGTTTCTGTAAAGCATCGTCCGAATCATCAATAGCTCCGACAATGAGTGCATCAAGCCGGCGACGCCGACGGAAAGCGAATCTGTTCCGATGATAATTTGGCAGTAGTCTTCATCGTCGGGAGCGAGCTTGAGTAGGTCACGCGTTTCCGAATTGTGTGAGTCGAAGTTGAGTGAATTATATAGGCGTATCCGCTTCGAATTTGTCACTCCGGATTTAGGCAGGAGGTACGCGTATATGCGCGATCCGAGAGAAATGGATTTGGGGAACATAACAATGGGGCGGTTTTCGGTCAATACCCAGTCGAATTCGGGAAAGGAATCACCAGATATGGGAAAGACAAGGTCGCGGAAGATAATCTGTACGTCAGGGCGAGCACACGAGCGTCGGATGAGGTGGTAGTTTCCCTTGTGCAGTCCCAGCAACTGACAAATACTGTCAAAGGGTTGCCCAGTACGAACCGTAGCAGATGTCAAAATCCACGGATTATGCCGGTCGGGCATGCGAGCCTTGACAAATCCCATCTGCCCAAAATCCTTTCGAAAGGTCACACCCCAGGTATTGAGGAGATGTACTTCGTCGAAACCCGTGCCACAGATACGATGATAGAAGTCATCGTCACGAAGCGCCTTCTCGAAATCAGCAGATTTTAGCTGCTCGGGTCCGGTGAGAACGACGTTGGGTTTGGTTCGCGCTATCATCCATAGATCATCTTTGCTGTCTTGCCGTGCTTCGCTTCGTGTTTCAGCGTTGATGGCGAGGGCGTTGAGGCCGAGAGCTCTCATGTTATCCGCCTAGTTGGCCACTGTCGTGATGGCAACAGCGAAACAAGAGGTGGACGTACCATCTCTAGCTGAAGCGGTATGGTCGGGCAGATCACAAGGAGACAAGGATTCTCGGGGAACTTTGCGGAAGGGCAGAGACTCGGATCTTTGACCACAGCAAGGACAACGATGATATATATTGTGTAGTAGCTTGTCTTGCCGCTACCAGTCGGGGTTATCGCAAAGAGATTCACGCCATCGAGACTTTTGCAGACACCTTCTAACTGATGATCATGGGGGATGTATGGGACTGGGGTGGGCTCAAGAATACGTCGAACAAGACTGTAGCCTTCTGGTGAGCTCCAGAGGAAAGGATCGGACATGAGGGGAGGAGCGAGGATGTAGACAGAGATGTATGTACGCGACGCGTTTGACACACGTCGGGTACAGTCGGCCCGGTCGAAGATGCACGTGAAGTCACGTTTCCCTCACGTCAAATCGGAGTACGGTATGACACCTGCCAGCTGAATCAGACTCCATACTGGAATTATATCGACTGTCATATGACTTGGGATTGAGCCTCTTTGCTGAACCTTTAGGTTTGGCTACCCTGGGGAACTTGGATTTCGCCCAATTTTTGCTACAAGTACAAACACAATTTAGTCATGACAAATTAGTCAGTGCACAAAAACAGATTGAAAGAATGCAAAGAAAACGGAATCGAAACGAACAGTGCCGGAATGGGTTTTTGCACCCTTTTCTGGTCGAAAATTCTACCTGTCTACAATTCCGTTTCCTCTTTTCTGAGCAAAGAGGTCCGGGTTGGATTTCATGGTTAGTCATATCTGCTTTATGCTCGGGCCGTATCCGTTCGGACTCGGAGTCCGTCGGTCGAAAGTCACTCTGCCGGATTCAAGCCGATGGGCAATTCCGATTGTTCCGTCTCGACGATCACGTGAAGCGTCAATTGGGGTTCAAGTTGGTTTGAACTGAGTTCTGCGTGCCTTCTCCAAACAAAGCACCCAAAATGTTGATAGTGTGTACTATGATCCTCTGCCTCACTGCTAGATATTTCCCTTTTGAATTGAAACTGTAGGAGCATGCCGCGTCGAGAACTGGTACACAGTGGCATCTGCTAAGTATGACCAAAAAACAAAAAAATTGAGCCCAGAGAAAATTTAAAAGGCAAGCCATTTTTGGGCACTTTGAGAGTCTCCAGTCCATAAACGGGTCTGTTAGGTCGTCAAGTCACTATACTGATGGCAAGTTGAAACAGGCATAAATTTCAGGACTGAACTTCTGTAGTAAAAGAAATGTTCACAGGCCCCATAACGGGGGAGATCTGAAAATATGATGACTGTCCTCCACAAAGCATACTTGGGTGGATATTTTTTATGAGGGTTCCTTTGTATCGATAATCATTTGCGCGCACGAAAGAAGCTCAAGCGCGCGAAAGAGGTTTAGCGCGCGAAAGAAGCTTGACGTGCAAAATAACCGCCAGCTAGATACTGAAGGTAGTTGATCTGACTGTAGTGACTAGTGGTACTTACAAGTAAGTACACGGCACTTATAGGTACTCCTAAGTAGTGGCGCCGTGTGGCCGCACCCATGGATCAAATAGATCAATTTGTGATGCGCCCGTGATGCGCCTTCCATACCGCGGCCCGGGGGAACAGTGTGAAGCCTCAGACCTCAGATTATACAGACTCCTTGTGTGGAATTCATCCAGGAAATTTATCATCTCTGTAATCTACAAGGTCGACTATCTTATCTGCGCTTATCTTATAAAGATAAGATACGATAAGATAAGATAAATGGGTAGATATACATAGGCCACCATAGAGCAGACCTGGAGTCTGTTTATTTGTTGAAACGTATACCGAGAGTTTGTAGAATAGGTTCCACAGCCTTGGCACTTCTACGGCGCCCTCTGCCGTGGCGTACCAAGGGCGCATCACAAATTGATCGATTTGATCCGCCGATGCCGCCTTGGGAATCCTGTAGTGCCTTTTCCGATATTGTTTCGCTGAAGTTCAACCTGGAACAGCGCTGGTATTTCTCATGTGCAGTGTCATCAGATCACCTGACAATCTAGCCGGCGGTCTTTCGCGCGCATCAAACCTCTCTCGCGCGGTAAACCTCACTCGCGCGCGCTGGGCTTCTTTCGCGCGCGCTGACCACTCTTTCGCGCGCGCAAAATAATATTTATACAAAGGAACCCTCATAATTTTTTGGCCTTGTTTTTTTGTCAATTTTCAACAGATTGTGGTATTATGAGTATTTTCCATCATTGGTGTATATACCCATGGGTTCTGTGCAAACCAAAAAAATGTGTTGCATCGACTGGGTCAGTCAAAGTGGCAGAGCATTTCTCAATGCGAGCTCTAAATATCATGTGTCAAAAGGAATAAGGATGTTTACATTCACAGATTGGGTGACTTCCCGTAAGCATTAAATATTCCGTAGGAATATTTTTTGTACTTGCCGACGTGATGCGACGTCAATTGCCAGGACCCCATCAATTGCATCACCCCAAAACGATTGCGATTTATTCTCCCATCAGTCGAGATATGCTGAATCTATTCGGGGGGTACCCCCCCCTCGAATAGACTTTCGTATCGTGGAATATCCCGTTTAGGCACCAAATCACTGATTGTCACCTCCTGTCACTCCCGTCACAAACTCTACATCCTCACTTGCAAGCGCACCGTTCGTATACAACGGATCATTCGATGTTCTAACTCTACTCTAAGTACCCTGCATTGATCCCTGCTCAAACCCCGGTTGTTCTCGCCTTTTTCCCCCTCGAAATTGATGCCAAATCATTTTTTCAGAGTGATCCCTCTTGAGCCCACTTTGTAGTGCCACCGCTCCTCGTGCTTATGGTGTTTTAATTCTGAGATGACTCCGGTGCGAGAAGATGCTCGTATGGTTGGTTTTTCCACTTCATCAAGAAGTAAATACATTATTTTAGTTGCGGGAATACAACAGCGTGAATATCTTTTATCTTTTGATCCTATCACTGGCACCCTCAAAGAAGCTCAGAAATTGCGCTGGAATATTTTAATGCTTACGGGAAGTCACCCATTTTAGAGGCATAAAAAATTGAGACCCCCATGTTTTATAAATATTTTGCGTCGTACACATCATATCTCCCTTTGGCATTTATCTGATCCAATTTCACTCCAAATAATTTATTAATTCAAGGTTCAGCCTCTGCCTCGAAGAGGCCTAATCCATGTCATCGAGGCGGGTGCTGAACCTTTAGGTTCAATACATCATCTCTCGATTTCGAGAGCCTGACCCGGAGCATATCCAAGAAAAGATGGGGGCTCCCACCCCGAAGCATGATCCCCAATACAGTGCTCACAATCATTGGCCGGCACGTAAAATTGCAAAAGCAAATATGTATCATTCTGGGTCTTTACAGTCATGTCCTAATTATTGAGGCAGAAGGCATACCTGTACAAGCGATAATTAAGTGGGAAAGCCTTGGCTTGTTCCCACTTCTCGGGTATGTGTGTTTGCAATAATCTCAACACAAGGCTGTGCTAATGCTGGGTGATAGCGGGAATCCGGAGCTCTGAGCAGGCAAACCATTCTATGTAATTTTTGCAGGTCACTGGATAAATGGCTAATGGAAGGAAAATTCGTGTTGTAAAGTATAATCCTCAACTTGGTGCGAAAATGCTTCCGGGGTGTAAATGAGAGCAGAATAAAACCTAGAGTCAGTGTGTGTACAACTTGAAAACGAGAATAAAGCTCCTACTCCAGAGGTTGAGGACCGTCAAAGTCAAATTCTACAGGAGTGGATACAGGCACACTCCAGAGGGTAACCAGGGACAAGATGAGGGAGTTGAAGTTAAAAAAAAAGTTGTTTGCGCCGGATGTAGGGGAAAAGGTAAATCGCGGAAAATTAAAGAGTATAAGAGGAGGGCACCCTGAGAGACCATTCCCATTCCACACACAATCTCAGTCCTCCGTTTCGCGTTTTTCTCGACACTCTTTACATTTCTGATGTGCTGGTCTTTCCTAATGTATATGCTTGGTGGATTACCCGTTACTTTAGGTCTTTGGAGTTCTGTACTATTTCGACCAACTGTTCAGGTGGCGGGTGACACCCGATTTTTTCTGAGGCTGTTAAAAGATTGCTATAATCCAAAAGAAAATCTATCGGCCATCTCGGGGAGTGAAAATTCCAAAATTCGTGAACATTTGGTCGAAATAATACAGTAATGGTTTTGAATGGGTGTGTTAGGTTTTATGCGAGGCATGGTGGTCGGGAATAAAAACAGCTGAGAAGGCAAGGGGAATGACTTGTTCATGGCAGTGACTGATGCCTCGTTTCTGGCGGATGCAAATATGCAAGTGTGCTTTTTGAATGCCAGGGGTGGCAGTGAGCCCCAAACTTTCCTATGAGCGAAACCAGCCTGAGGTCACAAACTAAGTAATGCATACCTAAAGGGTCAACATTGAGGGCTCAGATAATTCCAGCGGAGTGCGATTGCACTACTTACAGGCTCACTAGAAACCCCCATCTTTTGTGAATTTATTGCTGAACCTTTAGGTTTGGCTACCCAGGAGAACATGGATTTCGAGCCATTTTGCTACAAGGACAAACAAAAATTAGTCATACAGAATTAGTCATTGCACAAAATTAATTGCTGAACCTTTGTAAGGAAACAGGAACAAGTAATTCAAATGTAGATATTTTTTCCCAACCTTACTGATTTATCTGCCTGTGGGCCACTCCGTTTCACTCACGAGATTCACTTGTTTCTGCTTTAGCTATTAGTCATTGCTGCTTGATGTTTGCGGCAGTATCCGTTGACGTGAGAATTGGGCCCGGACAACGGTTACATGTAATATTCCGATCAGATGGGTCGTTATTTGGCGTTACTTGGCATGTTAATAGGTAAACCCGACTTCCTTTCGGGCTCTTAAATCATGAAAATAATGTTGGGAGCACTAGAGGTACATTACAGAAGATTAGTGTGTCCAAAATTTTAAAATCCATCCAGAATGTAATAACTTGGCTCGGCACCGAATAACATTGTGGCTGACTTGGACAAATAACAAGCCACCTCGAATTTAATCGTCCTTCATCGTGCTGGAGTGCCTTGTCTTTATTTCTGGCTCAGCTGCTCTCCTGTGACCTTCAAAGTCTCTGATTGACTCTTTTGTGTATCTTAAGGTTTGAAAATATGCCAAAAACTGCTGCTCTTCTCTGTCAGTAACATGGAACCACGGTGCTGCCCTGGATGCCCCAAGGGGTCAAAGGATCGCCCACGACCACCGGATGCCCCTCCCCGAGGGCATCCTCGGATCAGGAAAGACAATGAAGAGGACTCGGAAGGTTCATTTCAGCTTACCACGGTGTGCTTCATGAACCATAGCCTGATTGCAGCAAACAGATGAAAGCCCTGGCAAGAAAACCAGAACCTTGCAGGAAAACAGAAAAAAACAAGGAGGGGGTACACCCACTTCTTCAACTAACCCTGCATCAGAGCAGTCCGCACCTGCCGATGGTGTAAGAAGTCAACATGCCCCGGAAACCACAAAACCTTAGACTGCAAGGTTGTATGCAAGATTCACTGTTAAAAATGTGGCCAATTCCAGGGGTGCAGGGGTGTGGACAATGGCAGGAAATGTATGTACACAGAGATCATGATAATTTCAATACCTCAACTTCTTGAAGTACTACTGGTACTCTGCGCATCCTGCTGTATATTTAATCTAGTCTTCTTGAACGCTCCTGTGATGACCTGGCAAGTTTCATTGAATTCCCTTCTCTTTTCCCCTGTTTGAATTCTTTTTTGTGTTTGTCGCTGTCGGGACAAAGGGTGCATTGAAATAGAAACCCGGAGAATATCAATCCGAGTCTCCGAGATCAATCGCTTTGTCTCGATCTTGCCAGCGCATATGAAACTTGGCTCTCTCCTCCATGTCCTTCCTTGCTATCTTCTGCAATTTGCCTGTCTTCACTGGATTTGACGGCCGTGCTGTACGCTCTTGTGGGGGGACACGTGGTTCAGCGGAAATGCCACAAGTCCTAGCCGGAAAAGACCGGCTGCCACAATTCATTTACATAATGGTTGTGGTCGTGGGTTCGAATCCCACAGAACCGCCGAAAAAATAACAGGCTTACTAATTTCGGAATCGGACACCCTCGACAGCATGACTGGTAAAATCCCAGCAAACCAGATGGAGGATCAGGGAATGCTTCTGCAGACTTTGTACCCTTACCTTATACCAAACATCCCCCCCCCAAAAAAAAAAAAAAAGCTGTACGCTCTTGTGCTATGACATCAGACTTTTAACAAATAACTTGTGACCTTGTACAAGGCCAAACAAGGTCGCAAGCCCTCACCAAAAGTCGCGCAAGCTCACAAGGTCACAAACCTATGTCTGGACCGCCACAAGGTCGACGGTTCGATTCCTTTGAGTGGCATAATTTGGTGGTCAACATTATTTTCTCGGATGCAGCAGTCCTGAAAAATCCCACAAGGCATCCCCACATATCTATAAGTGTTTATCTGATCTTGCTTTGCATGTTCTGAGGGGTATTTTTTCGCACTTTCAGCTTGTGAACTTGGGCGCAAGCTGACAAGGCCAAACAAGCCACAAGATATTTGTTAAAAAGCTGATGGACCGGATCACGCCGTCCTCTTTGCGGTTATCGGGTGATCTGTGTGCCTTCATCTAAGCGCCCCTGGCGTCTATTGTTTCGCTTGATAAAAATGATGAGATAATGCTGCAAAGTCCTAAAGGTTCAGCTACCGCGTCGGAGAGGCCTAATTCAAGTCATCACTTACAGGCTCACTATATGCCATGATTCACAGAAAACAAGCTAGAATCCTCCTAAACGGCCAAAAACGGGTCGACGCGTCGCTATCACGTAAGCCGATCACTCACTTGCCGGCGGCATTGGGTCGGATCTTTCCGCCCTGTCATGATCGCGGGGATCCGAGATGTCTGTCAGCGGATACCGTTCCGAACACAAATCAGAAATGACCAATCACAGAAAATCACTTGAAGAATCTCTTCAGTTCTACCGACTGAAATGGGCTAGCACCAGGCATTCAGCTCGGTAAGAGGTTGCAAAACATATATACTCTGATTTATCTCCGTCTCTTCCCCATTCTATTACAAGTCAATTTTCCACATGACAAATATGGCATGACTAAATCTTTGTTTGTACATGTAGCAAAACAGGACGAAACCCATGTTCCCCAGGGTAGCCAAACCTAAAGGTTCAGCAATAATTCCGTGGAGTCTGACTACGGGAGACTAATATCTTATGTAGACACGAGAGGCCTACGGTGAACTAGGTTCTTGGATAGGTTTTCAAGGTTGTAGATGAAGAATATCAATCTCCCAGACAGCCTAGGGTACGCGGGATGGGCACGCTTCGATTTTGGATTTCCGGAGCGTCGGTTCGATCCAGCCGACGCGATTTCTTTTATGTCAGCTTACTTTGCGCCACATACCAACCGCATCCCAACTCCCGACTCCCAACCACGAGTGGGATGGGTCCTGCAGAGGGCTGCCATGCCGCCTAGCTTGTATACATATATATCCCGTTCAGCTGCGCGCCCTGCAAGCTGCCAGCGGGTCCTCAACCGCGACTCACTCTGTACTAGTACTGGCCAATTTTCAAGAGGCAGCCATCACTGGAATTTCATACACAATGTCGATTTTGGGTGGGGAACAACCCATTGAGGCTAAAAACACTTATCTTGAATGAAACAAGAAAGGTGTCAAAGAGTTATACCAGATTTTGTTTATTGCCTTATAAGGTGCAGGTATTACTATATATGGTAGTTTCCCACGATAGGGTAGGGTCACTTTTGGCCGAGCGTTTTTCGAAAGTTGTGCAGAATGAGCACGGTGCTGCCCTGGATGCCCCAAGGGGTCAAAGGATCGCCCACGACCACCGGATGCCCCTCCCCGAGGGCATCCTCGGATCAGGAAAGACAATGAAGAGGACTCGGAAGGTTCATTTCAGCTTACCACGGTGTGCTTCATGAACCATAGCCTGATTGCAGCAAACAGATGAAAGCCCTGGCAAGAAAACCAGAACCTTGCAGGAAAACAGAAAAAAACAAGGAGGGGGTACACCCACTTCTTCAACTAACCCTGCATCAGAGCAGTCCGCACCTGCCGATGGTGTAAGAAGTCAACATGCCCCGGAAACCACAAAACCTTAGACTGCAAGGTTGTATGCAAGATTCACTGTTAAAAATGTGGCCAATTCCAGGGGTGCAGGGGTGTGGACAATGGCAGGAAATGTATGTACACAGAGATCATGATAATTTCAATACCTCAACTTCTTGAAGTACTACTGGTACTCTGCGCATCCTGCTGTATATTTAATCTAGTCTTCTTGAACGCTCCTGTGATGACCTGGCAAGTTTCATTGAATTCCCTTCTCTTTTCCCCTGTTTGAATTCTTTTTTGTGTTTGTCGCTGTCGGGACAAAGGGTGCATTGAAATAGAAACCCGGAGAATATCAATCCGAGTCTCCGAGATCAATCGCTTTGTCTCGATCTTGCCAGCGCATATGAAACTTGGCTCTCTCCTCCATGTCCTTCCTTGCTATCTTCTGCAATTTGCCTGTCTTCACTGGATTTGACGGCCGTGCTGTACGCTCTTGTGGGGGGACACGTGGTTCAGCGGAAATGCCACAAGTCCTAGCCGGAAAAGACCGGCTGCCACAATTCATTTACATAATGGTTGTGGTCGTGGGTTCGAATCCCACAGAACCGCCGAAAAAATAACAGGCTTACTAATTTCGGAATCGGACACCCTCGACAGCATGACTGGTAAAATCCCAGCAAACCAGATGGAGGATCAGGGAATGCTTCTGCAGACTTTGTACCCTTACCTTATACCAAACATCCCCCCCCCAAAAAAAAAAAAAAAGCTGTACGCTCTTGTGCTATGACATCAGACTTTTAACAAATAACTTGTGACCTTGTACAAGGCCAAACAAGGTCGCAAGCCCTCACCAAAAGTCGCGCAAGCTCACAAGGTCACAAACCTATGTCTGGACCGCCACAAGGTCGACGGTTCGATTCCTTTGAGTGGCATAATTTGGTGGTCAACATTATTTTCTCGGATGCAGCAGTCCTGAAAAATCCCACAAGGCATCCCCACATATCTATAAGTGTTTATCTGATCTTGCTTTGCATGTTCTGAGGGGTATTTTTTCGCACTTTCAGCTTGTGAACTTGGGCGCAAGCTGACAAGGCCAAACAAGCCACAAGATATTTGTTAAAAAGCTGATGGACCGGATCACGCCGTCCTCTTTGCGGTTATCGGGTGATCTGTGTGCCTTCATCTAAGCGCCCCTGGCGTCTATTGTTTCGCTTGATAAAAATGATGAGATAATGCTGCAAAGTCCTAAAGGTTCAGCTACCGCGTCGGAGAGGCCTAATTCAAGTCATCACTTACAGGCTCACTATATGCCATGATTCACAGAAAACAAGCTAGAATCCTCCTAAACGGCCAAAAACGGGTCGACGCGTCGCTATCACGTAAGCCGATCACTCACTTGCCGGCGGCATTGGGTCGGATCTTTCCGCCCTGTCATGATCGCGGGGATCCGAGATGTCTGTCAGCGGATACCGTTCCGAACACAAATCAGAAATGACCAATCACAGAAAATCACTTGAAGAATCTCTTCAGTTCTACCGACTGAAATGGGCTAGCACCAGGCATTCAGCTCGGTAAGAGGTTGCAAAACATATATACTCTGATTTATCTCCGTCTCTTCCCCATTCTATTACAAGTCAATTTTCCACATGACAAATATGGCATGACTAAATCTTTGTTTGTACATGTAGCAAAACAGGACGAAACCCATGTTCCCCAGGGTAGCCAAACCTAAAGGTTCAGCAATAATTCCGTGGAGTCTGACTACGGGAGACTAATATCTTATGTAGACACGAGAGGCCTACGGTGAACTAGGTTCTTGGATAGGTTTTCAAGGTTGTAGATGAAGAATATCAATCTCCCAGACAGCCTAGGGTACGCGGGATGGGCACGCTTCGATTTTGGATTTCCGGAGCGTCGGTTCGATCCAGCCGACGCGATTTCTTTTATGTCAGCTTACTTTGCGCCACATACCAACCGCATCCCAACTCCCGACTCCCAACCACGAGTGGGATGGGTCCTGCAGAGGGCTGCCATGCCGCCTAGCTTGTATACATATATATCCCGTTCAGCTGCGCGCCCTGCAAGCTGCCAGCGGGTCCTCAACCGCGACTCACTCTGTACTAGTACTGGCCAATTTTCAAGAGGCAGCCATCACCAGAATTTCATACACAATGTCGATTTTAGGAGTAAATCACCCTGGGAACACATTATCTGGACACATCAACTTGACCAGATCAATGGCTGGGGAGATATAAGGGTATTTGTGTCGAAAAAATAAAAATAAAAACCGGATTTTTTTCTGGACGATTTGGCTCATTCTGCACAACTTTCGAAAAACGCTCGGCCAAAAGTGACCCTACCCTATCGTGGGAAACTACCATATATAGTAATACCTGCACCTTATAAGGCAATAAACAAAATCTGGTATAACTCTTTGACACCTTTCTTGTTTCATTCAAGATAAGTGTTTTTAGCCTCAATGGGTTGTTCCCCACCCAAAATCGACATTGTGTATGAAATTCCAGTGATGGCTGCCTCTTGCCAATTTTACACAAATATTGAGGACAGATTCAGGTTGAAACAATATAACTTGGAGCTAGCATTATGTAAAGCCCTTTAGCCCTGATTTCCCTTCAAACAAACCAAAGGGCCTGAAAGCATTCAAATGAATTTCCTTTCGTGGAATTTCGCCGCTGTCGAGCTGTAGCGCAATCACGTGACCGGCTGGTCGCGGTCCGAAGCCGTGCCCAGGCCCAGGCTCACCAAGTCCAACGGAGCGTACAAAATGCTGTGCTGCTGACATGCTCAACGCTCGAGCTGTCAAAGGGTCACGTGAGAGTTCAGTGTAGCCGACTTGTCTGTGTATTACACTTGAATAATGACCTTTGCAAAGTTTGCCATTTCCTGGGATATACAATTAGCCTAACAGGATAAGATCCTCCTTGTATATTCTCAGAATTCCACACGGGACCCCCCATGTTTAAGGTGAGTTATGATCCGGGCTTCTGACTCGGACCCAAAAAGGAAATTGCAAAAGTAAAGCGCCGACAAGCTACAAAACGACCACATCTAAATGTTCATAGAGTCCTCACCATTATTAAAGGTGTATCCCATGGTATTCTGATACCTTGCCAATTTTTTTTAACAGCTCAGCTAGGCTGCAGCATGAACGATTGTCCAAATTTTACAAGAAAGCAATTAATTGGAATTAAAGTGGTATAGAGTGTTATGGGAAAATACGCTGAAGAATTGTAGTAGATATTACGAGTCTCTAGATATGTATCAACCTGTCGTTGTTCGGTCTGGTCTCGTATGGTGTGATTCAGAAGGGCGTTCCTCAGAGAGAGGTGGGGTGGGAGAGTCACGGTGGCCTGTAGGACTTGAAGACCTGGATCTCTCAACCAAAAGCATGGATTGATCCAGACCAAGTGATCTGCACACATCGCCACATTCATGGTCGCAGATAAATGAGCGGATTCCTTCCAGACCAAAGTCCCCGATCCCAGAATTACTATTGGAAGTGGGTCAGGATTGAATGCGAGCGGGTCAAACAAGTCACTTGCCCAGCCGGTGTGTGTGTCATGGGATCGAAAAGAACGAGGATGTCGCGTCCATCTACGTTCGATGGTGTGCCTGGAAACAGAATAATGACGAACCAGTCAGAATTCAGTCTCACAAAGTTAGAGAGGGGACAAAATACCTTGGATGTCCGCAATGACCATAGCTTTGTTGCTATGACCATAGACAAAATGTGCAAAGGCATGAATGGTCTGAGCGCATAGATCTTGGCGCAAACTCTGATGGTTCAGGGTAAAGGTATAGTGTTCGACCATTGTCGCCCGCTTACTCTCTACTAACCAAGTTATACCTTCATGAGAAGCATCAATTTTGGATGTGCCAGATGCCTGACTAGGGCGGTTCAACTCCTGTCCTAGCCAAGCATCTGCAAAGACAGTCGCTACAAAAAGAAAGGTGTGAACTTACTTAGAAATGGGAGAGTAAAATAGAACTATACCGGAGTGGACAGGGACTGCACAGCGCTTAGCGTACCGGAAAAATTGCTTGAGGAAGTATGCTGCAATGCCCAACCTCTGTAGCTCAAGGTAGATCTGGGTCCGGTTATCGAGAACGGTGACAGGAGGAGCCATTGAGTTCTCATTCGTCTCGGAGATACGATAGAACCGTTTGACAACCAAGGCTTCCCCGGATGTGGTTTTGAACTGGTGGACAGCTGGGTCTGAACTGATTGAATGCGGGAAGGTAAAAAGGCTTACATCGAATGCGTACTTCATTGCACCCTTGCTGAAGTGGTTGCTTCGGATACCACCCGAGATCTGAACTGAGGTCTCCTCAAACTCCACTTCTCCAGTGGTAGCATCGGTGACACAGATTATTTTTTTCAGGGTAACCGATGAGCGTTGATGAACTTGAGTAGTATTGTCCGACGGCACAAACATAGACTGGGAAGGGCCTGGAACTACCATCGAAAATAAATACACAGCAGAAGCCAATTAAGACAGGATAGCATACCATTGCTACGTTTAGTGGCCCGGTCATCTCTGTTGGTGCCCTCAGATGTACTGCTGAGCGCTCGCTTTCTGACTGTGCTCTGGAAAGCAGAGCCTATCATTGAGTTCATTGACGAAGTAGAAGTCTGGCTCAATGCATCGATGCGTTTATTGACCTGTGAATGTGAATATAAACCGGAGTGAGTAGTTGATTGAACCGGATAATGAACAAAAAACGCACAGCCAGGGAGTCAATATACAACTCTATCCATATTGCCGGCCCTTTGGTCGCTTTGCATGCAGACTTCCACATTAGTGGTATCGTAGCCAAGTAGATTGATGAGCGACTCGGTACACTATAATAGGCATAGAATTGCCCGAGAAGCATATTGGACGTGTTGGGCTCCAAAAGCAGACTGCCAGTCCACCGTATTGTAACCTCCGCCCTAGAAAATCATGAACACAACGGAGAATGATGCAAGACTCAAGACGGAAGTTCTAACATACGTCAAAAGTGGTGTAGTGCAGGACCGCGCCCATTCGAGGTTGACTACCTCCACCAGGTGTGCGCGGATATCTATTTGGAGGCGAGATTAAATAGATAATCATCCAAGTGAGAGTATCAGCACATACCTGGAAGAGCGACAGAGACTGCCCATTTTTTCGAGCTGCTCCCGAGATCTAGATTGAGCGACTTCGGTGCTTTGCTCTCACGCACCTTGAAAGGAAAAATGCGGTTTTTAAGAAGGCACAGAGAGCATAGTAATTGTAGGAGAACTTACAGCCCAGCAAACTAACACTTTATCCTCCCCGGGCGTCCCACCACCATGCTCATGATGAAGTAGGGCAGCAGTATTGAGAGACGTTCCAGCTGCTGGGTTCTTGGACATAGTAGGACCGAGGCCGAAGCGCTTTGCCACTGCAGAAGCACGCTCCAGATGCGTCTCCGCAATATTGGGTTGGGCCGCTAAAAATGTTCAATAAAATTGGTATACAAGAGGTAAGTCAGCACATACGACGAGGTTGGTAGCCCGGCCCTTGTGCCTTTTTTATGCACACTTCCGACCCACAGGTTTGTGGCTCCCCCTGGTCCGGAACAGGCATATTGTTCCGCCGAGTAACCCCGCACAACGAACATTGCTGCCAGTTCTGGCAAATATATTCAGAGGGTACAAATGCTGAGTGAGAGGACTAACCGAGATGTCGATGTACTCAGATGAACCAATAGCATGTGGCTTTAGTTTATCGCACTTGGCACAGCTCCCATCACCGGTGCGGAGCGAAAAACTGGAGCCGCAGTCATCACAGTCGCCCTGTGTCATACGTGAAAGACAGGGGTTGAAAAAGGAATGGGTAAGAGAATGAAGGGATTGGAGTGAAGAAGTAATTGAGATGGAGCAGGGAAGGAACAGAAACACAATTGAATGTTCGACCCTTTTATACCGAGTGGCCGCGAACGGACCAGGTAAAAAAGTGGTTAGGTTTGGCCACACTCGGGTATAAGAGCACGATTTTTGTTGCCAAATGTTGTCCGCATAAAGGTCTAGTCTTATTGATCACTTCAAATGCCGAATCCTGAAGGCAAGAATGGATATAAGGACCAGACTAGTAGGTCACTTACGCTGGCTCCAGACGGTTGGACATTGATAGGACGTTACAGTACCCTCTGACGAGGCACTCACTGAGGCATTGACAAAGTATGCCACACGATCATACTCCCGGGATCAGAAGCTTCAGTGCCTGCGTGACGATCTAGGATACACAATCAAGTTCGTCCCATGTTCTTTTCTCGAGACACTAATTGACGTCGTTCACGTGCCGCAGGAAAAGGACCTTGAATAAGCTTGAACTGAGATTATGCATTGGTTCTGTGCGGAAACCACCGCCCATCGAGGTTTCACGTCAAGCTGTCATCGATGAGGTCTCTAGGGATACTCTGCAGCTGAATGGTCCGGCCTACTTTCAACTGCAGTTGAAGCGTCGCGGGTTAATGATTCCAAGGTTCGAACCTATTAGGACTGTCAGTTTTCTAGCTTCTTTGATCACATCACCGCAGAGACACTATTCGTGGAATAATGCATGACCACTTCGATGCGGGCTTTACATTACGGTTTCCTGGGCATAAGAAGAATCTGATACCGCGCGTGGGTCTGTCCGCCATGGGTCCATACCATGAGATCTCTGCAGATGGTCATGAGAAACTTTCTGCCCAAGCTCTGCAAATGGGTGAACTCGGTTTACCGATATATGCTTACAAGGACAAGTGGTCCGACTACCTTCTGCTCTTGCGCCTCATCCCAAATTCTCGGACGGCTGCAGCGGTTGGCCATTTATTTCTGGATCTTGTTGAGGAAGGCGGTTGTATGTTGTCCCTTTTTTATTCGCGCTGGTTCTGATGGCTGTACACTGTAGGTATTCCGCTCCAAGTTACGACAGATAAGGGATCAGAAATTGGATGGCAGTATGCATTCCAGTCAACACTTCGGTAAGTGTTTACCAATTTATTGTATCTCAACTGATTTGCCGTCAGCGAAGCATTTGCACCGGATATCGACGCCCTTGTATATGCTGTCTACATGGTACTCAAAAGTGTGCACAACACTGTCATTGAGGGCTTCTGGCGGTGGCTCAAGACAAAGATGGGCTTGAATTTGAAAGCAATCATTATCCGCGGTAAGCAGGAACATATCTTCGACACGAATGTCGGCTTTCATATGCAAGTTCTCTATCTACCCTCTTTATATCAACTAAATATTTTCTGTGTACAGTCCGCTCTTTTATTGGATTTTTGTTCCTCTCATTCAACATGAGTTGGATGAGTTCCGAGCATGGTGGAATCAGCATCGCGTCCGATTGCAATGGGACAAGAACATGCCATCTGCACATGTACCGGCCCATGTCTTTGAACATCCTTCTCATGTTGGGGGAATTGATTGTCGCATTCGCATTCCCAAGTGTGACGGAGAGCAGTCGGCCTGTGAGTCGGCTGCTAGTTCCGGCACACGAAGGATTCGGTTCGAGTGGGTGGTCGGTCCAACGAGGTGAGTGGCGTAAGTATAATATTGACCAAGGGGCTAACTACGAACATCACAGGCTTATATACTACGGATTGACAGGTGAAACAAAAGGAGAAATGAATCAAAGGAGTGTGATCGTGGCGATGTCAGTCGCGTCGGGTCCAGATCAAGGAACGTGCAAAGAAAATAAGGAGAGGAACTAAATAAAAAACTCACTCGTTACATCCGCCCTCCAGGTCGTCGCTACACGACGATCTACACGTCATGTTCGATGTTGGAATCTCTAGTAGAAATCTTGCGCGCGTCTGGAGCGCAATCAGGCATCAAGAAATATTCGTGGCCAGAATTGATCTTGAATAGAGTTCCTGGCAAGTGATAGGCCCAGCTCAGGAGTTCTGAATGAGCTTGCTCGTGTTCGTTGAGCGAATCAGTGTCGGCACGAACCGCACAATTTGGCTCCGCGGAAGCCAGCACGACAAGCGGCGACGGATCAATGGGATCGACGGGATCAGGTTCAATGACAGGAGGCTGTGCCAAGCCGTCATTCGCGTCTTTCTCCTTGCTTCCACCACCTCTTGCCTTGTTGGCGTTGTACGCTGGCAACGCTTCCAAGTCGCTCATCAAGCGATTGGTGGTATTGTTGCCATCCATTCCGGATGTCAGAGTTTCGGGCCCAAACCGCCGGTCGTCTTTCGTGTTCTGATGCAAGAATGCACAGTGGGAAACTTCTGGTGTGCTCGGGAAACTGGCTAGAAGTCTTCCAGAATCGGTGAGCAGACCTTTCGTCTCTCCAACCATGTTCCATTTATTTGTGTCTGGTGCGTGACCGGCAAACAACTCATGCGGGAAGTCGACGACAGCGCGCAAGTTTAACTTGGTTGCGCGCATATCTTCGCCAGGTGCGTTCTCGGAGCCATCGTATTTCATCGACTCGTTATCGTTATCGTTTATCGCTTCGGTAAGTGAAGGCATGTCGGGATCGGTATCATAGTTAACTTGAGTCTCGAAGTCGGAACCCAAAGTCAACGCGTCAAAATCCGCGCTAAAATCATCGAAAAATTCCATGGGCTCCACCCCGCCCTCCACGACTTCGAGAAGGGCATCAAAGCGCACGCTGCCGACGTGGAACGTTTCCAGAACCTCTGTGCTGGCATAGAGCGCATCGCGCATGCTTGTATCGGCGGCTATTCGCACCGCGTGAGCATCAAACCTTGTTTCGTTCGTGGAACGTGCTGACTTGGGACTCGGACAGTCCCGAGCCAAATGGCCGCGCCCACCGCAGTTGAAACATAAGCCCTTGCGCATGTATTCGTCACGCCGTCCATGCGATAGAGGCTGATCATCCTCAGGATGAACTTCAACAGCGGCTGCACGCATTGTCTCGCGCGATCGCGGCGTCTCAACGCGCCCTCCGTTTCGGGGAGCGGATGCCTTGCGATCATCTTGGTTTTCCGCTGGTGCGTCAGCGTCATCTGGTACGTCAACGTTATCTTCTTCATCATAGTCAAAGTCTGATTCATCTTGATCTTCGTCTTCCTGCGACTGGTACCCAGTCTCAGTGCTTCGATTCTTCTGGTCTATTTTCACCAGGATTTCTGCCTCGCCGGCAGCCTTGACAATGTCGTCCCAACTGGCGACCTCGGGATCAAGACCCTTTCGATATATCTCAGTCTGAATCTGGTACGCAAGACTGTTGAACAATGTAACAATCTTTTCTTGGGTATCATCTAACCCAATTGTATTATAGATCTCAGACCATTCTGCAATGTGAGCGGCGACATCTTTCGCGCCCTGGAAGCACCGACTGAGGCGCTTCCGCTGATCATTGCGGAAGTCGACTGGAAAACAAAATTCAAACAACTCAACGAAGAATCGTTTGAAATCCCAGCGCTCTTCATCAGGTACGACAACCTGATTGTAAAAATCGAGGGCTTTCCCATCCAAATAATAGGAAATGAAATAGATCTGCTCATCCTCGGGAACATGACCCATTTCCACGTAAGTCTTCGATTCTCTAGCAAAGCGTTGAATCGCGTTTGCATTCGGTTCGCCGTTGTAACGCGACGGCGGAATGGGCTTCAGCAGCATCCTCTGCTTGCGCACGTTGCCCCGTTTGCGTTTAGACGACAAACGCGAACTCCGCGCACCGCGCCGCGATGATCCATACCCATCATCGCTCGAGGAGCTGGAGCTATTGCTCGAGCTTGAACTCGATTCATCTGATGGGTCGGAAGGCGGCGGTTGGGTTTTAGCAGAACCTGCTGGAGTGCCACGCAGAGATTTCTTAAAGAAATTCTCAGCGGCCAATCTGCCAGGTGTAACACCCCGTGAGATGGGCGTGTCGCGCTTCGAAGAAGCGCGCAACGGTTTCGTGTGCTTCTTAGCACTCTGCCTCACTTGAAGCTCTTTCAACTCGCTAATTTTCTTATCGAGCAGAGCATGCATTTCTGCAACAGTAAGTCCGGACATAGACTCGCGATCGTTCTTCGCATCGCGGTCGGAGGCAGATGCAAAATCTTTGGATTTTGCGAGTTCAACCTGTGAAAGTTCTTTTCGGACAGGCTTCGGGAGTGGTTCAACAAAGGTAGGTTGTTCAACCTCAACTCCTTTGGGTTTTTCTGACTTCGGGCTCTTAGAACGTCTTCTGCGAGCCTTCCCCTTTAAAGAAGGGTTCTTCATGGTGGAAAATTCCAACGTGTTCACGGAAGGTTTCGTTTTTCCTTCCTGCTTAATTATGCGATGACTTTCAGCATAATTATTCAGCACGTCGCTCTGGGCTTTAATCTCAGCCTCGGAAAATCCATCCAGGGAGGCAATGCCATGGACTTTGGCACCGGATGAGCCCGCGACCGGCGGTGATGCGACATCGAGGTCGTCATCGTCCTCCACAGCCCGGCGTGTTGTGCGCATGGCAAGTTTCTCCGGTCCGGTTTCTTCGTGATGGTTGGTACTGGTATTCTCAACATCAGACCAATCTGACCTCTCGGATGTATTGCGGCGTCCCAACCCCGCCCGCAACTGGGCGGCGTACACTTCATGGCGCCTGGCGAGGGCCTCGCGGTCCTCAGGACTCATTTCACCAACAGCTTGCGCTGTGGTCGACTCAGCGTCCGAAGTTAAACCAGAAAATATGTTCAAGGTATTTCTATTCTGATTTGATCTCGACTGCTCACGATGGGACCGCGCGGTGTTACGAGTCACGGGGGTCCAGCCCCCATCATCCTCCTTCACGACAGGCAGTGCCAGCGCATCGCCAAGCACACCCCAGTCCACCGAGTCAGCCAACATCGTTGGCGACTTGGAGGAGGAAATATCTCCAGCGCGCACGGCGCTGGCGGAAGGTCTCGCCACCGAAGTGACGGAAGTCCCCAGGGACGCATAAGCGTATGGGTTTCTCGCTGCCGAAGCAGCTGAGATGCTCATCGACGGATCGATGGCGGGGGTATCCAGGTCCAGCAAGTCTCCAGACTCCACAGTGCCGAACGAAATTCGAGCGGGACTGAAGAGGGGCGGAGAGGCAGGAAGAATTCCAGCGCGGGTAACGCTGCGTGTAGTGTATCGTTTCGGTTTATCGGTGTCCATAGTTAGTCGTTCGGGGTGTCGACAGCAGAGCGGTAATCTCAGGGGTACGGCCCGAGGGGAAACCAGGAAAGCTGAGACAAGTTATCGAGCACTCAAAAAGATGTGACGGAGAGCAGTCGGCCTGTGAGTCGGCTGCTAGTTCCGGCACACGAAGGATTCGGTTCGAGTGGGTGGTCGGTCCAACGAGGTGAGTGGCGTAAGTATAATATTGACCAAGGGGCTAACTACGAACATCACAGGCTTATATACTACGGATTGACAGGTGAAACAAAAGGAGAAATGAATCAAAGGAGTGTGATCGTGGCGATGTCAGTCGCGTCGGGTCCAGATCAAGGAACGTGCAAAGAAAATAAGGAGAGGAACTAAATAAAAAACTCACTCGTTACACCAAGGAGGCCGTCTCGGAACTCCGGGGGTATCTTACTGAGGAGGTAGGATCCAGGGAAAGTCATCTGGGATGGCCGGGTATCACAGCTGATTTTGAAACTATGGCACAAGCAGCTTGGGTTGATGTTGAAAAGCCCGAGATGTCGCTTGAATCTGCTTGGGATATTTTTGCCAAGATGTCCGCAGTTATTGAGAATTACTAGTTTGTTGTACAACAGATCTACGAATCTCACATTGGTTGATGCTGAGAAGAACGGTGTCGATGTGCTGTGTGCAGATGGAAACATGCGGCGTGTCTATCCCATCCTAGCGGCCCACGGGGTTCATTTTCCCAAGCAGTGCCTAGTGGTGCCAGTGTGTTGCATCGAGAACCACTGTCCAAAGTGCAAGGTGGCAAACAAGCGATTTAGAGGAGTCCAGTAAAATACAAAACTGGACCGGCGCAAGTCAGGCGCACGGCAACTTGGATAGTACCCTAACGCACTTTTTCGTGTCCCTCGGGGACAGAAAAACGGCACTTAGGCAATCTAAGTAAAGGCCGGGACAATAACCTGCAACTAAAAGAAAAACACCTGTAAGGTTCGAACTTGGTCACCTTATAAGTCAAGAGAGCAACGTCTAATGACAGCGCAACCACTTAGCCAACATACTGTCAGTAAATTTTAAATATTGTTTGCCCACAACGTACTTTGGGCAGCAAGACACGCGGAGCCTACAGTGTATTGATACAACGAGCCGTAGTCAATAACTACTCCCCAACCCATATGGGTCACATATGGTGCCTACCGGCTGCATGAAGCTACAGATGACTACAGATATCATTGTGGAAAGACCGGCCCCTCAGCTACATGAAATTGTTTTTTTTCTGATAAGGAGGTACAACTGTTAGACATTGAAATGCGAACTTTGGCTTACTAGAATAGTGTGCCATGTCTGTTGGCCTGGCATATCTGGACGACCCGACCCGATATGGATAAGTTACGCTGACATAAAAGAAATCGCGTCGGCTGGATCGAACCGACGCTCCGGAAATCCAAAATCGAAGCGTGCCCATCCCGCGTACCCTAGACAGCCAAGTTCTGTGGCTAGCGTGCACGGGCTTGTTTGCAACTGTTTCGCTTCCTGTTATTTACTCACATTTGGCCTTTCAGAAAGAACAACCTTGTTCTCTACAATCACTGCACCAAGCCACACAGAGTTTTGTCTCAGTAGGAAGCTAGAATGCCTTTTCACCCACACATCACAAAACATTGGCCAATTGGGGCAATATTGCATTTGTAATCATGTGTCAAAGCCAACCGTTTCGCTTCGCGGTTTGCGACTGTAGCTCTATCAAAACATGTCTAAGCCGTGACCTTCGCGCACCACATCCGTCGCTCCTCCTGCTACCTCCCGTTCTATCCCATACTCAGAAGCCATGCACCGCACTTTAATTGCCCTATGGTGTGCATCCTCGAAGCGCGCGTTCAATGAAGTAGAGGATAAATGGTATCTCATGGAGGTGCGAACATCATCAGCCGCTTAAACGGACGATAGAATCCGGGGGAAGATGGGCAATAAGATCAGGGATGGGAAGACGGCCAAAACACGCATGTGTCAGGGGGATGGGCCAATGATGTATAGCCCGCAATAGAATGAATCTATCTGAATGGAAGGTTTTCAACCCCATCCATCAGCCTCAGAGTGGAAGACGAAAATTACGGCTAATTGCTTGCGACCGGCGCGGCGTCCTTACCCCTCCATTCTTTTCCCACGAATCTATCCGCCTCTCCGGACTCGGAATCGAACTTGAAATTTTGCCCAGTCTCATTCTGGTGATCCAATTTCGAGCGCCTTTCCTGCATCTTTTCTATCCACCATTCATATGACCGCAACGGACGATCTCCCTTGGCCCGCGCTCGACAATGTGTCCCGCGGCACCACTCCATCATGAGATTTCACAGTATTCATCGTCCGAATTGACGACTTGTTCATCCATACATATGTACATGTAAATATCATCGTGCAGAACCTGCCTGGTGTTCATGCTGGCAACAAATAAACCTTGGAAGACTTGCAATGATACTCCCACTCAATTTCAACCAAACCCGGCTTGAAAGAGTGGAGAAACTGCATGGATGTTACATGATTATCCTTGGAATCACAGACAGCGCATAGTACGAGCCATTGGCATGGACACACACCCTAAAGACTGATGAGGGATCCTGCATATCATCTGTCAGACCCTGTTCGTACGTTTACATCCACCAAATACAGCCCCGCTGTAACACTATGGCCCGCGCGGCCGAAAAACAGCCCCTCGAGCTGGGCTAAGGAGTAAGTGATCAGATCACAAATCTGAAGCTGGGGCGACCTCGGGCTCGTCGAGGCGATTCGAATGGACTGCGGGTTCATTGGCTTCCGACTGGTGGTTGAGGAGATATGGCGCACGCAAGTTGGGGAGCAAAATGATGCAAAACCCGCGACCGCCAGCTATTTTGCAAGCAGCAATAAAAATAAAACCTTCTCAAGCTGTCGGGGGCTTCAAACAGGTTGGCAGAGGTTTCCGGCAGACAAATACTGTATCTCTTCGGCGCGAGCAGACACTCCAAAGATTTTCGGTTCTGGTTTTTTTGAAAATGTTCTCAGTCATTTCAATCTCCGCCGGCACGTGCAGGATTGCGTGATGTTTGCGTCGTCGTTGATCTGAATCAATCTTTCTTGAAATTCTTCCTTTCAAGTTTCCCCCACCACTCCCTCCCTCGTCTGCGGCAATTCTTGTCTAAGCCCGCAATCCAGCCTCGCTCTGTTCTATTCCCCCGCTGTCCCTTACTTCCTGTCTCGATACTCGTCGGCCCTTCGGCAGGCCATCCCCACGCAAAATTTCCCGGTCTTACGTCTGAATCCACCCGCGCACGCGGGGCCTCAAGGCCTCAAGACCCATCAAGATTCCTTCCGTATCTCAAGCTTGCAATTTTTCACGAATCTGGTTCTCGTGCAAGACCTCCGAGGCTTTCGCGGCCTCAACCTCCAAGACCTCGACTATCCTTCCTCATGTTTGGTGCGCTGTCATAGCAACTCCTTTGTTAGCCGGTGTTCCCTTTCTCCGCCTTTCTGGTGAGTGATGTATATCTGAATAGAAATGTTACTAACATTTCTCTCCGTGCGTAGCCACCGCGGATGAGGAGAACACACCCTCTCGAGTCTTCGACGAACCCGATACTAATAAGTTCCCCGCGCCCAAGCAGGACAACGTCTCGACATCAGCCCGGGCACCCCGCCGCTCTCTCCTTCTCCAACACGAACCCAGGCGCCCCACGGCAGCACACACGCGCAAGAATCTCACGCCTCGGACCTCGGTGCTCATCCGCTCGATGTCCCGACGCGCGCAACGGCTGTCCCCGCCATCTTCAAAAGGCAGCTGCACACCGACTCGGCGTGGGCGCTTGAGCCCCGATCCCACGGAGCGCCCCGGCCCCGTCACGATAGGGGTATTCGTGCCGTATCGTGACCCACTGCCTCCGCCGCCGAACGCTGAGGTACTAGGCGGCGGCAACGTGCAGTGCAACAGCGGCGAGACCGCTTGGCCTCAGCGGCGCACACGATGACGACGACGCGGGTAACGGCGGGGAAGTGTCTTAATTAGTTAGTCATGTATTCTGTTTGCTGAATACACTTCTTTTCTGCTATTTCAATTGTTTCGAGCGAGCAGATGAAACTATTATGAAACTACATGAGCTACCTTGCTGCTACCTTGCTACTACTGAGAGCCTGTACTAAATCTACTGGGCGCTACCAGGCTTCAGCGGGGCTGCTACCGGGTTCTCCCACCGGGGGGACCTGTCTACCCAGCTACCCTGACTACTTGCACTACTGGGTGCTACCCAGACATGTGGTTTTTTCCTGATGCAATACCACCGGCGGATATAGTCACCGATGCATTGAGGCCCAAAATGACCGAGCGTACGATGTGCTTGATCAATTATAGAACCTCGAATCGACTGCTCCCCCAGCATAGCTGCCGGGATGCAGGTAACTTCTTCTCCACCACGATTCCGGGAATATATTATACCGTCCGTAATGGTGAATGCTCGGTAGTCCTTAGGACTAGCCAAAACTTTCTTGAAGAATTTATCGTCGGCATACCCAGCACTAATTGCATTCAGCACCTGGTCTGTCAACACCAGCGGAGCACCAATCACTTCCGTGCGAGTACGAGACTCGAACACGGTGGGATCCTCCGCATCGGTTGGGTAAGTTGGCTCGGAGACCTTCTCAGGTTCCACGGTAGCTTCCAAATTTGCGACTTCAAGATCGCGCTGTTCAACGCGATTCTGAAGACGTTCACTACGGTGCGGCTTAGCCGCCTCCATAGCACGCATGGACTCCAGCTCCAGAACACGATCCCATGGAATATCATCCAAACCAGGATCGAGACGGACATCTGCATTCACGTACTCAGAAGAATCATGAGTTTCATCCCACGTATCATTCTCGTAGTAGCGTGAAAGACAGTCTGCGCCTTTGTTGAGTTCGCCCTTGATGTAGCGAATATCAAAATCAAAGCGCGACAGATATTCCATCCACCGCGTTTGACGACTCGAGAGCCGCCTCTGCGTGTGGAAGAATTCGAGAGCTTTGTGATCAGTGACCACATGAACTCGATAGCCCATAAGCTTATCTTCCCATTTAAGGAGTGCCTCCAGAATAGCTAAGGTCTCCTGCTCGAAGACACGGTAGTTATGCTGGGCCGAAGTAAATTTCTTCGACATGAATCCGGCAGGACGGCATGTTTGCCAGGTAGGACCTTGGCCGTACATTGCTCCTACTCCGGATACTGATGCGTCGCAGATGATCCAAATAGGTTCATCCTTGTTCCGGTCAATGGGGCAAAGAATTGGTGTGCGACAACAAATTAATTTGATTGTCTCAAAGCATGACTATGCATGACTGGTTACGAGAACTTATTACGAGAACTTATGAAATAAGAGATCGTTCTTTTACCAAAAGTTGAGAGCAGATTTTGGAGAGCAAAAAACCAGTGCGACTTTTATCCATTCGTATTGAAAATAGTGGCTGTACTTAAATTTCCTTCACTTTTTTGTTCCCACGGTCAGTAATTTGTGATGTTTTCTCACCGTTTTTCTAATGGTCCTTAGCGTTACGTAATTAATACTGTACCTCAGTCAGTGGTTCGAACCCGGCGCTGAGCACTATTTCGACGTTACCTGTGCATTGTCTCGAGTATCTCACCTATCCGTGAGCTTGACCTTGAATGCTATAAATCCCTTATTCCTTGCTTTAAAGGTGTGGTTTCCTGCACACCCCAAAAATAACTTGTGTTCAAGCTTGTGTTAGTAGCCACACAATTTTATTGGAATGGGACACAAGTTCTGAATCGGAACTTTAATTGGCATCTTGGTGAGTCCCTTCATTATTTTTGGGTTGATTTAAGCAGGGTTCCACAGTGGGGCTCTCTAAAATCCTGTTTGCTCGATATTTGGCTGGGCTGATCCATCTTCAAAAAGAGCAAATGTTAGTACAGTACCCCTGGAATTTTATTTGAACTGGAAACACAATTTCGGGACGTTGATTGCCATCTTGGTAACTCCCCTGAATGTTTCTGGGTTCATTCATGCAGGGGTGCCACACTGCTCCGAGATTCTGTTTGTTTGATGTTTGGCTGTTTTGATCAATCTTCAAAAAGAGCTTGCGTTAGTGCCCACAAAATTTTATTTGAACTGGATGCACAATTTCGGAAGTTAAATTAGCATCTTGGTAGCTCACTTGAATATATTTGGGCTGATCTAAACGGAGGTGCCACAGTGGGGCTCCCCGAGAATCTGTTTGTTCGATGTTTGGCTAGCCAAAATTGGCATGCATTTGCACCTACAAAATTGATACTGAGAGAAGGTATAATTTACAAACTGGGACGGCTTCTTGGACCTTTACCACCACAAAGGTAGGGTGCCACTGGTACACAGTGGTGCCCGGCGACCCAGCCTGAACACCTGGGAACGCTTATCTCGTATAGAGATGCTCATTACTGAGTGTATCCAAGTAAAACTACGTACCAGTAGTGCCCGACGTCGCTACTTGCAATGCCGAGAGTAAATTCTGCTTTCGCGTGGAACTTCCACGTCGTTTTGATGGTTAGAAGCGGAAATGGATTGCCGCTCACGTGCGGCGTCGCCTGCGCCTACCTCCTCCCACTTCACGTCGTTGGGCGGTGTAACGACCCGCCGACGCCGCGGGCGTCGTGCCACCCAGCTCTAGTGGATAGTCACCGACAATGGCCTTTGCCTTGTCTCCAATTCTGGACAAAAACAATTCAAGCGTAACAAAGAATCATTCAAGTGCGACAATGCACCTTTATCTCTCCTGGCGCCTTTTGTCTCTTTATACCAACCTAGCCGACCTCATATTTAAGCCAACAGGTTTTGCTGCTCGTCCACCCAATACAAACTGCCCGACCACATAGAGACAGACTCTCGCGCGAATAAGCGCAAATCGCCACCGCCGTCCTCTGAAGATAACAACCCCAAGAGGTTACGCTCAGCCTCTGTTGAACCCCCGCCTCCTCCCATCACCTCAGTCGAACCTCCTGCTACCCCAGACCGTCCCGCCACCCCCGACTCGCCCGCAGTACCCCCGCCACCACCTAAAACAAGACTCCACTTTCAGAAGAATCTAAGGATGGATGCAGACACCGGAGGTGCGTCCCCATTGACCTGACCTACTATGTTGCCACTAACCCTCTGCAGTCCGTCTTTCTGAAGGGGTCATGACCATGACGAATGGCCAGCAGTACACCGCTCCGCCCCCGGGCGGTTTCCCTGTCCCCCAATGCGTGGAATCTCCCTGGAGGAACACCACTGATCGCAACCGCGCGGACTGGGGCGCCCAGCAGGGCCCCAAGGGTTGGGTGCGGGTATATCGCGCCAAATACAGCGCCAACGCTCGTGACGTTGTAGCAAAGCTGCTCTTTGTCATCCCCCGCCTCGTTGAAGCCCCGAATGTGGTGATTAGCCCCCCGACTGCACGCGAGGATCTCGATGAACGCCTTGCCGCACCTTGGAACTTCCTCATCTCCTCCATCTCCGAGGCTGCTCTCCTCCGCCTCACCGACCAGTGCGGCTGGTTTACGCCCACCATCTGCTTCATGGTTTTCCCCTTCGACATGCCCCTCCCCCACTACATCATGACCCTCCAGAACTTCTCGCTCCCCGACGACATCGAGTCCAACAAGTACATCGCGAGAATCGTGAAGGCCAAGCTGAAGTCGATCAAGGAGGCGTCCGATTTTCTCACTAAACACACTTCCCCCGATGACCCCAAAGCCGCGGAGAACACCTTCGAGTCCATCGACGTTAAAAGCCTCGAGATTTCTCTTGCGGGTGGAGGGACCGACGTCATCTGGAATGTCTACTGCACTCCCCCCGCCTCCCTCAGCTTCTTCAAGTTCCTCGACTGGTGCACCGCGGCCCGTGGCCTCACCTTCGAGACCAATCGATTCGGTACCGGCGTCCCACGTGCGGGACGAGACCAGCTCTTCTGTGTCGGGTGCAAATCGTACGACCACCCCACCGGCCTCTGCCCGCTCCCCCGCATTGTTGGCTGGTTCGGACCCTCTGTCCAGTCCATTTCATCCGAAGACAAGACCCTCCAGAAGGCGGACGAACGCAACGACAAGAAGTCCACGAAAGGTGGCCGCGGCGCGGGTAAATCGCAGAATGGTTACCGTAGCGGTGGCAGGGCGGGAAACCGTAACGTACGCGGCAACCGTAGGAACTAATTTGATCATGCCTTGTGTCCTGTAATCATGTACTCTTGCTTTACTTGAATGTTATACTCGGATGTTATTCTCTTCGTTGTATTAAGGAACATTTCTGAGCCTCTTACTAGTTCGTTGACAGGGATCACGAACACCTCTTAGTACATACTGAGAGGAGTAAGAGTTCAGCTCATGCGCCGATTGAACCCCAAATTTACTGACTCTGCTTGCGGAGGACAGGAAAGGTTCAGGCGCGAATATAGTAGTAAACGGCGGCTGTTCGTGGCCGGGATGTGCCGTGCCGAGAGGCTGAAGTCGGACGGGGAGTGCAATCTGCGCCAGACATGGCTATCCCGGCAGATGCTAATAATCCCTAGTCTTTGACATAATCCCCCCGATTGTAAGTCCGGGGATACTTACACGTCCCGAAGAGTCTGGTTGTCCTCTCGATGATGTATTCCAACTGCTACTTACCTTTTTACCCCCTCACCCCCAATTCCTGTTGCGCAGACACGACACTGCGACAACAGGCCTGCCCAGGCTGGAGGGGGGAGTGGGTCCGTCGCTGCTTACACCCCCAATGATGGCCTTGGGCAGAGAAGCGACAGTCAGCAAACGACCACCAGAAACGGACGACCGGAACCTCACGATAATCATCGCGAGGGCGGCGTACATGCCGCAGTGCACAATGCACCCTCTGCATCTGCGCAGAGATTAAACAGCCCGAATAGGCCTGACTCGCATCCCGCGAGAGCAATAAATGCTGCAGAAACCGGTGGACATAACACGGGCTTGGAAAATTCCAATGTGCCAAACACAGCTGGCATGCCTCTGCGCCCCGCGGAAAACAATGGGTTACGAAACGAGCCGCCAAATCCGGCACCTCCCCAACCAAGGTCTCAACGTGTGAGACGGCAACTGATTGCCCAGAATCAGCGTCAACTGAACGCGCAGCCACAGAAAGGCAGGAAGCGGAAGATCAAAAAACGAACCAAGGGCTGGATTAAAGTATGCACGCTCAACATGCGAGGAAGATACCACAATGCGGAAGACAAATGGATGAGGATTAATCAAATCATGAGAGACAGAAAAATCGGAATTTTGGCGCTGCAGGAGACGCACCTATCCCCGAACGAAGTAGATAACCTTCACAAAATTTTTGAAAAAACACTCCAGATCTATGCGACCATAGACCCTGCAAACTCCCAATCTAAAGGCGTTGCAATTGTTGTGAACAAGGAGATCTCGAACATAGTTGGAATTAAAACAAACGAACTCATACCTGGACGCGCCTTGCACCTGACAATTCCATGGCATGGGGACTCGAAACGCACGGTGCTTGCGGCTTACTCACCAAATGATGCAGCAGAAAATGCACGCTTTCTAGAGCTCTTAGAATTTAAAACTCGAAACCTTCCGAAACCTGATTTCGTATTAGGTGATTTCAATATGGTCGAAGATTTAATCGATAGACTGCCCCACCACAAGGACCCGACGGCGGTAGTAGATGCCATGCGAAACTTAAAGGCACGTTTACAGCTTCATGACGGCTGGAGACATACATATCCGGACATAAAAGCCTACACATTCCTTCAGAGCGCCACAGGATCGCAGTCGAGAATTGATAGAATTCTTGTAACAAGCGATATCCTGAAAAACTGTTCAGACTGGCCCATAGAATCTCCAGGTATCCATACCGACCACCAACTAGTTTCTGTAAGATACTCTGACCCAAAGATGCCCTTCATAGGAAAAGGGCGATGGGTACTTTCCCTGCGTCTCCTACGGGACGAAAAAGTGATGGAGCAAGTCTATGCCGTTGGCAAAGAGATGGAAACTCGAATGGAAAACGTTAAAAATAAGCGAACTTTCGAGGAAAACCCCCAAACGATTTTCAAGAATTTCAAAGACGAAATCACAACCATTTTCCGAGATCGAGACAAAGTTCTCGTACCTAAGCTGGATAAGGAAATCCGCGGCATGAAGAGTGATCTTAAGAACATGCTGAACAACCCCTTGATGGGAGACGAGGAACGAAAGACAGAGAGTGCCGCGCTCCAGGCGAAAATTGATTCAACTGAAAGAGCCCGTTTCGCAAAGATTCGTGACAATACTGCGGCAAGGAACCGTCTTCACCAAGCATACAAGATTGGAGGATACTGGAGAAACATCCCGACGTACGAGCACTACGCGGTCTGCCAACACTGCAATGTAGACGAATCAATGGAGCATGTCCTGCTCGAGTGCAGCGCTCCAGGCCAAGAAGTACTTTGGAGACTAGCCCAGAAGCTGTGGGAAATGAAAGGCTACCAATGGCCAGAAATGAACCTCGGTAGAATTTTTGCTTGCAGCCTCGCCGACGTCAAGAACGAAGACGGAAAGAGTGACCAAGGAGCGAACCGGTTCTTCCGGATATTGATATCCGAAACTGCCCACCAGATATGGAAATCCCGATGCACGAGGGTGATTGATCGGGGAAATGATCCGACACGATACGCAACGGAAGCCGAACTGCACAATAAATGGTTGCACTGTATCAACTCCCGCTTGAGAACAGACGCCTTGCTTACGGACACCAAGAAATATGGAAGCCGAGCCTTGAATATAAGAAAGGTTATGAACACATGGAATTGGGTCCTAAAAGACCCCGAAAACCTGCCGGATATATGGGTCTGGCAGTCTGGGTTTTTAGTGGGTATTCCTCCTCTCCGCCCCACGGGGCGGAACCAGTAGCTTGCTGCTGGGGAGGAGGCGAGTCCCACACTGCCACATATATGGCGTACGTAAATGTATTTTCCCGGGTGGACTCTTTTTTTCTTTAGTAGGCCATGCGCCTCAAGAATCAGCGTACGGAGAGGGTTGATGTTATCAACTGCTCAACGTAACCATTAAGTTGGAACGCTCCACAAAAAAAAAAAATGAAACCATAGAGTCAAATTTTCCCACACCCCTAGAATATTTTATTCTGGAAGAATTGTACCCAAATGGTGAAGTTTAAAATTAAACGGTGCATACACTCTTAAATTTCTCATACTTCATGCTACAATTTATTTGAGGACATTTGGCCCAGAAATGAGCTCAAACCAGCGCGTACAAAACTTTATAGCGCCACTGTATGCGAAGAATGTTAAAAATCAGTCATCCATGTCCCATTCCGTCCCCCCTCGCCTGTCTGAGCAAAGAATTTTGACATAAGGTATATTTTTCGGAAATCGGTAGCCCCTTGCCTAGACCATGATTTGCATCGAGTGATGTCCATTGAGTTGCATATCAGAGGTTGTTCATTCTAGCGGTTCGCCGCCGGTTCCTATTGTCCCACGAACATGTCACTCCTTTGGTTGTGCTTATCAGCCTTTGCATCAATGCATGGAACATTGGAAGTTCCCTTGCTCAACCCCAACGTCACGTTGGGTTACGTAATCCGGCACGTGTGCGGCGCGCGACGCGTCTTTCAATTTGTGTTCGCATCCGTTGCCCCGTTGCCCCTTCACCTGGAGGGAGTGTCAAAGAGAGAGGAATTAAATTGAAATAGTTGATAGGTACCAAGTCAACAAAACTAATCTAGGTTCAATCTAGGTTACATATACAAATATTCAATTACAATCTGTAATGTTGTGGCTCTCACACTCAGGCAGCCAACCACACGCCCATCTCGCAGGATGTACACGGTGCTTTTGGACTTGCGAAGTTGCTGGCAAGAGGTGCGTGATCGGCCGATCTTGACCAACGTTCCCACGGGGTACCCAACCCCCCGAATAAGGAAAGTGTTTGGTGTGTACAAAGATCGGTAGCATCTGGCCATCAGCACGCCATCACCACACCACACGTCGCGTCTCCAAATGGCGCGACGCAAAGCTCCCTCATTTCCTGTCCTCGACGCCTTAAGCTCTGCAGACAGTATGGGATCCTACCACTGTATGTGGTGCATATACACTATTGGCAAATACTGCACATATAGCTTCTTGGGCAACAAATTCTTCATCGGCTGTGAACGATGAAAATCAGGCCGAATTTCTTGAGACCGGCAGCCAGAAGGAGTACTCGCGTTGTGACATTGTTCGAGAAACCCACTATTTTGCAGTCAAACATGAATTTCCTGCAGTATGGCGATGGGCCGAGCAGTAGCCGAGCAATGCCGAATGGCCACGAAATGATCGGAGGTGACAAATCTGAGTTCGCACGGCCACCTCAGGCTCTTGGTTGCTACTAGGTACTTGGGGTGGGGCCGTGGCGTAGCCCGGCAAAACTCGTACTTATTGTTTTTTTTTTCTAGTACTTGGTCCGGAGCCTTGGATGCTGAGCACAGGCTGATGCGCTCAGAAGAGCGATCAACTGTGCGTGAGAGGCTGCAGTATCAATATTCAGTCGGAATGGGCCAGGTCCACTGGCATACCAAGAGATGGCTGCATCTCGCTCACAAAATATTTCCAACAAAGCGGGGATTGAAAAAAGAATGAGTGAGAATTGTGTTGTATGTCTTTCTGTACACACCATAATGATAGTATCTTCACATTTCTTAGATCACCATATTGGATGTTTCCCCGGCACACACTGTGTGCATCCTCACAAGCCATTCCTTGCCAGGAAGAAATTTGATCACTTGCTCGCATGCCTCCTCGCTAACAGATCAAAGCAGTCGAGGGCCGGGGTCAAAAATCAGTTTTTGTGCTCAGGCAGCCATGTAAACATATGTGAAAATATCTGCCTGACCTCTGCAAACCTCATTGTATTTGTTGTGCTAAAATCCATGTCGGGGTAAATGCTATACATAGTGTATACAGCGACAAAATAAATGCTAATCGCGGGGATCGAACCAACGCGAGCGTAATAATGAGCGTACAGCCACTATTTACTCACAAAACAATCTAATGAAACTAGCGAAAAAGCCTTCGACACAGCCACTAAAAGTATCATAACGTTCGCGAGCGACTTACTTTTTCATAGGTCGCAAAAACGTCACTCACAATTTCTGAAAGGAACGATCACTTATTACTTGGGGTGGGGCCGTGGCGTAGCCCGGCAAAACTCGTACTTATGTCCTTTTTTTTTCTAGTACTTAGTCCGGAGCCTTTGTGCCACTGCCTTTGAAGTCAGTTGTGAAATATAGTACTAGATATTAGCTCTACACACGTGTGCTTGAATCTAATTGCAAAGTATTTGCCGCATCGTGCTCATTAAAAGGCGCATTATGCTTGGATGAGTGTGTGAGAGGCTGCAGTATCAACATTCAGTCGGAATGGGTTCGTCAGGTCCACTGGTACACCGAGAGATGGCCGCATCTGGCTCACAAAATATTTCCAATAAAGTAGGGATTGAAAAAAGAATGAGAATTGTGTTGAAAGTCTTTCTGTGCACAGCACCATAGTCATCACCAAAACCGTAAAACTTTGATGGGCCCTGATGGGTTTCGTGATGCGTGATGCGCCTCATCAAACCATATAATGCGGTTATCTGGCTGAGAGCGCCTTACAAGGGGACTGTCAGCCTTATATCGGGTTTATAAGGCCACTGTTAGGCTAGATGGGGATGCTGTTCTGAGTTTATATAGCTACATAGGGGTTTGGTCGCGCAGATGTACGAGTATCCGAGTCGCCAGAATCAATTCTGTATGTGTTGTGTAACAAGGCATTTTATCTTCCGCGCAATTCGTATCCGTGCGCGTGATTCCATCAAAGATGGTTCGCTTGCACGTTGCCTCTCGCCTCTATTTTCCCTTTGCATCCTCCCCTCCGCGCCAGTCTAAGACCTTCATTGTCGGGTCCTTTGAACAACCATTACTTCAAGTTAGCACGAGGACGCCGATTATTGTGTCGTAAATGTCGTAAGCTGTTTCAAAATCCGATCAAGGTCCGTGCGCACGATTCCATCAAAGATGGTTGCATCCATGTCCGATGTCGTGTTCGCTTGCTCCTTGCCTCCCACCTCCATCTTCCCTTTCCTCCTCCCCTCATTTGCCTGCCTGCACCGGTCCTTCATCGTCGGCCCTTCAACACACACTACTTCAGGTTGTCACGAACCCTCAAGGCATCAAGGCGTCAAGTTACTACCATCAAGACCACAAAATTTGCCAAGATGCCCGAGCTCAGTGCTTTGATCAAGATGTCTCCTTGCTCCATCGTTCTGGGTGTCTCCGGTCCTGTGGTCGTGCTCTGGCTTTGTTGCTGGCCGTTTTACAGGCTAAGCTGTGATCGTGTGCTGCGTGGATTTTTCATGTGAGTAAGACGTAGTTTCATTGGCCACTGTGTTCCTAACCACACGTTCAAGCAGTGCCCCTTCTCGTACAATAGCCGCGATTCCCTTCCTTCCTCACTCGCCTTCTTGTTCGGCAGTTGAGGACCCTGTATTAGTATTCATTGAATCAATAACATTTTTTGTTTTGCATCCTTCTGCATGCATGCCTGTTTTTGAGATTTGAGCTGGAGTATCCCATGGCAATAAAGCAACAGCTTGCTGTGTCCCGAAGATATGGCATTATTATGTGAAGAGCACCCCCATATCTTATCAACTCTTCAGGATTTCATCGCGCTGATGGCCCTTATACAGAAAATAGATCTTTCATAAGGCTTATTGAATTCTTCATCAAGCTGTTATGCGTTTTATGCGTTTTGGCCCTTAGATCACCATGTTAGATGTTCCCCGGCACAGACTGTGTGCATCTTCATGAGCCATTCCTTGCCAGGAAGAAAATTGATCAATCGCTTGCGTGCCTCCTTGATAAGAGATCAAAGCAGTTGAGGGCTGGGGTCAAAAATCAGGTTTCGCGCTCAGGCAGCCATGTAAACATATGTGGAAATATCTGCCTGACATCTGCAAACCTCATTGCATTTGTTGTGCTAAAATCCATGTCCGGGTAAATTCTATGCATAATGTATACAGCGACAAAATAAATACTAATCGCGGGGATCGAACCAACGCGAGTGTAATTCCAATGAGCGTACAGCCACTATTGACTCACAAAACAATCTAACGAAACTAGCAAAAAAGCCTTCAACACAGCCACTAAAAGTATCATAACGTTCGCAAGCGACTTACTTTTTCATAGGTCGCAAAAACGTCACTCACGATTTCTGTCACTGAAAGGAACGATCACTTATAACATAAGCACTCGTAACATAAGCACTCGTAAAAGATTGCCCGTTCGCTTCCCCAACCAAGCCGTACAGCTCACGTCCGAGCGCATTTGTTTTCCCTGGTAGGTGTTTCAGTGGGTGTCGCAGTCAATTAAAGAGGTCAACGTACATGTCGAATCCATTGCAACCTCTTCAATTTGATCACCAAAGTCTCGCAAAATGTTGATGAAGCTGAATGAGATAGCCTCGATCCCGGGCTCCTTCTGGACGGGTATTATCTCTATTTTCTCTCCGTCTAATCGTTCTAAAAGCATTGTGGCGGATTTAACCTGATCCGGGTCCAATTTCCATACAGATTGATTCAAGCGGGCCCAATGGGCATATACATACTTGCTTCCGCGTGAGCTCAGTGTCCGGATTCTCTCGCAGGATACGATCCCAGACCTATTCCAATGACTAAGAATTAGTCCCATCTCAAAGAAGGAAGGTTTCAACGCACAGCAGATGCAGTTGAGTTTTTCATCTCCTCAATCACCTGTTTGATTTCTTCGTCCATTGAAATATTGATGTATTGAGAATGGGCTCGATGATGAGTAAGCCTCAGTCCAACTGTCTCATCGCCGTTGACTACAGTAATCCGGAGGTACCCATTACATGGGAATTGATCCATCTTTATGCGCGCACACCGTTTCTTAGGATCATGAATCAATTTGTCCTTTGTGACCTCCTGCTCATTCTGTGCGCAGAAAAACGTGTGCGTGCACGTGCTGTCTGAGGCTTTACTCGTCTCCTTCTTCTTGTATCTGTAGAGAGAATAAACCTTTTAACTGTGAGCTGTTCCATGTCGCACTCACATGAATCGGTACCCGGTCCAGTCCCATACTTGCTTCGCGATGTTTTTAGCAGTTTGGGCTCCATCATCGGCCATGACTTCTGCGTCATCCTCGTTGAGCAAATCAATCAAAGCATCGAGTTCGAAGGCCTCCTTGTGGTGCTTCTGGAGGAGGCCGGACAGCGCGGACCATGACAGTGTGGGACGCGTCTGGATTGTTCGTGCTGGCGGACCACGTCGATTCCCCGGACGAGAGTGTTCTTCTGTGCTCGGGGGGTCATTCTCCTTCGTTGCGTCGCGTTCGACACGCTTTTCTCCACGCTTCTTCGCAAGTTCCGCCGTGCATTTGGCGCATGTCTTCAGGAACGTCAAATTTGCCTTCCGGGGATAAGACGACTGTGGGCCGGTGTGTTTACATCGGGAGCAGCGAATGTCTGCACCTGGAAGCAAAATTCAGTGGTCAGAAATACCTCTGCTACTCTCGTGTTGCTCATATGTCGATACCGGTCATAATGGGACAGTCAGTCGCGTTGAGGATGATTATTTGATGAGAGAAGAAGTGGTATTTGAGAAGAAGTGAGCTATCTAACAATTTCGGGGGTTACGAGGTCCAGTAGCCACTCGGGCGATGTGGAGCGACGACAGGGAAAGACTAGCCGTTATTGACCAGCAGGTTTTTGCGCTCACGTGCTGATGACATCACGTGCTGACGACATATCCCAATACGGTAGTTTATAAATACAACCACATATAGCACGTCCAGTCACACTTCTAGTCGCGTGTACAGTACTACTCTGTCTTCAAAGATGCGGTGGATAGCCTAAGATATGAGCTAGAGTATGTGGTCTTCGACAGATGTCACGTGAAATAATCTCAAAATCATGGGCCAGGGTAAAATCAAGGTAAAATGATGTACTCAGAGCTATAGAGGCACCCTGGTTTGAAGATCGTTTTATCTCTTATTTAAGAACTAGGTGGAGTGAAAATCTTAGCGGGCTGAATCAATTGCCGACCGATAAAAAATCAACTCAGAATGGAAGTTTGGGCACTTTTTCAGCATATTTTTGAAAGGAGCCGATGCCAGAGGCTGCATGGCTTAGCGGTAACCAGCAGTCTTGGTCTCTGAGTAAATCGGAGATCACCGGGCCTCGCGAGATCGAGGGTTCGAACCCCGGTAAAGCCGCATTTAGGAGGGTTCTAGTGGGTATTACCAATCTTGGTCGAGTCCCACACTGTTCGGCATTTGCCGTTCGTGCGTAAAAGCATTCCCGCCGTTGCCTAGGAGGTCACATGTTCCTCCGTCCTTTGCGGACCAAAGGGGCTGATCAATTATCAGTTGCCTGAGGTCACAACAAACGCACCACCAAAAAAAAAAAAAAAAAAAAAAAAAAGGAAGGAGCCGATGCCAGATGGGGCGGGTTTACCAGTTCCCCTCAGTATTAGTAGGTTTATCAATGCCCTCATATGCAACAAGATGATAATTAGGTGTGCGTCGATATTTCTGGAAAGCAAAACGAAAAATAACATAAAATAAAATACAAAATAAAATAAGAAAGGAAAGCGGTAATTCTTACCAGCATTTGAAACCCATTACAGTAAAAATGAATGTAAGTTAAGCGCATTGCATATGCTCGCTCAAACGCGTGGGCGAGTAGGAACAAACCGCGCAAATCATTCATGTGCACAGAAATAATTATCATTTACAGCGATATGGCTTTCCAGTTTTGTCAAACTTGACATACATGGGACGAGGCGATGAAAGTAAAATGGTGGCTGACAGTCACATTACCACATTTGAAGGCGTACATACTCGTCAAGTGCCACGACATGGGGGGTCGGACGCTTCGTTGACAGCCTATTTCAAGTAACTTTTCCGTGTCCCTCGGGGACAAAAACAATGCACTTAGGCGACTTAGCAAATCACCGTTCGTTCTAAAAACAAACGTTACTGGAGCCTGTTTGCAAGTGGTATAAAATGATATTGGTTCCTCCAGCCAATCAAAAGCTTTTTAGATCCAGTTCAAAAAAGCTCACAACAAATGCTGCTAGGCAGAATCGAACCCGCAGGAAACGCGTTTTATCACGTGACTAATTCTGGGAAGCGGGTCAGACGACTCTGCCACACATATACGATGATATCCTGAGGCGAGTGGGATAACAGGCCATATTATCACAAAATAAATTGATGCTCTAATATTTGTTGAGTCATAATACAAGCTTTTGCACCCATAGAATTGAAAGCACCGGCATGAAATCAAGTGTATTGGGGTATAACTAAAACGGTTTGGCCAAGAGACGTGAGGTGAGCACGAGGAGCTTGAAAATGGTCCAGCCTTCCGCATTAGGCATGCCGACGGCAAGGCACGTGAGCGCAAAAACCTGCTGGGTCAATTGTAGACTAAGACTAACTTTAAGACTCAGGGAAAGCGAAAATGGTGGCTTTGTTTGGTAGCGGGATGTACACGTGATCTGCATTTGGCAGGGGTGGTAATACTGGTATTGTCTGTCTCCCACATACTGTAACTTAGGGCCTGATCGGGTGCATCAGAATTTATTCTAAAGAATCGACTGATTCGTCTGCACCCGCGTTGTTCCCACACATTTCGTCCCTAAACTAGGCGGGAATAGGAATATCAGGTGTTTTCTCAATCGTAGATGATGAGAGGTGGCAGAGAGTGTGTGGGTTGTAAATGCTCTGTAATTCTAAAGTTGAGCTCCTGGAACTCGTGGTCGATCTTAGAATCTCTCAGAAAGTCTGTTCAATAAATTTCCCGCCACTCTTTGGGGCCAACTATTCATAAAGTGACTATTTTGCAGATTCTGAGACAGTTTAGGGACGGGATAATTAGCCAAAACCAATTCTAAGAAAATTCTAAGAAAGTTCTTGTGCACCCGATCAGGCCCTTATGTAGATGGCCCCAACCGGGATTCCTCAATTGAAACATTCCTTTTTTTTTTTTTTTTTTTTTTTTTTTTGGTGGTGCGTTTGTTATGACCTCAGGCAACTGATAATTGATCAGCCCCTTTGGTCCGCAAAGGACGGAGGAACATGTGACCTCCTAGGCTCCTAACCAATGGCGGGAATGCTTTTACGCACGAACGGCAAATGCCGAACAGTGTGGGACTCGACCAAGATTGGTAATACCCACTAGAACCCTCCTAAATGCGGCTTTACCGGGGTTTGAACCCTCGATCTCGCGAGGCCCGGTGATCTCCGAGTTACTCAGAGACCAAGACTGCTGGTTACCGCTAAGCCATGCAGCCCCCCAATTGAAACATTTCACTGTCCCCCATTTGAACAACTCCGAGATGCCCGAGGCTACCGCGAGAATCCGAGAGGGTTCAATGACCACGGATCATATTGAGGGTTGAGAACAGGGCAGACCAGATTCGTTCTCCTCTCCCAGCAATGTCCTTTTCATCTCTCCCCTTAACTTTGTCCAAAAGGTACTCCTTGATAAATGCTGGGTATATTTCCCTTCTGGCCTCAAAGTACTCAGAAAAGTAACCACACTGAATCCATGGGGTTTGGGGCTCGCAATGTGGCTGGCAAGTTGGCCATTTTGTGCATAAAATCACTCAAATATATCGAAACTGAGCCACTTGTGACAGAGATTACAAGCCAGATTCTTAATCAATCCAGGTCAACCAACATATGGATATGGTCGCCTTTGCGAGTACTTTCAGCCTCAAACGGCCTCTAATTTTTAGAAAGGGAGTAACTAAACTGATGTATCCCTTTCTAACTATACTTAGAGGTTGTTAATTGGGCTGTACTTATGGGTGACCATAACAATCATGATGTATTGAAGTCCCCAATCAGAATTTGTCAAGCAACGGCCGACCTGGGACGTTTCCTTGTCGCGCGGTTCGTTTCCAAGGCACCATCCTTCAGGCACTTGTGCATTATGAAGGAATCGAACGCATTAGGATTAGGAAGGATGATGGATGATCATGCCGTTAAATAGAGTGATGATCACCCTACAGCCCCTGATCGCGTGCAACACCTTATCTCTTCGGGAACCTCCATCCACCGTCAAGGCTATGAAAAGGACGATACATGAACTGGACATAGGGACGACAGGCCACGCGTTTGAGCCCGCGCGGGTCCGACGCATGAGATACTCATTGTTGATGGACGCTCCAGGTGCCATCCACGCGGGGATGACTGCACAAGGGGTCCCTCACATTGTCCGCCGCTCAACAGGCTTCTCTCAAAATCCGCAGGACCTGAGTGAACCCGGCCCTCAACCCGACCATAAAGACCTGGTCGTCTGCACTCTGATGCCAGAAAATTCACGATATGGCTGGCCTCGCACAGGGTTCCCTCCAGTGTGGTCTAAGGTATGTTGGATCAACATCTACTGACCATTCCGATAACTGACTGGGAAATAGTCTCGTCAGGAAATCTGTGAGACGTTACCCCGTTTCCGAAGCTACCACAGTGGGGTGTATCAAAAGGATGGCGTCGCCAAAGGTTATCTGTTGAGCCATTTTGGATCTGAGTGAGTTTAGTGGCCGTTCGAATGAAGATTTAATCGTGTTTGACAGCCGTGACTGTTTTTTGCACGGCGGAAAGTTTATCATATATCACGGGTGAGAATATTCCGAGTCTTCTATTCGTTGCACTGTTGTAATATACTCGGTCTAGCGGTGGCGGAAGACCTGGAAACGGGAAAGGGAAATTTGGACACAGAGTGGAAGACCAACACCAAGATGACCTTTCAGTCCGAGCCCTCCTTAACAACTATGCCACTAGCACCCCCCTTGTTCTTCTGGTGGATGACAGATACCCCAAATTTCCCTTGAAGCTTAAGGATAAGGACATTTACTCAGCGGTGCTTGGTTCGTTAATTTTCATTCTCGTATCAAGTATCCCTTGAGTTTTATTCTTTAACCAGGTTTCTATACGATCAGGGATGCTTGGGGTTCGGTTCCGGTACCCTGGAAAGAGTGGGAATGCATCTGATGATTCATTTAGCGGAATCACAAAATATCAATGGCACCAAGGTTGTGCGATATAAGTTTGCATTTCAATGGTGTGCGGGACAGGTTAGTTCCATCTCCCCTAGCATGAAATCGCCTGATGACTTAGCCAGGGTGAACCCTGGTGGTCAACACAGTCAACGGAAGCTTCCAGTAACTACAGAGCAGTCTCAGACTTCCAGGTTCAACCCACGTATCGTTGCGATGAATGTCGAAATGACTCCCCGGACATCTACGTACAAGGCTGGGCGTGCTTACGCCCTGAATGTTCCCGATTCTGGGCTTGCCGACATGGCAGGCTGTCTGACCAGCGGGACTACAAGTCAGAATTTCTAGCGCTGCGGTCACCGCCCAAGATTCCGTCAGGCTTTGATACTCGACTTGTCCCCGACCCCGTGCTGGCGTCCACCGAACAGTCTACTACCAATTATCAGTATACACGTGGATGGCATTGTGACCGGTGTGGACGGGTTTCTTCAAGGTAGCCTTTTTTCTGCCTGTGCGGCTACTGAAGAAATCACTACCTACTAAGGTGGGCGTGGGAAAGATATGAATGTTCACATTGCCACGTATGTAAGCATTCTTTCCGCTTTCAAGCAAAAAAAAATGTCATTGCCGAACAGGATATGCATGGAATTTTGGGAAAGGTCCAGACGGCGGCCTCTTTGCGGGGAGACGGTCCAATCCGAGGTGCATTCAGGGACCGCGATTTCATCCTCGTCGCTGATTCCGGTGAGAGCAAACCTAAGGCTTAAACAGAATTTCAAGTAAATCATGCAACCAGGAATCACTGACTTGGGATTGCAAAGATATTCCCATGACAATGGATGGGGATTTCGCCGGTCATTCTTACTACCAAGCGATAGGTGTGTCCCCACGTAATAACTACTGTACGTGCTAGGAACTCCTCTCCAATGCTACCAGAGGTGTGATACACCATGTCCGCGGCAGCGATAGTTTGAACGGTAAAGCGAACCGTCTTTTCGAAGAGTATCAGATTCAAGCATCGGCCGGCTCGTTGCTATTCCGAAGATGGCCGTTGAAAAAGGTGCTTCCTTTCGCCCTCTTTTTTCCGTCCTAATACCTGGAGCCCCTTTCTAGAATGCTGGTGAGACAATCGACATTATGCTTCCGCATTCATGATCATTGATTGGACTCATTCTCAGCCAGAGGACCCTTCCTCTCAAGCTATTTCTCGCAGAATAGTACGCTTCTCTTCCACTGCATGCAATGGTAGGTAGTAACTAACACTCAACCCAACGATGTCAGGTGGTGAAGCATATCAAGTCCGTTACTTATTCGTCGTGGATACAAATAGTCCTCATGAAATCTTAGTACGTCGGAGGCAGTGGCCAAACGGTGCTGTTCGAAGAAGCTTCAAGCGCCGTACTTGATGCTCGTCACCTCATTGAAACTCGGGTAGCAGCCGCGGTGGGCACTCTACACTGTTTTAACGAAGTGCTTAGGTGGGTGTGAATCCGAGATACGGTTCCGCGTGTGCCTGCCTAATTGACAATGTCCCTTCCAGCGTAGCGTATCTTGAGAAACAAAAAATGGCTGTGCGTTTTTAAATTCTCACACACAAGCTCTTCACTAAAATGCTGTACATAATGATAGTATCATTCTGACGACGAGCAGGGACTGGGTCCCGTGGTTGCCGGACTGTCTCTGGGTTATTTTACTGACCTATAAGTAGCTGCTTATACACTGACTCCCATCCTTGAAGGTTCCCCTGCGGTCATGAGTTTTAGATCAATTGTCAAGCATCGACCTGAGTTATCTATCGCACTGCTTCATGTCGGTTGAGACTGTTACTTTTTATCGTTGAATCTGATTTCGAGTAGGGAGACATTCTCGTCATGGAAGGCACAGGTATACAAGACCATTACCAGTCAGTTGCATCTTGTTTTCGGGTTCCACAGGATTTTCATGAAATTGGGCTACGTATAGACACACCGTTGTGAGTTTCGGCGTATCGGATAGCTGCTTACTCTGCGTTTATCCTGGTGTGGCCTTCAGGAACCACAAAACTTCAGAATCGCCGTCACAGCTCGTCAAATAGGACCGGCAAACCATAAGTAGATGACACTTCCCTTCTCCTCAAGTCCCCTTAGAATACCTGTATATGTGTCGCTTCTCTATCCGCTCATCAAAGTTTGTTGATGCATATTTCCATGGACTGGATGGAGCCGATGCAGCATAAGACATATCGAGGCTACAAAACCCTTCCCCCCGAGAGTACAAGCAGCACAAAAATATTTCTTAGTAGTGCACACCTCGGCAAAAAACGCCGCACCTGCAGTCCCTGTAGCGTCGATGAGCAGCTCACGCAGGGAGTCAAGCGGAAAATGTCAGAATCAGCGGAAAAACCGCCAGCAACCAACGCACCGCCGTATTGACTCGAAACTAGGTCAGTTTTATTTCACCTGTCAATGTTGTTGGAGAACAGAAGTCGATGTCACACAGAAGATGTTGAAAATACAACTGCTGTGCACGCACTGCTCCCTTCAACAGCTTAGTTCTACAGCATTCTGTACAGCTCCAAGTTAATTTTAGTATTCTTTCCATAGCTCTGGACAGCCCTTCACAGCGAGAGACACGAGGAAATCCAGGAACAAGACGCGAGTATATAGCAAACCCGACACCGCGACACGGGGTGTCAAATGTCAGAAAATCCGACACACCTTGGAATTCCCGCACGTGGATTGGCAAACCCGACACATCTTCCCTCCTGGGACAGGTTCTTCAGCAAAACCGACACACGGTTCAGAAAGCCCGACACACTGTTAGCAAACCCGACACAAGTTTAGAAAATCCGACACGCACGCTCGGCTAGCGTGGCTTGGCCTGGGATCGCGTCACTGCTGATGCGGCTCCCACGTCTCCTGCTTCTGCCCACATTCTCGCCGCCGCCACGCCGCGCAATGGCGGCCCTCGCGGCGCTGTTTCCATTTGATGCATTCTGATGTTCCGCAGTCCTTCACCGCCAACTTCCGGATGAGAAACGCGCAATTGTTTTCCGGCACCTCATGGGTTGACCTCGACGACCTCCTGGCATGGCTCCGTCAACGGGGAGATATGGACCTTCTCGATCTCGACAGGTGTGTAGATTCATGTCGTAAGCTATGATCGCCGCTGATTACGGCCAGCATTTTACCCTTTGACCCACGCTCGATGGATGGCGCGGACGTGTCTATTCAAAACGCAGCATTTGATGGCTATCCCGCCGTCGGATTCGACGATACCCGGTCCGCCACGCCGTCCTCAGGTTACAGTTACCCATACGACGATTATCAATCCTCAAACTACTCGGTTCCCGCCTCCGAATTCGATTATCTCGACGCCTCTGGGTCTTCAACCCCCTATTCTGGTCTGGATCTCTTCGGCGAAAATTATGAGTCGAATCTGGACTGGGATCCCTCACTGGCCGCATTTTTTGATTCTGCGGAGCTCTCTTTCAATCTAGACACTCCATTTGCGCCCGGTATTAACGCTCGCAGGTTTCCCGGATGATTAATTGCTGATTTTGCCCACAGCTGTTGCTTCCGGTTCGGACACCTCCTTTTTCCTCCGGGACCCCGCTCCATCGCATCTGCAAGCTGCGGACCCGGCCGGTATGAATTATTGTTCAACAAATTATCTCATTCTGACGCGACGCTGCAGTTTTCCTGTCACCGCCGCAAGACAACTTTAAATTCGAAGATGGGAATCCGAGATTGATGACACAGGAGGAGATGGACGCCACTGGCGAGGCGTGGCAGTGGGCGCCCTCGAGCACCGTCTGGCTCGATAAGGATGTGTCGTCCGATGTATACATCCCCACGCATCCGTTCTCCATCACCAAAAACCAGAAGGTCAGCCGCATCGAGCGCGTCCACGGTATTCCCTCGCAATTCCCTGTTCCCCGTGTTGCGACCGCTTATCTCGTGGATTTTTCTTCGAGTCGGGACGACTATCAGGACGACGATGGCAAGACGTTCAACCTCGACAAGATTCTGAAAGATAAGGTCCGTAGTCTCTTCCCGCCATGCATACGAGCCCTCACCATCGTCAGGACTGTCATTCTTGGGACGGAACCCCGGGCGAACGAGCGACCAATCGAGCCCCCATGGTAGACGGCCAGCTCTTCGCGGGCATCGGCCATTTTCCATCGGTTCGATGTCGACGATCGCGGCAGACATGCCAGGGTATCCATTATTGTGAATCTATTGATGCTTCGCTCATCAACGTCGAGCGCTACGAGCTTGACCCCCATGCGCGAGACGCCGTGAATAACGCACAAATCATGCAGCGTCTGAATCAGGAAGGCTAGTGCGATTTAACTCTTTCAATTTTTGGTCCCTGAATCAGATACAGGAGCTTCCGAGCGGCCGAAAATATTACTTCGCATGCAGCAATCGTTCAAGTTCTTGGACGAACCATTCTGGGATCCAGATTCCTCCAGACGTCGACGAGGACTTATGTATCCGCGCTTTCCGGGGAGAATCGATCACGGATGGTGCGCTAGATTCGACTGGTGAGTCTTGCAGTCACATTATTGGGGGCGGATCGCCGACGGTGCGCTAGATCCGACGGGCGAGTCTTGCAGTCGGATTATTGGGAGCGGATCGGGAAAGAAGGGCAAATCTCAATGTCGTGAGTCACACCGGCTGTCCGCAACGCGCAACATTCTGACGTGTTTTCCGCAGCGTTTCCGCATACGAAGGACAGAAAATCATATGTAGCCCCGATGTGCAAGCTTAGTTGTCAGGCTGCCATCACTTTCCTCATCCCTTTGGACGAACAGAACATACCTTTTGTAGTCGCGCTTCCGAAACCCTCCCGCCCTCATACCCATCCACCTCCACCCGACACGAAGGTTCCCACCCACGTGAAGTCGCTTTACGAGAAGGCCGTCCGTACCTTCGGGATTTCGATCGCAACCGTGAACAAAGTCGAGCAGGGTGCGTTCGTTTTTTTTTGGCAGGGAACCTCAAGTTCTGACACCGGTCCTAGCCGCGTCCACCATTCAGATTATGGGTGCCGCCCCGGGATTCGTTCACCCATCCCTTCTGCAAGCAGCCACAAAGCAGGCAATAATTTCGGCGCTCAAGCGAGGCGAACCTGGTGGCGACAAGTCCGGATGGGAAGGTTCGATTTTCATCTCGACGTCGGTTTCGTGCTCATGAGATCCACCCATTCGAACCAGGTCTCTTTGATTTGTACCAAGCTGACCAGGCGAAAGAACCTCGGGAGCGTTACATGCATTCTTTCGATTTCCTTCCCGGTCGTAGTCCACCTTCTGCTGTCATCACGACGTTCGACAATTTTCTTCTCGGCTGCGTTGAACATGTTCGTAGTCTCGATCAAGATACAACCTTCAAGCGCATGAAAGCCGGGTTGTTGAATGAGTACGAACTGACTGCATTCTTCACCGTGCTCAATCGACGTGCGTCTTAATCATATTTGTCAAATTCAATTCGCGCGCGCATGCTCACATGGCTCTAGTTTTCACATTTGGGCGGATCTACATGGACGCAAAGGACGCAGACGCTTTTGAATTTGCGTGGGATAAAATTGACGAAGCTTTCTACGGTGCGACAGGGAAACACTTATCCTTTAAGGCGTGGGACCCAGAGGGATGGCTGGTGACCGTTTCGGGTGACATGGAGGCAGCACCATGGATCGGAATGGCCCGGTCCTTCATCAAGCGCATGGATAGTGACAAGTGCCCAACGGTGGACGAGTTCCTTCCCAAAGTAGTGCGGATATGCCGTCGCCATGCTCTCGAGTATGTCCATTGAACCATGTCTTCGTTTCCATCTGATTCTGCATCCAGAGGGTTAAAAAAGAGCGTCAAACCCCACGTGGACGAAGACCAATGGACTCGTTTTCAGCGTATTCTTTCACTCAAAACGCGTGATGAGGTACACGATTTCACCGACTGGGTTTTCTCGCTTGATATTACCCCCATCACTGGTACGTGGTCCTCATGAATGCACGTGCGTGGTGTCTAAATAATTTCAGCGTGGTGGAATCACAAACTCCACCACAAATGGCTTCTTCCAGGCCTGATCGAGTGCCTCTCCGGTCTCTCACACGAGGATTGGATGACCACGCCATTCACGTCGAACGGTAACGAAACTCAACATCACTGGACTAATTCTCAGACGGGAATTGGTCTTGCCGCACGAGAGTGCATTCTCAGGTTCGTCCCTAACCCTTCATCGTTCCTCACTAAACCCGTGTAGGGCGAAGCAGGCGGACCAAGCCGTGGGCCTCCAATTTGAAGCCTCTCTCGCCAACGGTGTTATGGCCAACAACCGTAACGAGTTGAGTCATCGCACTGCGCGCAATGCGAAGCGGCATACCAGTGCGGTTGAGAAGGCAAAGCGAGCGAGTGCGGGCAACAACAAGATTAAGGAGCTCAGGGCCGAGCTTGCGATACTCGTAGCGGAATCGAAGGTGAGTTAATTCCTCTCAACTTTTCGGTTCTCTCTGAGCAGATCACAGACGAGTTCTTCGGGCGTTGTTCGCGTAACCCAGAAGAGCAAGGCAAAATCCATCGGTATTGCTCCTTCTCTGTTTCGTATTGCTACTCACTTTGAATTCGTTCCAGGGCAAGCCGCCCCTCGTACCAACGCACCAAAGAGGAAAGCCCCAGCCGCAGGGGAGCTGGACGGTACTTGGATGGCTCCACCAGAAGGTACGTGGCACGCACGAATATTTTCCTTCTGTATTTATCTGCTGTTCAAGTTGAAGCTCGTGTACCATCCTACGCACTGGCACTGCAGGAGAACGACGAAGGCGACTCTCACAATGAATTAATGGGTCCGGCCAACTCTGCCGATGGTGATGCCATGGTGAGTCCTCCGGACAACGCCGACCTTGGTGGTCCTTTCGTCGATCCCAGTGAGGAGTCCTTAAACTCATGCGAGACAATGATCTGAAACCCACGTTCTTAGTTTCTCCGTCCGCCCCTTCCCCTGCCCCTCCCCGCTCCGAATCCCCAGCACCATTGTCTACTCGTCGATCAACTCGAAAGAGGGGAGCATCTAAAACGCATGACGATGCCCCTGCACCGAAATTGAAGAAGATGCAAGCCACCATCGCACCTGAAGCATCGACCTCCGTGAAGAAACGGTCAGTAACTCATCGGTATCTGAGTTCTTCTAAACTTACACTCCGTAGTGGGAAGCGAAAGGCGAAGCCATGGAGCGTCCGGCACACTGACGACAAGATTTCACATCGTTTGAGTTTCTCGCTAGGTTCCCGGAGGAGTATCGTGACCTGTATGGTGATACTCCGCCTGCGTAGTCGTAGTCGTAATCGATGTACTTGTTTCCAAATACAACCTGCTGCAGTCCATGACAATGCGACTCAGCCTACACTGGGGACGGGTGAGTTGGAGCATTCAGAGTGTAAGAACCCGTTGAGGTTCTTGAGGTTTTTTCTTTAAGTGCACGCAAAGTGAGTCTGCACGATCCGTGGGGATCGTATAAACTCTGTTATTGGTGTACTGGACAAAGGGTAAAACTTCCTTGTATGTACGCTACTTAGATACTTCCTACGTGTTTGTACAAGATGGTGATTAATAACACATCAATACACAATCGAGTGCTTAATAAGCACCGTACAAAAGGACGGTTAAGGCTGAAAACCCTAACACAGAGAAACGGTATTGAGAGAAAGTCTGGATCTGCTGGCGGCCGGACCACGCGCGAGTATGCAGACCGTTACAGTGGGCATGGTCACATCCGATCACAATGACGAACTGAGTTCAGAAAAGCGAGCACCCCGTAGGTTTGGCTGTTGCAAAAACACCAGATAAATTCAGGGAGGCTCTTAGGGGGGCATTGACCCTTCAATTTCTGTTTTCCTTAAATCACACAAATACCGGAACTCCCACGCGGGCAAGAGAAACTTCGCGCCCATGTGACAAAAGCTTGGAACAAGATGCGACTCCCGCGTAGGTCCCACTGACTCAACAACCCTGTAAATATTCCTGGGGACACGGAAGACCCTTCGGATACCTAAATAGCTACCCGCGCCGGGGTACGACGTTAATGTTCCAATCAGGACAGCCGGTGACCCACGCGCCAGGTTTTTGCGGTAACTACAGGATATCGGATTCGGACCTCTTATCGAGGGTCCGGTCTCTTCTGAACGTTTCAGAAACTGTGTTGCCGCGTTGAAACCCGTCGAAGCCCCTCGGACTTCGAGTGTCTTCCCCGCTATTTATATTGACCTTAGCATGCATTTATCAATATTTCCACTCCTAGGGTGAGTCAGCATTTTTCTAGGGTACTATACACCATATTGCGTCGTAATATGTCCTTACTCGACCCTCGGAATCCCTCCGATGAGGAGGATGACCCAAAATGTGCAATTTTGACAGTTTTGATGGCACCTTACGCGACTTCTCCTGCCTCACTTAGAGCATTCCAGACAATTCTGAGCAGACAGAATATGTTCATTAGTTCCAAACCAACATCCCAGGCAAAGTTGTAAAAGTTTTTTAAATTTAATATTTTGGCACTGTTTCAGCTGAAAGGTCGGGTACCTCTCAGTCTGGTTTCCTGTAAAGACATCTGGGCATGGAACTTTTCGAATCTCCATTGATGTCAGGGCCTCGGAATCAGTCGACCTTGTCATTCCAAGGGACCAGTTGAGTTTCACTCACGATCGACGCCTAACGACGACGGGTTATTGTACACGAACAATATGGACGATGGACACACATAATTAATAAATGATCTGTTTCAGTAGTATACACGACCTTAAGTCGTTATTGTAGTCAGTAATTATAGCGACCTCTAAACAGTATAAATACAGTAGATAGTCGCTTGTATTCTTTAGACTTTTTATTCAGTTCTTCTACCGCTCCTCTTACCCTCCACCCCCCAATCCTTGGTCGCACTGCGCGCCTTGGACGGAGACCGAGCTTTAGTTGTGACATCTTGAATCTATCTATGATGCCCCGGACGCAACAGAAGTGCGAAGTGCAGTCAGATTTCCTGAAAAGAAAGTAGAACCTGGAAGTGTTGAATGGACGGCCAGACAGCTTCGGACCAGCAAACCCGAAGTGGCTATTGGTGTCCTGGACATTTGGGCAAACCGTAGGAGGCGGGCGGAGGTTAGTTTGGAAACCATTGCAGAGTTAAACAGCTTGGATGACGAGCAAGTTGTTGAAGCTCTGAACGAGTTGAAAGGAAGACGGCGTTATATCCGAGGTTCTGGGAACCAAATGAACATCGATTTGGTTGCCAAAACACTCGATACCCAGAAGCGCTTCAAGCTATCAGCGTTACTGGACTGTGGATGCACGGGCAGTTGCATAGATGCTTCTTTTGTGAAAGCCAATAAAATCAACACAAAGAAGTATCCCCGTCCAATTCCGGAAAGCGGAGATTTCTGATCGGGCCTTTATCGGCTGATTCGGATCTCTCGGACTTGATCGGATGTTCCCGGGTTCTGTTTGGCCTCGCGCCGTTTCTCTACTCTCTGTCACTGGTGAGCCCCTCGTTGCCCTCTTCAGATCTATTGTAGCTTGACATGCCACTGATATATACCCTTGATCAGAACACGCTCAGACAACCCCAATTCGATCGAACGCAATTCGGTTTGGCTTACTCCCGCTCGCTGACCCATCTGGCATCGTTGAGAAGATAGTCTCCTAGCCCTATAGTGGCGTATAGTCCCATAGTTAACTGCTCGGGCCTCGCATTAACTCCTGCACTCTAGAAGATGTAATTTAATAAGACCTTGCTCTATTTGTGTAAATAGAACAAAAACGTGAGATTATAAGTATTTCACGCCTGGCCAAAATACCGGCTTATCAGTGATCTCCTCCTTCGGCAGCATAATCCCTGCCACGCGAAGCTTCCTAGCCGTCTTGGCCAGCACCTCCTTGCTGTGTTCCGCAAGGAAGCGGTCCGCCCTGTCCTGGGCGCGTCCTCGGTTCTTCTCGGCAATCTTGCCGATTTCCTGCTCCTTGGGCGGCATTAACCCCATCGCCCTAAGCTTTGCGGCCCAAGCCGCCTTCTCCTCATCGGCCATCTTGCCGATATCCAGCCTCGCGTCCACGGCCCTTTTCTCCGACGTTTCCCCCAGCCCATGATCCTTGTTGTATTTCTTCAGGATCTTGGCCGCGTGCGTCAAATGCCGTTTCGGCTCCCACGTCGGCTCCCCGAGCGGGTAGTTCTTCCACTTGACGAGGTACTGATAACCCCGTCCCCGTTTCCGATGGTTGATAATCTCCTCGACCTCGTACCCCGGCGCCCCGGCCACTATCTCTGGTGCCGGCCTCGTCTCCCGCCTGTGCTCCGGCGGCTCCACGTACAGCGTCAGCTTCGACTCGTTGAAGACCGGATGTGACAGGTCCGTCTCCGGCAGCCTGAGCCACCAAGCCGCCAAGCCGACCTTCTCCAGGACTTCGTACGGGCCGAGCCGCCGATCGTCCAACTTCTTCGTCGGCCGACTAGTGGTGATGTCTCGTCCATCCAACCACACCTTGTCGCCGACCTTGATCTCCGGCGCATCTCTCTTATGCACGTCGTACTGTTTTTTCATTGTTTTCTGGGTTTTCTCGAGCGCCGCTGTGGCCTCATCACGTATTTTCTTCATTTTCTTTGCAAACTCATCCACCGCCTCATTCTGCGGACTCCACCACGTTCTCGATCCCTTTCCAAGGGTGAATACTGGTGTTTACATAAAACGGGCTCATCGTTGTGGCCGAGCTAGCCTTGTCGTTGTATGTGAACTCGGCCAAAGCGAGCCACTCCGCCCAATCCGATTGGCGATAATTTACGAAAGCCCGGAGATACTTCTCGATCTCCTGGTTCATCCGCTCCGTCTGCCCGTCCGTGATCGGGTGGAACGTTGTGCTCGGGTTCATCTCTATGCCGAGAAGCCGATTAAGCTCTCGCATGAACCCCGAGACGTATCTCGGATCCCGATCCGAAATGATCTTCCTAGGCAGTCCGTGGTACTGAATCACCTGATCCCGCGTCAAGCGGGCCATCCCCTTACTCGTGAGCTCCATCGAGGTCGGCTCACAGTGGATCATCTTGGTGTATGTGTCCACCCAGACTTGTATGGCGTTGAAGCCATTGGATACCGGCAGAGGACCGATAAGATCCTCTGATATGATTTGCCACGGCCCTTCCGCGACCTTGTGCGGGTTCAGCTTTCCCTGCTGATACCGTTGCACCCGAGTCCTCTGGCATGCCTCGCATGCCTTCACATATTTAGAAACCTGATTGCCGACTCGCGGCCACCAATAATTACGTTCGACTGACGTTCCTCCAACAGTCAACTGATAAACATCTGGGCACACTGTGAGCGCATAGGTTTTTAGGTTTTCGTTCTGCTCATGTGAACCACAGTTTAAATCAAACTATCGTGGACGGTCATATGCGTGACGAAAATTCCATTGCAATGGTTTTGACCCGAGCAGATGTGTGTGTCGACGCCTGGAGATCAGCGCCCATTAACTCGTTTGCAGGACATACCTGGAGACGACGAATGTCGCACTCCTGCATCTGATATCCTACATCAGGTTAGCTCTTCTTCGGTTCGAAATCACCTCGAGTTAGATTTGCACCGCCTTTCAGGAATCCTCTGTTTTGTCGGAACGTATCACGAAGCTTGAAAGACGGCTCAGAAAGAACAATAACAATTCTCCGCAGAAAACCCAGACACGGTTTGCTGAGGTGTGTTCGGGTGGATATAATATATTCATTGCTCATCTAACAACCGTTCACACCATGACAGAAAGTAAACCTCCAAAATGCCTTAAATCTCAACAATTTGGCAAGACATTGTCTACAAGCGGTATGGTGTCACAGGGAATCTGCCCCATCACGTTCTGACGAGCTGACAGAAGGAACGTTCCCGCATCGTCACGGAGGCGCTGCAAAAGAAATATGAGGACATATATCGTCGGCTCTCAAGGGGTTCAACGGAGAAACCCGTCCCACGCCTTCCGATTTTTTGCGTGGCCAGCAGAGATTTCATGTTGTAGCGTCCTTTGATCTCTCACTTATGCGGACTAACCGTTTGTTGTCAGGCGGTTAATTAAAGCGGAGGCCAACAGTGCAGTTGTGTTTGACCGGCAGGAAGACGTGCATGAATCTCAACACTTTTCACAGAAGCCTGGACTGACGCCTACGTTTCCAGACGGGTGTTCCTGCGTTGAAACATCATCTCAAAAGACTCGGAGAAGAGCGCAACTTGAAAGACGCAATCCTTCTTCTTAGTGGATTCTCTCAGTTTCTCGCTCAGACTTCGCAATTTCCAGAGGTGAACAGTGATGTGCAGCGAACTCTCGATGTGCATCGAACTCTCGATATTTTGGAGAAGGCAAGTCGAATACAACTTCTAAACATACACTCTGTCACAAGTTTTGGTAGCGTTGTTCAACTCGCCTCGAAAGACTCGTCGTGTCAATTGAAGCCGCACACTTGGGTTCGCCTACTTTTCGACCTTTTCTTTCCTGATATCAATCCAAACCCCAGGCATTATGGAGGCGCTTAAGAGTGGCCTAAGCGAGGTTTGGACTTTCTTATTATGTTCATCCCAGTCTACCTATCACTTAAATTCAGGTCGAGAAGGGTAGTCGCAAGGTGTTCGATGACGCCGGAAAGGAGATGGAATGGAATTACGGCAGTACGTACGGCTGAGACCCGTAACCGTAAAGGAGGGTGCCGAGGGCCTTACGGGACGGTACGGGTCTGCCGTATAGCTGTATGCTGTATGCCGTATATACGGCTACGGTGCCGATCCCTAACTCCCGCTCCTTTCCTTCGCACTATTCGCCATCGCCGTCCTGCCCAGAGTTCCCTTCCGCTGCGATTGCGTCAGACCGTCTAGGCCTCATAAATGGCCGGCTGCCGATGCCCGTCTGATGCCCACATGTTACCCGCCAGTCTCGCTCGCTGTCACGCTTCGACGCGTTCCAACGCCACACGTGACCACGTGCATCCCCGACGAACCCGATGGTGTTATCTTTTATCTATTCCACGTGACCGCGTACCACACATGAAGGACCTATGACGTCACAACACGCCGGATCACGCAACAAGGTGTCGATCAATAAACGGAACGCGACGACGGGTTATTGTACACGAACAATACGGACGATGGACACACATAATTAATAAACGATCTGTTTCAGTAGTATACACGACCTTAAGTCGTTATTGTAGTTAGTAAATATAGCGACCCTTAAACAGTATAAATACAGTAGATAGTCGCTTGTATTGCTTAGACTTTTTATTCAGTTCTTCTACCGCTCCTCTTACCCTCCACCCCCCAATCCTTGGTCGCACTACGCGCCTTGGACAGAGACCGAGCTTTAGTTGTGACATAATAAAAAGTCTTCCGCTGATCTCGGAGTTGATCAACAAACTCCGAGGCGCCAAGGTCTTCACCAAGCTGGACATCCGGTGGGGCTATAATAACGTCCAGATCAAGGAGGGTGATGAGTGGAAGGCTGCGTTCCGAACGAACCGAGGGCTGTTCGAGCCGCTCGTGATGTTCTTCGGACTCACCAATTCGCCAGCAACGTTCCAGACGATGATGAACGCGCTGCTCCGTGAGGAGATCAACGGAGGGAAGGTCATCGTGTATCTCGATGACATCCTGATCTTCACGGAGGATCGGCCGGAGCCAAAAAACCTGAAGCAGGTCCAGTCGTTCCTCGGATTCACGAACTTCTATAGGAGGTTCATTCGGGGATACGCAGACGTTGCACGGCCCGAGCCGTCGATCGTCCCACAGCTGACAGGGAAGGAGGGCTTCCACTGGGGAGAGGAGCAGGTGATCGCGTTCCAGAAGCTTAAGGATCGGATCGCGGAGGACGCCGTGTTGGCAATACCCACCGACGACGGCGAGTTCAAAGTCGAAGCAGACGCTTCGGAAGGCGCAACGGCCGCAGTACTATCCCAGGAGCAGAACGGGGAGTGGAGGCCAGTCGCGTTTCAGTCGCATGCGCTGAACGAAACCGAGAGGAATTACGAGATCTACGACAAGGAGATGCTCGCGATTATGTTGGCCCTGGACGAGTGGAGCGCATTGCTCAAAGGGACCAAACATCAGTTTGAGATTCTTACCGATGTGGAAGGGTAGGATGGACCGTAGGTTGCCTTCCCTCCTTTTGGTATCTCCGTACGTACTTTACGGTACATTGGACTTCGGACCGTGTATTTATTTTGTACGTACACATGGCCAAAGAGGACGCTTTCCCCCCCCGAACCACCATCTCCGACGTGACCAGTGACACGAGCGCTTCAACGCGGGCACGTCGCCAGTGAACTCCTTCCAAACGAGCTCTAGATATCTTCCTCCCACAAGCCTTTCTCCCTTCTACGCCTTGACGACTTTCTTGGGACCTCCCCATTGACTTTCTGCTTCATTCGTGCACCCAGTATCCGGACTTCCGACCCACTATTTCTGTCTACCAGACCCGAACTCAGTACTGCGACACCGACCATAAGAATCTTCAATATTTCAAAATGCCGCAAAAGGTCAATCGGAGGCAGGCGCGGTGGATTACGGAGCTGTCGCAATTCGATTTCTCCCTATCGCACCGAGTGGGCGCGCTGAACAAGAAGGCGGATTTGTTATCGCGCAGAGCAGATCACAACATGGGAAAGAACGACAACGAGAACGTCGTGCTTCTCAAGCCGGAGTACTTCCGATCACAGGACATAGTGATCGAGGGACCGGAGGTCGAGATCTTGGAAAAAATTAAAAATACAAAAAAAAGTAGATAAGAGCGTCAAGCTGGTGCTAGAAAAGAAGTTGCCCGGATGGGAAAAAATAGACAATATTATATATTACAATGGCTTAATCTATGTACCACGAGACGAGGATCTTCGGGATAAGATCATCGGTCTCCACCACAATTCCCCCCTCTTGGGCCATCCCGGAGAGAACCGGACCCAGGAGATGATCGAACGTAATTATTGGTGGCCGAGGCTCGGCAACCAGGTGTCCATTTATGTGAAGCACTGCGAGGCGTCCCAGCGCACACGGGTGCATCGGTATCAGCAGGGAAAGCTGAACCCGCACAAGGTCGCGGAAGGGCCGTGGCAAATTATATCAGAGGATCTTATCGGTCCTCTGCCGGTATCCAATGGCTTCAACGCCATACAAGTCTGGGTGGACACATACACCAAGGATGATCCACTGTGAGCCGACCTCGATGGAGCTCACGAGTGAGGGGATGGCCCGCTTAACGCGGGATCCGGTGATTCGGTACCACGGGGTGCCTAGGAAGATCATCTCGGATCGGGACACGAGATACGTCTCGGGGTTCATGCGGGAGCTTAACCGGCTTCTCGGCATAGAGATGAACCCGAGTACGGCGTTCCACCCGATCACGGATGGGCAGACGGAGCGGATGAACCAGGAGATCGAGAAGTATCTCCGGGTTTTTGTTAATTATCGCCAATCGGATTGGGCGGAGTGGCTCGCTTTGGCCGAGTTCACACACAACGACAAGGCTAGCTCGGCCACAACGATGAGCCCGTTTTATGTAAACACCGGTTATCACCCTTGGAAAGGGATCGAGAACGCGGTGGAGTCGCGGAATGAGGCGGCATACAATTTTGTAAAAAAGATGAAGAAAATACATGACGAGGCCACAGCGGCGCTCGAGAAAACCCAGAAAATTATGAAAAAACAATACGATGCGCATAGGAGAGATGCGCCGGAGATCAAGGTCGGCGACAAGGTGTGGTTGGATGGACGAGACATCACCACTAGTCGGCCGACGAAGAAGCTGGACGATCGGCGGCTCGGGCCGTACGAAGTCTTGGAGAAGGTCGGCGCAGCGGCTTGGCGGCTCAGGCTGCCGGAGACGGACCAGTCACATCCGGTCCTCAACGAGTCGAAGCTGACGCTGTACGTGGAGCCGCCGGAGCACAGGTGGGAGACGAGACCGGCACCGGAGATAGTGGCCGGGGCGCCGGAGTACGAGGTCGAGGAGATTATCGACCATCGGAAACGGGGACGGGGTTATCAATACCTCGTCAAGTGGAAGAACTACCCGCTCGGGGAGCGGACGTGGGAGCCGAAGCGGCACTTGACGCATGCGGCCAAGATCCTGGCGAAATACAACACAACACCGTATGTACAGTTGGGGACAATCAAAGTCCGCTTGTTTCATAGCGCAAGAACCGGCCTTTTTTGGATAAATCTGACAGCAGATTCGGTTCCGGAGGGGTAAGAGGAGCCCAAAATCATACCTCCGAAGTTTTTCCTACGAGCCGTTGTTTTTCTCAATATTTTGGGTTGGTTGAACGAAATTGTGTGTACCTCTCTGAGGGCTCTGGGGCTAAGATGTGTCTACAATATCCTCCAAACGAAATGAAATGAGGTCTGCACAAGCTACACGGCTTCTACGGATTAATTGACAGTAAGATTTTGACTTCCTGGACGCTTTCGGACGAAAATAGGTGCCAGATCAAACCATTTTTCACACGTTAATTTCTCGATAAATTTCCAAGATGTTGTCGGAATCGTAACCAGCTCACGAAAAGGCGTCGATTGCCGATTTTTCCATATTTTTAGCTATCTATTTAGACATTTCTCAATATTTTGGGGTCCGATCATCGATTTTTCGAGAATTTCGACATTGTGCTCGTGCCAATCTCTCCATTTACATGTAAAATCACTCCCTAAATCGTTGCCGTAGGCTTGGGTGCCATCTGGCGACGATGGTATTCTATTTTCCCACGGTCCCCAGATAGGCGGGTTTTGATTGTCCCCGACTGTAGCCGAATCCAAATGCTATATAAAGTCGGACATGGGCTAAATCAGTGCACGCCAGCCAATTCCTGGGATAGGGCCGTGCTAGGCCTGGTGCGGGACATCAGTACGGTATCCGAAGTTGCGGGGCTCAGCCAGTGCTAAGGCTCCGACAATTTAGTTTTCGTTCACAGATCTCGCTAGCGACTCAAAAACGTCACTTACGATTTCCGAAAGAAACGATCACTTCATATGAATATTCCGGGGCACAGGAAAGACTGTATCAAATTTCGTGCCGAAATACGGGCTTGGGCTTGGGGTCCGCTCACCGTGAATTCCAGCTCCCGTTCCAGCTCCCGTTCTGCTTCTGGAGCAAGGGGATCATGGCCGGACCCAAAAGTCCTGGAATCGAGTGTTCACATCAGGCTCTGTACCGTACATGGTCCGGGGGCCAACAATGCCTTCGGGTGTTCCCTTCGCTCCCAGCATTGATCCCCCATGGGTTGTGCATGAGCTCCTCTTCATGATGGCCAACGGTGTCTGTGGTTGAGATCCTGGGCTATAGCACATTGGGAGCAGTGAAAACTGCTTGGGATGATTGGGATCGAAGGGTGCCATTCCTCCCATCTGGGGCGATGTACATGTCGAGCTGGGCAAAGAGAGTGCCTCGGTGATAGGCAGTTTTGCTCCGGAGTTGGGAGTCCAACCTGCTGAGGGCGCAAGGCCTCTTTGTGATACCGAACTGGTGTGCAGATATGTCAACTTTCCGGCCAATTTGCGGGGGACGACGTGTTGGCCGAGCTGGTCTACGACCCTGGCCAGCGCAGCCAGACGGCCCCGAAGTTCGTTCAATTCGACTGTCAGGGCGAGAACTTTGTTCTCCAGCGAACCGATATGGACCGACTGTAAGTGACGTATTGAACGATCGCCAGCTTTGGTCTTGTGAGCAAACTCCCTGAATGGCGGGAAATGCTCACCGTTAGAGCCTGTGGCATCCCTGTTATCTCCCCTTGGATCCAGTCCAAGCTTGGTCATGAGCAGAGTAATCATTGTTTTTGATTTGAGATTTGCCGGTACGCCATGAAGCTGGAGGCCATGCCAAGAACGTTCAGTGTCATCGCTGAAGAATGGAATGTGTCCATACTTTGCAAATTTTCTGAAGCCTTCGACGAGGCATGGCGTGCAACTTCCTCGCTGACGGGAGTTGCATGATTCTAGGGAGCAAAAAATAGATGCCGTTTTGGTGAGGTTTGGGCAACTACAAGACAATGTCCAAAAGAAGGCAATTCTTTCACTGTGAGGTATTTACAGTATAGACGCCGCCCTAAGTTACCGGCAACCGTGTACTAGTAGTACTGTACGGCCCTGTATGGTGGCGACGGCGGCAACCGTGACAGGCCGTACCCACCGCTGGCGACACGACCGGGGCCACAGTGACCGTGACCGTCGCCAAGTTGAGCGACGGACAATGGGAGGCCACAGGGGTGTCGGGATCGAATAACTTAGGTAATACTCAACGTTGATTGGGCTCTGTTTTGAAAATATAGTTTCATTTCTCTTCTCCTGCTTGTATACTTGCTCTCTACCGAATGCCGCCTGCACCCACAGAGCCCAAGCCTGTGACGGGTCCACCGCGCGAGCTCATATCCCGCATTGAACGCCTACATAATCTCATTAAAAACCAAGCAAAGCATGCTCGCTCAGCAAGTCAACGCACATCTGGCTCAGGTGGCAACGGGAATTAGTCCGGAAAAGGTCAAGTTCTCGACATCGTACCCAGTCCTTCGCAATGCATCAGTTCGGGGTTGCGTGGATCTCTACAATTGGATGACGACTCCCGATGGCCGGGATCTGGTTGCACGCGTGCGTTTATAATTTGATTTCTCCTCGATTTCGAATGTGCTAACTTGTACATAGGCATGGAAGTTGTGCGTCGTACCAGGGAAACCCGAGTACAACTTCTCGTACGAAAACTTTTCAAGTCGCGCCACGCGGAAAGCTCTACGCCAGTATCTCCAGCGGGATTCCACTCTGGCGGATGCGATCAAGGCACGGGTGGGCTCTTGGGAGCTCCCTGAACTCCCCGACGACCTTCCGGAATCAGGTTCGCGCGCTGAAGAAGAAGACGACGAGGAGGGTGACGACACCGATGTGTCGTTAGCCGCCGTCATTCATGCTTCGCTCGGGGAGGGACTGTCAGCTCCAGCACGTTCCCGTTTCGAGGTTGAAAGGGCGGAAGCAAACGACGAGAATCGATCGAGATTGACAGCAGGTGGCGAGGAAGAAGATGTGTGGTCGTACGATGATGAAGGCCGGAAATGGTCAGAAGTTGGGGTCCCAGCTGCTGCTCAGGATGAGGGAGCAGAGTCTGACGGGTCGGCGAATGATTAGAATGGTTGTACATAGGGAGCTCGGGGATTATTTTTACTATTTTTACGATTTTTTTTGAATTTTCTTTATGTCACGGTCTTTTTTTTGGCGACGGACCCCGCCGTGACTGGGACAACTCAGACTTTGGGCGACGCGACGGACCCCACCGTGACCGTGACCGTCGCCTTCATACAGGGCCGTACAGTACACGGGGAGGAAACCGTATCAAGTATTGGTGGGGAATCAACGGGATGGCTTAGTTGAATAATACTCGAGTGAGGGTGGAAAACGGCAGATTCCAACCAAATCTATCATTTCAAGGGGTTAACTCCGACTTCAAGATTTGGACTAGGGTTGAACTGAATGAGTTCGACCATGTGCTGCATTCGTTATTTTCCACACTATTCCATTGCTATTCCAGCTCTCATCCAACCACAATAATGAAACGATCGTATCCTTTAGCAGCGCTATAGTATGTGTGTACATTGTACCGATAGCCCTCGCGCCCGCGACCCCGCGCTCTGCCTTCCCACCACTTCCGCCTCCTCCCGTCGCGACCATACCCCATTACGCACCAACGCCACCTTAGCGCCCAGTATTACAGGGTAAGTGATTCCCGCTACCGTAAGGTACGGGTTTCTATAGGGCGCCTTCAGCCACTTGCATTTTCATTACAGGGACAAACAAGATTTCGTCATATCAAATGTGTCATTGTTTAAAAACACAGCAATAGAGAGTTGTTCGAATCACATCTCGACTCACATTCGGAGCCCTTTATCGTCTGTCGCCTGTCTGTTTTTCTGATGTTTTTTGGTTCAATATACAGATGGTTAGTATCCAAATCCGCTGCACTGAATTTGTCATTTTTGTTTTGTAGTTGAACCCTGCCGCATGCTTGTCACTAACCCCCATGTTGCCCTCTGCTACTTTTTGCAATGTACCACTCTCCTTGTCTGTGGATCCTAGTTCTGAAGCCTCTCCCTTGTCTCTTGATTGGGTCATCTGGGGTCTTGGCTTCTCATTCTGTTGCTCTTGGCACCTTAGCTGTGAATTGAGTCTGTCTGTTCTATGTATATCAAGCTGCATCATCCTGCATGTATGCTTAAAGCTCTCTTATGACCTGGTTCTCGGTCTTTACTTTTTTCTTTTGTTGACTAACTCTTCCACATACATCATTCGTCCTTCGGGCACTATAGCGCTCGCAATGCCACAAAGTAAGTATGATAGATGATTCTGAATATTGAAATTTTGTAACTATAGCTGAATCAGTCTCTCTGGATTCCGGCGCCAGTGCTCCGGGTTCCTTGTGTGGTCCCGATGATGCTCTGCATGCGCACAATCATATTATGTTTGAGTGTAAGTGCTCTATTACACTTCATTTGCCCAAAACTACCTCTTGAACAGCTGTGCTGCAATCCTGTGTGTGCAGCGCAATTGTCTGTCTACCTCTGCTTCCATACCGTGTTCAATGCCTGCCTGCTCTGTGACATCTATGAGTATTATTCGTGATATTTTAGGTCATCATACTACCCATTCACGCATCTCTCTATTCCATTCAGATTTGGTGACAATATAAAAATCTCTACAATTACATGCTATTCCAACTGAAGGTTTGAGCTTGACTAGCACACGTCGACCGCATTGCGACTGGTGCATGTGTTGATTATGCTTGGATTATGCTGTGGATGTTTCGGCCACTCCGTTACCTACCTACCGTGTTCAGATCGCTCGGCTTTTCGAGCTCTGTATTGTGATTCGGCTGTGCTGCAGAGATGTCGAATGCTGCTCTGAATTCTAGTCTCGACGCTGATCACAAGTAAATTTTGACCGAATTTCTCATGCTGCTGCTCTCCACATATTTGTCCCTGGAGTGCGAAATCTGTCATTCAAACTGCGTGCTGCATTGAGAAATCATATATCTACCCCTGCATCCTCCAACCCGGATCTTCATTCTTCTACATCTGTTGCTATTCTTTTCAATTTATTTGAAAGTCATCGGAAGCCTGTCCTTCTTGCCATTAGTCTCTGCTAGAAAGACACTTCAATCCTGGAATCTCGAACCTCAATTGTACTCATCAACAACAAGTCTTCTCCAGAATCTCTTCGCAGTAAGATCACTGAACACTTTTTATCTGAGCACTGTACTCAATTGTCCCGAACACATTTCTCTCTCTACAATGGTGTATCTCTACCAGACTGGGTCAATGTGCGGAATGAATGGCTAGTGAATGATATTGACCCCGAGATCCAAGTCCAGATACTGCCTTATTATGGGAGTAAGATTTCTTCCAGTCCTCTGTGCCAGGTGTAATCAAATCTTAACATTGAGCATGAAGACCACACACCTTCGTTGGAAACTCAGGAGGTGTTAATATATCATTCAATTGTGCAAGGGCAAAGATACTGAACAAGGACAGCATGAAAAGCACGAAAAGGTGGTCCAACACAGGGAACAGCTCTGAGCTGGAGTCCGTCGATCCTGGCCACAACTTGTGCCGCAATTCCTGAAGAATAAAATCCTCCGTCTCTTTCGCAAAGGTGCATTATTAAAGAACTCGATTACAGTAAGTTTCTGTTCTGATCAGAATCTGTTGTCATATTTGGTAGCGGGCCTTGAGGAGTGAAGCCATCGCCATTGAACGCCGAGAAGGCCACTCAAGATTAGAGTACGAGATGGCGTGCGTGTCTTACGCGTGCTCATCTGCCTCGACCATCTCCGATCTCGTCTTCAGCAGCAAGACTTTGTTTTGAGGCTTTGTGCACGTTTGCCGAAAGAGCTTTCGAGATTACGTACCCTGAAGAAGAGTCTGCTTAAATATTCGCGTTAAGCTCCCCACGGCTGTGTTCGCATCATGAGCGCATCAGTTTGAGCATTGGCCCGACTGCGCATATGGGTCCAGCACAGCCAATTATTATCTTTTTGTTTTTGGGAGTGTTTGGAGTAATGATTCTCAGTCTGCAGAAGCATACCGAGGTCATCCACTTGGTCCTGGAACTTAGCCAGCCTTTCTGCGCGAGGGTTTCCGTGCACAATTCAGAGGGTTTTGTCTGTAATATTTTTTCTGAGCAATCTACTATGTGCATGAAAGATAGATAGTGAAAGGCCCCGCCTGTTGTCCCATGAAAAACCAATGTTTCAGATCAGGCCTGCACAATCATAAACAAAGTGCCCTTGGGCCTTTTGCGCATATTTGCTGGCTCAACGTGGGTCTTTTGTTGAAATAACAACCGAAACAACCCGCACCGCCCCGACAATGCGCCGAACAGCTGTGCGCCGCCAAGGCTAGCTGTTACTTCGGTGATTCCACAGCTTCTGTATATTCCTCCATCAGCAAAGTGTCGAAAGTCCTGTGATCTTTTGATCCTTTTGTCCTGTAAGAAAAAAAAAAGTTCACAGAAATGCTCCTTAGAATGTAATGGGATGGGTCCCAAAATTTTTTTTTGGGACGTCTGGTGGGATTTTTGACCTAGCCTGCGGTCTGGTGATCTGGCGGTCTTTTTCGACCTGTACAGGCCTGTACAGGCTTGTACAGGTCGTCACAGGACAGTTGCCAAAATCGCGATGTCCGTCACTCCGACTCATCCATCGCGCGCCCGCTGTTTCTTTTGTCCCGCCGACGTATCCCCTTTCGTGTTCTATACAATCGTGTTGTTATATATACATACCTTCGACGAAAAGGTTAACATCGCCATGAGATAAGTCTCAAGGGAAACAGAGGTCCTTTGGCGAGGAACGAAGATGAACGACGTAACCTGCATTGCCGCCCTATATCCCGGATCAGATGGGAAGAAGATGTTTACAATGAAGGATCTTGATAATATCCTCAAGGAGCAGTCCACCAAAATAAAGACCAAAGACGATTTCGCCGAGTACCATCGAAGGTTCAAAACGATCACGGTTCTTTTGATCGGATCAGGGAAACTCACGGATCTTGAGGAAAAGAAATGCTACCCCAAAGGAGTAGAGAAGCGTTTCAGGAATCGCGTTTATCACTGGCTTCAGATTTTAAAGCCACAGCATTCGCCCAACGACGCCTATGACATTACCGATTTTATGGACGCAGCAAATTTTATTCTGGACGGCCCCACTACGCAGGATGGCGGTGATGACACGGCGGCAATCAAGAAGGAAATGATTGATTTAAATGCTGCGATGGCCGAAGTCACCTCAATGAACCGCCAATTGACGGTTCAAATGCAATCGTTAACCCAGGCGGTTAAGGAGCCACGACCTCAGTATTCGACAGGGCAGCATCAGCCATCTCATCGAGGAACCTACCCAGTCTATCAGGCAACGATCATGGAATCAGCCCCTCCGCCTCAGGCTTTTCGCGAGCCCGGCCCGGGATTTCGGAGTACGTACCCGCCAAGGGAACAGTGGCAGAGCGGAGATCAACCGCCCACGAGCGGCATGTTTACACCAGGACTTTGCGGATTTTGTTCAGCGCCAGGACATTTCGTTCGCGAATGTACGCTCGCGCTTGACTACATCAATCAAGGCAAATGCTTCAGGAACCAGGACGGAAAAATCGTCCTCGCCAACGGGCGATTCGTTCCTCGGATGATCCAGGGACGAAACCTTGCAGAGAGAATTGATCGGTGGATAGGGGAGAACATTCAGCAGCATCAACGGCAGACCCAGCAGCTCCCCAGCAGCAGCAACGCCCGCCAGCGACAAAAGGATTTGAGCGGGACCCACCCCCCCCATCCTGTCACCACGATGACGTTTGCCAGTTGCGCCCCAGTCCAAACACTGGCCTTCGGGAAAATCCCTATTGAACTCGCCAACAAGGAAAATGACCCTGAGGTTCAGGTTATGCTAGAAAGAGGGAAACGCAAGGCAGGAGATCCACCAGAGGTTGTAATGACGAAACGCCCGCCGGCGAAAGGACCCCCCAAGCCGGGACCAGGGAGAGATTCTGTTCCTGAAGCTAGTACTTCTAAAATTCCAGCACCTCCAGTGGCAGGGCCGTCCGCCCCCAAGTCTCATCTTCCACTGGCTTTCAAATATCAGTCCCAGATGGAGGATCCAGCGATGGTCGAAGCAGTGATCAAAAGAACCTTAGATGCGCAGATCACAATCTCGGGTCGCGAATTGTTGGCCATTTCGCCAGAAATCAGGAAACATTACCGAGAAGGGATGGTCAACCTTTGTTGAAGTTCGGATACTTCAGAGGAGAATTGATTGCATTGTAGGCTCAATGAGCCACCTTTTATACTACAAAATACTTCTAGAAAGTTCTTGAACTAACTACTATGATATATAAGAAACAAGGAATAGAATATTCTCGAGCCTTCGGGCACTCGGTGCATCATGTCGGGCTTAGTCAGTCTCGGTGATGACTCGGCGTTCGCTATTATTAATCACAAATTTTAACAACCTTGGGCTCTTCAACTTTGCAGCACCGTGTCATGGCTCCGGGCCGTGAATTTTCCGACATGGTTTCCTTTTCGTCATGAGTTCTTTCTTCCCACCACTCTGGTGGACTGCTGACTCGTATCAACTGCGAGGCGTGTTCCAGTCGTGTTTCTCGGTATGTGCCTTTGACAACCTGTCTTCACCCACTTACTACCCCCTTCAAAAGGACACTGTGACTACTCACAGAATCTGAAGTCTTCTGTGGGGTATTTCAAGGTTTTTATTCCATGATCCACATCGAGTGAGAATGCTAACCCACGACACCTTCAGCTTCAGTCTCAAGTGATCCAGCAATGCCGCCGCCACTCTCTGTGTCCTCCATTGTCAGAACACACCTCGCACACAAACCTGGATGGGCCTTCAATTCCTTATCTCAATCGCAATCTCAAATCCTCATGTTTTTGTTTTTTGCTTGCCAAGTCATTGGTAAGCTGCCACTGGCACATCTCATTAACGGCTCGAACTAAGGATAACTATAAACAGGCCAGATTGACTTGTGTAGCACCTCATCCAAGTTGGCGCAGTGAGTGTCTTGGGGGTTAAGGTCCACATTTCGTCCAAGTCGGCTACGCGCAGGCAACCGCAGCGAGTGTCTTGAGACGGGACGCCCGCCTCCAAGTCGGCTTCACGCGGGCAACCGCAGCGAGTGTCTTGGGGTTAAGGTCCACATTTTGTCCAAGTCGGCTACGCGCGGGCAACTGCAGCGAGTGTCTTGAGACGGGACGCCCGCCTCCAAGTCGGCTTCGCGCGGGCAACCGCAGCGAGTGTCTTGGGGGCTAAGGTCCACATTTCGTCCAAGTCGGCTACGCGCGGGTAACCGCAGCGAGTGTCTTGCGACGGGACACCTGCCTCCAAGTCTGAGAAGGACATTCGGCTTTGCACAGGTAAACCTGCAGCGGGCGGGCTTGTGAACGACCGACAGCTGTTTACAAGCTCGGCCTCGTGCGTAACCCGCGCCAGTGTCGTCAAGTAGGCTTGTGAATGACTGACGGGTTGTGTCCAAGTTTCGGTTTCGTAGAGAGTGGGCTTGTGACCGACCGACGGCTGTTTCTAAGCTCAGCCTCGCGTGTGACCCACGCCAGTGTTGTCAAGTAGGCTTGTGAACGACCAACGGGTTGTGTCCAAGTTTCAGTTTCGTGCAGGTAAACTTGAAGTATTGCTGCATGTCCATGCGACACTATTTCGGATTTTTCAAGGTCTGTCCCGTTCTTTTCAATGGCACTTCTGGCTGACCTTTGTTTGATCCAATAGATTCTGTATTTGCGCCACTTCAATAGGGCAAGGCATTCTTATTTCGCTCCTAAGTTACCAGGTGTGTTCTCTTTCTCTGTAGTTTGATCTTTGGTTTGAATGGTTGCACGCATCCGATAGGAGCATGCTGCTCTCTCCACCTCCTTGCCTCCGTGTCGGAGGTTACAACTCCCATCAAACTACTGCGCGAGTAGTCTGATGGGAATTGTAATCTTCGACAGCCCTGGAGGTGCATGTGGGTCATGCAGGACCCCAACTCGTTCTGTACGATGTCATGGGTCTCAGAAGTGATCAAAAGATGGGAAACAGTGGGATGAAGGTGGGTACATGCAGAATGTGTGCTGGAGTTGTGCTCACCTTTTTATCCAGGAACAGCCCAGGTGGGACACGATTCATTGAAGAGCCGGGTATCTTGCTACGTGCGTCTCTTTCCATCTTTTACGTACCCTGTCCTTTCCTTACACGGACTCACTGACATGTGACTTTTGATTCCGATTTCCTCCAGCACGAGCTCCGCTGCTTCTTCCTGTGCACACCCCTCGCAGACGTCATCCTCAGCATCGGCGTCGCCTCGACTTTTGATCGAGCATCCTCCGACTTTGACTGGCTCAGTGCTCGCACCTTCACCGAGTTCGGCATCCGCCAAAGAGGGAACACTCTGAACGAGACAAGTCGGGCGATCGTGGATGCGGTGACGAGGGAGGGAGGTGTGAACGAGTGGGGGGTATCGCACAACAGTGTATTCGGCGCAGCGAAGGACCAGGTGTGCCACTTCTCGACACGCAAGCGGAATATTCCAATTACATAAAGGTTTAAGAGAGTAATCTGCCTAAGGGGCTTGACGTACCTCAGAAACATGTCCTTGAGCAATCCCTTTGCAGCACGTGGTCGTGCCACCGCGGTGTCTCCGGCCGTGACAAGCCGGATCAAGAACTCTCTCACGTCAACGGATATTGGCCCGAACACGAAGCAGAAATGACTAATAACAGAAGATTGAACTCAGAGAATCTCTTTGGTTCAAGGCAGTGAAACGGGCTCACGCACGAGGATTCAAGTCAGTAACAAGTTGAAGAACATATCCTTTCATTTTGATGTATTCCTGTGTCTTGCTTCATTTTCTCTCCATTTATTTTCGTTATGACTACTGCTGCATGACTAAATCCTTGTTTGTACTTGTAGCAAAAGAGAGCCAATTCCATGTTCCCCTGGGTAGCCAAACCTAAAGGTTCAGCAATGACTTGGATTAGGCCTCTCCGAGGCGGTAGCTGAACCTTTAGGACTTTGCAGCATTATCTCATCATTTTTATCGAGCAAAACAATAGACGCCAGGGGCGCTTAGATATTAGATAAAGGCACACAGATCACCCGATAACCGCAAAGAGGACAGCGTGATCCGGTCATAGCACAAGAACGTACAGCACGGCCGTCAAATCCAGTGAAGACAGTCAAATTGCAGAAGATAGCAAGGAAGGTCATGGAGAGAGCCAAGTTTCATATACGCTGGCAAGATCGAGACAAAGTGATTGATCTCGGAGATTCGGATTGATATTCTCCAGGTTTCTATTTCAATGCACCCTCCTGATGGCGACAAACACAACAAAGAATTCAAACAGGGGAAAAGAGAAGGGAATTGAATGAAATTTGCCAGATCATCACAGGAGCGTTCAAGAAGACTAGATTAAATATACAGCAGGATGCGCAGAGTACCAGTAGTATTTCAAGAAGTTGAGGTATTGAAATTATCATGATCTCTGTGTAAATTTCCTGCCATTGTCCATACCTCTGCACCCCTGGAATTGGCCACATTTTTAACAGTGAATCTTGTATACAACCTTGCAGTCTAAGGTGTCATGGTTTCAGGGGCATGTTGACTTCTTACACCATCGGCAGGTGCGGACTGCTCTGATGCAGGGTTAGTTGAAGAAGTGGGTGTACTCCCTCCTTGTTTTTTCTGTTTTCCTGCAAGGTTCTGGTTTTCTTGCCAGGGCTTTAATCTGTTTGCTGCAATGAGGCTATGGTTCATGAAACACACCGGGGGGAACTGAAATGAACCCTCCGAGTTCTCTTCATTGTCTTTCCTGATCCCAGGATGCCCTCGGGAGGGGCATCCGGTGGTCGCTCTGATCCCTTGGGGCATCCAGGGCAGCACCATGGTTATGTTACTGACAGAGAAGAGTAGTTTTTGGCAGGTTTTCAAACCTCAAGATACACAAAAGAGTTAATCAGAGACTTTGAAGGTCACAGGAGAGCTGAGCTAGAAAGACAGATGAGGCACTCCAGCCCGATGACGGACGATTAAATTCGAGGTGGCTTGTTATTTGTCCAAGTCAGCCACAATGTGATTTGGTGCTGAGCCAAGCTATTACATGCTGGATGGATTTTAAAATTTTGGACACACTAATCTTCTCTAATGTACCTCTACTAGTGCTCTCAACATTATTTTCGTGATTTAAGAGCCCGAAAGGAAGTCAATTTTTGACGTTTACATACCAAGTAGCGCCAAATAACGACCCATCTGATCGGAATATTACATGTCAGGGCCCAATTCTCACGTCAACGGATAATGCCCCGAACATCAAGCAAAAATGACTAATAGATAAAGTAGAAACAAGTGAATCTCGTGAGTGAAACGGAGTGGCCCACAGACAGATACATCAGCAAGGCTGGAAAAAAATATTTACATTTGAATTACTTTTTCCTGTTTCCTTACAAAGGTTCAGCAATTAATTTTGTGCAATGACTAATTCTGGATGACTAATTTTTGTTTGTCCTTGTAGCAAAATGGCTCGAAATCCATGTTCCCCTGGGTAGCCAAACCTAAAGGTTCAGCAATAATATTTTCTCGGTACAAATGCACACCAGCTTTACAAGCAGTATCTCGGGGACTCCCACTCTGGTACCCCCTGTTTAATTGACCCACAAATATTTAGGTGAGGTCATAGGATTCTCAGCAATTTCCGGAAATGTGTTCCTGGTCCAAATGATTTTTTGAACTCAGTCACAGGATTTATCATGAGGTATACCAACATAATTTTTCCCTGGCAATTCCAAATGATCAATAGCGGCCTTCCTCAACTCGTTCGGACAAGTGTGTCGATCCACATTGGCTACAACCACTGATTCGAGCGGAAGTGGCTCGGACGCCGGTGGGTTTACAATATCGGAGAAGTCGGGACACGCATCCGGCGTACATGAAGACGTTGCATCAATACCACCAGAAGGAATTACACGTTGAATGTGAAAAGGAAGGATCATCTCGTCTGGCAGACCATCAAATACACTAGTTTCAATCTCGACGTCCTTGTACAAGGGATTGTGCGTGCTCAACCGTGCCAATGCACTCAATACCTTTTCTTCACGAACCGTCAATGGTTTACCTTTTTTTTGAAGTCACTCAGAGGAGGGTAGACTAGAACCGACCAAAATTACGCAGATAGGGGTAATGACCTCTTCAAGAGATGGAGGCAGAATTTTGGCAATAGCAGACAGTTTTTGAGGGTAGACTACAGGCCCACAAACCCCGCGCTGTGTAATGGGAGTGGAATAATCACCTTCGTCCTTCAGTTGGATAATCCAACATTTTGCTCTGCATCTAGCTATCATGGCCTCTTCTACGAATGTGAGATTCTTCAACTCGTTGGTTACCGGGCCCAAGTAGTTGTGATTAGAAAGTGCCAGCCTGGGGACTTTTCCACACTTCAAAAATGAATAACGATTTTTACAGGTCGCTCTGCTCCCTCTCCTGACTCTATGCCCTCAGGATCCACGAAAGCACCGTCGAAACTGTCCCCAAAGTTGGTATCATCCAACGGCATGGGCGGAGGAACACAATCTGGATCAAGCCGTGAATTCACATGCGGCGGCAAATCTATGTTCATCTCCTCCGCCGGGTTTTCAGAATCTACATCCATAAAGCCATCTCCCATGCTGTTTTCATCATGTTCATCCGCAGAGTCATTCGGATCTACATAATCAGGGCGCCGCAATAAGTTGATATCGAATTCATGATTCATCTGAAGCCAATGTTTGTTTATTCTTTACGAAATCCTTGCCTGAACAATTGGCACAAACAAAGCTGGAAAGGGCATCTTTCTAAATGGATAAAATGAAGGCTTCGACGAGCATCCTTTTCCGTTCGAGGGCATTAATCTAGGCCAGTCAGAACGTAGAGAATCCAGTTTCTTTTCGCGTTCTGTATCTTTTTCACTGAAAGCAGATCCATCCACCAACCTTTTACCACGACGTAGACGGCGGAGGTAAGCTTTTAAATGTTTCCTCAAGGCAGCAGTACCATCAGACATCGAAAATTCTACGCTGTGCATCTGCAAGATGCGTCTTAAGGGACGTCTTGAGAGTTTGGGCATGAGACTAGCCAGTATGTTTACCTGAGCGAGATCGAAGTCAACGGAGGAAGACGATTCAAGATCCATGGCAGAGACATGAAGATTATGATTATTCTCGCGGGATAATGCCAGGAGTGAAGCATACCCCAAATGTCTAAATCCAGACCTGTGAAGGCCACAGTTTCCACCCCCGACGTGAGATACGATGAGGTTCCTGCCAGCTTCTAGAGAATGCTGGGATATGTCAAGTCCGTGGAGGGTAGCCAAAGATGTTAATGCAGATTTCGACAGTCGCTCAAACCCATCGAACACATCATGCAGCGGATTCGAAATGCTGTGGCTTTTAACGAGTTCCCTGTGCCGTGTTGCAAGAACAGACATGATCCCAGCAACGGAAGAACCAAGAGCTCTTGCAACAATGGCTAATTTAATGCTATGAGCAGCGTGACTCATATGGTAGGGTGAAGTGAACTGTGAGCTGGAAGTTGTACACCTGACATGAGGAAGAGCTAACGATCCATTCGGTAATACAGTCGCACACATACCGGAAAGTAAATGGTACACAAGGGCCTGTCTAGCCTGATCAAGACCTAGCCCACGAGATGGGATACCGTGATAATCCAAGTGAGCAAAAACAGTGTAAAGATCACCCGAAAGTATATTGCGCATAGGATCAGAAGATGTGAACAATACATCCAGGTCAGAGAAATTCGGCCCAGACATTTTTGCCCATTTTTTGCCTTCCCCTTACCGGAATTGAGTGGGAACTAATGCACAAGCTTGAGTGCACTCAAATTTCACAGGGCTAATTAGAGGCGGATGGGAGCGTGGGGTGAAAGCAATTAGGGAGCACTGGGAAGACATAATACACACTTTTATATTATGTACTTTCTAATTATACTTCATTGAACCGGATGCATGAACGACGATATGCACTAGGACCCGTGATTAACCCAACAGAGGTCGGATACCGAAATCGGGCCCAAAATTGAGTTTTGTCCGAACTTTTTTTTCTTTCCCACGCTTTCTGAGTCGGCCAAAACGATTATTTCGACAAGGCCGTTATTTTTGGCTTTTTTTTTGGTCAAAATGTTCTCAAAATTTTGTCCGAACTCGGTATCCGACCTCTGTTGGGATAATCACGGGTCCTTATGCACTGATCAGACATGGTATGGGATTATAAGCCAAAAGAAGATGGGTATGTATAGTGTAGGCTCACCACTTTGGGCATGTATTTAGTGACGCAGTGGTTAAGGCACTTGTTTTTATAGTGCTGCTCTGAAAACAACTCTTGATCACAAACCACCACAATCAAAGCAAGTGGCACAAACCCAACATCCCACTCTTGCCAAAACCCATCCCCCGACAGGCTCATAACGATGTCGGCACCCTCCAATGCACCCCCTTGGAGCTGGATGTCATAGAGCTGGGGGCATCGGGGCTGGTGCCACTCACCCGACCTCAACACTCATTTTCACGGTGCTTCGACGTAGTTGCCCTGCGTCCGCGGCCCGACCTACTCAAGAACTGGCCACTTGGCCCGGTGTGTTCCATTATGCATATGCACTCTTCTACCACCTATGCCACCCACTTCTCCTCTCTTTCACCTCTGGGACCGTTGATCCGTCCCTTTCAGCACATCCAAATGGAACAAGCCACCCCACACCCCACCAATTTCACACCAGTACATCCAGGTCCATGCACTACCCACGAACCTCGATCTCATTGCTTCTCGGGCATCTTCCTTCGACGAGGACCTGCGTGTGGGCACTTGTGCATTTACCCAGCGGACGGCTTGCGGACGGACGCGATGGGAGATACACTACCAACTAGTGTGGCGGGAAATAGGTGTCTGAAATTTACCTCGGCTAATTAGCCTTGCTAATTAGCTGCTAATTAACCCGAAAATGTTCGAGCCCAAAATGAGCAGGTAAAATAGACCCTATTTGACCACCCTTCCCGGCCTTAAATCTGAGTTGTTGCTCCCCTCAAATGCATCCGTTCGGGCCCTCTCAAAGCATCCAAGATGTTCCCTCGAGATGGTCGATTCGCAACAAGATTTTGATAGATTCAGGAGAATTGGACCTGCCAAAAGTCCTCTGGAAGAAGTTTTTATCAAGGAACAGGTCGGTTTCGGGAAGTTCGGTTTAAATCACGCCAAGAACGGCAAAATTTCACCCTTCCCGGAAGCTCCCGGTCCGGCCGAAGCCCAGGTAAATTTCGGGTAAATTAGCACGGTCAAACAGGTCAAATAGACCCCGGCCAAAGTGCCAGGGTAATTTACCTCGGTCAAGCAGGCTCCGGAGCTATTTCCCGCCACACTACTACCAACATACATACGCTTGTGGGACCTACGTTATATGGGCACTTTTGCGATTATCCCCGGCTTCAGGGGGGGGGGGGGGGGGGGCAATGCACTACCAACATACATACACCGTAGGACTCAGCCAGATACCTAGTACTAGCAAAGTAGCCACATAGGCCGTAAACGGCCTGAGCACTACTATAAATATACTGATTTACACACTAGTGCTGCTCTTACGACGAGCGTTAGATTCCCGGCACTAACACTATTAGATTAGTTAGATTCAATACTCAATACAATTCATGACTAAATGTAGAGTCAATAGCGTTACTAGCACCGACTACTGAGGCCAGTAGTGAGTACCTTTTTCTTGGCCCATTATAAGGTAAAATAAGGTAGCATAAGGCTGATAAGGTCCGTCAGGGTGATCAACCCTTTTCCCGGTTTTGAACCTGATAATGAGCGATCACCTTGTTGTGTCGGTTGTGCGTGTTGTGACGTCATGGGTCCTTCACGTGTGGTACGCGGTCACGTGGAATAAATACTGTACCAATCTGTATGACTGAAACGCTTTTTCGACCGTTACTGAAACGGTTGCGGTGAAACGTGAAACACCAGAACCGTTACGCGTTACATTGTCAAATTAGTGAAACGGGCCGCAACAAAAAGACCGTCAACAGGGCCACCGCGGGCTCTCATATCTCGAATAAAATACATTCAAAAGCTTGTTGAGCATCCGCTGCATTCTCTTCCCATGGAGCGCGAGGATTCTGCTTACCAATTCTATCTGGATGAGGACCGTAACGGTATTGACCGTGAAACGCTGCCACCGTTACCCGTTACAGCTCAGAAAAATTGAAACGAAACGGTACGCCCGTTATGCGTTACGTTTCAGTCATACAGATTGGTACAGTAAATCATGACACCGTCGGGTACGTCGGGGATGCACGTGGTCACGTGCGGCGTTGGAACGCGTCGAAGCGTGACATTACCCCCCTCCTAGGATCGTCGTCCCGACGATGATAGATAAAGGCGATTTAAACCTCGACAGAGGTATCGCGGGTCCATCCTTCGTCCCCATCCACGGGGAATTTAAATAATTCGTTATATCGACCCGTGACAGGGTCGAATAAAAACCTCCTCGGGTAGTCCACCGACTCCTTCTTCGGCTTATACCGGCGTATTAAATAATCCCAGTGTCCTAAGGGCAACACGGGCAAACTGCCCGTCGCTGACACCGGCTCCTCCTCGGCAGCCTGTGCTGCAATTTCCTGTGGCATGGGTCCCTCCGCACGTGCTCTCGCGGCAAACGCTGCCATCTCTGCCTCGGTATCGTCTTTGACGACTTCCTCCTCGGCGATCTCCTCCTTCGGCGGCATAATCCCTGCCGCACGAAGCTTCCTAGCCGTCTCGGCCAGCACCTCCTTGCTGTGTTCCGCAAGGAAGCGGTCCGCCCTGTCCTGGGCGCGTCCTCGGTTCTTCTCAGCAATCCTGCCGAGATCCTGCTCCTTGGGCAGCATTAACCCCATCGCCCTAAGCTTCGCGGCCCAAGCCACCTTCTCCTCATCGGCCATCTTGCCGATATCCACCCTCGCGTCCACGGCCCTTTTCTCCGACGTTTCCCCCAGCCCATGATCCTTGTTGTTGTTTTTTTTTTTTTTTTTTTTTTTGGTGGTACGTTTGCCCGAAGGGCAAGCAGTAACGAGACAATTAACAATTGGTTAACCTCCCGCAACTTCGTAAGGGTCAGAGGAAAAGGACCTCCGTGAGAGAAGATGATATTTTCACCGCCCAGGGAAATGTATTATGCACGACGCAACTTGCGACAGTGTGGGGCTCCGAGCTTACCTGTTTCGACCCGGCCGGTCTGCTGGCTGGGAAGGAGGTGGCGACCTCATCGGCTCGATACCCACTAAAACCTTGGGCTCTTTGAGCCAGTTTTCTGGCAAATCTTCCTCATTCTTCAATGATCCTTGTTGTATTTCGCCAGGATCTTGGCCGTGGGTGTCAAGTGCCGTTTCGGCTCCCACGTCCGCTCCCCGAGCGGATAGTTCTTCCACTTGACGAGGTATTGATAACCCCGTCCCCGTTTCCGATGGTCGATAATCTCCTCGATCTCGTACTCCGGTGCCCCGGCCACTATCTCTGGTGCCGGCCTCGTCTCCCGCCTATGCTCCGGCAGCTCCACGTACAGCGTCAGCTTCGACTCGTTGAAGACCGGATTTGACAGGTCCGTCCCCGGCAGCCTGAGCCGCCAAGCCGCTGTGCCGACCTTCTCCAGGACTTCGTACGGGCCGAGCCGCCGATCGTCCAACTTCTTCGTCGGCTGAATAGTGGTGATGTATCGTCCATCCAACCACACCTTGTTGCTGACCTTGATCTCCGGCACATATCTCCTATGCGCGTCGTATTGTTTTTTCATTGTTTTCTGGATTTTCTCGAGCGCCGCTGTGGCCTCGTCACGTATTTTCTTCATCTTTTTTGCAAAATCGTCCGCCGCCTCGTTCTGCGACTCCACCGCGTTCTCGATCCCTTTCCAAGGGTGATAACCAGTGTTTACATAAAACGGGCTCATCGTTGTGGCCGAGCTAGCCTTGTCGTTGTGTGTGAATGGTACCGAATCACCCGATCCCGCGTCAAGCGGGCCATCCCCTCACTCGTGAGCTCCATCGAGGTCGGCTCACAGTGGATCATCTTGGTGTATGTGTCCACCCAGACTTGTATGGCGTTGAAGCCGTTGCTGACCGGCAACGGGCCGATCAAATCCTCTGATATGATCTGCCACGGCCCCTCAGCTATCTTGTGCGGATTCAGCTTTCCCTGCTGATACCGCTGCACCCGCGTCCGCTGGCACGCCTCGCATTCCTTTACATATTTGGACACTTGGTTGCCGACTCGCGGCCACCAATAATTACGTTCAATCATCTCCTGGGTCCGGTTCTCTCCGGGATGGCCCAAGAGGGGGGAATTATGATGTAATCCAATAATCTTATCTCTCAACTCCTCGTCTCGCGGTACATAAATTAAGCCATTGTAATATATAATATTGTCTTTTTTCTCCCATCCGGGCAACTTCTTTTCTAGCGCCGTCCTGAAGCTCTTATCTACTTTTTTTGTGTTTTTGATTTTTTCCAAGATCTCGACTTCCGGCCCTTCGATCACTATGTCCTGCGATCGGAAATACTCCGGCTTGAGAAGCACGACGTTTTCGTTGTCGTTCTTTCCCATGTCGTGATCTGCTCTGCGCGATAACAAGTCCGCCTTCCTGTTCAACGCACCCGCCCGGTGCGATAAGGAGAAGTCGAATTGCGACAACTCCGTAATCCATCGCGCCTGTCTCCAATTGACCTTTTGCGGCAGTTTGAAGTATTGTAGATTCTTATGGTCGGTAAGAATCTCAAACTGATGCTTAGTCCCCTTGAGCAATGCGCTCCACTCGTCTAGGGCCAGCATAATTTAACATGGTCAACAAAATCTTGACAAAAATACTCGCCTAGACTCCATAGATGTAATTCCATCGGTTGTTCCACTATTCAGAGCTGCGATGAGGTGCAATATCACGGAGATCGAACCCACACCGGAAAAGTGTGACGTCACATGTCACGTTTTCCGGTACGCTGGGGGAATGGCTTCCCCCAGACCCCCTCCCCTTCGCTGCGCTGCCTCTTCGCTGCGCTGCCCTTTCCGCTGGCGCGGGGCCTTTTCGCTGCGCTGCCTTTTCGCTGCGCTGCCTTTTCGCTGCGCTGGCCTTTTTCTCTATAGTTGTACACTAAGAGCTCGTTCGGATGCACAATCGATTTCTTCCTTGCCGTCATCTCCCGAATCCCGCCTGATCCCGCCCGCTGCGCGCGCCACCCCCGCCCTCTACGAAAACTGTCAGGAATGTAAGTGATGGTGGATTTATTTCAATCATCAATGTTGAATATGATTCAATGGATAATTGCCAGATGATTGCAGTAAAATTATGGGGAAATAAGATAATTTCAGGGGTCGCTGCTGTCGCGGACAGCGGGGGGAGGGGTCTCGTCGTCGTCGGACCATCAAACGGCGTTGCCACGGTCTGACGTTGCCTGACGTTGCCCAGGATTGCCGAACAATCAGGTCAACAATCAGGTTACCATAAAAGGCAGAACAATTGACAATGACAATCGATTGTGCATCCGAACGAGCCCTAAAATGTTATTTTTTTGGGTCTTTTGTGCTGTGTTGCGGGCGCCGGCCCGGATGGCTGGGGTTTTCCACACCAGACCCCGACCGCTGCGCGGGGCCACCGCTCACCGCGGGGGCCCACTGCGTGGTGCTTGCGCTCGCCGCGAGGCCCACTGCGTGGTGCCCAAAAAAATCGCGCTGCGGGAATCGAACACACAACCTCACAAAAACAGACCATTCCAAGACACATTCTACCATTGTGCCAACCAATACATATGAGCAGACTGAAATGGGACGTATGTGTGGGGTGGAGGGTTCCTGTAACTGTCACACGTCACACTTTTCCGGTGTGAGTCCAAATTCCCAATATCACAGACTCGCACTCAAATGGTCCGCAAAAGATGTAGATCCAACGAAACAAAGATTTCAACATCCATTCTACAAGGTCTGTGAGCTGTTTTGGTTGGGTCTAATAAGATGCTAATGAGGTTAGAACCTCTCTAGCCCTTACAGAATTTTATCCGCACACTTCACATCTTCGTTCTCATGCAGGTATAAACTTGATGAAAAGCCATGGCTCAGGCCAAAGCCAGGCCAGGCCAAGCCAAGGCCAATTATTTTGGCCTGGCCTGGGATTTCAGAGAGCCAAAGCCACTCCAAGCCGGGCCAAAGCCATGGCTTTCAGGCCAAGCCAAAGCCAGGACATCACTATGAATCAACGGCAACAAGACCAAGTGGAGTAACTTCCACGATACCCTCTCCACCTACATCGCCGCGTACGACGATGAATTGGACACCCAGAAGAAAAGGGTGTTCTTCCCTATCTCGTTCCTCCGGAACGAGGACGGCTTGGACTGCCTCGCGGCAGACTGGGTCCGGAACTGGGAGATGCCGAGGACCTCAGGGGCTCCATCTGGCAGAATCTGAGACCCAAGATCCGACATGAAACCATCCCAGCGTAATGCCATACCTTGAATTTTTCTACATTGTCCCCCATGCTGTGCTCCACGGTCGACGCGTCGACGCGTCGTGTGACACGGGTGACACCGGATCATTCGTGATCGGACCGATGCTGGTGATGTTGGTGCTCCCGCTGGTCAACCACAACCCTTTTCACACATTTGATCTGCAGGCATTGTTTATAAATGCACTCCCCACTTGATGCCAAAAAAAAAAAATTCAACCAAAAAAAAAGTAGGGGGACATGTAAAAAAAAAGTAGGGGCAGAACACGTTGTGCCCCAACTTTTTTTGGTCGGAAACCAAAATCTCAAAACTTGGGGCAGGGACCTTGGAACCATAAAATACTTGCAGAAAAGTCACTTTTGGAAAAAAAAGTTGGGGCAGAATAAATGTGCATTTTGACCGCCATAACATACAAGCTGGTTCCACAAACTTGATTTTTCAGAAAACACTAGAATGATTTATTGCGAGTAAATGAACTTGGGATGCCCTGAATTAAGTGGTTCATTAGACATGAAGCCTTCAATTTCTGAACCAGTTGGCCAATCGGGCCAGTCATTGTATCCAGTAATTTGGAAAGTATAATTTTCTGGTTGTGGAATGAGAATTGGATTCCCTGTAAGTTGATCTGGAGGGGCTTGCAGATGTACATGCCTGGGAATGACTCAGAACTCAACCGGGTGGTATCTTGTGATTCCATTTCCGCATGCTCAGTGCCTTGAGGTGGCAGATAAGGACGAAAAGTTGGCTGAGGATTGGGAGGAGGCATGTAATGCACTGTTTCAGAAGTTTGATAACCTCCCATAAGGGTGGTAGTAATAACTGTAAACAATTGGATAGGAGGCATAGAGTATGCCTCGGCTCCACGGTCGTCACTACGATGTTTTCTTTGTAATGCCCGGACACGAGGTAAAATCTGAGAGAGTGAACTCTTCTCACTCGCGGAACGAAGCCATTTCTTATGGTATATTCTCAAATGTTCTTCAATCTAGAAGCTGCTTAAGGCATGCAGATATCAACAGTTATTGCTGTGACATACCTTGTAGAAAATAGTCTCTCCATTTGCCTGAGTATTCCACTGACGAGCACCCTCTTTCCAATCTGGTGACTGGTTTGGACTATTAAATGGAGGAAATGTTTCCATCATGTGCTTAAAGTGCAGTTTTTCTTCCACTGAATGTACAGCCATCACTGCATATTTAGTGCCCTGCTGCTCAGCGAGGTATGCATGTTTGTACTTTGAGCCAGTTGATGGAATATGGCGTAGGATCCCTGCAGAAATTCGGCTTTTTTCTGGAAGTTCTAAGATACCAATAGTTTCACCTCCTGGTTTTAATGTTGTCGATGATGTTGGACGACAAGAGCTTGTATCGAAGGGGGTCACTACCATCCTCCCGAATAGATTGCAGCGCCCGAATGTAAGCATTGTCCAGCACTTGGTGGGCGATAGTAACATTTGCTGGCCAAGGCTGGAGATTCGGGGGCAGTGGAGGTATATTTTCTGGGAATTCAAAATCCTCCATGGCGTCTCAACTTGAAAGAGAGTTGTGCATGTGATCAGCATAGCTTGACTCCGAAAAACCTTCCCCGAAGGAATGGCTCACCATTCCACACTTTACTTCTTAGATGAGACTCTGACGTTGAAGGTAAATGGTGTTTTATTTTTCCATTGCTATATTAACTTATGCATGAGGCAGGCGATGGGACGCTCTACAACGTCTACCGACACAATCTCATCAAGCAGAGCGACTGCTTTAATGGGATGCTTACCTTGCCCATTCCAAACCATCCGTCTGCCTCGTCAATGGAGAGCAGTAAAGACTGGATAGAGGCAGGGAGGAAGGCTGGGGCCGATGGCTACAGTGATCAGACAGCGGTTCAGATGGTTCTGACTGCGCAGCACAGTCGAGGAAGGGTTTCAATGGCCAGGCTTAAACCAACATCGCGATTTTGACAAGTGTCCTGTGACGACCTGTACAAGCCTGTACAGGCCTGTACAGGTCGAAAAAGGCCCCCAGATCACCAGACCGCAGGCTAGGTCAAAAATCCCACCAGACGTCCCAACAAAAAAAAAAAATTGACCCATCCCATTTGGGTTCTAAGGAGTATTTCTGTGAACTTTTCTTTTTTTCTACAGGACAAAAGGATCAAAAGGTCACAGGACTTTTGGCATTTTGCTGATGAATCAACACGATATATCCTGCTTTAGTTTGAACCCAGGTACCAGAGTTGAGCTCCCCAAGATCCTGGTTGCTCAATGATTGGCTATTCTGATTGATCTGCAAAAAGAGCTTGCATTAGGACCCATAAAATTTTATTTGAACTGGACACACAATTTCGTAACGTTAATTAGCATCTCTGTAGCTCCCCTGAATTTTTCTGGGTTGATTTAATCGGGGGTGCCACAGTGGGGCTCCCCTAGATTCTGCTTGTTCAATGTCTGATTGGTCTGCAAAACTGGCATGCATTTGTGCCCACAAAATTGATACTGAGAGAAGGCTGCTGCGACGTGTATGGTCACGTGATGTTCAGCCTTGGTGAGATTTCTCAATTCTGAGCGCAGTATCATTTGAGTGGGATAGTGATTACGAGAACTTATGTAATAAGAGATCGTTCTTTTAGCAAAAGTTGAGAGCAGATTTTGGAGAGCAAAAAACCAGTGTAACATTTATCCATTCGTATTGAAAATAGTGGCTGTGCCCAAATTTCCTTCACCTTTTGGTTCCCACACCACGCCACGAGATTGTTCTCTCGTCTCGGCGGCGCGTACTCCCGGTAGTCGAGCCGAAACACACAAATTTCGCGAAAACCCGAAAATTGGGAGAATTGCGGCGCAAGCGCACGTCTACCCCTCTCCCGAGCCGAAGATCTGAGTCCTGGATGGTGCAACGACCGCAGATGTCCCTTCCTGCACGGTGGATCCGACGTCGGAACAAGGCATTCGTTGTGCTCTCGGGCCTGGTGGCGGCTTCGTCCTGTCACCACTCCTGACTGCATCGGCCTGGGCCCCCCTAGAGGCCGAATCGCTGGTCCCAACCCCTACTTGTCTCACTGGAACACACCTCCCTCTGTGGGCTACCATGCGCGCTGGAAAAGTTGGCCGGCGTTGCCCCCCATTTTTTACCCCGCGCACGGACCATGGACAGAACTCGGATCCGCCGGGTATCCAGCCGAATTTCCCCGTCCTTACGCATCAACCCCAATGGGGATTCCCCTCTGCTCGCCGTAAGCATGAAGATGATGGTTTCTGGTCCAGGACACATACCCCGAAAATCGCCACAAATAGGCAGAATTTTGGATGGCGCAGGGCGGAATCGCCCGACGGCCTCCCCCAAAGCTCCTCACGGAAGCCGCTGTCTCAACCATTTACGGCGCAAACGTCGCAGCGGGGCGCACCTGGAACTCTGTGTTGTCGCATTATCCTCCTGGATTATATCGCGGAAGTCGCACCATCAAGCCTTTTTCGAGCGTCTTTGACCTCAATGAGACGGGAACAATGTTAAGAAACCATTCCAGCACGCTTGCTGATGCAGTGCCCCTCAAGGCTTCCCTGATTGTCACAATCGACGAGGGGCTTTCACCGCGCGCAAACGCGATTTTGGTGCCAGCAAACCCCTACACGCACGGTTGCAGCCACGCTAAAAGGCACGGGAATCGAGCAATACTTAGCGCAAGCGCTGTCCTGTAGTAGTAATATCATCTTCCTAACTGTGGTTCTCCGTTTTAATAGGCGCAATCGCTCGGGCATGGCTGACACATCCAACATTTTAGAAACACTGGGTGCGCAAAAGCTCAACCGCCCGTGTCTCAACGGCTGTGGACCTTCTTCCGAGGCTGACCACGCTGAAGAGCTGGAGCCTCGAACGTGCCGTTATGAATTGTGCTAGTGCTTGAACCCTCAGCGCAATTGCTTGAGTCCGAAATTCATTACCTCTGTTGAGCAATAGAATCTGTAGTGGCAACACTTTCCCTTTGACTGGAGCTGGAAAACAGCATGTCAAGCGGCACGCATTTTATTCGCCAAACAAATGTTTCGACATGAGCTGCAAGCATTTTACTCATCATTTCTCGTCGGCTGTGGACCTTCTTCGGAAGTTGAACACGCTGACATGCTTGGCTGTGGACCTTCCTCGGAAGTTGAACACGCCAGGCTGTCTCTTCCCAAAAGTCCTTGGGTCTGTGTCTCAGGACACAGATGGTGTGCATGCACTCTGCAAAGGGAAGACCTACGACAACTTGGTGTGAGCTGGTGGACACCGGGGATTTATACCTGAGGGGGGAGAACCCTTCTTGAACCCCAGCAATGCTGCTGGGGGTCAGGTCCTGCGGGTTTTAACCGGTGGTCCTGCCCATTCAAGGTCAGCCAACTCACACTTGGTGAGCGTCTAGTAGTGATCGCCCCCCTGGAATGATTGTGTGCTCCGTTGACATCTTGTAGGTTTATGTATGGATAACCACCCGTATGTTCCTACATGTTTGTCTTCGGTAGACTCGTTGTTCATGTTGTGGACCACGCGAGTATAATAAACCCCCCCCCCCCCCCCCCCCCCCCCCCCCCCCCCCCCCCCCCCCCGGTCAGTAATTTGTGATGTTTTCTCACCGTTTTTCTAATGGTCCATTACGTAATCGATACTGTATTTTGTGCAGTGGTTCGAACCCGACCCTGCGCAAAATATCTACGTGGCCGCAGGAAGTTATGTACGTGTCTCTCCAATGGCGCGCATGCACAGTAAATGACAGGGAATCTGCAGGTGCAAGAATGGAGGTTGGATGGGTATTACCTGGAACATAGCACCGAGTTGGGCTCCCCGAGATCCTGTTTGCTCAATGTTTGGCTGTTCTGATTGATCTGCAAAAAGAGCTTGCATTAGTACCCACAAATTTTTTTTTGAAGTGGACACACAATTTCGTAACGTTAATTATCATCTCTGTAGCTCCACTCAATTTTCCTGGGTTGATTTAAGCAAGGGTTCCACAGTGGGGCTCCCCGAGATACTGTTTGCTTGAAATTGGCTGTTCTGATCCATCTTCAAAAAGAGCTAATACCCCCAATTTTGTTTTAAATACTGGACACACAATTGAGAGACATTGAGTAGCATTTCAGTAGCTCCTCTGAATATTTCTGGGTTGATTTAATCAGGGTCATATACTCTATTGCGGATGACTGAATATCTTCCTGACCTTGATTGGTGATGCTCTCAGGCTCGACTCTGACCTGCTTTGCAAGGAGAGCTTTCAGATTTATTGGAAATAACTGAAGCTACTGCCATCTGCATCAACTATTCGACTGATTGGAATCCAAGTTGACTTTGTTTGGTTGTGGAGACGCAATGCGCATGGTCACGTGGTGCTCGGCGTGGGTGAGATTTCTCAATTTTGAGCGCGGTATCATTTTAGTGGGATAAAGATCATAAGAAAGTTGGGGTGGGGCCATGGCATAGCCCAGCAAAACTCGTACTCATGTCCCTTTTTTTTATCTCTCAGCACTTTGTCTGGTTGTGCTGCCTTTTCAGCCACTGGTCAGAGAACTTCAATTTATATTCAGAGTATTGGAGTCAGTAACTCAGTTAACGAAGGAGCCAGAGGAGGAGCCGGACAAGGACTAAGACTGGAAGTTGGAAACATGGAGACACTTACTCAGATGGCAGTCAGGGATTCAGTAATGTCGGAGAAGTTAGGCTGATATGTGCTATGAAGGCTTCGCTCATGCAGCAGCCAGAAAGAAATATCACTAAGTGCTTGAGGGCCGGGGTCAAAAAATTAGTTTTCGCATGAAGTCAACCATGTCAAGGTATGTGAAGATATCTACCTGACATCCGAAGACCTCATTGTATTTGTGCTGCTGGGTAATACTAGACAGTAACACACCAATAAAATACCAGCATCAGGGATCGAACCCATGCGAGCCTAATTCCGATGAGTGTACAGCTCACAAAACAATCTAATGAAACTAGCAAATAAGCCTTCAACAATGGGACCGATTAAACAAATATGGTTTTGAAAAAAATAAGTTCGAGTACATGCCAGGCAAGCCACGGCCTTACACCCCAAGTAAAATGATATGTGGTACCAATTAAACACATGCAGTTTTTACATGTAAAAAATAAGTTCGAGGACATGCCGGGCAACACCACGGCCTTCACCCCAAGTGGTTGAGAGTAGATTTTGGAGGGCAAAAAATTGGTGTAACATTTATCCCTTCGTATTGAAAATAGTGGCTGTGCCTGAATTTCCTTCACCTTTTCGTTCCCATGGTCAGTAATTTGTGAGGTTTTCTCACCATTTTTCTAATGGTTCTTATCGTTACGTAATTGATACTGTACCTTGTTCAGTGGTTCGAACCCGACCCTGCGCAAAATATCTACGTGGCCGCAGGAAGTTATGTACATGTCTCTCCAACGATGCGGATCAGCCTGCGGCACAGTAAATGACAGGAAATCTGCAGGTGCAAGGAATAGAGGTTGGATGGGGATTCCCTGGAACATAGCGCCGGGCAGGCTCTCATGAAAAAGAAAAATGGTTCTGACTGGACATCTTGCGGATGGGAGTTGAATTATGATATTCAGTATATCATACACAAATGTCTTTCAGTGGAATTGACAGCTTCTTGATACAAAAGATGTTGGATTCAGAGCCTAGTAACCCTCTGCAAACGCGCAGGGGTCTCGGTCAAATTGAACTGCTACTTACATACACACAAAAGACAGTTAATTAAAACGTATCTCCGCAGGGATTCTGCCTACACCAATGCCTTATATATATATAAGCTTTGACCAGAGTCTCAGCAAAGTGGGCAGGGGATGCAGTGCTGAAATGCGGGTTTTACGGGCCTTTTATACTAAATAGAGAAAACCCGAGAGTAATAGTACATGAGTAATTGAGTAGGGAGATTTGGTATATAACTGAGACTGCTGTCCGTGCCATGTCGATTCGTATTGATGTGGGGCCCGTGGATAAGCTTGATTAGCTTGCCAAGAACCCTTTTATGGTATAATTCTATTTCCGAGCCATGCTGACACTATTCGTGTATAGATCGCGCAGGCGTCCCTACTGTTCCTATTGGTTCGGTGATTTCGAGCCCGAGGGCTCTAGTAATTCCTAATGTCTTATTGGACGCCTCCGCAGCATCTTACTACGTTGCTACCTGCCCGTGGCTGGATGAATACTCCGTTCACCAATTCTGCTGACTCTAATGTTTCTACCATGCCGAGGGTACGCGCTCTGATCACCCTTGGGGGTTCCCGAAGCGGCCCACAGGGGGCCGTAGATCTGTACGCTTGCCTCCAAGGCCCTGCGGTCGTGGTTCTACTTCAATATTGTGGGTTTCTAGGGAAGGTCACGGGTACGGGTCAACCCGGCGGGTGTCCGGGTCGGGTCGGCCCGGGTACGGGTACGGGTTCCAATTTTAGTGGACCCGAAACCCTTCGGGTATGCTGCGGGTCGGCAAACATCGAATTTATTATGGAATTTACCTCATTTGAAGGCAGTTGGACATGGTTACCGGCTATCAAAGGTACTCCCAAGCTGTTGTTCAGCATCTGATAGATTTAGAAACCTCAATTAGTGAAATATTTTATGATTTTGAAGGTGTTAATCGGTCCCGGCACGCTTCGGCATGCCTGATCCGATCAATTCGGATACCCGTGGACAACCCGTAGACCCGCGGGGTTGGGTGCGGGTTTTCCGGGTTCGGGTCCGGGTTGACTGTTTCATACCCGAACCCGTACCCGTGACCATCCCTATGGGTTTCTGAGCCCGCGGGGGGTCCCGCAGGTGTAGTAAATGCACCGTGTTCAAATGTAGTGGCCATCCAGACTTTATATATTATCTCCTTGGTATGGTATCTAGCCCAATGACCTCTGAGGACCCCTTTGAGTTGTTATACTGATTCTCAATGGTAAAAGAACTAAGTCGTAACACACCCAAGGTCCTACTGCCACTTGCATCCTTGATACTCAATCACACTGCAGGCAAGTAGCAATATAAAGGGGCCGTATATTGCCAGTATATACTCAGTATATATGAAATATACCCACTATATACATGCAATATACGGGGGCTGTATATACTCAGTATATTCCAAATATACCTACTATATACCCACAATATACAGGCTCAGTATATGCTCCGTATATTGTGACAATATACTTGCAATATATGGAGTCCATATATGGTAGCCATCAGACCTCCGTATAGAGAAATGAATACAGTGCAGCCAAACCTGGTAGATACACAGTTACCTGTGTATAACAACTTTTACCTTCTGACAAACAGGGCCTACAGATCATAGCCACAAACTACCAGTACAATAGCCAGCTTCTTATATATTCATGACATTTTTTTTGGCACAAAAATAGCAAAAGTAGCTAACTTGCAATAGTCGAATATGGGTTGGTTAATCCTCTTTAATCCTTCCTTGACGCAGTGCCGAGATCATCCCCTGTTTAAACAGTGATTAATTTAAACCCAGATTAATCTCTTTATGAGGGAAGGCCCACTTGGGGAGAGAGCTCAGAGTTACTCCGGAGTCGAGATTTGGATTTGGATTTGATCGGATTTGGATTTGATGGTGACTGATGGTGACTTCCATCAGTCACTCACGTCAGGACCGGTCCACCGGAGTGCCAGCTCATCGTCTCTTCGGCGTTGTCCCGCCGTGCCCGCCCCTTCCCGCCTCATCCGCCCTCAACGTTAGAGCTCGTTCGGATGCACAATCGATTGTGGATTGTCGGATTTAGTGCCCAATATAGTAATCGGATTGTGGCTTCATTGTTCGGCAATCTTGGGCAACGTCAGACCGTGGCGACCGTTGATGGTCCGACCGTACTCCGACGGACCCTCGGAGCCTTGGTCCGCTTGACAGCAGACCCCCCCGAAATCTATTCCCCGTAATTTTACTGTAATCATTCACAACTATTATGGTGGATTTCAACTAATCAGAGGTTATTATTGGCAAGTGATGAAAAACACAGTTTTATAGTAATTATTAATGTCTCCGTTTTGTTGATTTCCCCGTGCCGGTTTCTGCCAAAAACAACGCCTGCCATTTTTCTTTTGGCTAGCCCAACCATCTGCATGGTCCCAGTGCGACCACTTACTTTGAGAGAGCGACACAGACCGCCAGCTTCGAGCACAGAACCTGCAAAAATATTGGTGGATTATATGTTGCCGACAACGGACCAAGAAATTGAAGAATCCAACTCAAGATCCATTGTCCAACCATTGTGACCATCAATGGTGTTGCCACGGTCTGACGTTGCCCAAGATTGCCGAACAATGAAGCCACAATCCGATTACTATATTGGGCACTAAATCCGACAATCCACAATCGATTGTGCATCCGAACGAGCTCTTAGTGACCGTGTTGCAGCAGACTAGCTGAACAACAGTGTTGCAATTACCTAAATACATTGTTGTAAAGAAACCCGGTAAATTAAATGTGAGAATTGGCTCGTTGGAAGCCAGTTGAAAGAGCTCGTTGTCACCGCCGATGAGCGACGATGTCGTGTCAACGGTTTCCAGAGGTTTGTCATTTGCCTGATGGCTGATTCAGCTGTGCTTTACATAACAATCCAGCTCCAAATCCGATCAAATCCAAATCCAAATCTCGACTCCGGAGTAACTCTGAGCTCTCTCCCCAAGTGGGCCTTCCCTCATAAAGAGGCAGTGATTAATCTGAATCCATGATTCCGGTCTATGGGCTCCCTGATTAATCAAAGCTGCTGGGGATTTATAAATATTATACAGTATATGTGCCATACAAATGGAGCAAGCAACTTGCCTATAATCGAGATGAGCAGATCTGCGGGACGGATCGATCGGGCGTTTCAGGACACTGGACATCATAATGGGAAGGAAGGCGATGGAGGTGAATTGCAAGACGTTTCGGTTAGCAGGAAAATTGACTGCCTTGCCTCCATTCGCTTCTCAGCGCACTTGGACTATCTCAAAATGCAATCACACAGTCGGCGAACTCTCTGCAGTGCATAGGGGGAAGTACTAGCAACTTCAATCCATTCCTGTCGGGCACAGTACTGTAGTGATTTATAACTTTCCGTCTCGCTCCCCGCGCAGACGGCGGGCAAGAGCGAGATCCTTAGGTTGACTTGACGGCAGTCAGCACGAGTCACTGCCGAACTGGAGACAACTAACATCGTGACGCGCTTTGCGTGGATGGCTGCCAAGTTGGTGTCTTCGAAGATGGACACTAGATACTGCGGACATGTCAACGACGTCGTTACGAGATGGAGATCACACACAGCTTCCGCAGCCTCATGTAGCGCCATAACCGCGGCAGATTGAAACCGCAGGTCCGTCTGGGCTTAAAAATCAGAATCTGAAACGACGATTGAAAGTTGACAGAACACCTTAAAATCTTGGGCGATTTCACGCACAAGGCGTTGGAACGGAAGCTTCCGGATCAGCAGTTCCGTAGACTTCTGGTACCTCCGAATCTCGCGTAGGGCAACGGTTCCTGGGCGGAACCTGTGAGGCTTTTTGATACCACCGGTTGCAAGCTACAGGGAGAGTTCGGAGGAGGGGCTCACTAGTCACTACATTTATATGTAACTCACCCGAGTGGCCATGTTGGTGAGTTGTTTTCGTGGGGCTTTTCCTGCGGCAACGGGTGAGAAAGCTGGAAGCATGATATTATGGCCAACGTGCCCCCGGTAGAAATGCGGGCGGTTTGCTGTGGGGTATGACCGTCGGAAAAGCGGTCAAAGATACAGTAAAGTACATCATGACTGACCTTCGTACGAGCCATTGTGATATGTATATGTTGGGCAGAATGTATGCAAATGTCGGCGAACCTCAGTGCCATTTTAACCTGCCAGAGACACAAAGACCATCCCAAATGGGGTATGAGCTCGAGAAACAAAGAACATTCCCTAGGCGGAAAGGCAACTGGGACGTAAGGCCACATCAGTGATGTGACATCACTCCTGAGCCTGTTGGGCCCAACTACTAACTAGGCCCCCGGTCACTTACGCCTAGGTCGGTCCGATTTTCGACAAAGATTTTGACTGATTTACTCTATGAAATTTGGCCTTTCGAACCGATTTTTACCTCAAAAATATTCAATTTTCCACCTCGCGGCATTTTGTTTGGCCCATTTCCCATCTTTTAGCCCGTACTTGCGGTCCCAAGCGTTGTGGCTGAGGATTTAGATCAATGTGTGAGTTTCAGTAATTTTTTGCTACCCATGCTTCTCAAAATATTCCCGCCTGCGGCGTGATTTACTCTATGACAGACCGAGTTCGCCCGTCTGGACACTGATTTACTCCTATACCACGGACCCGAAAACACTAAATTTGGGGCACTGATTTACTCTATCTCGGACCGACCTAGGCGTAAGTGACCGGGGGCCTGCCCAACTTGGATCATCCACGGATCATCCATCAATCCATCAATCCAATCCATCACCTCCTCTACAATGCTTCCGACACTTCTGATGCTCAGAAGGTCACTATAATTTCATGACTTGGATTAGGCCTCTTCGAGGCGGGTGCTGAACCTTTAGGAATTATTTCACATCCCCATGCAAAATTTGAGTAAACATGACTGCCCTGTTTTACAATTCAACACTGCCCAAAATTTGAAAATGATCCCCAGACTTGCCCCAGACTGATCTTTGAACTTGTGTTCTCTGCGCTTTGCACATGCTAGTTTCATGCTAGTTTTGTTGTCAGTAACTCAAGTCCCAGTAAAATAACTATATAATTAGGGATGCACACTGTCCTGCAAATGGCAGTGGCTGTTAATCCTAAAACTGGAAATGGGTGCGGCCTGTTAATAAAACAGCCGTCTGATTGGCCTCTGGGAAGGTAGGACGGTGCGAGACAGCAAAAGATGGGGACATACACGAAAATGTGTTGCTGTTTGACTCGGATGGCTTGCTTTGTCCGAAGTTTTGCTGTCATTCTATATGTGCGTAAGGGTTATTCAGATTATGCTTCAATTCCTGCCCTCTGACAGGATTCTTGTCAGTTTTCAACATTTTAAGTTAGATGTTGTAGATAGCTCACGTGGTTTTAACATGGGATACTGGCCCAAATCTCGCAAATTTAACCTGGAAAGATTGTCCAGGCCTTGGAATGTAGTGGGTAAAGTATTCTCACTCAAATAATAAAGCACCAATAATACCAAAAAAGACTTGCCCCCCGCACAAGTTGATAGGCCCATTGTAACTGTCCCGTAAAAATACAAGCAGAAACCGCCCACTGGGGTGGGACACTACCTGTTGACAGTACCCCATCACACCTTTAGATATGGTGATGATGTGTATCCCTATATTTTATACCATACTAGTAGCATGGCCCATCGGAATAAATGAGTTGCTCCGGTTTTTGATACTAGTAGGATGTCATGTCTGTGACTGTTCGTGTTTGCGCCCTCGAGAAGTTGCTGCCAGTGCGAAGGGTGTCAGAGCATACCCTCTAAATTTCATAGGGTACTTAGATCTATGTTGACTTTCATCCCTCAAAAGTGCAGGCTAATAATAATTACAGCCATTGGCAGTACCGAAGGCGCGAACGAGAAAATTTCCATTTTGGGCAGATTGTGATCCTCGCGAAAGAATTGCTTGTATCTCAGTGAGTTCTGGTCGGATTCAGCTGAAACCTAGCTAGAATTCCCGGAGTAATTCAAGCGCAATTAGTGGTAGAAACAAACGAGTGAGAATATCATATTTTGGATTATCTGGCATCTACAGGTACATGGACCGTAAAATCTGGGTAGCAAGCCCTGATCATGTCCTCTGGACGTGATCTTTTGGGAGGGTGGGCTCTTCTACATGTAGGATTGTGTGATAGAGTCAAAACTAGTAATAATTCCTTCCCGCAGGTCTGTAGTACCTTCGGAGACATTTTATGCAGAAAACAATGAAGTGGCTATAACTACGCGAAGTCTGAACCAAATCAGTTGGTTAGACTACTCACACACATCTGTGGAGTACTTACAGCTTCGTACACACTCATATTTGCAAAGGGCGCGCGCCGAAAACACTAATTACGACGCGTCGCGTCCAATTTCGGTCAACATCAAGCCCCCGCGATCACACCGAGATCCCATCACACCGGCGTCATCTTTCGACGCGCGTCGCCACTCCTGGATGGCCAACACTACAAGCTTGGAAACAGCCTGAGCCCGTCGGAAAGAGCTCGCAGCTCACACAACTGAAACAACAGTAGAACGAAGCTCCTGCTTACCCTCGTCTATATCTTCCGTACCGCTTCTGTTTCCCACCTCAGATAATCCTATGGCAGGCCTGTCAGACGATGGGTTTCCCGAGTCTGTTGCTGGGTCAGCTGGCCGCGAGACTCGGTCCATGAAGAAGCGAAAATCCTCCGTGATTTCCGATGGCGACTCCTCTGACTTGGAAGTAGTTGCGAAGCCCCCAAGAAGAAACCGGGGCCTAAGCCCAAGCTGAAGGCGAGCTCCGATTTCGAAGACAGTGACCCCACCCCTTTGAAACCCCCCAAAAAGAAACCCGGGCCAAAGCCCAAGGCCGCCAAAGCCAAGGCAAAGGCACAGGCAAAATCAAAAAGTGCGTCATTCAGACTCATTCTCACTTTTATTTGAAGCCTAATGGGACCGTTTTGTTAGGCAAAGTGGTGGCTGCTGCTACAGAGTCGGAGCCAGATGAAGTGGAGGTCGTGGATAAGACCAACACCGAGCCAACGGCAATCGGTTCGTTTTCTCGTCATGTTGGCATCTACACTTGACACCTCGCCTGAACAAGTACAGATATTGTACTCATGATCCCCGAAGCAGGCTCTGAGGAGCGTGTCTCCCTCAAATCCTCGACATCTTTCGATGACGCTGTCGAGCTCATGCACGAAACAATTGGTTGTGTCTCGGTGACGCTCAAACTAACATTTGCATACAAGCTGTCCACCACAAGTCAAAAGTCACCAACCAATGGCAACCATCAATCTTCGCACCGACCAAGACTGGGGTGGTCCGATTACCGATGTACGGAAACAGGTCAAAGCCAAGAAGGATGTACATGTTTCCATTTCAGTCCTTCCCGACAATGTGAGTCCTTTGTTGTTGTCTTTTTCGACCCCTTCTCAATGGACGCGACGTGTCGTAATTAGTGTTTTCGGCGCGCGCCCTTTGCAAATATGAGTGTGTACGAAGCTGTAAGTACTCCACAGATGTGTGTGAGTAGTCTAACCAACTGATTTGGTTCAGACTTCGCGTAGTTATAGCCACTTCATTGTTTTCTGCACGAAATGTCTCCGAAGGTACTACAGACCTGCGGGAAGGAATTATTACTAGTTTTGACTCTATCACACGATTCTACATGTAGATGAGCCCACCCTCCCAAAAGATCACGTCCAGAGGACATGATCAGGGCTTGCTACCCAGATTTTACGGTCCATGTACCTGTAGATGCCAGATGATCCAAAATATGATATTCTCACTCGTTTGTTACTACCACTAATTGCGCTTGAATTATTCCGGGAATTCTAGCTAGGTTTCAGCTGAATCCGACGAGAACTCACTGAGATACAAGCAATTCTTTCGCGAGGATCAAAATCTGCCCAAAATGGAAACTTTCTCGTTCGCGCCTTCGGTACTGCCAATAGCTGTAAGCTTATTTGTGAATTAATGTATAGTGGTATATCTGGGAGCTGTGAGCTCTGGGTTTTTTCTCCAGGAAACATTCAAGAAGGTCCTTGAGCCATGACTTCGGTCAATACTGGCCTGTGGATCCCCCATGTTTTTTTATCCTGACTGGGTCACAAGTGCAACTACCTTGGAGGAAGTAAATTCGGTACAAGGCTGCAATTGGTCTGACTCTGATGCAGTTCATAGCCCAAATGGTAGTGATCAGTAACTGGAGCTGCTACATGTGTACTGTAAATGTTGGTGTTAAACACCTAACAGTGCCGTGATGAACTATGAAGGCCACGTAGTTTTTTCAAGGCTATGAGGCACCAAAATGACAAGTCAACCCACCCTCAGATAAATCTCGGAGGCCATGCCTCCATGAATGCTCATCAACTTTGGGGAAGGATCCAAGATGCTTTTGCCCCTCAGGGCAGAGACGTGCATCATGTTCAAATCGCATTGAGGTTGCATCAAGTACAAGGAACACACAATCATTAAGCAGAAATGACTAACCACCGGATAGTAGCCCGAGTATAAAGCAGGAATGACTAATGACCCAAATTGAACTTAAAGAATTTCTGGGCCTTCTGTGAATGAAACAGGAAGGCACACCAGGATTCAAGCTGGCAAGAAGTTCAAAAACATACCCTTGCATTTTGATTTACTTCCAGGCCTTGTCCTATTTTCGTACGATCTTATTTTGCCTTGACTAATGTTGCATGACTAAATTTGTGTTTGTACATGTAGCAAAATTGCCCGAAATCCATCTTCTCCTGGGTAGCCAAACCTAAAGGTTCAGCAATTAAAGGGTGTGGAGATAAAGCTGGTAAGGCCGACGAGCGGCACGGCCCGCTACACTATATACTACGATGACACGGATCATTCAATTTGATTGTAAACCACTTGATAGGAATGAGAGTTGGTCTGGTCTACTGAAATGGATGTACAAATAAAGGGTATTTTCGTCTCAAGGGCTCGTTGAATTGTGGGGAGGTCTGCGTGAAACACAGATATGCGGGAATGGGTCATATCATGGCCGAAAAATACATCACGAATGATATTCATGGACGTCAGAGGTCATAGGTACATCGGGCAGCAGTGAGGTAGAGTAGAGGTAGAGAGGCAACGGCACGTCGATGGACTATTACAGACACAATGATGACGCGGAACTGTACAATAACATTAGCGGACCGAAACAAAAAAAGTGGAGACAGAGACTTACGTTCTGTTTGCAGATTGCGCCGCTCATCGCAGTCCTGGGTAGTGGTATCAGTTGCAGACGAATCTGAGATATGTATTGAAATGTGAAGGATCTGGAGTATCATATCAGAATGAATGTTAGACGACAGGAATTAGAAAAATACTTGATGGTTGTCCTGGCCAGACAATACTACAAGACAGAGTAAAGCTCGCATATGGAAGTGTTTGGCAGCAAAAGAATGACCAATCTCAGCCAAGAACAAGGTCATAGGGAAGGTCCGAGCACACAGACGCATATGTAGAGTAGACAGTTCTGCCAGACGGTATGGTGAGAATCCCGGAACCAGTAGATTGAGGAGCCCGGATTCCGTTAGCCACAATCCAGTCAAGAGACACTCGAGAATTCTCAGAGAGAGGGTCGAAAGAGGTGGAGAGCTACTTGCTACAGAACGTCGCAGGACATGATGAAAGCAGGAAGAAAGCGAGTGCCACGTCGACTGCCACGGCACTCGTTGCCCGTGTGTTACGAGACTCAAATGATTTGCGAAAGCCTGGGCCAGCCTGGACTGGACTTTTGGGGACGGAGCCGAAGTTGACGCAAAAACTGCTGACTAAAATGTGAGTTTACTGCCAGAACCTGAAAATCGGGCTCTCTAAGACCCGTACCTTACAGTAGCGGGAATGGTGAACTGGCAGATTACAGAATAAGAGAAGAATACACCCTCCACAGTTTCTCGAATGGACGCACAGTGTGTTCCAACTCATGATTTTAGCTTCAAAGCACCAAGGGGGAATTTCCATCTCAAATTGGAAAAGAGGGATGTGTGTAGAGCGTTACAGATCTCCCTTTAGATCATACCATAAGTGCATCAGACCTACAGCAGTGGTTTTCGCCCTCAGTATAAGCAGATACTATCCTGGGTGCCCTCAGAGAACATGAAATCAAGTAGTTTATCCATCAATCTACCCCTCTCTTCACCGCATGCCAACCCCCTCTACACCAATTCCTAGACCTGCACCAAATTCCAGACCAATTTCAACCACGTCTACGCTTACACCGCTTCCCACGCCTACTCCTTCCCCCGCATCATCTCCGCCACCGCCGAAGGCTCCGCGCGACATCAGCAGTAAAATATTAAATTACGACAGAAAACATCATCGAAGGCAAGCGCACACGCAGTTCGAGAGCTGATTTTGTCTTTGCTGCTACCGAAGCCGCTGCGCTCGATGATGATCCCAAATCTGTCAAGGAAGCGCGTGCCCGATCCGATTGGCCCCAATGGCAAGCCGCCATGGATGCTGAAATGGGTCAGCACCTCAAATTGGGGACCTGGGAAGTCCTTGATCTTCCCCACGGCCGCAAGGCAATTGCCTGCCGCTGGGTATTCCGCCTCAAACGTGACGCAAACGGTAAAGTTGTGAAATACAAAGGCCGTCTTGTAGTCAAAGAGCTTGCTCGGCTCAAGGGGGAGCTTTCCTCCAAATTTAATGTGACTGATCTAGGAGAATTGTCGAACATTCTTGGGATGGAAGTTGTACGCAACCCCGACGGCTCTGTTCGGCTCACCCAGACCGCCTACGCTGAACGCATTCTGGAATCTGTTGGCATGTCCAATTGTCATGCTGTCTCGATCCCTCTGGACCCGAATGTGAAGCTGGCATTACCCGAGAAGGATGATCCGGGCATCGTCAATGAAGATTTGCGCCGCGAGTATTTATCCGGAGTTGGAAAACTCATGTATCTCGCAGTCGCAACGCGCCCGGATCTTGCTTATGCCGTTCAGCACCTTTCACAATTTTCTCAGCGGCCCGCACCCGAGCATCTCTCCGCGCTGAAGCGTGTTTTCCGCTATCTCCGTGGCACTCATAATCTCGGCATTTCCTTCCAACGTGACGGCGACCTCCACCTCTTCTCCGATGCTGATTGGGGAGCAAGCTTGATTGATCGTCGCTCCATTTCTGGATACTCGGCATTCTTTGCCAATGGCCCAGTTTCTTGGAGCTCCCGGAAACAACCCACGGTTGCACTTCCAACCATGGAAGCCGAATTCATGGCACTCGCATGCGCCACTTGCGAAGCCATCTGGCTACGTGAACTCGATTCAGAGCTCGGCTTACCGTCAACCGACGCTACCCCCATACAGATCGGCAATCGCGCTGCAATGATGTTTGCCGAGAGCGTTGTTTTCCACGCCCGGTCCAAGCATATTGATATTCGATATCACTTTGTTCGAGAGCAAGTTGCTTCTAACGAAGTCAAACTCACCCACTGCGCCTCCGAGGACAACCTGGCTGATATTTTTACCAAGGCCCTTCCGCGACCTCTGTTCGAAAACTTACGCAATCGCATTATGTCACACTCTGGTTGAGTCGAGGGCGGGATAGACGAAACCTGGCACACACACCGGATTGGGAAGGGCGGCACTCTCCCCGAGAGGCGGCACACCCTGCCCTAGTCTCTCTTGACAGACGCTTTATTGTACCTAGCTCGTTCCTCGCTCAATAAAGTCTGTTGGTCAGTGTTGCATTATAATGATAAGGGTTAGTGATTATAAGCCCTTATTTTAATATAAGATAAGCCCTTATAATGAGCCCGGACGTTTATACGGCCTTATTAACCCTTAGATACTTGGAAGCCGATAAAGCCGATAAAGCCGACGCACGCCTCCGGAGCCGCCGAGTCGGCCGGCTGGCGCCTGCGGAGGGTTTTTGGATGTGGTGGAGAGCGAAACAAGTGGCCTTTGGTGCCAAAGAGATCCGGGGACCTGGGTATGATTGATTTGAGGGGATTTGGATGCATTTCTCACGGGCCAATGCGAAATTTCTATGAGAAAATAACCCTTATTTTACCCTTATAATGGGCGCCCTTAATAACCCTTATCTGATTATAAGGCCTTAACTTCCGGTGGAACCCTTAATAACCCCTTACTTTGCAACACTGCTGTTGGTTACCGCGCTCTGATACCCGGTAGCCTGCGTTATTATGTAAGCTTACATCACGTGCATTCGCTCCGACGCGACTTGGACGCGTTTATTGCCTTCCATTCTCAAAGAAAACATAGGATAGGCCTCTAATATCTATAAGGAGTGTATTGAAACCTCCAGAACCTAAATTTGTGCTCAACACAAAAACTGGATTGTTTTTGGAGGGGACACCCAAATTTGGACGGGAATCTTCAAATGGGGTGTAGAGGTCGCCAGCTACCATGAAAAAACAGTTTAAGTCATTCTTTTATACTCTGGAATGTCAGAGTTACCTCAAATACCGGTACGGCCGCCAGAACGCGTCCAAGTCGCGTCGGAGCGCGTGCACGTGAGCTCCCAAAATGGATGCTTATATAATAACGCAGGCTACCGGGTAACAGAGCGTGGTAACTAACAGACTAACCCTGCCCCATCCACGGCACACGCAGGTCATCAACGGCACTCTGTACTCTCATCAGCGGCACCGCTGATGCCTAAGTGCCGCGCTTCTTCGGAGGGCGGTACTCTCGGGGTACTCTCGGGCCGGTGAGATCTGGCTCCAGTAAGTTTATCTATGTAGGTAGTACGCGACATAGCTAAATTAGACTACTTAAGAAGTTTTGAAATTAACTGCTCAACAATTAGCGTACTATACTTGTATTATCGGGGAACTCACGTAGTATGCAGTTTTTTGGTCGGCGGGTCGAAGAGGGTGTCATCTGTGGCACGCGTACGCTTGATGCGCACTCGGCGTGTATGCAAGATTTTCCGCTCATCAACCTCTTGTCGTTTTCCCTTTGATTTGTCAGAGGGCCCGACATCGATCAACGGCTCCGTCGGCAGCTCTGCAAGGGGGGAGGACATCGGGGGAGCAGGCAGAGTGGGGAGACCATCTGGAGGACTGAACACATTCCAATCGAAGCTGTATTCGACAGCCAGGTGATTGGCGACGGGATCCGGCGCTGTAAGCAACTGTTCTAAATCATAAGTCGCCGCATCGAAGGTTGGCATAGCGCCCGCATCGAAATTGCCGAGGTCAAATCCAAAGTCGAATGAGGTCTGTACGGGATTGGGCGCAAAATAGGGGACGAACGCGTTGTAATCGAATTGGGTCGCGTCAAACTGCATATCGACAAATTGTGCAGCATCGAAGTTAAATCCTTGAGGGTCCGAAGCGGACGGAGTCGGGAGCGGAGAAGAATCGCTCAAGGATACTTCGGGAACAAGGGGGAATGACGGAGGTGGGACCGTGGGACCTGCAAGAGGTACAGCGACCGCTCTGTTGCTCAATTGTTTACGAGAAGCCAAAGACAGTACCGGTTTCCTTCACGGGGACCATCACCGTCCGCACTCTACCACTGGAGCTCGCCGCTATCACAACAGACTCATAGTTGTTCTTCTTTTGCTTCGACCGGCCGGTAGTCACAGCCCCCGTTGTCGCTTTCAATTGGTCTTGGAGCGCCTTCTGCGTCGCAGTTGATTGTTTCCGTAGCGCCTTTTCCTCGCTAATCTTAGCCTTGAGCTCCGCAGTGACGTTACCTAGTTCCTCAAATTCGCGAGCTTTGCGTGCAGCCGTAGATTGGCGCCCCATGTTGCGGCTCATGCGGTGAGACATCTCGTTGTTGGGATTCGGAAGAACCCCTGTTTTAATAGAGGCCCGAACCTCGCTAACGACACCGCCATCTGCGACATGAGCACTGTGGAATTCATTTAGGTTTTGAACTCGTTGACAGGACTGCATGAGGGTTCAATGTTGTCTACCGAGAGCAATCCGTGTGGTGTACTCACCGTATCGAATGCCCAGAGCAAATCTTGATGAAATACGTCGCAAATATGGCTGGGTCCACCGTCGTAATGCCACTGAACTGAGGCTGGTTGGTTCTGAGTATAGAGCGTGCCGCACCGAGGGCTTGCGCGGCCTCCATGTCCGCATTCATGACAAGCAAGTTGCCGCCTTCCATGAATCGAGAGAACTGGAGGTCCTTACCGGTCGCCTCTATCTTTAGCTGGCGAAAAGTATCGAAAAGGAGTTCGAAAAAATCAGTATTCGAGCGGTTGATATAAGCCCGAGCGAGAGTGATCGCTGAAGAGGCATCAGTTTTGAGGAAACACCAGACGGAATGTAAGTACCGCCCTGAATAGCCTTGTAAAAAACCGCAACTTCCCATTCGTTGAGATCCCCTTTAACGCGCTTGAATGTTGTGTCATCCTCAAATGCCTCTACTCCGACGTCGTCAAGAAGGGATAAAAGGTCTGTGAAGCACGTAAAAATGATGAGACCGCCATCCTGCGTGTTGATGAAGCGGTGAACGTAGCGCTCTTGAATTGGCTTGTCCAGATCTTCAAGATACAACTGGTAAGCACCTGCACAGATATGATGAATTGTTGCTCATAGAAACAAGCAGGGATCGACGCACCGGGAATCCCCAGCCCCGCCGGATAAGCCTTTTTCTTTTGCTGGGCGACGATATCGCGCTTGACGCGCTTGCCGTGAAGCGCAGGCGAATACTCTGCTGGTGTCTGGCCGTCGAAGAGTATTTTTGTTGACGGAGCTAACAAAATCAATCAAGTTGCGACGTGAGGTTGAAAGGGAACATACCGTGGTCGACTTTTGCAACAGTCCTAGAACACTTGTAATTAGGTATATAAGGGCTCGCAAAGCTCGCCCAATGTATTAATCCTTTACTTTCAGTTGTCCTCCCATTGTACTTGCCCAATATCAGTGTTGGTTTTTTCCCTCGTTCTTGGGAAGTTTTTGATGTCATATAATCAGATCATTGTATCTGATATCCTTAGGAATGGACAAATAGAGTGGGATACGTCCTTCAATTGTTCTGCTATCTTGCTCTACTTACCTGATCTTTCGCCATAGCATCTGAGCTTGAATGGCTCCGGAGGCCGCGTGAAGACTCGTCTCTTTTTGTGGGGATGGTTCCACTGCCCCGATCAGAGGACAAGCATTTTTCTCCCCAGATCATCCAAAGGAGAATGAAAGGCCTAGCTCTCAGAGGCAAATCCCCTGTGACCTTGACGCCACAACCCATTGCCAGTATTGGATGGGATGCCACGCATGCTCAGTGGCGAGCTCCGATATATCCAAGCTAGATAAGCATTTCCGACCCCCTCACCAAGGTAGTTCGGTGGCCTATGTGATCGGTTCGTTTCCAGAGAACTAGAGTTTTATCGGACAAGTTTTGGATATTTCGCCCCTGGTCCAGTATGCACGACAAGGAAGGGTAACTTTAAATTTGTACGATTCATAAATTTCACGACTCTTTCGGATCTTTCACGGAGTATAAATTCCTTGCGATAATTTGCGCAGGCTCCTACCCACCCCACGTTACGGGGTTGGCAATCTCAGTAGCGGTAGTTTAAGCTGAATCTCAATAAGTACTTAACACAAAATGACAAATACCATCATAGCCCATCAATCCATCAGTTCTAGAACTAATTCAAACTCCGAACTCTCAAAGGCCAACGGCGGCTGGCATTTAACAACCGTAAACAACATAGCCACAATTGGGGTGAATATTCTTTCCTTGTCCACACCCTTCACAAAAAAAACATTGTGAGGCTCTAAAGACCTTGAAATAGGTCCCCACCCCCAAGCCCAAGTTTAGGGCAAGTCAGTATTTGCATGCGGAGGGTTTGCAGAAACCATGCTACGGTGGTGGCTATGTTGTGTACACTTGTTATGTAAATGCCAGCCGCTCTGGAGGGGTTGGGGCTAGTGTGGCGGGAAATAGTTGTCTGAAATTTACCTCGGCTAATTAGCCTTGCTAATTAGCTGCTAATTAACCCGAAGGTTTTCGAGCCCAAAATGAGCAGGTAAAATAGACCCTATTTGACCGCCCTGTCCGGCCTGAAATCTGAGTTGTTGGACTCTTAACATGCCTTCGCTCAGGCCCTCTCAAAGCCTCCAAGATGTTCCTCGAGACGACAAGATTTTTTACAGAATCAGGAGAATTGAACCTGTTCAAAGCCTTCCGGCGGTAAATTTTATCATGGAATAGGTCGGTTTTGGGGAAATCAGTATAAATCACCCTATTGAATGCCAAAAACGGTAAAATTGTGCCCTTCCCGGATGTTCCCAGACCAGCTGAAGCCCAGGTAAATTTCGGGTAAATTAGCATGGTCAAATAGGTCAAATAGACCCCGGCCAAAGTGCCTGGGTAATTTACCTCGGTCAAGCAGGCTCCGGAGCTATTTCCCGCCACACTAGTTGGGGCAGGAAGTTTGAAGTTTGGATTGCACGTGAGTTGATGGATGACATTTATGCGATGACTAAAGAGATTTCGCAGGCCGCGCTGGGGGCGGGCACGCATTGCTGTAGCAATTTGTATGAGTGAAACGCAATTGGGAGCCTGAGGGCTTGAAACGGAGAAACCCCGACCTAATGGAAATAATTTTGCCATTGATTGCAATAAAGGGCAATTTTGAACGCTGAAACAGCCCTTCTCGCTCGATTCTCTTTTTCGTTAGAGCTGTTTGCAGAACTTAGGGCGCAGTGTTTTCTTTTTTTCTTTTGTAATTTTTCACAAGAACAGCGATTGCGGGATCATTTCTCAATCATTTTCTCTGGAAATCGGCTCATTCGATTCGCACAATCGACTGAATTCTGAGACTTGCCTCTATTTATGTATACAAACAGGGCAAACAGACTTGCCTTGTCGTAGTCTATGTTGATGATCTCCTTATTGCTGCTACTTCAAAGGAGTTTTCCCAAAAGGTCAAAGGATTGCTTGCATCTAGTTTCAAGATGCGAGATCTAGGTCCAGCTAAATATTTGCTTGGGATCGAAATTATTCGTGACCGAAATGATGAAATCGTGGTTTGTGATCAAGAGTTTTTCCCTTCGTGACCGAAAGAAGTGCATAGTTGCACTGAACCAGCATCAATACATTGACAAAGTTCTTGCTTGCTTTGGCATGACAGATTGCAAACCAGTGTTCACCCCAATGGCAACTGGTGCTCATCTCAGTACTGATGACCCTGATAACAATGAGACAATTCATCACATGGCACTTGTTGATGGTGGGCCCATTGTTGCATATCAGAGTGTTGTTGGATCTGCCATGTATGCAATGCTTGGCACATGAGCAGACATTGTACATACTGTAGGAATGCTTGGTCGTTTCAGTGCAGCAACAGTTGTCTTCCCAGTAAAGGTTGTTTCACGGGAAATACTCCTACCCAGCAAAGGTTGCTGCATGTCACGGTAAACATGTTTATCCAGCAAAGGTTGTTACACAATAAAGGGTGTCTCACAGCAAAGATCCGGGTCTTACTACTTACAATAAACCTTATGCATTGTCGCATGTCCGAGATGGCCGGGGCTGGGCGCTTATTGGGCGCTCGGTGTTGGCGGCGAGAGCGGGAAAATGGAACATCAGAAAGTTCATTAGCTTTGCCATTCTATTGTATAGATATTTCAATGCACCTCGCGACGTTCATTCCAGCTTCAGCCTGCGCTTCGAGGATGTCAGCAGCTCTTCTGAGATCCTTGGCACGCTTCAAGATGTGCTCCTTGTTCTTTTGGCGCTGAAAAATCACATTTAAAATATTGTTGTGCAACTTGAATATTCAATCGTTAATCTCACCTCCTCTTCATCGTCGCTCTCATCGCCACCGAAAACCGGGAAGAATTGCCGGCGAACCTCTTCCTCCTCCAGGGTATTATCAGAGGTCTCCGAGCTTCCTCGTGATCTACCCCGTTTACCCAGCAAGCTTGTAGAGCTGAAGTCGAATTCTTGCCACCCTCCATTGCCTCCTAGAATCGCAGGATTTCCAGATCAGGCATGGTCATCACCGTCCGTAATACTGCCATCCAACGGTTCGATATACTGTCCATCCATCTCCGCATTGATTGCTGTCAGATCAGGATGACGATGAAGCGGAACGGTGCGACGACGAAACTGACGACGAACAACTTGGTTCCAGAAGCGCATCGGAGGTGATGGAACAGCCTGCACAAGATGTTTGCAGAGATAACAAGCATGGAATTTATATCCCTTGCATGTGCATGTCCACCTATCGACGCGGGTGATATATTTCTTGTCGGCATCGTCACTGATCGGTGATTTCTGGAGCGCGCGCCAGGCGGCCTTGAATTGTTTTTGAAAAGGTGTAAGGGGCTTCGAACGACCGAGCCTATAGCCATCGTCGAGGATATAAGGCCGCGCATCATTCTGTATGAGGTGCTGCCGCGGAATGACGGCTCGGACAACACCGTTCAACCGCAGGGTTAAAGAAGGCTGCTCAGCGGGAGGCCTGGGAGCCGAGGATACGGGAATGCCTTGGAAGCGGACAGTGAGGTGAGGAATGGCAGTTGCGGCCACATATGTATCCTATATATTTGTTAAGAATATCATTTCGCTCAGGTAACAAATAAACAGACCGGTTCCGTTTCCTGGGATTGTCCATTAGGGACAAATTTTGTATCGATCCAAGAGAACTCTGAATGAGCCAAATCGGCATCGTAATGCGCAGGCATGACGGAGGATTGCAAGTCGTTTCTTGATCGCGCGCAAAGCATGCCAGAAGCACAATTGGTGCTTGGCCTCGGGATACTCGGCCATAAAAGCCTTGATTTCGCTCCATTCCTTGTGTAACAACAAGTAGAAGAAATACTAGTAATAGAATTGATAGTGAACTCGCAAAATACATAGGGTTTATATAGACTACAGTGAAGCTAGATTTGTCCAGACGTTGAGTCCATAATCAGTCAGCAAGCTCGGGTAGAGCATACTAGACTGTAAATCCCCGAAGTCCAGATACAGTCCCGAACTTAAGATCCGTGCCGTGATCCGACCGTGTATACATCCAACCACTCCCCCTCAAGCCGTAATCAAACCTAAGGCTTGAATCAGCGGTTTGAACTTGAACGCCGCTAAGGCATTCGTGAGAATGTCGGCTGTCATTTCTGCCCGTCGGGCAATAAATGACCTCGAGGGAGCCTGTGTCAATTTGCTCCCGAATAAAATAGTATTTAATGTCAATATGCTTTGTGTGAGCATGAAACTGTCCAAGGTCAGCATGTGCGAGTGAGATAGCGGACTGATTATCATTATAGATAATCTCATCGGGAAAGTGCTGGGACCAAAAAGTTCGGTCACAAAGTTGCGAAACCACATGACCTCCTTGGCCGTGTAGGTAAGGCAAATATATATTCGGCTTCTGTTTAGTGATGTTCTGGCTTTGGCTTTGGCTTTTTGGCTTTGGCTTGGCCTCAGAAAATCTCAAGCCAGGCCAGGGCCAAACCTTTGGCTTTGGCCTGGCTTTGGCTTGGCTTGGCCTGAGCCATGGCTTTTGGCAGGGAAATCAGCTTGAATTTGGCTTTGGCTTGGATAAATCCCAGGCCAGGCCAAAGCCAACCCCAGCCAAAGCCAGAACAAGCCAAAGCCAAGCCAAAAAGCCATGGCTTTTTGGCCTGAGGCCAAAGCCAGAACATCACTACTTCTGTTGTCGAGAGTGAATCAATTTCCTGCTGTTTTGATGACCAAGACACGGCAGCGCCATTCAAAATGAACGCGTAACCGGAGATCACTTTCCGGTTCTCGAGCGACATGCCATCAGCATCGGCAAAAATCTCGAGTCCTTCCGTGACTGATCTGTGATACTTGAGTGCAAGGGTTCGACTGCCCTTCAAATATTGGAGGACCCGCTTCCCGGCATGCCAATGGGGTAAGCCAGGGTTATCGAGGAAGCGTGACAGCAGACAGGCCGTAAACGCCAAGTCTGGTCGAGTGGCTGCCATAGAAAGCCAAATGAGTCCACCAACAAGTTCACGATAAGGAATGTTTCGCATCTCGGCAACTTCGTTTGGTGTTGTAGGACCAAGAGACCGCTGATCTCCTTTAGGGTCTTGTTTATTATGCCGGTTTATAAACACGTTTATAAACAGCGGTTTATAAACAGGTTTTTAATCCTGGAGAAGAAACACCTTGTTTTTAAAGATTTCATGGGGGTTCTCTGAGGCGGGAATTTCAGTTTTTCAAACTTGAAAGTCTCGCAGTGATGTGTTGAAGTGAGTGTTCAATAAGTCTTTCGTACATTATCAACGGTCAGATGGTAAAATATAGAGAGGTAAAATAATAATTAATTGTACCACACTGTTTTAGTTGCGCGGCGGGGATCATCGTTCTCTTTGTCACGACAGCTAGGAGAGTTTAAGGATGGACACGGGTAGCGGGTACACCCGCGAGTTTGTACCCGCGGGTGCGCGCGGGTACGGGTACGGGTCGCGATTTCAGACCCGCGCTCAACCCGCGTACCCGACCCGTGTACCCCCGGGTTTCTTACTTCCAGAAACCACACATACATAAACGAGCAGAAAATTTGGATTCAAACTGATGACTGGTGGGCCCATCAACGCAAGTATCCCGTCCTTCATCAACTTGCGCTGGACTATCTTAGTCAACGACTTGATAGCAGCTTGTAGCCCAAAAAAGCGCAAGCGTGTTTGGGTTCAGGACGACACAAACAGCTTGGGAAACATTATACTGCACCATATTTTGACAATAAAATACCATTTATGTTGAAAATTCCGCCACGGGCAAGCCACGGGTCTGCCGACCCGCGGGTGCGTTGAGGACCCGCGGGTAAACCCGTACGGGTTTAGACCCGACCCGTGCACGGGTACGGTTTCTGCGGGTACGGGTACGGGTAGGCCCAAAGGTACCCGCGGGTGTACCCGTGTCCATCCTTAACAGTCGCAGCGGAAGGTCGACCTACGGTTATCACCTGACAAGTAAAACTAGACTAGCAAAACTCGGGGATACTACTTCAAGGCATGGAAATTTCGATGGTTTGGATTACTTTGATGAACAGTTGGGCTTTCCATCGACTCGTTCTGTTTTCCAAGTCCCAACCTTCCTCACATTTCGAGATCCGCCTCAAGATCTGAACCTTTCGCAGAAAATTCCCCGCCCCGGATTCATCGGAAGAAATGCTCTCCTCATCTGGACCTCGCACCCCTGATCATCGAGCACCCGACACCTGGTATGGTGCCACTGTGGTGTGACGAGAGAGACTCAGAGAGTGATGTCTGCACGAATGTCAACATCACGTGAACGCGAGGTTTCTCATTCCTCGTTCGACACCGTGCGGTCTGCGGTTCAACGCAAACTTTTTGTGTCATATCCATAGCATCCTGATGAACATCTGAGTGAATTTAGACAGTCCAAACTCCCCCACTGTTCCCGAGGTACAGTTGCTCGCAACATAATTCCCTGCGAGTATCCATACTCTCGCCGATCCCAAGGGCAGTTCGCACCGAAGGAAAATTATAGGAGGTTATATTAGCCTCTATTGAAGAGACTCACAGAAAAGTCCATGCAGAAATATCGACTCCTGGCTCAGAAACAAAGTGACACGCAAGGACCATGGAAAATGCAAGGACCGTGGAATGACTGTAGTAATTAAAAGGCGGCACATTCATTAGTCTCGGTTCCAGACGTTATCCTAACCTAACCTAACTAGTTTTTGGAACAGAATTGAGACTGCTGAAAACAAAACAAGTGGGAATTTCATAGTAATTACAGTTTTCGAAGTGATCTAAAAGCTTGTATAGCACCAGACTGTTCAAAATCATGCAGGTAGTCATTAGGAATAGCCCTGTGACCACGGTAGATTTTTGTGGCATACGCAGCCTCACGACCATTCAAGCCTTTTGCGTAGGCATCGGCGTAGCGAAGGGATCTGTTACAAAACCTTGGGGACCCATTCAGTATGGAGCTGGAAGTCCCCCTCATTTACCATCACACATTTAAGCCCATTCTCCTCTCTAAACTTTTTGATTACATGAACAAGCATTGGGTGAAACACTTCGAAACATCTCGAGGAATGTCGCTGGATCAGGAAATGGAGCTGTATGAATTACTGGATTTTGATGCAGAGGGGGAGGCAGAGGACGACATGGCAGATGTAGATGTATTTCCGAGTCCATTCTCATTGCATAGGGGTCATATCTACATTATTTTGGCTCTGGAACATACCCGGCATGGATGAGTAATATGCATCATGTCATCATGTCAATCCGCTGTCAGGTCAAGTCAAATTGACCGGTTATGCTTGACTTTTCACCAGGTCAATTGACTTTTTGACCAAGTCAATTGACCGTCCACCACTGACTTGGACGCGTTCTGGCGGCCGTACCGGTATTTGAGGTAATGAGGACGTTCCAGAAGATAGAAGAATTACTTAGACTGTTTTTTCATGGTAGCCGGCGACCTCTTCAATTTTCGTGTTGAGCACAAATTTAGGTTTTGGAGGGCTGAAATGCGCTCCTTATAGATATGAGAGGCCTATTATATGTTTTCTTTGAAAATGGAAGGCAATAAACGCGTCCCAGTCGCATCGGAGCGAATGCACATGATGGAAGCTTATATAATAACGCAGGCTACCGGGGGAATGGCTTCCCCCAGGCCCCCTCCCTTTCGCTAGGCGTGGCCTTTTCCGCTGGCGCGGACCCTTTTCGCTGGGGCTACCTTCTCGCTGGGGCTGGCCTTTTCCTGCTGGCGCAGGGCCTTTTTATGTGTCGCTCGGAATAAATCTTTTCTTTTTCATGGGGTTGTAAGGCTCTGGTGTCATGTGTGGAACAACCTCAGGCCCAATTAGGCCTGGAGCTGTCAAGCCAGGCCCAATTGGGCCTGAGGCCGTCCTCGGCCGTCAAAGGCACATGCCGCTGTCAAGCCAGGCCCAATTGAGCCTGGCGCTGTCACCGGAGCATCGGGGACCCACCCCGGAGTCCGAATTATGCCGATTGTGATAAACACGTGTACACAATAGTCGTCGATACCATCTCTTCGCTCTTGTGCCCTCCCTAAGATGTCAGCCTGATCACCGAGCAGGAGGGACCCGGATGGGTGCCGGAAGGCCACTGGGGGCAACTGGTCAAGCCAGTGGCTCTGGGTTAGGGCGCGCAGACTCGGAGCCGGTCCGGCAGCCTCTTGGTGCTTCGGAGAGTGAGCTAAATTCATACTCTGTTCTTTCAAATATTCATCTTGGCATGCAAAGCACGATCAAGGAGACCAATCACAGGCAACGGAATTGCAAACTTAGCCCCAATGTTTAGTGAGTCCTTCTTTTGTTCTTTTAGTGTCACCGGAATTGAGAAATGTCTTTGCCAGTGCCGAGGTTAACGTATGTTTATTTAATTCAATCCTTATTCTACTGTCTCACAGATATCAGTAAAGTGCATTCTAATGCTAAAAATTCAGCAGGAGATCAATCAAACTCTGAAGGTGAGCATGTCATTTATTCCATCGTTCACAGGCTAATTTCCTGTAAAAGCAAATATGCCCCTTCTGCTGGTATGACTGTTTTCTTTGAGGTCAAGTCTTTTATAACATAGATTATAGTTCCCTTCCCATTTCTTCCCCCAGAGTCTGCACAGGGCGATTCAGATGATGATTCAGAGACTGACTCGGACTTTGAGGATCTACTGGATGAGGCTATTCCATCCAAACCTTTGTTGGATGAAGCCAATGTCAGTGCAGAGGGTGTTATCTCGCTTTATCTTACAGGCATCAAGAGAAGGCTAATAGCAGAAATGGCATCTGGAGCTTGGCCAAAATGCTATGATGAAGGATCCTTCTGGATTCATCCTCCAGCTCCTATTTTTTCCCTGCAGAAATCTCTTGATCCTACTGGGCTATACTATCCTTCAGTCTTTGTCTGGTTCCCACACTTGATGAAATTTGGAACAACTCTCACTTGTCCAAATAAGGATTGTCTGCATTTCAAAAGTCTGCTTCGGGAACTGAAGATCAAGGGTTACAATGACAAACCTCTTGCCCGTCGAGTGGTTGCTCTTGACCATGTCTATTATGTCATGACCAACCGAGTACATTGCAGATTAGATAATGGTGGTTGTGGACGGTCATGGAACCTGTATGATCCTTTGATCTTGGACCAGCTAGACCGTGGACTGGCTGAATGTTTCCCTTCCTTCCTTACTGCTAGAAGTGGGATTGACAAGACTTTGATGACACTTATACGCGCTGGAATTGCACATCGCATGAGTGCGAGTGCATGGTCTAAAATTCTGCGAGAACTGCATGTCCGAGAGCATGATCTTCGGGAGCTTCAATATCTGTATGCTATCCACAGAAAGAAAAAAATAGATGCTATGTTGGGCATTGCAGAGCAAAGCTTTGAACCTTTCTCTGTGTTCGATGATAAATCCAAATATGCTGGATTTTATCCCTCACGCTGGTATATCAACAATGTCTACATGGATTATATGCAGCATATTCGACCTATTCTTGACCAGTGTATGGCTGCTCTGACAGCATTTATGATCAAATGGGATCATTCTTTCAAGGTGTCCAAATACTTGATGAAGCTCAATGGTGTAATGACCTTTGACGCACCTGCGCAAGACTTTCCCGAGTGTCTTTGACCTCGATGAGACGAGAATGACGTCGAGAAGGCTTACGTGCAACGATTCACTCACCGGCGCAATCGACGATGAGGCACCTTTCGAATCAATGTCTGCGAGCAGACCCAGGCCCCCGGTCACTTACGCCTAGGTCGGTCCGAGATAGAGTAAATCAGTGCCCAAAATTTGGTGTTTTCGGGTCCATGGTATAGAGTAAATCAGCGTCCAGACGGGTGAACTCCGTCTGCCATAGAGGAAATCGCGCCGCAGGCGGGGAAATTTTGAGAAGCACTGGTAGCAAAACAATTACTGAAACTCGTACATTGATCTAAATCCTCAGCCACAATGCTTGGGACCGCAAATACGGACTAAAAGATGGGAAATGGGCCAAAAACAATGCCGCGAGGTGGAAAATTGAATATTTTTCGGGTAAAAATCGGTCCGACATAGAGTAAAAAAGCCCTCGAAAGGCCAAATTTCATAGAGTAAAATAGTCAAAATCTTTGTCGAGAATCGGACCGACCTAGGTGTAAGTGACCGGGGGCCTGCAGACCCCCAATCATCAATGCCCATCGATTTCCGATGGCCTTTGGCCTCGATGAGACGGGAATCACGTCAAGAAGCCATTTGCATGCACCTGCCAATGCAGTTTGCCAAACAATCCGCTCACCGTCGCAAGCGACGGGGGGCTTCAACGTGCAAGCACAATTTTTTCTACCAGCAGACTACGAAGCGCACGGACCATCAATCTGGTGGTTACCCGGTCTGATCCGTTTCACCTCATTTGGTGATCAACGTTGTCGACAAGAGTCACAAGACGCCCGCAGTTACGCAGATCACTGCAGTTGTCACACAAATCACTCTTGCAAACGACGCATAAGGGTGGAGGTGGCGTAGGCACGATTTGGGTAGGGTCTTCGTATCTTCTCGGCGCCGGTGCTCGGATTTCGTCAAATATTACATCATGAAGGTCTGTCCTGGACTTGTTCTGGTACGGGACCTTGGCTTTGACATCTGCCATAGTCCCTGTCAATGCGTTCGTGCGGGGGTCGATGCTTATTTTAACCGAAGTCCGTGTCCGTTGATCCGTTTCCTTATCACTTTATGAAACCATTGCACACAAATTCAATCCAACAATAATCAATTTAACTGGATCCAAAACACACAATAAGAAACTAGTAAGGTTTCCCTCTCGTTCATGGTGATTTCGAGCTGCTTCGGTAGGCCGCCTTGTATTTCGGGGGTTTGGGTGGCTCTCAGAGCTGCGATCATACTGAATACAGACTGTCTGTATTCAGTAGTCGTAAAAAGCCGATTTGGCTGATAGGTTTGTATAAGAAACTATAAGCCGGGATAAGTGTATAAGATTTTTTGGGGGTCTATAGACTTCAGAAAGCCCTTATCCTGGGTTATAACCCCTTACGGAACTTATAAGCGCTATGAGCTCATCGCATAGCCACGTACCGGGGCATTTGTAAGAGTCTGCTTACACAGGTCAAACGCCTCCTGATGTGTTTCATTCCAGTCCCACTTGTTCTCCTTCTTCAGCAACTGAAAGAAAGGGTAAGATATCCATGAGGAATATACGACGAGAAATAAACCATCCATCCTTAAGAACTGTTGCAATTCATGCACGTTCCGAGGCTCACGAAGTTGAAGGATGGCATCAACCTTCTCCTTATGAGTAGAAAGTCCGAGTCGTGATACCTTCTGACCAAGTAGCAGCAGTGACTGGTATGCAAAATGACACTTAGACGGTGATAAAGTGACGTTCGCACTGGCGATAGCCGAAAAGACTTGATCAAGATGTTGGATGTGTTCATCGAACGTGAGCGAGAAGACCACTATATCATCGATATAAACCAGCGCAAAAATGGCGCCAGAATATTTTGCATTACCCGCTGAAATACACTTGGTCCATTACGGCATTCGTCGGAACTGCCAAAGGCCTCGATGTGACCGGAAAGCGAGTTTCTCGGCAGAAGCAGGGCTCATGGTCAACTGCGTGAAACCAGAGAGTGCGTCAAGAGTCGTGAGCCATTGAGCGCCGGAAAGAGCTTGAAGGATATCCTCTTGGCGGGGCAGCGGGAACTCGTCAGCAATAACCATCTCGTTGAGTTTGCGTAGGTCAATTACTATCCGGGGTTTCGCGTTGCGGTAGACTATGAGGACAGGTGCCGCCCATGGACTCTTAGACGGTTCGATTACGCCTAATTTAATCCATGAGTCCATCTGCTTCCGCTAGACCGCCCCGAGCAGATTTCTCTTTAGACTCTTTTTCCCTCCCTCCTACGTATATCTCCCCATCTATTTAACATCACGACATCTAGTTCCCTCTAGAGGCTTGTCCACAAAGGGACAAACCTGTTCTTCGACAACGGCCTCGTTTACACTTAGACTGCATGCGATACAATGCTTCGCCCCCCCACATTCAACCAGTGATCTTTGCCGCCGCTGTCCGGGTACCTGTCTGCATCCGTGATGCCGACGCTGCTGCTGAGCGTCGGCCGCAAGTAGTGCCCCGCCGTGTATGTTCCGCAGACGCGAATCCGCGCCTTGCGCAGCGTATACGGCTACATGTAGTAACTACTGCCATTGGTGCGACAGATTGTTGAAAAATGTTTTATTGGTGGTGTGTCACCGATCTCTTCTCTGAGTAGGCATCCCCCGCCAGGCCCGGCAGCGATGCAGTGCCGCGGCCTCGACGAAAAGCACGCAGCGTGGAGTAGCCGGGGTGCCGAACTTATCAATACGGTAGTCCAACTTTACTTGTGCGGCATCGGCAGCTTGTTGCTGTGCTTTGGATACATCGACTGTCCTCACTATTTGCTACCGCGGAACCGAATTCTCAGGATAACACCTAGGTGCAGCGACAGTGAAGAGAGAACAATAGAACAATAGAACAATAGCATCATGGTAGCGGCACGTAAGACTACTGGCAGAAGCTGTGCCGATGCCAATCTCACCGTAGGCTGCAGATGGCAGGCAGCAGGTGCGAGTCAAAGAAATTATTGGCAATTAGGACGGGATTTTCTTTCCCTTTTTCGCTTTTTTTTACATGATGTCCGGCTTAATATTTACGTGCTAACTCATGCAGCAGCGAGGTTTCTCCACCGTGCACGGTCGCACAATGTGCATGGATATACGTGGCTAAAAGTATCTGTGTCATAGCCGGCGTGTTAAGTCGACGTGTTCAAGTCATTAGCGAAATTGAGTTGTTAACTTTAATCTGCAGATAATCTTCGACGAGATGGAGCCGAGCTGACGCTGAGCGGCAGTTAGCGCCTCCAGTTAAGCACTCTGGTTTGTATAGATAGAAATGAGGCCGGCAGCAGCGCCTGTTATCACGTAAAACAATTAAATCCGCTCTCGCTGCAGCCAAGAGCGGAGCAATTATTTCTCAGCAAGAGCAGTTACCGGCGGGCATGGGATTTGGGCTACCGCTGCCGCTTGTCTAGAGCTTGAGGGAAATGTCAGTTTTATGTGTCTTTTCACTTCCCACTTCCATCGTGCGTGCTTGAACGAGCTGTTTTGGACTTGGCAGAAACTTGACGGATGCGGGTAGCGCACATACATGTATCTTACCACAGGCTTGTTATGCCTCTTCAAGTTTACCTAGTAAAAATCAAATATAATGTTGTGTCCAATTTAGTTGAAGGTATGCCATCCCTTCGCGTGGCTGATCGGATCGAGCCGCAATTGAGTGGTAGCTGAATGGTTGAGCAACATGCAGACCTGCAGCGCAGCATCTTGAAGGACAATAAAAATTGCGGCGCGCCGCCGGCGGCAGCTTCGCGACTTTTGATGTCACGTAAAACAATTGGAACAATTCCCGTTGATTGCCAAGCGGGGATACATGACATGGCTGGTGAAGGTTGGAAATGGAACCATAGGGAGGATACCAGTGTCCACACCTTGGTGTGAACTTGAGATGCTGCAGGAAACTCACCATTGTTCTTGCCGCTGAACTGCCGATGCAATTTGGTCAGCGGGAGATGAGCGGCCTCCCAGCGGCAGCTGAGCGGCCGCCGGGTATCCAGGTGCCTGAGATGATCCGTTTTGGGGGTAGTGTTTCGGCGCGCCCGGCATTGCGGCCGAAACTTATTGTTTCGGTGCCTCCGAAGCGGTTCCCGATTCTTTTGTTATGGGAACCATTTTAGGGGAGCCGATATCTTTTGTTTACGGGCGGCAGAGACTACGCCTGAAACTATTAGTTTCAGGCGCAGTTTTGGGTCGGGAGAAACCGCGACTGATACGGAAAATGTCGGGAACCCGAAAATGGTTTCCAAAACGAATCATATCAGCTGCCCTTTCAGACGCGCATGTATCTTGCATTTTAGGTACCATTTCAGACCACCTTACACTGTCACGGATACCAATAGTTTCTGAAATGTTTTAAGGCACCCTAATAATACATCTCTTTTTCCAGAGTGATGGCTTTATAGCCTGAGGCCAAATCCAGAACATCCACTCGGTGCTGCCCGCACAGCGCATGCTCGCCGAAATGAGCATATATTTCTCAAGCCGGTGCTCGACGACAAGTGCTCAAGTGAAAGGATTTATCCCATCGCACGCATGAGTATCAATAAGACAGATTATGTAGTAGGTTGTGTCATTTCTGCATTATTCCATCGGCATCGCTGCCTGGAGTTGCGGGAACCCACCGTAATGCTGTCATTCCGTCGTGATTCCGAGTCATATGTTAGCATCTAAGCACCTCAGAAGGTCAATATCAGGCTAAGAGTGCCCTATATGGCCTTGCGAGGCACTATCAGCCAGATAACCGCATTGCATGCCCTAATAAGCCGCATCAAGCCTGATGTTCCACAACTGGGCATAACAGGTTTCCAATCTTTTGGTGATGTGGCAGCGAGTGCAGTTCCATGCCGGATCTGCAAAGCGTGTCAGAAGATCAAAATGTTTGGGAAAGTGACGCTGAGTCCTTACACAGTTTCTTCATGCGAGGTACCCGCAGTGGCAGGGTTTGCAGCAGGGTTCGTGTTGAGTCTCTCACTGAGGGACTTTCGCTGGAGGCCCATGCTGATTTCCCTTCTCGTAATCTTCAGCCTGAACATTGTTAGCCTCCAGTGATTGGAGCTGGCGGCGGAATCGCTTGCGTTCTCCCTGCCGGCGAACGCTGCTTCCCTGCCCGCTTTCGCTTCCCGGCTTGTGGCAACGACAACGACGAGTCACTGTCGTCCAGCTCACCACTCGCGGCCTCGCGGCCCCACACCAACGCCTCCATTCTGTCGACTATTGTCCCCCCTTGCCTGGATAGGTATATATCGCGCGAGAACAAGAGAAAGAAAGTATATAAGTTAGCGCAAATAGAGAGTAGGAATTTCAGAAAATAAACTTTTGTTGAGGGTGGTTTGGGTAGTGTGCAGGTTGACTTCTTGTCTTCTCAGACCAAAGCTTCGCACCAGACGCCATTCACGAGGCGCGATCATCGTTTTACCCTCCAAAATCTCATGGGGTCACGCTCACAGAGGCGCGGTGAGGCTCACTGCAGCAGCTGCGTATGAAGTTCAAAAAGATCCGAGCTTTCTTCGTCGCTTAGTGTATGTAAGTAAGAAAAAAAGTCAAATTTTCTGAATGAAAAGCGCGCTTCGAATATGACTACTTACCTGCAGAGGTACGAGCGAGCATTCGCATTCCGTAGGGGGTCGTGGCTGCAGAGGAATGGGTAGGTAATTAGGGGAGGGATGCACCCACCTGTAGTAAATGCGGAAACCGCGTTTAGAGGGGCGGTCTCCAGTTTGCTTGTGCAGGGAGAGAGAGAGAGTCCAACCGTCGTATCGGCCGTGGCCACGGAACATCCCGATGGGCTTGCACTGAGGCTGCCTGACCGTCCCGCCTGCAGGGCCAAGGAGGTGCAGAACAGCACGAAGGCCCGGATGACAGTGAAGCAAAGGCGACTCCGATGGTGACAGTCAGGCATCAAGGAACAATCAAAGAACTAAATAAACAAGGCAAAGCATTGGCATGTCGGCATCTTCTGCTTCTCTGGAACATCAAGGAACAGAACAAACAAGGCAAAGCGTCGGCATGTCGGCATCTTCTTGGCTTCCTCACACTTGGGACTGGCAACGTAAAGGGATTTGATGTCCACGTACTGATGGCCTTCGGTGCAGCGTCAACGGTCAACATTCTGATGATACTTGGAGAGGGTGATTTGTGTAGTTTTGAATGCTCCGTGTATTCTGCGAGCCATAATTTTTATTTTCTGCTTTGTTCGTTCGTCATAAATTATTTTGCGTTTTTTCCTGTGTTTCAGACCCAAATTCCATGGGGTTTCTGCGCAGATTTTAGAAGTTCTGCCGCGCAGAATACATGGAGATGCATCCCAAATGGCATATACAATTGAGTTTGGATTTTTAGAGTGACTGGGGAGGGCTGCAGCGACGTCGCGAGGGAAACAAACAAGGGACAAACAGACATTTGTTTGGCACAGTTGCCATTTTTTGTTTTTTTTTTTGTTTTTTTTTTGTTTTTTAATCTTTGTTTTCAGCTGTTTGCAGAACTTAGGGCGCGGCGTTTTTTTTTCTTTTTTTTGGTAAATTTTCACGAGAACAGCGATTTCGGGATCAATCCTCAACCGTTTGCCCTGGAAATAGGATCATTCGATTCGCACGGAAAGGGCGGAGGGCCCCATCTCCTAGGTTTTTTTATGAGCACCAAAATTCTCCTTTTTGGGATAGATTCCCGCGTTTTTCAGTGGTTGAGCGGAGAACACGTCCCATGGGACCTATTTTGCTCCGATTGACCTATATTTATATTATGGTGGACTTGAACATATTCTGGAGGGCCTCAAATACCGGTATTTTGAATGTGATCAATACTTCAAATATACAGGTCACAGATAAATTCCTTTCATATTGCTGATCTCAAAGTGTATGGTGGATTTGAACCAGCATTCACATTCACTATCCCGGTATTTCAGGCCCTCCCACTTTACCTGCTGAAAACTCGGAAATTTACGAGTGAGATCCAACGCCTCAGCAAAATCCTTAAAACTGAGTGCGAAAATTTGGCCGACGCACCACGCAGAGATGATCATAACGTCCAGACCCTTTGGTCCGACTTCAAACGCGAAACCATCGAGCATGCTCGCAAATGCTCCCTACTTGTTGAGACGGAGGATATCAAACAACTGCGAACCTGGAAGGCTCAACTACACCTAGTAATTCACGACCTGGACATGCCTCCCCGGAATATGTTCAAGTCCACCATAACAAAAAATTAGGTTAATCGGAGCAAAATAGGACCCATGGGACATGTTCTCCGCTCAACCACTGAAAAACACAGGAATCTATCCCAAAAAGGAGATTTTCGGTGCCCATAAAAAAACCGAGGAGACAAGGCCCTCCGCCCTTTCCGTGCAAATCAAATGAGCCCATTTCCAGGGCAAACGGTTGAGAAATGATCCCGCAATCGCTGTTCTCGTGAAAACTTACAAAAAAAAAGAAAACATGCCGCGCCCTAAGTTCTGCAGACAGCTGTTATATCCTGTGTGTCTAAGACATATGGTAGATATAAATCTGGCTATTGTATCGTATCGTATCAAATTGGGTCCATAAGAAATGGAGATCTGAGGATCGTTGATACGCCTACGGCGCGGTTGGGAGCGGAGCTAAAACAAACAAAGATGTTCTGTGAAGGAACTGGTGGGCGAGAGCTGCTCCAAGGGGCGTAGAACAAATGTGATGTGCGAGGGTTTCCTGTCAAGGTTCAGTACTCGCTCGTGCACGGCGGGACAAAGGTAAATGAGATAAAATGCAATATGCGCGGAATTGGGTGCAGCAACGACGAAGGCTGCGCGGGATAGACACGAGATGACGACGGCAGACGTAGATGGCGAGGACGAGAGCGAGAGCGAGAGCGAGGACGAGAGCGAAGTAGTTCAGATTCTGAGGGGTAAAAACCTGTTTTATTGCGGGAAAAGTAGCTACATTTTATAGTGAGTGGTGAGTAAAATGGTAATACTAATCGGACTGAAAAACGCCGTAGAATTGTATTGAAATTCTCCAGAAAAACCGGATAGCCCGAGGCTAGGAGGACGAGGGAAATTGGAATAAATTGAACAGAGGCTTGAGGCCGGGGAAATCCGCAGGAGCGTGGTTGAAAACGGGACCATGTGATCAATGGGGTCGGAAGCAGCGAGATTCCGACGCTGACGTGTCGACTTGGATGGGAGAACGGGCGTCGGGCAGCGGGCAAGTTGTCGGGGTGCGCGAGAACGAGAGGTGAGGCAAGATCCGGCCGGAGTGATGCCCGATCAATAATCACCGGATCATTTCCGTGGCCAGCGCCAGTTGCTGCTCATCATCGTGCATACTCGAAAACTTTGCAAGACCGTGACGGGATGGCTGCGAAGCGGAAATTCCGCAGAGGTATAAGGGTAAATGGCCGTAGCCTCTAGAAGATACTAGATGTCGTGATGGTAAGGGAAGCCAGGGGTATAAACAAGAGAGAAAGAAAAATGAGAGCAGCGGAAGAGGATATGAAGTTCTACACATCGGTTAGCACAGACCTGGAGCGTGGAGCTAGAGGGCGAGGCTTTGCAAGATAGTGTGTTGCCCGGAATCTTCCGCCTACAATTTGCCCACCCCTGTCAACTAGCTGCTGCGCTGCGGCCTCCGTAAGAACGGATACCCGCATAGAAATCGGGAATTTGTTCTTCACCCGGCGCTCGAGCTCTTGGTCATCACACAGGATCGAGACAGCTTTGACCACATGATTGAATCCCCTTCGCGGAGAGATTCTTGGACATGCGGTAGAGCATAGCAATCACGTTTGGCGGCTGGCAGATTGTGAAATACCACCGAGTGCCTGGAGCCGCCTGTCTCAAACACGGGCAAAGGAAATTGCAGGATGGGTTTGAGGACGTCCCAAATACGCAGTGCGTATGTCTCGATCATGTAAGAGGCCGAAACTGTGCCAGGCGCTCGCTATCTGCAAAACAAGATTCTTGTTGCGTGTCCATCGCACCCCGGCAAACAGTTTCCCAGGGATGGCTGTCTGTATGTCGTAAAGGATCAATGGCGGGTATGCTCGCGCATATTCAGGGAGATCCGGGCAATCCAGTCGGACAACTATGTCCGATTGATCGGAATCCGATGGGGATGGTGAAGGTGATCGGGGGGCTTCGGCCGAAACTGCACGTGCATACGTGGTCTTTGTGTCTTTGTGACTGTTGAGGGTGGGAGAGGTGGCAGGCGCATCCGGGGCAGACATCGGGGCAGTGTGGGGAGGGGCATTGGTGGAGGGGGCTGAAATACGAAGGTTCAAGGCTGCGAGGACCTCAAAGGTGTGCGTTGTGTGAGCGATGGGTGTGATGGCTGGCAGCTAAGGCTCCAACCGTTTAGTTTTCGTTTACGGATTTCCGTAAACTAAACGGAAACGGTTCGTAAACAGTTTATAAACGTTTATAAACGTTTATAAATGGTATCTTTTCTAAAAAAAAAGTCAGTGCAGCCACCGACCACCTGCCATGCCCGGGGGTGCATTTTACATTGAGTATGGGCCTTCTTCATTGTACTATGAGCCTTATAGAGGGCACAAGGGTGCATTCCAATGTCGAGAGGCGCCAACCTGCCTGTTGGGGAAGTTACCGAACTTGTACCAAACACATCGACAAATTCTGAGGGAAGAAACCAGGCCACGTTTACCCTCGCAAACCCTCGTCAATGAATTCCCTCATCTCAATGAAATTTCCTGACAGTTAAAACCCCTCGAAACCACCGTCTCGCAGCTGTATAGGTGGTTATATTTTAAGAACCGTTTAAACCGTTTATAAACGTTTTGTTTACCGTTTGCAGGGGTCCGTATACTAAATGGTAAATTTAGACGGTTAAACCGTTTACAAACGTTTGTAAACGGAAACGGTTGGAGCCTTAATGGCTGCATCGTGCAAGAGCACGAGAGTGGCTAGCGCAGACTCTAAAAGAGTCTCCAAGCGTAGCTGGTGTACTTGGACATACAGTTGTGGACAAACAAAGTCTAACAAATCACGCATTAAACGACCGGCAAATTCATTTATCCTCTTCCGACGTGCTGAAACTCAAGTCCGGAGGAAACAAGATCCCCAACATAAGTCTCGACAGGCGACGTTATCGCGAGAGATCAGTGTCAAATGGAAGAAGCTACCCAAGGAAGAGAGGCAGTACTGGGATGCACAGGCCAAGCTCGTGGCGGCAGAGCACAAGCAGCAATATCCTGAGTGAAGCTACCGCCCGCGGCGCAAACCAAGGGTGGTGCCCCAGGTCTCTCTGCCGTATTGTATTTTGCTCAGCTGTCAATGTATGGCTGATATCTGTTAGGCCCATCCCCTCACCGCGTTCCGGCTCGCATGCGAGATTTGAGATGCCTTATTCCGCTGACGGTTGCTTGCATGTGTCTAGCACGTCACCAGGGGTGGACTCGCGACAGCACCCGCCTTCCCAACAACCTGTTGGGAACTTGGATTTTCTTGGTGGCTCAGAAATCGGTACATTCTTGGGATCCCTCGGCGTCTTCGATCCCATCAACAGTCATTTAACAGGCTGTATGCAGTTGTCGCTCCCCAGACGTGGGTCCTTGAATCTGCTTCAAGGTTGGTCTGACTGACTTGTTGCTCGGGGCACTCTCTCCGCCCTCATTGGACTGCCTCGCGACATAGGACGTTCGAACCGCACTGCGGTGGCTGTTTGTTTACGAAGTGTAAATTTTATGTAAATTTTGCCCTGTGCATGTGCTATTTTCGAATAGAACCCCAGGACCGATGATTACCCTAACATAGCTCGGATCCCAAAGTCCGGACAAAATTTCAGAAAAACTTCGAGCAAAAGAAAACACGGAAAATGACCGCTTTGCGGAGAAAACGATTTCCGCGGTCCCAGAAAGCGTGGGAAATTTTGAAAAGTCCGGACAAAAGTCAGATTGAGGCAGATTTTCCGGATCCGACCTATACTGAGGTAATCATCGTCCCTACACCCCTGTAACTCACGGAGGTGGGCGGCGAAGATTCCGTGAAACGGAGCGCGGACCGACCACTTTATCCGCTTGAGCCGCTATGCGGCTCGGCTGAAATTTCTACAGCGAAAATCTCATCCTTCAAGACCTCCCAGATGATGATGAGGGTGACGATGTTATCCTGTTTTTGTACTCGGAATGGAATGTCGAAACTTCACAGCAAGGTTATGTTGTAGGGGAGTGAATAAAAAGGGTCTTCCAGACCGCATAAAAAGTCATTTCAACATGTATTTTCAAGTCTAAAATGGCGAGGGCACAATGTACAACAGAATTGGCACAATGTACACCAGATCCCAGCTCTTATTCAACGGCTTCTGAGGGTAATATGCGTGCATTTAAGGTCTACGGGGATCACCAGTCAACGACTGCCACGTTAGTCCCGCGTCAGTGCGGAAAGTCAATTTTCCCAGAAACACCTAGTCTCTTCTTGACAGACGCTTTATTGTACCTTGCTCGTTCCTCGCCCAAAAAAGTCTGTTGGTCTGATGCCCCAGTGTGTGACATGACGTGACGTCACGCGTGACCAGGTTCCCCGCGTAGCCTTAGGTTTAGTGTCCGAATTTTGATGGTCTGGTGCATGTCTCGGCAAATACCCCGGCACGGTTTGAACTTGCGGTGCAAATTGCACCTGGCCCGGCATGGCAAATACCTGGGCACGCACATTGCACCTGACACGGCTCGGGATTCGCCGTTGGCCCTGCAGCGGCGTGCAAATGCGACTACCAAAGTATTGTTATTCGTCGTGTTGTCCATTACAAAAATGAAGGCTAGGACTTCACTCAATTGGTCTCTGCTGGGTGGCAGAATATTTAATATCTTTGTCACGGGAGAGTTGAACATGATAGCATTTGCACTTAATTTCCCTCTGCCAGAAGCTACCCTGATCACACATCTGTTGTGGCGGACACGAGAAATCAACAGCTTTTCAGCGAAAGACAAGTCTTGGAGCTGCCAGGGTACTCGGCCGATCCATATGTGATTAGCCAAACTTTTGAGAGGTACTATTCCTCTCAACAATCTATCCTCGCAATCAGTGCAGACCTTGTCACAATCTTCATCAAGTATAGGTCTCTGGAAGTAAGGGCCTGTTCGGATGGACAATCGATTGTCATTGTCGATTGTTCTTCCTTTTATGGTAGCCTGATTGTTGACCTGATTGTTCGGCAATCCTGCGCAACGTCAGACCGTGGCAACGCCGTTTGATGATCCGACGATGACGAGACCCCTCCGTCCATTGTCCACGACAGCAGCGACCCCCGAATTCTCCTTGTTCCCCTCAATTTTACTGCAATTTTATTGCAATAATTTGGCAATTATCCATTGAATGACACTCAACATTGATGGCTGAAAAAAAGCCACCATCACTTACGTTCTTGACAGTTTTCATTGAGGGCGGGGGTGGTGCGCATAGGGGGCGGGATTAGGCGGGACTCGAGAGACGATGACCGGGAATGTTTGATTGATGTGCTGACGACACTGTGATGCATTGCCGTCCCAAGCCGATAAGCGACAATCGACAATCGACAATCGATTGTGCATCCGAACAGGCTCTAAACAACTCGACTCAGAAACCGCCACGGCTTATATCAGTAAACTGAAAGCGCCATCTAACAGCATTCTAACGGCGTTCCGTAACAAATGACTGAGAAGGTATTTATTTATTTAGTGTTTCGAGACTTCGCTTATGACCCTGCATCTGCCAGACGCCATGGGATCAGTCCGTCTTCGAACGCCTTCTTGTAGAGTGGATTGTCGGCACGGATCAAGCTTTCGATGCGGTTGAGAAGCCGGAGTTCAAGGCGCTTGCTTCTTCAATACACCCACCATTCATCAAACTCGCCACGTTCCTCTGAGGAGTTAAAAATCCCGGGGCGTACAACGGTGAAGCGGCGTGTCATGAAGCTGGGAGAAGAGACGACGGCTGGAATTGCCAAGTTTTTCTCGGTTCGAATTCTTTTGTGCCCTCCAGTCCGAAACTTAACCCCCCGTTACAGGAGCTTGAGTCGAAAGTTTCAATCTCCCTCGACGCGTGGACCTCGAGTAATGGCTACGCTTTCATCGCGATCGTTGCTCATTATATTACAAACGACGGGAAACTTGGTAAATAATTCTTTGCACTGATTCGATGTTCGCCACCACTCAGCCTCCCCTCAGAAGAAATGTTGATTGACTTCCGCGAGCTTGGGGGGGAACATTCTGGTGAAAACATGGCGGACGCAGTGTGGAACACGCTGAAGACGTACGGGATCGAAGGCAGGGTGCATCAGATTTTTGTATTCTGTCCCACAACTCAGAAACCTGAGGTATAGGTGATCGCATTTGTGATGGACAACGCCACTAACAACGCCACTCTCATGGTTGGGATTGAGGGCCGCTGCGACCAGGCTGGTATTTCCTGGTTCGATGCGAAGGCGGCGCGCATCCGGTGTATGCCCCACATCACTCACTTAGTTGCACTCAAAGTACGTCCATTTTTGCTACAGTAGTCGAGGATCTAACTTGCTGATCTTTTCCAGCTTCTCGAGGGGATCGGGGCTCTGAAAAAGCCCGATCCCAAGAAGCGCGCGGCCGGTACATACCAGGAGAGTGTCACTGCGCCTATCGGACGGGAACACGATAATGAAGCCGTTCTCGGCGACGACGACGAATACGAGGACAGCGATGAGATGGATCTCAGTGATCGGGATCTCGAATCAGTGTCCAAGGTGCGAGTCTGCTCGTGTTCAAATTTTTGTTCTCATTTTCTTCAGCTTCGGGCTATCGTCCGGGCTGTGCGTTCTACATAGTCCCCAGCGTCGCAAGCTGTGGTACGAGACAGTAAAAATCTCATTGAACGAAATCAGCACTGCTTTGGTTGAAGTGGGCCGAATGCTTATCCTTGATGTTCCAACGCGTTGGTCATTGACCCACCAGATGTTGCGTAGGTAGTGTGGCCACTGTCACACATACATGGCTCATCATGCTTTCCGCAGGCCGCGCACTCGACTATCGTGCCGTTATCGACGCGTTTGTGTACCATAACCGGGAACTGCGAGACCTGGAGTTGTCCGATGCCGACTGGAACGCGATCGAGATGGTTACCGAATGGCTGAAAGTCTTCCGCGCCGCCACCACCGAGATGTCTCGAACGAAGCAGCCAATGCTCTCTACCACCCATGCCATCTTCCGCGGCCTTCAAGAACATTTGCGACACATTCTACGTAATCTACCGCCCTCCGCCCCCAGTAGACTTAAACGCGGTCTTATGGAGGCTCACCGCAAGTTAAGTGACTATTATTACAAGTCTGACGAGTCACCCTATTATACATGGGCTGCCCGTACGTCTTTACCTCTATCTTTTTTTACATATCTGACGTCTTCCCAAGTTCTTGACCCACGGATCTCGTACGACGGACTCGCGCGCGACTTCGCCGGCGACTCCCAACTCAGAGGACTCTTCTTTCACTCCGACCACGTGGCACCCCAATTAGGACCCCGGAAATCGGCAGTGGCACCAACGCGCGTCGCGTCGTTCGCGCGCAATACTCGATCTATTCACCTGTAACTGAACAGGCAGTCTAAACTACTTGTTATCTACCAAAGAGTGAAAGAAGCATGTCGACTCCTCCCAGGGGATCACCCCCAAAACCGACACCGCTGGATTCGCCGACCACGAAAGACATCCAGCAAAGAGTGGGGGGGCTTGTCAGCCGCCCCCAACTCGTAGAAGCGATTGACAACTTGAAAGCTAAGAACAACAACATCAGAGACGCTGATTCTGCCAGGCACTATCTCGTGGAGAGCCACTGGCTTGCGAAAGACGCACCATTCACTCGCACCGAGCTATTTTCGGTGCTGCTGAAAGTGTCGCTGCTGCCACAGACACTTCAGAAGTCCATGAACCACACACTCCGTGCCCTTGCCTTCATGGCTGAGGTCATCGACGCGGCAGTGGCTCAGGAAGTGGCGGATTGCTGCGGGGAGGCAGTTAGCGAAGCCGTATCACCGATCATCGAGGGACTGGTGGACAGCCAGCACGGCATCCAAGTGACCGTGAATGAGCTTGTTGGTACGTCTTCCACTTTGTCTGCAATGGTGGGGGAGTCGCGCGAGGAGATACGGGCGCTGGAGGCGCAGGTCAAAGTCCTGAAAGAGACGGTGGAGCAGGCAGGGAAGGCGACGGTGGAGGCCGTGGAAACGCAAGCGGCGCGCCCGGTACCAACGGGTCCAAAGTCGTACGCAGCGGCAGCGGCTCCGGTCATGACCGCGGAGCAAGCGGGGGTGCTGGCGAGGAGTGTCCGGATGCGCCGCCAGATTCTTGTTGACAAGGCAGTGGATGCGACGTCGGATTCCCTCGCGGGATTGTCAGAGTTAGAGCTGAAAGAAAAGGCGAATCTTGCGCTGGGGATCATGTCAGAGAAGATGGATGGTGCGTTGTTTGTGGCGGCACGCCGCCTGCAGAACGGAGGCGTGGTTTTTGACTGTGTGGATGAGAAGACGGCGTCTTGGGTTAAATCCCCGAACGTCATGGAGAAGTTTGTGGCCGCGTTGGGCGGCTCGTGCGTCTTCAGGCCCCGGAGGCTCGAAATGATAGCGGAGATGGTTTCCATTGAGACACGCATAGATGATGCGGGGACGTGGCGCGTGGTGGAGAAGGAGAGCGGACTGAAGGAAGGAGACATCGTGGGGGGCCGCTGGATCAAAGCGCTGCATCGTCGCGCGCCGGGCCAGAAGGTCGCTCACGTGAAGATTGAGTTCGCATCTGCGGACGCTGCTAACCATGCCATCGACGGCGACCTTTTCATCCAGGGAATGCGAGTGCGGGTCCGGAAGTCGGAGGAGAAGGCCAGGAGATGTGCGAAATGCCAGAAGTATGACGGCCACTTGGCGAGCGCGTGTAAATCCGATGTGGACGTGTGCGGGCGGTGTGCGAAAACGCATCGCACGGCAGACTGCCCGGTGACCGACTCGGGCACCTTTAGCTGCTCCAACTGCGGAGTTGACGGGCATGGGGCGGTGGATCGCCAGTGTCCCGTCTTCCAACGAGAGCAGCAGCGTCGGAAGGCAAAAGACCCCACTGCGGGTTATCGCTACTTCCCGACCGAAGACCCCCGCACTTGGGCTTCTTCGGCAACGCCGCAGTCGGCAGTGAACGAGCCAGCAGCGACACAGCAGAGAGGAGGAATCGGGACGGGACGACTTGCGGGGGGATATGTTGGTCAAGGAGGAGGGAATAGGGGGAGCGGATTTGGAGGAGCGGTTGATCAGGGGTGGGATGGACGGCGAGCGAGACTGGCAGCGCAGGGGAACATGTAGGCGCCGGACGGCCGCCGCCAACCAGCCATCTACGAAGCATTCCAACGGCAAGCAGACGGCCTGTCGCAGTCGCAGCGGAAAGGAATTTTGGGCAGGACAGCGATGGCGAACAGTGCGAGGGCAGGCAGCGGAGGCGGAGGTGGAAGTGTCAATGAGAGGACAGGCGGCGGAGCAACGGATGCGGGGGGAGGAAGTAGTGCGGGAGGACGAGTAGATTGGACTGATACATCCCTGCCAGCGCGCCCTCCTCTGAACGGTCTCTTCGCTCACCAACCCACCACTCCTTCGCCTCTCGCTCAGGTGATGACCCGGGACCCGGACCCTTCCGTGGACGGCGGCGTATGAATCCACGACCTCGGGGAGGTCCGCTGCCACGAAAGCTGATGATCTGGCAGCAAAACCTGGACCGTGGACTCAACAATCAGCACGAGCTTCTGCAGACAATGGGGAGAGACCGTTACCATTTTGCCGCACTACAAGAGCCATACGTGGGCCCGGGGAACGTAACAAGGGCGAACTCGCACTGGAGAGTGGTGTACCCGTCGGAGCACAGGAGAGAGGAGGGAGCGCCGAGACCGAGGGCGGTGATGTTGGTGAGCACCTCCCTACCGACGGACATGTGGTCGCAGATCTATATCCCGTCGATGGATGTGGTGGGCATCGAGTTGAGGGGCGCATTCGGCACCCTACGTATCATCAACGTATACAACGACGGCGACCACGATGGTAGTTTGGAGGCGGTACGTGATTATATGCGTACGGCGCGAGCGCGGACGCGGAACGGGGGCCGCACCTTCTATCTCTGGCTGGGCGACTTCAATCGACATAGTCCGATGTGGGATGAAGATAGGAACTGGCACCTTTTCACGAACCAGGCGGAAAATGCGGTGCACCTGCTGCTTCAGCTGCTCGGGAGGTACGACATGGGTATGCCCCTGCCCAAGGGCGTTGCAACCCTGAAAGCAAAAGGGACCGGGAACGAGACTCGCCCCGACAACGTATTTTGCAGCCGTGACTTCCTCGATCACTTTATCTCGTGCAACGCATATCCCACTCGCGTTCCGGGCACCACTGATCACTATCCGATCATCAGCGAGATTGATTTGGTCATGCCGGTGAAGGAGGTGGAAGAGCGGTGGAACTGGAGGGGCGGGGATTGGCCGGAGTGGGAGAAGGAGCTGTCAGGAGAGTTGGAGGCGCTAGGTGAGGTGGACGGATACGCGAGTTTGGAAGAGGTTATGGAGGCGTTGGGGAAGTTGGATGCGGTGGTGTGGAAGTGTGTGCGCAAGCATGTACCGATTGCGAAGATCAGCCCGCATTCCAAGCGGTGGTGGAAGGCGGAATTCACGCAACGCAAGAAGGAGCGCGATAGGCTGGCGACAAAATCGTACCGGCAGCGCGACGTCCCGGAGAGTCCTGTCCACGAGGAATACCGTCGCGCACGCAATGATTTTTCGGCGCTGCTGAAGAAGGCGCGGGAGACGCACTGGTTGGAGTGGCTAGAGGAGATTGATGAGGAGGATGTGTGGACAGCAGGGCAGATGATGAAGGGGGCTGCTTCCGACGGGGGGAAGACACGCGTGCCGGACTTGAAGAGGAAGGGTCCTAGGGGGGTGGAGGAGATAGCGGCAACGAATGACTTGAAGAGTGCGTGGATGGTGGAGGAGTTTTACCCAGGGAGGGGTGCAGGGGCGACCGATCCTTCGGAAGACACGGAGTATCCCAATCCGCTGTGGACATACGAAGCGCTGACCGAGCAGCAGCTCCATCAGGTTATACAGAAGATGAAGCCGTGGAAGGGCACACGTTCGGGCACCTTCCCAAACTGTGTCTACAAGTTCGGCGCCAGCCTCTTGGTCCCGAGGTTGCAGAAGATCTTCCGCGCTCTGGATGTCTATCAGCACGAGCCCCCGGACTGGCAGCGCACCGAGACCATCGTCGCCCGGAAGCCGGGCAAGCCCGACTACTCCTTGGTCAACGCTCACAGACCGATAATCCTGTCGCACGGCCATGCACGCCTACGGAATGCAGGGAAGACACTCCAAGTCGCGACGAATGCGGAATTTTTCGGGATGCTGCCGTCGAATCATTATGGGGGGAGGCCGGGGAGGACAGGAGTGGACATGGTGCAGGGGTTGGTGAAGAAAGTGAAGCATGCGTGGAGGAATGGGAAGGTGGCGACGTTGCTGTTGCGTGATGTGAAAGGGGCGTTCCCGAGTGCGATGCTATCGCGAGTCGTGCACAACATGAGGATGGCGGGGGTCCCTCGTGAGCACACTGACTGGATGTTGCGCAGGTTCACGGGGAGGACCACACGGCTGCTCTTCGACGACTATGCCTCTGAACCCTTCGACATTGTGGACGGACTGGATCAGGGTGACCCGCACTCTGTCATCTGCTATCTTTTCTACAACTCTCCGCTGGCTCGCATTGAACCGAACTCTGGCATCTACATCGACGACTTCCACATGCTGGCCATAGGGGACACTTTGAGCGAGACGAGCCGAGCGATCGTGGACGCGGTGACGAGGCAGGGAGGAGTGAACGAGTGGGGGGTGACGCACAACAGTGTGTTCGGCGCGGCAAAGGATCAGGTGTGCCATTTCTCGACGCGCAAACGGAAGGAGGCGCAGCCTTTTGGCCAGCGAAGCAAGTGGGTTCCGGAGAGACGCCCGAACCTCGTCATTGACGGGGTGGTGGTGAAGCCCTCCAAGGCTGTGAAGCTGGTGGGCATCTGGCTAGACGAGGGCTTACACGAGACTGCTGCAGAAGATCGTGAAGAAGCAATTCAAGAGGTCGGCCCGGTACGCCCGCATCAAAGATGTGGACGAATCGGCTCCCTCGGCGAAATTTCGCAAACTCTCCTCTTCTCTTCCTCGCAAGCATGCCTCCCTCCTCTTCCAGCTTCGCTCTCGCCACGTTCCCCTCGCCCGCCATTTATTTCGCCTGAAGAAATCCCCGACCCCCACCTGCCTGTGCTGCGACATGGTTGACGAAACCGTCGACCATTTCCTTCATTTCTGCCCAGCACACGAACAAGCCAGACGTGCACTACACGCCACCAACCGCCTCGCCCGCTACTCCAAGCACCTGCTTTCCGATCCCAAGATACTGCCCGATCTCTTCGCGTACATCCAGCGCACAGGCCGATTCCATTCTGTCTTCGGAGACTTCAAGCCGCTAGACCGCCCCGAGTAGATTTCTTTTTAGACTCTTTTTCTCTCTCTCTCCTACGTATATCTTACTATTTAACATCACGACATCTAGTTCCCTCTAGAGGCTTTGGCCACATACCCCTATACCTCGCGGATTTCCCGCTTTGCAGCCGTCCTGTCACGGTTTTGCTAAGTTTTCGAGTATGAACGATTTTTACTGCCACCATTTTATGGACCCGATACGATACCCTACGATACACTAGCCAGATTTATATCTACCATATGTCTTAGACACACAGGATATAAAACAAAGATTCAAAAAAAAAAAAAAAAAAAAAAAAAAAACTCCCAACTCACGGATCATCTCACCGAGTCGGTCGCGCAGATGCGCCTTCATTTCGACTCTCAATACCCCCGAAAAGACGCAGACACTCCGCCACCCGCCGCACCTGCTGCTCCGCTTCCCTCCACGTCCCATCGTCAACGAAGCTCGCCGCAGAAACCGAATTTCACCAAACGGTATCAGCAAGACAAAGGGCAGATCGTGGACGAGATTGACACCTTCTTCAAGCTCCCACCGGAAGACTTTGATGCTTGCGATCCGATTCAATGGTGGTTCGCTCGGCGTGCACAATTCCCGCGGTTGTATCGTTTTGCTCGTGATGTCCTCTCCATCCCAGGTATTTATTTCGCGTCTCTTATTGCATGTAAATTTAATCAACATTTAAGGTTCAGCCGTGGCAGTCGAACGCATTTTCTCTGGGGGACGAGATACTATATCCCTCAGACGCGCTAGCCTTTCTGCTGAGACCATTCGTACGCTTATGATTGTCAAACAGCATCTGAAACTTGCCCGGAGAGCCATTGACGAACTCATCTCGTAGTTTAACACCTGTATCACTATTAGTTTCTATTGGTCTTATGCATACCTTGCGCGTCCGTCCGTCCGTTTTAAAAACAAATTAAATTAATAGAAAATACATGCCGTCTTACCGTTGACGGCCGTCTTTTTCCCGTCCCGTCCCGTCACGAGGCCCAAAAATCCAAAATGACGGCCGCTTTTTTGACGGCCCGTACCCGTCTCGGCATCGCAGATTGACGGCCGTACCCGTTGACGGGACGGTGGGCAGCCCTAAGAAACTTAACAACACTCGAATTAGTACCGAGGACCCTCCTGGTGCACGGGAGGGTTTTGGGGACGTGGTACATCCCTCTTGTCAGTGCCTGCCGGCTACGAGTTCAGAGAGTGAGACCAGCAGGAGTCGAGGTGATCCGGGGCCTAGCTCCGACTATCCTATACACGACCCCTTCTGTGGAAGCTCTGCTGCTCTGGCTGCTACAGCGACAAGCGAGGGGCAGCAACCCTGTTCCCTTCCAAACCTTCTGCCCATGACTACCTTGAGTTCCGACTCACCGTGGCTGACACCCGTGACAACTGCGGAGTATCCAAGCTCGAGGACCCCACCTAGTTATGATACAGGAGAGAGCCTACTCACACCCCACTGCTCAAGTGTGGTGGTGGTAAAGGCCGGTTTAAATTCGATTCAAGATGTTACTATGGGAGATGCAGAGGGAACATTGATTGACTCCCAGATGAAGAATTCAAATACAATGGCACAAACTAACTTACCAATGGAAACTGAGAACTATTATAACAACACAGTGCCAAGAAATCAACACAATGCCCCAGATATTAGCTGGCAGGCCAACATCCCACAAGACTGGGACAATGAACAAAACAACACTGATGAACAGATGGACTCTCATCTCAACAATGCAGTGGGACATCTAAACTTGCAAATAGATATTGACATGCTGCCCATACAGTCAGACACAAACACAGAGAATATGAACACAGTGAAATATCCTATCCTCGAGAATTGGGAAGAGTTGAATATACAGATTAGACAGAGGAATAAACCTCCAAAACTCGCTCGTTCAGCAAAGTTCACACGTTCGAACTTAACAATTGCATCTCAAAATATAAACGGAAGAGACAAGAATAAATCCATGACTAGCAAAGGGCACAAATTCGCCTACATGAAGAGAATGGTTGATGATAAAAGGATAGGTGTTTTTGCCTTGCAAGAAACACATATGAATGATATCGCTGCTAGCCAGTTTAATAACATTTACGGGAAATGGTTCAAACTGTTCAACTCTGGACACCCAATAAAACCAGACTCCACAGCGGGAGTTAGCTTTCTTCTGAATAAAAAATATGTTGACTCTGAAAACGTAAAGGAGTACATCCTTATTGAGGGACATGTGATGCTGCTTGTTATCCCATCACATAGGGGAGAAACAATAAACATCCTGAACATCTACGCCCCAAACACACCTCAGGAAAGAGAGAGCATGTGGGCTCAATTGTGGTATTGCTACTTAGACAATCCAGAACTTCCATTCCCAACCGAAACATTGGGTGACTGGAATTTTGTTGAAAATATTAAAGATCGTACATCAAACAAGGAAGAGCCAGTACCTCTGAGCTTCTTATGCCTGAAAGCCCTCTTCCGCATGCAAGATGGTTGGCGTACAACATTTCCTGATGCAAATGAATATACTTGCTTCCAGAAGCGTACAAATACAATTACAAATGAAACACATATATCAGGCTCACGCCTCGACCGGATCTATGTCCCAGTAGACTGTTTTACACGATATCGAAATTGGTCCATTGAACCCAGTTTGATCACCAGTGACCACCATTTAATTTCTGTCCAATTGACCTGCCGACCAGATGAGAAGCATGGACCAGGAATTTGGAACCTTCCCTTATATCTGCTGAAAACATCGAAATTTATGACTTATATTTGCACCCGATCAAATAGACTTGCTGAAGAACGGGAAGAGCTAGAGCGCACTGGACGGCAAAACACACTCAACATCCAAACTCTATGGCACAAGTACAAGGAGGACCTTACCGCTGAAGGTAAAAAATGCTCCCGCTTAGTCAGTGAAAGATCACGCCAAGTACGTACTTGGACAGTGCAGAAACACCTCATTATCAATGATGCAGACATGCCTACTGAAGAAAAGCATCTCGCAAATTTACACTTGGAGGGAAAGATGGAAAATTATCTTAAAGAAGAAGCTGACCGTAAGAAAGCCCAGTCCGAAGCCCGATATGACATTGAGGGTGAAACTCTGAAAACTGGCTACTGGACTCGATCCACCAAGGAGTATCACCTGAGGAACACCATAAACGAATTCAAGAGAACAGATCATGATGCGACGGTACCCTGCTTTGAAACTCGTCCAAAACAAATGGCAGAAATGGCCAGTGATTATCATGAGGCTACTCAACATGTTGATGTCTCAGAGGATGACTATGGTCGAATGATGTGCACTGAGGAAGTGCTTGAAAAATGTGATGCACAGTTATCTCAAGATGAATACAACAAAATGGATGAGTATCTGACTGAAGAGGATATACGAAACGCTTTGAAACTAACTAGTAATGGCAAAGCCCCAGGAGTAAGTAGATGGTATACGATATGAATTTTTCAAAGCCATGGACATTGAATATGAAAAAACTAAAGACAAACCAGGGGCTTTCAACATCATGGGCTTCCTAGCAGACTTGTACCGGGACATTGAACAATTTGGAATAACAGATGGCTGCAACTTTAACATGGGATGGATGGCTGCAACTTTAACATGGGATGGTTGTGCCCCACATACAAAAAGGGAGACACAGGTCTCATCAGCAACTGCAGACCAATTACATTATTGAATACAGACTATAAACTTATGACAAAAGCTTACTCTATGCGATTAATGAATGTTGCCCCCTCTTTGATAAGGCCAGACCAAGCTGGTTTCATGAAAGGGCGGAAAATTGAAGACCAGGTCAAATTAGCTAAATTCTTGCTGAACTATTCCAAAGTGGCAGAAGAAGATGGGATACTCATTGCCCTTGACCAAGAAAAGGCATATGACCGAATTAACCATGATTACCTCCTACGGGTCCTAGACCATATGTGCTTCCCTCCCAAATTTTCAAAGACAATCAAAAGTCTGTACACTGATGCCAAAACCACAGTTATGATTAAGATTAATGGTGAACTCAGTGAACCATATACTGTTACCAGGGGTGTAAGACAGGGAGATCCCCTGTCCTGTTTATTATTCAATCTGGCTATTGAGCCTCTTGCATATCTGCTCTGTAAATCCGATATTAAAGGAGTAATCATTCCCGGAACGAACAAGAATCTGGTGGTATCACTTTTTGCTGACGATACAACAATTTACCTAAAATCCACAGATTCCATGGAAACTCTCTGGGGTATTCTGCCTATGGTGTGCTGCATCAACTGCAAAATTTAATGAACACAAAACAATCCTTCTGCCATTTACTTAGAAGGCCTTCATATCGTGAGAAAGTCATAACGGAAAGACGAATTAATGATCAATGCTCAATTGGTGTGATCCACAAAACTATCAGAATTGTCCCTGATGGCGAGAGCTGCCGTATGCTAGGGGCATGGATTGGAAACAAAATTCCTTATAGTACACCATGGCCATCCGTGTTGGAGAAAATTAATACAGATATCATGCGCTGGCAAACAACACTCCCAACACTTGAGGGGAAACGGCATATCATTAGCATGGTAATTGGAGGTCGGACACAGTATCTAACGAGAGTCCAAGGAATGCCAAAGGAAATTGAAGAAACCCTTGAAAAACTCATAAGGTCCTTCCTGTGGGACGGAAAGACGGCCAGAGTGTCTCTCGAGACAATGATCCTCCCAGTTGACCGAGGAGGCAAAGGAATTTTAGATATCTCTGTTCGAAATAAAGCTATTAATCTTTGGAATCTTCAATGATATCTGATGCAAGGAGAGGATCGTCCACTATGGTGCTATTTTGTTGACTACATACTCAAAAAATACTTGGAGACCAGCTACCTAAATGTGAGGCCTGGTCAAATCATCAACATATTCTTAAACAATATACATTCCCCATCCCCAGGTCAAATGCAATACCTGATGATGACCTTAAGGGTATGATCTCTGTAGCCCAGGAGTTCAACCTCAAATTTACAGCTCTCTCAATTGACCGTAATGTGCAACTTGAGATGCCGATATGGAAGCATCCTGCTGTCCACTATCCAAATTACAAAAATGTCTGCCTTCGAGATGCCGCAACCTGCCTCAGAAACCAACATGAAGTTCGAACTGTTAAAGATGCCCTTGTAATCGCCACGAGAAGAACTACGATGGCAAGACAACCACACACTATCAATCCTAGTGGCATTGGCCGGAAAAACTGTGGATGCCCATCTTGCAACAAAGATCGAAATGAACTGGGTTGCCTTACTAGTAACCCTGGCAAGTGCATTGAGACTGCTAAATTGCTAATAGACTGTATTATGCCTAAATGGAATCCACTTGTCCCAATGGTAGACCTCTGTGATGAGCTTGAGTTAACAGCCGAGGAGATAAGTAGATACTAACCGGCAAGAGATTGAAATTGACAAGCCAATGACTTATGATCCAAACTTCAGATTGCGGGATGTCAAAAATGGCTTTCGCATATTTGCTGCAGATGATTCATTGAATGAGATCTCTGCAAGACGACAAGGCAGATTAGTCCCGCCCCCAGAGCTTATAACAGCCTTTGTGCATATCAAGGTTTTGCGTGCCTGTCAGTATGACCCTCAAATCTTGGCTAGATTGAGAATTGTTTCAACTGACCTAGAGGATAAAACTATGTGCCTCACATTTGACAATCCAACCATAAAAATGAACTTCAAATCGGGAGTCCTGGGTGCTACCCTCACCTTGTTGCAAAGAATCCCAAATAATGCTCCCCTACTGCTGTGTTCTTCATCTGACTTTTTGCTCAAAACACTTATTAAGGAGCGAACAAAATCTGAAAATGACATGTTGGACCCAAGCTTCCTACTGTTCAAGGCAGTGTTTGCAGCTCTGAACGAGCGAGTTGCATGGACACAGTTCAAGCAAACAAAAGATATTTACCTGTTACCTTAGGGATCAATGAATGCCCTTTACTGGAGGTTGATACCCAAATCGACATAATGTTCAGTAGCCCTGGAATGATAATCTCACAAGGCTCTCAGCGAATCTTTACAAAAATCATCAAGGGTAGCCACCCAGAACCGCTCAGAAAGTCAACATACATCAATCTAGACCGCATCAGGTGCTCTGTTTATGAAATTTCCGACTATACCCCAACAGATGAAATGATTTGGAAATCTATATGTTCAGTCAATTTAAGACATCCCATAATATTTTCAGAGTTGGTGACTTCTGGACACATATTGATAATCTTGAAATGATGGGAATCTGTGAAACCTGTGGTGTCCCTGAAAATCTGGAGCACATAGCAATGGAATGTGAAGCCTCTGGTGCAAAATTGATTTGGAAATTGACCCAGAAACTCTGGCATATGAAATATGCTATGTGGCCTCCCCTAAGCTGGGGCCTCATATTGGGCTGTAATCTTGTTAAGTTCAAAGGCCCCAAAGGCAATATTATTCCTGAGATGGGAAGATTATTTGCCATTTTGGTATCCACTGCATGGCATACAATCTGGAATATTCGCAACGACAAAGTCCTAAAAAATCCAGACAGAAAAATGACAGATATTGAGGTGCATAATAAATGGCTGAAATCTATTAATTCCGCATTAGGACGAGATCGAATCCTGACCAATAAACTGAAATTCGATAATCTTGCGCTGAATAAAGGATAGGATAATTTTACGGAGGCTGGAGTCCCACACTACGGTAATTGTGCGTAATGGCATTTCCTCCATGGACAACTTCCCCGGCATTAACTGGAATTTTCTGGTAGACCCAGCAGATGACTTGGAATGCTTCTGCAGACTAAGTTTAAATCATTATCCCAAACGCTCCAAAAGAAAAAAGAAAAATAAAAATAAAAAGTTTTGTCCGAACTTTTGTTTCTTTCCCACGCTATTTTAGTCGGATAAAACGATTGTTTCGACAAGGCCGTTCTTTTTGGTTTTTGTTTGGCCAACATTTTATGAAAATTTTGTCCGAACTCGGTATCCGACCTCTGTTAGCATAATCATGGGTCCTGTTTTGATTTCCTCACAACAGCGTCAAATCCCCCATCTTCCTCTGCTTGCCGCTCCCTCTTTCCTCCCAATTTCCTGCCTCCGCCCCGTAGCTCACTCAAGGATGATCTCAGATGCACTTGTGGGTCCCATGGAACCCATTTCTTGCATTTGCACGACTCTTACATTCACCCACACAGTGCTGCCGCCGGCTCCGCTGTACCGTCCATCTGTGCGTCCGTCCTTCATGAACGCCCTTCATCGTGCTGACGGATCCTACGCACCACGCTCCGAACATAGCCATCTCCGCGGAGCAGACCTCCGACTTCCCTCTGCCGTCATGCCCTCTCACGTCCCACGCCGTGACACGTCGCCGCCCAGGTCGCGATGACCCGCCTGCTGTTCCGCGTGAGTGACCCGTCGTCCTCACCTTTGGTCTGCTATTCACGGCGTACTAGGCTTGCCGACCAGTCATGATTTAGTCACAGCATATCTCTGTTTTGGATCTGTGTCCTGCGCAAGATGCCGCGAGCATGTACAGGTACAGTCCCTTCTCGCACTCACCATTCATCCATTGTTGTCAGTCGCACCGCCAGACTTCATCTTGTATCTTCGATACTGGGTCGCCACGGCTTTTGAGGAGAGTGGATATCATGGGTGGTTTGAGAACGAGATGGACGTAAGGATGGACACGGGTACACCCGCGGGTACCTTCGGGCCTACCCATACCCGGACCTGCAAAAACCGTACCCGTGTACGGGTCGGGTCTAAACCCGTACGGGTTACCCGCGGGTCCTCAATGCACCCGCGGGTCTCCAAACCCGTCGGGTACAGTTGGGGACAATCAAATTCCGCTTGTTTCATAGCGCAAGGACCGGCCTTTTTTCGATAAATCTGACCGCAGATTCGGATCCAGAGGGGTCAAGGGAGCCCAAAAACATACCTCCGAAGTTTTTCCTACGAGCCGTTGTTTTTCTCAATATTTGGGGTTGGTTGAACGAAATTGTGTGTACCTGTCTGAGGACTCTGGGGCTGAGATATGTCTACAATATCCTCCAAACAAAATGAAATGAGGTCTGCACAAGCTACACGGCTTCTACGGATTAATTGACAGTCAGATTTTGACTCCCTGGAGGCTTTCGGACGAAAATAGGTGCCAGATCAAACCATTTTTCACACGTTAATTTCTCGATAAATTTACAAGATGTTGTCGGAATCGTAACCAGCTCACGAAAAGGCGTCAATTGCCGATTTTTACATATTTTTAGCTATCTATTTAGACATTTCTCAATATTTTGGGGTCCCATCATCGATTTTTTGAGAATTTGGACATTGTGCTCGTGCCAATCTCTCCATTTATGGTGCCGTTCACTTAGTCACCACCAAAGTTGGACTAGTCCCAAATTTGGCCCAAGAAATGTTTGATTTTTTCCGAAGCAATATATGCTGCTCAAGGGCAAATTGAACCATTTCTGACCCACTACATAGAACTGCTGTAGACGTTGAACACTTGACTACCTGGTATCATTTGACCACATTTTCGACCAAATCCAACTTACATAGCTTCAACTTTTGGTTGTTGAAGTGTCTGCCAAGTTTCATGGATAATCTCATCTCAAAGCACAGTTTTAATCATAAAAAGCCCAGAGAATGAATCATACAAGATTAAATGACCTTTGGGGGGCCATACATTGCTATTCTGTGCATAGTCCCAAATTGGTTGGTCAACAATTTTATAACTCCCTCAGTTTTGAAATTATGGAAAATCTCTCTTGGCAAAAGATTCCTCTCCTTGAAAGGAGCACTTTTGCAAGAGGGATAAGAAAAATATTGTTTTCTGAGTGACTAGTAACACTTGTCAGCAAGTTGTGGTGACTAAGTGAATGGCACCATACGTGTAAAATCACTCCCTAAATCGTTACCGTAGGCTTGGGTGCCATCTGCTGACGATGGTATTGTAGTTTCCCACGGTCCCCAAATAGGCGGGTTTTGATTGTCCGCGACTGTATACCCGCGGAATTGCCAACATAGATAATATTTTATTGTCAAATACAGTGCGGTAAAATGTAGCGGGAGCCATGAGGGAGGGCAGGTGACTTGACCTACTCTTATAACTCCTTCGTGCGGGTCGCAAATTGGACAATTTGCTCGGGGGGGACAGCACCCGAACAACCATGAGAACAATATTGATAAAATTTGAACCAAGTTCGAGACGATGGGTCAGCAAGCAGGCAGAAAATAGGATGAGTACGAGGTTTGTGATGACCAGAGAGCCCACGCCTGGCCCATGCTGAGCAAGAAAAACAGACTCAAAAACCCTGCAATGTTACTCCTCGATTTGTGCTTACAGTTGTTTGTCGCCGCTTCCAAACCTTAGTCCTTCCACTGCGATGTTCTGCACTCATTACGCACATATTGTATGCCGGAAAGCATGTTTCTGTATTGAATTCTTACTACAAGCATCCTTGCAAGCCGTGGAGGATAGAAATCGACAGAATTCGGAGAATCGGCACATGGCAGTCGGCCGTCGAGGGCTCGGCCGAAAGACCCGAAAGCCATCCCACCTGGACCGAGCAATCCATGCTGGTTTTACATTTGTTTTACACATTCTACGGGCTATAAGGTACTACGTAGGCGCCAGTCACTCACCGCAAACGCTCACGTGACCAAAGCGTGACAACGATAAGGCTCTGGCCACAAAACATTTGGACAAAAAGTTAGTGTGGCGGGAAATAGGTGTCTGAAATTTACCTCGGCTAATTAGCCTTGCTAATTAGCTGCTAATTAACCCGAAAATGTTCGAGCCCAAAATGAGCAGGTAAAATAGACCCTATTTGACCACCCTTCCCGGCCTTAAATCTGAGTTGTTGCTCCCCTCAAATGCATCCGTTCGGGCCCTCTCAAAGCATCCAAGATGTTCCTCGAGATGGTCGATTCGCAACAAGATTTTGATAGATTCAGGAGAATTGGACCTGCCAAAAGTCCTCTGGAGGAAGTTTTTATCAAGGAACAGGTCGGTTTCGGGAAGTTCGGTTTAAATCACGCCAAGAACGGCAAAATTTCACCCTTCCCGGAAGCTCCCGGTCCGGCCGAAGCCCAGGTAAATTTCGGGTAAATTAGCACGGTCAAACAGGTCAAATAGACCCCGGCCAAAGTGCCAGGGTAATTTACCTCGGTCAAGCAGGCTCCGGAGCTATTTCCCGCCACACTAAGGTAGGCGCAGTCCGCATCCATCGAGTCACGTGATGTAACAGTGTGACACCGACTCCCGACCTTACTAGTAGGTAGCGTCGGAGTTCAGACATAAAGTAGAACCATAGGAAGGTGTATTTTGAGTGTAGGAACAATCCTATGGTGCCAGAATTTTGATATCTGCCCTCAGAAAAATGTTTATGGCTTTTCTTTTTGAAAGTGTCTCAAATGACTTATCCGACACCATGCCGCAGTTTTAGAAATCGGAGCTCGAAAATTCGCGCTTCCCAAAAAGGAGATATTACAGTCACGTGATATAACGTCATGCCTCGCGGAGTGGCGTTGTGGCAGGTTGTGGCCACCACACTTGCTTTCTACCCCCACCAGCATCAATTCTCAAGCAGCAAAACCAATGCCCAAGTGAAAAGGACAGTCTAGGACCAAAAATCTCATTATGCCCTCAAGGTTCATTCCAGCCCCTATTTTTGCACTTAGCTCACTCATTTATGTTTCGGACAGCGGAAACAGATAAATAGTGGTGATGAGCAACCTACCAAGCGCTCTCAAAGTGCTGCAAATACAGATTCAGGCTCTGGCTCAGGCCGGAGTGAGATAGACTCAGTGGAACCTCCTGTTTATAGTGACTTGGACTTGGACGAAGAGGAACCTGAACTGGAAATTCTTGAGGAGGATGATATTCCCCATCCAAAGAATCAAGCAGACTTGCTTAACTGGCTCAAAATCAGTGATGAACACTTGGATTCTCTTGTAGCAAGTGCTGCTCCAACCCATTGAGGCAGCTACCATACTCGAAAAATTGGACAAGAAATCTCAATTCGAAGGGCTCAGGAACTTCGAAAACTTGAAAAGGAGAGGAAAGAGAGAGAGGATCAGGAAGTGCCGCCACACGACTTCTACTGAGTGTTGTCTCAAAAAGATCCTTTATATGGAACCAGATTTCCTGCCACAAAAATCAATGCCGGAGGAGCATTGCAAGAAAGGTTATTTTCTTTCCAAAATACCACCCAGAGCTCAATTTTATTGAGCAATGCTGGGGTTATGCTAAGAGGATTTATTGCATGTTCCCAGCATCTTCAAGGGAGGACGACTTGTAGAAAAACTTGCTTGCAACACTGGATTCAGTCCCCTTATCATCTATGCGTCGCTTCTCTGTCCGCTCATCAAGGTTTGCTGATGCATACTTCCATGGACTGGATGGAGCTGATGCAGCATGGGCAAATAAGACATATCGAGGCCACAGAACCCTTCCCCCCCAGTATCGTGATGATCTTAGGGAGTACAAGCAGCGCAAAAATATTTATTGGATAGGATAAGTAGTGTACTATATAGCCAGCATAAAATTGTATTTTTGTTTGACTTCACTGTGCAGGAAGGTGTTGTTTCAACCTTTAGGCCACAAAAGCCACTCCTGCACTCCAATTACAGTGAGAGTAGCACTCAGAAAAGTCTTTTCAGATCGAGAAAATTTTTTCTGGCTGTCCAGAACGCGGAAAACAGATTATTATTTTTTCAAAATCGAAATTTCACGCTTTCCCACGCTACTGTCACCCATCAGTCACACGCACGTGACTCGATGGATGCGGACTGCGCCTACCTTACAAAAAGTAAGGCTCGTTACTAATGGCGGTGGGGGATACCGGTATCTAGATAGCGTCGGAGTTTAAAACGGCCCGGTAACCCGGCATAGCCACTTCCGAGTCCCGGTCGCGAGGCTATCCTGTCACTCTCGCTGCTGCCTCGCAGGCTCAGTCCACACCCACAAGCCCAGCTGTTCTGAACTCGAGACCTCTGCATCAATCTATTTTCCTCATCTACATCTTCTTCCTCTGTGCCAGCCTCTCTCCAGTCCCCCATCATCTTCACCGACACCATCATTCAAAAGCCCGACATACTCCTCCTCCTCTTCCGTGAGATCCAGCTCCGCAGAACCATCAAGCTCATCAATAATTGCATGTTCCGTAAAGGGACCAGATGAATTTGAAACCAGGCCTCCGCTGTGTGCTGTGTGCCTATCTGGAACAATAAACCCCCCGTTCTTCATTGTAAGGACATGAGGGCTGTCAGGATTGAGGGGAGGTGGTACTCCTTTAACAAACTGGGCTCCAAATCAGTATATAACCACAGAAATCGAGGGATATGTACATACAACTTTTCCCATCCGCACTTGGGTTTTGGGCGGAGGCGAGTGCACACGCGGCCGCCCGACCGGATTCTTTGGTGGTTCAGGTGGAAGAGTCCCTTCTAGACGGGCACGTTGTTTACTACCAGTCCCTCGCGGGCGTCCGAGGGGTTTAGGAGTCGGTGCTTCGTCATTGACTGGTTTCTTATTTTTATTCAATGAGCCCTTCGGGCGGCCGGGTTTTCGCTTGATTGGCAGGGGGCTGGGGCTGGGGGATGGTGGGGACGAACTAGGTATGTTTAATCCGGCTTATCTTGATCCAGAGGATACTATGGTCCCACAGGAATTAGGTGGGGAGTACGTGGCATTATTTTTTCTTCCCTATCAATTTTCGGCTGAACCTGCTGAGTCCAAGACTATGCTGCAATGCAACAGGGAGGCACACGGGGCTCTCCTGGGGGAAATATGATCCCAGGGTCAAATAGGATGTACTGTATGCCAATATGGCCCCCGTCCAATGCACTATAAAAATTGTGTACGTGCCCGGGATCGAACTCGGGACACCCTGATAAGGAATGTCCCGATCGGGAACAGGCGAAAAAAAAGCAGGTTAGTCTCATCCTTTTTCGGAACAACTGTAAATGCCCTTTTCCAGAGGAACAGCTCGACAGAATTACTTGATTTATAGCGCAATCGAGAGCTCTCGACGAGATTCATCGATTGAAACATTCATCTCGGCTAAAAAAACTCGACTTTCATTTTGGTGGACTTTGTTTGTCCACAACCAAGGGGCTGCCGATACCCGAAAAATGTACCGCACGTCGAATTTTTTTTCTCAGAGAGTCGGCGACCCCTCCCTCCCTCTCACAGCCACCTGATACCATCAAATTCCCTTTTGGGGATGGGTGGAAATTCTCAAAAAATTCACTGCATAGCGAGGTTACTCATAAGAATGTTCAAACTCAATATAGCAGTTTATCATGGCCTTATGAATATCACCAGGCAAAATCCTCACTCATTTGCGCTGCTAGACGTGAGTATGCACCGGATTTGTGCATGTTGTCCAAATATGGAAGCCAACTCCATGAAAGCAGTTTGTAACGGAAATATTTATTTTTGTTGCTCCGTACTCCACGCTATATTATGCTATGCCTATTATGTTTATGCCATATGACTTATACTCCATGCACAGCCTTTGATTCGTAGTATATAAGTAGTGTACCTGTTGTAGTTACGGTTTCTTCGGTTAATCGACAACTTACACCAGTTCTCTCGATTTGCCACCTTGTGCCGGAACCCGATCCTCTCGCTTCCGTCACATATTTTGAACTGAACCAAGCTCTGTCAACGCTCTATCTAGGCTACCGTTGGTCCCGATATCCACCGACTTCGCCGATTCTGCTTTTGACGTGCAACCGAAGAACACATGTCTCAGACTGGTCGTCCTGCGTATTCCCTCCGCTCTGCTGTCCGCGCTGGTCAAGCGTCGCCTCCGCCGAGCTTCTGGTCTCCTAGGGCTGTCTCTCCCACGTCTGGGACTTCTGGAACGGATCGTGCATCCGCGGCTGTGCCGAAATCACGCAGCGTCTCCCCCGAGCTGTTGTACAGCAAGGTGGTTTCGCACAGACCCACTCTCCACAAGGGGCAGATTGGTGTCGTTGTCTGGCTTTCGTTCATTCGGAGCCGTGTTTTGAAGGACCCATTTCATGTTTTCAACATGTTTTACATCTCGGTTATTCATGGCTTGCGCATAGAATTTGCCCGAGCTTTACGTGATGCTATCTTTATCCCGGATCCCCAGGACAAAACCCGAATTGAAACTTGGGGTCGCCGTCAAAATCCACCACAGACATGGGAGTCAATTCTAAGACGAGCTCCTTCTTGGGTTTGGCGGCGCTGTAAACGCATAATTCCTCCACCAGAGCAACTACATCCTGTTGTCTCGAAGGTATTCCATACATTCGGGCCACTCAAGGACGCCACAACAGGTTTGCCATTGTTCAATTCAGCAGCATGGGCTGTAGCCAAGAATATCTTAGACCTTATCCGCAAGGGTTACCTGTCTGACCCACCTGGCATTGCACTTTATTATCAGCTCGGCATTGACAAATTTGGACTGCCCCTACTTCGGTGTAATCGGGGAACAAATTTCACTGAAGGCGGTGTCCACACTCATTTACGTTCGCGCCTCCCGACTTCTGGTGCTGGTATTCGCCATGTAAATGCGAGCCTGAAGGATTTTATCCTTCGCCACAACCTTGTTGTAAGTAATCACTTTTTTTTGGAGCATAGCCTGTATTCGAATCTTCTCCAGGTTGGTGTGTTTAATCGCACAGGCAAGCGTTACTGCGGGCACTACAGCATCTGGATTACAAATGAGATCCAAGAGCTTCTATCAACCCTCGCCAGCGAAGATCGTCTCATCAATCCAACATTACTTACAGGCTGGGTTAATGGAAATCTCTATCTTCCGACAAACGAGGTCTCTGGGGTCCTCCCCATTCCCGATGATATACGCGCGGCATCGGCAATGGCTTCATTTAATCCCGAATTCTGGCCGCGAAAACAGCAGCATCGATATCTCGCATCTGTGCAAGGAACACGGAAAGCTGTCCTCCCTATCCACAATTCGGCCGAACGCGAACTCTTCCACGAGTTGATGGCAATGCCTTCATTTGCTGCTAGTTTGTCCGGATCCTCGGCTCACAATGCGGATGATGCAGTTGCACTCTGGAATTCACATGCAGAAATGTATGACAATATCTCCTACAAGGCAAGCGGATTATCCAGATAAGCCTTGTTTTGAAGCACCCTGGTAGATTGTCAAATTCTGTAGAAGGATGAAAACACATTCATCACATCTCTGTGAGATAGCACGAGAAGACTCAAGAACGCAGAAAAGCGCGACTCGTGTGCTCCTCGTGCAAGGCACAAGATCAGACGGTATAGTACTTAAGCTCTTCCAAAACAGGCGGCAGAGGTTATTTCTAGTTAATTTTTGTGTACACACTCTTGTATGCCTCTTTGGAGAATACTGTGAGCAAAGAAGGGCTTTGTATCGAGAGATTCCGTCGAGAAATGAGGGAGATATGAGGATGTGATTGGTATCAGCGGGATGCCGGATCTCGGATCATGCCTTTCAAAGTCAGTCAGTATCTAGCCGGATTGTTAGAAAAGTCTGCAGAATACTCTCCCCTCGCCAGATACCGCTTTTAAAAAGATTGAAGACATTTAGCATCTTTTCATGTCTCTGGTAATATTTTCAGAAATTATGTGCATGTTTGTTGAAGGGAAAAAAAACTGTTTTCGCTATCGGCGAATGGTTGGCATGTTTTGATCGGACAAGGGCGGAAGCTCTCGACAAACACTGTCAAAACAATGATTGATTCCGGCAATATTTTAATTTCTTTATTTCTTTATTTGATTATTTTCACCCACAGACACCGGTATCGAGCCAAAAGTAAAACCTAGAAATGAAGCATTTGGGTCCTCCCGAGACATCCCTGGTTTCAGTTTGTTAAAATATGGCCTGTATGTAGAGCAGTATAACATTTTTATGACCCATTTTCTTTGAATGCAGAACGAGTTATTTCATCGAATGGACACGGTTTGGGTTTTTGGGTACAAAATATTTGCCGCTGACGTAAGGTTCTCACGGTTCATGTATAGTAATCTACGTATCAAACACCAAGCCGAAAGAGTCGGCAGTCTCGCAGGGAGTTAACCAAATGTATTCTTTCCGTATTCTACCTTCTTCAGACTGTTGGTTCTGATTTGATCATGCCCCAGAAAAACTCCGATTTTTTTCGGACCTCGGGAAACGTCTAATCTAGCAATTTGGAGCTATATTGTTCAAGGTCTCGAAATTTTTGCCGTCACACGTCACGCGTTACATACCACGTGAGCGTTCGCGGTGAGTGACTGGCGCCTACCTTACGTCTCGGGGTTCATGCGAGAGCTTAATCGGCTTCTCGGCATAGAGATGAACCCGAGCACGGCGTTCCACCCGATCACGGACGGGGCCCGACGGGCAGACGGAGCGGATGAACCAGGAGATTGAGAAGTATCTCCATGTGTTCGTAAATTATCGCCAATCGGATTGGGCGGAGGCTCGCTTTGGCCGAGTTCACACACACAACGACAAGGCTAGCTCGGCCACAACGATGAGCCCGTTTTATGTAAACACCGGTTATCACCCTTGGAAAGGGATCGAGAACGCGGTGGAGTCGCGGAATGAGGCGGTGGATGACTTTGCAAAAAAGATGAAGAAAATACGTGACGAGGCCACAGCGGCGCTCGAGAAAACCCAGAAAATCATGAAAAAACAGTATGACGCACATAGGAGAGATGCGCCGGAGATCAAAGTCGGCGACAAGGTGTGGTTGGATGGAGGAGACATCACCACTAGTCGGCCGACGTAGAAGTTGGACGATCGGCGGCTCGGGCCGTACGAAGTCTTGGAGAAGGTCAGCGCATCGGCTTGGCGGCTTAGGCTGCCGGAGACGGACCTGTCACATCCGGTCTTCAATGAGTCGAAGCTCACGCTGTACGTGGAGCCGCCGGAGCATAGGGGGGAGATGAGAACGGCACCGGAGATAGTGGCCGAGTACGAGGTCGAGGAGATTATCGACCATCGGAAAGGGGGACGGCGTTATCAATACCTTGTCAAGTGGAAGAACTATCCGCTCGGGGAGCGGACGTGGGAGCCGAAGCGGCACTTGACGCACGCGGCCAAGATCCTGAATAAATACAACAAGGATCACGGGCTGGGGGAAACGTCCGAGAAAAGGGCCGTGGATGCGAGGTTGGATATCGGCAAGATGGCCGATGAAGAGAAGGCAGCTTGGGCCGCGAAGCTTAGGGCGATGGGATTAATGCCGCCAAAGCAGGAGAACCTCGGCAGGATTGCCGAGAAGAACCGAGAACGCGCCCAGGACCGGGCGGACCGCTTCCTTGCGGAACACAGCAAGGAGGTGCTGGCTGAGACGGCTAGGAAGCTTCGCGCAGCAGGGATTATGCCGCCGAAGGAGGAGATCGCCACAGAGGAAGTCGTCGTAGATGATACCGAGGCAGAGATGGCGGCGTTTGCCGCAAGAGCACGTGCGGCGGGACCTATGCCGCAGGAAGAACCAGTCGGCGGAGATGCCGAGGAGACAGTGTCGGCAACAAGCGGTTTGCCCATGTTGCCTGTAGGACGCTGGAATTATTTAATACGCCGGTATAAGCCGAAGGATGAATCGGTGGACTACCCGAGGAGGTTTTTATTTGACCCTGTGACGGGTTGAATGAACGAATTATTTAAATTCCCCGTGGATGGGGATGAAGGATGGACTCGCGATAAAGGAGTGAGGAGCGAAGCTCCGAGTGATGAGGCTAAAGTTCTAGGGGGGGTAGTTTAGCAGAGGGGGTGTGGCCGCGACGTTGACTGACGTTTCGTCTGTTAAAGAAGACTCATCAGGCGGCGTGTCTCTCGACAATCAAGCGTGACGGATCACATGATCGTGACAAACTTGGGTGGCGGAATCCGTGGACTCAACGGCACTTGGTACCCAGGTACGCCCGTCCTCCCGACTACTCCCATAAAATTTCGTAGGTCATTTTATGTTTCCCGGTAGAAGTCGTCTTGCTAACTGTGAATTATTTGGCTACACAGAATTTTTGCAGGGTCAAGTTCCGGGGAACAAGACGAGGTGCGCAAGCACGACCCACAGAAAATTCATCGAGCCAGTATCCACAGCACCGAAATTCGTAACTTGTATTAGCACATCTCAGGAAATTCAATTATCCATTAGGTTCACTTCACAGAGGAACCAGGCCCATATTTCGGTGGTCAACCAGAAATATTTAATCGGGGGAATATAAATTCTTGAGCGGTGTCAAGGGTCACGATTAAGCATAGAGGACAGGGACAGAAGTCTCATCAGATTTAATTTTAAAACAAACTCGGGTCGATCACCTTCACCATCCCCATCGGATTCCGATCAATCGGACATAGTTGTCCGACTGGATTGCCCGGATCTCCCTGAATATGTGCGAGCATACCCGCCATTGATCCTTTACGACATACAGACAGCCATCCCTGGGAAACTGTTTGCCGGGGTGCATTGGACACGCAACAAGAATCTTGTTTTGCAGATAGCGCCTGGCACAGTTTCGGCCTCTTACATGATCGAGACATATGCACTGCGTATTTGGGACGTCCTCAAACCCATCCTGCAATTTCCCAACAACCTTCCCTCGCCCGTGTTCGAGACAGGCGGCTCCTGGCACTCGGTGGTATTTCACAATCTGCCAGCCGCCAAACATCATTGCTGTGCTCTACCGCATGTCCAAGAATCTCTCCGCGAAGGGGGATTCAATCATGTGGTCAAAGCTGTCTCGATCCTGTGTGATGACCAAGAGCTCGAGCGCCGGGTGAAGAACAAAATCCCGATTTCTATGCGGGTATCCGTTCTGCAGCAGCTAGTTGACAGGGGCGGGCAAATTGTGGGCGGAAGATTCCGGGCAACACACTATCTTGCAAAGCCTCGCCCTCTAGCTCGGATATAAAACAAATATTCAAAAAAAAAAAAAAAAAAAAGGAGTCCAGGGCCGTTCTGGAGTTTAACAGCCGGGACAACGCCGGATCCGGCACGGTGATGTCAAAGCCTTGCATGCCTTACAATCACCGATCAAAAGCTTGCCATTGCCGTCTTTGGTGTAGCCGCGTTCTGCAAGAATTACCTTCATACCCTTCGGAAGTCCCTCGTACTCTTTATAAGGGTGATTTTCGGGCAGATTCTTGTCGAACTTCATAGTCTGAATTTTCCGCCATGACCGTGAGGGTTGTCAAGCGGAATTACCGTATCCCGCATTTCAGCGGGGTTGACATTCATTTTGGTTGCGGTTAGAGCATAAGCTGCGAGGCTGCCATGTGCAGATGTCGCCGCCGGGCTTGCCGTCTGGATAGATTATCATAGTTTCTCCTCGGTGAGAACGAGAAGGCCATAGCGTTCGCATAAAAATGCAGAAACCATGATCAGACGTCCATGACCCTTCTTTTTAAGAACCTGGAGCTCTGCAAGGTATTCCTTGCGACGCTTCTTGACATCCTTACGTTCATGCCCGTCCCAGTAGACACCTTTTTGATGATGTTTACGGCGATATCCGAGCTTCCAGAGCCATCGCTGGCAGTGCCGAACAGACACAGTCTCTTCTTGAGGGAAAGCGATGGCAGTAACGTCTCGTTGATGTGCCGTCGGAGCAATTTCGGGTTGACCTGGATCAACTATCAGCAATTGTTCCAGAGTTGTTTACGCAACAAATCAAATTCCTTACTGTCCCGGGTTCCAAGGTTCTAAGCCATCGCTGAACCCCCATAAAAAATCCCTCGTCATCAAGAAGGCCATTCGATTTCTCTCGCCGACCCTGGGTGGTGCGATTCTGTACAACCAAAATCAACTCAAGGGACGGCTCAGAGCTGGTCTCCGTGTTGCTAAAAACCATGGCCGTGGTCCGGCATTTCAGCGTGTGCTTGCTGCGCAGGCCCGATCCTTCGAGGCGACTGGGTTGTTGAAACCTAGCCATCAGAAATGTGCCCCCCAAGAACCCGATTTCTTTTCCCGACCCTTCTAAACATGTTTTCAAAGGCATCCGAACAAATTTCAAAAAGTGAAATAAGGGGCACCCTACCCTATGAGGCTGTGTCTGGACGTACCCCTCGTAAGGGGCCGTTTGAACCCGTTTCCCCATCAAATCCCTCCAAATAAAATCCCACCAAGATGGTTGAGGAATTTTAAGAAGTTTTGCATAATTAAACTTGATAATGCATCCATTTATTCTCAAACTGGCACGTCCGGGCCTATATCAGAGTCTAGTGAATACATCCGGTGTTCTTCAAACCAGTGAACTAGACACACCAGCGGACCCGAGAAGAGAGAGGTGCGGCGTGTTGGGGTAATAACCGCCGAGCAGTTTGCGCGTGATGTGATCCACGAATCCATTCTTTTTCCACATTGGTCTGCGGAGCCTTTTGGGCCCCATCCGCGCCGCGATGGTTTTCAGCTGAGCTAGGGACTCCGCCGGTGCGGGGCGCGCGGCGGGGGCAGGATCCATCATCGCCGCCGCGACGGGCGCGAACGGGCGGAGGGTGGGATATGCCTTATGAGAAGATAAAATCAAAAACGGTTCATTGGAAGAACATAGCAAAACAAACCTTGATCAGCCGTTCTATCGTGAGCCCAAGCTGGTATATGTCAACTTTGAAGGGGTCATACGGCTTCGTATCGGACAGCTCCGGGATGGTAGGGAATGTGCGAAGCCCGCCACTCGTTCGCGCAGCAGCGCGTCCTCGCGGAAAATACATCGAGAGTCCGAAGTCGATATAGTAGTAATCGACGGGCCCCACGAGGCAGCGGTCTGTCCAGCAAAATAGACCCTTGAAGCCCGTGTGCGTGCGAGGCCTGATGAAATGCGAGCCGGCGGGAACCACACGTTTCTCGTCCATCATGAGGTTCTGGGGAGCGATGTCGCTAAAAGCAATGCGTAAATGACTTGGGGATAAATCACGGATTGGATGCACGCTGATTCACAAGTGACATATATTGTTGTCGTGCATGAATTGAAGGCCCTGTACAGAAGTGGTCAGAAACCACGCGTAGTTCGCTGCTCTCTTTTACCTCTAAATACTGCTGCGATACCTCAACAACTTCTGCAGGGCAATGAAATGGTGGATCGTGGAATCCGCGGCAGTACGGCATGGCCAGTAGAGTCCAGTTCTCGTTGGGTACAGTGATGACCTCTAGTATAGGGATTGTCCTGTTACGCGGGTCTTCACGGAGGCGTGGGCTATCCAGCAAGAGCACAATCTTCAACTCGTCTTGGTTCGTTACAACGCGTTTCAGGACGACCTTCTCCCCGGTGCTTAGTCGAATGGCGTCGAGGGCAGGAGTGCTCTGGATGGGACTGAGATCAGAGAGCGATTATTGTGCATAAACCTACTCCGTATGATCGTAGGCTATCTTCGTGCTGCTCCTTTTTGTCCCCTGGGACTGACCAGGACGGGACCCAGCTCGGCTCGTAGCGCGGCCGTAATTTATAGCCCTGGGAGAAAATGAAAGGTTGGTGTCTGACCCACCACTCCTCCTTTCCAGCATATAGATAACTTTTGGCCGAAATTGCGCTGGAGTTGTTGTCGATGCTCATGGCACTGGCAACTTGAACTTGCTGGTTTTGTGCTGGTTGCTGGCCAGGTTTGGGCCAGGTAACGTTGTGGGTCCAGCACGTGACCTCTCAGTGGCACGTGCTTGAGCAACGTTGCCAGCTGACACTGCCAACAGTGACACTGAGTACTGTCGTACACAATAAACAAAGCGACCTTGTACTGTCGTAGCCAGGACAACCTATCATTCAGGATAAAAAGACTCGCCCCCCGTACATACCCGTTTCCTGGCATAGGAGTCCGTTTCCTGGCATAGGACTCGGAGTCCGTTTCCTGGATTGAGTCCCTTCCCTCATCATGATGAGCACCACACCATCGTCCGATGGGAAAAAGCCTCCTGTACCGCTCTATGAATTCTCATTGACCCCCAGAGAGAAGAAGAAGTTTACCAGCAAAGTAGAGAAGATGATCACCAAAATCAAGAAAGAACAAGATTCAACACTCAGGAAAGAAAAGATCGAGGAATTCGAGACGTTCGTGCCTCAAGTTGTCCTCTGGGAAATTTTCCACTGATTTCGCCTCGAATAGAATCCTAGAGGGGCTTCTTATAACGAGAGAGCCCCAGAAAAGTAACCTCAAGGACATAATACGTTTCTTTTTCCCAATCGCCAACGGCCCTGGAAAGGATGAACTCACTCAGGCATGGAAGGATTACCAGGTGCGTCGTCGACGGCCCCCTGCCGTGAACCCGTGACGATTCCAGCGCTGACATTGATCAGCTGAAATCAACCAGACTGAAGCAAGGACTGTCTCATCGGTGAGTAGTACATGCATTCCTGATTGTTGCTCTTCACTGAGTTTTGTGCCAACCGCGTTAATTTTGCTCACGTAGTCCATCTGGGTCAGTGACTAGCAATTTATGCCCGTGGTCGTACAACAACTCATAGTCTCTTTGAAGGGGCTATGAAGCAGACATGTCGGTCCAGTCGTTTACAGGGTCGCACTCTACGTGAGTGTCTTCCTTAAAAAGTTTCATCCCCAATTATTGACAAGTATAACGCAGCTTAAACATGGGTATGCAGTGAGTTTGCGTACCGGATGCATCTACGCCTCAGATTTTGACGACAACCTTCAGCCAGCCAGACAGCCACCGCATTTTTGACCCGCAACGCGGACGCATGGTAGACAAAAACCTGTATTACTCGGGCGGCGGTTCAGCTCCCATGCCCTACACTCCCCGCATCGACCCTTACGCGAGTCAAAAGGGGAACCAATCAAGCCAATCTCACTTGGAGCGACTGCCAAGCGCCGGGAGTAGCATAGGCACAACCACCTGGGAAGAATTTGAAGCGGAAGAACGAAGATTTGCGGAATGGACTCGGGAGCAACGCGACGCGAGGCATGATTCTCAACCACGGTATAGTTACGGTCAGGGACCCTCGGCTCAAGCGTAAGTCGGACCTACTAGTACAGTTAGATGCTAAACAGGAGTCACATGTTTTTTCTCTCTCTCTCTGTCCAGGTATCACCCGACTATCACACACGGCAATGACGGACAAGCGTTCGTTTTCAATGTTTCTCGACTATATGCTCCATAATTGACTGCACAATAGACTTTCGCAGAACTACGGGGCGGCTCACATGAATCCAGTTGCGGTGCCTCAAGGCTATTATCAACCACCGGCCATCCAGTACTGGCGGAGCTCCAGCGGAGAAGTATGGGGCAATGCTGGCGCTGGCTGGTACCGTGTCCAGGGACATCAGTAGGTACACCTCTGAATACTATCACTACAGTATAGTAGGGTTCAATGACTGATAATGATTAAGGAGGGTTCAATGGATAATTCTTTTTTTACGCAGCTTGCACCCATTCTCTACCCAATCCTGCTTGTACAGTCATTCCACGGGGAACCCCGCCATTCCCAGGGTCGACCTCGACAACCGATTAAGACCGAAGATGCCGGTCGGCAAATGCTGGGCTCGCAGAGGCCGTTTCCCGGCATCTGGAAGCCCTGGGAATGACCGATTTTTTCCATTGCCTCCCATTCACATTCACATGTCCTTTGAATTTTTCCAACAGTTTTGTGACCTTTGCTTCAGAGTTTCTAGGGTTTCTTCTGAGAGGGAAAACCGCAAAAATTCATCCAATTTCTGACAGACAAACGGGCAAAAAAAAATTCAGATGGTAGGTCCTTATGCCCCCCTAATGGTGGCATTTTTTCAGAATTATCAGGGCCATATTAGGTTGTCAGGAACGTCCCGAACCTGTCCTGGCCCATCCCGGCCGCCCCGCCATCAGCGCCATCAGATGTAGATAAGCAAACTTTTATGTAATCAAGGGGTTGCCAAATAGCAGCACCCGGGGTACTTTTGGCACCCCGGGGTGCCAAATAGATTTACCCCATTATTTGTCTTGTCACAAAGGGATGTTCCCAAAGTAGTATGTAGCGCAATGATTGCTTATAATATGTAGTATGTAATATGTATATAAAGGTGGTAAGTACATACATATAGTCCCTTCACAATCAATGCACTCAATGTCTCAGTCTGAGTCTCCGCCAATTGAATGCGACCTTTCAGAACATTACCGCGTGGCTGTGTCGGAGAACGGCATTCAACCAGTCCCAGGCGGTTCTATGGTCCTAATTTTCTCTTGGCTTAGAACACTAGGGTAAGATGAATCGAACTGGTTCCAAGCAGGTTCCAATCCGATCAAAGCCGGCAAACAGCTCACGACATAAAAAAATTAAATTGGCTTTACAGCTGTTTGCAGAACTTAGGGCGCGGCGTGTTTTTTTTTTTTTTTTTGTAAGTTTTCACGAGAACAGCGATTGCAGGATCATTTCTTAACCGTTTACCCTGGAAATAGGCTCATTCGATTCGCACGGAAAGGGCGGAGGGCCTCATCTCCTAGGTTTTTTTTATGGGCACCAAAAATTTCCTTTTTGGGATAGATTCCCGTGTTTTTCAGTGGTTGAGCGGAGAACACGTCCCACGGGACCTATTTTGCTCCAATTGACCTAGATTTTTACTTCAACATATTCCGGAGGGCCTGAAATACCGGTATTTTGAATGGGATCAATACTTCAAATATACAGTTCATAGATACATTCCTTTCATATTGTTGATCCCAAAGTGTATGGTAGATACAAACCAATGTTCACATTTACTATCCCGGTATATCAGGCCCTCCGGAATATGTTGAAGTCCACCATAATAAAAATCTAGGTCAATCGGAGCAAAATAGGTCCCCTGGGACGTGTTCTCCGCTCAACCACTGAAAAACACGGGAATTTATCCCAAAAAGGAAATTTTCGGTGCCCATAAAAAACCTAGGAGATGAGGCCCTCCGCCCTTTCCGTGCGAATCGAATGAGCCTATTTCCAGGGCAAACGGTTAAGAAATGATCCCGCAATCGCTGTTCTCGTGAAAACTTACAAAAAAAAAAAAAAACATGCCGCGCCCTAAGTTCTGCAAACAGCTGTAAGGTGGACTTGAACATATTCCGGAGGGCCTCAAATACCGGTATTTTGAATGTGATCAATATTTCAAATATACAGGTCACAGATAAATTCCTTTCATATTGCTGATCTCAAAGTATTCACATTCACTATCCCGGTATTTCAGGCCCTCCGGAATATGTTCAAGTGGACCATAACAAAAGTATAGGTCAATCAGAGCAAAATAGGTCCCATGGGACGTGTTCTCCGCTCAACCACTGTTTTCCACGGGAATCTACCCCAAAAAATAAATTTTCGGTGCCCATAAACAAACCTGGGTTATGGGGCTCTCCGCCCTTTCCGTCCAAATTGAATGACCCTACTTTCAGGGAAAACGGTTGAGTATTGATCTCGCAAATAGGCGGCGTGTGCAAGGAATGTAGATCTTTTCACAGGCTTCTGTCGTTTGCATTTCACCGGACAGTCGCAGTAGTAAACGGTCAGCGCAGGGCGGCTAGACATCGGAATGCAAGGAGTAGATTGCAGAAGCTATGAACCAAGGGACAGCGAAGTGGATAACAAGCCGACGAAATTTTCAAGCCAGAGCAGAACGTGCATGCGAAGTTTTACGTCTCGAAGACTCAGCGCACGACACAGGCGCCGAATGAGTACGTATTAGTACTTACACAGCACTAAGGAGCACGAATGCCATCTAATCACCTCGATTTGACTCGATGCCGCTCGTTAACTCGATCTTTCTCTTTCTGGCTCGATATTTCTAGCGGGGATATTCACTGGGAATGAAATTTCGTGAGTTAGTATTTCTGGCTTTCAAGCAGCGACTCCCTGGCACATCATCTTATCAAATTCCAAAGGAAGTGAGGGCTATCCTTTTTGCTTTTGGTGGTCTTTGTTTGTCTACAACTGTAGTTCACAACTGGGGATACACACAACTTGATCCGATAATACATAATAAATGTCATACTGGTACTTAGTACTGGTACTTAGGGTACAGTACCTCTACTCTTGAATCGCGATTCTTCGGAGTGTGAGTGCCCCGCGACAACGAAGGAGATCGCACCGTCGTGCTAACATGTTGAGTATCTCCCTCAGCTAGGTGGACCTTGCCCTGCTGGTACGAGGGTGCGGGTGGTGATAAAGGGTTTTCCGGCAGCAACGGCGTAATCCAATTGCAGTCTGAATCATCTCCGGACACGTGGGGACACGATAGCCCCTGTTGGCCCAAAAACCAGTCCAAATTCCCTCCAATACCTGAGACAGGATCTAACGCAGGCGCGGTTGAAGGGCTTTGTGGGAACACTGGTGCAATCCAATCAACGTCTGGGATATCGTGTCCCCACATGTCCGGAGACAATACTTGGAAGTCCTTCTTGCCGCAAAACCAGTCTGGAACAGAATCCAACGCAGGCGCGGTTGAAGGGTTTTGTGGGGATGCTGGTCCAATCCAATTAGAATCTATGAATGGGTGATCCACTCCATTCTAAACCACCCACCACTTGTAGGAGGATTGAAGAGAAGCTGAGCGGGTGCCCCGCGATCCTGATCCAGGGACTCCAAAGGCGTGAGATAGTCCATGGAGACGACCGCTAAATCTAATGGCACGTAAGAAGCCCTGCCCTGGATGTAAATGGGAAGACCTACCGCCAAAGTTGTCGAAGCGGCCCTGATGCGATAAAATCCCCAATGATTCAAAGAAACTGTCGTATGATTCTGGAGGAACGTCATTCCCAAGAGCCAAACCCCCTGATAGATCGTCGTTGGCGCCGGGGATGTTCAAATAAAAAACGGAGTCCGAGGTGGTGGCGGAGGCTGCTGCTGTGAAAGGACCAGGGGAAGAGGAACTGGAGACGGAATGAGATGCTACAGTACCAAATTGTCAGAAATCATCAACGCCAAGTGCCGGAACTCAATAACCATATGTTGGCCTGTCTTCATCCTCGTTTTCTTGCCCGATAGGACCAGGGGAAGAGGAACTGGAGGCGGAATCGGATGCTACAGTACTGAATTGTCAGAAATTATCAACAGCCAAGTGCAAGAACTAATAACCATATGTTGGCTTGTCTTCATCCTCGTTTTCTTGCCCAGAAATATTCCTCATTTCCTCCGCGAACATGGGATCAGCGAACCTTGCAACCACTGGACGACAGACTCTTGTCTGGTCAAAAACATCTAGCTGCTGATCAAGCGACGATCCCTTGTGCCCCGCAACGAGAAGCGAGGCCACTCGGTCACACCGCTCCGAATCCGCAGGTTCCTTAAGTCGAGTTTTCCTGACCTGCTTTGGCTTTCTTTTTCCTGGCCGAAATACGAAGCCAGGATGCTTGACCAAGTGTTCGTCCTTCTCAGTGCGAGCCCGGATACGCCATTTTTGACGTTCTGCCTCCGACAGTGCTTTCCACGCGCGGCCGGCGACTGTACTGAGTGCGCAGTGGGAACCGCCGACGCAAGAGGGAATACCCTCCCCAATGAGGGAGGACCGGAACAAGATAAATGCGTTGGGCGGACGCTTGATGTGATCTGGATCGGCTTTTTGCCTCCGTAGTTTTTGGGCAGGCATGCAGAGTGGATACAGGCAATACCACCCCTGCAAAATGCAGATCACGTGGGGCACCTGCCCCGGCACGCCATGTTCTCTTTGCGTTCTTGGGTACTTGTTGGAGCTCTAGAAGAGTGGTTATGCATCGGGCTTCGGGACAATTCTTTCAAGCCTTGTAATTCAGAGCTGAAGCATTGAAGTTGAAACCTTGTTCAATGTGTTCAGTCAATTTTTCCCCAAGGGCAATTTGGGCTGAAACCTAAATGTATAAATGTATGGTTGAAATTACTGTAAAAGACCTGTGCTTTTCTCCAGTGGAACAGAAAGGACTCAGTAGCCATGGATATGGAGGCTCCACAGCGTTCGAGGCAGGAATGGGATAGCAGGTGACGGAGTCGAAGAGACAGCAAAAAATGTAACAGAAAATGTAACCAAGACGGAGTCGAACTTGTGACCGCGCAAAAGGATTCTCGCATGGTGAAGCATGCATAACCACTCATCTAGAGCTCCAACAAGTACCCAAGAACGCAAAGCGAACATGGCGTGCCGGGGCAGGCGCCCCACGTGATCTGCATTTTGCAGGGGTGGTATAGGACCGATGATTACCTCAATATAGGTCGGATCCGGAAAATCGGCCTCAATCTGACTTTTGTCCGGACTTTTCAAAATTTCCCACGCTTTCTGGGACTGCGGAAATCGTTTTCTCCGCAAAGCGGTCATTTTCTGTGTTTTTTGCTCAAAGATTTTCTGAAATTTTGTCCGGACTTTGGGATCCGACCTATATTAGGGTAATCATCGGTCCTGGTGGTATTGCCTGTATCTGCAGAGTGGTGGAAGAATGGTGAATATTGCTTGTCAGGATTGTTACCGTTGGTGGTATAAGTATGTTCTCCTTGTGGGCTTCTTCCATTTTTAACCGAAATCGTGATCATGATCCAGATTGCACCCGGGGGGAAGAGCCAGCATCTGATTCATATCACTGATCAGTGATCGATCGCGTATTATAACGGGGGTACTAGGTGCCATCAATCCTCTTGTGTTCTCCCAGATCGAGACTGTCTCATCATTCTGTGGTGTCCTTGTTTACAAATAAGGACGCGCCTCATCATTCTGTGCGGTGGAGTCCTTGTTTTGTTTAACCAGACTAGAAACAAGGACCCACTAACTAAGTAGTAGTAAGTTGTTGAATGTTCGAATGTCGTCGACTCGTGGGGACTGGCAACGTAAATGATTTGATGTCCATGTACTGATGGCCTTCGCCGCCGTCGGTGCAGCCTCAACGGTCAACATTCTGATTATACATGGAGAGGGTGACTCGTGTAGTTTTGATGAAGCGCCGATCTGGAAGACACAATAGGCCTGATGGCTCGCCTAATCCCCAAGGTTGGATCAAGGCACAGTCCTAATTCGGTCATTGCCTTCAAATGCCCTTGTCACTGTGAACCGGCGGACAAAGGGAATCCCGGATGTCATTTTCCGATTAGTTGTTCCCTTGCAAGATGATAGGAAGCATTGTATTTCCAGAATGTTCGTGGAAGTCCCGTATTTATTTTTTTGCACAAGGAACAGTGAAGAGGGACATTGGTGCATGGAGATCGTTTTGAAGTGGCTTTTGCAGCTTTATACTGCATCTTTTCATAGTGATACTTGCAGCTAGACTTGATCGAATGTTTCCCTTCCTTGCTAATTGTAAGCTGGGTGACACACCCTTCTAACCCACAACCCACAAAAGCCACAGGGCTCAGGCCCAACCTGACACAATCTGTTAAGTTCTTATCTCTGGATGCAAGAAGTGATATACCTTGTTCTGAAGAGGGCCTGGCTCCTCAACATGTCGAAGAGAAAGAAGGATATGTCCTCCTACATGTTCTCGCATTTTTTGAATAGTCTGGATTCTCCCACATATTAACGTGTGAAAAGTGGTTTGATCTGGCACCTATTTTCGTCCGAAAGCGTCCAGGAAGTCAAAATCTTATTGTCAATCAATCTGCAGAAGCCATGTGGCTTGTGCAGACCTCTTTTCATTTCGTTTGGAGGATGTTGTAGACATATATCAGCCCCACAGCCCTCAGAGAGGTACACACAATTTCGTTCAACTGACCCAAAATATTGAGAAAAACCATGGCTCGTAGGAAAAACTTCGGAGGTGTGTTTTTGGGCTCCTTTTGCCCCTCCGGATCCGAATCTGCTGTCAGATTTATTTTAAAAAAGGACGGTTCTTGCGCTATGAAACAAGCGGACTTTGATTGTCCCCAACTGTACCCGACGGGTTTGGAGACCCGCGGGTGCATTGAGGACCCGCGGGTAACCCGTACGGGTTTAGACCCGACCCGTACACGGGTACGGTCCTTACGGGTCTGCCGTATAGACGTATGCCGTATATAGTAATACGGCTTCGGTGCCGATCCCTAGACTCATGCAATGTTTGAGGAAGTTCTGGATGGGAGAGGCGCAGGGGATTTGCTTGCTTCTCTCTCTCCTGTCTCTTTCACTTCCTCCCTGCAATGATGACTGGCCCTTCAGAAACACTCGATTCCATCTATTCAACTCGTCGCCCAGTCTCATTTCTCGAGTTGCAAACGCCTCCTGATTCTCGCCGAACCCTGGCCTCTGAAACTTTTTTTTTTTTTCGCCGAAAGACATTAGATTTGAAAATTGTAATAAGTACAGGGGACTTCCCATTTATGGAGGATCCTCCATGGACTGTCCGAGGCCGCGCACATCTTCATCCGTGGCGACCTTCCGAATCCCTGCTGACTTCGTATGTAACACGCGCTGCGGCTCTAGATTACCTCCTATTACCTCCCATGTGCTACATGTATGTAGCTTTGATAATAATACAACTTATATTTCATACTATCTGTGGCCAGCGGCAACCGCGGTTCCAAAATCGTCCGGCGGATACGAGTGACAATCACGGATGAAGCACGTTCAGCTTTTCTCAATTGAGGAGTTGCACCACTGGACACAGAAATCCAAACATGGCATTCGGAGTTCCCCCAGTGCATGGAAGGCCCTCGCGGGATATGTAGTGGTTTTACATGTATCTTAATTCCAAATACTTTGTGCTGGAAAGGTGGACTATTCCTCTGTGTCACTAACCACAAGGAAAGAGGGTTGCCTCCACACAGGCCTACGTTTTCTGGCGCTTTCCAACTCTTCTTGAACGAGTTGGGACATTTGGAGGAACACTACGCTCTGTGATTTTGGCCCAGTGGCAGTATCCAGGACCTTGCCCTGAGATACCTCCTTCGAAGTCCGGGTTGACCGGCATCTTCGCTCTTAATCGGTTGTCGAGGTCGACTCTTCTATCCGGAATCTTTCTATCCGATCTGCTCCAACTATGACCCTTGTTCGCCAGTTTGTTGGCTTTGCGTGTCGCCTCGACTTCACATTCGAGTCGTCTTGGACTTCCACCCATGATAACGCGGTCGCCGACGCAGCCTCACGTTTTCAATTTTCCCGCATGTTTGAACTCGCACCCTACCTCTCACAAACTTCATCTCCTATCCTTCTCTCACCGTCCGACTCTCGGTTCACCGGCACCGACCATCGCCTGTCGTCGTCCTTTTGTTTTTTTCCTGAGGCGATTCTGAACGAATTTATTTATTTCATGTACCACCTCTAAGATTCTGACTGACTGAGGAAGATTCTGAGGAAAAACAGGAGGTTGAACTTGGGTTGAACGCAAGTTGAAGTGAATGGGCACCAGAGCGTGTGGGTCCCAAAGAAGCCGGAATCCGAATCCGATTTCGAATCGTCTAGTTCCGAGTCGACCCAGCTTCGAGTACTGAGGACCGCTGCTCCATGGTAGTCAGGGCTCCTAGATTTCTTGGCCAAGGAATTAGTCTGGGGGACAAATAAAGTTGGCGGTGCACACACCTGGGCAATCCCTTCTCTGGTGCACCCTCCGCGACGGGGTTCGTGTTCGTAATCGCCACATTCTAACTTCTGTGAATCCGAGTCGGAGCCTGCACTGATGTAGAGCTTGAGTACACACAGCGCAATAAAATGGGAGTACACACTTAGATTTCCGTTGTCATTGGTGCCCCAAACTTGCAGCAGGATGGCGCGAGTTGGGGGGACTCAATATGGCGGTACAGGATGTTGCATAAATATTGCAGCAATTAATTCAAAAATATTCCGTGGTTGAGTCCAGGGACATTGTTGGGGGACTCTAAGTAAAAAAATGGGAAGACTTAGGGTGTGGTGGCTGTGCATCCCATTAGTCTTGAATAAAGAGCAGCCCGTGATGTGGGCTGAGATGTTGGTGCCTGCTGTCCATGACATGATACCTAGCTACTACTAGAAGCGACCACATCTGGGCCGCTGTCGCTGCTCCCGCAACATGTACCATCTATGGCATCCAATTGTCCTCGTAAATGATGATCCAGTGTTGCAGTTAAGGTTTAAGCCTTAATTAAAGTTAAGGCTTAATTATCCCTTAATATTAACGCTTAACCAAAACTTAAGAGGTTCTTAAGGGTTAGTTACACCTTAGGATAAGCACGTGTCAATGGCCACGTGATATTTTGGGCTAGATCCAGGTGAACAAAATGGGCGAAGGCTGCAGGAATTGAGCCTGTTCCCTCCGTTGGAAGCTCAAAAAATCAGACCAGGCAATTTTTCCCTCGCCCCCTCGCACTTCTATTCGGTGGCAATGTCAATAAGCAGTCAAAAAACCACGGGCCAAACAGTTCACCCAGGAGATATTGATGATTGAGGTTCCTGCGGCTACGGAGAGTGATGAGGATCCCGGCGATGGTGCTCTCTCCAGCACCAGGGACAAGTTCGAGGGGTAGCCTGCTAATTTCTGCTATGTATTCCCTTTTAGGAAATTAAGCCTTAATTACGACCACCCTTAATAACCCGTAATTACGTCCTTAAGCCTTAGCCAAAAATTTTACCGTTATTAACCCCTTAAGCTGCAACACTGCGTAAATCTGGAACCGAAGTACAGTCACAACAAGCAAACCGATGCGCTATCTGTGAGATATGTATGAGCAGATGCAACCGGGGGAGTTTATTCCAGCAGAACTTCCCAACCAGCCCCAAGAGCTCACATTCCTATTGAATTTCAGCGGACGTTGTATCTTGAAGAGAGCTCGGGGGGATCAAACAAGGATGAACAGGAGGAGCAAGAGCCCCAAGATATGAAAAGAAGACCGAGCCCTCTTTAAGCCACGACGTCAGCTCAAATTCAAGGGGAACATGAGCTCTTTGGGCTGTTCAGGAACTACTGCTGGATTAGACTCCCCCGTTTGCATCTGCTCATACATACCACGCAGATGGCGAGCACATGAGTTTCCTTTGTTGTGCCAGCAGTGAAGCCCAGTTGAGAGAACAGGAGAATGAGTCGAGGTGACCGGTGCGGATAGCATTATGCAGTGTTCGCCCTAAGGCCTAAGGCCTTAACCCTTAAGGTCTTCTTAATTTTGGCCTTAATTTTGGCCTTAAAAAAATTTCAACACAAGTAGAATGAGCCCACCGCCAAGGGAATCCGTTGAGAATTGAGGTCAGGATAGCCATTCTGCCGAAAACTTACTAAAATAATAAAAAAACCGGCCGCGCCCTAAGTTCCGCAAAAGGCTGTAAGTGGTGGCTTGACGGCAGAGGGGCACAGAGAAACCCGAAGTATAGTGGACCTTGAATTTTAACAAAGTCTAGCAGGATGATGTCAGCACTATGACCGGATTTCATACAGTAAATCAGCTGGAAAATTTGGAAAAAAGCGGACAGGGCTCAAAGGTAGTGTCCGGGGGCCTTCCCACATACTGAAGTATATATAAGTTACGATGCCCATTGTTCGCCGTATCGAGCTACAGATCTCATCATCACTCAGGCCCCATTGTTCCCCATATTGGTCTACCCTATCAGCCTTCTCTGACCGCCGCTCCTCTCGATGCCCTCCGGAGTCCTTTATCCCCCGTCTCTGCCCCGATCCCCGCTCCAAATATAGCCTCAGCAGTCCTCCGAGTCGGCGGTGCTAGACACTGAGAAGAAGATCCGGAGCCTGGGAACGCTAATAGTAGACATTTCAAGACTTCTAACATCCTTTCCGCTCAACCCCGGGCATGAGAACTGAGAAGAAGCCCGTGAGTCTCGAGAGCCTGGGAACGCTAAATATTTACTTCAAGACTTTAAATTCTACAATGTAGGTATCAGATAGCGTCGGAGTTTAAAACGGCCCGGTAACTCGGCATAGCCACTTCCGAGTCCCGGTCGCGAGGCTATGTACACGCTCCAAAATGCGTTTCACCCATACGTACAGTAGTATACGGCTGAGAGTAAATTTCCTTTTTGGGTTGTTTGAGATCCATAGGCGTAGAGAGGCACGATCGGAGCCATAGAATAGGGTTTATGTCCCAATGAGCGAACGTCAAGAAGATCTTTCTTGGCGTCCGCGCTCATCGTCGCTCGCGCACACGGGCGTCTCTGGCCCATAATGATATTGGCCCATGCTACGGCATCAATCAATCGGTCGTTTGCTTGCGTCTTACTTCCATCTGTGTCCGAGCCTCTCTGTGTCTGTGTCTGAGCCGAGTCGCCACTAGCGATCTCAACCTTATCCCCCTATACTTCTCACACATAATGCACGTGAAAACTTAAGGCCTTCAGAAGGGCTTGAAGTCCCGGCGAAGCTAGTTACAATCCGTGTACATAGTAGAGTGCTATATAGCACATGGGCCCCAAGGGGCCCGTGCGCACTATCATTGCATATGAAATGAAAAATCTTTTTCGTCAACCTTTAAGCGCAAGGGGGGTTGACCGTCAACGGCCGCACTCTGACGGGACGGACGGTATGTCCGAATCACAGGTATAGTTGGATCGTTGCTGAGAATAATGTCTCAACACTCACAGGAATCACTGCGTAAACTTTATGATTTCAACAACCGACCCGACATTGGAGTGGTAAAAGAGTATGCTGCTGGTTCTCGAAGCGATCCCAAGGGCGACCACGATTGGGGTGGTGCGCGGGCCCGAAGATTACTGACCTTGGCATATGTGCTAGCATTTCTGTGCCTTCTCAGGTTCGATGAAGTGCTCAAGATACAGATGCAAGACATTGAATGGGTCTCTGATACGTGCATAAAACTCACCCTACCATTTAGGAAAACAAATCAATTTGGTGGTGCGCTCAAAATCCATTTCTCTGTACCATTCATTTAATCCACTGCTCGGACAGGTGTTAAACCGTTCTATTTACACCTTCTTCCCCCGCATCTCGCCCATCTGTGTCCCATCCGCGCCCTTGCCGAGTGGCTTGTAGTATCCGGAATAACCGACGGATATTTATTCCGCAAAATAGTATCAGGTGACCGCGTTTCGCAGCAAAACTCTCATATGGTATAGCTCAGCTTTCGACAATGCTTCCGATCTTATGCTAAATTACTTGTATTTAGACCAGCGATTCTTTCCTGGAACTGTTCAGGCAGAATCTGCTCGACGTCGGAATTGACCCGTGGCCTTACGGGACCCATTCATTCCGTCGAGGCGGGTGCCAATGGTTGTACACCTGTTGCCGTTGGGGCCTGGTTCGGATTTGTGACTGGGGAGGTTGGAGTACAGAGTTCAGCAACCTCACAATCGTGAAGTATCTGATTTCCTATGTTGATGATCCTTCGGAGAAGCGAGAGGATTATATGAATCCTAACCGGCCGCCAACGATGAAATGCTATAGCTGTGGTAGATCTTGTCATTGTATCTAGATGCTTGTGTAAATTATTTTTGTGTTCTTGGAGCTCAGTGATTCGGCGGTCCGTATGATTTGGTGATCTCTCTATCAACCCTGATGTGCCATTTAGAGTCCAACACACCAATGCAGCAGCAAGCAGGCATGTTCAGACATGAATACGAAGACATGAGACATAAGATAAACTACTTCAATCCTCCTCGTCGTCATCTTCGTCATCTTCCGGGTCCAAACCTTTCAATTTACGGTACAGGGCCGCAATCATCGCTGGTTTCGTCATGACGAAATGCATTGCCCCTTTGCGATAGGTCAACTGCTGCGGTGTAAGCTCACGCCGAGCCAGATCTGCGAGCTTCTCGTTCTCTGCTTTTCGTTCTGCAGCAAGTCGTGTGAGGAGGGGGGTGTATTTCAGGTGCTGAAGTTGACCGGCTTTGTTGGGGGCCGAGTAGCGGGCCCAGAAGTCGACAATGGACCTCCCGGACATGGCACGGACAATAATCTAGACAACAGAATCATTAATTCAGTAGATTAGACGTCAAGAAATACACAATACACACCTTCCAGTCAAACCAAATTTTCTTGACGCCCTTCCATTGAGTTCCTTTCCAGTACTTGTATACGGTCGGCCAGTAGATCAGAGGAACTGGAACCTCGTTGATTTTGAGTGGCGATGTTCCATCCCAGTCCGGCGAGTTGTCGTCCCAAACACGCAGAAGAGCTTCCCTGAAGTCATTGCTGGCACGGTTGAAGCCGCAACGAGCTCGGCTTGTGCTATTCAGCTGGGATTGTCGTCAGTTGAAGTCCAGGCTCGCACATCCGAAGCTGGTGGTTCGGCTCCTGTGGGTGCGATTCTTTCGGCGTCGTCGTCCGAAGCTGTTTCGATTAGGGACGAGGATGTTGGCGATGGCAGTCGCACACGCACACTTCGAATGGGCCGTGGAAATTTCATTACTTTCCGTGAGTGCGACATTCCGGATCCACCCGCAGTCAGCTACGCAAAATCGATTAGAGGTGTTTGTAGAGGGCCTTTGAAGTGGCATCGAAAAAATGGCAGTCCCGGGGTCGGAAGGAGAAGTGTTTGCGGCATGTTGTTGTAAGAGGGCCAAAAAACCGGCAAATACTTGGACAACATCGGGGTTCTGTGACGCTCCCTGGTTCTGGTTGAAATTCAGTCTGATTTAATGGGTACCAACCAATGTGAGGACAAGGCTTACTACTTGATCGGAATCCGCTGAGTGTGGGCCCGTTTGGGTATTCTGTGATGTTCCCTGCTTTTCATCGCGTTTAGTCTGATTTGATGAGTACGAACCAATTGGAAGGGGGAGAGCAGCTGGCGGGTTGATATATATTGAGGGATTGGTGTTCGTGTTGGAGGTATCGGGTTTATAAGGATATTGAGCAACAATTCGCTTGGCCTTGGAGAAATTATAAAGTCAGATCACAGACAATATGTATGCGAAGTCAATACAGACGTACCCAAGGTATAATGGCGGCCTTTTGCTCCGCAGTACGCAAGTCCTTAGAACGTTCCGTAATAGGTATGTTGACGGTGCGCACTCCGGGGGCTCCATTGAACACCAGCGCGACTTGTCCTTGAAGAAGTCCGTAAGACGCCCAATGAGAGCAGCCTTGTTTCCCGAATGAGGTAATTTAAATGTTTTGCAGTGCTCCGAGAGTTCTGTGTTGGTGAGTGCTCCCCTTCACGTAACAATTAGAAGCAGTCGGACTAGAGTTGACACGATGACTCACAGACGAATGTACTGTGTCGCGAAACCGGTGGGTCCATATTTCCCTGGGAACGGGAGGTCCGGATCCTCCTTCGAGACATCCTTTGGCATTGCAGAACGGCGGACACAAGCACAGTATAGAGAAAAGACCAAGAGCACCAAGACTTCGCAAAGAGGGAAGAGCGCGAGTGGGACAATGACAAGAGCAGCGCCGGGGTCGATGTGAAAGAGGGACGATGAGTCGGGGGCAGCGCCGCCCTCGATCGCATCACCGACGGCCCCGATCCCGAGCCTGCATATGACGAAGCTGTGAACCGGCAATCAGCTTGGACAACGGACCGATCAAAGCGAAAACATCTCCGTCCTAGCCGAAGGGACGGTCCCACGCGATCGGCGGGAGATGCCGTGTGACGGGACTGTTATATCGCAGGAAGAAGTATGTCATTGTAGGTTCGGAGCAAGCCCGCGCAGCTCCGGCCCGGCGAGCCGGCCCTTCGCTGAAGGGGCTTGCTTCAAAGTCCGCCAAACAAAGGGCTTGCAGATCACTTTATACCAAGCTCAATTCAACCTCAATTCGCTTGATTTAAAATGGAGGCTCAAGACAGCATGTAAACATACAGTACACCATTTTTCTAGGACTGTTCCAACCACTGGTTGTCCTCTGCGCTCCATGTTGATCGCTTTCTCTTCCATTTCCCGTAATTTATCTCTACAGGTCTAGCCCTGAGGCTGGAGGACGGACTATTGCATACAAAAATGTTTATTGGCTCCCTAAGAGTCTTCCAGAATATTTGTATGGACTTAAGGGACGGTGTGGCGGAGGGATGAGGCCGCCAACGTCGTGAGTCGGCTGTGTCACACTCGGTCACAGTCGTCACCCGGGGCTCGACGCGTCCCGTACTCACCGAAGAAAATGTTTCCGTGCTTTAGAATAGCGTATATGACAAATTGATACCTCCTTTCGCGTCTAATGTTATAAAGTTCTGAGTATAGAGTCTCACAAACAACCTGCTTCTCACCAAGTGACTATGTGTCCTAGATGGCTTATAGGAAGCAAGTGGGCTACTTATATGTTGCTCAGATAGTTGGGTAATATCATACTATGCACTTGAAGCAATACTCAATTCGATAACCTTTCCAAAAGCTTGAAGAAACACCTGTTGCAGAGTACATTTGAATTGTCATAATGACAAACCATATATGCACCCATAAAATGTATCTAAGTGACTGAGGTCAATAAATAGACATAATAAAATCTTTTGGGCTGTACAGACCCATTTTTAGGCCATAATATCAGTAGAGGGAATATTTTGTGTGCGTCTGTGACGCGGATTCTCTGATGTGGTCGATTTTGAGAATGCATGGCGAACAACTCCATTCTCAAGGCACTTATCACCTTGGAAGAAGTTTCATCATGAAGATATATACTAGGGGTACCTTCAAATGGAACGGAAGATTCAACCCTCCAGAAATAAATATTTGTGAGACATATTAAAAAAACCGTGTTTTCACCACTTTTCCTGCCCTTCCAGCTCGATGAAAATGGAGCCAATTGTTGTGGGCAATTGATGAAAGTTGCTGCCATGTTGACGAACTAAAAGGTTCACCAATTGACCCCGGATCTGCGAGGCCGCGTTAGAGCTCTGCAAGCTGATTTCCAAGCCCCCCGATTTCCGGACTTTGAAGCAAGCCCCTTCTGACGAAGGCGCGCGTGGTCTATTTGGTTTGATGTTTGGCCTATTTGGTCGACCCGGCATGGCGCGGCATCGTCAGAACACTACCTGCCTAGAACCTTAGCCTCATCACTCGGAGCTTCGCTCCTCGCTCGGAGTCGCTCCTTCACCTCTGAACTCCATTGGAGTCCAAATTTCGGTCAAATCTTGGCCCCAACGACGGCTGTAATTCGAGACATTCTCACACACGTGGTGGCTGTCCGCCAGAGGACAGTGTCGACAATGACATTAGGTTCGGTCCAAGCCCCCTCGACAATCAAGCGTGACGGATCACAAGTATGTTTTGTATGCCGGTGCCCGGCTACAATAGAGGGGGGGCTTGCTTCAATCTCAGTCTTAGTTACTTGGCCTCTTGTACAATTAATCATCAAATACATACTGACTAAGATCCATACCATAAGTGTCTGGCTGGAAACCAAGCTGATCTCTTCGCACAGTGTCCTCCTCCAACATCTTCATCGATTCCGTAATAGTTGGCTTTTTGAGCCGACTCCATGAGAACGAACTTCTAAATGCGATCCCACCAAGTGTCTTGACACGCGAAATTGCTACGAACGAAAGTCCGGCAGAAAAATCCTTTTCACCGAGGTCGATTACAGCCTTCTTCAGAGTGAGACCTTGGCTCTTGTGGATTGTGATTGCCCATGCCGGAGTAAGTGGCAGTTGAGTTCTGGTAAGTGATTTTCCGGTTTTATCGTCCCATCTTGAGGTGACTGGAACAATCGGAATCCATGATGGGTCAATCCCTTCCCATTCTGGCAATGCCGGGCCTAAGTCGAATTCAGCCAAGAGACAATTTCAAAGGCAAATATAGAGATACCTGAATAAGTGTCTTCAGGACACTTCACAAATACCACTGCTGGCAAATTCATCTGAGGATTTGATCCAGGCTGGTACCATATCTTCTTCACAGTTCCTTGGGCACCATTAACCAAGCCTTATGTGTGAGATTAACCAGTGAATAAAATTAAAATTCATTGAGAGAAGTTACATACCTTTAGAGGTCCAAACATTTCGTGTTATCATGACTTTAGCACCCTCAGCCAAAAGAACCTCCTTCTGCAAGCCCTCAGCATCTTCATCTGACCCTTTTTTGGCTTCAGGACCATTATGTTTTGCCAAACAACGAATCACAGGGTTTCCCAGGGAGCTGAGACGGCGAGTGTTCAACAAGTTCACTGCCTCCTTAGTAGGAAGCAAATGCAGAGTATCATTGAACTCATCACGTTCAGTGGGAGAGAGCTGGTCCCAGAACCGTGAAGAGAAGAGGGTATGGTCTTCCTGAGAGCTCTTGTATTCACGGAGCCGCATAAGAGCTTCTCGGAATTTTATCTGCTCTGGATCATCCCCCTCCTGCCGGAAAACCTTCTGCAGAGTGACTGACTTTGTGAAGGACTCAAAGGTGGTTCGCCCTTCAGAAGTAAGTCCAGCACGTCGTCCAATAGCAGGCTTTGTTGAATACAGTGGTGTATCACCGATCGGAGGAAGCTGGCGGAAATCACCAAACACAAGAGCAGGTAGTCCACCAAGAATCTCATCGGAAGCACTGGGAAAAGCCTGGCACAGTCGTCTGTCACAACGGCCCATCTGGGCTCTGCCAACCATGGACTTCTCATCCATAATCAGCAGTTTGACATTCTGCCACCGAGTCTGCACTCGGGTGAGCCCAGTACGGGACAACTGGTTAAAGTCCGCCTTTTCCTTAGCTGGAATGCCCAACCCAAAGTTGACAGTCCAGCCACGAATTCCAAAGGCTGATATCCCAGTTGGAGCTAGACGAACTGTTGGATCCTTTGCACCAAGTGATGTCTCGTCAATTTTGAAATGTTCCCTCAGAGCAGTGGTAATGCACCAGATTAGGAAAGATTTTCCTGTACAGTTGTGGACAAACAAAGTCCACCAAAATGAAAGTCGAGTTTTTTAGCCGAGATGAATGTTCCAATCGATAGATCTCGTCGAGAGCTCTCGATTGCGCTATAAATTAAGTAATTCTGTCGAGCCGTTCCTCCGGAAAAGGGCATTTAGTATCCAGGAGGGTCCAAAATTTTGGCGGCCCGTTAAATATCGTGGGAAAAATATGAAAAATAGCCCAATCGACGCGGCTCGTTGAGCTGCATCTGAATCTGTAAGAAAGCCAATATTTTATCGAGTGATTCTTGCGCAATAAAATGTTCTTTCTTCGATCAAATGTCACGATTTTATGATCTGTTTGATGATTATATCGTTCAAATGTTGTCACACATTACGACCAGTATCCGTATGGTTCTAGGGAACTGTGATACCAATCTTGAACACTTGCATCTCCCACATTGGGCGACATTGCACGGACTGGGACGTTTCGTTGATCGCATCACTGTGGCTATGCTAAACAAGGATAAACACTTTTTTCGTGAATCGTCTCTATTTGCAAATCTATTTTGTGGATCTTGGCCAAAAAATTGGCGCCGCTACTTTGTCGTGGGAAAACCTTCGGAGCATGTTTTTTAAACTCTTTGGGCCAGTCTGGTCCCAGGAAATTTGGAATTGGGACTTAAATAAGTCTAGTTAAGGCTACAGGTACTTTGTGGACTTTGCTTGTCCACAACTGTACCTGCCGTCCCATCCACATTGATTCGAAGTGGTGGTGGTTTAGGTCCCAAGAGCTCATCTGCATCCATTCGTTTGAAGTATGTAGTAGTGCTGGCAAGGTTCGGTTCGGTTCAGGTTTGGGGGCCTTTTCCCCGAACGCCGAACCTGAACCTCGAGTTCGGTTCATTAAGTTGGTGAACCTTGAACCTGAACGCGCGTTCAGGTTCGGTTCAGGTTCGAACGTGGTTCGAACCTCAAGAATTTCTCACGCACCAGGGTGCAATATTTTCGGCAGAATAACATGAAATATTGTTTATTCTCACCACCCCATCGTTTATTGTGGTCAAGTTTGCCATCCAAGTCTGTTAATGAGGTGGAGAATAATATTTTTGTTGGATGTAAGTCACATGACTGCAGGGGTGAGAACATAATTTTCCCTCATTCCCTTCTAATCTCACCTATTCACCAGTTAAAACACCTCAGAAGTGTATCAGATTGTTGGTAAGCAAATTTCCACTCATCAATGACCTTGAACTTCCCTCAGAGCAGTGAAAATCAGACCATCAGGTTCACCTTGAGGTTCACCTTGAGGTTCAAGGTTCGAACGCGACGACCACCGCCCGAACGCTGAACGGAACCTCTGGTTCAGGTTCAGCAATTTGTTGAACCTGAACCTGAACCTGGCGTTCGGTTCAGGTTCGGTTCGGGTTCGAACCGATTTCCGAACCGGACCTTGCCACCACTACACTGTAGGCCATGACCTGCAGAAACACCTCACGCTGCTCTCCTTTCAGCGATTTGTAGTTGCTCTCAGGCAAGGTTTGAATCTCATCATTAGGTGACTCCTTGACCTGATCAGACAGCCAAGACGATGCAGCCTTCACTGTTGCCTGGTCTGCAGAATGTGCAACCCAGTCATATTCCAGATCCATGTCTCGTTTGCCAAGATTTTCAAGATTTGACTGGACAGATTCATTGGGGGCCCGGCCAGCCTCCTGCATCCATTCTGCCTGATAGTGCTGCTGCTGGAGATCCTCGCCTTGTATGCTCTCAGAGTCACTTTCATCATCCTCAGCATCAGGGACATCCGCAGTGGTTGGCAGAGTATCATCAGGGTGGTCATGATTTTTGTCCAAGCATTCTGCCTGATAGGCAACTGCCCAGCTAATGTAACGGTTCATCAGGTGAGATCGGTGGCAGATCTGGACTTTCCAAGAGATTTGCCCGCTTTTTAAAAGGATGATGCAACAGCATCCTAGCATAGCAGTACTTCTCGTACATCTCCTCATTGTCGCGGTCCGGCCGGTAGCGAGGCCAGATATTTACAATGTAGGGCTTTGCACCTTTGGATCCACGTTTATGGGGTTTGTCCGTTTTCCAGTCCCAGTGAGTGGCAAATTCAAGCAAAGAGACATCCTTCAACTTGTCAGGTGCAGCTGTGGCACATTTCTCATATCTCTCTACCAGCCCGGTCTTTTCAACTCGCCCATTTGTGAAGTTGAGCATCCCTGAGGTAGAATCAGGGTCAAGACAAAGACTCCGCGGAGGGGGGCGTGAGCTTCGGATTAGCTCACAACCCAAGAGGATGTGACATGCTTCCTGTCCAGATATATCGCGCTCTGCTGCAAATGTGGACAACATTTTTTGGTATGCAATCCCACCTGCATCGGTATCCTTCAGACGAGAGATGGCAGTCTGAAGAATATCCTGGTAGGATGAAGAGTGGCTGTCAGCCTTGCTAGCATATTTGGCTACATATGCAATGACTGCCTCCCGGTTGATAACTGGTCTGAAGTCAATATTGGCCCGCCATGTTAGAATTACACCGGGGTTAAAAGAGTTTAGGATCGGATCATTGCGACGAGTGTGCAGCTCTGCAAAGTCACGATTTAGCTCCTTTGCAAATTTGGTGGCCTCTCGACACTCCTTCGGAAACCCAAAGCGACAGAAGATTTCTCCAGTGTCCTTCTTCTTTCGTTCACAGTATCCAGCCGTGCACCTGGTATGACGCTGAAGCCGATTCAACATCTCTGCCAATTCAAGCTTTGTATCCTCAAGTGTGTTAAACAAACGAGCCGATGGATGAATAACATGATCGTGACAAACTTGGGTCAACGGCACTTGGTACCCAGGTATAGTAGTACGCCCGTCCTCCCGACTACTCCCATAAAATTTCCTGTGGGAAGATTTCCATAAACATGATTATATCAGAGTACATTTTTTATCAGCTGAATAAAAATAAATGACCTCCAGAATTTCGTTACAGTTCCGCTCATATATTTTTCAGAACGATACATAATACATTCAGAATTGAGCGCGCGGCGAGGGAAATGGTCGAAAAGATAAAAAATGTCCCAAAATGGGAAAGAAATTGGCCGGGTCCTATGTTTGGGCTGTAATAACAAAAAATGTGTATGATAGATAGCTGTTGGCTAACTGGATGTTCGGCTTTGTTGACACCCCCCCATCAGACTGAGTCGGCCTCTCGTGAGCCCATAGACTCGATAGTAGGCATCCTTCGAATGTACGACCCCAGGATGTAGATGCGATTTTGGCGCTCAACTATCTGACTCCTAGAATGCATCTGAGACAACAGATACCGAAAGTTATCAACGAAGTCGTTAAGGCTAACTTCCTCGTCCCCAATCGTGGAGAAAACATTAGTAAGATCGACGGAAAATGCTGATTCCTGTTGTTCTGTATCCGACCATTGGGATGGAATGCCCAGCCGACGAACCCCCGATAGAGGGCCAATCGTAGAAATAGCATTCGTGAGATCGACGGAAACCGCTGAATCCTGCTGTTCGAAATTCGACCATTGGGATGGAATGCCCATCCGACGAACCCCCGATAGATGGCCAATAGTAGAGAAATCATTCGTGAAATCGGCGGGAACCCCTGATTCCTGTTGTTCTGTATTTGGCAATTGGGATGGTGAGAGAGGGAGCGGTAAGATCCTGGAGTGATTAGTCCAGGATTGACGGATTGAGGGGCTTTCAGGCGCTTCACGACTCTCTTCAAGAGTTGCCAACGGCTCCCGTGCCTCCAAGTGCACACACACAGCGTGAGCAATCTACCCTCATCGTCATGGCGCTGTCACAGGTCAACGGTTGTCTCTCACAATTATAAGGGTTGTAAACGCAAGGCGACCGACAGCAAGGCCTAGCCAGACGACCCAGGTAGATAAGCAATCGCCTTGCTCATGTTGACCTGCAGACCAAAGCACATCAATATCGAGATGACATCTTGTTCGAAGCTCGAATACTGGGGCCCGTGAAGTTCTCCCGACAATGGTCAGAGTAAGATTGATGAGGGGGGGGGGAGGGTCAGGAAGGAGAACGCCAAAGAAGTGCGAAGATATTGGCGGAATTTATCAACCTCAATCGAGGTATCTCGACCGCGGGTGATCACAATGTGGCGCAGATAGGCCAGACAAATAGGAGCGGAGACCAGGACGGTGGAGGCGACCCCGACAATTGCAAGGACTAGTGAGAGATCCCGACTCGTCCGACTTTCCATGACAATCTGGTAGGCTAGAATGTATCGGATGGTCGTGTAAGCTGCCCACATAACTGGACGTGGTTGTGAGTGGTTTATGTATGTAGTATGGGCCGCAATAGACAGTTGCAAATCTAAACCAGACGTACATATAATCAACTCGAACACCACAACAACAGCCTTCAAGTTTAGCCTGCGACGGGGCCACTGAGGAACATCTCTACTTCGTTCCCCAGGCTCAAGACGGGACGGGCCTTCTACCATCGCGTTGTCCTGTATTTTGTTGTAGAAGAGGTACAAGCACTACATAACAAGCACTAACAAATATCATACATTTATTTTGTTTGACTTTGGTCCACAAAAGGTTATTCCCTTTGAAAACTGGCAGTTCCCCATCGGGGTCATCCTTTGTCATATGAGAACTCATTATACAGTGCCCGTCATCACATCATGGTTCCGCTTTTGGCAGTAAACAAGTCAAAACTTTGAACTTCTAAGGTACAGTTGGGGGCAACCCCGCCATTCCCGGGGTCGACCGAATCGGTCGCGCGACCGATTAAATCCGACCATCTTTGGGACCGAAACCCTGGGTAATTTGGGGCTGTTTCGGGCCAAATTGAAGCCCTGGGAATGACTGATTTTTCCCCCGAGGTGCCCAGGGTTTCGGTCCCAAAGATGGTCGAATTTAATCGGTCGCGCGACCGATTCGGTCGACCCTGGGAATGGCGGGGTTGCCACTGCGCCTACAGATTGATATCTACCAATGTAGTACCATAACTTATGTCTTAGACACACAGGATATAAAAAGATCTATCGATTGGAACATGCATCTCGGCTAAAAAATTCGACTTTCATTTTGGTGGACTTTGTTTGTCCACAACTGTACAAAGTGAAATTGCGACCTAATTACATAATGCCTTGTGAGCTATCCAACCTGGCATGCATGAAACCGGTAATGATGGCAGTGGCCCTCTAGTACGGGGGAGTTTGGTAGTGGTCGTACCTGCTTCCTCTCTGGACTGTGGCGGCGGGAAAATGGCGAGAATTCGGATCGTTGTAATAAGATGGGGAATGAATGTATCTGTCGCCCGAGGTATGCGGGTATTGATCAAATGGTGATTTCCAATTGGGGATGATGGCTGACTCGGCTGTGGGTACGGTTTGTAGAGCTTCACCGAGGTGTCATTGGATCCCAAATTCTGAACGCGCTCTTCCATTTGCGCAAATGAATATTCAAGGGACAGCATGCGCCCGTGTGTTGTTTCCATTGGGAGAACGACTTGAGAAGAAGGCCCAGACCGGACATGCTGTACACCATAGTGGGTGGTCGAGGGACTCACAGACCGCTCTAACTCTTGGAGACGAGCTTCCAGACTCGAAGCGAGGAGCTCGAGCGCTCGAACGCGAGAAGAGAGCGTAGGAGCATCTTTGTAACTGCATGCATCATCCTGAGGGTTTCGGGTGCAGGGCCGCATGCAGGCCTGATAGCATCGCATCTCTGGTCATGCTGGTCAGTTTACAATATTCCCGGTGTCCTTCACGTACTATTTTCAGGTGTCTTCAAAGGTCAATCAAGTCAGAATATGGGTGGTACGCAGGAAAGCAAAAGGAACCCGCCTGCAATTCATGCACGCAGAGCCACGCTTCAATGGGGCTTGTGAAGGGCTTGACATCCGGAACGGACGAAGTCCCAGTGCCTCTGAAATACGCACTTTTATTTACATAGTACTAAAAAGTACAAGGAACAAAGGATAGACCGAAATTGGACTATTCTAAGTACCGAAACGTGTAACTAACTTATAAGCACCAGCCGCGGTTTCGAGGTTCATCAATCTCAGTAGCGGTAGTTTTATTGCTGAACCTTTAGGTTTGGCTACCCTGGGGAACTTGGATTTAGGCCCGTTTTGCTACATGTACAAACAAAGATTTAGTCATACAGCATTTGTCACGAAGAAATAAAATCATAAGATTAAGAAATTGGGACAGAACCTGGGAATAAATGCAAGTGCCAGGATATATTTTCACGACTTCTTGCCAGCTCGGATCCTTTGTACAGGCCTGTTTTGTCATACAGAACCAATGAGACGCCCACGGTTGAATTTTTGGGCTGTAGTCATTTCTGCTTTGTGTTCGGGCCACTGAATGAGAGATCAATCACGGCCCCGTGATCTTGGACTCCTGATCAGAGTCGCGTTCAACACAGTCATCCCAGTCAGAATATTGCACCGGGAGATCCTGGTGTCCTCGATATTGAGTTATACCTGCATAAAAGCCCCACACTCCAGTCTTTTGCTGCAGGTTTTGAGTTCCCCTCCATGTTCATGTCAGCTCAGCTTGTTCCGAGGTGCCCAGATGGCACATGTTGTGGTAACCGGTGGTTTCCACTTTCCTTGCTTTTTTCTTTTCTTTTTCACTGCCCTTTCGTGGTTATTGTGAGTCCCACTCGATCCCCGCACACTTCTTGTACATACCCCACAGTTCAATATTTTACATGGGGCCTGAGGATCACTATTGTGGCAAACTTGCTTGAAGTCTCAGAATTTCCATGCTCACATCTTCTGCCATCAATCAATCTTCCATGCATTCGAGTGGACTCCCTTGTTGTGTTGATGTTTGTGCTGTTGTTATTTCGCCACCGAGGATAGTCTCACAAAACAATTGGATCAGTCTTATTATAGGGCAGCACTCTCCGAGTCACTGACTGCCGAAATATTCTTACCAGTCTCCGGTCCAAATCCAACATGCAATACATTATGTAATTCCAGCTGCCGTCGACCACCTTGTGCTGCCTGCGTGAAACTACATGACTGATGTATGTTTTATGAGCCCTGTCTCGAGTCATGCAGCCTCAGGGGACTTGTACATTTCACTATATGTTGCTCCTTTCATGTATTATTTGGGAGGGTTACCAAATTTTTCATTCCGTGAGGAAGCATGAAATAGCAATAATTCCTAAAGGTTCAGCACCCGCCTTGGAGAGGCCTAATCCCATGTCATCGAATACAGAGAAATTGACTCACCGGAAATTTCGGACCGAGTGACTGTGATGTTACAGCGTGACAAACTTAGGGATGAACCTGGAAGAAAATATAGGTAAAACAACATAGCCACAACTTGCCGAAATCCTACAGAAAATCATTAATGTGCCTTCCTCGTATGAAATAAAATTCTTTTTAAGTGCTCCGCAGCCTAATCATCTCTCCATGGAGGCCTCTGAGTTGCTTTTCCATTTTATTATGCCCCCATTTAAGAGTTTTGGAGCTAAAGCACGATTTCAGCATGCCTTTTTCATATCAAGCCTCAGGTAGTCGTGTGTAGAATCTCCGGCTTTCTGAGAACGTTTATGACCTCTCTATAAGCAGTGTCAAGCACATTAATTATTTTATTTCACACGAGGAAGGCACATTCATGATTTTCTGTAGGATTTCGGCAAGTTGTGGCTATGTTGTTTACCTATATTTTCTTCCAGCCGCCGTGGAGAGGTTCATCCCTAAGTTTGTAACATCACGTTGTCTTTGTCACTATTTAAAAAGTCACGCCAAATTTCTGAGATCTCGATTGTAATCCTACTACTGAGAATGATGAACCTCGAAACCGCGGCTGGGTAGGAGACTGACTTATAAGTATCTTTCCAAGGCATGTACCATAATGGGCAATCTCGTGCCCACTGATTGAAAATATGATTCATCCTGATGATGATGAAAATGAAAATGATGAATTCTATTCTATTTTACAAAAAGAGAGAAGCACACCGACGTTCCCCAAATTTAGGGACCCCGGACTCACTATTCGAAACACAATTGCTAGGGTTAGGCTTCCCGATATAGTAATAGATTCACTGTCCCGTATGGGAGCGCTTCCGTCCCGCGCTTCAGTCTGCATCTTATGCTGCCGGCATCTTGGGTGCAGTCGATGTTCCGTCTCTCCTCAACAACCCGAAGCTCGTGAAGGCCCTCATCAAGTTTATTGATTCTACAGGTCGATTTAGCCTCGGCCTCTCTCCTCTATTCTAAATTTTTATTTATCTTCGGCTCCCGGACATACTCTCTTCATCTCTAGAAATTCCCGTACCAGATCGGCATCTCACCCCCCCAGTCACAATCCCTTTCCTTCCTTTATAGATACCTCTCCCTCAAGCATTTCCCAGTATGCACTCTACTTTTATTTTCTCTTTACTTATACATCCTGAATCCCATAGTTACCGTACATAAAACCAGCCCTACAATATGTAGAAGTACCATCGTGTAGCTATATGTAGCCAGGTACGATGACAATAGAACTCAAGTCAAGTCAAGTCAAGTCAAGCATATTTATAACGTAGATGTCCGAAATCTAGTCTTCAGACACCTTGTGGAACCTCTTTTCAATCACTCCTTCAATGACCCTGTAACCATTCATTGAGAACAACTTGGATCGCAGGAACGGAGCTATGTCGAATATATCGTGGTCCTTTGCCTTGAATAACGTGTGAACTTATGCGAACGCGGTAGGCGTGGTAAAACTCACTCTTATTTCCAGTTCCGACATGACTGTCACTAATTCAGGCTGCTCGTGGCGCTGCAACTGGTGGAGCCTCGCCTTGTCCTTCACCAAACCGCCGAGCAAGAATTCCAACAGCTCCTCATGGTCCTTGCTTTGCGTGAGGTATTTGCGGCCTGGTAGAGTGTTCATGGTCATGAAACAACAAGCTTGATAGGCTGAGCCCACCCGCTGCAACGTCTTCTTGATGCTCATTTTTTGGGCACTGACGAAGCTACCGACCGCAACTTCGATCGCAAGGTCAATGTCGTCCGCGCGAACGTACTCTCGAAGCGCCATTTTCGCGCTCGCTTCGGCCATCCGAATCATGCTTTCCAGGTGACGCACGGTTATGGGATACGATCCAGTCGCCTGAGATCCACGAGTCAGACAGCTTGTTCTGATCCAGTGCATATCTTCTCGCGCGCGTACATGATATACTTGCGCAGGATATCTTGAGGTATGATCCATCTCACACATCAACTTAGACGGAAAAGAACGAAGTCTTGAGCCGTACATCAGCGTCCAGTGTCGTACCAACTTCCACCTCGTCCTGCTCTTTCTCGAACTTGGGGTGGCTCCGGAGATGGCTGGCCACGACGAACCGCGTGCGCAAGCAGCTCGTCCATGACTGGATCAACATTATCTTTCACCACGCAAGTAAGCAGTATTCGCGAATATTCGTGAGTGGCAACTATTCACATTCAGTGGGTTTGAAGATTTTCGAGCAAAAAACACGGAAAATGACCGCTTTGCGGAGAAAACTGTACTACTCTGACCAAATGTTCATGCCATGTCACCTGTCACCACAGGTGTTCACTCGACTTGGTGTTCATCACCCAAAATTACCATAAATAGATGGCCGGCAAGTGCCGGCCAACATCTTTTGACATTTTTTACGCCTACAGTTGTGGACAAACAAAGTCCACCAAAATGAAAGTCGAGTTTTTTAGCCGAGATGAATGTTCCAATCGATAGATCTCGTCGAGAGCTCTCGATTGCGCTATAAATTAAGTAATTCTGTCGAGCCGTTCCTCCGGAAAAGGGCATTTAGTATCCAGGAGGGTCCAAAATTTTGGCGGCCCGTTAAATATCGTGGGAAAAATATGAAAAATAGCCCAATCGACGCGGCTCGTTGAGCTGCATCTGAATCTGTAAGAAAGCCAATATTTTATCGAGTGATTCTTGCGCAATAAAATGTTCTTTCTTCGATCAAATGTCACGATTTTATGATCTGTTTGATGATTATATCGTTCAAATGTTGTCACACATTACGACCAGTATCCGTATGGTTCTAGGGAACTGTGATACCAATCTTGAACACTTGCATCTCCCACATTGGGCGACATTGCACGGACTGGGACGTTTCGTTGATCGCATCACTGTGGCTATGCTAAACAAGGATAAACACTTTTTTCGTGAATCGTCTCTATTTGCAAATCTATTTTGTGGATCTTGGCCAAAAAATTGGCGCCGCTACTTTGTCGTGGGAAAACCTTCGGAGCATGTTTTTTAAACTCTTTGGGCCAGTCTGGTCCCAGGAAATTTGGAATTGGGACTTAAATAAGTCTAGTTAAGGCTACAGGTACTTTGTGGACTTTGCTTGTCCACAACTGTATTTCAGCCCAAAAACTGGAATGATGCCGTTACATGCACTAAATTTGTTCAGTTTACCACCCTCTGTCACCCATCACTTGAACATTTGATTAAAAGACTACAGTATTCCACGGTGATTAACCGAGGATTACCCGACAAATATTCGCGAATATCAACTGCTCCAAAACCTGATATTTGCATTCGCACAAATAGCACTGCCACCTCAATTCACGAATACGAATATTCGCGATTCGCGAATGGCTTGGCACGAATATTCGTGATATTCGATACTTGTGCTACACTCTACCCGGAGATATCAGAGGCACTCTTTCGCGCTGTCTCGACGATTTCGTCGACATCTGTGGCAGTACAGGCAAAATCCTGCAAGCGCAGCAAGTCTCGAAGCCGCCGAGAACAAGCTGTCTCAATACGCAGCCTGTTGACTCGCAGAGCAGAACGATCAGGATAGGCGGCCGGATTCAGAACGCCTCGGTCCGCGTCCTGCGCTTAGGAGGACATGGATGCGATCCCGACGTTTGCGAACCCACGCTGCAGTTTGTATTGTTTTCCTCTTGGCGCGCTGTCGAACGAGTGGACGAGAATCAGGGCATGATGTTGGCGCTGGCAGATTTGCCTCCATGCAAGCGCTCGTACCGATGATCGAGGCCGCATGATGGGTCACCTCCCTCCTATCTCGCGTTTGTGCTTATTAAATATAGGCAGGACATTGTCGGAACCGGCGAAAATCTCGCAATTCTTAAGCACGACTTCCGTCACTCAAAGAATGCAAGGATAGAGGTGGATGAAGCCACTGACTGGAAGAACCCTCTGCATGCTCTCACTCATCTTGTCTGCAGCGACTTCAGCTTGGTGCGATAGACTCAAATTGAGCATGGCGCCGGAGACGCGGGACGCGGGACGAGGCCAATAGATCGCTTTGGGGCATGGTCGTATCCGAGGCCGTCAACCTGGTTTACCCATATGCTGTAGCTCCGCTCCCTCCCGACTCATTCGCCCCGTTTCTTCGCTATGTCCATTATCCAGCAAAATCGCACCGCAACAGGAATAGATGTGACGTCAATGATCGTCGATCGTCGATCACGATCGGGATTTATGACCATCGCTTATATATCTACAGCTTGTTTTTATTTTATCAAATATATGCTGGGTTTTTGCAAATGCATTTTACTTTCATTGACTCGCATTCGACAAAATCACGTGTAAGTTTACGGTCACGATCTCGACCTACGCGTCACGCACCTGAAATGCCCGAGGTACATGTTAATTCTTACCTCCTTGTGTTTACCTTTTACACAGAGCCGTTTGCGAAGGAGTCGTGTTTGCGATTCAAGTCTGATGGTTTCCACCAGAGCTGTACAGCAGACTTACCTCGGGAAGAAGCGGGAATCAATCCTGGATAACAATTCAGCAACAGCCCAAGCGCGACACGTACCTGCCGGACCCTAGAACAAAAGCAATGGGAGGTTAGTGATGTCGGCACATATATAGACTGTTGATTTGCCATACCCACCCACAGAATTACAGTTCCAAGATATTTGACGATCCCGCGCGATAATATACATTAAAGTAGAGATATTCTAGAAATCTACTTCTTCTTCAAGTCATCTCTTGACAAGAGTGAGTAACCAGCCATAATCTTCAGAGATAATCGGCTTACCTGACGAAATTCGTCTCCCCCAGGGCCCCGAGGCACTTCTCCACAATGTCGTCCACACCCGGAAATCCGCCCGCCCACACAAAACTGGAGAACTCGCGATGTTGCGTCTTGCATGCACAGAAACGGAACGAAGGGCGGCGCCGATATTTCTCAAATGTTGATTAACAATGCTTTATGGAAGAGCAGGATGAAAAAGGTGAGTTGAGAGCGGAAAGGGCTTACCTAGGAGCATACGATTACGAGTCGTATATGTGGCGTGCCAGAACAGAGTGTGCTTGCCCGCACATCTCTTGTATGCACATCTTCGCGCTTTGAAATTTTTGCTGTGCCCGACTTTTACTTCCAGCGCGTCCAAAAAATCGTCGTGTGATGTCTGCTTTGCGATGTAGGAGTTGTAGACAGTGGTACGGACTCTTCCGACGATGTACACAATTCCCGGCCCGTCGAGTTTGTAGGAGCGGAGTCGGCTGCTGGAGTTCGGACGACGCTGGGACAGCAGGTGAGTGAAAACCTACATATTATGCATGCCCATCTGACGAAGCGCGCGTATAACAGCGCTTCGAGAGGGGTAGCGGACTGCGGCCCCGCGCCATGCGATGTTGTAGATGACCGGTGGTTAAAGGGAGGGAGGGAGGGAGGGAGTGCATACATGGTGGTAGTAGAGAATCAGAGCTGTAAAGGTTAATTCGACAGAATGCGAGAAATTTATAGTCACTTATCAGTTGGAAACCTCAAAAGCACAGTCTCAGAGACGTTTGAGACGATAAAACACGCTTGGACCAACGCGGTGAATTTTTTAATTACTGTACCTAAGTTACATACAGGTAACGTGATCGCCACTTCCTTGTTCTCGACGACGATGTGACTGTCGGCAAGAGGCGCTCGATCTCTGGATCAGTCAAAAAAACCCACGACCCCCCCCCCAGAAAAGGCAATGATTATCAGCGGAACGTTCGGCTAGATCAATCCATCAATTTTCATTGCACCGATTGTTGAGCTCTACAACGCCACTCGTAACCCGCTGGTCAAGGCCATCCAACCGTCTCCAGCACACAAAGACTCAAACTGCAACAATATGGCACAAGGGTATGGCGGACCGTGAATGCTGGACCTGGTGCCGGTTGGTTGGTTCGACCCTCGAGGTCTGAAAAACATTTTCCCTATGAGATTTTTTGGGGCTCAAAAGGACATTATTTGCGATGTTTCTGAGTGTAATATATTCATTTGAGGTGATGTACACCTCAGAAATACCTTCGATGCCCAATTGCGCCCTGCCTGGTCCAATATAGTAGCGTGATCGCCGATCAAATTATCAGCAATCGCGACGACATGTCCAGAAATTTACGGTGAGTCCTGGAAATCCAAGAGAAATGGTACGTACCAATCCATTCAGGGAACAGAAGCTACCCAATGAGAGGCCAATGCCAGCTACGAAACATTCAGAATCTGGTTGCACTTGAACAAGAGTTACTTGAGAGTTACGAGATGGGCTGGGGGACTGGAACGAAGCCCTCAACTCTGTGTTTGTGGTTGTTCAGCACCCCTGGATAATTTGGATGCCAAAGGTTGCGAGACCAAATGGGTAACTGGCATTGATACTTCGCTACTACCGAACAACTTTTCCGCTGACTTGGTAATTATTTCAAGTATCATCTTGGTTGCCTCCAGTTGGGAAATGGCTTTTGATATGTTAGGCTTGCTTGTCTGCAAAGGAGCACCCCTCAAAGTGTCCTCGCAGGCTGCAGCAGGCAATAATCTGGCAACTTTTCCACCGTAGATAGTGCTGGCAGGGTCCGGTTCGGAAATCGGTCCGAACCTGAACCGTACCTGAACCGAACGTGGGGTTCAGGTTCAAGGTTCGGGCTCCAGAGATTTTTTCCGAACGCGTTCAAACGCCAAACCGCAAATCGCCGAAAATAGCCTATTTAAACACAAATTGAGTCATATTTCGGGGAGTTTAACAAAAGTATTGCCATCTTGACTTTCCATCGTCCATACCATTTGCTCATGACCAATTCTGAGTGAGCTTCTTGATGTTTTCACGCTGTAGGTTGCGAGAGATGGTCACTCACGTGATCTGATCAAACTTTGTTCAGCTCGAGTTTGTTCAGATATATTTCTAGGTGTGCTTCAATGTGTCTTGGCATGCTTTAGTGTAAAATTTAGATGGTATTTTATATAAAAATACCCTTCCCAGTTTCTGGGGGGACTGCACATAGGTAGTTTGGGCGTGGGAAATTCTCTGAGGTTCAAAAAGTTCGAACGTGTTCGAATGCCAAACCTGAACTGAATGCAGGTTCAGGTTCAGCGTTCGGGAAAAAGCACCCTGAACCTGAACCGAACTGAACCTTGCCAGCACTAACCGTAGAAGAAAATGTGTCCATTTGTATTGGTCCATAATTAGAACAATCTCTCTAGAAAACCTCATATTAACTTCTCAAGGACGTCGAGGTCGAATAAGCAACAGTTTGGCAATTTCTGGTTGATTTCTGGTGCGGTCGCTCATTTCTCACGTGAATAATTGCCTTATTGGGACGTCACGTGGTATGACGTGGTTAGTTGGTTCAGTCTGAGGGACGTCAAAAACAAAAACCGGCATAGGTTCCGGGAATCACAAAACGCTATACCCTTGGGAAAATAAGCCTACAATGATTGAGCACATATAATCCGGCTTATCTTGATCCAGAGGATACTATGGTCCCACAGGAATTAGGTGGGGAGTACGTGGCATTATTTTTTCTTCCCTATCAATTTTCGGCTGAACCTGCTGAGTCCAAGACTATGCTGCAATGCAACAGGGAGGCACATGGGGCTCTCCTGGGGGAAATATGATCCCAGGGTCAAATAGGATGTACTGTATGCCAATATGGCCCCCGTCCAATGTACTATAAACATTGTGTACGTGCCCGGGATCGAACTCGGGACACCCTGATAAGGAATGTCCCGATCGGGAACAGGCGAAAAAAAAGCAGGTTAGTCTCATCCTTTTTCGGAACAACTGTCACAGACAGGATAGCGAATATCACGAATATTCGTGCCAAGCCATTCGCGAATACGAATATTCATATTCGTGAATGGCTGTGGCTGTGCTATTCGTACGAATGCGAATATCAGTTTTCAGGAAAATTGATATTCGCGAATATTCGCAGCTGTAATACACAGCTAAAATTTCAATCAAGCATTGTAAATTTGTGATCTGTTTCACACATCTTCTGTCTGGAACCATAAAACACTTCATTTACGCCCACTACATCTGTAATTTATATGCAAACCAACCATCTTTGCTTTGACAACTGCTTGACAGGATGAACACAGCAATTGTGATGGTCCATCAAATGGTTATACATGCAAGACAAGGGCTTGTATGAGTCTTCAACAATGTTTAAACTCACCAGATGACATGGAAGCATCCCCATCAGCCCATTGGTGGCTACTAAACCCCTGAATTGTCAATGTATTCATTGAATATTCATATTCACGAATATTCGCGAATATTGCTGACTAAGCAACGAATATTCGCCATCAATATTCGTACGAATGCGAATATCACTTCCTGGGTTTCGGCGAATATTCATATTCACCAAGTCTTGTTTTGGAGTGTAGAGTTGGATTGGGTACGAAGGGGAGAGGTGGGTAAGAGGATTTTAGATGCATCCAGTGTGATGTTGTTTGGTATGACCACTCGCTTAACAGCAGCTGGATCCAACACCTAGTGACCACAAGCCTAACCGGCAGTTGGATCATATTCTGAAAGACATCAAAAGGGGGAGGGGAGGGGCCGGAGTTTTCAATGACGTGCCCTTAGACGTCAAGTGGCAGCGGACTTCTTTTGTGACGTGTCCTGAGACGTCATGAACCGGGGGCCAAGTGTCCTTCTTTTAAGACGCCCTGCATTGGCAGCGTCTGTGGGGGCCAAGTGTACTTCTTTAAAGACGCCCTACATTGGCAGCGTCTAGTGGTTCAATGTCCTGCTTCAGAGTCGACCTCTTTGGTAGCTCTAGGATAGGCACAATCCCAAGGATAAGGGGAGCGGGGGGTGATATGAATGGATGCAGGGCAAGGGGTTGCCAGTACAAATCCAGTCTGGTATGAAGAAAAACAGAACAATCTCTTGCTGGTGAAAAGAGCCCAGGTCAACAGCACACCCTGGCGCTCCCGGAGATACACTCCCTTTCGCTGCTATAGAGGTTGGGATGTCCCGTGCCTCAAGCGCTGTTCACTCGAGTGGATGTTCTGCTTCATGTGCCCGATATAGCTTACGTCGGAGCAGCGTACTAGAGGTCAGAGGGACCACCCCCGACAGCCAAGACTGCTGCCGGGGGTTGCCAGGGAAGGGGGGTTGTCGGTACGAGAGGAAACCAAGTAGAGGTAGTAGGGTACGAGGGTATGAAGGGAGTGTTTTTATTATGTCACAGACAGGCCGACTTTCCCACACCCAATAACGCCGTAAGATCAAGCAAAGGATCTGGGCGCGTCTTCGGTAAGATGAAGACAAGAGTGAGGATAAGATCAACCCGTAAAGATGATAAAATAAAAACACTAAGGTACATGGGTAGAAGTAGAGCTACTTATATACTAGAGGTTTGTTTGTATCTGTTGGGATAAGAATGATGGAAGAGTGATGAAACAATAGATTAGATGAAACAATATCAACACATGGACCTTGGCCACCTGTCCGAGCACATGGTGTAGTCACCTGCTGATCTATGTTGCCGAGGTGACTAGTTGACATCATCAGGCACAAGTTCCAGAGTTGTGGGACGTTTGTGATCCACGATCAATAGGATCACAGGCTTTGATGGCATCGGTGATGGAATCAACTGGTCAGACTGTGACAACAACTGTAAATCACAGTATGAGTTTTGTTCTAGTGCGAAGTCATACCTAACTTGCGGATGTCCATGGGAATTATATTCAAATAAAAGGCGTCCTTCACAGGTCACATCTTTGGGCCGATAACTAGATTTCTTGCACAGCCTTGTTCTCCTCTTCATCTATTGAAAACTGTGTTGCCTCGGAAAAGGGACGTGCACAGCCGTGGCCCGTACTTCCGTAAAGCTGTAAGATACGCGGGAAGGGCCTTGTATTTAACGAATATTTTGCCGCGGCAAGTCCAAAACGGCCAAAACTATACATGCCGTGATCGCCGGGGTGTCCGTGGGAAGACCAGTCCACCGCCACAAACAAGGACAAACTTGTGCTCCTATCCTAGGATGGAGTTCTTCTCCCGTCACATTTCGCCCTCGAAGCAGAGGAAGCTGAACGAGCTTCTTCGATCCCACTCTACTCCCCTCGACCCATCTCAGTTCAAATCCACCGCCGCATCTTGCCTCCAAGACGCCGCCATATATGGCAGGGAGATTGCCAGACTGCAGCGCGAGTGTTCTCCCACAGATCTCTCCCCTTACATTGCCAAACTGCATGATATCTGTGCCGCACTGAACACTTACGCGGAGGGATGTCGCAGCCTGTTCTCACCAATTCGACGCGTCCCTCCGGAAATATTGTTGGAGATTTTGGAACTCCTGTCCCCCGCTCGCGAAAAGTTCAGCGATACAAGCTCTGTACCTGCCTCGGGCAGTGCTTATCGCGCCTCTATACACCATTTGCTTCAATTCTCGCAGGTGTGCTGGCGCTGGCGGAGCGTGACAGGCATGCCGTCGCTTTGGACCAGGATGGATCTAGATCTAGATGAGTGGTCGCAATGCGATACTCAGCTGTTAAGACTAGCCCTGGAACGGTCGGCGAATCTCCCGCTCAAGGTCCAAGTTCGAGCTCTTCACAACGTCGAGGATGGTCATATGCTTACGCTACTGGCGGAGCATTCCAATAGATGGCAGACCGCAAGTTTCACGATGCTCCCATCGTCATTCAGATGGATCCTCCGGGCCCGGGGTGGCTTACGCTGTCTGACCACTCTTGAGATCTGGATGCCGCCAGGTATCCATCCATCCGCAGATGTGCAATGGCCAAGCCAGATTTTCGAAATCGCGCCATCGTTGACAAATCTTTTTTTTTTTTTTTTTTTTTTGGTGGTGCGTTTGTTGTGACCTCAGGCAACTGATAATTGATCAGCCCCTTTGGTCCGCAAAGGACGGAGGAACATGTGACCTCCTAGGCTCCTAACCAACGGCGGGAATGCTTTTTTTTTTTTTTTTTTTTTTTTTTTTGGTGGTGCGTTTGTTGTGACCTCAGGCAACTGATAATTGATCAGCCCCTTTAGTCCGCAAAGGACGGAGGAACATGTGACCTCCTAGGCTCCTAACCAACGGCGGGAATGCTTTTACGCACGAACGGCAAATGCCGAACAGTGTGGGACTCGACCAAGATTGGTAATACCCACTAGAACCCTCCTAAATGCGGCTTTACCGGGGTTCGAACCCTCGATCTCGCGAGGCCCGGTGATCTCCGATTTACTCAGAGACCAAGACTGCTGGTTACCGCTAAGCCATGCAGCCTCTCGTTGACAAATCTTTCCAGCTCTGCTTCCATCTGTCCCACGGTGCCGTGGCACTCGACGCGGCTCAAGAGCTTCCGTTGCCATGTCTCTAGAGCCGAAGATGTGCAAGATGCGCTCTCGTCCATGGCACGTTGCTCAGGCTGGACCAGTTGTACCCTCCATCTATCCACTCTCGCTACTCCCTCGACAATCACGACTCCCCCAGTCGAGTTCAACACCAGACAATTTGAGGTGCGGACTAACACGGGGCAGTCTCTCCTAGGGAATCTTTTCTCAAGTGTCACCCTCGCTTCCCTGGAGCGACTGGGGCTCATGGTTCCACGTGTTGCTTTTCCATCGTCACATTTTCTCAACTTCGCGTCGCGTTCGTCCTTGTCAACCAGTCTCGAAACGCTCAGTCTCATGGTGCGGGTGACCGACCATGATTTATTACGATGTCTCGCGTCTCTCAGGTCCTTGAAAGGGCTATGGGTTCGCGATATTGGCCGTTTGCGCGATGTGCCCGAATATGTTGTGATCACCGATCATTTCCTCCATGGACTCGCCACGGCCATTACTTCCCTCGACTGCTTAGAGCTGACTTCCCACCTCAAATTCAAAGACGAATCCCTGATAGAGTTTGTGGCTCCGAGAGCTGGAACGACACGAATCCGCCTCCATTGCTTCCCGGGCGCTCGCATGATCGATGAAACGGCGCTCAAACAGCTACACAACTATGGGGTAGCTGTCCTTGGCTAAGATTGAGTATGTGTCCCATAATTCCTCTGCTTCGCGATTGACCGAAGCTTCACCATGTAGCTCATAAAATTCCAAGTTGCTTGAACACATTGTAATCTGTAATCATTTAAATAAATGATTTTCCCAACTTGCGACCGTGGCGATCTAAAATCGTGGTGCCCCGTTTTCGGCTCAGCGGACATCCAGATTCCCCAGCTGTGTTCTTTGTTTGCCACCTCAATATTATCTGAGCATATACTACATTGAATAAATTACATCGCTGGGAATACCAATGTACATAGACTCCGAAGAAAGACATATTTTTGCCATTGGGTACTAAGTATACAAACGGCGCTTTTTGGACATTGAAACTCGATTGGAACTTTCCCATCTGTGGCTTCTAACCAATTACGCGCCAACGCGAGTAGGCTCTTAGGGTTGCGCTGTTCGCGTCATGGGCGTGTTACTCGGGTTAGGGTTGCGTTAGTCGCAGAGTGCGTTATTCACGTTTGGATTGCGTATTGATTCGAAGTGGCGGTGTTTTAGGTCCCAAGAGCTCATCTGCATCCATCCTTTTGAAGTAATAGGCCATGACCTGCAAAAACACTGCACGTTGCTCTCCTTTCAGCGATTTGTAGTTGTTCTCAGGCAAGGTTTGAATCTCATCATTAGGTGACTCCTTCACCTGATCAGACAGCCAAGATGATGCAGCCTTCACTGTTGCCTGGTCTGCCGAATATGCAACCCAGTCATATTCCAGATCCATGTCTCGTTTGCCAAGATTTTCGAGATTTGACTGGACAGACTCATTGGGGGCCCGGCCAGCCTCCTGCATCCATTCTGCCTGATAGTTCTGCTGCTGGAGATCCTCGCCTTGTATGCTCTCAGAGTCACTTTCATCATCCTCAGCATTAGGGACATCTGCAGTGGGCAGAGTATCATCGGGGTGTTCATGATTTTTGTCCAAGCATTCTGCCTGATAGGCAACTGCCCAGGTTCATCAGGTGAGATTGGTGGCAGATCCGGACTTTCCAAGAGAGTTGCACGTTTTTTAAATGGATGATGTAACAGCATCCTAGCATAGCAGTACTTCTCATACATTTCCTCATTGTCACGGTCTGGCCGGTAGCGAGGCCAGATATTCACAATGTGTGGCTTTGCACCTTTGGATCCACATTTATGGGGTTTGTCTGATTTCCAGTCCCAGTGAGTGGCGAATTCAAGCAAGGAGACATCCTTCAACTTGTCAGGTGCAGCTGTGGCACATTGGTAGGTCGCAGGGTGGACCTGGTGGTGTCTAGGTCGTGCCAGCTGTCGGTGTGAGGCGTGCAGTAAATGTGCTGTAGTGACCCCGATAGGATGAAGGTAAGCGTAGAGTAATCAGTGACACAAATAAACTCAAGAACTTAGCGCAGAGAGAAATTATTCAGTGATGTGCGCGAAGATGCTCAAAAGGTTGTGGCGGTAGGAAGCAAGAGGGAATCGCCTGACCGAATACACAGATCTATAGCTAGATCTAAATACATGTAATGCAACCGATCGATCAATGTAACTAAGAGTCCGTGGTAGAAACCTTAGCTGCAACCGCAACCTCCGTCAATCAAACCAACCGGGAGCTACGCAAAGACATAATAGGGAGAGCACGTTGCCCCCACAACGTTGACAGGTGGGCGCCCAAGCCACTGTCGGCTCAATCCCCGGCGTAGTTCAAGAAAGCCGACGACTCGGGTCTGGTACATCGCGTTGGCGGTTGGTTTGTACAGGAGCACTGTATCGCTATGTAGGCTACAAGCCTATGGAGGTATGTGTCAATATGTATGGATGACACGTGGCTATATCGATCAATATAGCGCTACAGATTATCGGCTACCAACTACAGAGTGCTATGTAATTGGGGGTTACCTATGCTCCTACCTCAACTATCCTGACTACATATCCCTCTATAGGAAGTAAGATTTTTCCAGATGAAGAAGCCCCCGTACGACTGGCAAATAGAGGTCGCGGAGGCTCTAATTCTGGGTCTGGATGCTGTCGTGATTGCGGGAACCGGCGCTGGGAAAACCATCCCATTTATGATGCCGCTCCTACTGTATTGAGAGAAATTTGTTCTCATCGTGTCGCCTCTCGAATGTGCACACCGGTGCCTGCTCGTGCAGATGGCCCAGCATTCTCCGAATCGAAGCTAGTGTAATCTGAGCTTCCGGGGAATGCTGTCGGGCCGCAACCCCGAGTCCGCGCGCTCGCGGACTTAATCCTCTCGAAGGGGATGGCACTCTGCCTCCACCAGTGCTGTTGAATGTCTGTCGCAAATCCTGTCCAAAGGATACAGCATTAATACAGTGTTCGTACTGCTGTATTATACAGCTTTACAGCTTGTGTCGCTATTACTTAAGATGGTGGAAGTGAAGAAGGAGTCCTGACCTCCCGCTTCCTCGCTCCCCATCCAAAGTAAGTCTCGCTCGGTCCCGTGCCGACGCGGGAGTGGGAGGGCGTGTTCGATGCGTGGCTACAAGGCGATGCACAAGTGTTCGCAGCGATGGTGCAAGAGGAAATTGACAAAAAGAGACGCGCTGAGGAGGTGCGGAGAAGAAAAGGAACAATGTCACCATACCCCCTCCTCCCAGCCACAAACTTATGTCCACTACACCGCCGCCGGAAACGAGGAGGCCCTCTGATGCACTCGCCGCCCCGGGAGCCACAGTCCAGCCTTTGGCAGACATGGCGAACCCCGCAGAGGAGCACGAGGGCTGCGGCAAAAACGACATTCCACTCGAGGTGGATCATGTTATTGCCCGGACGCAAGAATCATCTACAGAGAGTGCATCTGACGCCCTCGCCGCGCCGAACGCCCCAACTGTCGAGCCGTTGGCCGAGATGGCGGGTCCCGCAGTGGAGCACGGGGTGTGCAACGAAGACGACGTTCCGTTCGCGGTGGATCATGTTATTGCAAGAATCATCCACAGAGAGTGCGTCTGACGCCCTTTTTTTTTTTTTTTTTTTTTTTTTGAATCTTTGTTTTATATCCTGTGTGTCTAAGACATATGGTAGATATAAATCTGGCTATTGCATCGTACGGAATCAAATCGGGTCCATAAGAAATGGAAATCTGAGGATCGTGCATACTCGAAAACTTTGCAAGACCGTGACGGGACGGCTGCGAAGCGGAAATTCCGCAGAGGTATAGGGGTAAATGGCCGGAGCCTCTAGATGAAACTAGATGTCGTGATGGTAAGGGAAGGGTGCATAAGCGAGAGAGAAAGAAAAATAAGAGCAGCGGAAAGAGGAAATGAAGTTCTACTCGTCGTTTAGAACAGACTTGGGGCGTGGAGCCAGAGTGCGAGGCTTCGCAAGATAGTGCGTCGCCCGGAATATTCCGCCCACAATGTGTCCGCCCCTGTCAACTAGCTGCTGCGCTGCGGCCTCTGTAAGAACGGATACCCGCATCGAAATCGGAATTTTGTTCTTCACCCGGCGCTCGAGCTCTTGGTCGTCACACAGGATCGAGACAGCTTTGACCACATGATTGAATCCCCCTTCGCGGAGAGAATCTTGGACATGCAGCCTGAGTAGAGCATAGCAATCATGTTTGGCGGCTGGTAGATTGTGAAATACCACCGAGTGCCAGGAGCCGCCTGTCTCAAACACGGGGGAGGGATGGTTGTCGGGGAAATGCAGGATGGGTTTGAGAGCGTCCCAAATACGCAGTGTGTATGTCTCGATCATGTAAGAGGCCGAAACTGTGCCTGGCTCTATCTGCAAAACAAGATTCTTGTTGCGTGTCCAGCGCACCCCGGCAAACAGTTTCCCAGGGATGACTGTCTGTATGGCGTGAAGTACTGATGGCGGGTACACGCGCGTATATTCAGAGAGACCCGCGCAATCCAGTCGGATAACGATGTCAGATTGATCGGAATCCGATGGGGATGGAGAAGGCAATCGGGGGGTTTCGGCCGAAACTGCGCGTGCATATGTCATGCTGGTGGTCTTTGTGTCTTTGTCGAGGGCGGCCGAGGTGGCAGGCGCATCCGGGGCAGACATGGGGGCAGTGTGGGGAGGGGCAGTGTTAGCGGGGGCTGAAATACGACGGTTCAAGGCCGCGAGGACCTCAAAGGTGTGCGTTGTGTGAGCGACAGGTGTGATGGCTGCATCGTGCAAGAGCATGAGAGTGGCTAGCGCGGACTCTAAAAGAGTCTCCAAGCGTAGCTGGTGTGCGTGGACATAGTCAGGACAAGTTTGTGGCAAAGAACTGTGCGGATATGTGGCAAGTGGAGACGTGGACAGCTGCGGCGAGTGGCCATGGTGGTGGTCGAAGCGTGAGAACATCCCCCGTCTGACGCCCTCGCGGCGCCGAACGCCACAACTGTCGAGCCGCTGGCCGAGATGGCGGGTCCCACATTGGAGCACGGGGTGTGTAGCGAAGACGACGATCCACTCGTAGCAGAGGTGGAAAACCTTATCGGGCCGAACAAAGAGCAAAACACAACCCCGTACGCTTCGAAACCCCATTCACCATCTGCACCAGACTCCGCCACCTTGACCAGCATCATGTTTGGCGTGGAGGAGATGGCGGTATTGATCACCTTGAAGCGGCTCCGACTGTCTGAGGACGATCCGATGGAGGACGTTGAGGGGCGACCCACCAAACAACGCCGTCTCCTTCCCCATCTTGTTCCGGGGTCGCTCCTGACGCAACCATTGGAGTTTGCATCAAGAATGCCACCCACTGCCGCAGATGTGGGCTCCTCGCCTGACGTTGGCGTGAAGAAGAAAAAGAAGAAGAATAGGAAGCTCCCCCATCGGAGTGGCGTAAGTGAAAGGCTAAAGAGGGTGAGGCACGCCGAGTATGTGCGGCGGCAGTCGGGATTGTCGTAGACATGGAAATGTTTACAATTCGATTATGTAGTTCTATCCAAAAATACGGCAGGGCGTCAATATTGGAGTGATTTCCCAATGAGGAAGGGAACGTCAAGTTTGCGAATTTAGGAGCGTAGGGTTATTTGGTCTTGCTTGGGAGAAGGGCTGATAGCGCAGCTTACTTTCATTCCGTTGAGAAATTGCCACCTTCTTCTTCAAGGTAAGTTACGAGCACTCATACTCTCTTTCTCTAGTCTAACTCTTTCCCTCGAGATCGACTCTCAGTCGAGGACGGGCAAGGCGTCGTTGTGTCCCCGGCTTCGGGGGCATGGCAGCGCGGGTTTTGGTCGCTGCGTGCTCGGCGTCGAGTGCGTGGTGGCCCCGACGGTATCCCGAAGCAGTGTCCAGAGGCCACCGCCGGCTCAGTCAATTGCGGGTGGACAAGAGAGGGACCCATGCCTTGCTTTACCTCGATACACCGACATCGACAAGGTAAGGCTTTTTGTATTCACTTCAATCTATTCACTTCAATCCCTCCATCTAATACACCTACAGCAGCCTGTACATCCCCCCTCGACGCCCATGCGGCGATTCAAGACTTCTGAACTCGTCGCCGTTGCCGCCGCTATGATCTTCCGATGATACGCCAAGTCAACATAGTCAGTCTCGCCAGCTTCAATTTTTACTTTAATCCCTTTTTCTAACGTACCTACAGCAGCGAGTGCATCCCCCCTCGATGCCCGTGCGGCGATTCAAGACTTCTGAACTCTTCGCCGTTGCCGCCGCCTTGCTCTTCCGATGATACGCCGAGTCAACAAGGTCAGTCTCGCCAGCATTTTTACTTTAATCCCTTCTTCTAACGTACCTACAGCAGCGCGCGCATCCCCTCCCGACGCCCGTGCGGCGATTCAATACTTGTGGCCTTGTCGCAGTCGCCTTGCTCTTCCCTCTATACGCCGAGTTGACCAGGTGAGGTTTTGACTCGGCACGGTTAGTTTGTTTTCCTTGAACCATCTTCCACATCTCTCCATCTAATGCACCCAAAGTTACTGTACGGATGTGTAGGGAGGCGACGGTCACGGTCACGGCGCGCCCGTCGCGTCGCCGACGTCGCTGGCGGGTCACTGTCATGACGACCTCCTTGGCCATTTAAAAACCGTGACAATTTAGAAAAATTCCTAAATAAAATGGGGAATCTCATATTTCTATTAAAACAGAGTCAATTTACGAGGGCACTCGTAAGAATTTCTCTAGGATCCCTTTAAGGATCCTCCAAACACAGGGAGGAAATTTCGATTTTGGTTGCCCAAATTGGCGACGGTCACGGTCACCAGCTACATCGTCGCGTCGCCTCCGGTCGGGGTGCCCTGTCACGGTCGTCGACGCGTTGCCTCTCCGTACAGTAGTCTGTTCTCATAATTATTTTCCAGATCTCTTCGTCCTACCGCATGCTCAACACTCTACCGCTACACCCCAGTGTTATGCCCTCCGATATACTACTAGTATATTATATGTGAAGTGTATCATACTGTAATCGAGTTTTGTTTTGGCGAAACTTCTCCAATCGGGATTGAATTTTTGAGGAGCCGTGTCCGAACAGAAGTCGGATAGACCCTAGCTATGAGCTTAGAGGATTTGGCCAGAGGCATTGTATTGTTGATGTATTGGCGGTGGGCATTGTTGATGTACTGTTTGTCATTGAAGAGAGCCTTTAAATTGGCATCAAACCCACGAATTTTTTATCTCTTGCTCCATCAGCATGGCCCGGACCAAGCAAACGGCGCGCAAAGCAACGGGCGGCAAAGCACCCAAGAAGAATATGCACCCCAGGGCCCTCGCCGCCGTCAATATGGTCCCCTCCCCCGCCGCAGACATGACGGCGCGGAGAATGTCCAAACGGAGGCCCGCCGAGTTTTCTGAGGAGGCAACGCCTTTGCGCGCCAAAAGGACGCACGCAGTAACCCTAAAAGAACTCATGGGCAAGGAGGTGCGTTTCGCCAGCTTTCTCTTTGATTTTGTTCTCTACCCCTCACGCCTGTCCAGATGTACTCGCCCTCTCCCAGCTCCTCAGAGCATCACCCGCATAACAGTTGGTGCGCAGGCTGCAAAGACGGGGGGCGGCTGCTCGGTTGCCAGAGCTGTCTGCGGGTTATATGCGATAATTGCATCAAATTCCCCGAAATCGCCTTCAAAGAAGACGCCGATGTGGCATTCTTTTGTCCCGACTGTTTCCACAACGGCGCAGATGCCATCCCCGCTGTGGATGCCAATGGCAAGCGCGCAGGACCTCTCGTCCCCTACCAGGTTCATCCTTCTGAATTCTCGGGAAGCGTGCCTTGACGTCCCATGCCGTAGGGTTTGTTCCTCGACGGGAAGCCTCTCCCACCACTAGTTTACGCCGGCAGGCAGACCCACCGTGGGCGCTGGCCACTTGGGGACAGCTCTCCCATGACAATTGTCTCAATCCGACTCACCGGAGAGCATCTCGCTGGGGATCCCGCCGCCCTTGCGTACCACCACGTCGCTCCCTACTATAGGGATTTTCCGCTGCAATTCGAATCGATCGTCTATGATCTGGGTAGTACGGAGACGACTGATATCTATGACGCCGAGGTGGCCAAACTCGCGCAACGGGTTAAAACGTGAGCATACGTAGAACAATGTCGCCGGACATCGCTGATAATCGGTGTAGCTATGGCCCAGACAAATTTATACTTTTCATTACCACGCACGCCACCCCGGAAGGCTGGTTGTGGACTACTGCTGGCGGTGTATCGTCGACCGGCACATTGGAGGTGCTGGAGCGACTCGTCCCCCCGAGCCTTCAGTAGGTGGTCCAGAACGCCACAACGTCCCTACTCTTCCTGCTCGCCTGTGGCGCGCTCAACACGGGGGAGGCACGTGAAGAAGTAAGCCGTTTTGTCCACAAGTGAGTTGCACGTTTCCGGAGGCTCGTGCAATCCCCTTATTATTGCCCGCAGCTCCGGGTTCAAGAACGGCTTCGGATTTACTGTGCCCAAGTTCCTCCCTGCCGCTGCCGGCCTCTTCGTGCAAGAGGTTGTCGACGCCTTCTGTATCTCCCACCATGCAAAATCGTGGCCGCATCTGCTAGCAGGTCACAGTGGACTGGGCGCCCACAGCGATATCATCCTCTACCTACCCCGTTTAGCGTTTATCGCTACGTGTGGACGAACCCGACCACGCGACCATATGGGAAACCGGTGCCTCTCCAGTGTCCCCAGTGCGGGGCCCTACGTTCCTGGGCGATCAGCAAATATACCGCCGACGTCGTTATCCTGCAATGTAAAAATGCGGCAAACCAGGAAGGTGCGCGCTCCGGTAGGAAGCTGACGGCAGTAGGCCAGCAAGGCGGGCCTCAGGCCCTATGCAAACAACATCTAGGCCCTTTCAAGCGTAACCTCTTGCAGCCCCTGGAGAATAAGCCATGGGATTCGCAGCCGCAGACTTTAGGCCGCTGGTACGGCCAGTGGCTAGATGGGGCCCCTGCCCATTTGCGCCCACCAAGTTCGATGTCAAGCCGAAGCGCGCCCCGGAGCTGGGACCCCTCTAGGTGGCGATATATAGAGGCGTTACAAGTACTAGTCCCAATGTCGTCTGACCCTTAAAACAATTTATCCCATTTATTTTCCTGCAGCAAGCATAGTGGGAGTCCAGAGCCGTATTTATTTATCAATTGTGCACAGAGTAACCAAATTTGGGATCCATCAGAAAAATCTCTACTCCGCACATTCACGATGATATGGCCGCCGCGCAGCTTACCCTTATTATCCCGGCCAGCGACATCCTGCTCTTAGATCTCATGTATCAAGACGGACAATGTCTCTTATACAAGAACCTTATCTTATCATATCTTATGGTTTTCTGCCCACTGGGTGTCCGGAGAAGGAAGAATCACCTAAAAAGAGAGGATCAAGAAAGATATCTAAGGTATTGGAACAGGTGTTGAATCCCTATGCTCACTGGTGGGATGGGAGTGCGAAAACCCGGATTTTCGGGCGTACTTCGCACACAATATTTACACGATGCTTTGAGATGAAAGAAAAATACTCAGTATCAGTGCTATATGGATCTCATAAGCACCTGAAATAACCGGAATTCTGTTCCTACGGCCCAACCCACGATTTAGGGCGGAGCAACGGATGCCAGGTAGAATAGGGGTCAGTTCCCAGCCCGTCGCGTAGACAGTGCATGTCGGAAAAACACTATTTCGGTTGGAACGGATTGAGTCGGCTTGGTGGCTTGGAACCGGTTCCAACTGGGGGCTTGGAACCAACCGGTTCCAACTGGTTCAAAAATCGGTTCCAAGCCCCCAGTTGGAACCGGTTCCAAGCCACCAAGCCGACTCAATCCGTTCCTGTCACAACTAAAGCTCGATCTCCGTCCAAGGCGCGCAGTGCAACCAAGGATTGGGGTGTGGAGGGTAAGAGGAGCGGTGGAAGAACTGAATAAAAAGTCTAAGGAATACAAGCGACTATCTACTGTATTTATACTGTTTAGAGGTCGCTATAATTACTGACTACAATAACGACTTAAGGTCGTGTATGCTACTGAAACAGATCATTTATTAATTGTGTGTGTCCATCGTCCGTATTGTTCGTGTACAATAACCCGTCGTCGTTAGGCGTCGATCACCTTGTTGTGTCGTCGTGTTGTGACGTCATGGGTCCTTCACGTGTGGTTCGCGGTCACGTGGAATAAATAAGGATACACCGTCGGGTACGTCGGGGATGCACGGGGTCACGTGCGGCGTTGGAACGCGTCGAAGCGTGACATTACCCCCCTCCTAGGATCGTCATCCCGACGATGATAGATAAAGGCGATTTAAACCTCGACAGAGGTATCGCGGGTCCATCCTTCATCCCCATCCACGGGGAATTTAAATATTTCCACTTTCCGGCCCGTCTCAGGGTCGAAAAGGAACCTCCTCGGGTAGTCCACCGACTCCTTCTTCGGCTTATACCGGCGTATTAAATAATCCCAGTGTCCTAAAGGCAACACGGGCAAACTGCCCGTCGCCGACACCGGCTCCTCCTCGGCAGCCTGCGCTGCAATTTCCTGCGGCATGGGTCCCGCCGCGCGTGCTCGGGCGGCAAATGCCGCCATCTCCGCCTCGGTATCGTCTTCGACGACTTCCTCCGTGGCTTTTTCCTCCTTCGGCGGCATAATCCCTGCCGCACGAAGCTCCCTAGCCGTCTCGGCCAGCACCTCCTTGCTGTGTTCCGCAAGGAAGCGGTCCGCCCTGTCCTGGGCGCGTCCTCGGTTCTTCTCGGCAATCCTGCCGACTTCCTGCTCCTTAGGCGGCATTAACCCCATCGCCCTGAGCTTCGCGGCCCAAGCCGCCTTCTCCTCATCGGCCATCTTGCCGATATCCAGCCTCGCGTCCACGGCCCTTTTCTCCGACGTTTCCCCCAGCCCATGATCCTTTCGGTATTTCTCCAGGATCTTGGCCGTGTGCGTCAAGTGCCGCTTCGGCTCCCACGTCCGCTCCCCGAGCGGATAGTTCTTCCACTTGACGAGGTATTGGTAACCCCGTCCCACCTTCCGATGGTCGATAATCTCCTCGACCTCGTACTCCGGTTCCCCGGCCACTATCTCTGGTGCCGGTCTCGTCTCCCGCCTGTGCTCCGGCGGCTCCACGTATGGCGTCAGCTTCGACTCGTTGAAGACCGGATGTGACTTGTCCGTCTCCGGCAGCCTAAGCCGCCAAGCCGCTGCGCCGACCTTCTCCAAGACTTCGTACGGCCCGAGCCGCCGATCGTCTAGCTTCTTCGTCGGCCGACTAGTGGTGATGTCTCGTCCATCCAACCATACCTTGTCGCCGACCTTGATCTCCGGCGCATCTCTCCTATGCGCATCGTACTGTTTTTTCATCGTTTTCTGGGCTTTCTCGAGCGCCGCTGTGGCCTCGTCACGTATTTTCTTCATCTTTTTCGCAAAATCATCCGCCGCCTCATTCCGCGACTCCACCGCGTTCTCGATCCCTTTCCAAGGGTGATAACCGGTGTTTACATAAAACGGGCTCATCGTTGTGGCCGAGCTAGCCTTGTCGTTGTGTGTGAACTCGGCCAAAGCGAGCCACTCCGCCCAATCCGATTGGCGATAATTTACGAACACACGGAGATACTTCTCAATCTCCTGGTTCATCCGCTCCGTCTGCCCGTCCGTGATCGGGTGGAACGCTGTGCTCGGGTTCATCTCTATGCCGAGGAGCCGGTTAAGCTCCCGCATGAACCCCGAGACATATCTCGGATCCCGATCCGAAATAATCTTCCTCGGCACACCGTGGTACCGAATCACCCGATCCCGTGTCAAGCGGGCCATCCCCTCACTCGTGAGCTCCATCGAGGTCGGCTCACAGTGGATCATCTTGGTGTATGTGTCCACCCAGACTTGTATGGCATTGAAGCCATTAGATACCGGCAGAGGACCGATAAGATCCTCTGATATGATTTGCCACGGCCCTTCCGCGACCTTGTGCGGGTTCAGCTTTCCCTGCTGATACCGCTGCACCCGAGTCCTCTGGCATGCCTCGCACACCTTCACATATTTAGAAACCTGATTGCTGACTCGTGGCCACCAATAATTACGTTCAATCATCTCCTGGGTCCGGTTCTCTCCGGGATGGCCCAAGAGGGGGGAATCGTGATGCAGTCCAATAATTTTATCGCGAAGTTCTTCATCGCGTGGTACGTAGATTAGTCCGTTGTAATATATAATATTGTCTATTTTTTCCCATCCGGGCAACTTCTTTTCTAGCGCCACTTTGACGCTCTTATCTACTTTTTTTTTGTGTTTTTGATTTTTTCCAAGATCTCGACCTCCGGTCCTTCGATCACTATGTCCTGCGATCGGAAGTATTCCGGCTTGAGAAGCACGACATTCTCGTTGTCGTTCTTTCCCATGTCGTGATCCGCTCTGCGCGATAACAAGTCCGCCTTCCTGTTCAACGCGCCCGCCCTGTGCGATAAGGAGAAGTCGAATTGCGACAACTCCGTAATCCATCGCGCCTGCCTCCGATTGACCTTTTGCGGCAGCTTGAAGTATTGAAGATTCTTATGGTCGGTAAAAATCTCAAACTGATGTTTGGTCCCTTTGAGCAACGCGCTCCACTCGTCTAGGGCCAACATAATTGCGAGCATCTCTTTGTCATAGATCTCGTAATTCCGCTCCGTCTCGTTCAGTGCGTGCGACTGAAACGCGACCGGCCTCCACTCCCCGTTCTGCTCCTGGGATAGTACTGCGCCCGTTGCGCCTTCCGAGGCATCAGCCTCGACTTTGAACTTGCCGTCGTCGGTGGGTATTGCCAACACGGCATCCTCCGCGATCCGATCCTTAAGCTTCTGGAACGCGATCACCTGCTCCTCTCCCCAGTGGAAGCCCTCCTTCCCTGTCAGCCGTGTGAGCGGCCGCGCAACGTCCGCGTAACCCCGGATGAACCTTCTGTAAAAGTTCGTGAACCCGAGGAACGACTGGACCTGCTTCAGGTTTTTCGGCTCCGGCCACTCCATCACTCCGCGGATCTTGATGGGATCCATCCGCACCGAGTTGTGCGAGATGATCACGCCAAGGTATTCCATCTCCGTGCGTTCGAATTCGCACTTTGATGGCTTCAGGAATAGTTTGTTATCCTGAAGAACCTTGAGCACGCGTTTTACGATCGCGCGGTGCTCCTCCAGATCCTCCGTGAAGATCAGGATGTCATCGAGGTACACGATGACCTTCCCTCCGTTGATCTCCTCACGGAGCAGCGCATTCATCATTGTCTGGAACGTCGCTGGCGAATTGGTGAGTCCGAAGAACATCACGAGCGGCTCAAACAGCCCTCGGTTCGTTCGGAACGCAGTCTTCCACTCGTCTCCCTCCTTGATCCGGACATTGTTGTAGCCCCACCGGATGTCCAGCTTGGTGAAGACTTTGGCACCTCGGAGTTTATTGATCAACTCCGATATCAGCGGAAGAGGATAACGATTCTTAATCGTCATCTCGTTGAGCTTCCGGTAATCCTGCACGGGCCGTAGGGCACCATCTTTCTTCTTTACAAAGAAGAATGCCGAGGCCATCGGTGATTTTGACGGCCGGATCCTCCCGCTCGCAAGATTCTCCTCTAAGAACTCTTCGAGCTTCCCCTGCTCCTCCCGAGATAGCGGGTAGATCTTGCAATCCACCGCCTTGGCTCCTGGGACCAATTCGATCGCATGGTCCCACGGTCTCTTCTCAGGCAGCGCGTCAAACGACTCCTTCTCGAACACCTTTAGGTACTCATGGTATTGAGAAGGCACGTCGTCTGCCGTACTCTTCGGCTTCTCCTTGCCGGCATCCTCCGCCATCTGCTGCGCCTGTGTGCCCTTGGCGCGCAGATCGATCTGCTCCGCGAAGTCGACCAGCAAGATCGAATCGCCTTCCTCTATCTCATCCTCCATCGGGACTCCGTTCCCGGTCTCCGTGCCGGACATGTTGCACTCCGGCGGGCATCGTGAGAACACGATCTTCTGCGCCCGCCAGTCCACCTCGGGGTTGTGTTGGAACAACCAATCGTACCCTATGAAGACGCGAGCCTTGCCAAGTCCTGTGACTAGGAATTTCTGGTGCTCGACGTGGGGTCCGATTTGCATGATCAGCTCTACGTAATGAGTGATCCTGCCCCGCGTGTTCTCTGTCCCATCCGCATTCCGCGCGATGATCTTCCGATCGAGCTCCTTGAGCTCGAATCCCTCTGCTCGGGCGTAATCCCGGTCTATGCACGTGGTAGTGCACCCGTTATCAAGAAGCGCCTTGATCGAGCGCGTCTTCCCCGTGTCCAGCGCCGTGAGAGTGATTGGCACCAACATTTCGTTGTGCTTCCGCTCCCGCTGCAGCGCCCGCATCTCTTCCTGGAGCCTGTTTTCCGGCATCCCAAGAGCTCTCCGTGCTAGCCACTTCGCCGCTTCCGTCTTGGACAGCCCTGCAGGTGCCCGGATCGACGTGGCTCCTCTCCACTTCTTCCGCTTGTCCTCCTTGGGCGCTTCCTCCCTCGTTTGGGATTGAGCCCTCGCGGCATCGCCGCCCTTTTTATTCTCGCTATTTTTCTCACTGGTTTGGGTTCCAGGGGCCTTTTTGAATGCTTTCTTAAAGTTACTCCACTCCTGATCCTTCTCGTTCTTTTTCCGGTTCTTTAAGTTACGTTTCCGATTCTGATTCTCCAGTACACGTATTTTTCTACTATTTTCTGCGCTAGCTACTAGGAAATCGTTTATACTCTTTCGTAGACTAGCATTTACATCTGTATATATATCGTCCTCAGGGTCCTGGGTAACTACAGGGTCTATTTTATATATAGCATTCAATTTTGGAGTCTGGGGCGCCGCTTCGGCCTTGAGCGGGGGCCCCTTTAAAAACCCGCCTCTCGGAGAGTGGCGGCGAGGACAGCCAGGTCCTCGTGTGCGTAGTCCTCGGCCTTGATTGACCGGATATTAAATTTATTGGCGCGCGGCGCCGGGCAGTCCCTCTTCATGTGACCCTCCTGGCCACAGTTGTAGCATTTGAAGACCGGCCGTTTCGGCCCGGTCTTGTCCACATCCATCGGCGCCACCCGGCCCGATCTTCTTCATCAAGTGCGGCTGCCCGCCGGCAACCGCCGCGTTCCCCTTGACAGCCGGCGCGGTTTTCTGCGCCGGGGTCCAGAACATTCGGCTCCGCTGAGCCGCTCGGAGCTTCTTGCGCTCCTGGTTCCCGTTGATCACCATCAGGCGATCTTTGAACTCTTTGTACTTGTCGGGAACCTGGTTCCCGCCCGCGTACACCTGCTCGATCAGCTCCTTGGCGACTAAGTCCTCCAGGAGCTCCACCAGGAATGCGTTGTACCCGGTGGTGGCCGAGTTCGGGCTGTACCCGGCCAATTCTGCATCCAGCTCGAACTGCTGGATGAACTCGACAAACGAGCGGCTTCCCTGCCGTGTCGCTGTCAGGCGCTGGTGCGCCACTTGCGCAAGGTTCTGATCCTTGAACGCACTTTCCAGCTCGGCCATCAGTGCCGAGTGGAGGTAGGTTGCCGGAAGAATTCCCGCGGTAAACGTCCGCTTCTTCCAGTTTCGGACCCAGTCCGCCGCGAGGCAGTCCGAGCCGTCCTCGTTCCGGAGGAACGAGATAGTGAAGAACACCTTTTTCTTCTCGGTGTCCAATTCATCGTCGTAGGCGGCGATGTAGGTGGAGAGGGTGTCGTGGAAGTTATTCCACTTGGCTTTGTTGCCGTTGAAGAACGGCGGGGGGTTGGCGAGGATAACCTTGTGATTCGGCATGGTAGGCCGAAGGGGGATGGTGACGGGTAGTGTGGGAAATGGCGGGTTCGGTGGTGTAGGGGGTCGGGGTTCGAATGGGGATAGGGGTGATGGCGGAGAGGCGGATGAAGAGGATGATGAGGACGAGGTGTCCGATGGGGTATGAGTGTCGCGATACGTTGCGACGGGCCGGCGAGGTAGGTGGGGAAGTGGATGGGTCGATCCGCACTAAGCGGGTGGTGGGTAGGAGGTGGTTTCTTGCGAACGGAACAGTCCCGGGTCTTCTACGACACCCCCGACGACTGCGAGGCGGTCCTTCCCGAAGGTCAGACCGGCACTCCTGCGACTACCGTAAGGCGTGGGACGGTCTCAACGTTTCCCGTGGCCTGGTGTCTGTCCGTTATAGTGAACCACGTACTATGTCGATCGCACGATTAACCGTTGCGGGCGGGTAGAGGTCGGAAAGGGTAAATGGGTCTTGATGAAGCGGCTGCGCACGACGCGCAGAAAGGGTAAGAGGTAGAGTGGGGAGGGAAGGGAAAGGATAGGGGCGGTAGGAAGGTATGAAGGGTAGACTTTTTATTATGTCACAACTAAAGCTCGATCTCCGTCCAAGGCGCGCAGTGCAACCAAGGATTGGGGTGTGGAGGGTAAGAGGAGCGGTGGAAGAACTGAATAAAAAGTCTAAGGAATACAAGCGACTATCTACTGTATTTATACTCAGGCTGTTTAGAGGTCGCTATAATTACTGACTACAATAACGACTTAAGGTCGTGTATGCTACTGAAACAGATCATTTATTAATTGTGTGTGTCCATTGTCCGTATTGTTCGTGTACAATAACCCGTCGTCGTTAGGCGTCGATCACCTTGTTGTGTCGTCGTGTTGTGACGTCATGGGTCCTTCACGTGTGGTTCTCGGTCACGTGGAATAAATAAGGATACACCGTCGGGTACGTCGGGGATGCACGTGGTCACGTGCGGCGTTGGAACGCGTCGAAGCGTGACATTACCCCCCTCCTAGGATCGTCGTCCCGACCGCCTGAAAAAATGCGTTCTACCGCAACAGCGGACCCTGGAAATGTGAAATTGAGCAATAGGTCAAGTTCCAGAGAGAATCCACACACCAGGGAGGAATGTGTTAGAGGGAGACGGATAGTGTAGGAGAGCGAAATAACAAGAGTAACTTAGTTGTCGCGCACACAGATGTAGCGGGAGTCTGAGGAGAGCCGACTCGAGTGCATGCAATATATACTGGAGACAAGTTCCTGGCTATAACCAAAAGGATAACACGAGTACCTTAGTATACTAAAAGGAAAAAAAGAGAAAATACTGTCTGTCATTGACCGAGGTACATACAATTGTATATGCACCCCCGCAAGGTCCCCGCTCGACGACGCAAGGTACCCGTGCCATGGATACCAATGCAGCCGTCATACAGCCTGCATGGGCACGGATCCTAGCCATTCGGAGCAATTGGGAATGAGTCTGAATGGCACTGTTCTCGAGGGTTTTATAGTTCAAGCAATCCAACGAACAAAGCTGCAGGCTTGTCTCGTAGGATTTGAAGTAATTTGGCGCGTCGAGACGCGTCGAAGGGAGCTGGATGTAAAGGCGTGAAGCAGGTGCGACACAAACAAGCAACAACGTGTGATGCCGTCAGTCGTTCGAGCCGCCACCCGAGATACCCTTTTGGTGTTTGATGAGCTGTATGTAGCCGTAGGATCTCATAGGCCACTAGACATGCCCGACAGATAATTATTTATTGAGTGCCGTGGCGGCCGTTGCGACCGTGCTTCGACGGCCTCACACGGTCAGAACCGTGCCGTGACCGTGCCACGGGTGCCGTGGAACCGTGGCCACGGTGACGGCGAACAGCCCTACTCGGGGTTGCGGCCCGACAGCATTCCCCGGAAGCTCAGATTACACTAGCTTCAATCCGGAGAATGCTGGGCCGTCTGCACGAGCAGGCACCGGTGTGCACATTCGATTAGACTCGTGTAAACATTCTTTTTAAACCCCATTAAACTCCCGCTACTGAGATTGAAACCGCGGCTGGGAAGGAACCTGTCATTTTCTGTGTTTTTTGCTCGAAACGTTTCTGAAATTTTGTCGGGACTTTGGGATCCGACCTATTTTAGGGTAATCATCGGTCCTTCCAGTGCGCAGGAAAAAAAAAGAAAACAGTCTAAAAAGACAATACAAAAAAGGGCAGAACTCCCGCAGCGCGCCAGATGCAAGTCAGCTGTCCTCATCTTCCTTCACTTGTCCAACATAGACTAAGACTGTGCAGGTTTGGAGTTTGTAAGCCGCCCTTTCTCCCAAACAGATGCACAACAGATGACTTACGCCGAGAGGCAGAGCGGTCGAGCGGATTTAAATGCTTCAAACCCAGACCGTACAGCCGGCATCCTGTGTTCTCAAATGTCCAGCCTTGCGCATTGAGGCTGCGTGGAAGATGCTCATATCCATAACGCTGCCTTATGTCGTACCACTCGGGGATCTCGTAAATCGTCGAGTAGGGGCACCCATATGCTCCGGTGTCGTTCGGACATTCGGATGATAAACATTCGGAGCACAGCTGTGTATTCACCATGTGGTTGGCATTCTCGGAGGGCTGAAAATAATGCCAAATTAATGGCACAAAAATGGCAGGAAACTCACTCACGAACACGAAAGGAAGATGTGAGTGAGTATCTTCAGCTATGCAGACGGCCACGGTCCAAGCTAGAATCCTGTTAAAAGTTTCCCCTGCAATGGGTACATCATCATGGTGGGTGTGAAACGTTGGGACTTCCGGATCCGGATACCGTTGTGGTATTAAGGAATCATAGAGCAACATCCGAAATAAGAAGTTATATATTACGAGTGCTTATGTAATAAGTGATCGTTCCTTTCAGAAGTTGTGAGTGACGTTTTTGCGACCTATGAAAAAGTAAGTCGCTCGCGAGGCATCAACTTCGGCGGCCTTTAAAATGATAAGTATCGAGTTTGATTTCAGCTCAGTTTTTTCTTCCACTCAAAATCTCTCATTTCGGATTAAACTAAAAGTGGCCCAAAATTGACGAAGTCACGGTGTGTGTGTGGCTAAGCAGCAGTACCTACAATAGAGTAGAGGGAGAGATCAGGTAGCTATGTGGGGCTTAATGGAACCTATTTAGACGCAAGCACAAAAAGAAGCAGCGAGTGCATCCCCCCTCGATGCCCGTGCGGCGATTCAAGACTTCTGAACTCTTCGCCGTTGCCGCCGCCTTGCTCTTCCGATGATACGCCGAGTCAACAAGGTCAGTCTCGCCAGCATTTTTACTTTAATCCCTTCTTCTAACGTACCTACAGCAGCGCGCGCATCCCCTCCCGACGCCCGTGCGGCGATTCAATACTTGTGGCCTTGTCGCAGTCGCCTTGCTCTTCCCTCTATACGCCGAGTTGACCAGGTGAGGTTTTGACTCGGCACGGTTAGTTTGTTTTCCTTGAACCATCTTCCACATCTCTCCATCTAATGCACCCAAAGTTACTGTACGGATGTGTAGGGAGGCGACGGTCACGGTCACGGCGCGCCCGTCGCGTCGCCGACGTCGCTGGCGGGTCACTGTCATGACGACCTCCTTGGCCATTTAAAAACCGTGACAATTTAGAAAAATTCCTAAATAAAATGGGGAATCTCATATTTCTATTAAAACAGAGTCAATTTACGAGGGCACTCGTAAGAATTTCTCTAGGATCCCTTTAAGGATCCTCCAAACACAGGGAGGAAATTTCGATTTTGGTTGCCCAAATTGGCGACGGTCACGGTCACCAGCTACATCGTCGCGTCGCCTCCGGTCGGGGTGCCCTGTCACGGTCGTCGACGCGTTGCCTCTCCGTACAGTAGTCTGTTCTCATAATTATTTTCCAGATCTCTTCGTCCTACCGCATGCTCAACACTCTACCGCTACACCCCAGTGTTATGCCCTCCGATATACTACTAGTATATTATATGTGAAGTGTATCATACTGTAATCGAGTTTTGTTTTGGCGAAACTTCTCCAATCGGGATTGAATTTTTGAGGAGCCGTGTCCGAACAGAAGTCGGATAGACCCTAGCTATGAGCTTAGAGGATTTGGCCAGAGGCATTGTATTGTTGATGTATTGGCGGTGGGCATTGTTGATGTACTGTTTGTCATTGAAGAGAGCCTTTAAATTGGCATCAAACCCACGAATTTTTTATCTCTTGCTCCATCAGCATGGCCCGGACCAAGCAAACGGCGCGCAAAGCAACGGGCGGCAAAGCACCCAAGAAGAATATGCACCCCAGGGCCCTCGCCGCCGTCAATATGGTCCCCTCCCCCGCCGCAGACATGACGGCGCGGAGAATGTCCAAACGGAGGCCCGCCGAGTTTTCTGAGGAGGCAACGCCTTTGCGCGCCAAAAGGACGCACGCAGTAACCCTAAAAGAACTCATGGGCAAGGAGGTGCGTTTCGCCAGCTTTCTCTTTGATTTTGTTCTCTACCCCTCACGCCTGTCCAGATGTACTCGCCCTCTCCCAGCTCCTCAGAGCATCACCCGCATAACAGTTGGTGCGCAGGCTGCAAAGACGGGGGGCGGCTGCTCGGTTGCCAGAGCTGTCTGCGGGTTATATGCGATAATTGCATCAAATTCCCCGAAATCGCCTTCAAAGAAGACGCCGATGTGGCATTCTTTTGTCCCGACTGTTTCCACAACGGCGCAGATGCCATCCCCGCTGTGGATGCCAATGGCAAGCGCGCAGGACCTCTCGTCCCCTACCAGGTTCATCCTTCTGAATTCTCGGGAAGCGTGCCTTGACGTCCCATGCCGTAGGGTTTGTTCCTCGACGGGAAGCCTCTCCCACCACTAGTTTACGCCGGCAGGCAGACCCACCGTGGGCGCTGGCCACTTGGGGACAGCTCTCCCATGACAATTGTCTCAATCCGACTCACCGGAGAGCATCTCGCTGGGGATCCCGCCGCCCTTGCGTACCACCACGTCGCTCCCTACTATAGGGATTTTCCGCTGCAATTCGAATCGATCGTCTATGATCTGGGTAGTACGGAGACGACTGATATCTATGACGCCGAGGTGGCCAAACTCGCGCAACGGGTTAAAACGTGAGCATACGTAGAACAATGTCGCCGGACATCGCTGATAATCGGTGTAGCTATGGCCCAGACAAATTTATACTTTTCATTACCACGCACGCCACCCCGGAAGGCTGGTTGTGGACTACTGCTGGCGGTGTATCGTCGACCGGCACATTGGAGGTGCTGGAGCGACTCGTCCCCCCGAGCCTTCAGTAGGTGGTCCAGAACGCCACAACGTCCCTACTCTTCCTGCTCGCCTGTGGCGCGCTCAACACGGGGGAGGCACGTGAAGAAGTAAGCCGTTTTGTCCACAAGTGAGTTGCACGTTTCCGGAGGCTCGTGCAATCCCCTTATTATTGCCCGCAGCTCCGGGTTCAAGAACGGCTTCGGATTTACTGTGCCCAAGTTCCTCCCTGCCGCTGCCGGCCTCTTCGTGCAAGAGGTTGTCGACGCCTTCTGTATCTCCCACCATGCAAAATCGTGGCCGCATCTGCTAGCAGGTCACAGTGGACTGGGCGCCCACAGCGATATCATCCTCTACCTACCCCGTTTAGCGTTTATCGCTACGTGTGGACGAACCCGACCACGCGACCATATGGGAAACCGGTGCCTCTCCAGTGTCCCCAGTGCGGGGCCCTACGTTCCTGGGCGATCAGCAAATATACCGCCGACGTCGTTATCCTGCAATGTAAAAATGCGGCAAACCAGGAAGGTGCGCGCTCCGGTAGGAAGCTGACGGCAGTAGGCCAGCAAGGCGGGCCTCAGGCCCTATGCAAACAACATCTAGGCCCTTTCAAGCGTAACCTCTTGCAGCCCCTGGAGAATAAGCCATGGGATTCGCAGCCGCAGACTTTAGGCCGCTGGTACGGCCAGTGGCTAGATGGGGCCCCTGCCCATTTGCGCCCACCAAGTTCGATGTCAAGCCGAAGCGCGCCCCGGAGCTGGGACCCCTCTAGGTGGCGATATATAGAGGCGTTACAAGTACTAGTCCCAATGTCGTCTGACCCTTAAAACAATTTATCCCATTTATTTTCCTGCAGCAAGCATAGTGGGAGTCCAGAGCCGTATTTATTTATCAATTGTGCACAGAGTAACCAAATTTGGGATCCATCAGAAAAATCTCTACTCCGCACATTCACGATGATATGGCCGCCGCGCAGCTTACCCTTATTATCCCGGCCAGCGACATCCTGCTCTTAGATCTCATGTATCAAGACGGACAATGTCTCTTATACAAGAACCTTATCTTATCATATCTTATGGTTTTCTGCCCACTGGGTGTCCGGAGAAGGAAGAATCACCTAAAAAGAGAGGATCAAGAAAGATATCTAAGGTATTGGAACAGGTGTTGAATCCCTATGCTCACTGGTGGGATGGGAGTGCGAAAACCCGGATTTTCGGGCGTACTTCGCACACAATATTTACACGATGCTTTGAGATGAAAGAAAAATACTCAGTATCAGTGCTATATGGATCTCATAAGCACCTGAAATAACCGGAATTCTGTTCCTACGGCCCAACCCACGATTTAGGGCGGAGCAACGGATGCCAGGTAGAATAGGGGTCAGTTCCCAGCCCGTCGCGTAGACAGTGCATGTCGGAAAAACACTATTTCGGTTGGAACGGATTGAGTCGGCTTGGTGGCTTGGAACCGGTTCCAACTGGGGGCTTGGAACCAACCGGTTCCAACTGGTTCAAAAATCGGTTCCAAGCCCCCAGTTGGAACCGGTTCCAAGCCACCAAGCCGACTCAATCCGTTCCTGTCACAACTAAAGCTCGATCTCCGTCCAAGGCGCGCAGTGCAACCAAGGATTGGGGTGTGGAGGGTAAGAGGAGCGGTGGAAGAACTGAATAAAAAGTCTAAGGAATACAAGCGACTATCTACTGTATTTATACTGTTTAGAGGTCGCTATAATTACTGACTACAATAACGACTTAAGGTCGTGTATGCTACTGAAACAGATCATTTATTAATTGTGTGTGTCCATCGTCCGTATTGTTCGTGTACAATAACCCGTCGTCGTTAGGCGTCGATCACCTTGTTGTGTCGTCGTGTTGTGACGTCATGGGTCCTTCACGTGTGGTTCGCGGTCACGTGGAATAAATAAGGATACACCGTCGGGTACGTCGGGGATGCACGGGGTCACGTGCGGCGTTGGAACGCGTCGAAGCGTGACATTACCCCCCTCCTAGGATCGTCATCCCGACGATGATAGATAAAGGCGATTTAAACCTCGACAGAGGTATCGCGGGTCCATCCTTCATCCCCATCCACGGGGAATTTAAATATTTCCACTTTCCGGCCCGTCTCAGGGTCGAAAAGGAACCTCCTCGGGTAGTCCACCGACTCCTTCTTCGGCTTATACCGGCGTATTAAATAATCCCAGTGTCCTAAAGGCAACACGGGCAAACTGCCCGTCGCCGACACCGGCTCCTCCTCGGCAGCCTGCGCTGCAATTTCCTGCGGCATGGGTCCCGCCGCGCGTGCTCGGGCGGCAAATGCCGCCATCTCCGCCTCGGTATCGTCTTCGACGACTTCCTCCGTGGCTTTTTCCTCCTTCGGCGGCATAATCCCTGCCGCACGAAGCTCCCTAGCCGTCTCGGCCAGCACCTCCTTGCTGTGTTCCGCAAGGAAGCGGTCCGCCCTGTCCTGGGCGCGTCCTCGGTTCTTCTCGGCAATCCTGCCGACTTCCTGCTCCTTAGGCGGCATTAACCCCATCGCCCTGAGCTTCGCGGCCCAAGCCGCCTTCTCCTCATCGGCCATCTTGCCGATATCCAGCCTCGCGTCCACGGCCCTTTTCTCCGACGTTTCCCCCAGCCCATGATCCTTTCGGTATTTCTCCAGGATCTTGGCCGTGTGCGTCAAGTGCCGCTTCGGCTCCCACGTCCGCTCCCCGAGCGGATAGTTCTTCCACTTGACGAGGTATTGGTAACCCCGTCCCACCTTCCGATGGTCGATAATCTCCTCGACCTCGTACTCCGGTTCCCCGGCCACTATCTCTGGTGCCGGTCTCGTCTCCCGCCTGTGCTCCGGCGGCTCCACGTATGGCGTCAGCTTCGACTCGTTGAAGACCGGATGTGACTTGTCCGTCTCCGGCAGCCTAAGCCGCCAAGCCGCTGCGCCGACCTTCTCCAAGACTTCGTACGGCCCGAGCCGCCGATCGTCTAGCTTCTTCGTCGGCCGACTAGTGGTGATGTCTCGTCCATCCAACCATACCTTGTCGCCGACCTTGATCTCCGGCGCATCTCTCCTATGCGCATCGTACTGTTTTTTCATCGTTTTCTGGGCTTTCTCGAGCGCCGCTGTGGCCTCGTCACGTATTTTCTTCATCTTTTTCGCAAAATCATCCGCCGCCTCATTCCGCGACTCCACCGCGTTCTCGATCCCTTTCCAAGGGTGATAACCGGTGTTTACATAAAACGGGCTCATCGTTGTGGCCGAGCTAGCCTTGTCGTTGTGTGTGAACTCGGCCAAAGCGAGCCACTCCGCCCAATCCGATTGGCGATAATTTACGAACACACGGAGATACTTCTCAATCTCCTGGTTCATCCGCTCCGTCTGCCCGTCCGTGATCGGGTGGAACGCTGTGCTCGGGTTCATCTCTATGCCGAGGAGCCGGTTAAGCTCCCGCATGAACCCCGAGACATATCTCGGATCCCGATCCGAAATAATCTTCCTCGGCACACCGTGGTACCGAATCACCCGATCCCGTGTCAAGCGGGCCATCCCCTCACTCGTGAGCTCCATCGAGGTCGGCTCACAGTGGATCATCTTGGTGTATGTGTCCACCCAGACTTGTATGGCATTGAAGCCATTAGATACCGGCAGAGGACCGATAAGATCCTCTGATATGATTTGCCACGGCCCTTCCGCGACCTTGTGCGGGTTCAGCTTTCCCTGCTGATACCGCTGCACCCGAGTCCTCTGGCATGCCTCGCACACCTTCACATATTTAGAAACCTGATTGCTGACTCGTGGCCACCAATAATTACGTTCAATCATCTCCTGGGTCCGGTTCTCTCCGGGATGGCCCAAGAGGGGGGAATCGTGATGCAGTCCAATAATTTTATCGCGAAGTTCTTCATCGCGTGGTACGTAGATTAGTCCGTTGTAATATATAATATTGTCTATTTTTTCCCATCCGGGCAACTTCTTTTCTAGCGCCACTTTGACGCTCTTATCTACTTTTTTTTTGTGTTTTTGATTTTTTCCAAGATCTCGACCTCCGGTCCTTCGATCACTATGTCCTGCGATCGGAAGTATTCCGGCTTGAGAAGCACGACATTCTCGTTGTCGTTCTTTCCCATGTCGTGATCCGCTCTGCGCGATAACAAGTCCGCCTTCCTGTTCAACGCGCCCGCCCTGTGCGATAAGGAGAAGTCGAATTGCGACAACTCCGTAATCCATCGCGCCTGCCTCCGATTGACCTTTTGCGGCAGCTTGAAGTATTGAAGATTCTTATGGTCGGTAAAAATCTCAAACTGATGTTTGGTCCCTTTGAGCAACGCGCTCCACTCGTCTAGGGCCAACATAATTGCGAGCATCTCTTTGTCATAGATCTCGTAATTCCGCTCCGTCTCGTTCAGTGCGTGCGACTGAAACGCGACCGGCCTCCACTCCCCGTTCTGCTCCTGGGATAGTACTGCGCCCGTTGCGCCTTCCGAGGCATCAGCCTCGACTTTGAACTTGCCGTCGTCGGTGGGTATTGCCAACACGGCATCCTCCGCGATCCGATCCTTAAGCTTCTGGAACGCGATCACCTGCTCCTCTCCCCAGTGGAAGCCCTCCTTCCCTGTCAGCCGTGTGAGCGGCCGCGCAACGTCCGCGTAACCCCGGATGAACCTTCTGTAAAAGTTCGTGAACCCGAGGAACGACTGGACCTGCTTCAGGTTTTTCGGCTCCGGCCACTCCATCACTCCGCGGATCTTGATGGGATCCATCCGCACCGAGTTGTGCGAGATGATCACGCCAAGGTATTCCATCTCCGTGCGTTCGAATTCGCACTTTGATGGCTTCAGGAATAGTTTGTTATCCTGAAGAACCTTGAGCACGCGTTTTACGATCGCGCGGTGCTCCTCCAGATCCTCCGTGAAGATCAGGATGTCATCGAGGTACACGATGACCTTCCCTCCGTTGATCTCCTCACGGAGCAGCGCATTCATCATTGTCTGGAACGTCGCTGGCGAATTGGTGAGTCCGAAGAACATCACGAGCGGCTCAAACAGCCCTCGGTTCGTTCGGAACGCAGTCTTCCACTCGTCTCCCTCCTTGATCCGGACATTGTTGTAGCCCCACCGGATGTCCAGCTTGGTGAAGACTTTGGCACCTCGGAGTTTATTGATCAACTCCGATATCAGCGGAAGAGGATAACGATTCTTAATCGTCATCTCGTTGAGCTTCCGGTAATCCTGCACGGGCCGTAGGGCACCATCTTTCTTCTTTACAAAGAAGAATGCCGAGGCCATCGGTGATTTTGACGGCCGGATCCTCCCGCTCGCAAGATTCTCCTCTAAGAACTCTTCGAGCTTCCCCTGCTCCTCCCGAGATAGCGGGTAGATCTTGCAATCCACCGCCTTGGCTCCTGGGACCAATTCGATCGCATGGTCCCACGGTCTCTTCTCAGGCAGCGCGTCAAACGACTCCTTCTCGAACACCTTTAGGTACTCATGGTATTGAGAAGGCACGTCGTCTGCCGTACTCTTCGGCTTCTCCTTGCCGGCATCCTCCGCCATCTGCTGCGCCTGTGTGCCCTTGGCGCGCAGATCGATCTGCTCCGCGAAGTCGACCAGCAAGATCGAATCGCCTTCCTCTATCTCATCCTCCATCGGGACTCCGTTCCCGGTCTCCGTGCCGGACATGTTGCACTCCGGCGGGCATCGTGAGAACACGATCTTCTGCGCCCGCCAGTCCACCTCGGGGTTGTGTTGGAACAACCAATCGTACCCTATGAAGACGCGAGCCTTGCCAAGTCCTGTGACTAGGAATTTCTGGTGCTCGACGTGGGGTCCGATTTGCATGATCAGCTCTACGTAATGAGTGATCCTGCCCCGCGTGTTCTCTGTCCCATCCGCATTCCGCGCGATGATCTTCCGATCGAGCTCCTTGAGCTCGAATCCCTCTGCTCGGGCGTAATCCCGGTCTATGCACGTGGTAGTGCACCCGTTATCAAGAAGCGCCTTGATCGAGCGCGTCTTCCCCGTGTCCAGCGCCGTGAGAGTGATTGGCACCAACATTTCGTTGTGCTTCCGCTCCCGCTGCAGCGCCCGCATCTCTTCCTGGAGCCTGTTTTCCGGCATCCCAAGAGCTCTCCGTGCTAGCCACTTCGCCGCTTCCGTCTTGGACAGCCCTGCAGGTGCCCGGATCGACGTGGCTCCTCTCCACTTCTTCCGCTTGTCCTCCTTGGGCGCTTCCTCCCTCGTTTGGGATTGAGCCCTCGCGGCATCGCCGCCCTTTTTATTCTCGCTATTTTTCTCACTGGTTTGGGTTCCAGGGGCCTTTTTGAATGCTTTCTTAAAGTTACTCCACTCCTGATCCTTCTCGTTCTTTTTCCGGTTCTTTAAGTTACGTTTCCGATTCTGATTCTCCAGTACACGTATTTTTCTACTATTTTCTGCGCTAGCTACTAGGAAATCGTTTATACTCTTTCGTAGACTAGCATTTACATCTGTATATATATCGTCCTCAGGGTCCTGGGTAACTACAGGGTCTATTTTATATATAGCATTCAATTTTGGAGTCTGGGGCGCCGCTTCGGCCTTGAGCGGGGGCCCCTTTAAAAACCCGCCTCTCGGAGAGTGGCGGCGAGGACAGCCAGGTCCTCGTGTGCGTAGTCCTCGGCCTTGATTGACCGGATATTAAATTTATTGGCGCGCGGCGCCGGGCAGTCCCTCTTCATGTGACCCTCCTGGCCACAGTTGTAGCATTTGAAGACCGGCCGTTTCGGCCCGGTCTTGTCCACATCCATCGGCGCCACCCGGCCCGATCTTCTTCATCAAGTGCGGCTGCCCGCCGGCAACCGCCGCGTTCCCCTTGACAGCCGGCGCGGTTTTCTGCGCCGGGGTCCAGAACATTCGGCTCCGCTGAGCCGCTCGGAGCTTCTTGCGCTCCTGGTTCCCGTTGATCACCATCAGGCGATCTTTGAACTCTTTGTACTTGTCGGGAACCTGGTTCCCGCCCGCGTACACCTGCTCGATCAGCTCCTTGGCGACTAAGTCCTCCAGGAGCTCCACCAGGAATGCGTTGTACCCGGTGGTGGCCGAGTTCGGGCTGTACCCGGCCAATTCTGCATCCAGCTCGAACTGCTGGATGAACTCGACAAACGAGCGGCTTCCCTGCCGTGTCGCTGTCAGGCGCTGGTGCGCCACTTGCGCAAGGTTCTGATCCTTGAACGCACTTTCCAGCTCGGCCATCAGTGCCGAGTGGAGGTAGGTTGCCGGAAGAATTCCCGCGGTAAACGTCCGCTTCTTCCAGTTTCGGACCCAGTCCGCCGCGAGGCAGTCCGAGCCGTCCTCGTTCCGGAGGAACGAGATAGTGAAGAACACCTTTTTCTTCTCAGTGTCCAATTCATCGTCGTAGGCGGCGATGTAGGTGGAGAGGGTGTCGTGGAAGTTATTCCACTTGGCTTTGTTGCCGTTGAAGAACGGCGGGGGGTTGGCGAGGATAACCTTGTGATTCGGCATGGTAGGCCGAAGGGGGATGGTGACGGGTAGTGTGGGAAATGGCGGGTTCGGTGGTGTAGGGGGTCGGGGTTCGAATGGGGATAGGGGTGATGGCGGAGAGGCGGATGAAGAGGATGATGAGGACGAGGTGTCCGATGGGGTATGAGTGTCGCGATACGTTGCGACGGGCCGGCGAGGTAGGTGGGGAAGTGGATGGGTCGATCCGCACTAAGCGGGTGGTGGGTAGGAGGTGGTTTCTTGCGAACGGAACAGTCCCGGGTCTTCTACGACACCCCCGACGACTGCGAGGCGGTCCTTCCCGAAGGTCAGACCGGCACTCCTGCGACTACCGTAAGGCGTGGGACGGTCTCAACGTTTCCCGTGGCCTGGTGTCTGTCCGTTATAGTGAACCACGTACTATGTCGATCGCACGATTAACCGTTGCGGGCGGGTAGAGGTCGGAAAGGGTAAATGGGTCTTGATGAAGCGGCTGCGCACGACGCGCAGAAAGGGTAAGAGGTAGAGTGGGGAGGGAAGGGAAAGGATAGGGGCGGTAGGAAGGTATGAAGGGTAGACTTTTTATTATGTCACAACTAAAGCTCGATCTCCGTCCAAGGCGCGCAGTGCAACCAAGGATTGGGGTGTGGAGGGTAAGAGGAGCGGTGGAAGAACTGAATAAAAAGTCTAAGGAATACAAGCGACTATCTACTGTATTTATACTCAGGCTGTTTAGAGGTCGCTATAATTACTGACTACAATAACGACTTAAGGTCGTGTATGCTACTGAAACAGATCATTTATTAATTGTGTGTGTCCATTGTCCGTATTGTTCGTGTACAATAACCCGTCGTCGTTAGGCGTCGATCACCTTGTTGTGTCGTCGTGTTGTGACGTCATGGGTCCTTCACGTGTGGTTCTCGGTCACGTGGAATAAATAAGGATACACCGTCGGGTACGTCGGGGATGCACGTGGTCACGTGCGGCGTTGGAACGCGTCGAAGCGTGACATTACCCCCCTCCTAGGATCGTCGTCCCGACCGCCTGAAAAAATGCGTTCTACCGCAACAGCGGACCCTGGAAATGTGAAATTGAGCAATAGGTCAAGTTCCAGAGAGAATCCACACACCAGGGAGGAATGTGTTAGAGGGAGACGGATAGTGTAGGAGAGCGAAATAACAAGAGTAACTTAGTTGTCGCGCACACAGATGTAGCGGGAGTCTGAGGAGAGCCGACTCGAGTGCATGCAATATATACTGGAGACAAGTTCCTGGCTATAACCAAAAGGATAACACGAGTACCTTAGTATACTAAAAGGAAAAAAAGAGAAAATACTGTCTGTCATTGACCGAGGTACATACAATTGTATATGCACCCCCGCAAGGTCCCCGCTCGACGACGCAAGGTACCCGTGCCATGGATACCAATGCAGCCGTCATACAGCCTGCATGGGCACGGATCCTAGCCATTCGGAGCAATTGGGAATGAGTCTGAATGGCACTGTTCTCGAGGGTTTTATAGTTCAAGCAATCCAACGAACAAAGCTGCAGGCTTGTCTCGTAGGATTTGAAGTAATTTGGCGCGTCGAGACGCGTCGAAGGGAGCTGGATGTAAAGGCGTGAAGCAGGTGCGACACAAACAAGCAACAACGTGTGATGCCGTCAGTCGTTCGAGCCGCCACCCGAGATACCCTTTTGGTGTTTGATGAGCTGTATGTAGCCGTAGGATCTCATAGGCCACTAGACATGCCTGACAGATAATTATTTATTGAGTGCCGTGGCGGCCGTTGCGACCGTGCTTCGACGGCCTCACACGGTCAGAACCGTGCCGTGACCGTGCCACGGGTGCCGTGGAACCGTGGCCACGGTGACGGCGAACAGCCCTACTCGGGGTTGCGGCCCGACAGCATTCCCCGGAAGCTCAGATTACACTAGCTTCAATCCGGAGAATGCTGGGCCGTCTGCACGAGCAGGCACCGGTGTGCACATTCGATTAGACTCGTGTAAACATTCTTTTTAAACCCCATTAAACTCCCGCTACTGAGATTGAAACCGCGGCTGGGAAGGAACCTGTCATTTTCTGTGTTTTTTGCTCGAAACGTTTCTGAAATTTTGTCGGGACTTTGGGATCCGACCTATTTTAGGGTAATCATCGGTCCTTCCAGTGCGCAGGAAAAAAAAAGAAAACAGTCTAAAAAGACAATACAAAAAAGGGCAGAACTCCCGCAGCGCGCCAGATGCAAGTCAGCTGTCCTCATCTTCCTTCACTTGTCCAACATAGACTAAGACTGTGCAGGTTTGGAGTTTGTAAGCCGCCCTTTCTCCCAAACAGATGCACAACAGATGACTTACGCCGAGAGGCAGAGCGGTCGAGCGGATTTAAATGCTTCAAACCCAGACCGTACAGCCGGCATCCTGTGTTCTCAAATGTCCAGCCTTGCGCATTGAGGCTGCGTGGAAGATGCTCATATCCATAACGCTGCCTTATGTCGTACCACTCGGGGATCTCGTAAATCGTCGAGTAGGGGCACCCATATGCTCCGGTGTCGTTCGGACATTCGGATGATAAACATTCGGAGCACAGCTGTGTATTCACCATGTGGTTGGCATTCTCGGAGGGCTGAAAATAATGCCAAATTAATGGCACAAAAATGGCAGGAAACTCACTCACGAACACGAAAGGAAGATGTGAGTGAGTATCTTCAGCTATGCAGACGGCCACGGTCCAAGCTAGAATCCTGTTAAAAGTTTCCCCTGCAATGGGTACATCATCATGGTGGGTGTGAAACGTTGGGACTTCCGGATCCGGATACCGTTGTGGTATTAAGGAATCATAGAGCAACATCCGAAATAAGAAGTTATATATTACGAGTGCTTATGTAATAAGTGATCGTTCCTTTCAGAAGTTGTGAGTGACGTTTTTGCGACCTATGAAAAAGTAAGTCGCTCGCGAGGCATCAACTTCGGCGGCCTTTAAAATGATAAGTATCGAGTTTGATTTCAGCTCAGTTTTTTCTTCCACTCAAAATCTCTCATTTCGGATTAAACTAAAAGTGGCCCAAAATTGACGAAGTCACGGTGTGTGTGTGGCTAAGCAGCAGTACCTACAATAGAGTAGAGGGAGAGATCAGGTAGCTATGTGGGGCTTAATGGAACCTATTTAGACGCAAGCACAAAAAGAAGAAATAAAGTATCGAAAGGGGAAAGGGTGGCCAGAGGGGGGACGGACATAAACATGCAAATAAGGTACAGTGGGTGAGCTTTCGGGACACGGTGTGGGCGGCATGGGTTTGGGAGGGGAAAGAGAAAATAGGAATCAAATGGAAAAGATTAAGGAGCAGGGCTCAGGTATGGTAGGGGAAATGAAGAGGACTTATCCAACGACAGGTGAAGCTCGCGTTGACGTGCAGCAAGGGAGACAGCCAACTCTTTACGCTTTGGGCACAAATATGCGTCTGACCTATGCTTTCCAGGGCAGTTCAAGCACTGAACAGGACCACTACAAGGTGATAGGTGGTTGGTGGAAAGTGGTTTGGCGCATACACCGCAGCACGGGTTCTTGACGTTACAACGGGCTTTGGTGTGGCCATATTTGTGACAACCCCAGCACTGGGAAACACGCAGGTGTGGGAAGCCGCGAGAGACAGTCGGGCTAGACGAGCAGAGAAGGATACGTCCACGGGATAGGGCAAGGTCAACTCGGTTGCGGGACTCGAGCAAGAAGTAAACCGAACCTGCAACCTTGGGTTTGCCACCGCCCGCTACGATCGCAGAGATCCGCGACTCGGATGGTGGACGGTTAACCCAAGTTGGCGTAAGGTACAGCAAGAGTGGTGGTCGGCAACGCTGCCGGAAATCAGTGATCGTAGAACCGGTATTGCCGCATTTGGAAGGTGCCCCTATTTCTACCACTTTTTCGTCCAGAGTACACTTCAATGGTCCAAAGAACCCTTCTATTCACAATACTCGTCCGGTACAGTTGTGGACAAACAAAGTCCACCAAAATGAAAGTCGAGTTTTTTAGCCGAGATGAATGTTCCAATCGATAGATCTCGTCGAGAGCTCTCGATTGTGCTATAAACTAAGTAATTCTGTCGAGCTGTTCCTCTGGAAAAGGGCATTTACTATCCAGGAGGGTCCAAAATTTTGGCGGCCCCTTAAATATCGTGGGAAAGATATGAGAAATAGCGAAATCGACGCGGCTCGTTGAGCTGCATCTGAATCTGTAAGAAAGCCAATATTTTATCGAGTGGTTCTTGCGCAATAAGATGTTTTTTCTTCGATCAAATGTCTCGATTTTATGATCTGTTTGATGATTATATCATTCAAATGTTGTCACACATTTCGACCAGTATCGGTACGGTTCTAGGGAGCTGTGATACCAATCTTGAACACTTGCATCTCCCACATTGCACGTACTGGGACGTCTCGTTGATCGCATCACTGTGGCTATGCTAAACAAGGATAAACACTTTTTCCGCGAATCGTCTCTATTTACAAATCTATTTTGTGAATCTTGGCCAAACATTTGGCGCCACTACTTTGCTGTGGGAAAAACTTCAGAGCATTTTCTTTGAACTCCTTGGGCCAGTCTGGTCCCAGGAAAATTGGAATTGGGACTTAAATAAGTCTAGTTAAGGCTACAGGCAATTTGTGGACTTTGCTTGTCCACAACTGTAGCTGAGCACACCGTCAACTGCATGATGTCTAAGCCCTCCGCCCTCTTTGTTGCCGCTCGAGAGGGTAACCTGGCGGTCGTGAAGTCCTTGGTTAAAAGGGGGGAAAGCATCAATGCTATTAGTAAGTGCCGCTACCTTGACTTTGAATCCGGCACCCCCCCCCTTCATCTCCCCTGCAGCCTTGGAGGGAAGCTTTCCCCTCCTCATTGCTTCACAAAGAGGACATCTTGAGGTCGTGAAGTTCCTGGTGGAAAAGGAGGCGAGCATCGAGGCCTGCAGTTCGTGCCGCCACTGAACTTTTAATCTGTGATCCATCTTGATCCACGTTTTAGCATCAGAGGGATATACCAGCCTCTATGTCGCTTGTTCATTTGGTCAGCTCGATGTCGTGAAGTTTCTAATCATAAGAGGAGCAGACATCGATGCCCCCGGTACGCCGCCGGAGCCCGAATTTGCGTGTGGTTGCCCCCCCAAGCTCAATGTTTAGGGCTCGATGAATTCACCAGCCTCATGATCGCATCGCAACAGGGTCATCTTGAGGTCGAGGAGCGAGGAGCGAAGCTCCGAGTGATGAGGCTAAGTTTCTAGGGGGGTAGTTTAGCAGAGGGGGTGTGGCCGCGACGTTGACCGACGTTTCGTCTGTTAAAGAAGACTCATCAGGCGGCATGTCTCTCGACAATCAAGCGTGACGGATCACATGATCGTGACAAACTTGGGTGGCGGAATCCGTGGACTCAACGGCACTTGGTACCCAGGTACGCCCGTCCTCCCGACTACTCCCATAAAATTTCCTAGGTCATTTTATGTTTCCCGGTAGAAGTCGTCTTGCTAACTGTGAATTTTTTGGCTACACAGAATTTTTGCGGGGTCAAGTTCCGGGGAACAAGACGAGGTGCGCGAGCACGACCCACAGAAAATTCATCGAGCCATTATCCACAGCATCAAAATCCGTAACTTGTATTAGCACATCTCAGGGAATTTAAGTAATTATCCGCTAGGTTCACTTCACAGAGGAACCAGGCCCATATTTCGGTGGTTAACCAGAAATATTTAATCGGGGGAATATAAATTCTTGAGCAGTGTCAAGGGTCACGATTAAGCATAGAGGACAGGGACAGAAGTCTCGTCAGATTTAATTTTAAAACAAACTCGGTCTCGCATGTAACACACGAAAACGAGCATTTAACGCATGCGAGACCGAGTTTGTTTTAAACTGTCGCGGTCACTTCCGCTCAGGCTGATGTGGAGATGGCGGATGGGAATAAAACGTCCGCGAGCTTGTCCAAGATGTTCTTGGTAAGCCATCTTCACTCGCCCTTTGCCTCGCGTCAATTTCGCGCTCATCTTCTCTGTGTTCTAGACGAACGCGAGAAGAAGAAAGCGAAGACTTCGAAGGAGCCTGCGGCTCCGGCGAAGAAGAAGACGCCACCGAAGCCTTCTACGGCCGGAAACTCCAACGCAGCAGCCTCGTCGTCCAAACCGGCGGCGAAAGCGTCAAAGGAGAAGAAGGTTCAGGAGAAGAACGCCAAGGAGAAGGCGAAGAAAGCGGCGGGTGCAAAAGGAAACGCAAAAGAGCGCAACGCCGGCAAGGGAGATCGGAAGGGCAAGGGCAAGGCGAAGGACTCGGACGTCGAAAGCGACGACGAGTAATCACTCCTGCCCTCCCGGCCGCCCAGCCTAACGCCGTTCTAACATGGGTAAGCTCGTCCGATGTCATCTTTCGACGTCTCGAGTCTGAAACATACCCCAGTTTCTTTTTCTCTGCTCCCAATTCGCTTCAGCGTCGCTTCGTACTGTCTGAAATGTCCTGTCTGTATTATGATACACGCATCCGAAATAGAGCGTTCCATAACCTTACAGACGTGACTCTGACATACGAGCAAGTGAAAATATTAGTGATGAATTCAAAATTCGTCCCGAAGCCTTCTAAAACTTCGGTCGAATCAGCGCTTGCTTCACTTGATGACTTTGCACGTCGTCTTCGTCTCTCAGAAAGAGCGAAACAACAGCGACATATAAAATTGATACAGGGAATTGACCCGGACATTGACAACGGGCAACCACGTTATGTCTCGAAATTCCATATCCCTGTTGAAACTGCTGAAGCATCAGCGCTGATTCGCCACGTTGAGAACGCACTGGTCCGAGTTCGAGAGGTTATTGGTGGCCAAGTGCTAAACCAACAAACTCTGGCTGTAAAATCCAACATCAACTGTAAAGAACTCAAAGAATTACTCAAAGTCCTGGGTGACCAAAACTTAGTTGCGGTCCCCTCAGATAAAAATCTGGGACTCTGTGTAGTCACCACCGCATGGTACTATGAGCAGGCGTGGAAATTGCTTATAAATCCCTCATATCGAGAGGAAGCACCGGATCATGAAGCTCTTCATAATTCGCTCGAAGAAATTCTGCGAAAAAGTGTTGACCTTCTGACTTGGCAACAGTATAATTGGCTACGAGACCCCGTAGAGCGGAAATTGACCAAAGTCCCGGTGCTTAAAGTCATCCCTAAAATCCATAAACTTCCTGCATCTGCGAGACCCATTGTCCCAACCTTTGACACGTTGCTGGCCAATGCCTCTGCATGGGTTGATTTTCGCATCAAGCCTCTACTCTCGAGATTCGACTGGATTCTTCCAGATTCGAAGACGTTTTGCCGAAAACTCCTCGGTACTCGTCTCCCCCCTCGTGAAGAGATCTGGCTCGTATCCGGCGACGTTGTGGCCATGTACCCAAATATCCCTATTCAGGATGGTATAAGGCAAATTGGAACAATGCTCGGAGTCTCCCCCATGTCGTTTGACACATTGGAGGAGGCGTCTGAATTGATGATCACGAACCTGGATGAACTTACAATTGTTCTCCTTCGACTTGTTCTTCAATTCAACTACGTGTCTTTCGCTGGCAGGACTTTCCGTCAGGTTATTGGGACGGCAATGGGAACAGCGCTAGCGCCTACCTATGCCAACCTATTTTTAGCAGTCCTTGCGCTCAAGGAATTTAAATCCGACCTTCCACATTATTCACGCTTCATTGATGATACATTCGCTATCATCCATGGTGACATAAGCAAGGTTCGAGAATTTCAAGAGCGGTTTGGGAAGCTGCACCCGAACATGAAAATGGAGTGGAGTCAGTCACGCGTCTCCTTACCATTTCTTGATGTACACGTATCCCTGGAGGACGCACCAGGGTCACTACACCGGGGGTCAAACCCTAGCTTAGTGACACGCGTATATCAGAAATCGTTGAACTCCTACCTATATATCCCCTGGAAATCTTGCCACTCTGTCCAGTCCAAACGGGCTTGGGTCAAGGGTGAACTCATCCGCTATGTGCGGATATCCTCTCGGGAGGAGGATTTTAAGAGAATGCAAGCTCTTTTCACCCTACGTCTCCGTGACCGCGGGTATCCAGGGCGATGGCTTTCAAAAGTCTTTTCAGAAGTGTCTTACGCTGAAGAGCGGCCACGTGCCCTCTATTCTAAGCTTCCCAACCCACCTTGGGAGCGAGAATCCAATCGGCTATATGTTCTGAAACTCACCCACAATCCAATTTGGGAAGAAATTGACTTCAACCCAATCTGGAGTATCCTGCGAGAAGCCTGGAATGAATGCAGGCTCGGTAAATCTACCGACCGGTTCCTTGCAAGCTTCAAGAAACCCGCAGCACTGGGTGATGTGTTGAATAAAATCAACCGTGAGACCTTGAACGCCTATCAAGCTTGATTGAGACAGAAGTTTCTGCAAGATTTTAAAACAAACTCGGTCTCGCATGCGTTAAATGCTCGTTTTCGTGTGTTACATGCGAGACCGAGTTTGTTTTAAAATTAAATCTGACGAGACTTCTGTCCCTGTCCTCTATGCTTAATCGTGACCCTTGACACTGCTCAAGAATTTATATTCCCCTGATTAAATATTTCTGGTTGACCACCGAAATATGGGCCTGGTTCCTCTGTGAAGTGAACCTAACGGATAATTAAATTTCCTGAGATGTGCTAATACAAGTTACGGATTTTGATGCTGTGGATAATGGCTCGATGAATTTTCTGTGGGTCGTGCTCGCGCACCTCGTCTTGTTCCCCGGAACTTGACCCCGCAAAAATTCTGTGTAGCCAAAAAATTCACAGTTAGCAAGACGACTTCTACCGGGAAACATAAAATGACCTAGGAAATTTTATGGGAGTAGTCGGGAGGACGGGCGTACCTGGGTACCAAGTGCCGTTGAGTCCACGGATTCCGCCACCCAAGTTTGTCACGATCATGTGATCCGTCACGCTTGATTGTCGAGAGACATGCCGCCTGATGAGTCTTCTTTAACAGACGAAACGTCGGTCAACGTCGCGGCCACACCCCCTCTGCTAAACTACCCCCCTAGGAACTTAGCCTCATCACTCGGAGCTTCGCTCCTCGCTCCTCCACCTGCAGCCTTGGAGGGAAGCTTTCCCCTCCTCATTGCTTCACAAAGAGGACATCTTGAGGTCGTGAAGTTCCTGGTGGAAAAGGAGGCGAGCATCGAGGCCTGCAGTTCGTGCCGCCACTGAACTTTTAATCTGTGATCCATCTTGATCCACGTTTTAGCATCAGAGGGATATACCAGCCTCTATGTCGCTTGTTCATTTGGTCAGCTCGATGTCGTGAAGTTTCTAATCATAAGAGGAGCAGACATCGATGCCCCCGGTACGCCGCCGGAGCCCGAATTTGCGTGTGGTTGCCCCCCCAAGCTCAATGTTTAGGGCTCGATGAATTCACCAGCCTCATGATCGCATCGCAACAGGGTCATCTTGAGGTCGTCCAACTCTTGGTTAGCGCGGGGGCAGATGCCAACATCCCAAGTGGGTTTTCGCCATGTCTCATATGATCATCTGAGCCCTGGCTAACTAGAATCCAAGCTACGCAGGGCGTCACCCCCCTGTTCGTTGCCGCTCAAAATGGTCATTTCGACATCGTGCAGTTCCTGGTCACCGAAGGGGCCATCGTCAACACATTAGGTGGGGTTTTCCATGTCTTTCATGATCCCTGCCTGTGCTCATTACAATCCTAGGTATGCAGGGCGCCACCCCCCTGTTTGTCGGAAAAAAGCCAGTCGGCTTGCAACGGCATTTAACAGCATCTGACCTTCGAACGGCATCTGAGCACTTCGAAGCCGAGGCAAAGAGAATTTGAACCACTGTCAAGCCATTCGAAGGCTAGATCTGAGTACCAAGCTGTCTTAAGCTGTTCCAAGGTGCAGGGATTTTTTTGATGATCAGAAAAAAAAATCAGGTCAATTCTCGGTGCCTCAGAGGAATGATTTCACTTGATACATGCTTTTGCTGGGTTGTATTTTTTCATCCAGTCTTGTTCTCGAAATCTGACTGCTGTGGGGCCCTCATTTTTTAAAGGTGTACGCGTGTGTGATACACTAATTGAAGTTACTTAGTATCAAAATAATACTTACGCCTTAGCTAACTTGATAACTTGATAACTTGATAATAAGTACTAAATTATCAATTACATAACATAATTACTGCCTTATGCACTGACTAGAGAATAGACTGCTGTAACTGCAAAGAGTGACCCTTCACTACGAGGTCACCGAAGGGGCCGTCGTCAACACAGTAAGTGGGTTTTTCCATGTGTTATATGAATGATCCCTGCCTGTACTAACTAGACTTTCAGCTACCCAGGGCGCCACCCCCCTCTCCGTTGCCGCTCAAGATGGTCATACCGCCATCGTGCAGTTCCTGGTCACCAAAGGGGCAGATGTCAACCTCCGGAGTGGGTTTTGCCATGTCTTTCATGATCCCTGCCTGTGCTAACTACAATCCCAGCTACGCAGGGCGTCACCCCCCTGTTCGTTGCCGCTCAAAATGGTCATACCGCCATCGTGCAGTTCCTGGTCACCAAAGGGGCAGATGTCAACATCCCGAGTGGGTTTCGCCATGTCTCATATGATCCCTGCTTGTTCTAACTAGAATCTCAGCTACGGAGGGCGCCACCCCCCTCTCCGTCGCCGCTCAAAATGGTCATGCCAACATCGTGCAGTTCCTGGTTACCAACGGGGCCATCGTTAACACATCAAGTGGGATTCGCAATGTCTCATATGATTGCCCCCCCACTCGCTGCTGTATGTCTTTCACGGTCGGAGGGGCCAGCGGTGTCGGTTTTGGGGGTGATCCCCTAGGAGAAGTCGACATCCTTCTTTCACAATTTGGGTGGTAGCAAGTATATCAGACTGCCTGAGTAGTTACAGGTGAATCCGATTGAAGTTGTGCGCGAACGACGCGCCGAGTGTTGGTGCCACTGCCGATTTCCGGGGTCCTATTCGGGGTACCACGTGGTCGAGTTCACATTTTCTACTCGGCCCAGAACGGCGTGTCCGACCCTGACCGAGCGTTCCGTAACCATCTACTTGTCAACGCACCCCTTCCGAACTCCCACCTCTTTTCCTACAAGTACAAGAATTCTTGGCGCCCACTCACGAAGTCAACGTTCATCTCCCGCCTCCACAAGGCTTTTCGAGCAGCCAAACTCGAGCCTCTGCAAGGCCACGGCATCCGAATTGGTGTCACGCTGTTCTATCTATTACGCGGAACCCCATTCGATGTCCGATCGGGAGATGGTCAAGCGACGCCTTCCTGCTCTATCTCCGAAAACACGCCCAGATTATGGCACCGTACATGCAAGCCAATCCACGTGTCCACGCCGAATTTGTGCGAATTTCCATGCCGCCTGTCCGCTGAAGTGAGCGTCGTCCGACTCCTACTGACTGTCATTCTATTTTACCCATACTTCTATCTTGTTCTACTTTCTAGCTTATACCGCCTTCGGGCTTATACCTGCTATCAATCCAATTGTATGTTGATTATTTCAGGGCCAATGCTCAGGACGGGGTATCCATCTTAGTCCCGCCCTCACACTGTGCCGGGAAGCCGACGCGGCCACTTTCCACCTTCCACACGCGAGGAGAAGCGACATCCACAAACCAGACCCTTATGAGGTCAACAGAGTTCCGGTTCGACACGCGTTAGAATGGCGAGGCGATGGGTGATGACCCAGTCGGAACTAATGTCGAGTTTGTGGTTAAATGAATACCGCATTTGGTCGAATGCGGTTCGGGGCATGTTCGCCATGAGCTTAAGTTTGAAGGCACGTATATTATCTCGATCCTCTTCGCTCAGCACGTCATTGCCTGTATGATAACTGAATATAAAAAATATGGCGAGGCCCAGGGATGAAATACGAATATCCCACAGCCTTTCCTCCTTATCGGGCATAATCATCTCGTCTAACTGACATATCATTTCTTCTCGCGAGATGGGTATATCCACGTCTTGGAATTCATCGAAGCCTCTCCATTCATCATCGATTTCGGCGGCATTAGCTTCGTTCAGCAGGTGAGGATTCACATCAGGCTCTTCATCCTCTATATCGACGTCCATTAAACTTCCGTGTTCCGAGGCCGAGTCGGAGGCGTCGGATACAAAATCATGGCCTTGAAAAAAGACTGGTTCGTCGATAGCCATGTTGACATCTTCACCAGACATATGGGAGTCGGAGACAGAAGAATCCGACATGGAATCCGCGCCGTCCTCGCCCTCGGGCTCGGATTCGGAAGGCAGAATTGAGGCTTTATCTGCGACGGCACGATAATGCCGATTCCGGGTGCGAAGAGAGCGTCTTTTATTACATTCTGGGGTACAGTGGCAAATTTTCTTCCTGTTGCTCTTAGCCATAGGGAGTTGTCGAGGAGCAGTCAAATGATATCGCAATTTGGCCGAGAAGAAACAAGGACAAATCAGCGACGGTCTAGGCAAGATCTTCGAGTCAGGAATAGCAGATACAGGGTGGGCAGCAGCGATGGTACGATGTGGCGATGCCAAAAATGGAAATAGAGCCAAATCGGCCTTCAATCGGCCGACGTCGGATCTCGGCATGTCACGCTCTTTTTTTTTCTTTTCTTTTTGGAGCGTTTGAGATAATACATCTCAGTCTGCAAAGTATTCCGAGTGTATCCGCTGGTTTAATTGGGTTTTCTCCAATAAAGCCGGGAAAGTGTCCAGGAGGAAATGCCATTACGCACAGGTTTCAAGCCTTCGTGTGGGACTCTGGCCATCAAGTCAGCCTACTCCATTTTTTCGAGTGGCGGGCCGTATACCCACTAAAACCCCCTTGGATTTAATCCAGTCGTCCGGCAGGGAATCTTTATCAAGGAGTGTTCCACTCCAAGTGTTAAGCACTAGTTGTTTTTTGAATGCGAGAGAACCAAATTTGGTTCGATTGGTCAGTAATTTGTCTCGCCGTAAAGCAGAGTTCATCTGTGACACCCACCGGTTATGTATCTCGATTTCCGAAGCCGGTGTAGATGTTTCGAACACTCTCGCATTCCTCAAATTCCAAATTAAGTACATTGATGTTGAGAGAATGATAGCGAAGAAACGATTCCGAGCAGGGACTATCTTACCCTTGCTCGAAGTAAATCTTGCAAGGCCGCAGCCTAGGAGTAGCCCCCAGTTTAATTTGGGCCATGAGGGGTATCTTAGCCTCCAGAATCTTTCTGTAAGTTGCCATACTTGACGCTGACCAGGTGCCTCACATTCCAGCATAATATGTTCCAGCGATTCAGGGACGTTGCATGTTGGACATTGAGCGAGGTTTTCCAGGTGCGGAATGTGATCCCAGAAGAAACCCACACGGTAGATATCATGCAGACTTTTCCATAAGAAGGCTCGCGACTGTCTGGTTAATTTCGGGGTCGGGTACAGTGTAGTAGTGTCACTTGGATCACTACTTTGATTTTCCGTCTATAGAGCTTGTAATTAAGCACAATAAATTCTCAATTTAAATAGGTATGTACTAGAGGACATAATGCATGGTTCTGCAGCAGAATATGAGTAATTTAGGTACAAGAATGTAGCTAGAAAAAAGAAATGTGTCAGTGATTCAAAATGTCACATGGATGGGCACTTGGATCATCACACATTCTGCCCATTTACATCCTCATCTGCCGCTGCAGGGCACCATTTTGGACATGGATGTAACCCAGTGGCTGTTTAATCCACCCTGGTCCATGATTAAAGCCTCCAGAGCCCCAGCATCGTCGTCAATGATAATGGTCTCAGCAGAGTGATGTCACGCTTTTGGCATGTGAGACCTTGCACAAATTCCGGAGGTGCCACTTTTGGTCATATTGGCTTGAATCTTTGCATAGGATCATAGCCAGGATAGTGTACTATCATACAAAAATTAGTTTGGATCCAGAATTGTCCAAATCAAAGTATAATCGACGAAAAGGAAAGTTGACAACGCCAAGATCAAAGGCTGATTGACCCCCAAACCCGTCTCATTCGAGCCTCAGTCAGATTCTGCCCTTGAAATTAATTCTGTACATGCAGCTAGTATACACAAACTCATTTCTAAGAGGAATTGGCCTGGGGATTAGCAGGCAGGCTTGAAAAAAAGAATGATCCAAGTGACACTCCTGATCCAAGTGATGCTACTACACTGTACCATGTAACGTTTCGTTGAAAATTCGGTTGTGTGGTCTTCAGAGGCAAAGATTCGGAAACCGTTTGAAAGGTTTGTCAGCCGGAACAACGGATCAAATGTCAGCGAGCTATCTTCCTCCTCGCGCCCACTGTCGTTTCGGGCTCTCTCCGCATCGGAGAGTTCTAGCTCCTCACAGAGATCGTTATTGGCAATACGAGGATTCCATTTTGGCTGGATACAGTCTATCAATTCCTTGGCGACCTCTATGCACTGTCCAGGATTTTTGCACCCGTATTCATTGCGGTCTCGTCGACATAGTGAGCAACCACAGTTTCTGCGTCCAATCCCTGATTGGTTTACAACGTGTGGGTGTCTGGAAACTGTGGTTTTAAGTCCTCCAATTTTTACAACGTCGGCCACGAGTCGTGTGTGGTGATTGTCTCGTAAACATTTAACTGCGTCTTAACTGCGTCCTTCCTCCGGATTTTATCAAATCTGTTTTCTGTTTTCAATAAGTTTCAGGTGACTCCAAATTGGCATTTGAAGCTGTATGTCCTTTGAGACAGAAAGCGCTGTGAATCGGAGTTGGAGGGGCACGGTAGTGTAGTGGTCTACTGTGCGATGTTTCAACACATCACCGGATTGCACACGGGTCTGCACGGGACATTTTGTCCTATACCCGCCGGTTCCAACCCCCCTGCCCACCGGAAAGAAACACTTTAGACACTTTCCGGCTTCTCACTGCCGACTTATCCAGCTTTGGCCTTGTTAGTCCTTCTTTAGGAAGCGTTTCCAAACCGTTCTGATGATCACGGCACCCTCCGCAATCTCCAACAATCTGATTTCTCTTCAGAATGCAGCCCGAAATCACCCGGCGGCCTGCACATTCCAACTCCGCAGTATTCCGTTCAGAATTGCCCGCCGCCCCGGCCGCTGCAGAAGCGGTATTATTAGGCCTGGCGTTCCCCCAGTGGATGTTGCCTGGGGTCCAATTGGGGGCCAACAAAAAGAAACGGAGAAATCACTGCACAGTGCCGAGAAAGGGAATTCGATCAGTCTGATTATGAAGAAAAAGTAGGAACGGGCCGAGATGCGAGAGTGACGGATTGGGTTGGGTGTGGGAACGTGAAGTCGGACTTCAAAGTCCAAATACCCGGAAAGGATCCTTACAGCATGGGAATTCCCCATAGCTTATACCACAAAACGCGGCGACAGGTGTCCCGTCACACCTTGTTGCTATTCGAGCCTGAACGATAATGCAAGCAAACATGACCACCACGTAGTTTAAAAACCTGCTAGTATTGATTCTATCATATGTCTTAGACACAAAGGAATTAAAACAAAGATGCAAAAAAAAAAAAAAAAAATCGGAGTTGGAATTTTTTGGCCGCGTTGATCATGCGCCGGATATCATCCGGTAGCGGGTTAATTCTCCAGGATGGGATATGTATTCTTTGCAAGAAGACATTGTACATCGATCCATGGCTACCCATAGGTTGGCCTGCCTCCCAGCGTTCTATAAAGGTATGTTCTGCAAAAAATCCCCAATTTGCTCGCTCATTTCCTTGTCGTAGGAATTCTTTTAGATTCCACAAGTCGATTGCCTCATTCCGTGAGTATATATCTAGGATCTGTTTTCCGCCCTGGTCTAGCGGAAGGCACATGGTCTGATGGGCTATACGCGGCTTCTTTCCTTCCCAGAGAAATTCATCTCGCATTCGGGTCAGTCTTTCCTCAATTTCACGGGGCATCCCTTGTACTCGTGTCAGGTACTGGGTCTTTCCTCCAATGACCATATTTATGACATGCCTGCGTCCCTCGAGCGAGGGTTTACTAGTGTTCCACCGGGCTAAATCCCTTGCAATTTTTTCAATTATCTCAGGCCATGGTGTCAGGTAAGGTACATTGTTTCCGACCCATGCGCCGATTCGAAGGAATCGGCAAGTTTGTTTATCTGGCATGTCACGCTCGATGCAGAGCAACCAGGGCGAACTAGTACTGATTTCTACAAAACACAGTTAGACTGACTGCTTTCTGCTCAACTGCTTTGATGGCAGTCGGACCGACTGCATCCCAAAGCAGTCACTTGGAAAGCAGTCGGACTGACTGTCAAAACGTTGGATCAACTGCTTCGGCAGTCAAAGTGACTGCCTTTTCTTCCCACAGCATGCTGTCTTCATCCTTGGCAGCTATTCAAACCTTCCCCGCCTCCGGATTTTGCCCACCGCAACCCCGACCTCAATTCGCCCCCAGTTGACAGCTAATGGGCCGCCGTAGAGCAGAAATAAGTACGCACACATGGGGAGACGTTTTTTCTGCCATGCTCGGTGCGTGATAGATCCTCGCCTCTGCCACCCTTTATGGTATTTGCGCTTTTCGCGGTATGAGAAGAATGCACTGCAACAGGGTATCTGCTCCCTCGAGCTTACTGTATCAGTGCACGACCTCCGCGTGCTCACTACGAAGGCCGCGCGCCCACCGCTTCTGCATCACCCTCATCGCCTGCAGCGGGAGACACCGACCGAGCCGCAGGGGAATGTGCTGCATCGGAGAGTGCCTGAATCCAAATGTGGGATCGCAAGCCCGTGTTCGTTGGGTTCGGTGCGCAGCGTGCGGCGTCTCCTAGTCGCAGGAGGCTGGGATACCATGCGTATGCGCGCCGTACCGACCGGGATTAGCGTCATGGTACCATCAATGGAGGTCTGGGACGTATCAGTGCTGCAGTAATCGCTGCTGTGTGCCGAGCAACATACTGTAATCCAGAATTCTTTTATGATTTCTGGTCAAGTTTTTCGTGCTCGTGGTCGGAGACGACGTCGAGAGCATATTGATCGCTGTGTAGGGTTTCCCGTCAGACGGCCGGGTCGAAGCCCTATCGCTGTGTCCCAAACACGGATATTGGGATCACGGTGACAACGACTGCAAGCTCACCGTGTGCAATAGGCTTGGACACCACTCATTGGGAAAGGGAAGGCTTTCTAAGGCGATATATCGCGAGCTATTCATTCATGAGTACGGAATTAGTACTAACCGGGCCCGGCCCGGTACCGGTCCGGCATACCCTTGTTTGCACAAGTTATGAGGATGACAAATCTCGATCGATAGCTCACCTACCCTGCCCTAATATATCAGTCGGCGTAACCAGGTGATCCCCCGGTGACAGATGGGTATTCAGATGACCTCTCCTTGGTATCCGCCGGTAATACCTGCCCATAATGTCACTTTTACTGACTTGTAGGCTTGATCACCCTCGGGCTGCGTGCCGCCGAGCCGGTTGTTCCCAATCGGGACACTACCGTCAGCGTCCCGAAATGGTACCTTCGTGATGTCGGCCATCACTGGCCCGGCTTCCGTGACGTGTCTCGCCATCGTGTGTGACACAATCAACTCTTCCTTTCGCCGCCGTCGCCGCCACGTCCTATGTGTTACTGTGGCCGTTCCCTCCTGTAGTATGGCGCTGCCACACTCAACCAACTCTCCTTTCGCTCGCCATACTATCCATCCTCACATCAATATAATATAATCTTCATTTTTATCCACTGCGCGCGCGTGCATCTCAACTCCAGCTGCCTACTGCATGGAATTGGTAGGTTTCTCGCTCAGCTCGCGATCCTTGGTGATGCGCAGGCAACGGTTTGGTGGGCGCGCGAATGTCGGGTAGAGCGCATCAGCAGCACTAGCCGAGTGCCCCCCCCGACATCCCAACATCAAGCGCTGCCTCGACAGCACCCGACATCCGCCCGCAATGCCTAAGAATCCGGGCTCCCGGCTCTCTAAGCACAGCAAAGTCCGCTTTGGCGGCATTGGGCCAGGCTCTGCAGCCAAGCAAGTCACTGTTGAGTAAACTCCCACAGCCTGGGGCGCACAGGCTACGACGATATCAGGGAACCCGTTGAGACAAACGCGCGACGCTACGTTACATGACAGTCACACTATGTAGTAGCACCACGTGCCAGTGAATCCCTTGATCCGAGGCCAACTCCGGATAACTCCGCATTGAGCTCGCACCCCCTACCCCACGCACGGGGTAAATCCCCAACAGTCACCATCCCTGTTAATAGGACCGCCGCGCAACGGAATGCAGCAAGGAGAACTTACAATGAACAGGTTTCGGGTATGTTATGTCTATCTATGCATTCAAATATGTACTTATTCTCTTGTAGGGCTTAGTTTCATTCAGCGCGAGGAAATGCTGGAGCTTGATCAAGATAGAGACATGCCGTATGCATATAGCGAAGACGACGCGTTTTATATCGGCGATGACGGTGACGACGACTGGGAGGATGTACCTACGGGCATCCATACGTTCCCACCTGGCGAGGAGAGCGTGCTGCAAAGCCACGCAGGCGGCGAGGCCGTGTTCCACCAGATAATGGAAGGAATCCGACCTGGGTGCGTGTACTTTCTTCTTCCTCCTGTACCCTGCTTACATAGCACAGTCGTGGCGATCCCCGGACGCGTTCCCATCGCGTTCAGAAGCAAGTTGATTCATGGAACGCCTGCATGCCGTCGCTCGTAGACGCCTACCTGCAGTACAAAAACCTCGGTCCAGTATCCACTTTGGGAGAATGGCCCCTGAATGTTGTCGGATTTGAAGGTGCGCAGGGGTCTTTTTTTGCGACATTCAGTGCCGATGGTCCTTCAGAATCCGGCCGGCGTCTCTTCACCCACTCCGCAGATGCGCACAATTCAAATGTGACGCTCATCCGATATGGATATATCGGAGGCTCGCCGGACAAGCCCGCCATCGCATTTGCCATACGCACCTTCGAGATATACCGACAAATCCATCGCATCTGCCCCCGCTACACAATGGATTCGCTCGCAAAAACTCTCAGTCATCTGCATAAGGTTTGATTCCTCATTAGCACGCATTCGACTGACTTATACTTCGATCTAGGTACCTCGCAAGGCCTACCTTGCCGAGCAGCTCACCACAGCATACGATGCATACCTAGAGATCCTGCGGAGGGTCGAGGTGTGTGTGCAGGCGGCGTTGGGTCGAGATAAATCCTGGAGGACTACGGGCATCTGCCCACCTTGCTTCTACAGGGTCGACGGGGAAGTAAAACTCAAATTTTCATCCCTCATGTCCCTCGACGGCAATAACTCCCTCAAGCTTGTTGACAGCACGTTCCGTGCAGGCCACCCGCGCTTCGATGATCGAAAGTCAACGTCATTCCGTTGGCTGACCCCAACTGAAGTTGACAAGTACCAGGATGAGGTAAAGAATGCACCAAAGGTACGCTGCTTAACAGTTCTCTCCTATCAATCTCACTGAGTCTGTATTCTCTTTATAGGTACCAATGGCGACAGCAGCAGCATTGGCCGCCGCCACGGAGGCCCTGGCCACCCCTCACACGGCTTCTGCTATGGCTCAGCCCGTCGCTTCCACCTCCCCTCCTAACACTGCTCCCGCTGCGCCGACTCCTACCTCCGCCACTGGTGACACCGCGGATCCTGATGCGGCTGATCTGGAGGGACCTGCTGACATCCCGGAAGATGATACCCCCGACAGTGACATCGCTTGGCTCAATGTGAATGAACTGAATCCGGACGACGTCAACGAGCTCGAGAAATGTGTCGATACGTGCGTTGAGCGGTGGAAAGCAGCGGGCCCGGAGGCACGCAAGAAAATGTTTGCACTTTTTGCTGTTGCTGGGATATTCATCTCCGTGTGTCGCCACGGTCATGTGCTGTTGCTGTGCGACATGATTCGCAGCGGAGAACTGTTGGCATTTCCATTTGTGTCTCCTCAACATCTCGACTGACATGTTCTTAGGATGAAATACCCTCTCGCCATTGTGGCGAAGCTCTTAGACCTCTACGGCAGTGATATTGGTGTCGGATACGATATAATGTGCGCATTTTTTAAGACCCTTCTCCGCAGTTCCTTGGGCCGCAAGACTGTGGCACTCCGCCTTCGCGGCATTGTCCCCGCGTTTCACGGACATGCTCACAACCGCACCTGTCAAATCGGCTGGCACCCGATGTATGTTGAAGGCGCGGGAAATGAGGACTTCGAAGAGTGCGAACGAACTTTTTCATTATCAAACAATCTGGCTAGCTGCACCCGCCTCGCAACACCGTTTCACCGCCAGCAGCAGATTGATGAGCATTTCGATTTCCACGACATGGATAAGTATGCTGCCTCTGGTGTGTCTCCTTTCAATAGTTGGCCCTTCCTCATTACTTTCACCATGCAGGTAACTTTATATTCCAGAACTACCGGCAAGCGGTCGAGAAGATCACCGAGAACACAATCCAGCTCCGGGTTCTCGAAGACCACTTACATACTAATGGGGCAGATTATGAAAAGGACCTGGATTCACGGGAACCCTCTTCCCCGGCCACCGCACTGGGCGCGATCCCGCCATCAACACCAGCTATCCACTGCCACCGTGGGCAACCTGGAACGCTCGGTTTACGGCAAGTGGTTGTCGAGTACGAGGAGGAGAATGATGCAGCGGACACATCCCGAGAGCTTGAGGGAGTCGATGGGGACATGATGGTCCAGCTCTTTGAGAACCTAGAAATCAGTACCATAGAGGATCTGCAATGAAACATACTTGTAACCGCTCGAATTGTACTTACATTGGAATATCGGGAATGTTCGGCATTCCTCGGAGTTGCATTCCCATTGGCTAGGGAAATCGGGCCGGCCCCGGTGTATTATTTAGAATGCCGATTCTGGCGACAGAACCCAACAGTGGGGGGGGGACTTTCGTATTCTAGGTTAAAGCTATGATACAGATCGAAGCCAAGTATATATATCATTGCTCATGCCAAGTGGTTAGAGGAATGGGTGACTCGGAAATATTATATATACGATCTCCTGGATCTGCCCGCCAAAACCACTCTCCAAAACCAACCATTTGATTTCCTGGACGCAATTGAGGCCTAAAAAATCTGGGAAAATACTCCTAGGACTCTTGAATAGAATACATACAACATATTACAAGACCCCGCTGCGGGGCATTCTCTCAATGTGAGTTTAGCACTTTGTGCACAGGAAGTTCGAACTGAAAGCACCAATACATTGCAACTTACGTCCACGTTCAGCCTGTTTTTGAGTCACTTTCTTGTCAAGGGCTCTTTTGGAACTAGATACCCCAGATCCTTCGCAAGATTATGACTCTAGGGTATCACTCCGACAATGCCTGTATTGCAAATGCGTCATATGGCTTGTCTCGGTCCCGGAAATGAGGGAAAGGGTGCAAAAGTGTCGAAATTTCAAACCTATCTATTCAACTTGAGAATTTTATATAGTGTTGAGGACTATCTAAAACTGTTGTTTCCGGGGCCTTTTCTGTTGCGGGTTGCGACACAATGAGTACGTCACGGCCACCTCCCACTTTCTTCGCTGACCGCGCAAAGACCTTCTTCGTACTGGCAAGCAGAAGGTCGCGTTCGCGAAGACGGAGATTCGGGAACTCATTCATGCTGGCCTGGGTGCGCAGTCATATCTGTCTTTCCAGATGTATACTAACCATTTTTAGTCGAAATCACCAAGCAGCCCGATATCCGTATGGACTACACCTACCACGAGGAGTCGATTGTCCTCAAGCACGGTGTGGAGCTGGTCGGCTGGACGGCGGATCGCTTCGTGAATCCCAGCGAGCTCAGCTCATCCCTCGCTGTCCTCACCACTCTGCGCGATGCTATCAAGAACGGCGATTGCAAATGGGTCAGGCTCGAGCCCGCAGAGCGGAGGGCACGCAAGGTGAAGTGGCTTGCTGACGTTGCCGCGGGCACAGTCACTGCGAGGGCTCGCAACCCACGCTCCGACATCGGCAAGAAGCGTAAGCGCGCCAAAGACGATGCCGGCAACGACGGCGACGTCGATGATGACAGCGACAAGTACAGCGAAAACGAGAACGAGGAGAACGAGCAGGACAACGGCCCGAAGACCACCGACACAGCGCCCATCATCGAGGAGCCCGAAACAAGCTCGCCCACGACTGCCACTGCACCCGCACCGAAGCGCCGCAAGACCACCGCCACCGCCACTCCTAATGCGGGTCCGCCGAAGTCCCGCACAACGACAGCGAAGGACACATCGAGTGTCAGCGCCAAGAAGGCCAAGGCTGCGCCGAAGGCACGCAGGGCGGAGAAGGAGAATGGGGGACGGAAGAAGAAGACCCCGAGAGATGACGAGGTGACGCGTCGTGTCCTAGCGGACATGCAGCGCAAGTCGGCAGAACGTCGGAAGGCCAAGAGTCGTGCCATCATCTCCGACGATGAGGGCGATGCTGACGGCGCCCCCAAAGCTCCGGATGGCACGAAGGCCCCGAACACCATCCCCATTGACCCCGCCCTCACCGCCATTGACCCCGCCCTCCCCGCCACTGCCCCCGCCGTTGTCGTGTAATTTTTTTAACCATGTTTCACACGTAGCCTTTATGAAATCTATTTATTGTCTTCAACTACATACTATGGGTTGACAGGAGAGCATATAAATGCGCGCAATGTGTGCGACAGCGGCGCGACAGTGGCGGCGGCGGCGGCGGCGGTGGCGGCAACGGTAGTGATGGGCGCGTGTCAGCATCAAGAAGTTACCGTTTCGGGACGTTGACGGTAGTGTCCCGATTGGGAACAACCGGCTCGGCGGCACGCAGACCGGAGGGTGATCAAGCCTACAAGTCAGTAAAAGTGACATTACGGGCAGGTATTACCGGCGGATACCAAGGAGAGGTCATCTGAATACCCATCTGTCACCGGGGGATCACCTGGTTACGCCGACTGATGGGTTGCTATATTAGGGCAGGGTAGGTGGATAGCTGACGTGTCATGATCAATCTCCTTCCTCTAACTTACCCTCATCATGGCGTCCAACTTCTTCCGAGTGAGGCTGAGCCCGCCCCTCATAGACCCCACTACAGCCATATCTCGCACGACTACTAAAAGACACTTCACGCCGATCTCGTTGAACCAAGCCGTTCTCGCTCAAACACTAGACCTCGCCAAAACCTGGTCGCGAGCCCCGACCATGGGCGAGCAGCTTGTTGAAGCAGTAGCACGGGACCTAGATACTCAGCTTGCCAGGGTCCCCGCGCTGGGCGACGATCTTCGCTCGCTCGTGGACGCCTTGCAGCTGCGGGAGTGGAACAAAGACATCGATACTCAAAAGAGCCGCCTACACAAGGGGAGCGAGCACTTGACCCACATAGCCTCGAAAATCCTTCTTGACCGCTTTGTCTCTGACGCATTCCAAGCGATACAGCGTCACTTGCGGCCTTCAGACTCCGATGAGCACAACTGCCAATGGTTGCCGGAACATCAAATCGAATCCTGCAAGGTGGACAACACCGTCTTCATCGACGACAACCCGGTTGTGTTGGTGGAGGACAAGCGCCTGACGGACCTTCCTAGAGTGCTCGAGGAAGTGAAAATGCGGGCGTCTGTTCTCGGCCAAGTCGATGTCAAGGTCACGGACAAAGCGCCTGTGCAAGACTGGTCGACCGTGGTCAACAAGGTACGTTTTCTTCCCATGCATTTAATCATGTGTTTACTCGGCTCTTTTCAGGGCGCCCTATACCAGGAGGTCTATAAGACCGATTTTGTGCTTTTTTTCAGTATCACTGCCGTTCTTGTCGGCTATCGCACTGGGACCAGTTTGTTGTGGTCCGACCCCATCTATAACCGCCGCGACGATGGCAACGAGTTTGAACGGCTTGGCACTCCTGATGCTGCCCAGACCATGATGGATGCCCTCCTCGTTGTATTCGGTGGCGTCACAGCCAGTCCGACCGAGCAAACCGGTATTCCCCTGCTTTTTTTGGCTGTCGTGCTGAAGGGGGCTATGAAGTACGCCCCCTGGCTGCGGCAGAGCTTCTCCTCCCTGTCTGGCCTCCAGTTTACCACCGCGGATCCCGACCCCATCCTTAAGCCGCAGGCCGGCCAGTACACCAGCATGGGCATGAAGAAAGAAGATGTCGAGACGGCCAGCAAACGCAGCGGTGATAAGAGCGGAGACTACAAGCCGACCAAGGGAACACAGGCGTTAGCCTTGAACACTCTTTGGTGTGGGCCACGGTCGTTTGCTGGTAGCTGGTACGGGGAGCTGGCAGACCCGGCTGGCTACTCGGTTACCATTGTGCGGCCACTATCGCATGGTTCCCATGGCGTCGTTTATGCAGGGCAGCTGTGGCAAGCTGGGTTCCCAGTCTCCGAAGTCGCCATCAAGGTTTCCGACGTCGCAGAAACCCTCCTTGCCGAGCTTGCGAGATACGAGGACCTCAAGGACATTATGGGCCACCACATTCCCAGATGTTACGGGGTCTTGATGGTTGATAACGGGGCTTTCCTTGTTACGGAACTCCTAGAAAGCCGTGATACAGTCCAGTCACAGCACGAGCGGTGCGTTTTTATTTTATTTTTATTTTTATTTTTATTGCTTCCTGCTCAACGAGTTTTCTAATGTGGCAAGCAGCGCCGACATCTATGAGGCACTCTCCAAATTGCATGAGGCAGGGTGGATGCACAATGACATCGTGGCTGCCGGCTCGGCCCTCCGCAATTTGGTATGGACGCGCTCCGGACATGCCGTCCTGATCGACCTAGTCACGGTCAGCAGGCACAACTGCCATGGCACCTGCCAAGAGTTGGAGGGGGTGCGGAACGTCCTGCAGTTGCCGGAACCAAGAATCATTGTTTAACAGCGGTGTTAAATAACTTCCTTTGGTACTTGACACTTACGTAGTTACCCCTAAAATCGTCAGTTGTGGGAAATCACATGAACTATGACACCATTACCACCAGTTGATCCCGCCCATTTTATATAAAAATCAATTCCTGAACTCAAACATGTTCTCCTAGTTCTCTGCCAGCAAAAAAGCACCATCCAATACAGCCAGACTGACCAGTACTGCCTAGCTTCAAGCTTGAACTCATACTCAACAAATTTGGTTCTCTCATTTTTCAAAGTAAAATCACTCATCTGCACATCTTCACATCCAGGACCTTCCAGTGTATTTATTTGGCTAATAGGGCTATGCACCATTGATACAAGATACTTACCACTGCAGGTACACAAATAAGACTAAAAAACACTCCCATAAAGACCCTCAAAGTCCTATGAGAGTCGGACAAGCGTCATTATTTCTTTGAGGGCTCGTTTGAAGAAATAAGTACAGAGGAGAAATAATAGTGCTACCTCGCGACATCCACTCTTACATACTGAACACTTACCTTCATGAAGTTAGTAGGCCGGCAAGCGGTGGGGCACAAACATAAAATCCTGGTGGGACTCGGTGACCTGAACGACCTGAACAGCACCCCTGTGGATCCTATGATTTCAAGCCTCAGGCCTCAGGGCTCGAGAGTAGACTTGCTTTTTCTGACTCGATACCAGTCTACCTATGAGCAGCATATCTTAGTGCAAGCACTTTGCCTTAAGTAGGCAGACTGGTACAACTCGGATCAATCAATTGGGCTGCGCGGCCTGTGCCCGGAGTTTGACATTTTTCCTTCTTGTCTATTGCGGGCTCAAAGATTATTTCTCTTTGCTCCAAAGTGAGGGTTGGATGTTATAACTCATAGCTATATTTCTGTCTCTTCAGAATTTTACAGCTCTTTGCGGAACATAGGGCGCGGCCCGTTTTTCTTTTTTTTTTTGTAAGTTTTCACGAGATTCCCGATTGTGAGCTCAATTCTCAACTGTTTTCCTTGAAAATAGACTCATTCGATTCGGACGGAAAATCTGGAGGGTACTCTGTGGCCCGATTTTTTCTAACCACCTCAAGACCATTTGATGCGTCAGATTTGGGTGTTTTGGGCTGTACGAGAGTAGAATGGACATAACGCTATTGACCCAACGGTGTAGCGCAACCACGTGACCGGCTGATCGCGGTCCCAAGCCGTGCCCAGGCCGTGCCCCTCGTGTTTCACTAAGTTCGAAGGACTCAATCTGCACATACTGAGTAGTAGTAGTTTCTACCTCATTGAATAGATACTCTAATAGGATGTACTATAAAGTGTTTGTTCCGCAGAGATCATGATGACTCGGGGAATCTGAGTCATACCTTTCATTGGAGTGAGAAGGTTGCACCTATTTTTTTCAGAACTGGGGTTAGATTGTAAAATTGCCATCCATTTGCACCAACAGTCATGGCTGTTTCTAAGAACGACATCAAATAAAATTTCCGAACCTAGGATTTATTCTACATGTACTACCTTGGATATTCCCAACTGAAACATTTACCTTCCAGATTTCAGGGGTCAACCATGGGATACACCTTTAACAATGGGGAGGACTCTATGGACATTTAGATGTGGTCGTTTTGTAGCTTGTGAGCGTTCTGCATGTCAGAGGGTCACGTGAGAGTTCGGTGTAGCCGACTTGTCTGTGTATTACACTTGAATAATGGCCTTTGCGAAGTTTGTCATTTCCTGGGATATACAGTTAGCCTGACAGGATAAGATCCTCCTTGAATATCCTCAGAATTCCACATGTTTAAGGTGAGTTACGATCCGGGCTTCTGACTCGGACCCAAAAAGGAAATTGCAAAAGTAAAGTGCCGAAGCGTTGAGCATGTCAGCAGCACAGCATTTTGTACGCTTAGTGAAACGCGAACCTGGGCCTAGACACGGCTTCGGACCGCGATCAGTCGGTCACGTGGTTGCGCTACACCGTTGGGTCAATACTGTAGCGTTATGTTACTCCTACTGTGTCTTGTTACTCAACGTAGGGCTGGTTATGCATCGCTCTCTTTCGGGCTTTGTCCGTGGCTTGCTGTACACATTGGCATCGTCTGTCTCCCCATAGTGCTCGTGTTCATGTTCATCATCTGCAAAGCTTCCAGCGGGCCGCTCCTGGGGTCTTCTCCGTCCTCACACCCAGCTTTCTCCTCTATTCCCTCGGTCTGTCTGGTGTTTCGTTGCTCTGCCTTGGTACGGGAATCTCTTTCTTTTGATTCCAGAATTGAATGTTGATGTGCATACTGAGACTGGAGAAGAGAGAGAAGATGAAGGGAATGTCTCGATGGGGATGCACCAAACAAAAGGCCGGTAATGATTGATCGATTGAATTCATCAGTACATATATCATAAGTATATAACTTCTTATTTCGGATGTTGCTTTATGATTCCTTAATACCACAACGGTATCCGGATCCGGAAGTCCCAACGTTTCACACCCACCATGATGATGCACCCATTGCAGGAGGAAACTTTTAACAGGATTGTAGATTGGACCGTGGCCGTCTGCATAGCTGAAGATACTCACTCACATCTTCCCTTCGTGTTCGTGAGTGAGTTTCCTGCCATTTTTGTGCCATTAATTTGGCATTATTTTCAGCCCTCCGAGAATGGCAACCACATGGTGAATACACAGCTGTGCTCCGAATGTTTATCATCCGAATGTCGGAACGACACCGGAGCAAATGGGTGCCCCCGGCGTAAGTCATCTGTTGTGCATCTGTTTGGGAGAAAGGGCGGCTTACAAACTCCAAACCTGCACAGTCTATGTTGGACAAGTGAAGGAAGATGAGGACAACTGACTTGCATCTAGCGCGCTGCGGGAGTTCTGCCCTTTTTTGTATCGTCTTTTAGAATGTTTTCTTGTGGTCAGCCCATCGCCATGGCTTTCATCTGGTGTCTTAGCTCAGTTGTTAGGCTGCCTTTCACTCTGTATCATGCGCTTGTCGGCTGTCGTTCGATCCTGTCATGTCGCGCAAACTTCGGCTTTTTGGCGCTTGCGTGAGTTTCCGAAGTCAATCTCCCTGCTCATTTTACTTCCCCGACTAACAAAAAGCCGTAGCTCAATTCTTGACAGAGGTGATGTATTTTCTATTGGCGTCGATGCTGAGGGTCACGTTCTCCAATCGAAGACACTCCGCTTTGAAGTGCTTTTGCAATTGAGTAGGTGCCTTTGAACGGCCGAGGCGATGGCCATCATTGAGGATTTGCGCACGTGCGAGGTATGCCGGGGTAACCTGAGTAACGAGAATCCAAATAAGTTGGTCAAGGCGGGGACGGACATGGTTGTGAAGGAAGCTGTGTTTGAGCTGCTTCCAGAAGTTCTCCACGTTCATGGTGGTTAGAAGGCGCGACAGATCGGCTGAATGCGGGTGTGGGATGTGTCTTCAGGATCTAATCCCAGAGCTATAACGTTGCTCTTCAGTTAAATTATACGATAATTCCATTTTAATGCCCGGCGTTAATTTAGGTGAAGGAGCAAGGAGCGAAGCTCCGAGTGATGAGGCTAAGGTTCTAGGCAGGTAGTTTAGCAGAGGGGGTGTGGCCGCGACGTTGACCGACGGATCACATGATCGTGACAAACTTGGGTGGCGGAATCCGTGGACTCAACGGCACTTGGTACCCAGGTACGCCCGTCCTCCCGACTACTCCCATAAAATTTCCTAGGTCATTTTATGTTTCCCAGTAGAAGTCGTCTTGCTAACTGTGAATGTTTTGGCTACACAGAATTTTTGCGGGGTCAAGTTCCGGGGAACAAGACGAGGTGCGCGAGCACGACCCACAGAAAATTCATCCAGCCAGTATCCACAGCATCGAAATTCGTAACTTGTATTAGCACATCTCAGGAAATTTAATTATCCATTAGGTTCACTTCACAGAGGAACCAGGCCCATATTTCGGTGGTCAACCAGAAATATTTAATCGGGGGAATATAAGTTCTTGAGCGGTGTCAAGTAGAGGACAGGGACGGAAGTCTCATCAGATTTAATTTTAAAACAAACTCGGTCTCGCATGTAACACGAAAACAAGCATTTAACGCCTGCGAGACCGAGTTTGTTTTAGAAACTTCTGTCTCAATCAAGCTTGATAGGCGTTCAAGGTCTCACAGTTGATTTTATTCAACACATCACCCAGTGCTGCGGGTTTCTTGAAGCTGGCAAGGAACCGGTCGGTAGATCTACCGAGCCCGCATTCATTCCAGGCTTCACGCAGGATACTCCAGATTGGGTTGAAGTCAATTTCTTCCCAAATCGGATTGTTGGTCAGTTTCAGAACATATAGCCGATTGGATTCTCGCTCCCAAGGTGGGTTGGGAAGCTTAGAATAGAGGGCACGTGGCCGCTCTTCAGCGTAGGACACTTCTGAAAAGACTTTTGAAAGCCATCGCCCTGGATACCCGCGGTCACGGAGACGTAGGGTGAAACGAGCTTGCATTTTCTTGAAATCCTCCTCTCGAGAGGATATCTGCACAGTGACATAGCGGATGAGTTCACCTTTGACCCAAGCCCGTTTGGACTGGACAGAGTGGCAAGATTTCCAGGGGATATATAGGTAGGAGTTCAATGATTTCTGATATACGCGTGTCACTAATCTAGGGTTTGACCCCCGGTGTAGTGACCCGGGTGCGTCCTCCCGGGATACGTGTACGTCAAGAAATGGTAAGGAGACGCATGACTGACTCCACTCCATTTTCATGTTCGGGTGCAGCTTCCCAAACCGCTCTTGAAATTCCCAAACCTTACTTATGTCACCATGGATGATAGCGAATGTATCATCAATGAAGCGTGAATATCCGTGACACTCGAACGCCTCCATAGCTAATTTATCTCGATTTTTAACCCCTGCTGCCTGGGATTTTTTGGGAGCGTGCTGGCGGGTCTTATTCTGTGCGCAGTGATACATGAAGCGCGTAGAAGACGAGCGCTTATGATCATATTTGCTGTGGTATCTATTGCGAAGAGATGAGTGGAGAATAAATAAATAGTCTGTGGTTACACACGTAAAGCGGTACTTCATCCGGTTCCAAATACGTGTCGCAAGCTCATCAACCTTCTCTCTGCGCGAACCCGAGATGGACGAGTCTTCGACGCGTGCTGTCAAATCGAGATTGTCGTCCTGTTGCGTGAGGGCAACGAGGAAATTTGCGAGCGGCAGAACCGTCGAGTCCATGCCGTCGTCGGCGGACTGTTCCTGTTCCTCGGCATCTGCTTCAGGAGTTTAGTTTTCCTTTTCAGCAGCCTTCTTCTCCTGTGCTGCTTCGCGAGCCTTTCGCCGACACACCAGGCAAGTTTTGGCACGTACTGACTCATCATTACATAATCTCTTTGATGCGGAATAGGGATCGGCACCGTACCGTATACGGTTACGGACCGTACACCTTACGGCGCTTTACGGTAGACGGTTGGTACCGTAACCGTAACCGTAAGCAGAGCTGCGGGGCTTCTTACGGGACGGTACGGTACCGTTTTACGGTACGCTACGGGACTTACGGCCGTCACACCTAAAACGACAATCTTTCCACCCTGTTGATTGTGCAAAGGATTGTTAGAGGGAATTTTGCTATTGGTCCGGCATTTTCCGGACCAATAGCAAAATTCCCTCTAACAATCCGCGCACCTTTCAACTCGACTGATATTTTTCTTTTTTAGGTGTGCGTACATGTATTTAATTAGGATTAATAATTTGTTAATTTTAATTTCGCGATCAAAATATTATGTTGCGACATCATTCGGGCCGAAATACGAAACAGACTGAATATCCGGTTTCGAAGCATCGGCTGCATCGCTTCAAATGTATCACTCGAGCCTCGGAAAAATGGACCTAGAAAATGACGTGTCAGCAAACAATGTAGAACCATGTCAGAGAACGTGCCCGGGAATCGCCGTCACCCAGCTCTTCATCCGACTCGTCATCTGGTGTTTCTGTCCGTGGCTCCGATTCGGGCTCTTGCTCTCCCGTGGCATTCGGCACCCTGTCGGACTCGTGCTCTCCCATGGTGGTCGACGCTGTCATGGTCCTTCTCGGTGCCATTTTCTAAGTCACCCTGGTTACTTGGCGGCTGCGTCAGGATGGTCCTTGCCGCCGGACTACCCCCACGCTGTCCCAGAACGTGGATGGTCACTTCCTCCTCGCCCTGTTCCTCCTCCGCCCGACCCTTGGCAGGCTGGACAGCGGGACCACAATGGATTGAGGTGTCTTCTCGGGCACGACTGGCGGAGGTGTCCATAGCCCGAGCTCGTCTAGCTGCTCGGTCCTTTGCGGCCTTCTCTTGACAAGGACCACACGTCGTGAGATATTCCAGATTGTTTTTCAAGGGGAAGGTGGATTGAGGACCCCTGTATCTACAGGTGCGACATTTTACTATGCTCCCTAACGATATAAAGTGAGATTCAACGCGTCCGCAGCCATGCCACCATACTTACCTGAGGCAGACATGCAATTCACGGGTCGCACTGGATCCAAAAAGGTTTCGGAGGAGTTCTAAGGCCTCTATTATGATTCCAGATGGGTTGCGGTGTGTAACGGGGAGCAGGTAGCCAGGGGTCGCGAAGATAAAGTCGAATTGTCGCGAATTAATTACAATATACGTATGTTTGGTACTAAGGTAGGCGCAGTCCGCATCCATCGAGTCACGTGATGCAACAGCGTGACACCGACTCCCGCCCTTACTAGTCGGTAGCATCGGAGTTCGGACATAAAGTAGAACCATAGGAAGGTGTATTTTGAGTGTAGGAACAATCCTATGGTGCCAGAATTTTGATATCTGCTCTCAGAAAAATGTTTATGGCATTTCTTTTTGAAAGTGTCTCAAATGACTTATCCGACACCATGCCGCAGTTTCGGAAATCGGAGCTAAAAAATTCGTGCTTCCCAAAAAGGAAATATTACAGTCACGTGATATAACCCATTTCTTTATTTATTTAATTTCCTGTAGTTTGAGGGGCTATTTTGGCCATTTTTTGGCGCCTGCGGCGCAATGCTTCAGATATAATCTCAAGTTGGACTACATAAAGTCTCCCGGCATGGCAGACCAGTGCGATCCTTGAGAAACAAGGTGTAATAGGGGCCTGGGAATGAGCCAGGCTTAATTTGGCCTGGATCCGTTCCTTGTACAGTTCCATATATGACACCAGAGCCTCAATTATCAGCAGCGCAAAAATATTTATTAGATAGGATAGGCAGTGTACTATATTGTCAGCATAAAATTATATTTTGGTTTGACTTCATTGTGCAGGCCTCAAAAACCACCCCCCACTCCAATTACAGTGAGAGTAGCACTCAGAAAAGTTTTTACAGATTGAGAATTGTTTTCTGGCTGTCCAGAACTCGGAAAACAGACGCTTTCCCGCGCTACTGTCACCCATCAGTCACGTGCACGTGACTCGATGGATGCGGAACTGCGCCTACCTTACACGTGATCCTTTTTTGGGAGGGGTGCGATTGCCCGAGCCCGTCGGCCTCCCTCCCTCCCCGCTCCGGCTACTTTTCAATCCGTCTTAGTTCGCCTTCCTCTATTCACTGCGCGCCACATCTTCCGCATCCTCCCTCCGAGCACCGTGAGTGTTTTTTGCCCTTCCCTAGTACGTGGGACTCTACAGGCTGTCTGCAAGGCGTAAATTAAATCTTCTGCGCACAATGATACTAATAATCCCCGAAATACGTGCAGTCCCTCACGTCCTCTCAAACATGAAGGCCCCCGACATCCCCTCCGAGGGCGCCGTCAAACTCCTCGCCGAGTTCCTCGATCTCGACACCCCCGGCCCGTACGAAGAGGGCGGACGGCACAGGAATGTAGAGCATTTCGCATATGTGGGTGCTTTTCTACTCACAATACGTCCTGCTAAAAATTGTTTTGCCAGAGGTATACACGTACGTGCGCTCCCCGTACCGATACCTTTTCGTGTCGTGCAGGTGTGTCGTCTCCATGTACTCCTTTTTCCTTTTCCCTTATTCCTTCAACCGAAGGTTCAACCTGTTGGTTTTTCGGGTGCGCGTATAGGCTAAGCGGTTAAGCTTAGAATGGGGACCGGCACGGCCGTTGATTCAGGCGGCAGCTTTGTACGTGTTTGGCCCCGCCAAGCATAAAAGCAGAATGTTGAGTGTTCCACTCTTATTGTACATAATTTTTGACGAAAAAAGCTTTTATAGGATGTGGATGAACGGTGATTTTTGCGAGTAATGTCAGAAGGAATTGAGTATTACAACTGTTAGATATTACATTGCAATCATTATCCAGCTGCTGTGGTGATGCACACAACGATCGGAAACCTATTTGTTGGGATAACAACCGAGACTGTCTCGGTAACCCAGACGTTCCGGTCTAGGTGATCCGGTATCTCGGTTAAGTATCACAAGAACAGCATGCTCGAAGGGGGGGTGGAACAGACCCTACACTGGATGCTCAACCGCACACCTTTCTCCGCCTTCCCTTGGAGTAGACGGCAGGCAAAATCCTGACATCCGGGGTGCCGAGGAGGTGGTCGGAATCTGTAAACTGGAAATCTCCTTGTGTGCTCTTCCTTCCTCGCCATAGCGGCCTCCATTTCCCAAAATGTTCTTTCGCGGGATGTTAGTGCCTTCCACGAGTTGGCTGCTGTAAAGCAATTAGACACTATATGTCGACATAGTGAGCAAACAATACCGGCCATCTCGCTACAGCGGGGTGCGGAAACATCGTGATCACGCAAAAAGCGTTTGCGAAATAGAAGGAAGGCGTTGTTGCCTGGCCTCGGAAAATAGGCTTGGAGGCACAACACTTCAATGTCATTCCGTTGAATGAACGCCTGGAGCGCTGGTGCGACCCGGGCAAGAGACTCCCAACCGCAGCATCCAGCAACCGACAAGCGGCGAACATTGCTGAGTTTCACAAGTACCTGCCTGAAGATTTCTATCGACGACTCCGGAGCACGGAGGACCCAGCGAAGCGTCATTGTCAGCCTCCTGACATAGGGCACCAAATGAGGAGACTCGTCGAGAAGCCTGAAAGCAGAGAGGTATGTCGCGGGGGAATTATCAAGGGTCAGAGCTTGTAACAGGACGCGCTGGCTAGGTGCACGGAAGGCAGTGGCCACAAGCGCACAAGCTTTCAAGGATGGTGTGTCCCTGACCTCTTCCACGATCCCATCAATGAGTTCCAGGGGCACATCGTCCAGGAACCGGCGTGCTGCGGAGTGGGGCATGGAACGGGGCGGACGGTCAAAGAGCCACCTTCTTCTCTTAAATAAAGCTTGGGGATCTATTAATACCCAACCAGACCATAAGGGTTCGCCCAGGATGGACGTTGCCTTGTTCGATTTTCACCGCCGAAGGATCCGGAGACTTGTGATGATGGGCATGTGGCATGTGATCTATCATGATCTTTGGAAATTTGGTCATTCCCAGGGCTTCAAATTGGCCCGAAACAGCCCCAAATTGCCCAGGGTTTTGGTCCCAAAGATGGTTGCATTTAATCGTGTATGTAGTAGTGGATTTACCTGGATTTACGCTCTTGGGTCTATGAATTAAAATAAAATAAAAGGGAGCGACGCTACAGAGTTGCCTCCTCCGCGCACGTTCCAGCGACCAACCTTGGGCAGTGCAGGAGTATAATGTGGGCCTGGTTCCTCTGCCAGTTTCGCAGACCCATCAGAACAGCGAAATATCAAACAAAAAGAATCTCGGGGAGCCCCACTGTGGCACCCCGGATTAAATTCACGCAGAAGTATTCGAGGGAGGTACTGAAATGCCAATTAACGTTCAGAAATTCTGTGTCCGGTTCAAACAAATTTTATGGGCACTAACGCAAGCTCTTTTTGAAGATTGATCAGAACAGCCAAACATCGAACAAACAGAATCTCGGGGAGCCCCACTGTGGAACCCCTGCTTAAATCGACCCCGAAATATTCAGGGGAGCCACCGAGATGGTAATCAATGTCCTGAAATTGTGTGTCCACTTCAAATAAAATTTCGTAGGAACTAACACTAGCTCTTTTCGAAGATGAATGAGAACAGCCAAATTTCGAGCAAACAGAATCTCGGGGAGCCCCACTGTGGCACCCCTGATTAAATCGACCCAGGAAAATTCACAGGATCTACTGAGATGCTCATTAACGTTCTGAAATGGTGTGTCCCATTCAAATAAAATTTTGATGAATGAGAACAGCCAAATATTGAGCAAACAGAATCTCGGGGAGCCCCACTGTGGCACTCCTGCTTAAATCGACCCAGGACATTTCAGAGGAACTACTGAGATGCTCATTAACGTTCGGAAATGGTGTGTCCCGTTCAAATAAAATCTTGTGAGTACTAACGGAAGCTCTTTTTGCAGATCAATTACAGCCGTTTGCAGAACTTAGGGCGCGGCCCGTTTTTTTTTTTTTTGTAAGTTTTCACGAGAACAGCGATTTCGGGATCATTTCTCTACCGTTTGCCCTAAAAATAGGCTCATTCGATTTGCACGGAACGGGCGGAGGGCCTCGCCTCCTAGGCTTTTTTTATGGGCACCGAAAATTTCCTTTTTGGGATAGATTCCCGTGTTTTGCAGTGGTTGAGCAGAGAACACGTCCCATGGGACCTATTTTGCTCCGATTGACCTAAATTTTTATTATGATGGACTTATACATATTCCGGAGGGCCTGAAATACCGGTATTTTGAATGGGATCAATACTTCAAATATACAGTTCATAGATAAATTCCTTTCATATTGTCGATGCCAAAGTGTATGGTAAATTCGAACCAGAGTTCACATTCACCATCCCGGTATTTCAGGCCCTCCAGAATATTTCCAAGTCCACCATACCAAAAATCTAGGTCAATCGGAGCAAAATAGGTCCCATGGGACGTGTTCTCCGCTCAACCACTGAAAAACACGGGAATCTATCCTAAAAAGGAAATTTTCGGTTCCAATAAAAGATCCTAGGACATGGGGCCCTCCGCCCTTTCTGTGTGAATCGAATGAGCTAATTTTCAGGGCAAATGGTTGAGAAATGATCCCGCAATCGCTGTTCTCTTGAAAACTTACAAAAAAAAAAAAAAACACGCCGCGCCCTAAGTTCTGCAAACGGCTGTAAAACAGCCAAACATCGAGCAAATAGGATCCCGGGAAGCCCAACTCTGGTGGTACCCCGGATTCAGAATATAGCAGGATATATCCTTCCTTTTTGTTGCTTCCAACTCCCATTTATAGCAGTCAAGTAAGACACTGGAGACAATGTAAAATAGTGCTCAGGGTGAGGTTCGAACCACTGACCAGGGTACAGTATTAATTACGTAACGCTAAGGACCATTAGAAAAACAGTGAGAAAACATCACAAATTACTGACCGTGCGAACACAAAGGTGAAGGGAATTTAGGCACAGCCACTATTTTCAATACGATTGGAAATATCTCGTCCGGGTTTTTTACTCCGCAAAATCTGCTGTCAACGTTTGGTAAAAGAACGATCTCTTGAGGGAAACATTCGTGGATGCGGGAGGACATATCAGGGCTCGGATCCATGGATTCTCTCTCAACTGCCTCGGTTCGTTCAAGACCGCTTTCCCGGTAAGCTTTCCTATTTTCTATGGTGCTCCTCTCTGATTCATTTACTCTTAGTTGCTATCCCAGTGCGTTCTCAACGTGGCGAATCAGCGCTGGTGCTTCGGCAGTTTCAACAGGGATATGGAATTTCGAGACATAACGTGGTTGCCCGTTGTCAATGTCCAGGTCAATTCCCTGTATCAATTTTATATGTCGCTGTTGTTTCGCTCTTTCTGAGAGACGAAGACGACGTGCAAAGTCATCAAGTGAAGCAAGCACTGATTCGACCGAAGTTTTAGAAGGCTTCGGGACGAATTTTGAATTCATTGCTATATCAGTCATCGTTCTGCCCTTGATATAACAAATGGACACGATGAAAATCACTTTCGTTGGGCGATTCGGCGCAGACCCGTTCTCAAAGATGGTCCGCAAGCTCAAGTATCTTCGTCACAGCCGTCTAGAAGCGATGTATCTGCACGCAGCTTTACACTACGGACTGCGTGGTACCGTACAAATCCCAGCATTCTCTGCATTCAAAAATCCGATGGGTTTTGCTGGGTATGCACCTTCGACAAAGTATCTCAAGAGCATGTTTACATCTTGGTTTGCTTCACATTGGCTCTACATTGACCGAATCATGTCATCGCTATCGGGGAGGGTTATAAAGGCTGACCATACACTGACTCGGAAAAAGTATTGGATCACGTGAAGTTCAGCAAATATTAAGCTAGTGCTCAACGCTCAACACTTTTTGAAGAGGTGTTTGACGCGCCAAACACGGTCTATGCAGGCGAGGCACACGCGACGCGTCGCGTCGCGGTTTCCCCTTTCGGATTTCTTTGTCGCATTACATATATATATGCTCTTTCATCTTTGTAGTTCTTCGTCCTCATCTTCTACCTACACTCACACAGCTCGATAGACTAGATTTCTTTCTTTCTCCCACCCTTACCACTTTCCCTACTTAGTTCTTCGCCGAGGCCGGCTCGAGCGCGGTCCCTTACGGGCCGAGCGAGAGAGCTCTGGCGACCAATCGATTCTCGTTTCCCCGCCGAGATAATGCACTTGATGTCATGGAACTGCTTGAATCCCTTGTAGCTGACATCGAACAACACGGCATTGCCCCCGGCACAAATTTCAACACAGGGTGGATGTGTCCTATCTATAAGAAAGGAGATCGTGCCCATGTCGCAAACTACCGACCGATTACGCTCCTGAACGTGGACTATAAACTCTTAACCAAGAGTTACTCACTTAGACTGGGTGAAGTTGCGCCTCAAATTATACACTCTGACCAAGCCGGTTTCATGAAAGGTCGTAAGATCGAAGACCAAGTGAAACAATTATGTAAAACACCTACTCAACTATGCGGATGCCCTCGAAGAGAATGGGATTGTTGTGGCTCTAGATCAGGAGAAGGCCTACGATAAAATGGACCATGATTACCTATTGGCGGTCATGAAGAAAATGCGTTTCCCGGAGAAGTTCCGCACCTTGATCAAAATCCTATACACAAATGCGAACACCCGAGTGATGGTCAACGGCGAACTGACCGACCCTTTCATTGTGACAAGGGGTGTTCGTCAAGGAGATCCTCTGTCATGCCTTCTTTTCAATCTGGCTATTGAGCCGCTCGCGTGTTTACTGCGTAATTCTGAACTGAAAGGTATTAATGTGCCCGGGGGTGCATCAGTTAGACATGTCAATGCATGCCTGAAAGATTTTATTGCATGACACAATCTCCTTGTAGGTCTATTCATTTTTTTTTTCACAACATTATCCTTACTGTAAAATGGCAGGTCGGCACATTTAATTCGACAGGAAAACGTTACACAGGCCATTACAGCCTCTGGCTTACAAATGAGTTGCAAGAACTTCTCTCTTCACTTGAAGATTGTCTCATTGATCCCATCCTGCTTACGGGTTGGGTCAATGGGAATCTTTATGAACGGACTGAAGAGGTAGCGGGTGTACTTCCCATCCCACCAGATGTCCGTGTCAAATCTGGCATGAGCCAATTTGAAGCATCGGGCCTCAAGCATCGGTAGCCCTGGTAGCTTTCTCCCACAGATCAATAGCCCTTGGTAGCCTCGGTAGCCGCAGGCTTGGGATCAGTAGTGTGTGATTGCCGGTATGCTACGGATCAGTAGTATCCGTCCGAAAAGAAAACAGTATTTTAGCAAATAAGGGAGCCAAGAATGCAAGAGTGGTTCAACACGATGTACCCTCACCCAGAGGAAAAGGCATCCAAAAAGATGACTGTAAGAATGAGACAAGTGCGCGAGAGCTAGATAATATATAACTCAGTCTTCGCGCACACAAGTGGAACGAAGTCTAATATATTCACCTAGATAATATATAACTAGGTACGAGTCAATAAAGAGAAAGTACGAAATACGAGAGTCGCTTACCTCAGTCTTCGCGCACACAAGTGGAACGAAGTCTGAGGAGGGGCGACTCGAGGTGCACTATTTAATACAACTACGAGTGTCCGTGTGTGACCGAGTAGTTAGACTAACTAAAAGGAAAAATACGAAGAATACAATAAATCGGCGTAAATACTTGCCCGTCCATAATTGTGGCGACCCATCCATTATTGTGGCGGCCAAGGGCGCTGCCTTGGCACGGCGAAGCAAGCCCGCCATCCGCCAACACTCCCCCTCAAGCCGAGCGAAGGCCGAGAGCCGAAGCGAAGTGCTTGACTTTCGCGGATGGCAACGCCTTCGTAAGCGTGTCGGCAACCATGTCCTCGGTAGGACAATAGACAAGGCGGAGGGAGCCCTGCTCGATGATCCAGCGGATGAAGTGGAAACGAATGTCGATGTGTTTGGTGCGTGCATGGTATTGATGATCCTTCGCGAGCGCGATCGCGGACTGGTTGTCGCCGTAGAGCGTTGTAGCGTCCGGAACTGGCGAGAACAACTGCGCGAGCATCGAGCGCAGCCATAGCGCCTCCTTCGCGGCCTCCGTAGCCGCGACATACTCGCTCTACGTCGTCGAAAGCGAGACGATGGCCTGCTGCTTCGAGCTCCACGCAACGGCACCGCCGTTGATCATGAACGCGTAGCCCGTGAGGGCCTTGCGATCCTCAGCCATACTGCCATCGGCATCCGCGTACCCAACGAGCTCAGCGCCGGCATCACCGTACGTGAGCCACTGATCGCGCGAGCCCTTGAGGTAGCGAAAAATTCGCTTGACGGCGTCCCAGTGCGCGGCACCCGGGTTCTTGGTGAAACGCGACACGACTTGGACAGCGAACGCGATGTCCGGGCGAGTAGCAATCGCGCAGTACATCAGCGATCCCACCGCCGCGTCGTACGGGATGTCGTGCATGAGCGCGATTTCACGCGTCGTGCTCGGGGACTGCGATGAGGAAAGGTGGGTCGAGGTCTCCATGGGCGTGGAGACAGGTTTGAGCTCGTCGAGACCGTAACGTCGAAGGATGGAGTCGATGTACGCGCGCTGCGACAAATAAATTATGCGCGCCTCGCGATCCCGCTTCACCTCGATGCCCAGCAACCAATGCAACTCACCAAGGTCCGAAACCTCGACATGCTTCCCCACACCCGCCTTGAAACCCGCCACCAACGCCAATTTCTCCGCCGCAATCGTGCAATCATCCACATGCACAACCACCACACACACCACACGGCCGTTCTTTCGCTCGAAAAACACGGCCTGGTCCGACTCGCAACGCTGGAAACCCATTGACTTGACCAGTATGTCGACGAGTTTTTGGTACCAGCGCCGGCCACTCTGCTTCAAGCCGTAGAGGGTCTTGAGCAGATGGCAGACTTTGCCGGAGGAACTGGGAGCGGGAAAGCCGGGAGGTTGGCGCATGTATATTTGCTCGTCGGGGGTGAGCTCACCATTGAGGTATGCGCCTTTGATATCGACCTGGTGAATTTCCCAGTCGAGTTCGGCGGCTTTGGCGAGGACGGTGCGAATAGAAGCGAGTTTGGCGACGGGCGCGTAAACATCGAAGTAATCAACGCCGGGGACTTGGGAAAATCCCTGCGCGACGAGCCGGGCCTTGTAGCGAACGACGTTGCCCGCGGCGTCTTTCTTGGCTTTGAAAACCCATTTCGAACCAACGATGTTCGCGCCGGCCGGCGGATCAACGAGTTCCCACGTGCCCTGGGCGCTTAATGTCGCCAGCTCTTCCTCTATCGCCGCCTGCCACAATGGCCAGTCGGCGCGCCGCTTCGCCTCCGCAAGAGAACGCGGCTCCAACGCCTCTGCCTCGCTCATCTCGGCCGCCATCGCGTATTCATCCACCCAATCCGCCGCCATCATAAACTCCGCTTCACCCTCCCCCTCAAACTCGGCGGCCAGCTCTTCTTCCACAACTGGAACACGCACGCCCCTAGCGACGACGGGGTCGGAAGGGCGATTCGACGTGCTCCCACGCCCTTCCAGGAGATCGACAACGCGGGCACTCGGCTTGCGCACGCGTTTCTCCGGAAGTACGACATCTGCGGGTACGACTTGCACCGGCGGCTCCGGAACTTCAACGGGAGCGGGAACTGCGACGGAAGAAGGCGTAGCAGGAACAGAAGGAGGGGTACGAGCCACTGGGGGATTGACTGGAGGAGGTAAGTCGTTATCCACGACAAAATGCCAGTCGTCACCGTCAAGATGCTGACGTGACGCTTGCGTCTTGTCCACCCAGACGTTGCGCTCGACGCGCACCGTGCGATTGTCGGGGTAGTACACACGCACCCCGTTCTCGCTGCGGTCGTCGAATCCCAGCCAACGCGCCTCGCGGACACGGCCGCCAAGTTTGCTGCCGCCCGCCACACGCACCCACACCGTCTCGCCCCACTCACGCACTCCCCGCAGGTCCGGCTTACTCCCGTACACGGCCTCGTACGGCGTCATACCATCGAGCGCCTTCGTCGTGGACCGATTCATCAGCCACACAACATGTCGCGCGGCCTCCGCCCACAAAGTTCGCGGAAGCCTGCTGGCGTGCAATAGCGCGCGAACGCGCTCGACGATGTGGCGATTTCGACGCTCCGCGACGCCGTTGTGCTCGGGCGTGTCGTGCACGGTGAGCTTCTGCTCGGTGCCGCGCGACTTGAGATGAAGCACGAATGCTTTGTCGATGTACTCGCCGCCGCGATCCGAATGGAAGACCTTGATATTGGCCTTCTTCTGCGTCGTCGCCCACGCCTCAAACTCCTTGTAGGCGTCGAAGGTCTCGTCCTTGGACTTGAGGAAGTAGATGGAGGTGAGTCGCGTTTTATCGTCAATGAACGTCGCATAGTAACGCCGCCCACCCAGCGAGACATTCGGCGCGGGCCCCCACAGATCCGAATGGATCTCGTCGCCGAACTCGCTGGCGCGCTCCCCCTCGCGGACCTTCCGTACAGGCTTGCGCGTCGCCTTAGCGTACACGCACGACTCGCAGAAAGTCGGCTCGCCGGACGACAAGTCCAGCCGCACCCCCGTTACAAAACCCTTCTCCACGAGCTTACGGGCAGTGTCGGGCGCAATATGCCCCATGCGACGATGCAGCTCCATCACGGTGAGCTTCTCATCGGCGGCGTTTGCGGATTCGGGCTCACGCACAACGCGATACAGGCCCCGGCCATTCTTCGGGACCTCGCCGATCTTCTCGCCATCGCGAGTGTGCAACGTGCACACCCCGTTCGAGAACGTCGTCGCAATACCGGCGTCATCCAGACGGCCGATGGAGATAAGTGTGTATCCCACCTCGGGGGAGTACAGCACCTCGGTGAGCTGGAGTTTCCCAATGTCGACACCATTTGGTACGTCGACAACCATCTCACCTCGTCCGATTGCGCTGAAACCACTCTTGTTCGCAGCGCTGAAGGACCGGGGGGGTATTTCGACGAAGTTAGTCAACTCGTCGCGGAAGGGGGTGATGTGGCGAGTTGTCCCGGAATCGTACAACTCCGAGCGCGGTGAGTCTTTCTGCACCTCGCCCGTAATGACTGCGGCCGCCTCATCCTGCGACGCAGTATCCAGCGCATCGGAGACCCTGTCCCACGATCCAGCGCTGTCCGAGTCCGGGTCAACATCGACGAAGGAGCCACGCTCGCTTCCATCGACCCCAGATAGCTCCTCGGAACTGCCGCCGCCATACGGCTCGAAGTCACCCGCATCGCTCCCCACCTCGGAGAACCAGTCGGAGTTGCTGGTATCCTCCTCGTTGTCGTCCTCAGTATCCGAATCGCTAACCGTTTGCAGTGCAGGCATCTCGCCGTCCGAGACCGAGACCGACTGCAACTCCGGCATCCCTGCGTCCGAATCCGAATCGACATCGACGGCCCAGGCCCCCTCGCTATCGGAGTCCCAGTCCACCGCCGCCGCGGATCCGCTCGTCTTGGCTGTAGACGTGGAATCCTTCGGCTTCTTGGGCTTCTTGCAATCGCGCGCAAAATGGCCTTTGATGCCGCAATTCCAGCAAGTCCCCTTCGGCTTCTTCCCTTTCCCCTTGTCCTCCACCACTAATGCCTCGTCATCATCTTCCTTCCCCTTCCCCTTCTTCTTCTCCCCAGCCTTGCGGTCGTACTCCTCCGAGATGGCGAGGATGAACGGAGCGCAAGCGATGGTAGCTGTCGGATTGAACAGCTTCATCGATGTGAGAAGAGCCGAAGCGAAGTCGGCCAGATACTTGGGAATGGAGGTAATGATAGTCGAGCGAAAGTCGTCCTCGCTGATGTTGACACCCTGCGTAGCCAGAGTCTCGCGGCGCACGGTCAGGCCATCAAGAAACTCGCGAACGTTGCCGTTAGCGGGACACTTCGACTGCAGGAACTCGGCACGAAGGTTGGTCTGCGCGTAAGCGCCCTTCATGGTGAAAGTCTCGTCAACATGCTTCCACATCGCGCTGACCGTAGCCATAGAATTAATGATGAGCGCGATTGAGTCCGGCATCTTCTGCAAGAGCAAAGCCTTCGAGTTACGCTCGGCTTTGTCCCACCTATCGAGCTCGTCAACCTGAGACTGCGTGATGGGTGCCGTGGGGCGCGGCTCGGTTCCATCAAAATGGCCCTTGTAGCCTTTGGCGTCGACAGCAGTCAAGAAACGGAGCGCGAAGATAGTGAAGTTGTCGCCGTTAGGACGGAGAGAGGGAACGTTGGTCGGGAGGACGTCGTTTAGAACGGTAGAAGTCGACATAGTTAATGCACAGTTAAAGGCGGGGCCCAATAACCTGTAAGAATGAGACAAGTGCGCGAGAGCTAGATAATATATAACTCAGTCTTCGCGCACACAAGTGGAACGAAGTCTAATATATTCACCTAGATAATATATAACTAGGTACGAGTCAATAAAGAGAAAGTACGAAATACGAGAGTCGCTTACCTCAGTCTTCGCGCACACAAGTGGAACGAAGTCTGAGGAGGGGCGACTCGAGGTGCACTATTTAATACAACTACGAGTGTCCGTGTGTGACCGAGTAGTTAGACTAACTAAAAGGAAAAATACGAAGAATACAATAAATCGGCGTAAATACTTGCCCGTCCATAATTGTGGCGACCCATCCATTATTGTGGCGGCCAAGGGCGCTGCCTTGGCACGGCGAAGCAAGCCCGCCATCCGCCAACAATGACCACGTATATAATCGGCCAAAAAACGCCAAGTCTGAGTTGAAGTCATTTCAAGCTCCGACGCACGTGCCCAATTGCGTGATTGTTTGGATGTTTCGACGCCAAACAAGCGTCGTTGATGATGCATCTTTCTCTCTTTTCCCCCATCTTCGCCGTACCTTCCCCTTCGTCCCGCGTTGCATATCGGTCCCTCAAGCCCTCTAGATCCCATCACTCGGGCCCGAAATCCTTTCCAATCCCATTCCGCAATATCTCCAAGCTGCTGCTCCGCAATTTGCAAGATGCTGCTCCCAGATCAAGCACCACTGCAGTCGTAGTCGAAGGCGTGGCTCCTCATCAAGTCCTCTTCGAGTTTCTGCCTCTGTTGCTTATGACATCAAGACCAAGTCTACTATTCAAGCCGTACTCATGCTTAGTTCCCTGGCCCACCTCTTGAATGTCGACCCCATTACACCGGCTGCTAGATGTCAGTATTTCCCGATGTGTCGCATACGCTTGCTCCCTAAGGTGGGTCGGAAACCGTCCCTGTCATCTTCTTTTCTCACACCTATCCCCTAGTTTTCGTCCGACTTGGACACCCAACGCACACTCGCACCGCTCATTCCAGCTCTCATTCCTTGCTATGGCAACGGCCATCGGTACGTTGTCAATGACTTGACACCGTCTTCTCTTCTTTTCTCATTGAAGTTTTTTCTCCGTCGTGCAGAGGTGGTTTCGATGCGAGATTGTGTTTGACGGCGTTGGTTCTCTCCTTGTAGTGTATCTAGTGTTGTCATTAGCTTTGAATTGATCTTTTTTTGCATTCATTTTATGCTGTACGCGAAAACTATTTGAGTTATTACCAGATATTGTGCTCTACTAGCTACTACTGAGGCTGACAGTCACTGCTACGAGGAGCTACGGTAGCGCTATGGTAGCGCTACCGTAGCCGTATGCCGGAGCTACCAGCGGCTATCAATCCTTGGCGGAGAGCTATGCGGTGCCAAATAAGGGGGACTAGACTACGCAGCTACCACGGTTATGCAGACTATTAGACGCGACATAGCCAAGTCATTTTTCCCTGATGCAGCTGCACGCGCTCCCCTCAATGCCCGCCTGCAGGCGCCCGCACGTGCACTTGCAGCACCAGACGTTCCAGAAGTTCCCCTTGCACTCCATAGTGTTTCCCACGGAACCTTACCCCTCCTTGATGAACCTCCAGCTGATTCAGATGCACCAGATTCTCTGAATAATTCGCCACTGCAAATTTCCTACTCGGGGCTCTCATCCGCTACATCTGCCCCATCTGTGATTGCATCCACTCAATTTGCTGCAGGCACGAGTTCCTCTGGTTTGACCCTAACTGCAGCACAACAGCGGACAATACTCCAGCAGCTAGCAAAGAAGCATGTGCTAGATGGTTTGCCTTCGAAGCCAGAGCCGAAACGAAGGAAAACTCGCACTTGCCGAAAGTGTGGAATCCCTTCGTGCAAAGGGAAACGGGGGTGGACAGATTGTACAAATAAGTGCCGAGACTGTGGGAAGACTGGGAGTGATAAAAGCTGCAAAGGAAGAAACCCGGACAAGCCGCTCCTCAAGTGTACGGACGTCGAGTGGTGACATAAATAACTAATAGATTACTATGCTTATTACTACGATTGTGCCTAACGTCTAAATGCTCGAGTTTTTCTTTTCTCTTCCGAGTCTTTGCCTCTTTGTCCCAGGAATTCTCCTGGATCATTTCCTATACTACTCCTGTGCAGATCCACATAATAACTACGAGATTCGTGATTGGGCAGATATTGAGAAAGAGTACAAGTTGCTGGTGCATCAAATTTAGTGATCTTTGGGAAGTCTTTCATGTTCTGATCTCGCACCTCATTCCCAAGTTGCGGGAAACTCTGAGGGGCCTTCTGTATTTTATATGGAAGGATTTCTGAACCTTCCTATTGTTTTGCGAGGTCACTGTCGAGGAGCGTAGGCAAGTCCGGTCACCCGATGTCACAGTGATTGTTGTGTTTGTCCTCGCTCCTCACAAGAACACCGCAACACATGGCCGGCAAAATTATTTTAGCATGTATAAAGCTTTCCAGTTTATAAAAAAGTGACCTCAATGCCGGTGTCCAGCGCAGAACAAGAGCAGCTTCCCAAATGCATCAGATTTTGATGGAACGGCAGCTCTCTCACAATACCTTCCCGATCGCGACTCGAGGATATACGAAATGAACATTCAAAAACCCATCATATATACATCAAACACGGCACATTTCTATCAATGGATCGCCTTTGAAGCGGACGGCCGTAAGGCACATTTGATAGCACATCATATCATCAACTATGCCGTGTCTTGCCGTACTCTCTCTAGCTGAACAACTCCTTCCGCCAACAACATCCCCAATATACCTCAGGCTGGGAACCTTACCTAACACAAACCTAACTTGACTTTTCTAACCAGACTTAACCACCAAACCTTTCTAACCAAACTTAACCACCAAACCTAACCCCCCACGCAAAGCGGATACAGACTTCTATTGTCGGCACTTGGGATGAGATGTCATTGAGAATGTACCGTGTTTGATGCAAACACGGTACATTTGCTTATCAATTCAGCCCGTTTCATAGAATGTGCCGTGCACTCCGGCTGATGTACCGTGCTTGGAATGTTCATGCCGGACGTGTTTCGTTCATCCCGATCGCGACTCATGTTGGAGTAACAACCCGAACTGTCCGTGCTGGACTCAGCCGGACTCAGTCGGACTCACCTACCGCGGGCGCGACTGCGCGCGCATGTCTATTCCACATGTATGTATAACAACGGACTCAGTATTATTTAGTATTACTCTTATGCGCGCTGTTTCTACTCGGTGTTTACTTGTCCCCGTACGTAGATTATATATCTATGACTCTTTAGCTATGCAGACTCGTTTGTATTTAAGTAGTAGGATTCTACGAATTTTACTCAGTTCAATCCTCGTTTTATTCCCCGTTCAATAACTCACATAGCTATTCTGTGGATCTCTGGTCGAGTAAGGTAGGCAGTCCGCATCCATCGAGTCACGTGCACGTGACTGATGGGTGACAAGTCTGTTTTCCGAGTTCTGGACAGCCAGAAAACAATTCTCAATCTGAAAAAACTTTTCTGAGTGCTACTCTCACTGTAATTGGAGTGGGGGGTGGTTTTTGAGGCCTGCACAATGAAGTCAAACCAAAATATAATTTTATGCTGACAATGTAGTACACTGCTTATCCTATCTATAAATATTTTTGCGCTGCTGATAATTGTGGTGTCATAAATGGAACTGTATAAGGAACGGATCCAGGCCAAATTAAGCCTGGCTCATTCCCAGGCCCCTATTACACCTTGTTTCTCAAGGATCGCACTGGTCTGCCATGCCGGGAGACTTTATGTAGTCCAACTTGAGATTATATCTGAAGCATTGCGCCGCAGGCGCCAAAAAATGGCCAAAATAGCCCCTCGAACTACAGGAAATTAAATAAATAAAGAAATGGGGTTATATCACGTGACTGTAATATTTCCTTTTTGGGAAGCGCGAATTTTTGAGCTCCGATTTCCGAAACTGCGGCATGGTGTCGGATAAGTCATTTGAGACACTTTCTAAAAGAAATGCCATAAACATTTTTCTGAGAGCAGATATCAAAATTCTGGCACCATAGGATTGTTCCTACACTCAAAATACACCTTCCTATGGTTCTACTTTATGTCCGAACTCCGACGCTACCGACTAGTAAGGGCGGGAGTCGGTGTCACACTGTTGCATCACGTGACTCGATGGATGCGGACTGCGCCTACCTTAGTACATATAGGAAACGATCCCGGAGAACTCCGGGATCAACGGGCAAAGAAGAGAAAAGAAAAACCCAAAAATCAGGCCCAAGTATAAATTGCATCTATTGGGCAACCGTTGGGCACAATAGTATCTTACATGGAACGATTGAAGGCTCAACCGGCAGATATACGATGCACACAGTCACGGAAAGTGCCCCGCATGCTTTGTTGCCAGCGCGGAGCATGCACATTTGACAGTGATAAGGCATCACCGAAATCGGATTTGTTCGGACATCACCAAATCAAACTCAGTCGGTATCTTGCCGAAGATTCAGAAAAGTCAATTAAATACTAATCTCTCGATAGTTACCGCATCAAAAAAGTTTTAAGAATCTTATACCTCAGGAGAGTCTCCCCAAATATTTCAGGGAATATAGGAGCCCGGGTCGGAAGCCAATAAACTATTTTCGCTATCGGGTGGCGGTACCCAGTGGTCGTGTGCTGATGTCTCGGAAGCTCTCAACAAATAAGGGTATATTTTGGAGGCTGCATGGCTTAGCGGTAACCAGCAGTCTTGGTCTCTGAGTAAATCGGAGATCACCGGGCCTCGCGAGATCGAGGGTTCGAACCCCGGTAAAGCCGCATTTAGGAGGGTTCTAGTGGGTATTACCAATCTTGGTCGAGTCCCACACTGTTCGGCATTTGCCGTTCGTGCGTAAAAGCATTCCCGCCGTTGGTTAGGAGCCTAGGAGGTCACATGTTCCTCCGTCCTTTGCGGACTAAAGGGGCTGATCAATTATCAGTTGCCTGAGGTCACAACAAACGCACCACCAAAAAAAAAAAAAAAAAAAAATAAGGGTATATTTTATTATCTTGATTTCTTTATTTAATTATTTTCAGCCACCCACACCGGTATCGAGCCGAAAAAACCATTTGAAATTTCATCAATTTTTCAGTGAAAAAAGGTGTGAAAAATAATGTACATTTTTCATCAATTTTTTCAGTGAAAAACTCGAAATTTTCATCCAGTGTTGCAATGATGTGAATGTCATCGTGTAGCAGGAACCTGAGGTCCGAAGAAATCATGGTGTGCGATCGGAGATCGAACGGGCACAGATCCAGGTTACAAGTGCTTATGTAATAAGTGCTCGTCCATTTGGGAAACGAACATGAGGATTTTTCGACCTCTTGACAAGTCAGTCCCCTCTATCTGTGTTAATAAATTGATGGCATTTTTGTAGTGGTCTTAAGAAGATTCATTAGGTTTTTCGCTACTTTTGTCCCCACAGATCATTCTGCATATAGTAACTTTAGCATGTGACCTCCGGAGGCTCCGGCGCATTGTCTTGAGTTTCCTGATGAGGCCAGAACAGATGTGTCGTCTGCCGTCTTGCGGGATGGCAGGGAGGTCAATTACATTGCAGGAGAATGTTTACACAAAGGTTTTTGGGAGGAGATAGGATAGATACAGGCAATACCACCCCTCCAAAATGCAGATCACGTGGGGCACCTGCCCCGGCACGCCATGTTCTCTTTGCGTTCTTGGGTACTTGTTGGAGCTCTAGATGAGTGGTTATGCATGCTTCAGCATGTGAGGATCCTTTTGCGCGGTCACAAGTTCGACTCTGTCTTGGTCGCATTTTTTTCCGTTTCTTTTTTTGTCCTTCTTAAATTTGATTACCTCGGGCTTCGGGACAATTCTTTCAAGCCTTGTAATTCAGAGCTGAAGCATTGAAGTTGAAACCTTGTTCAATGTGTTCAGTCAATCTTTCCCCAAGGGCAATTTGGGCTGAAACATAAATGTATAAATGTATGGTTGAAATTACTGTAAAAGACCTGTGCTTTTCTCCAGTGGAACAGAAAGGACTCAGTAGCCATGGATATGGAGGCTCCACAGCGTTCGAGGCAGGAATGGGATAGCAGGTGACGGAGTCGAAGAGACAGCAAAAAATGTAACAGAAAATGTAACCAAGACGGAGTCGTATGGCGGTCCGGATGCACATTTATTCCCGCCCCGCAAATTTGCCTTTTTTGGCGTCCCCGCGCGCGATTTTGGCAGTTCGATCACATCAAGATCACATCAACATGTTTTGCGCGGACGGCATGTTCCGCCCCGCGCGATTTTGGCCCCGCGCGCGCGCAAAACCGAAATTCGGCACGCGCGCGCGCAAATTGGTCCCCCGCAAAAATCAACTTGGTGAGCAAAGGTCTGAGATTGAATTCGGGATAAGCAAGGTACGTGATTAAGAGTGTGTGTGAATGATATTTAGTAGTGCTGCACTTCCTTTTTTGTTGTAGAATGAGCCGGAAAGTGCCCGAAGGGCTGATTAAGGCTTACTAATCATCCCCGAGAGTAGGAACCATGTAGAATATTCTAGTTACATTTTGTACAGTATATAAGCCAGACACTGGGACCTAAAGCCCCAGTGGATTGTAACATTTGACCTAACAGTCGAGTGCACAAGCTAACGAACAAGCCGAATCACAACATTTTTCACTCCCTTTTTTGTGTCTCGAGCTCAGAGAAGAGTAATTAGATCAACATAACACCTAGCATTTCCCAATTTCCATCACTTTTGAACTTATGCTAGGTTTCTTCTCCCTTTTCAAACATTTTTACATGCAAAGTTGGAAAGGGAAAAACAAACCTGGGCCAGGGAGAGAAAAATGAGTGGAAAAGGGGCTACTGTGAATGACCCTATTTGTACATGTTGAGTTGGGATCTCTTTGTATAGCTGTGCGCTAGATGCGGACAGCCACAGTGTCCCATCGAGAAAATTGACCCTAGTTGGTTCGTGCTGGCAGATGGCTGAGCTATGCCTGTGGGCACATCAAGTATGGTTGATGCACTGGTTTTATCTGGGCTTCAGTAACCATTGCTTTTAGGCACATTCCACGAAAAAAATTTGCATGCACCCAGGATCGAACACACGCCAGGATGCAGTTCAGAAAGCGGGCCGGTAATATAGCCGGTTACAGCCACTATTTTATCACAAAAAATCTAATGAAACTCGTAAAAAAGACTTCAACACAGCCACTATATTATCATAACGATCCTGGGGGACTGACTTGTTCAGAGGTCGAAAAATCCTCATATCGATTTCCCAAATGGACGATTACTTATTACATAAGCACTCGTAATTTTGCAGCAGTTCGGATCCTGACGCGGGCGCGAGCTATGCGCAGAACGGATCCACATTCCGCCTACCCGTCCATGGCTCCCAGCCACCTATTTCGCGCGATGTACGTTCCACGGCTCTTCTTCGTCAGAGGGTGTTTTACCACACTGGTTTTTAACAGCATAACGGGTTATATCCAGCATGATTTGAGTTTTTATGCGGTCAACTCCCGGTCTTGTTTCACTGATTGCACGGTAAAAGGTCGCTTGACTAGTTTTTGCCATACTCACACCCTCCACATGGTTACTGCGGGGCACTTCAGTGTTGAGGTCATCAGCATCAACAGTGTTTTCAGGTGGATAGTCAGAAATGGCATTCTTTGCCAGCTCAATCGCCAATTTAACTTTTTCAGTGTCTCCGTCTGCTCCAGCTTCACAGAAGGTACCCCGTGTTCGCCTTACTCGGAGGGCAGCAACAATTGTTGATATCAAGGTCTTGTCTCCGACCCCAGTCCAACCCGAGGATTCCAAGGATGGTACATCTATTGTCAACTTACGCACAAGGTATTTTGATTTTAATCGGAAATTCAGCATAACATTCTCTCGGATGTAGTCTGGATTACATGTAGAATTCGAAGACCTGCTCAGGCTCCGGTTAAGAGCGAAAAGCCTCCAATCCACCGCTGTATATTGAACGTACTACGCACCATTCACAAATCGAACAAGACCTTACGCCTTCAAGAGAACCCACTGAGTTCCTCAGGCCCCGACTTACTGAAACTTATTCACGGTCATTTGCCTTATCCAAGGTCTGATTGCGTTGTGGAACCCACCTGCTCACCATCCCAAACCAAAAGGTGGTTTGTTTTATCGGGTTGCAGTTCGACTCGGGCTTTGTTTTCTTTCCTACTCACTGGGACCGGCATTCCTTCCGCATTCCTGATGTTCGCATGTAATATATATGGCCAATCTCCTCCTAGGAATATGTCCTATACGACACCCCCCTGTCGTAGATATCATCTACCTAGCCTACACTGGGGGCAAAGACCTACGCATGTCAAAGAGACATGCGTGGATCGAATGTCCTTCGCATGCCGTCGTGACGGAATCACAGCTTCTTTGTTAGAATTGTCTTTGTAGTTAAGTACATACAACATGTAATTCACTGAGATTCTACTAATGTATAGTATTATTTCAGAATACTTATCTGGTATTCTCATCACACAGCTGGGAATTACGAAGCCTAGATGAATGGTTTGATGTGGTGGGCCACAAGTCAGCCGCAGATGCGGCCAAGCTACGGCATGATGCAGCCGACGGTGAGTCGCGCCCTCGTGACGAGCCGGAGCCGAGCTCACCCAGATCGAATAAGAAAATAAAAGAATTGAGTTTTGAGCAACCAAAGCGGGTTTTCGAATACAAGATGAATAGTTAGCCTTTTATATATTACCTGTAAGCGAAGCCATGCAGATGAGGAACATCAGATTAATTCGGTATTGGTGCGAACACGCACATTTATTTTCCCTCCACCGTATCAAGTACGTTCATTTCGAATCCACGACCTCAACGGGTACGGATACCACGTTCTTGTTATCGACCCGTTCAGAAATTCTCGCGCGCCTGGAGCCCGGAGTGTAGTAATGCGGCGTCTCGGCAGGTTCGACGGGGGAGAAACTACGCACTCACCTGTATCACTGAACACCGTTTTCATTTTCGTCGCCTCTCACACGCTGGTGAATGTAGAGTAAACAACAGAGGTCGGCAAGAAATAAATCCCTACATACCATGGGATGCTCGGTGATGTGGTTGAATTTCCATGCTTTGGCAGGGGGTGGAGGTTCGTGTCGAGCGATGGGGTAGCAAGCAATCCCTGATATAGCTGCGACGCTGTGGGACAAAAAATGCAAGCCGAAAAAATGGAATCCGCGCGAACGGGCCCAGAAAACAACAAGGACGTACGACGACCGGAGAAGTCGGAACTGTAGCGGCGTGTCTACGTGCATGCGGACTGTGCAGATGTGGGTGCTCATCCGTGTAGGGTTCCCGCATCGAGGGCGTTCAGGGAGCATTCGAAGGAAGGAAGGATCAATTTTAACATAATGAAAGGGGGAACTATGGACGCACACACCGGGAAACGCTCGGCGTCGTTGTTGGAGCTTCGAGATTCTTCCGATCGAGGCGTACTGGGATGGGCCGCGGCAGCATTGGCAGCTCCGGCCCTTTGAGGTGTGGCAAGAGAGATGTTGGGGTTAGCTAAGGAAAGTGGAGAAAAGGAAGGATCCACGCACCAAACGATGGAGCGCGCACGGAGAAATAAATGAAGCTGCTGGAGATGAGAACGGAGAAAATGGATTCACGCACCTTTCCTCTGAAGCCAGACCCGGGGCGTGCGGATATAGGAGCTTCTCCAGACTGCACAGAGGCGTCTTCAACTCAAGGAGGCCGTTGCTCGAAATCATGTGAAATATTTGGAATAAGTAGAGGAGGAGCAATCGACGTACCATGAAAAAGTGGTCGAATTCTGCAGTGTTGAGATGCCATCGCTAACCTTGGTATTGAAAACACGATCCCTGGGTTAAATGCGAATACGGGAGCGACAGGAAACGGAACGTGAAGAGAAGGCAAAGATGCAGAATACCGTCCGACGCCTAATTACCCAAGGAGACGTCGTTCAGGAGTGCCGGTGAGCCGGTAGAGTCCTGGCACGCCGCATGGAGAGCGTGCATTCGCCGTATCTACAGGACGTATATTAATTGGAGCGAGTGTTCACAAAGCTTACCTATGGTGGAGGTCGCGGAGCATATCACCGTAGCTGGCACAATTGGCTGCGAACGCGCGGTCTTGCGCGTCTACGAGGGGTTTAGGGCCTCTGTTCAATCATGAGCAAACGCGGAAGAGTACGCACAGGCCATTCCATTGAACTATGGAAAACCCCGTACCAGCGAAATCCGCAATCCAACCTCGCATTTTCCTTCCCCAGCAATCCTCGATCTCGTGTGAATAGCGCCCATGGGCGTCCGGAAGCTTCTGTACCGGAAGCGATGCCTGGATCGGCGTGAATTTCTTCGGTAATCGCGGATGGTGGATGCACGAGGAGCCTAATTTTTGCTCCAAAACATCGGCAAGTAGCGGCGCAAAGTCGAATTTATCGCAGCGGTTGATACTAGGCCGTGTTAGCGCATCCCACAGTGCTGACTGGATAGAAATACTCTCCTGCTTCCTCCGCCTTAACAGGACACGCCACTAGGGCGAAATGGGATTGGAAATAACGGCGGCTTACCGAAAACTTTCGCACACTTCAGGTTCGTGTGAGTGTTGTATTCATTTACTAATTGACGGAGTGAAATACTGACGGGACAATTCTCTTCCTGCCACGCAGATATTGTGTCGGTTAGTTGTGATGCTGGTCAAAAAAAAAATTGTTAACAAACAGTGAGTGTACAGAAAAACGAATGCTTACATTGCATCGCGCTGCGTGTTCCTCACATAGATACCAGCCCTACAGTAGACGAGCAAGAGTGTTCAAGTGTTGAGATGATTATCGCCGGCCCGTAAACCTACAGAAATCGTTATTGTTTGAGATAATTCCGCTGGTTCGAGGAGCATTTCTCGCAGGGGTCGTCTCGTCTGTTTGCATCACCTAGATTGGAATTCAATGAGTCCCTCCCTCAGGTTGGGGTCAGCATATGCGAGCCCGGTAACGACACATCCTTTCTGGCAGGCATCGGACATGCTTGAAATGTGCAGCAAGAGATTTCAGCGCCCCGTCTTGGCCGCCGCCCGCAACGATGATGTCGACTTCCTGGGGTGGACCATGACGCGCGATCAGAGGAGCGGATGGGCCGATATTTGAGGGAAACGAACTGGTAGTAATAAGGGGTCGAGCATACTTGAGCGGCTGGGTGGATATTTGCGATGGATGGCAGTGGAATGTAGTCTAGTTTTACTTGTCAGGTGATAACCGTAGGTCGACCTTCCGCTGCGACTGTTGCACTGTGGCCACAACGTGTATTTATAACTTTTAAAGTCACCATAAGGTTAGACAGCATGCCAAGGTATCTATTAGTATTTCTATTTCGATTTATCTACCTAAGCTGCTACATACCAGAAACCAAAATTCTTGTCGTGCGACTTTCGTGCACAGCCACATCATTGCAAACTAAAACATGCACCACACCCCCAATTCTTTAGTTCAACAGTTTTCTTGAAGACCAAATACCTTAAAAAGTCAGTATATATCACCTCTGGGCCGAAACAACCCACCATAATCTCACTGAGCTCCAGGAAGGGTTTCCCAATTGGGAATTTCCTAATCCGGAAGGTCGACCTACGGCTTTTGCTGCGCGAGTGGAATCAGACCATAATCAAGTACTTTTTTGCTCTCTCCAAATTTTCGAAAAAAAAAAGTTTTTGATTTTGGTCTGACTAGTGAGACTAAGTGGAATGAGTCGAATGACGGTTGTCGCAGCAGACACGTGGCACTGCCGGATCAGTGCGGCGGACCGGGCGCTTATCCGGGCGTTTAGGGCGCCCCGCTAATTCTTATGTGGTTGACCTAATACGCAGGTGGATATTCTCTATCCACCGGTGTTCTGAGTTAATTATCTAGGTAGAATAAAGCAAGTATCTAGGTACACACGTGAGTCAAGTGTTACATAAAAGGTAGTCGCGCGGGCCCGGACCATCTTTTCAGCATGTGAAGACTGGAATTAGCCTCTCTTTCGAAAAGAAACCATCGCATCTGACCGGCCTGCATACATATTCGAGCAAGCAACTCGAGAGGAGAAGGATATCGGCGGGGAGAGCTGAGTACCTGCCATATTTAAATATATGTTTCGTCATAAATGTGAAAGGCAGGAGATAAACATCACAGATAGACGTCCCCGACGCCGCGCACGATCGCGAAAAGGCCATGGCAAGAGACCTACCCGCAAATCGCAAATGAGAGCATTGATCAGGCAATGAGATTCCCCTCGCAATTTATTTAGCAGTCGTGGCCAGATTGCTAGACTTTGGTCAAGGGACAGATTCTCGGGCTTAAGAGTCTATGCCGGCGTCGATGTAAGCTAATTCGTCTATGTTTTATTATCGATCCTTACTGCGTACGGTTTCATCCAAATTATTAGGATTTTACCGCGACTGGACTGCGCGGTTATGGGACGTTCAACATAGTTGGTGTACGAGTTTCGGCCGACAAGGCGCGGTGTCGCTTGGTTCTGGCAAGGGAATAAAAAAGATGGCTAGCCACACAGCATCAATATACTTCCTTACCTTCCGTGCCCAGTCATTTTACTTGTCAGTGGTGTTGCATATCGCACTGTAAGATGTTAGAATGAGAAAGGTACAGTAAGCCTTCGTGGTGTATCCTCTGTAATACGTCACAGATCCGTATCACCCACAGATTCCTACCGTTTACTGTGACGAACCCGGTTCAAATCCGGGCGAGGGCCGACTTTTTGTCCTGAGCGGAAGTGGGATCAGACAGCACAATAGAACACGGGGCTACGTACGCCAGGTTCGTGGTTTATTGCCACGAAGAACAATATTCATCTGGGATCCACGATTTCAACAGGAACAGTGGTACAGCATTAGTGTTGTCTTGTTCCGAAATTGTCGCGCGGTGCTGTTAGAAATATTTGGACCCGGGGGTACAAGAAATGGACGTACGAATAAAAGCCCCAAGAAGTCGTCGGCAGGCTAAGGACATGACATGACGATATATCGTCGCTATTTGCTGCAGCCGCATCGACGCGCTCCACGTCGGAAATCTCTACTGCAGCGTACGCTGCTCGCCTAAACGTTGCATACGGGGGATGTCAGCAGCCGCGGGAGGATCAGATAAAACGTTGTTTGGCGTGAAATACACCCAGATGACAACCCGGATTTAAAGCGCAATGAAGACAGAATACGCACCTTTATTCGCAGAATGCGAGATAAGCGACCAAAGCTTCGGAGTCAAAGTATTTCGACGGCAGATCTACGCTCATGGTCACGTCGCATATGTGTATCGTCCTGGAATTCTGCGGCGCGTGCGCATTGTCATTGCTGGCGGAGAGAAGGCAAAATTCACTGCCAGGGTGTGTCTCGCTGAGAGTAAGGGCGTGGTATTTCATGAATTTTACCTGCTGCAATTGGTCCAGTCGGACTCGTTTTGTTGCAGTGCCTCAAATACTTAAGCTCAGTAAGGATTCTTCGTACGTACCGCATGCCGAGCAGCCGAGGTGGATCGACGGGCGATGCCGAACTGCTGACATGCTTGGCGTCTGAGCGATGGGCATGTCAGCATCACGTGCGATTCATTTTTTTTTTGCCGCTCGCCATGGTCTCGCTCGCCGATACGGCGTTGCCCATTTTCCGCCGAGGTACTGACCTCTTTCAAGGAACTGGACCATGGCTTCACTCTGCTACTCGTGGCAAGTCCCTGGATGTAGATATCCTCAAGTCAGCATTAGCAAAGGTATTGTGGAGGAGTCGCGCACCGCTACGCGTATCTCATGGACATGTTACAGGAGCTCCCGGCCGATTCAGTTAACAATTCTACAAATGCGATTATTCTTCACAACCAAGATTCATTGAATTCCTTTGGGAAGGAACGCCCGGATGACCGATTCACGGCTGCCTGGGTACTCAGTCTGGAGAAGAGCGACACTGAATTGCCCATCAACAACCTAGTCAGAACATTCATTATGAGGGTGCAGCTTCCCTTGGTCCTCTTTGGTTTTCTACTGCACCTGTCCGATCCTACAGCAGCAGCAAGTAAGGTTGCACGCGGCATGGAAAGGCCCGGTGGGAGCAGCGTGAAGCTTAAAGAGGTGTGGCGACTACAAAATTGTGGTTCATTGTCTAAAAAGAATTGCAGCATCTTAGCTCGATATCCTCGTGGCACGGGTTGCTCGCGGATACGTCCAAGGCGTTCCAGACGACGTCTACAGCAGTGCAAAAAAAAGGTATCGGCACAGGACAGGGCGATGAAAGAGTACTTGGCGCTGCTGCGTGGTATGGGCGGTAGAAATAGTGCACCGAATGGTTCCAAAACTATTCGAAATCTAGATGCAGCCGCATTTGCAATCGGTGTACCTTGCGGTATGTGGTCTAACTTGCGGTTTCATACTATTCTGACGACTGCAGGGCATCATGACGATTAGCATGGTTAATTTGCCCGGGATTCCCGGGCAAGTTGAGCTCCTCTGAGATTAAACTCAAAGTCCCCGAGCCAGAACAAAAAACCAATCTCGAAGGTTTTAAAGTATCGAAGTATCGAAGCCCTCTTGTACTTACTACGGCGCACCTGGTGCGAATCGAAAACAGTGCACACAGGGTTTCCAATCAGCGTCCCTACTACTATGCGTGAGCAATGTAGAAAGTAGGCAACTTATGTTGCACCCACACCGAGGACCACAGGATACCCCGCACCCTAGTTCGAACGGCGTACACGCTCAGCTCGACTTAGCCGCTGCCGTTCACACCCCCTTCACCCGTCTTGGTAGATAATGTATTCAATACACATACTATGTCAGTTTTCCCAATGTGCAGCCCTGTGTAAAATCCTTCGGAAGAGAAAAATGTAAAACTCCGTACTCCGCATGCTTGTATGCTACTCCAGACTGGAATAAGCAAGAGGCAACCGCCCTTAAAATTTGCCACACAGGGTCGGAAAAGTGCAATAAGACCTCCAGACCCATCCTACCCTATTAGCCGAGCACAGCCACATCCAAATCGGGTAATTTTCTCAGGAAAAGTGACCGAAAAGGGGATTTTCTACCGAAATCTGGGCTTGATATAGGCCATTCTGCACAAATCGGCAGTGTTTTGAGTCGATTTCTGTCGTACGGAATGGACAGTCTTTCAAGGACCGATGATTACCCTAATATAGGTCGGATCCCAAAGTCCGGACAAAATTTCAGAAAATCTTTGAGCAAAAAACACAGAAAATGACCGCTTTGCGGAGAAAACGATTTCCGCAGTCCCAGAAAGCGTGGGAAATTTTGAAAAGTCCGGACAAAAGTCAGATTGAGGCCGATTTTCCGGATCCGACCTATATTGAGGTAATCATCGGTCCTGTCTTTCACTGTTCCACGCGGAAATGTACCCCTAAAAAACTCGATTTTTTTTCGACCCTTCTAAACACGTTTTCAGAGCTGTCCGAACAAATTCCAAAAAAAGTGAAATAAAGGGTCCCAGACCCACCCTACCCTTCGAGGCTGTGTCTCGGCATCTTCCGGTGGCTGCCTCTTGCCCACAAGAGCCAGTATGAATTTGATATCCGTGGAATTGAGACACCGGCTGCGCCCAGAGCGGTGAGCGAACGGATTGTATGATTTTCCGTGTAAAGAGTGATAGTCAAGAGTTTTATACACGAGGGACTTCTTCACCCCGAGAACAGAGCAGATTTGGTTCACGTTGAGGTCTTTTTCGAAGAAAAGAACAGGTATACGGTCTTTGAGGTCGCGCGAGATCGTACGGGGAGGCATCTCACACAAACGAGCGGTTCTGGGGTCCCGTACAAACAAAGCCAAAGCGGCCGAAAAAATTTTCCATTTTCCGCATAAATCTGAATAGAGCTGTAAGCCCGCTAGAGGGGCAATATGCGAAAGTACGCTGAAACACATTCCCATCATTTGTGTGTGTATTTTCATAAATCCGAGGACACCATGCACTGCAAATGGACCGTAAAATTCGATTGAGCATACTTAAAAGTCAAACGGATGATAATTGAGGCTGCTAGAGGGGCAATGGTCGCGGGGATAAAAAATTGACCAAAAAGGGAAAAAGAATCGTCCGCGCCCTATGTTCCGCGAAGTGCTGTAAGATTCGTCTTGCAGGGTGATGTGTTGAATAAAATCAACCGTGAGACCTTGAACGCCTATCAAGCTTGATTGAGACGGAAGTTTCTGCAAGATTTTAAAACAAAAATGCTCGTTTTCGTGTGTTACATGCGAGACCGAGTTTGTTTTACAATTAAATCTGATGAGACTTCTGTCCCTGTCCTCTATGCTTAATCGTGACCCTTGACACCGAATTTATATTCCCCCGATTAAATATTTCTGGTTGACCACCGAAATATGGGCCTGGTTCCTCTGTGAAGTGAACCTAATGGATAATTAAATTTCCTGAGATGTGCTAATACAAGTTACGAATTTCGATACTGTGGACTCGATGAATTTTCTGTGGGTCGTGCTCGCACACCTCGTCTTGTTCCCCGGAACTTGACCCCACAAAAATTCTGTGTAGCCAAAAGATTCACAGTTAGCAAGACGACTTCTACCGGGAAACATAAAATGACCTAGGAAATTTTATGGGAGTAGTCGGGAGGACGGGCGTACCTGGGTACCAAGTGCTGTTGAGTCCACGGATTCCGCCACCCAAGTTTGTCACGATCATGTGATCCGTCACGCTTGATCGAGAGACACGCCGCCTGATGCGTCTGGTGGTCGGCAACCCTGCCGGGAATCTGTGATGGAGATGATGGTATTTCCGCATTTGGTAATTAAACCCCTATCACCGTTCTCTGAGAGTTCGGAAAGCCTTTGTACGCTCAATGGAAGCCACACAATCCACCAATGATTTCACGAGTACCCAAATATGTAGTTCCTCCATACTGAATACGAAAAAGACGCAGAATAATGGCACTTTTAGGAGCACCTTGCCTGACCCTCACCGAAACTAGCACCTGTTCTTTCGAGCTCAAAACATCGTTGTAAATCTTGAAAATATTACTTAGGATGTCAAATATACTTATGAACAAGGGCTACATCTTTTATTTTTCGATTCGGAAGTGGTTCTTTCTGAGCGTGCCCATCAGTCTCCAGCAACGGTGGTATTTCATACTTCGCCTTACCATATCAAGAACCTGAAAAGTAGACACCCTTGAGACAGCTATGCCATTAGGGGCACGGTAGTGTAGTGGTCTACTGTGCGATGTTTCAACACATCACCGGATTGCACACGGGTCTGCACGGGACATTTTGTCCTATACCTGTCACAACTAAAGCTCGGTCTCCGTCCAAGGCGCGCAGTGTGACCAAGGATTGGGGGGTGGAGGGTAAGAGGAGCGGTAGAAGAACTGAATAAAAAGTCTAAGGAATACAAGCGACTATCTACTGTATTTATACTGTTTAGAGGTCGCTATAATTACTGACTACAATAATGACTTAAGGTCGTGTATACTACTGAAACAGATCATTTATTAATTATGTGTGTCCATCGTTCGTATTGTTCGTGTACAATAACCCGTCGTCGTTAGGTGTCGATCACCTTGTTGTGTCGTCGTGTTGTGACGTCATGGGTCCTTCACGTGTGGTACGCGGTCACGTGGGATAAATAAAGATACACCGTCGGGTACGTCGGGGATGCACGTGGTCACGTGCGGCGTTGGAACGCGTCGAAGCGTGACATTACCCCCCTCCTAGGATCGTCGTCCCGACGATGATAGATAAAGGCGATTTAAACCTCGATAGAGGTATCGCGGGTCCATCCTTCATCCCCATCTACGGGGAATTTAAATAATTCCACTTTCCGGCCCGTCTCGGGGTCGAAAAGGAACCTCCTCGGGTAGTCCACCGACTCCTTCTTCGGCTTATACCGGCGTATTAAATAATCCCAGTGTCCTAAAGGTAACACAGGCAAACCGCCCGTCGCCGACACCGGCTCCTCCTCGGCAGCCTGCGCTGCAATTTCCTGCGGCATCGGTCCCGCCACACGTGCTCGGGCGGCAAATGCCGCCATCTCCGCCTCGGTATCGTCTTCGACAACTTCCTCCGTGGCTTTCTCCTCCTTCGGCGGCATAATCCCTGCCGCACGAAGCTTCCTAGCCGTCTCGGCCAGCACCTCCTTGCTGTGTTCCGCAAGGAAGCGGTCCGCCCTGTCCTGAGCGCGTCCTCGGTTCTTCTCGGCAATCCTGCCGACTTCCTGCTCCTTGGGCGGCATTAACCCCATCGCCCTGAGCTTCGCGGCCCAAGCCGCCTTCTCCTCATCGGCCATCTTGCCGATATCCAGCCTCGCGTCCACGGCCCTTTTCTTCGACGTTTCCCCCAGCCCGTGATCCTTCTGGTATTTCTCCAGGATCTTGGCCGCGTGCGTCAAGTGCCGTTTCGGCTCCCACGTCCGCTCCCCGAGCGGATAGGTCTTCCACTTGACGAGGTATTGGTAACCCCGTCCCACCTTCCGATGGTCGATAATCTCCTCGACCTCGTATTCCGGTTCCCTGGCCACTATCTCTGGTGCCGGTCTCGTCTCCCGCCTATGCTCCGGCGGCTCCACGTACAGCGTCAGCTTCGACTCGTTGAAGACCGGATGTGACTTGTCCGTCTCCGGCAGCCTGAGCCGCCAAGCCGCTGCGCCGACTTTCTCCAGGACTTCGTACGGCCCGAGCCGCCGATCGTCCAGCTTCTTCGTCGGCCGACTAGTGGTGATGTCTCGTCCATCCAACCACACCTTGTCGCCGATCTTGATCTCTGGCGCATCTCTCCTATGCGCGTCGTACTGTTTTTTCATGGTTTTCTGGGCTTTCTCGAGCGCCGCTGTGGCCTCGTCACGTATTTTCTTCATTTTCTTTGCAAAATCATCTGCCGCCTCATTCCGCGACTCCACCGCGTTCTCGATCCCTTTCCAAGGGTGATAACCGGTGTTTACATAAAAGGGGCTCATCGTTGTGGCTGAGCTAGCCTTGTCGTTGTGTGTGAACTCGGCCAAAGCGAGCCACTCCGCCCAATCCGATTGGCGATAATTTACGAACACACGGAGATACTTCTCAATCTCCTGGTTCATCCGCTCCGTCTGCCCGTCCGTGATCGGGTGGAATGCCGTGCTCGGGTTCATCTCTATGCCGAGAAGCCGGTTAAGCTCCCGCATGAACCCCCAGACATATCTCGGATCCCGATCCGAAATAATCTTCCTCGGCACACCATGGTACCGAATCACCCGATCCCGCGTCAAGCGGGCCATTCCCTCACTCGTGAGCTCCATCGACGTCGGCTCACAGTGGATCATCTTGGTGTATGTGTCCACCCAGACTTGTATGGCGTTGAAGCCATTAGATACTGGCAGAGGACCGATAAGATCCTCTGATATGATTTGCCACGGCCCTTCCGCGACCTTGTGCGGGTTCAGCTTTCCCTGCTGATACCGTTGCACCCGAGTCCTCTGGCATGCCTCGCACGCCTTCACATATTTAGAGACCTGGTTGCCGACTCCCGGCCACCAATAATTACGTTCAATCATCTCCTGGGTCCGGTTCTCTCCGGGGTGGCCCAAAAGGGGGGAATCATGATGCAATCCAATAATCTTATCTCGAAGCTCCTCGTCCCGCGGTACGTAAATTAGTCCGTTGTAGTATATAATATTGTCTATTTTTTCCCATCCGGGCAACTTCTTTTCTAGCGCCACTTTGACGCTCTTATCTACTTTTTTTTGTGTTTTTGATTTTTTCCAAGATCTCGACCTCCGGTCCTTCGATCACTATGTCCTGTGATCGGAAGTACTCCGGCTTGAGAAGCACGACGTTCTCGTTGTCGTTCTTTCCCATGTCGTGATCCGCTCTGCGCGATAACAAGTCCGCCTTCTTGTTCAGTGCGCCCGCCCGGTGCGATAAGGAGAAGTCGAATTGTGACAACTCCGTAATCCATCGCGCCTGCCTCCGATTGACCTTTTGCGGCAGTTTGAAATATTGGAGATTCTTATGGTCGGTAAAAATCACAAACTGATGTTTGGTCCCTTTGAGCAATGCGCTCCACTCATCTAGGGCCAACATAATCGCGAGCATCTCTTTGTCATAGATCTCTCCGTCTCGTTCAGTGCGTGTGACTGGAACGCGACCGGCCTCCACTCCCCGTTCTGCTCCTGCGACAGTACTGCGCCCGTTGCGCCTTCCGAGGCATCAGCCTCGACTTTGAACTTGCCGTCGTCGGTGGGTATTGCCAACACGGCGTCTTCCGCGATCCGATCCTTAAGCTTCTGGAACGCGATCACCTGCTCCTCTCCCCAGTGGAAGCCCTCCTTCCCTGTCAGCCGTGTGAGCGGCCGCGCAACGTCCGCGTAACCTCGGATGAACCTCCTATAGAATTTTGTGAACCCGAGGAACGACTGAACCTGCTTCAGGTTCTTCGGTTCCGGCCACTCCATCACTCGGCGGATCTTGATGGGATCCATCCGCACCGAGTTGTGCGAGATGATCACGCCAAGGTATTCCATCTCTGCGCGTTCGAACTCGCACTTTGATGGCTTCAGGAATACCTTGTTATCCTGAAGAACCTTGAGCACGCGCTTTACGATCGTGCGGTGTTCCTCCAGATCCTCCGTGAAGATCAGGATGTCATCGAGGTACACGATGACCTTCCCTCCGTTTATGTCCTCACAAAGCAGCGCGTTCATCATTGTCTGGAACGTCGCTGGCGAGTTTGTGAGTCCGAAGAACATCACGAGCGGCTCGAACAGCCCTCGGTTCGTTCGGAACGCAGCCTTCCACTCATCTCCCTCCTTGATCCGGACGTTGTTGTAGCCCCACCGGATGTCCAACTTGATGAAGACTTTGGCGCCTCGGAGTTTGTTGATCAACTCCGAGATCAGCGGAAGTGGATAACAATTCTTAATCGTCATCTCGTTGAGCTTCCGGTAATCCTGTATAGGTCGTAGGCTGCCATCTTCCTTCTTCACAAAGAAGAACGCCGAGGCCATCGGTGATTTTGACGGCCGGATCCTCCCACTCGCAAGGTTCTCCTCCAAGAACTCTTCGAGCTTCCCCTGCTCCTCCCGAGATAGCGGGTAAATCTTGCAATCCACCGCCTTGGCTCCGGGGACCAATTCAATGGCATGGTCCCACGGTCTCTTCTCGGGTAGCGCGTCAAACGACTCCTTCTCGAACACCTTTAGGTACTCGTGGTATTCAGAAGGTACGTCATCTGCCGTACTTTTCGGCTTCTCCTTGCCGGCATCTTCCGCCATCTGTTGCGCCTGCGTTCCCTTGGCGCGCAGATCGATCTGCTCCGCGAAGTCGACCAGTAAAATCGAATCGCCCATCCTCCATCGGGACTCCATTCCCGACCTCCGTGCCGGACATGTTGCACTCTGGCGGGCATCGTGAGAACACGATCTTCTGCGCCCGCCAGTCCACCTCGGGGTTGTGTTGGAACAACCAGTCGTACCCGATGAAGACGCGAGCCTTCCCAAGTCCTGTGACTAGGAACTTCTGGCGCTCAACGTGGGGTCCGATTTGCATGATCAACTCAATGTAATGAGTGATCCTGCCCCGTGTGTTCTCTGTCCCATCCGCATTCCGCGCGATGATCTTCCGATCGAGCTCCTTGAGCTCGAATCCTTCTGCTCGGGCGTAATCCCGATCTATGCACGTGGTGGTGCACCCGTTATCAAGAAGCGCCTTGATCGAGCGCGTCTTCCCCGTGTCCAGCGCTGTGAGAGTGATCGGCACCAACATTTCGTTGTGCTTCCGCTCTCGCTGCAGCGCCCTCATCTCCTCCTGGAGCCTGTTCTCCGGCATCCCAAGAGCTCTCCGCGCAAGCCACTTCGCCTTCTCCATCTTGGACAGCCCTGCAGGCGTCCGGATCGGCGTGGCTCTGCACCACTTCTCCTTCTTGTCCTTCTTGGGCGCTTCCTCCCTCGTTTGTGATTGAGCCCTCGCGGCATCGCCGCCCTTTTTAGTCTCACTATTTTTCTCACTGGTTTGGGTTCCAGGGGCCGTTTTGAATGCTTCTGGATTGACTTGTACATAGATTGAACTTTAAAAAATATCTGCTGCTCATTGCCTACCTGGTTGGTTCTGAAATATATGTTCGATTCCCATTGCGAACATATATTTCAGAACCAACCAGGTAGGCATTGAGCAGCAGATATTTTTTAAAGTTCAATCTATGTACAAGTCAATCCAGAACCATTCCCACAAGTGCAGCCAGGACAATGAATGACTGCCTGCTTTCACTCTTTGCTTGTGCTGCCAATTTCCAACACTTCACTGTTAACATGCTGCAGCCAAGTCGGAGGCCATCACTGAGGAGAGTTTGAAGCTTCAGAGGGAGGGATCACAAATTTGTAGCCAGTACTTAGCGTGAAATAGGGTGTGATAGCTCCATGAATTTCTCTCAGGGAAAGACCTCGAGGAAAGGAGGAGGAGTTGAGAAGGGAAAGGGAATGAATTTCTTTCAACTTACCAACACCCGTGAATAAATTCATGGGCTTGAGCTAGTTCTACCAATAATATCCCTTCCTTGTAACTTACATCTTCTTTAACAGACACGTGAGACTCTCAATTTCGATGTCTGAGAAGATGTCAACAATACAACTCTGGGCCTTTATAGTTCCCACATACTGGTTGACTGTGTTTGGTCAGCCAAGTTCATGGCAAAGGCAGGTGTTGTTCCTCTTGGTCATCAGCCCACTATCGAAGCCGGCAAGTCAAACAGCAAACACCCGAGATCTAGAGCAGAGGATATAATAAAGACAGGTGCACCGAAGAAGAGGAGGATATGTTTGGATGAAAAGGAAAATATCGAAGTTACAGCCCTTTGCGGAACATAGGGCGCGGCCGATTTTTTTTCCTTTTTGAGACATTTTCGATCTTTTCGACCATTTCCCTCGCTGCAGACTCAATTCTCAATGTATCGCTCTGCAAACTATATGAGCAGAACCGTAATTGAATTCTGGATTTCCTCTCGTGCCCCGTTCATTTTTATTCTATCTGTATAATATGTGGTATGAAATTATTACTCTTTTAAGGAGATCTCCTCCCACAAGGGGAGATGTCCATACAATGATCCAGGCCGTGATTAGAGCAAACATAGGTGTATTTTGGAGGTCACCTCGTCGCCGTATTTGCTATTTGTGCCCTATGCTGCCCAAACGATGTAATTGAATGTGAGAATATTAGTGTCTACTTAAGTACCAGGTTTTTGCATGACATATCGACCGGGTACTCAGAGGTTTGTTCTGTGCCCCCTATGCAGTCCTTGTAATGAACCTCACGACTCAGATTCTGGATGCATGTCCTCACGATGGAACGCGACGCGCCTCAATTTGACATCAGTTATGCATGTGACTGTTACAGATGGCAATCTGGCGCGCGTCGCGCACTGGCGCAAGGACATTTACTCAAGATCTGAGTCATGGGGTCTATTATAAGGACCTCATAGGGGGTGCAGAACAAACCTCTGAGTAACCAGTCAATATGTCATGCAGAAACCTGGTACTTGAGTAGACACTAATATTCTCACATTCAATTGCATCACTTGGGCAGCAGAGGGCACAAATAACAAATACGGCGACGAGGTGACCTCCAAAATACACCTATGTTTGCTCTAATCACGGCCTGGACCATTGTATGGACATCTCCCCTTGTGGGAGGAGATCTCCTTAAAAGAGTAATAATTTCATACCACATATTATACAGGGAGAATAAAAATGAACGGGGCACGAGAGGAAATCCAGAATTCAATTACGGTTCCGCTCATATAGTTTGCAGAGCGATACATTGAGAATTGAGTCTGCAGCGAGGGAAATGGTCGAAAAGATCGAAAATGTCTCAAAAAGGAAAAAAAATCGGCCGCGCCCTATGTTCCGCAAAGGGCTGTAATACTGGAATATGTACACGGAGTGGGAAGAGTTTAAATTAGTTGTCCTGTTTTGTTTTGCAGGTAGACAATTTTCACATTCAAACTTATGTCAGCTGAAAATATTTGAGAAGACACCTTAGATGCGGAGGAGTTCCTACGAATGTGTGCATGAGATAGTAGCCAGTAGGAAGAGAACAATACACCCACCTTTTCGGCCTGACAGTGGCGAGCAAATAAAGGACAAAAATTCGGGATGTCCCAGCCTGGAGTAGCCCAGTGGAATAATCTAAAAATATTTTGGGAGACTCCTTAGATGCAGAGGAGTTCCTAGAAATGTGTGCACCGAAATCGTAGCCAGTAGGAAGAGTAGAATACACCCACCTTTCTGGCCTGACAGCGGCGAACAAATACAGGACAAACAAAAAGTCGGGGGTCCCAGCTTGGAGCGGGGGTGAGTGCAATAATCTGAAAATATTTTAAAAGACTCCTTGGATGCAGAGGAGTCCTTAGAAATGTGTGGACTGACATCCTACGGGAATTACTTTGCATTGTGAAGTTGCACAGTGTAATTTTTGTAAGCATTGCGTTGAATTTAGAGGCGAAGCTTAGACCATACATTTGCCGCTTAGATTGTCAGACTTGTAGTAGGGATGAAAAAATCATAGAGATGAATAAATAGGGTATAGCATTCATCGTCAGAACTGTAGTAGGTAGGAAGAAATCAGAATGGGATGTAATAAAGTGACTAGAATAGCTGCAACGTGCATCCATTTACAGCCCTTTGCAGAACTTAGGGCGCGGCCCGTTTTTCTTCTGTTTTTGGTAAGTTTTCACCAGAACAGCTGGTGTGGGCTCAAATCTCAACGGATTCCCTTGCGAATATGCTCATTCGATTTGCACGGTAAATCCACAGGGCCTGGGATTGGAGCTTTTTCCCAGAGTATTTCGGGAGGAGTTTCCAAGGGAGGTTTGGGTTTTTTCAGCTGTCCATGTGCAGAACATGTCCCACAGTAGTTGTAGTGCTCCGATTGACCTATACTTTCAATATGAGGTACTCGAAAGTGTTGCACAGGGCTAGAAACACCAAGATAGTGAATATGGCTTGTTGTTCAAATCTACCATACACTTTGGCAGACAGAATATACACTGAATTTCCCTACAGGCCATATTTTAAGGGTACGAGTCACATTCACTATCCCGGTGTTTTGAGCCCTCTGGAATACCTCTAAGTACATCATATTAAAAATCTGGATCAATCCAAGCACTATGAGTATTGTGGGGCATGTTCTGCCATTGGACATCGTAAAACACGAGATACGTAACTAACAAATCGTATCAGAGTGCCTTGAGAAAAAGGCTGGATGCCAGGCCCTACGGATTTGCCATGCGAATCGAATGAGTCTATTCCCGAGGTAATCGGGTGAGAACTGAGCTCGCATTGGCTGTTCTCATGGAAAGTCACAAAAAAAAAAAAAAAAACAGCCCGCGCCCTAAGTTCCGCAAACGGCTGTAATGAGAAGGTCCCACATTGTATACAACTTGAGCACACTCAAGTGCAAACAAGCGAGGGGGTTGACAGCCAATTCCTGGATGCAACCGACAATCATCAACGTCAAATAAGCATTGAACTGCGGATATGTAATGGCAGGGCACATCTCCACGGCCAGATGCAGTGGCGACATAATAGCAAACCTGTCGGACACCTGGAGTAGGAAATGATGCAAGGGTTCTGGCGACGGCGCGAAATATCTTATATTTCTGTGCTCGGATGAACAGGGATTCAATTTGGGGGAATGCTGCCTGCAGACTTCCAAGGATGACATCCTGGAACTTGCGGAATCCTGTCGGTATGATATTGTACGGGGAGAAACCTCTAGGCCCACCTGATGTGACGGAGAGCAGTCGGCCTGTGAGTCGGCTGCTAGTTCCGGCACACGAAGGATTCGGTTCGGTGGTTGGTCGGACCAACGAGGTGAGTGGCGTAGTGATAGTATTGACCAAGGGGCTAACTACGAACATCACAGGCTTATATACTACGGATTGATAGGTGAAACAAAAGGAGAAATGAATCAAAGGAGTGTGATCGTGGCGATGTCAGTCGCGTCGGGTCCAGATCAAGGAACGTGCAAAGAAAATAAGGAGAGGAACTAAATAAAAAACTCACTCGTTACACCTGAATAGGCCTGAGAAATATGCCCTGTGCACACTTCCAACCGGAGAGGGAGCATGCCGCTCCGATGACGACACAGTTCGACATATTTGAGGGATGTAGCACAGGTAATACTGACAAATCTCCAGAATGTTGGGTTGGAATAGACCAATATGTGAGAGTGGTGGCAGAGAAGTGCTATAATGGAGCGAGCGACGATGAGATGGTTTGGAGAGATCTGGGCTTGTTGATAGAATTTCATCGATTATGGCATCTGAGATCTCATTGGGGAAAAATAAGAAAGGATCCAGCATGGTCGAAGGCAAGAAAGTGAGAGGAATAGGGGGTGTAAGACTATCTCAGGGGATGCTACAAGACGTTACCAAACACTCATAAGTGCGAGTTTTTGCCGGGCACCGCCACGGCCCCCACCCAAGTTTTATGTTCCGTTTAAACCATATCACACCTGTATACAGTTGTGGACAAACAAAGTCCACCAAAATGAAAGTCGAGTTTTTTAGCCGAGATGAATGTTCCAATCGATAGATCTCGTCGAGAGCTCTCGATTGCGCTATAAATTAAGCAATTCTGTCGAGCCGTTCCTCCGGAAAAGGGCATCTAGTATCCAGGAGGGTCCAAAATTTTGGCGGCCCCTTAAATATCGTGGGAAAAATATGACAAATAGCGCAATCGACGCGGCTCGTTGAGCTATGTCGGGACGATGAAGGCTTGGACGGACCCCTCCGCCGACGAAGTCGTCAAGATTTGGAACAAGGCCTTTACCGACTATAAAGTAACTGTTGGTAAAGATGATGACTTGGTTCTCGTCATCGCCATTGATAGGGATCGGCACCGTACCGTATACGGTTACGGACCGTACACCTTACGGCGCTTTACGGTAGACGGTTGGTACCGTAACCGTAACCGTAAGCAGAGCTGCGGGGCCTCTTACGGGACGGTACGGTACCGTTTTACGGTACGCTACGGGACTTACGGCCGTACAGTAGAGTCGCTCGTATGGAATATTGTCATATGGAATAACTGTCGTATGGAATCACTTTTGGACCCATCCCCAGTTGGGATAGGGTAATATTCCATGAATCGCCGTCTGGAATACGGAATACCCGGGCGAGGCCGATATTCCATTGAGCGGGTCGCCCGAAACGGTAATTTTGGTTGGGCAAGCCATATTTGGCAACATATCAGAGGGTGGCATCGCATAATGTCTCTATATATTCACAGTACACAACAAAATCGATTCTGAACTCTTCCCAGTCACTATGGCTATTACCAAGCCTAAAGGATCTCGCACTATCCGAGCCCAAGACAAAAATCCTCCCTCACCCTCAAGTCGCGTGCCAAACCTGGTCCAAAACCAAAAAATGGGCCTCCACTAGAAGCTGTCGTGGATGCGGAGGGAGACCTTGTGCAAACTGAAAAGGCAGTTCGGGAGTTGATGCCTGACTTTACTGACTCAGATGAGGAGATGGACATCGATGAAGACTCACCATCCCTGTCATCTATGCTCACAGCCGAAACCAAAGATGTCCACGCCGGGTGGGACGTTATTCTTGAATTTGCGACAACAAAGATGTCTCTGCCTCAAGCCGAAAAGTGTCTCAAGCAGATTTTCGGGACCGGCTACGTTGCCAGCGATGGGAAGGCTGCTCTTGATGCTGTCATGGACTCGGAAGAAAACTCGGCGATCGCTGAACCGGCCGCTCGAGCACTGATGCCGAATTTCACGAAAGACTTGACTGCCGCTTCGAGTTTGCCCGCCCCCATTGCGAACGACCGACGACTAAAAGCTGCAGAGGGGGCCTCATCATCGGCCGGATTTGGACCTGGCTCTGCAACTTGCTGGTCATCTCAACAAATTTCGCTCTGTACTCATGCAGGAAGTGGAGGAATCGAAGGTTCAGACAAGTATCACATCCTTCTCCAAGTAGACACCGAATATTTCCCATAAAGATAATTTTTTATCCAAGTTATGTGCTCTGGAATAACCGTCATATGGAATACCCTGAGGGCCCTTCCCGACGATATTCCATACGAGCGACTCTACTGTACATGTATTTATATAGGATTAATAATTTGTTAATTTTAATTTCGCTGAGTGTTCAAGCGACAAAATCTGCTATATTCACCCTCTGCTCCATCAACCTCCATGGCGTATCAAAGGTCTGGTATTTGACCACATTAAACGCATATGGACGCGCCAAATACACTAAGTATCATGCAGTTAAATGTGATCGAAAGCGTCAAGAACAATTTACTCACAGAAATATGGACAGACCCGTCGGTGTGAGTTTTGAACTTGACTCGGACATCGAGTTGGTGTGAAGCGAGTTGGTGTCATCATTTTCTCATCCGCCAAATGACGCAACCGGCCATCGCCGGAGCTCGGCAAGCAGGGTAATTTGTTGCACAAAATTATTCTGACGGCAACCTGAATTAAAGGCCCGGAATCCACGGGAATGGCTGAAAGTACTGGAATTGAATGATGATACTTCCACCCTCTTTTTTTCCGGGCCTTTGTAGCGAAAAACAATAAATGATGTGGACTAACAGTCGAATTCCAACCGTCAAATGGTTGCGGTAAACTATCCTTAGGATATTGCGAGTATAATAGAGGTCGAATCCAATATTTTTCACTCTCTTTTGCTGCAACAGGCTACACTTGCCCGATCCCTCCAGCCCTCGTTCCAAATAGAGGTCGCCTCGCATCGAAACGAGTTGGCGGCACCGGATCAATCCGCGGCAACACTGGCACTCGTGCCTGCCAAATGATACGATCTGATATCGTTTGCCTATTTTACGGTCCGTATGGGTGCCGTATACGGCCGTATTTATACGGCTTCCTACGGCAGTACGTACGGCTAAGACCCGTAACCGTAAAGGAGGGCGCCGAGGGCCATACGGGACGGTACGGGTCTGCCGTATAGCCGTATGCCGTATGCCGTAAATACGGTGCCGATCCCTAATCGCCAAGCTGGTGTGTCGCAATTTCTTCTCCTCGTTCTTTTATTCACTCCGATTGTTTAGGCCCAAGATAAAATCGATGCATGGCGTCACAAGTTTGCCATTACCGGAATCACCGCTCTCAAGACCGTGGTTGCGACCAACAAAGAGGCCACCGCCGAGAGCATCGCGGAAGACGTGGCGTTCTACCTCAGTGGTACTGATGCCGAGTGCGTGTTCTATTACCGTGAGTATGAGCAAGATCCGGAGACCGGAGAGGGAAAATACAAGGTTCGTTACTGCCCACCATCTCTAACAGCAGCCCTAGGGAATCTTTCAAAGCTATGTCTGCTCCCGTGTTTTTGCGGTGCATTGCACTGCGACCGCCGTAGACGGCGAGCTCGGCCCCAAGAACTTCGAGCCCAACCTCCCATCCACCTACCCGGTTGGTGTCGTCACCCTTGGGATCCAGGCGGTGCGGCTGATTCCTTCCTCAATGGATAACACGGGACTGGAGATTTTGACGCGACTGCCGCGCACTGGCGCGGCAGTGACGCGGCAGTGACGCGGCAAGTGACGCGGCGTGACGCGCGATTGACGCGGCACTGCCGCGCCGCCTGTAGGGCCTCGTATATTGTTCCCCTGGCCTGCAAGGTTTAATGACTCTAATACATCATTTGGAACCTAGAGAACCAATACCAAAATGTGAGCAGGTAATGTCTAAGCTATGCTTAAGCCATGCTGGTAGTCGGCATTTTGACTAAATTTTGACTCGCCTTGCTGCCCGATGCAGCTATTTTATGTTCAAAAACCTTTAGGATAGTCGGAACGATGGAGAAATTTAGATTCTCAAGTCCCTTCAATGATTACTCAGTGTATGCTCCAAGTTGAACCATTCTGCCTGAACTCTGTATCAGCAAGCCCACATGATGGTTCTTAACTGTGAATGGTCTCCAATTTCTTAATTCTACTCAACCAGAAGTAACCACTACTTTGTGGTCCCATGGTCCGCAAATAGTGAGGTGGCCAGGGCATAGATCTACTTCACATTTTGGTTTAAGTGTGTGCATCTTCAGCTGTTCCGGGACTTTGGTAGACTGAGAATCTTGTTTGAAATTAGTTGACTTATATAAGAACATGAGGAGTTAAACCTGAAATTGAATTGGAAAGCATTTGAGTGAGGTAGTCCAAAATGGCTGGCCTGTAGCCTGGGTGAGTGGAAAATCAGTCAATAGGTGCAGGTTGACATGCCAATTGACGTGCTGAGCTGACCCTGCAGCTTGCGTGGAAAGGTTAATCGGGACTCATATTCTCGGGATTTGTCCCTACCAAGTTTAGAGATGCCTCACAGCTTTACGAGACACTGTGGCCCAAGAGAGTTGGATCTGAGTAATTCCTAACCAATGTTGACTGTCAAACCATGGAAGTGTTGGAATGCAAAGGACAAACCCTCAGATTTAAATTTACATTCTACTGAGACCAATAGGTCAAATCTTGATCTGGTTCTGTTCAAATTATTAGAGTTCTACTGGCAAGCTACAATTGGATTGCATTACAATTATTTTGATCGCGCCATGCAAGCCTAGTCATGGTGTGCCGATTGACTCGTGTGGCATTACCAAATTCCCACAGTTCAATTCTGGCTGGGAAGTTATACCCAGAGTCATATCACATCTTCTATTCATTTGATGGAGTCCCCAGCTTTTTTTGCGCAAAAGAAACATTATCTCCTGTGTGAAAAGGTCACCAGGATAAATTATTTTGATGAGGCTGTGCGGTAGATGGAAATTCATTAGTACTATTGATCCTTGACTAGACTCAGACATGATTAAGTTTGTAATGTTTCCTGAGGGGATTAGGGCCAATTAGGAATAATACTGAGGATCCAATTGATACATACTGCCACACAAACAACAGAGAGCCTACTTGGCCATCGGCATGTACACTGTAATTTTCAATCCCGCATGATCACCCAACCCCTCTGTTTACACATTTATGTGCAACCCATCGGTCCATGCACTCATGTGCAAACAGTTCATAGATTATCCAGCGGAGTTTCACTCCACTCTGCTGCGGGGAACCAAGGATTCCTAGTTCCAACCTAGCCAGCTAGGGAAGTGTCTCCCCAACTCAAATTCAGACCACTTTCTGTGATCTTACACAGTGAATCATATCCACGAGGCGAGCTAAATGTAATGTATACGCCATGCTGTATTTGAATTCCACCAAAAAACGAAGGGGTCAATAGAGAGTTTGCGCAGATCCAGGCCACTGGATAGCTTTTTTTATTGCCCTGCAGAGCACTTTACTACTAGATCTTTTCACGGGTAATGGAGGGTCCCTATTCCATCAATATGACACCCACAAACTGGCAGTGGTTATGAAGTTGGACCAAGGTTGAAGTCAGAGGAGCCATCAGCCACCTAATGGCTGCAGCGCAAATTCTCTAATGACAGTTGATTTGAATGCTGAGAAGATATTTCCTACAAAGCTGCATGGGGTCTCCGGGTGTTGGAAAAGATTTGAAATCAATGGAGGAAACTAGATCTCAAATTAACAAAGAAGCGAGAGGGGTACATACTACATATAATAGTGCCGGTCCAGGCAACATCCAATATTAAATCAAATGCACAGGGCATCACTGGGTGCTGCTGATGCATAAAGAGGAGTAAAAAGCATGAGAAATGCCGGCCATGGGAAACCCGTATAACGAAAAGAATTTTTGGCCCACGACCAAAAATAATCAAATATGATATCACCCCCAAATCACCCCCCAATTTTTTCTCAGAAGGTCGGTATCCCCCTTCACCCCACACAGCCACCAGTACATGGCGAACCATTGGCGAACCATTGAAGTGGTATGTACAGGCATAGATTCAGGTGTCTATGAGCACCCAACTATTCGATTAACCTGGTCTCAACTGAGGCAGTATGCAGCAACCACCAAGATTAATGTGATTAACCAGGTGAATCACGCAATCAGAGATCCATGGAATATATTCAAACGTACTCAAACGTACTCAAACTGTAAGCGTCAATCAAGGATTCAAGGATATTTTACGGGTACCAACATCCGGTCGGTTCTCCAACAAAACTGGTACTTCCTCGCCCCTTCAAGTGGTGTCTGAGCTCAGCTTGGTGTTAGCTATCCATCCAAGGACACCCCGGGACCGGCCCACATTGCCGCGGAAGTGGCGCGCACCGACGCGGCATTGACGCGCACTGACGCGGCAGTGACGCGGCATTGACGCGCATTGACGCGGCACTGACGCGGCGTTGACGCGCATTGACGCGGCGTTGGCGCGGCGTTGGCGCGGCATCGGCGCGGCGTTGACGCGGCAGGCAGTCAATTTAAAGCAGCTTCTAGATATCCTATGTTGTCATTGAATGGTTCATTCCAAGTTTAGAGTGGTTTGCAAAGGCTAGGGCACAATATTCTGTGTAAATAACGGGACTTCTCGTACGGAAAAAGACCATATTTGACCTGAACATCGTAAGTTCCTCTCCTGGCACTTATATAACTGATTCTGAGTGTAGTTTGAGTGCATTCAAAGGATACAGAAGATCACCAGTAAGTTCAATGAATGCCGCGTCAACGCCGCGTCAGTGCGCGTTAACGCCGCGTCAGTGCCGCGTCAGTGCCGCGCCAGTGCGCGTCAATGCGCGCCTGCCGCGTCATTTTTACCAGACCCCATTTTGGATGTAGGGTATGTAGTTATGGAGAACGAGGCTGATACTTAAAAAACACCGAAAATGCGCAGAAGCGCAACACTATTGCCCCATCAATTGTAGTCCCGGCAGTGGTGAATTTGAGTCCGGGACTAGAATATCCATAACCAGAGACCTCAAAAACCCCAGGACACCCACATTGCATGATGTTTTAGCTGCAAGAATCATGGAAACTGTAGTGTTGCTCTTCTATATCCTGTTGCTCTTCCTAGTACAGGACTGTATAGGATAATAAATATACCCAACATCATTGTGTAATACTATTGTGCAATATTCTTGCCGCTCCCGTCACTTTGACCACATCTGGTGCTCTTCCCCGCTTTCCATGGAGTAAAGGGATGCAGAGCTGCGGGTAGATTGTAGGCGTGGTACTCTCGCCACTTTCTTGGGGAGCAAAGGGCCCACAGGCCTAGGCATTTCTCCGGGCCCACTCTTCAGTTTATGCGGTATCGGAGCCTCAGCGTGTAAGGTAAACATCCGAGGAGGATCCCTTGACTGGTTCGGGATATGTTTGAAGTTTCTGATTCGCTGTAGAGCGAGAGGTTACTTACATCCAGTGGGTGCCAGAAGGATCTCACCTGGCGTCTCGCTTGCCTCCGGTGCAAGAAATACCGAAATGAAATGCCGACAACAGTCACAACACCCACTAGGAGCAGCACCACACCCGCGATGATTCCCCCGACAGTGCCCTTTGAAAGCTGTTGGTCTGGCATATGTATCGCATATAAGGTGGAGAGCGTGGGAACCCCGCACCTTTATGTAAGCTATTTTGTGACACCGTTATAACTATATAACACACCATCAAAAAAAAGTTATGGATGCTAGGAAATGTGCCTATTAACAATGTTAACACTTCCTAGGAAGCAGAATCCTCAAAAAGGACACCAGTCCAAAGTTATAAGCACTTCTTTCCTTTTTTGGAAAATATGTTCCTACAGCACATTCCGTGCGATTTCGGTCAGCCGGATTCCGGAATGGAGGATTTGGACAATTATGTAATCCTTCACGTGACCGGCCCGACCCTTCCGGCATCTCATATTGGGGAAGGTGATGCTTCGCAGCAAGTGATGGGTTACATACAGGCCTGCAAAATATCCTGCCAGCAGTCCCAAAATCCATTTTGTTTCTGCAGCCAGTGCTGTCAAAATATGCTACTACTACCAGGCATCCTAGCATCCAATATTTTGGCCTATGCTATGTGTGGTTATCATGCTAGGCTATAGAGGAAGCATTGAGCTGGTGGGGCTGCAAAATGGGCTGTCAGCGGCCTCAAAATCCATTTTTTGCTGTGGCCAGTGAGTAGCTGTCAAAATGTCCTGTTGGGCCCCCTAGAATTCAATTTTCGGCCCGTGCTATGCGGGGCCTAGCCTATTGAGGGGGCTATACTGGCAAAATGGGCCATCAGTAGCCCAAAAATACATTTTTTCGGCCCGCGCTATGCGCAGGCAAGGGAGCTCCCATGGGAAAAAAAAGAGGAGTGATGAATTACATTTTTTGGCGCGGATTTATTGAATTTTTGTTCTCGACCTCAACATTTGGACGGTCACATCACGCTTTGTCACGGCTTACATAAAGGTGCGGGGTTCCCACGCTCTCCACCTTATTGGCATCTCAAGTTGAACATTAGGGTCAATCGAGAGAGCTGTTACGAGTGCTTATGTAATAAGTGATCGTTCCTTGCAGAAATCGTGAGTGACGTTTTTGCGACCTATGAAAAAGTAAGTCGCTCGCGAACGTTATGATACTTTTAGTGGCTGTGTTGAAGGTTTTTTCGCTAGTTTCATTAGATTGTTTTGTGAGTCAATAGTGGCTGTACGCTCATTGGAATTATGCTCGCGTTGGTTTGATCCCCGCGATTAGTATTTATTTTGCGGCTGTATACATTTAATAAACTATATATAGCATTTACCCGGACATGGATTTTAGCACAACAAAGACAATGAGGTTTGCAGATGTCAGGCAGATATCTTCACATATGTTTACATGGCTGCCTGAGCGCGAAAACTGATTTTTTGACCCCAGCCCTCGACTGCTTTCATCTGTTATCAAGGAGGCACATGAGCGATGGATCAAATTTTTTTCTGGCAAGGGATGGTTCATGAAGATGCACACAGTGTGTCCCGGGGAAACATCTAACATGGCGATCTAAGAAATGTGAAGATACTATGTATGGTGTGTACAGAAACACCTTCAACACAATTCTCACTCATTCTTTTTTCAATTCCCACTTTATTGGAAATATTTTGTGAGCCAGATGCGGCCATCTCTTGGTGTGCCAGTGGCCAGGACCCCCGATTATCCGTAGGTAGGTCAAATCACAAAATGACCCTAAGAAAAAGAATTGTCCGGACTTTGGGTTGTGCCCAGTTTGAACTTTTTGTCCGGATTTTGCCTCTGGTCACCGCGTTGGACAATTTTTGTCCGGACTTTGCCGAGGATATACAAAACCCGTCCCGCATGAACATTCAAAAAGCCGTCATATTTACATCAAACACGGCACATTTCCATCAATGGACCGCCTTTGAAGCGGACGGCCCTAAGGCCGCCTTGATAGCCCATCATATAATCAATGATGCCGTTCCTTGCCGTGCTTCGTTGAGCTGAACACCCCGTCCCTCAACAACATCCCCAATATACCTGGGAACCTCACCTAACACAAACCTAACTCCAAACTTAACCAAACCTAACTTTTCTAACCAAACTTAACCTCCAAACCTAACCCCCCATGCAAAGTGGATACAGAGTTCGATTGTTGGCCGAAATCGGCAACCGACGGCATTTGCGATGACAATGTACTGTGTTTGATGCAAAGGCGGTACATTTGCTTATCAATCCGGCCCGCTTCATGGAATGTACCGTGCACTCCGGCACATGTACCATGCTTGGAATGTTCATGCCAGACGTGTTTCGTTCATCCCGGACTTTGCCTCTGACCTCAAAATCACCCCCAAAAATCGCGAAAAATCCCAATATATTACTAGATGTTGTCCTCCTCCTCCTCTACATTCAGAAGGCTCACATTGGGCTTTCCTTTCCACTGCACCATGTTAGGCTTGCAACTGCCTTGGCCAACAGAAATTTCGTGCCGAGGGCAGATCATTTTATAAAAAGACTTAGCGCGAGGCAAAAAGAAACCTAATTGGCTTTGGAAGGGGCCGAACAAAGCCAGGCGAAAACATCAACATCACAGCAGCGCAAGTGAACAACCACTACACTAAGCAGATAGTAGTAATTAGGAGCAAGGATATACCCTGTCCGGACTCTGATCTGACCTCTGCTCACTGTGGACCAGTGTCCGGACGTTCGATCAGAGGTCTTCCACGCCGTCCCTCAATTTGTCCGGACTTGACACTGACATACACCCTTCAGATCCAAATTTTTGTCCGGACTCCAGATTTGACCTACCTACGGATAATCGGGGGTCCTCAGTGGCCCTGGCGGACCCATTCCGACTGAATATGGATACTCTCACGCACAGTTGATCGCTCTTCTGAGTGCATCAGCCTATGCTCGGCATCCAAGCTGAACCTACACCATTTAATGAGCATGATGCAGCAAATATTTTGCGATTAGATTCGAGTACATGGTGTGCAGAGCTAAGATCTAGCACTCTATTTCACAAGTGACTTCAAAGGCAGTGGCACAAAGGCTCTGGAGTCTGGACCAAGTACTAGAAAAAAAAAGGACATAAGTACGAGTTTTGCTGGGCTACGCCATGGCCCCACCCCAAGTAAATTTGAGGTTGAACTCCTGGGCTACAGAGATCATACCCTTAAGGTCATCAGGTATTTCAATTGACCTGGGGATGGGGAAATGTATATTGTTCATGAATATGTTGATGATTTGACCAGGCCTTATATTTAGGTACAGTTGTTGACAAGCAAAGTCCACAAACTGCCTGTAGCCTTCACTAGACTTATTTACGTCCCAATTTTAATTTTCCTGGGACCAGACTGGCCCAAAGAGTTCAAAAACAAGCTCCAAAGTTTTTCCCAGCTGGTCTCCAAGTATTCTTTGAGTATGTAGTCAACAAAATAGCACCATAGTGGACGATCCTCTCCTTGCATCAGATAGCATTGAAGATTCCAAAGATTAATAGCTTTATTTCGAGCAGAGATATCTAAAATTTCTTTGCCTCCTCGGCCAACTGGGAGGCTCATTGTCTCAAGAGACACTCTCGCCGTCTTTCCCTCCCACAAGAAGGACCGTATCAGTTTTTCAAGGGTTTCTTCAATTTCCTTTGGCATTCCTTGGACTCTCGTCAGATACTGTGTGCGACCTCCAATTAGCGTGCTAATGATATGTCATTTCACCTGGACCTCAAGTGTTGGGAGTGTTATTTGCCAGCGCATGATATCAGCATTAATTTTCTCCAACATGGAGGGCCATGGTGTAGTATAAGGATTTTTGTTTCCGATCCATGCCCCTAGCATACGGTAGCTCTCGCCATCAGGGACAATTCTAATAGTTTTGTTGATACAGCGGCTAAATGGGTTCCGGAACAACGTTCAGTAAATCACGAATAAAAAAATAGCAAAAAAAGATGTGCAAATTCTGGCTCTGGTGTCATGTCATATGTGGAACTAAAAAAAATTATATTCAAAAATATTCAAAAAGTCCTTAGGCTTGTTGGAGTGTCTAGCGAACAACACCCTCACAAGTGTCTGTAGTCTATTTGGAAAGTCAATTAGCTTACTTTTTCCGATCGCGTGATCTCTTTTCCTTCGCGTAGGTTCGAACCCGCCAGCGACGCAGTATGCTTTTTTATTTTGCAATTTTGTTTCTCGCTCTCTCACGTCTCAATGGATCTCCATATCCTGCATTTTCCCTTCACTTCTGTTTTGCCATGTATGTACATTTTGTTAACGCTGTGTTCCATCCAAAGTACCTAAACATGTAAATTTTTTCTTGCACAATTCCTTAGAGTGGTATTTCTGCAGACACTCCTTCCCATACTTTATCTGAACCTAGACGGAAAATTCAAATTCATTCCTCATAAATTCCCAACTCAACGCAAGATGTGGATCAGATTATGTCGTACTCACAGTGTTCTGCAAGTCCTCCCTCCAATTTAACTTCTGGTTCACTAAATTTGGCTCATTTTCTGCGGCGCTCCCCGACTCATTTGAGGACCCAGGTAATTTTACCCGTGCCCTTTGCCAGCCAGAATCAGGCAAAACACTCTTTTATTTTTGTTGGATTTCCTGTGGTACCGGGGGCTATTTGGCCTATTTTTTTCGGCCTGCGGCACAATGGTTCATCTATAATCTCAAGTTGTACCATATAATGTCCCCCAGCATAGCAGACCAGCGCAAAACTTGAGAAACAAGGTGGAATAGGGGCCTGGGAATGAGCCAGGCCTAATCCAGCCTGGCAGGCCAAATCCGGCCTGGCCAGGCCCGATTAGGCCTGGATCAGTTCCATATATGACACCAGAGCCCAAATTCTGTGGATATATTCAGATTCTACGCCCTCTGCGGTGAATTATGACGAATGACTTCAGTTACATTAGATAAATTGGGCACTGAGGTACATCAGTAGTTCATTGACCTCCAAAAAATGTACTCATGGTAATGGTGGCTGCTTAACCCAGTCACAAATTTACTGACCACCAAAGGGACGGACGGTGGTAATGGTGGTTGATCAGACAAGTCAGCATTTTTTTGACTCCTAATAATGTATTCATGGTATCCTCCTTCAAGTTACAAACTTTGGTCAGAGTGTTGGCGGTACTCATGGTATAAAATTGTATAGCTACCCCACCAAAGGCCATTAGAAGCAGTCTAACGGAGAGTAAACATTTTTCCCACAGAGACAGTGGTACTATATGTACTTTTTGCAGAAAAACTGGCCTAACACGTACTACAACCGGAAGGTATTTTCAGAAACTGCCAACCCCTTCAATACGATCTTCCGTTTTGACGATGATACTTACATGACATCCCCGTATCATATCGGGGACAAAAACAGTGGGTTTTATACTGCGGTACCTGGCGCATATTCTCACAAAATTTGTCTCAGCATTTCTTCCAGTGAATGATGCTCCACAAAGGAGCGCATATCAACAAACCGGTCCCCAAGACACCGTGTACAGTACATAATATTGTATTGCTACTACACGAGATACAAGACTGAGGCGTTACGTGCCTGGGATCATAATCTTTAAGAAAAAACCCTGTTTCAGTTGGAACGGATTGAGTCGACTTGGTAGCTTGAAACCAGTTCCAACTAGTTCAAAAATCGGTTCCAAGCCCCAGAAAGCGCTATCCCCCCAACGATGGCGCGCAAACACGTGATCCGGTGATCGCGGTCCGCCCACGTGCCCTTACGCAACACGCCAGCAACTTCAAGTCTTGAAGTAACCCGTGCACGTCCGGCGCGCTGCGCATGTGGTTGGCTGCCTGAGCGGGCACCAAATTACAGATTGCATTTGAATATTTGTATACCAGAAAGTACTTTATCTACCATATGAGGATTTTTGTTAGAGATAGCCATGGAAACGACCATTGTCGATGCACTACAGCTTTGTCTGCAGACTGCAGCACCCACAGTACAGCCTTGTCTGCCTTAAATTTTGAGGTAAGAAGAGCCTGAATTCAAAGGTGGAGTTGAAGTTACACCGCTAAAGGGCCGTCAGGACGTCTCCAGGTGAGATAGTCAGCTGGATCGCAGAAAACACATCAGGTGTGACCAGCTGCGAGGGGGATAGAATCCAGCTGGATGGTCCAGGCCGAATTCCCAGCTGGCGAGAACATAGAAAATCAGCTGGAAGTTGAGTTTCTCTTCCAGGTGCGGTATGGCTCGGAAGCAGAAGATCAACTAGATCTTCTTACATCTGTATCTCTTACTACATCTGACTCGATTACACAAATTACTATGGCAAACCAAGGAGGAGCTGCTCCAGCACCACCTTAAATACACTGTTGCGGCAAGATGCTCATTATCTAGATATTTGGAGGCGAGGCCGCTAAGGGCTGAAAATGGAGGGACTCTGGGCAGGTTCCTCCTTGAAGACATTATATGCCGATGGGGCTGTCCTAAATGCGGACAATGCACCTCAATTTATTGCTACGCTTACTAAATGGCTGAATGCCAAATATGGGATAATCGGGATAAGGATTTCGCCCTATAATTCCCAAGCGCAAGGACCAGTTGAGAGAGGCCATTGGGACGTACGGCAGTCATTGTTTGAGGCAACTGGCGGCGACTCGAAGAAATGGTACTGGTTCTTCCCACAAGTACTTTGAGCAGACCGAATAATAAATATTAAATATAAGTAGTACCCTTGCCAGTTATACTAAACTAACCATATTAATGGGATTTTTGGTCCTGGCTAGGTTAAGGTACCCAGGCCAGCTAATACCCAGACCTAGGGCAGGCAAGCTGCCCTAGGTCTTCGAAATTGTTTCTTAAGGCTTATTATGTGTTTCTGGGGTGTTTCCAATCCTAACCGGACCCAACCAGACCTAACCAACCTAACCATCAAAATGCTTACAAATATTCTTTTTCTTATAAAATATACCTGGGGACCTCAGAGCTAACCCTAACTTAACAGGACCTAACCTCCTAACCTCCTAACCCTAACCGGCCCCTAAGGCGGGGCCAATATGGTGCGGCACAGCCTTATTAAGTGGACAAATCATGCGAACCCCTCCCTGATACAATGTTTTGCCTCTATGTCCTCTATAGTCTATTGGTTAAGTTGGTCGCTTCAGGTTTGTATACCTGGTGAACCAACAGCCTTTTGGTTCAATCCCTGCCACTTGCGCTTTATTATTTCATTTACTTAGTACAAATGCCATGGCTCTAGCCATCTATGGCTGGTGTCGTGGATTTAGACAATAGGTTTTGTTAGATTTCGGTGCGCGTATGTAAGTCAGCTGTTAGGCTGATAGCGAAGAGAAAACAAACAAGAAGGGGATATGCCACCGTCCACCTCTCCTCTTCCAGCCAAGGCCCAATTCACATCCCCCGCCAACTCAACAACGTCGGAACTCTCCTGGCAGTTCCACCTGTTCACGGGAACTCGGATCGAGATGGATGCAGGAGCAGAGGGTGTTGCCATTGTTTGTGCCACTCATCACCCACACTCATTTTCACGGGCCGTTGACGTAGTTGCCCTGCGTCTGAGGCTTACCCTACTCAAGACTGGCCATCTGGCCCGGCGTGTCCCACTTTATGGCTATGCACTCCTCTTCCACTATGCCACCCTCTTCTTTTCTTCCTCGGGACCGTCTCCCGTCCCTTTATGGCACCTCCATTGATGGAACACGCCACCCCACTTCCCACCAATTTCATCACCTGTAAAGCCTACGATTACATTGCATCCATGGACTACGTTATCATTGCTTTCCAACCACCCTCTTCTGTGTGGGCACTTTTGCAATCATCCCTGGTCTCTGTTATTGGGGGCGGAGACGCGGGGCAATGCACTACCAACATGCATACATTGGAGGACCTGCTTTGTATGGGCACTTTTGTACTTATTATCTTCGGCTGGGGGGGGGTGCGGAGAAATTTACTACACTACCAACATACATACACTGTAGGATAGGATCGCAAAGTAGCCACATAGGCCGTAAACGGCCTGAGCGCTACTATAAATATACGGATTTCATCATCATCGGTTGAACGCATGCCCCTCGCCGCTGCATTTCGGGGTATTTATACTACTACAGAGATGTTCTGGAATATTCTACAAAGTACTAAAATTCAACCAAGGAAAAACATGGAGCAATCTGGAAGATTCTCCAGCTGGCTAGTTGGAGCACACAGAGCTTCCACACAGATCCTCAACAGGTTTTGTGGCTAGAGCCAAGCCATTAGTCTAAATGGTAGCACTATTGGTGGGAGAGAACAAGCTCATATTCGCAATGCTTACGGCCGCGGATGGCAACAACTCACTCAAGCGGGTCCTTCGAAAAGATGGTACATTCACTGAGAATGGTCTTCCCGGTAGAGGGAAGAGCGAGAGAGAAGACCCGCGTACCGAGAGAGCTGGAGGCGACTACTTTCTTTCTAGGGAGAACGTGAATGAGTGGTCAAAGGAAGTTTTTAAGGAGCTTGTTTAGGTCCCGGTAAGTGAGAGTATGACCTGGACATATTTTGGTAACCGACGCCGCCCACAGATACCGACGGATGCCAACGAGAATGGTGCTTGCGAGGAACGTTGGAAGAACCTGAACGACGAAATCACAGCACGAATGTGGGGGGTCTTCGATGAGACTGGTGTATTCCTTCACTGTGTCGACACGGTTTTGTGCTGCTACTGGCTGACATGGTTCGCAGCGGCGAGCTGTAAGTCAGAATTAAATATCCGTGGTATGCATGGTAGCTGACCCCAATCTTCAGAGCGAAATATCCACTGGCAATCGCTAATCCACTGCTCGATGCATTCGGTCCGGACCTCGGTTTCGGTTATGATATTGGCTGTGGTTTTGAGACCACTGTTGAGCGAAGCCCTCTAGGGCCAATGGCCAAGGACCTCAACTTTAACGCGCTCGTTGGCGCATTTCATGGTCACGCACACAATAGACTTTGCCAACTTACATATCTGGCAACTTATGTGCCGGGGTTGGGCCTGGAGGACCTTGAAGGGTGTAAATGATTTTTCTCGCAGTCCAATGCCCTTGCTCGCTTCACCCGATATGAAAGCGTGTTTCATAGGCGCCAGACCATCACTACGTGCCTGGCTCATACGGACATATTTGACACGTACGCAAACTTGAGTGAGTTTTTTTCATCTGCTTTGCATTATCAGGATAGTCCTCCGTCTTTAGCAAAATTGTGTCTTTCACGTCTTTCACGTCTTGCCCAAGACGTCAAAGACGTCAAAGACAAACGTGCACAGCACTGCACAGCACTGCATAGTGCCTCATAGGTACATCACAGCCACATTTTGCTGCATAGTACTGCATAGTACTAGACAGGCATTTTGGTTTTCCTGATGCATCGCCCACCTCTTGGTTGTCCCTGCTATGATCGCTTCAGGCAAACCGCCTTTAAACGCAGGACTCAACATTCCTGTGGCTCGTACGGCTCGTACGGCTTGTGGCTCCTCTGACCGAAAACAATTACAGCTCTTTGCGGAACATAGGGCGCGGCCCTTTTTTTTTTTTTTTTGAACTTTTCAGGAGAATCCTTCCTGTGAGCTCAAATCTTGACCGTTTCCCCTAAACATAAGCTCATTCGAATCGGAAGAAAAATACGCGGGTCCTCTCGTCGCCGCATTTTTGATATTCACCTCCAGAAATTTTAATGGGTTTGGTTTGGGTGTTTTTAGACCTTTGAACGCAGAATGAGCACCAGAGGACCATTTGTGATCCGACTGGTCTATATTTTTTATATGATGTACTCTAGTGTATTCTGGAGGGACTCAGATACCGGCATTTTCAATTTGAGCCGTACTTCACATCCACAGCTCACATTCTTCGTCATGGGAAATTGGGCCAGCTGTAAGTCACCATATATTTGAAGTAAATGTCACACTAAAAATCCCGGTATTTACAGCCCTCCAAAATCCACTAAAATACATCATATAAAAAATCTAGCCCGATTGGAGCACTACTGGTTCTCTGGTACACATTCTGCTCTCGCACACTCAAAAAAGCCCAAAACAGACCCATTAAAAATTCTGGAGGTCAATATCAAAAATCTGGCACCGAGAGGACCCGCGTATTCTCCGTTCGATTCGAATGAGCCTATTTTCAGGGAAAACGGTCAAGATTTGAGTTCACAGGAAGGATTCTCGTGAAAAGTTCAGAAAAAAAGAAAAAAAAAGGGCCGCGCCCTATGTTCCGCAAAGAGCTGTAATCATTCATGGAAACAAATACTTTCTCTTTCCAGGTCCTCTAAGTAATAACCTTACTAATAACTAACTTAGTTCAACTTGCCCATGCCTGTAAATTTATTCATGGGATGGGATAGGCTGATGGCAAAAGCTCAAAGACAGGGAGGAGGAGGTGAGGAGGAGCAAAAGGTGTAAGCGAAGGGGAAAAAAGGTCTAAGAGCATGAAATGACTGAAAACCAACTCAATAGATATCTTTCAACTTACCAATGCCCGTGAATTTATTCACGGGCTTGAGCTAGTCCTATGTACTAACGGCGTGGTGGCCACCACGGTTACCTAGTGATGTTCTGGCGTTGGCCTCAGGCCAAAAAGCCATGGCTTTTTGGCTTTGGTACCAAGGCCAAAGCCAAGCCAAAATCTTGGCCTGATGGGGCTTTTGGCCTGGCCTGACCCTCTCTTGAGCCAAAGCCAGGCCAAAAAGCCAAGGCTTCTGGACCACCTCTCTGTGCAGTAGGCTCAAATTGGGTTGAGATAACTTTTGGCTCTGTTGAAATGGCCTTTCTCTCATTTTTGACCGATTCTACTCTCTAGATACCCAGGGAAACCTCCCAAATTCCAGGAAACATATGGGGTTTTGCCCTCAAAAATGTATGGATTATGGGGTTTCACAGAGTTATGGGATTTAATTGGGAACCACCTTGGTGGATGGCCAAAACCTATGGGGTATTACAGATTATGGGTTATGACAGCTATGGGTTAAGACAGTTTTGACTGTATCTATTAATCAGGAGTTTGAATTTCACTCCAAGATCACTCCGGTCTCTTTTAGAACAATCTATCTGTCTGAACTCTTGGTCAAGTACATTGCTGTGTTCTCTCTGAAATTTTGTGTCTTGTGAACCTGTTCAACTACTTCAATGTAGCACAATTAGGCACTTTGGCATCTTGGCATGGTTTTAAATGTCACGCGATGGAAACCTGACTTGATGACTTCTTTGCTGCAACCTCGCGGTTTCCAACTTTTCTGCTCCAAAATAAATCCGGAACGGTTCGTTTAGAAGGCACTACTCACCGCTATTGACCCAGCAGGTTTTTGCGGACACGTGATGATGTGATCAATGATATATATCCCCAATGTAGTCCTGTCATAATATCACCACATAACAAGTTAAGGCTCCAACCGTTTCCGTTTACAAACGTTTGTAAACGCTTTAACCGTTTAAATTTACCATTTAGTTTACGGACCCCTGCAAATGGTAAACAAAACGTTTATAAACGGTTTAAACGGTTCTTAAAATATAACCACCTATACAGCTGCGAGACGGTGGTTTTGAGGGGTTTTAACTGTCAGGAAATTTCATTGAGATGAGGGAATTCATTGACGAGGGTTTGCGAGGGTAAACGTGGCCTGGTTTCTTCGTTCAGAATTTGTCGATGTGTTTGGTACAAGTTCGGTAACTTCCCCAACAGGCAGGTTGGCGCCTCTCGACATTGGAATGCACCCTTGTGCCCTCTATAAGGCTCATAGTACAATGAAGAAGGCCCATACTCAATGTAAAATGCACCCCCGGGCATGGCAGGTGGTCGGTGGCTGCACTGACTTTTTTTTTAGAAAAGATACCATTTATAAACGTTTATAAACGTTTATAAACTGTTTACGAACCGTTTCCGTTTAGTTTACGGAAATCTGTAAACGAAAACTAAACGGTTGGAGCCTTATAACAAGTCTCGTCGCGTCTTCTTCACTACCTTTCTCCCGGAGTCCCACGTCGAAGAGCAAGCTGAGATGCCTAACACGGATGAGCGGCGGGTGTTAAACACGATGGGGTATCTATTCTGACTTGGCTAGATAAAGTATTACTCCCCATAATAGGGTCGTTCACAGTAGCCCTTTTTCCTTCCTTTTTGGTATTCCCATCGTTTTTTGCTCAGTTTTTTTTCCTCTTTTTAGTTTGACTTCGGAAACTCACGCAAGCGCCAAAAAGCCGAAGTTTGCGCGACACGACAGGGTCGAACAAACGACAGCCAATAAGCGCATGATACAGAGTGATAGGCAGCTTAAAAACTGAGCTAAGACACCAGATGAAAGCCATGGCGACGGGCTGACCACAGTAGACGGCGGCTCCCAGTCCATCGAAGTACAATTTATTCAATTTTAAAGAATCTACATCACTGAAACGGGCGAAAGTTGACAAAGCCAAATATTGCCTTATAAAGGTCACAAGGCATACCAGGCTAATCAGCCTGGTGAAAAACACAAAGAGCCTTATGCAAGGTTTAATTTCTATGTAAGGCTCATAAGCCTGGTGAACACATGGAAGGCTGCCATCCATAAACCGCACCGCTGGGCCATATAACATTCATTTTCGCACACAAAATGGAATAAATCAGAATAAATTGGATGAAATCCAGACGCGTAGATACACATGGAAAAGTAGAAACCAAGAAAAATGGCCGGAAGAGTGCCACAAAGTTCTAGAAACAGCATAGCAGGACTTGGACCGGGAGAGAAGGGACCTCCACAGGTTTGCTGGCCTTGAAGGACAGTAGACGGCATCTTGATGGCATTACGCGCTTGGATGCGTCACGAAAAAGAGTGCCTGCGCTTCCGAAAAGAACTTGAGGGTGACTTGGAGGAAAAAATCTTGATGCATTGATGTTGTTGAGTGATTTAAAGTTTTGAAGTAGCTTGAAGCGAAATGGGAGAGCGAGACAGACTTGAGGATTGAGACGTTGACAATGGACGATAGCGGGCAGTTGAGGATGAGGAAACAGCTCGAGTGACACCGAATGGAGTGCAGCCCGGTGCGTTGCAGGTTAGAGGGTTTGCGCGGGGATTGATTCTTGCGACGGACATCGAATTGGAGTGATATCTTGGGCCAGGCGAAGGCCAGGGGGCAAACGGTGACCACAGAATGGAGGCTTGGAAGGCTTGAGGGATATACGCGAGGGATATACGCGAGGAGAATAGGACAGAGGGTGTGGGCAGAGATGAGGGGGTGGCGTGATCGAATACCAACCATTGTCGTTGTTTGGCTGATTGCGCACGAACCATTTGACAAGATTTTACCCTTTTGGTGATGTAGGCCCGAAGAAAATCATGTCGCCTCTCGGAACCATCATTTCTTGGAGTCTAACACGGCTGGAAGCCTCCGGAGGCCATGGTACTATACAACAATCCGAAATGCACCGGAGCTTCCTAATTAGGTGCCTTTGGCATCAGCACGTGTCCGCAAAAACCTGCTGGGTCAATTGCTCCGACTAGAAGGCACTCTGTACAGTATATTGTTGAGGATGAATGTGTTGGGGTCGAAAAGAGGGAGCTCCCCATTACCATCAGAGAGGCGGTTCAAACCGCAAATCCATCGACATGGGACACATTCCTACCTCAGACCAGTGGAAACAAGGGACTTTGGCTGCTGCAGAGTATAATTTCCCCTACAAGGCTCCCATTTCAGCTTGACAGACTCTGGCCAGCGAATGGCAGGACCATATGCAGAGAAATGGGTACCATTGCCTTGTCCTGTGTGTGCCAAGTCCACCGCCAAGTGTCTTCTGTTCAAAGAAAATCTGTTCAATTACAACAGAACTTCTGGGCCATCCATTGCTACTGTTCAATACACTCCCTACAAAGTACACATTTCATTTACACTGCCCTGTGATTCTGTGTCCAGCAACTTTGGATACCCCTCTAGCTCGGTGGTATGGACATGTGTCCATCATGCAAGACTAGCATGGGTGAAAGTAGACAACCTCTCGAATCATTAGCAAATTATGGTCGCGATGAGTTTTTTGTATCATAGAAGTACAGGAGTTGAAGTTGGACTTTGCATGGGCAGAGGGAACCGACTAAGTGCTTTTAGTCGAGGATTATATATAACAGATTTTCTACAGACAATTACCTGTGGGTGATGTGGTCTTGAAGAGATCTAGAGCAGCTGAAGTTGAATTAACCTGATCTAACATGAACTCACGGTGATGCATATGGGATTCCGTAACAACCATATTTTGAATATATGTTCGCAGTGGGAATCGAACATGCGCGCGAAGTCTTGTAAACATTACATAAGCTGGCCACAGCCACTATCTCATCACAAAAAATCTAATGAATCTAGCAGAAAAGACTTCAACACAGCCACTATTTTTCATTCCACGGAAGATGGCCACTGACTTGTTCAGAGGTCGAAAAATCCTCATCCCTAATTATCAAAAAAACGATCACTTATTACATAAGCACTCGTAAATACGCACCTGGAGTGCCGATTCTTGCTCCAGTTCTGCCAGAACGGATAAATATTGTTGATGTACGGAGACAATGTTATTTCGCACGCAATGAAACGATACCGCAATTAAGGCTCCAACCGTTTCCGTTTACAAACGTTTGTAAATGGTTTAACCGTTTATATTTACCGTTTAGTTTACGGACCCCTGCAAACGGTAAACAAATGTTTGTAAACGGTTTTAAACGGTTCTTAAAATATAAGCACCTATACAGCTACGAGACGGGATTTTTGAGTGAGTTGAAGTGTCAGGAAAGTTAGCTGGAGTGAGGAAATTCATTGGAAGGGGTTTATGAAGGTAAAACTGGCTGGGCTTCTTAGTTGAGAGTTTATTGATGTGTTTGTTACAATTCGGTAACTTCACCAGCAGGTGAGTTGCCAGCCCTCAACTTCAGAATTCACCCTGCTGCACTCTGGAAACATATTTGTGGCTCTAGTATCAAAGGTAAATGCAGCCCAGGCTTAGCAGGTAGTCGCTGGCTGAAGGGATTTTATCTCAAGATACCATTTATAAACGTTTATAAATGTTTTAAAACTGTTTACAAACCGTTTCCGTTTAGTTTACAGAGATCCGTAAACGAAAACTAAATGGTTGGAGCCTTAACCGCAATGAGCCAGTCAACGCAGGTATTTTCCATCGCGGATCTGATTTTCTAGAAACCGCCGTGTGTCAGTTTCGCTTCACCCAGGAATACACGTGAGACTAGCGGCGAGGTTGTCCAGTACAAGTTGCTTGTCCATCCGCCCATGAAGCTGCAAATCGTCGAAGGTGCATTCCTATGCATGGTGATCCGCTAGGTCGAAGGCGTCGTTCCCGGATTGAAGAAGACGAGTTCCTGTTAGATTTCGGCGCGCGTACGTAAGTCAGTTGTTAGGCTGACAGCGAAGAGAAAACAACAAGAAGGGGATGCGGTTGATTGAGGCTTGGGGGATGCCTAGCAAACGCATGCCCCTCGCCGCTACAATTCGGAGTATTTATACTACTACAAAGATGTTCTAGAATATTCTACTAAGTACTAAAATTGAAGATTCTCCAGCTGGCTAGTTGGAGCACACAGCTTCTACACAGATCCTCAACACTCCCCCTCAACTGGACAGCTGGAACACATCAACAGCTCCCCCTGAGGCCAGGACTTACACCTCACCACGAGTTTGCGATCAGATTCGTGAGGTCCGTACAGTGATCCGGTCGCCTGCAATTCGACGCCCAGTCCGTAGATCTGGTGTGCCCCTCTCTCCGATGCCGTGACTAATATGCACACAGCAATGCACGCATATGCCTGAGAGACCCAGGGCCTGTACCATAACTCCGTAATCATCCTCCCTCGGGACTCTTGGTGGCCTGCAACAGTGAAATTGCCCAATGGGAATGGAACGTGAGAGGAATCTGAACAACAGCAGCAACGAAAGGCGGGAAAAAGCGAATAGGCGATGTCGAAGGTGAATGTGGAAAAGGGGACGGGAATAAAGGGGAAATGGTGAAATGTCGGTGGAACTGGCGGGCTAATGATGCGGCGGTGATGGACAGTCGCGGGAAAGGTGACCTATGCCACGGCAGTTATAACAACGCCTGGCGCGACGAACGCTGCGGGGCTTTGCGGGACTGGAGGTACCAGCGACATGGCACTGATCTTCAGCCAGAATTCTAGCAATTAATTTGCTAGAGTCGGGATCAGGGATGGAGGGGTCTATGGACATGATGAACGGTGTCCAGGAGCTGGGAAGTGATGCGAGAACTGCATCGGCAAATTCTGCAGGCGCGATGGTGTGGCCGAGGTGAGCGAGTTCGGATTTATAACCACGAAGTATCCGAATATGTTCGGCAAGATCACCACCTTCGGAAAGGTCGGTGCGGAATAAACGACGGCGAATGCGAGTTATGTCGAGCAGCCGCGGATTGGTAAGCGACGGCGGGAGTGATGTGGACGCAAGCGGCGGATCCATCTCCAAAGGGAAAAGGTGTGGGGGCGTGCGAAAAGAGTGGATGCACGGATCGATGATGCGAGTGATACGCGCGAGAAGCCGGGTTATCGGCGGCAGTAACCGAGATGCGTTTGTGTTAGATTTCGGCGCGCGTACGTAAGTCAGTTGTTAGGCTGACAGCGAAGAGAAAGGGGCACGGTAGTGTAGTGGTCTACTGTGCGATGTTTCAACACATCACCGGATTGCACACGGGTCTGCACGGGACATTTTGTCCTATACCCGCCGGTTCGAACCCCCCTGCCCACCGGAAAGAAACACTTTAGACACTTTCCGGCTTCTCACTGCCGACTTATCCAGCTTTGGCCTTGTTAGTCCTTCTTTAGGAAGCGTTTCCAAACCGTTCTGATGATCACGGCACCCTCCGCAATCTCCAACAATCTGATTTCTCTTCAGAATGCAGCCCGAAATCACCCGGCGGCCTGCACATTCCAACTCCGCAGTATTCCGTTCATACCCGAGAATTGCCCGCCGTCCCGGCCGCTGCAGAAGCGGTATTATTAGGCCTGGCGTTCCCCCAGTGGATGTTGCCTGGGGTCCAATTGGGGGCCAACAAAAAGAAACAGAGAAATCACTGCACTGTGCCGAGAAAGGGAATTCGATCAGTCTGATTATGAAGAAAAAGTAGGAACGGGCCGAGATGCGAGAGTGACGGATTGGGTTGGGTGTGGGAACGTGAAGTCGGACTTCAAAGTCCAAATACCCGGAAAGGATCCTTACAGCGTGGGAATTCCCCATAGCTTATACCGCAAAACGCGGCGACAGGTGTCCCGTCACACCTTGTTGCTATTCGAGCCTGAACGATAATGCAAGCAAACATGACCACCACGTAGTTTAAAAAACCTGCTAGTATTAATTCTATCATATGTCTTAGACACAAAGGAATTAAAACAAAGATGCAAAAAAAAAAAAAAAAAAAAAAAACAGCGAAGAGAAAACAACAAGAAGGGGATGCGGTTGATTGAGGCTTGGGGGATGCCTAGCAAACGCATGCCCCTCGCCGCTACAATTCGGAGTATTTATACTACTACAAAGATGTTCTAGAATATTCTACTAAGTACTAAAATTCAACCAAGGTAAACACGGAGCAATCTAGAAGATTCTCCAGCTGGCTAGTTGGAGCACACAGCTTCTACACAGATCCTCAACAGTTCCCGTGCTGGACGTATGATTCTGAATATGTATGTACCAAGGAAAGAAAGGAAGAAAAAGAAAACTCACGAAGAAATATCATCCAAGTATCGGAGCACACGAAGAGAGGTAATGTCAAACAGAGATGATGGTGCCAGCCGCGAATGTGCATACGCAGCCTCGCGAGCGATGAGATTATTTGCAAGCATCGGAAGAAGTCCTTGCCGACGAGATATATCCAGATTGAGTACCGTGGAAATCTCGCAGCCGTCGGGAAGATCAGAATAGCAGATGCCATGCGCTGCTGCGCCGGGAATAATAATAACGTAAGAAGGACGGTGGTGCGATTGAGGTCGGTGAGAAATGTGTCATTCTACAAGCTTGTACAATTGTATGACACCGGAGATGATCGCCCCTCGACTTCTTCTTCCATATGATGATGGGGTAGAGCCACCTACAGGCCCATCGAGATTACACCAGGCCTAGGAAGGAATGCCGGAAAGTCAGGTATTTGCTCGACCAGTTGCCCCTGGACCGACGTCGCGATAACCAGAGAACCACTCAAGACGCTGTCAAGCAGAGGCGGTGGTTGTTTGCTCTCCCCATCCACATAATATGTGAACAGCAAGATCTGCAGCTCCAGGAGCCCCGGACTCGTCTACGTTTTCGACCGTTGGAGACGGGGGACATCACCGACACACTACGCGTCGACTCGAATGACTGGGTTCAGACCGTGACGGTAAGACTCAATACAAAGCGTCGACCGAGCTGACTTACCGACTTGTGTAGGCCACCCAGGTGGATGGGATTTCCACGATTATCGCTGCCAGATCTCGGGACTGGGGCGAGTGATATGTCGCCCGGCATGAGCTCAAGGGTCCACAGAATTGAGGCGCTGGACACAGAAATCCAAGCACGGGGCTAGGCGCCCCCTTCGCGAATGGCAGGCCTTCGCCGAACACACTAATCACCACGACGCAGTGACCCATATGTGCATGGAACATCAGCTACGAATGTAGTATGTTGTTGTATCTTGTTACAGCCACAAGTGGACTGTTGGACACGAACGCGTACTATGTATGACCCGTGAATCCAGTCCTCACATGTTCATGTTTGCAACCCATATTGAATTCCAGGGACTCCTTGGCGTGTATCCATTGCTAAAATGCAAAGGATTGACAATTGGGTCATGCGTTCCAAAATCTAAAGCACTGTTTGGGCGGTGAAAGCAAAATCTGACGAGCTGAAAATGATCGGAATGACCAGGGCTATCCATTGCCAGTTCGTGCGATTCCGACAATGGCTCTGAAATTGCGCTGGAATTGAAAGTGTTTGAATTGCGGCGAGAGCAATTGGGTCACGCGTTTCAAAATCTAAAGCACTGATTGGGCGCTGGAGAGCTCAACAATGGCTCCGAGTAGAATCTGAATAGCTGAAAATGACCGGAATGGCCAGGGCAATCCATTGCTACTTGTACATGAGTTTGGGTCTGGCTTAGGCCGTTATGAGCCCGACTTAGGGGACGCGGCGTATCAATTTCCCAGGCACAATCCTGAAGAAATATTTGTGGCAACGCGTCCCAACACGCCAGAATCGGTTGAGGATTGGAAATCGACGGAAGGAGATGGACTCCGATCATGGAGAAAGGATCTAAATTTTCGACATAAGGTATATTTTTGGGAATCGGGATAGCGCTTTCTTTCTGATGTACACCCTGAAAACAAGATGGCTGTGCAAACCACTTTTGATCGTTGTAGATGTTTGGCAATGATGCCTGTGATGTCGGACCGTTAGCCTTAGCAACATAAATAGATGTTCCCTGCCTGAATCAGGACCCGTGATTATGCCAACAGAGGTCGGATACCGAGTTCGGACAAAAATTTCAGAAAATTTTGACCAAAAAAAAGCCAAAAAGAACGGCCTTGTCGAAATAATCGTTTTGGCCGACTCAAAAAGCGTGGGAAAGAAAAAAAAGTTCGGACAAAACTCAACTTTGGGCCCGATTTCGGTATCCGACCTCTGTTGGGATAATCACGGGTCCTCCTGAATCGAACTGCCGACATCCGCACGTCCCGTGATGTCCGACCGTTAGCTCTAGCATTAGCAACATAAATACAATGCTCCCTCTTGTGAAAAGTGGGAAAATGCTTTTCGTCAGGAAGATTTTGCGTTTTCGGTCCGGGCCGGTAGTAGCCGGTTGCCGTCAATTACAGGGGGCTTCATCGACGATTAGAGCGTTCACGCGACCCCGAAACTTCGTGTCCATCCACAGTCGCCCAGTCCGAAAGCGCCATCTCTGGAGAGATATATACGAGTTGGGCGCTCTTCTCCGCCTTTTTCCACACTGTGGGGTCGTTGGTATTGTCCTCATTGACAAGGATAGCGCTGATCCCCTTCTCGTTAGGTTGCTTGACCTGAAAAGAAGGTAGAAGCATTTTTAGCCTGGCGCCGCATGATGCGTAAATGTACGTACCTGGTCCGCTTCAAGTGCTTTGAGGGGGCATTGTCACTTTCTTCTTCCCCCTAGAACTGCAACCGCCTCGAAGATCTAACTTTTTCCGTACCCAGTGCCGGCTAGAAATATTGAGTCGAAGCCGCGGAGGTAGTGTTGCCGGGGTCGGGTTCAGAACCGATTGCGAACCTGAACCGAACCCGGACCGAACCTGAATTGGGGTTCGAACAGCCATCAAGAACCGGACCGAACCTCAGGTCCAGTTCGGGGTTCCCATTTTTTGAAAAATTCCCGAACCTGAACGAACCTGACCGGACCGTGTTAGTGATTTTACAAGACTAATCAACTATAACTTCGCTCAAACTGCAGCTTACAGTGACCTAGAACAGGCAGAAGCATTCCATCTCCCTCGGAACACTCAAAATTATATCCATCCTCCGAGTTGAGAGGACCAGTGAGGCCACTGGAAAATATAGTTTATTCATTTGGAGGTACCTGCGCACTGCTGAGCCCCACACAGTGATTTGGGTGTCATAAAACTCATTCTTGTGCCCTACAGTGGTTGCATATGTCGTCAAGTTCACATTTTGTGCGTGAGAATTTATTTAGGGTTCGAACCTGTTCTGAACCCCAAATGAAGTGAAGATGTTCTCACACTCTGACCACCACCATGGCCACTTGCCGCAGCTGTCCACGTCTCCACTTGCCACCTACCCACGCAGTTCTTTGCCACAACCTTGTCCTGACTATGTCCAAGTACACCAGCTACGCTTGGAGACTCTTTTAGAGTCCGCGCTAGCCACTCTCGTGCTCTTGCATGATGCAGCCATCGCTCACACAACGCACACGTTTGAGGTCCTCGCAGCCTTGAACCTTCGTATTTCAGCCCCCTCCACCACTGCCCCTCCTCACACTGCCCCGATGTCTTCCCCAGATGTGCCTGCCACCTCTCCCGCCCTCAACCTCAACAGTCACAAAGACACAGACCACGTATGCACGTGCAGTTTCGGCCGAAGCCCCCCGATCACCTTCACCATCCCCATCGGATTCCGATCAATCTGACATAGTTGTCCGACTGGATTGCCCGGATCTCCCTGAATATGCGCGAGCATACCCGCCATTGATCTTTTACGACATACAGACAGCCATCCCTGGGAAACTGTTTGCCGGGGTGAGATGGACACGCAACAAGAATCTTGTTTTGCAGATAGCGCCTGGCACAGTTTCGGCCTCTTACATGATTGAGACATACGCACTGCGTATTTGGGACATCCTCAAATCCATCCTGCAATTTCCCGACAACCTTCCCTTGCCCATGTTCGAGACAGGCGGCTCCTGGCACTCGGTAGTATTTCACAATGTGCCAGCTGCCAAACATGACTGCTATGCTCTACCGCATGTCCAAGAATCTCTCCGCGAAGGGGGGTTCAATCATGTGGTCAAAGCTGTCAAATTTCCAACACTTTCTTTTTGTGAGTCAAATCCTCCGACACTTTTATTGAGGCGGAGAAAAAAATTAAATCAAATTGACACCTAGACTACAGTAGCTTCGGAACAAGCTCTCAAGACAATTATTAGTATTTTCCATTAGAACTTCTTGTTACTCAATAAATCTCTGTGTTTCACCATTCAAGGAACAGCTGCGCGCATCCGCTACCTAAAACGAAAGAAATTTGCCGCCTCATCACACGGATGTGGCACATAAGCGAGCCCCATGTGCCGTATTTCGGCAAATATGCCACGTTGTTGAATAAATTTCCAATGTCAGGTCCGCATTTCGTCTACACTCTATCCCGCCTTTGTTTTTAAGTAGTAGGATGCCACGGATTTTATTCAGTTCAATCCTCGTTTTATCCCCCGTTCAATATTCGATGGCGACAAAGTCTCATATGCATAATCACCCGATTTGGCAACTTGGATTCCGCTTTCGGAACAACGCCCACCATCGACGAACAACGCCACACAAGAATGCCACAACACCCATACGGTTTCTCTGGCGAACGACAACACTCCATGAGCCTCAGAAGTGCTATAACAATCCCCTTTTTTCCATCACGATATCGATTCGACTCGCCAAATGCTGCCTGGACCTCTGGGGCGAGCCTCGCTGGCGAACGAAGGTCTACTATACACCTTCACCCCTCATCCACACACCATGGGCTGTCACTCCTTAAACCAACGACATCGAAACTACAAACCATACTATCACACCTCCCAAGCTATTTCGACGACGAGTGGTGCACCAACCGCGAATGAGTCCTGCTCCCTGGCGAGTTGTACAGCTTGGAACTTAATTAGGGTTTAAACCCGGCTTTCCGAAACATCGCGGGACAATTATCTTTAATCTGGAGCACAAAAATGTACACAAACGCGCCTACACTCACACCCTCGATCCCGCTGCCATTATTGGGACTTTGATACACCCAATACGAACATCATGGAGAACCTTCGGAATCACCTCAATTGCATGGTATGAGCTAGGAGCCCATTGCCGAGGAACCAGAAGGATTTTTGGCTTGCATTAGAGGAGAGGTGCGAAAACATCGATCCGGAGTTTATTGTCAAATTACACGATAGCCTGCCTAATTGAGTGCCAGGATCGTCGAAGGAAAACCGTGGGGAAACTCACTATTAGCGTCCGGTAGGCTTGTTCTATTGTATTCGATGCTTGGGGATTGTTCTGACTCGAATTCTCCCAGTCGATTAAAAACAAATTAATAATTGGATCATCTGTCATTTTACTTAAATCCCACATACCACACCAAGTTCTTAGTGAATATGTTTGATACTAGCATGAACCCGTGCTACGCTACGGACAGCCAGCTATCAATAACATACATAATCATGAAATCTGAGACCAAACTCATGTTCACTTCAGTCATCAGTGGGGACACGAGTTCGGTTGGTTCCTCGTGTCCAGCTTACACTTTACTGTACCAACTTCATTCTAGGTTTCCTTATAATAATGTGAGCTGGAACTGGAGACTTATAATTTATTATATGCACCCTTCAAGTCGTTGACAGTTGGACACTCTGTTCATAATCACTCTTATCTCAAGAATGTACATGTCATCGCATGCATGACCAACTTGAACTCCCTTCCCTCAATGGATTTTTATACCTTTGATTTGAGTAACCAGTACAAACGTCTCGGAAAACATTAGGGGAAGTCAGAGTGGACGAAACACGGTCGATTCTGCTTCGATTCTGTGTCCGATTCTGATCCGATTCTGAGTGGTGTTTCGATCAAGAATCGACCTCGGCAGAATCGAAACAGAATCGTTGTTCCTCCTCCGGAGGAGGAACTACACAGAATCGCACTCAGAATCGCACCCTCAGAATCGACTTGCCCCTCACCGTCGGATTACATAATTCAATATATTCATTTTATTCATCTTCTGATCTCCGTACGACCGTCACTACATACCTCCCTATACCACCCCTCTACGCCCACTGCATTATGGCACCCAAGCCGAAAGCTAAAGCCACCAAAGCCTCCACCGCCGCCAAACCAGGTCGCAAAAAAACACCGACCGCGAAGGGGAAGGCCCACCAGCAGGCAGTGAAAAACGCGGCCAAAAAAAACAAAACTGTCGACGACTCCGACTCCGAAGACGGGGACAGCGATCTGGATGACGACGACCTCGATGGAGATCCGGAGGCTGTCGATAAAACCTTAGCTCTGGAGTAAGTAAAAAATCTGATGTGGATCGTACTACCATTAACTTTTTCACAGCTGGAGCGAGCCGGCTCTGAGCCAGGCTCTCATAGCCTGCATCATGGAGGACCGGGACATCAAGCGTGCATTGTACCCACCTCCGGGACCGAATGCTTCCACTGCGAAGGGCGGCGGCAAGACTAAAACTGAGTCGCAGTGGCAGCTCTGTCTCAATCTTCTCGGAGAAGACCCCAAATACCAGGAGGCTCTCGACGCTGTCAAGACTAAGAAGGAGCAGGTAGCGTACGCTAACAAAATCAAAAATCGTCTCCGCACGTACGTCTCTGCACTTGGCTTTCCGGACTTTCGTATTCTTATTCTGGCATACAGGATGGCCAAGTTGACCCGCGTCTACATGACCGAGATGGGCGAGACTGGCGCGGGGATTCGCAGTGCAGCCGAGATTGACACCAATGTCACTAACTCGTTTACGACGAGATGGCGTACGTGCTCACCTTGTTTATACCCTCGCTGCCCGGGAGATTCCTCATGCTCCTCACAGAGGAGATATCCAAGACCTGCCCGTGGTTCTTTGACATGCGCGAACTCATTGCGCAGCGTCCCAATCTCGTCCCGATTGGGCTTGGACATAGCGGCACTGGAATTGACGACAATGTCCTCAGTGCAGCCCCTACAGCCTCTCCAGTGGACGACCTCGTGTCCTCTCCTGGAGACATCATGCTCGAGGACGATACGCCCTCCGATGGAGAAGTCGCGGGTCGCACAGCATCTGAGATCGACGCCTCGGATGAATTCCCACCCACACACAAGCTCGCGGCCTGCGTGGGCAGTGACGATGAATACCGTCCGTCCGACGATGCGGCCCATGCTGCTGCTGAGATCGACGAGCTCAGCGATGCTGATGACACTGAGGGAGCCAAGAAAAAGAAGGTCAAAGGGAAGGGGCGCGCTGGCAAGACATCTGCTCAGCCTGGAACATCTACCCCCGCACCTCCGCCCATCCCCGCTGCTCCCGCGCCATCCAAGAAGAGCAAAGTCGCCGAGTTTGCAGAGATCGCGAAGAACGAAGAAGTGACACGCCACAAGGAGCTGGAATTGGCGCAACTCCGAGCCCGCCAGTCCTTGAAGGTGCTCGATGTCAAGAGCCGGCTGGAGCTGCAGAAGGAGGAGAGAAGGCGGGAAGACAAGCAGGCACGGCGTGAGGAGAGGAGAGCGAAGCTGAGGATGAAAGAGATGAGGCTGCAGCACGCGCACGAGCTTCGGATGGCCCAGCTTGGCAGCAGCTCTCACGCCAGCGGCTCTCACTCTCACGTCGCCAGCAGCTCTCACACTCAGCCTTCTTTCCCCGATGCTGGTCTCCGCGGGGTATCTATGGGCTTACCTACTCGCCAGTACCCCTCTTCGGAATCCCCGTACTAGTACACACATTCCGAGCCCGACTACAGTGACTTCGGAAGCGTCACCAGCTCGTCTTTCGATGTCGACGCCCTCGGCCAGTACAAACTCCCGCTTTCTCCGTTCCCTTGAGACTTTGCCTGAATATGGTCGGTCGAAGAGAGGCACCAAGGTCCCATCGACAAGACACCACCCGTCTCTCCATCCTTTACAGGAATGTGCCTCGACCCAGGCTTTCGCGCTCTCCTTCTCCGAAGCGGTAGGTTTACGGACGGCCTCGGCCATGAACCCAGGACGAAGGACGGCCGTCATGACACGCCGAGTTATGAGGGTCACCGTACCCTTCCCGATCCCGGCCCAGTTAGCAACCTTCTGGAGGCCTGCCGCATTCCCAGAGTGGCCAAATCGGAAGAGAGCGACAGCCAGCTGGTCTTCAATTGGGATCTGTCCGTTAGGTGAGTTGTTTGTGAACACAGGATCGTCGGAAAGGGCGGCAACGAGTCGGTGGAGATATCCGAAGTTCCTCCCGAAAGAGGTCTGGTCGTGTATCCTTTATATCCGTCAGGACATGGCGCATGAAGGCCGGCCCACGGGGAAAGGTATCCCGGGGCATCTCATACCGCTGGGCATGCATTTCATCAACACTCTGTTGCACCCAGCGGAGCAAGACGTTGCCACGCGGAACGGCAGACTCAGAATGGTCGCCAAGAGCAGCGTTGACAAGCTCCCTGTCCCACTCGCGTACAGCATCCTCAGGGTCTTTTGACCCCGATTCCGTTGAGGAGGTCTCATCAGAGCTTGAGTCGTCCTCGTCGTCCGAGTCCGGGTAGCCGAGAGGAAGGAGATCAGGCATCTCGTCATCCGCATCCCCGCTGTCCGAGTCTGAGAACACCGATGATTCGGAGTCGTCAGAGACCTCCGACGACTGCCCAGATCCCCGCCAATCTGAGCCCAGAAGATCCGACCAATTGCCGTCTGAGCTGGAGTCGGAAGTATCCGTGTCGTCCGAGTCAGAGCCCATGGATGAGGAGATGGACTCGGAGTCGGAGTCCGCGTTGAGGATCAGATATCCGAGAGGGAGCTGCACACACTCCAGTGGGAGGAGGCCTGCGAGCTGCTGTTCGTCCTCAGTATATCCCGCATGTCGTAGTGACCGCACGGTGTTATCCTTCAGGCGGATTCGGCGCTTAAGTCGGAGGGAGTGGTGTCGCAGATACAACTGGATGAGTTTCCGTGTTCGGGCCTGGCGCGAGGACAAACGGGCCATGGAACTGGCAGTGAGGTCGCAAGCAGTGAAGAAAAAAAAATGGAGGCGGGTGTTGATGATGTAATCATAAAATCTACTTAGCGGAGACAAAATCGTAGAGTAGTTACAAGGGAGAATCGACGCTTGAATCGACAGTGAATCGAATACAAAATGAGGCGGTCAGAGTTGGGGCCGATTCTTGATCGAAACACCACTCAGAATCGGATCAGAATCAATCAGAATCGGACCCAGAATCGAGGCAGAATCGACATCGTTTCGTCCACTCTGACTTCCCCTATTGACTGGCGAAAGAAAGCAACGGACGAACCCCGGAAGCTGCCGGTACTGCCACCTGATTGCCGTTTATTTTGACAGTTGTCTTTACATTTCGATTGGCTCGCTAACGCCTACACGTGACGGACCTCTTTTGTATAAGTAGTTTTTGTATGTGCACGCTACATCCATTCTACTACCAGTTGAACATAAAATACGAGTCAAAAAATGTTGAACGATCTTAATCTTTTCTGAAATTGACGCGATCCACTACTTTTTCCGAGTCAGTGTAAGTGAGTATCTTTTTTTTTTTTTTTTTTTTTTTTTTTTGGAGCGTTTGGGATAATGAAATTCAGTCTGCAGAAGCATTACAAAAGTCATCCGCTGGGTCTACCAGAAAATTCCAGTTAATGCCGGGGAAGTTGTCCAGGGAGGAAATGCCATTACGCACAAATACCGTAGTGTGGGACTCCAGCCTTCGTAAAATTATCCTATCCCATTTTTTGAATCATTCAATCTCAATGGCTGTATACCCACTAAAACCCCCACTGTGTATGTCCAGTCATCCGGCAGTGAGTCTTCGTTCATTAGTAGACCACTCCATGTTCTCAGGACAAGATCCTTATTCAATGCAAGATTATCAAATTTCAGTTTATTGGTGAGGATTCGATCTCGTCCTAGTGCGGAATTAACAGATTTCAGCCATCTATTGTGAACCTCAACATCTGTTATCTTACGGTCTGGATTTTTTAAGACTTGATCGTTGCGAATATTCCAGATTGTGTGCCATGCAGTGGATACCAGAATGGAAAATAATCTTCCCATCTCAGGGATAATTTTGCCCTTCGGGTCTTTGAACTTGACAAGATTACAACCCAAGATGAGCCCCCAGTTCAGTGGAGGCCACATGGGATATTTCATAGCCCAGAGTTTCTGTGTTAGTTTCCAGATCAATTTTGCACCAGAGGCATCACATTCTAATGCTATGTGCTCCAGATTCTCAGGGACACCACAGGTTTGACAGATTGCTATCACTTCAAGATTATCAATATGTGTCCAGAAGTCACCGACTCTGAAAGTATTGTGAATTGACTTCCAGAACAATTCACGGTGAAGTCGTCTTAAATTGATTGAACGTATAGAATTCCAAATCATTTCGTCTGTTGGGGTGTAATCAGAAATTTCATGTACTGAGCAGCGGATACGGTCTAAATTGATGAATGTTGATTTCCTGATTGTGTAAGTGAGTATCGACCACGTTGGAAGAGATGAGTTCAAGGAGCATTCTGACATGTGCTGGGTTGCAGTGGAAGCCTTCGACGTGCGCACGTCGAGTCAAATGTGCACTGTTTCGATGTACATGATGCTCAAGATACTCGCAGTCATGTTGTATATGTACGTCTTGCTTACCCTGTGTGATTTACCGATTTCCCATTGTTTTTAGCTCAGAACGGGAAATGAGCGGGGACGGCGAGGATTTTAATGGCGCTGATGGGCCGGCGCGCAAGGCGCGCGCCGCCGCCCATATTTGATGGCGACGTCAACGAGATTGATGGGAGGTACAGTACTTCACTATGTATGCTTATTTGCGATTTTATGGCCATTTTTGAGTCTGGAACGGGCAAGTTGGGTGGGGGCGGCGGGGGGATTTGATGGGGCTGATGGGTCGGCGTGCAAGGCGCGCTTCGCGACGCCGCCGCCCAGCTTTGAGGGTGACGTCAACGAAATTAATGGGACGTGCTTCACCTATATATTTTCTGGAACGGGCAAGTTGGGCGGGGGCGCGCAAGGCGCGCTTCGCAACGTCGCTCCCCATCTTTGATGGCGACGTCAAATAAATTGATGGGGAACACTCCACCTATGTACCTTGATTTATTTGCGATTTACGGCTATTTTTGAGCCCGGAACGGGCAAGTTGGGCGGGGGTGGCGGGGATTTTGATGGGCGTGATGAGTCAAAACACCTCTAGTTAGAGGTGGAGTACCCATGCATCTCCACCTCTAACTAGAGGTGTTCACTGGGCTATATAGGTGTTACAGCCTAGACCCTCCATGACAGGGTTCCCGAATTGGGATGTCATGAGGGGCTGGCTGGGTCCGAGACTAGTAGTCCGCGCAACGCATTCATGTTGTTCCGATCCTCCCTCATTGAGCAGGGCATTCCCTCTCACATCAGTGATTCCCACAAAATACTCAGTAAAGTGGCTGGCCTCGCGTGGAGGAAGCTGTCTGAGGCGGAACGTGAACCCTGGCGTACTCAAGCTGACAATCGCAAGGCTGAATATTTGATCAAGTATCCTGGCTTCGTATTTCAGCCAGGAAAAAAAAAAGCCAACGCGCGTCAGGAAAACTCGACTTACGGACCTTGCAGATTCGGAGCAGTGTGACCGAGTGGTCTCGCTTCTCGTTGTCAGGCACAAGGGATCATCACTTGATCGGGAGCTAGATGTTTTTGACAAGACAAGAGTCTGTCGTCCAGTGGTTGCAAGGTTCACTGCCACCATGTTTGCGGAGGAAATGAGGAATGTTTCTGGGCAAGAAAACGAGGATGAAGACAAGCCAACAGATGGTCATTGAGGTCTTGCACCTGGATTGACAAACAAGTAGATGATTGGAGTACTTGTTTGTCAATCCAGGTGCAAGACCTCAATAACCATCTGTTGGCTTGTCTTCATCCTCGTTTTCTTGCCCAGAAACATTCCTCATGTCCTCCGCAAACATGGTGGCAGCAAACCTTGCAACCACTGGACGACAGACTCTTGTCTTGTCAAAAACATCTAGCTCCCGATGAAGAGATGATCCCTTGTGTCCGGCAACGAGAGGCGAGGCCACTCGGTCACACCGCTCCGAATCTGCAAGGTCCGTAAGTCGAGTTTTCCTGACGCGCGTTGGCATTTTTTTTTCCTGGCTGAAATACGAGGCGCATGTGCGCCGTCTGCTTGATATTCTGATCCTTGGACGTCTGCTCGAGCTCCTCAATGAGCTCCGCAAAGGTGTAGGTCAACGACAGCGTCCCATCGCTCAACTTGCGCCGCCTCCAGTTTCGATCCGCTCGACCCAGTAACGAAAGGGTGAACGGAATCTTCTTCTTCTCAGAGTTAAACTCCGAGTCGTATGTTCATACGTAATGTAGGAGGTCGTCGAGGAAAGTTTCCCACTTGGCTTTGAAATTGGGGGGAAGGTGGGCGTAGGAAATTCGGGAATTGGTGGTAGGAGAAGTCGCGTTGGTCTGTCTCTATGTCTTGAGACATAACGGGCGGTGGCAGCAGGGATGGTGGCAGGAGGTAGACAGGTAAAGAGGTGGGTTCTGCGACGGCCATAACCTGGTTGCGCAAAAGCCATCCAGTGATTCTGTCGGAAAACCCCTCTTTCGGTTGGAACAGATTGAGTCGGCTTGGTGGCACCAAGCCGACTCAATCCATTCCAACTGAAACCGGATTTTTCCGACCAATGGCTTATAGCTACCAAAATTGGCAATTTTTGGCAAACTGGCTAGATATTGTATTCTCCTGGACCTTTTGGCCCCCGGTGAGGCTTCTATTGATCCCGAAAAAGTCCTGGAGCGAGTCGGCCATTTTGGCTAAAATCGAAAACTATACAATGGCTCATACAGTAATGGCTTTGCGCAAACTCTCTAATAGGAGCGGAGGAGGAGAGTCGGGTCGGAAAGTGGGCAAGGCAGGAGAGCTGGACGAGCTGGACGAGCTAGGTGTGTGAGTGTCGCGATACGTTGCGACGGGCCGGTATGAATCCACACGAAGCAGAGGGTGGGGTCGTGTGGTTTTTTGCTAAGAGAACAGTCCCGGGTCTTCTACGACACCCCCGACGACTACGAGGCGGCCCTTCCCGAAGGTCTGGCCGGCACTCCTACGACTGCTATGCGGCGTGGGACGGACTCAACGTTTCCCGTTGCCAAGCGTCTGTCTGTTCGAGTGAACCACGAACGATGGTCGCTGTAATTGTTTTACTTCGCAATGGACGAAGGAGAAAGTCGGCGGGTAGGGGAATAGGGGTAATGGATCTTCAAGTACGAGAGTCCAAGTAGAGGTACGAAGCCAAGTAGTGGATAGAGGGTAGGGGGAAAATGAAAGGAGGTTGGGTAAAGGCAGGTACAAGGGTAAGAAGCGTAGTCTTTTATCATGTCACAAGTTACAACTAAGCTCAGTCTCCGTCCACAAGTCGCAGTGACAAGGGATTGGGGGGTGGAGGGTAAGAGGAGCAAAGAAGAAACTGGAATAAAAGACTAAAGAATAAAGCAACTAACTACGCTACTTATACTGTTGTGCGAGTCGTGTGAATATTCTATAAGTAAACATGAAAACAATGGAAAGTCCTGTCAATCATGGAAGCCTGTCATATGTATAATTGAAAGTCTGTGTACAATAACCCTGTGCTCCGCTTATTGTCTGTAGTGTCATCCTCCAAGTGTCGGGATAGACAAGACATGGCCACCACATACATTCTGACAGGCGGCACATGCATATCAGTGCCGGCACATTCGCCGAGAGTCGGCACATAGGCTGGCATATGTGCCGTCTCTTGGCGCAAAGGCGGCACATGATCGCCGTGCTAATTTGTCAGCCATCACATCGGCATTGGGGCTTGTGACGATTTTGTTGCGCTTTTTGAGTCGTCCCGTACAAGTAATACGGGTAAGGACAAGTAAGATGGACATACCTCAGCCCCACTGCGCTGGAGTGAGGTCTAAACAAATGAAAAGGACGGCGGAGGTCTAAACAAAAAGCTAGATTTATCAAACCTAGCCGCACCAGCTGTCCCCTTGACCGTTTCTAAATGAATCATTAATCAACTACGTATTTTCATTGATGCTCGAGTAGTAGGTATATATTTGAGGCGTCAAGGCTAGCAACTATGCCCAAAATCCGTCTCGGAGGTCACCGACTCGCTGTAGCCCCTCAGAGTCCAGATTCAGTTCAAGTTTATCGAAATCTGTGTAAGTAGGTCAATTACGGAGGAGATCAATACCACATACCTTGTGCATCTTGCGCCTCTTCGAGGGTGGTTCTGAGTCCATCTCGGCATCCCACTTTCGTGAGCTAGGGGCCCTCGAGCACGAAGTTCCAGGTGCGAGAATGTTTTTGGGCTCGAGACCGTCTAGATTGGAGTGACCGCCTTGGTAGGTGGGAGATGGGGACCAAATCTTTGGCCACTGGTCCAGATTGAGACGGGGGGAGAGCGACAATGAAGCGGTTGGCGTTTGAGAAAAATTGAATGAGCCGCCGAAAGGGGTAAAGGAAGGGAATACTCCGTCTCCGGGAACGATAGATCAGATGGAAAACCCAAGGTCCTCAGTGACGCTCGGATCAAACCCAAAAAAGGAGTTCAAGTCCAGACCGCTGAAGTCGTGAGGTTGGAACTCGGCAACCTGGTGCGGTGAGTGAACCGGTAATGTCTGTAAACATGGTCCGACAACGGTCCGGAGTAGAATTCGAGATTCAAGAAATCCATTAGAACCTAGCCACAAGGTTAAGCAGTTGTTCAGAGTCCTTGAAGGTGAGCAGAAGTGTAATACGTACTTCGTTAAAGGCAAAGTGAGGCGCATCACAAATGCGTCGGAATGGCTAATACTCGCACTAGAAACTCCCATCTGAAATGTGCTGTCCCACGCGCTGTCCCACGCGTTCGCAAGTATGTTTGGTGAAGCATCTCGGATTTGAATTGTAGATAAATTAATTAATAATTAATATTGAGGTAGAAAAAATGTGCATACCTGGAATTAAACACCGACGTCCAGGCTTCCTCCAGCTAAGGCGCATCGGCCGTGACAGTGTTTTTCTCGGCAAACGCTCGGCGGGACTTTGGGTGGAGACCGCGCGAGAGCATACCTGGTTTGGCAAAATTCAAGTTAAACACAGACGTCAAGACCTCCGGCTGCACCGCATCGGCTGCGACCGTGTCTTTCTCGGCGAACGCTCGGTGGGACTTTGGCGAAGCTGTACACGCCCGAAGGATCGGAACCTGGGATCAAAAACGGTGGAGAAAGAGGTACGCGAGAGCGTACCTGGTTTCCCCAAATTAGAAACGAATGTCGAGGCTATCAAGGAAGTCCTGGCCGGCGGCGGTGTGCTTCGGTGTCGAAGGAGCCATTTTGACGCGCTTTTACGACGCGTCGGCAGGGTTTGCGCGGGGGAGGGATGGTGGTGGTAAGAGAAATAGAAAGTGGGGGGGCAGCTACCTGACACGTCATCAGCAAACCCTGGGTGTGTAAATCAGTATATTTATAGTAGCGCTCAGGCCGTTTACGGCCTATGTGGCTACTTTGCTTGTTGGCGCAGATGAATTGAGTACGGGGTTTGGACGTGGTGAGACGTCCGACTTCACGCAGATGATAGTTGTAAGCAAAATAAGTTAGATTCATAGTACAAGTTACAGCTGCTTAAATACTACTCATGAACAGCCTTGTGAGTCAGACACTGAGTCAGAAGGATGTTCTACACTATTCTACAACAGTATAAATAATTCTGCAATATTCTACAGAGTTCCGCGCAACACAGGAATGCACTGGCGGCTTGCCCGAGATGCCCGAGATGGCATCAATTCCAACACTCCCCCTCAAGCCGGCAGTAATCCCATATCATGCGTAAACTTATCATGCTTAATACGGGGTAAAGCCTTTGTGAAAATGTCAGCAAGCATTTCAGCTGTGGGACAATATTCAACGTGAACTACACCAGTTTCAATCTTCTCGCGGACGAAATGGTTCTCGATGTCGAAATGTTTCGAGCGCGCGTGATGTTGGGGATCATGGGCAATGGCTATGGCGGACTGGTTGTCGGAATAAATCAGAGTAGGTTCATTAATTTCTCTGAATCCAAGTGCATTGAATAAATACCGAAGCCAAATGGCTTGTCGAGTTGCGCATCAGCAAATTGACATTTTGATTGCCGCGTTGTGGGGTTTTCACGCGTTGTCGGTGTTGTTGATGAATTTTGTCGACGATGGTGAGCTCAACATAGAGCTTGAAATTTGGCACTGGTAAGTGGGATGGGTTGCAGGGGTGGGGGACTCCCATGGATGAAAGGAGATTTCAATTATACCAAACAGCGGAGCTTCGGCAAACATTATACGGATCACCGGCGTTGCGCGTTGTGAGCCCAAACTATGGAGTTGTGACGTTGCGGCGTTTTTTGGCCGCGTTGTGCCGTTTTCGCGGGGCGTTGCCGCGTTGCCACGCGTTGTACAACGCCTGACAACGCGACAATGAAAATGTCAAAAGTCTGATGCGGCAGTAAGTGCCGAATATTCTGCCTCGGCTGTACTGAGTGCAACCGTGGGTTGTTTCTTAGAGTGCCATGAAATAGGGCCTCCTCCAAGCATGTAGACATGACCTGAGACTGATTTCCGGTCATCAGGATTGGCGGCAAAGTCAGCGTCGCTGAACGCGCCGTGAGTGTCCAAAATAGGGGTTCCGGAGTTATCGGGATTGATCCCGCCGTAAGTGATCCGGAGTGATCGAGTACCTTTCAGGTATCGAAAAACTCTCTTCATCGCTGTCCAGTGTGCTGGACCGGGGTTTGCTGTATACGAGCCAAGTCTTGCAACGGCGTACGCTATATCTGGGCGACTTATCGTAGCTGGCCAGATCAGTGATCCCATGTGCTCGGCGTAACTACGGCCTCGCTCATCTGTTGTCTGGCCTTGAGTCTCGAGTTTCTCGAGTACGACGTTGGGGTCCATCGGCGTCGTGACTGGCGACATATTCTCGTATCCAAATCGCTTCAGAACACCGTCGATATAGTGCTCCTGTGAAATCTGGATTGTTCGTGCTTGTCGATCACGGTAAATTTCGATGCCGATTAATTTCTTGGGTTCCCCAATATCGTTGATTTCCACTTCGCGCTTCAAGGCGGTCTCGACAGCGCCTAGCATGGTGGGATTGTTTCTAAATAATAGTAAGTCGTCGACCCACACGGTGATGATCACGAATTGATCTTTAATTCTACGCATGTAGACGCCGTGGTCGACTTCAATCCGTTGGAAGCCCAAACCGGTGAGTAAACTGTGGAGTTTCCTATTCCACTCACCCCCGGACTGCTTCAGTCCGTAGAGCGTTTTCCGTAGCCGACAAACTCGGCCGGATCCGTCCTCATATCCGGGTGGTTGAGCCATGTAAATTTCCTCGGAAAGATCACCGTTGAGGTAGGCTCCCTTGACATCGAGTTGCTTCATTTCGAGGTCTTCAACGGCTGCGATGGCTAGCAGGGCTCTGAGGGACTCAAGGCGAACAACGGGAGAGAATGTGTCGAAGTAATCCATACCAGGAATTTGTGAGTATCCTTTTGCAACGAGCCGGGCCTTATATTTGACAATCTGTCCTTTCTGGTCAGTTTTCAAGTCAAATACCCATTTGCAACCAACGGGTTTGCGGTCCTTGGGACAATCCTCAAGTTCCCAAGTTCCCATGCGACCCAAAGTCTCCAGTTCAGTATTGATCGCAGTTTCCCATTTAGGCCAATCGGGCGACTCGCGCGCTTCTCGCACACTCTGAGGTACTTCGATTCCAGTTGAAAATTCGCCTACTGATGCTCGGTATGCGTAGTGTGCTCCGGGCGCTTCAGTATCGTCCTCAGCATCAGCAACCGCTTCGGAAGCTGAATTATCTTCGTTGCTACCCCGGTTGGGTCTAGGAGCCTTCTGGCCCCGTGCGTCTGGGTTCCCGAGTGTCTTGTAATTGACATCTTTGACAGTACGTGTCAATTTTCTGAGTGGGGTGGGATTGAGACGATTCTGTTTATCATCGTAAGCAGTTTCCAACGTTGGAGTAGATGCTGAAGTGCCGGGTTTATTGCCAGGACGTTGTGGAGTGGATGGTGCTGCCGTTTGCAGCGGATCGGATACGTCGTCCTCATCATCAGAACTAGATTCTGACGGGTCGGGTTTGGTTACAGGTGCCGTATTTTGCGGCAGACTAGGTGCTGGTGGTTTTGAAGTTAGAGGTGACGGCTGTTTGCTATTACCTGACTCCCCCTCAAGCGGCCGTTCATCCGGATCAAAATCAAAGTATTTTAACTCTGTAATCTTCTTATCCGGCTCTGTGAACGTGAAATTCCGAGAGACCTTTACTCTGTGAGTCTGGGTGTCGTAGTATCGGATCGCTTTCAGTCTGCAACATTGACGTGGTTAGCTTCAAGCTTCGCTTTCACATCAAGCCAATAAAGCTGGTATCTCAACTTGCCCACAAGGGCAACGTGGCCGTTTTCACCCCGGATTTCAACTTTTCCGTGCCCAAAATTGGAGCTACCTCCCGCCTTATCAACTCGAGAGATGGAGAATAAATTATTCACGGCATCAGGGGCATACAAAGTGTTTTCAAGCACAGTCGTAATCAATTGACCATCTTTTGAGCTTTCCAGAACCACAGTTCCTTTGCCCAATGCCTGAACTTTGTTGTTTCCCAGACCCGTAATTGTCTCGCCCTCGATAGGCTTGAACTTCCGGAATAATGCGAGATTATTTGCAATGTGAGTTGTGCATCCTGAATCAGCCAACCATGCATCTCGCGGTAGACGCGAGTCAAAATGGGGGTTACCCGCAAATGAGCAATGTTGACTTTCATCGTCCTGGGATTGTTCAGAACTACTGAAATTTGCTGAATGCTTACCTTTCTTTCCCTTTCCTTTGGACTTCTTAGCCCAATGCTTCGGATACTGCCCCTCTTTTCCACCTCCTTTGGCGAAAAAATCCTTCGCACGGTGGCCAGGCTTTTTGCAGTTGAAGCATGTCTCCTCGGAGCTAGATTGGGAGTTGTCCCTGTTGCGTGAGAACATAGCCGATGAGCCTCCTGCGGCCTCACTGGCTTTCTCCTTGCGGCGGCGGTCCTCATCAAGAATCAATGAAATTAATTCAATCGAGGTCATAAGCGGCCGTGTGGAGACAGGCAAAGGACTACCGGTACTAGATTGTGCAATTGCGGCAGCAACCTTCTGACTGAGGTTTTTAGAAGCCATATGCGACGACGTGAATTGATCCCAAGATTCTGGGAGGGATGTTATCAATGCTGTGATAAAATCTTCGTCCTTCACTTCGTCGCCCATGGTGATCAGCTGATCCTTAATGGCGCGCATCTCTTTGATGTGCCCAGGAATATCAGTTCCATCGTCAGCGATTGTCCGGTACAATCGACGCCTGTAAGACATACATCCCAAAGTTCCTTGGGACTCGTGAACCATGCGAATCTGACTCCACATTTCAGCGGAAGTCTTCGCGCCCGAGATATGCACCATCTGGGAATCTCCCAGAGCCAGTTCAATTTGGCTTTGTGCCTTCCCATCCGCTTTAATCCAAGCCTTGGTTGCCTTCGTTTCGTCAGCAGTTGGGGCATTTGGATCTTTAGGGGAAACTCTTGATCACAAACCACCACAAGCAAGCTGAGTGGCACTTTCACCACACCTCTCGCTCTCAACCGCTCCTCATCCTCTGAGAGGACCACAATGTCAGGACCCTCCCTGGCAAGGGAGGTCGCTGTGGAGCAAGCGGGAGGTATCGGCATTGGCTATGCCACCGTCCACCTCTCCTCTTCCAGCCAAGGCCCAATTCACATCCCCCGCCAACTCAACAACGTCGGAACTCTCCTGGTAGTTCCACCTGTTCACGGGAACTCGGATCGAGATGGATGCAGGAGCAGAGGGTGTTGCCATTGTTTGTGCCACTCATCACCCACACTCATTTTCACGGGCCGTTGACGTAGTTGCCCTGCGTCTGAGGCTTACCCTACTCAAGACTGGCCATCTGGCCCGGCGTGTCCCACTTTATGGCTATGCACTCCTCTTCCACTATGCCACCCTCTTCTTTTCTTCCTCGGGACCGTCTCCCGTCCCTTTATGGCACCTCCATTGATGGAACACGCCACCCCACTTCCCACCAATTTCATCACCTGTAAAGCCTACGATTACATTGCATCCATGGACTACGTTATCATTGCTTTCCAACCACCCTCTTCTGTGTGGGCACTTTTGCAATTATCCCCGGTCTCTGTTATTGGGGGCGGAGACGCGGGGCAATGCACTACCAACATGCATACATTGGAGGACCTGCTTTGTATGGGCACTTTTGTACTTATTATCTTCAGCCTCGGGGGGGGTGCGGAGAAATTTACTACACTACCAACATACATACACTGTAGGATAGGATCGCAAAGTAGCCACATAGGCCGTAAACGGCCTGAGCGCTACTATAAATATACGGATTTCATCATGGATCTTTAGGGACGGGCATCGCTTCCGAGCCATCTACATATTCCAGTAGATCTTTGTCACGGAGTACTGCCAGAACACGCCGTTTCCAGGGTAGGTAGTTGTCGTCATTCAGGAGTTCAATTCGATGAGAGGATTTGGGTGCCATGATTCGATAGACGGTAGAGATGAGCTACTAGTAGAGGGCGTAGAAAAATCTCAAGTATGCCAAGTGTTATAACAGATAAGTTCTCAAGTGATCTACGTGACGTAAGTTACAGCCCTTTGCGGAACATAGGGCGCGGCCAAATTTTTTCCCATTTTGGGACATTTTTGATCTTTTCGACCTTTTCCCTCACTGCGTGCTCAATTCTGAATGTATCATTCTGGAAACTATATGAGCGGAACCGCAAGGAAATTCTGGAGGTCCTCTCGTGCTTCAATTTTTTTTATTCGGCTTATAAAAAATGTACTCTAATATAATCATGTTTATATGGAAATCTCCTCCCACAGGGGGAGTTGGGAATATATTGTTTTGGGGTCTCATTAGGGCATATCTACAAGTATTTCTGAGGTCACCTCGTCGCCGGATTTTATCTGTGGGTCCTATACCATGTGAACAATGTAATTGAATCCAACAAAAACACCCACTTCTCAGACACAATGCTCTGGCATATTCTGGTCCCAGGTGAGCGTGATACTCATTGGGTGCTCGTCCTGTGGTGTTTGAATTTCAAACTCCGCTCGGAGATGCCGAAAGCGGCAGCTTTGTGTGCACCTGTGGGCACTTGATGAAAATTTTCCTCTTTGTCTCTTACCACCACCTAGCCAATCCACGACACATCCTAGACAGTTGTACTCCCATTTTTTACAATCTACTTCTCTTGTGTTCAACTCCATCTTTGTTCATTTCTCCCGAGTGGTAAGTGCATTTCAGCGTCTTTCGAGGCTCCCGTTATGATGTCATAATGCCCGACATTTTCTCGAATGTCGGGAGCTGACAAAGATTCACGGTCACATGTTTACTTGCGATCTTTTCCAGTGGACTATTTTGCACAAGAAAATAATATTCTCAACCAAATCTGTCTCGTGAAAAGCTATCTACATCTATGTAAGGATTGAAATAAAAGAATGGGGCTTCATCTAAGACATTACTAGTTGTCCATTTGCGGTCAATTTGCTTCCCCATCAAGTGGCAGCTCCGGACAATATGCTCGACGGAGATTATGGCTGAATTAGGCCCCCGGTCACTTATGCCTAGGTCGGTCCGATTTTCGACAAAGATTTTGACTGATTTACTCTATGAAATCTGGCCTTTCGAGGGCTGTTTTACTCTATGTCGGACCGATTTTTACCCCAAAAATATTCAATTTTTCCACCTCGCGGCATTTTTTTTCGCCCATTTTCCCATCTTTTAGCCCGTACTTGCGGTCCCAAACGTTGTGGCTGAGGGTTTAGATCAATGTGTGAGTTTCAGTAATTTTTTTGCTATCCATGCTTCTCAAAATTTTCCTGCCTGCGGCGCGATTTACTCTATGGCAGACCGAGTTTGCCCATCTGTACACTGATTTACTCTATACCACGGACCCGAAAACACCAAATTTCGCAGGTTCCTACCCAGCCGCAGTTACGAGGTTCATCAATCTCAGTAGTATTATTACAATCGAATACAGCGAAATTGACTGACCGGAAAATTCGGACCGAGTGACTGTGATGTTATAGCGTGACAAAGTTGGGATGAACCTCTCCACAGCGGCTGGAAGAAAATATATACAAACAACATAGCCACAATTCTCATAAATCATTCGTAAAATCGATTCTGAGTTTCCTCACTACGAAATAAATACATATTGTCACAGTCTGACCAGTTGATTCCATCACCAATGCCATCAAAGCCTGTGATCCTATTGATCCTGGATCACATACTTCCCACGACTCCGAATCTTGTACCTGATGATGTCGACTAGTTACCTCGGCAACACAGATCAGCAGGTGACTGCACTATGTGCTCAGTCAGGCGACCAAGGTCCATGTGTTGATATTGTTTCATCTATTGTTTCATCACCCTTCCATCATTCTTAAACCAACAGATACAAACAAGCCACTAGTATATAAGTAGCTCTACTTCTACCCATGTACTTAGTGTTTTTATTTTATCATCTTTACGCGTTGATCTTATCCTCACTCTTGTCTTCATCTTACCGAAGACGCGCCCAGATCCTTTGCTTGATCTTACGGCGTTATTGGGTGTGGGAAAGTCGGTGTGACGGAAGCGAGTAATTCGAGTTCCGGCACACAGAGATAGCAAGAGCGAATCCGAATGACTGTTGTAAGTTATAGATTCACTGAAGAAAAGTAATTACGACAGCACGGTTTATATACTAGGATCAAGTGGCTGTGCGGGGTAATGATGGAAGTAACGCAAAAAGGAAGGAGTGTGGAGTAACGTAGGGTCGACAAGGAGGAGACAGAGAGATAAAATAACAAGGAGAGTGTGGTGATACGAGGGAAGAGAAGTGAGTAAAAAATAAATGAATGGATGCGTACAATGTGACGGTCATTTCCGTTACACACTCCCTCCAGATCGACGCCGCGCGACGATCTCAATCCTGCATCAAAATCCCGTCCTCTCCAGCGCTAGGAGCACCGTCCCCAGAACTCGATCCGCCAGCCCCAGTGGTACTCTCGGCGGACTTCTCGAGCTGCTGCTGCTGGAGCTGGCGCTGCTTCTCCAAACGCATGGCCTGAATTTCCGGCGCATTAACTGCGGCAGCCGCGCGCTCCGCGGCCTTCCGGTCCTTGGCATCGCGCTGCCTCTGCTCAGCACGACGCCGTGCGCGGTCACGGCCAATAATCGCGTCCCGACCCTCTTGAATGTCGGACTCGCGGACCAAAACCATTCCCTCGGGCGGCGGCGGAGTGATGTCGACATCGCGAGCCTGCATGTCAATCAAGGTGGCGATGCGGCCCTTCGTAACGAAGTTGAAGCAGCCGCGCTGGTAGTCGTACGTGCCCCAATGATAGCCACTGCCGTCACGGGAATTGTTGGTAAGGGCGAACTCGAGGTAGCCGGCAGGCTCGAAGGGGACGAACTGCTGATCAACGGTAGGGTTATTGCCGTACTGGTTGTATTTGGTGTACATCTGGATCGTTTTCATGGACTGGACTCGTTCGTGACCGTTCGAATCGATGAGGACCATGGTCTCGCGATCCTGGCGGCGCATAACCGCGTGGGTACGATTAAAATCCGCATACTCGGGAGATATGTCGCTCGGAGGGATGATAGTGCCGTTACTGGTGTCGTAAGTTCGCATCGCAACAGCAGCAAGTAAGTTTTCAGGGACGAATAGTTCCGCAAAATAAGTGGGGTGCTCAAAGGCGACCTCACCCGCAATTTCTGGGCTGCTTATATCGTCTAGGCCATTGGCGCTAACTTCGACATCAAACCCCAATTGGCTAGCTAAGAATTCGGCATCTTCCGGAGGCGGTTTGCCTCTCCCTTCGGTTAGTTCACTGATATCAGAAATCCCGAGCACGTCGAAGTACTCTTGCAAGGCATTCAACTTACTGGCTTGCTGGTAGGGCATCCAGGTAAAATCTCCTGATTGCCAACGCACTTCAAAGAGTGCACGACTTCGGCGTCCAGAATGACCCACAATGCGGTCCACTGCCCATTCATGGGTTGTTGCGTCATTGGAGACACTCAGCTGACTCTCCAAGCGACCAGGGAACCGACGGTCATCATTCGGAATATGTATCCGGAGTAAGGACGCATGAAAAACGTCATGAACTCCCCGCTGCTTCATATTAGCTGGGAGTTCAATGCGAAAGGAAGAATTATTGAAGTCCTCCAGAATAGGGTAAGGACCAATGTACTTCGGGATGAGCTTGCGAGCAAGTCCCTTTTCAAATTTAATATTCTTCGTTGAAAGGTACACCAGGTCGTCCTTTTTAAAGGGCTCCACCTGGCGCTTTCGGTTCGCATTCCGAGTCTGCTTGACTCGCGCTGCAATAATTGCATCATGCGCAGCCATAATGGCTAACCGTCTTTGCAGTGCAAAGTTAGCGATGCCCGGGTACTCCCGTGATCGGTCTGAATCCCAAAGCAGGGAACGCGGCATCATTCCAGTGTTCAAGAAGAATGGAGAATAGCCAGTGGACTCGGAACGAGCTGAGTTCATCGCAAATTCAACTGCAGGGAGCTTGGCTACCCAATCCTTCTGTTTATCACCAATGCATTGACGTAGCATCTGAGTAATTGTACGGTTTGCGCGTTCGGTGGCACCATCAGTCTCCGGATGGTAAGCACTTGACATTCTCAATTTAGTCCCAATCAACTCATTGAGACGACGCCAAAAGGTGCTCGTGAATAAAACATCACGATCACTCACAATCGAGTACGGTAACCCGTGTAATTTATATACTTGCTCAAACATCAGTTCGGCAAGTTGACGAGCAGTGTAATTGATCCGGCTAGGGATCAAGTGAACCATGCCAGTGAGGAGGCATATAACGACAGTGATGGAATTGAATACACCATCGCGATTCTTGGATTCGGGTAACGGCCCGACAAAATCCATGCCAATAGCCTCCCAGGGCCTTGTTGGTGGCGAAAGCGAATGCAGCAAGCCATAAGGCTTCTGATTACTAGGTTTACTATGCTTGCAGGTTACACAGGTTTGGCACAAACTGGCAACATCATCAACCATTTCTTTCCACCACACGTACTCTCGCAAATAGTCAAGAGTTTTCTTGGATCCTAAATGTGCCAAGAGTGAATGGGCTTCGGACCAAACAATCTCTCGGACATTTCTACCCTTATACATAACCTCAGGTATGCAAAGGCAGGTGCGATCCTTTTCTTTCAAGTAAATAAGTCCGTCGTGAACTTCGAAATTACGAAATTCCTTCGGTGCGGCAAGGATCTTCTTGAAGAAAGGGTCCTGGTCATACTTATTCCGTAGGAATTTGACCAAGTCTAGTCCATCCCAAGCATCCTTTACTACTGGAAAGAAGGATGAGTCCATCTTATTCAGTTCCGATTCAATCTCCTCGATTGTCGGCACAGTTGGACTCGGTGCGGAAGCGCTTGGCGCAGATCCGGAGATCGGTCCGGGCGTGTCAATCAGTGGCTGTGGTGAGCTGCTTCTCTTGCCACGCCCAACATCGACGCCGTCTTTGCGCGAATTTTGAATTTTGCTGGTACTCCCGCCCTCCTTTGCATTGCCTAGCGATGCAAACGAGTTCTTGTTCTTCTTGTTAGTACCTTGGGCCCCCTTGGGACCCTCGGGTTCTGTGGATGTTTTCCGAGTGGCGGACCTCAAAACTCGGGTAGGTAAGGCCTCCTTTGCCGCTTTTACCGCCGCTTCTGCCTCCTGAGCGGCCGCACGTGTCGCCGATCGCAAGATACGATCGCTAGACAGCGCCACGGCCTCTCGGCCTGCAAAAACCGGCATAGAGATGGAATTAACGTCAAGGACGTCGTTGTCAATCACATCATGATAGGTATACTCACTCCGGGCGCGGACTGTTCCTGGCGCCTCATTTGAGTAGATTCGAGACAAAGCATCCGCCAGAACATTATCAGTTCCAGGTACGTAGATTACCTCAAAGTCGAACTCTGAGATTTTTTCTATCCATCTGGCCTGACGACCCGACAAGTTTTTCTGATTCATTAGGTGAATCAGACCCTTGTGGTCAGTTATCCACTTGAAATGACAGCCCTGTAGGATGTCTCGATGCCGAAGCATCGCTTCAACACCAGCAAGCATCTCAATTTCATGTACGGGATAATTTTGTTGTGCCGAGTTCAACTTTGCTGAAAAAAATGCGGCCACTTTACCGCTTTTCCAGTCTTTACCTTGGCAGACAACACCGGCGACTCCGGTACTGCACCCATCGGTGACGAGGAAGATATTATCCGCATCTTTCCCATAATCCAAGGGCTCCCGCCGATGATCCCGATGAGCATGAGTAATTTTCTTAATATCTTCGAATGCACGTTGCTGAGTATAACCCCAGCGAAAAGGGACCGTGTCCCCGGTCAAACCGTGGAGCACTCCCATCGGAACTCGGACTCGGCCAAGATCATCGGCTAAATACCCAACCGAACCGAGAAATCCGCGCAGGAGGTCACGATTAGTGGGTGTTTTCCAGTTCAACACCGTGTCAACTTTATCAGGATCCATTCTGATTCCCTGATCATCAACAATTCGGCCAAGAACCTTGAGTTCGGGACGAAGAAATTGTAACTTGTTCTCACCGAGGTATAATTTCTCGCGTTTCAACACGTCAATAATTAATTTAACGTGTTTCTTATGATCTTCTAGGGTCTCTGAGTAGATGATGATATCGTCGAGATATACATCCATGAAACGCCCAATATAATCCGAGAATAGGTAATTCATCAGAGATTGATAAGTCGCAGGTGCGTTGCAATCCCCTTGTTGCAAGACAAGGCTAACCATATTCCCATCCGGAGTCGTTACGGCTGTACGCTCAACATGCTGCGGCTCGATCCGAATTTGCTCGTAGGCATCCTGACCATCAATCAGAGACCTAAATTTGCAGCGCGAGACACGCCGCAAAATCCCTTCCATATCCGGCAGGGGAGAAGACATTTTGTGCGTGTTCTTGTTTCGTGCTCGCAAGTCCACGACAACGCGCAACTTAGGTGGGTTGCTTTTCGCTTTTGGGATCAAAAGCATCGGCGCGGTATTCCCGGAGTTCGAGATTTTCCAACGACCCGCCTTAAGGTAATTCTTTCGTTTTTCATCCCACTGAGGGCGAAGGGCTTCAGGACACCGTGACGGACGCCACGGCAGAATTTTATTCTCGTCAATCAGAGGTATAGTGTGATTTATTGCGCGCAATGGAGGTAACTCTGTTTCGGCAGCAGTTTTACATACAGGTTTCGCGTATTCAATCAACTCCGCGCGCGCAGCCTTAATGGCATCCAATTCAACCTCTACGGAGTGCGAGTAAATTCGTGCTGTAGCAACACCTTGAAGAGGTAAGCATTCAGCACTCCCAATGCAGACACGCGCGGGATTTAAACCAATACTCACCTTGTGCTGAAACAGCCACGAAGTGCCGAGAATCATGTCATACCCGCTCAAGTTTGCGACGTAGAAGGTGCGTGGGCAATTAATGTCCTGGTAACTAAAATCAACGGCCACAGAATGGTTGATTTTGGAGCGGGAGCCTTGAACCGCTAACTGCAAAGTAATTGGTTCATTTAATTCATCCCGCTGAAGGTTCAACTGATCCGCAACCGTGGTAGAAATCAGGTCACCCAGCGACCCGGAATCAACCAAAGCTCGGAGTGGCTGCCCGTTGACACGGACCACTATAACCAGAGGCTTGGCGACGATTTTATCGGGCACACGGGGTGTTGATGCTGTACGTGATATTCCCTGGACTTGGTCCGGGGGTATTTGAACTCCACCACAGAAGAGCGGTGTCCTCTCTTCAGGAGATAACTCACGACGCTCTTGAATCAGTTCGAGCATAAATGTAAGACCAGGCAAGACTGATGGTTGAGCCAAGCCTGCTTCAATTGCTTCGCGCTTATGCTCTACATATTGCAGGGTCTCTAGAATCTCCAATTCTTCATCAGAGATTCCTTGCTCGAATAAGGTGTGAAAATAGCCGAAACTGGTGAGTTCAAAGTCGTCCTCTACATCGAGGGACAACTTCAGATTCATCTTCCGAACCCAGCCAAGCAAATCCAGCTTCGGGTTCAACAAAAGTGAGTCTGGAATCATGTGGAGCTCCTTCTGGTTCGTACCAACGGACTCCATGATTAAATAATCATTAGAGCGATGACCAGTTTGGCCACAGCGAAGGGGAAGAACGCGATCCACCCGCAGTGCATCAGGTTCGTGTCTACCCATCTCCGAGAAATATATCTCTGACCCGAGTGCCAGAAGATCATCTATTGGGATGCGATGGATCGGTTTCGGCTTTCCGGACCGTGGGATCCCCAATTGCGGACCAAGTCGTGCCGCATACCATGCGGCCAACTCGAACTTAGGTTCACGGAGCAGTCGTTCAGGTAAGACAACGAACTCATGGAAAAATTCATCCCAGATGAGGAAGTCATCCTCAGAGACTCGTGATACTTCAAATCGGACTTGGTCTCGACGCGGATCGTCGAGAGGGATTCAATCATCACCCGGATACGGCTGGGAAAATTCTAACAGGGCTTTCGCGCCCTCCGCAAGTAAGTCACCAAGTTGACGACTCCGTGGTTTCAACGCCGGCCTATTATTACACGGCAGATGTTCAAGCATGCGCACACGATCCTCGAAGGTCTCATTTGGATCACCAGGCAGACGAGTCGACTCGGGACCATTGTCCTCTACTTCCGAGCCCGAACCAAGTATGTCTATATCATCCTCAGATATATCAAGTTCTGTATAGAGACTGTCCGACTCATTGTCGGACATCTCAGACTCGGAATCACTTACAGATTGCAGCTCAGGCATGTCTGACTCGTCGTCAGATATTTCTGATTCGGTATCACTGACAGGCTGCAGCGCCGGCATATCCGAGTCCTCGGTACCCGGGGAGAACACTTCGAAGTCAGAGCTTTCGGCATCCAGAAATTCAAACTCATTGAAGTTGACCTTGGCCCATGCGACCAGATCGAAGGAGGGGTCTTTCAAGCTCAATTTCGAAAGTGACTTGAACTCGGCACCATACTGTACCAGGTACGTGTCAAGTCCATCATCTGAGACTTCAATGCTCACCTCCGAGCTCGGATATTCTGCATCTCGCAGAAGTAGTACTGCCATCGCGCAATAGGCATCTCCCAATTCAATAAGATAACGATCTTCATTGGAGATGTCGTTGGGTTCTATTTCGCGAGAATGTGCGACTTGCTTTGCGTACCAAAGTCCCAACTGAAACTTCGAGTCCCGTAGGTGCTGACTTGGAATTATAGCATCGTCAAGCATCTGACTGTCGACAATTACGTGCTCCGTAGGTGAAATTTCATAGATCATGAATCGTTTATCAATCACAACGTCATTTTCACCCGGGAAAGGTTGTGCGTGCTGCAGCACAAGTTCGGCAAAACGAGCTGGTAAGTCGCCAATTGGCTGCGAATGCGTTGTTTCGGTAGTAGGGGAGTCGAAAATTTCCTTTCGGGTATCCTCGCCCTCCTCGACTTCCAGCTGAACAGCAGTCGAGCCAACATGAAGAGTTTCAAGCACCTCAGTTGTCTCATCAAGAACTGAGTCGGTTTTTATCCGAACACCATGCGCGCCAAAACCAGGAGGTTTACCCTTCTGTTTTGAAACAACCGTAGTAAGTTGTGGGCAGTTCCGCGCTATATGACCTGAACCTTCACAGTTCAGACAAAGGCCCGCGGCCAGCAACTCATTCCGCTTCTGGGGGGATAGTTTACGCTCCCAAGGTCGGTTATTTTGATAACTCGACGCTGAATTAGATTGTTGCGGCTTTTTACTGGTGTCCTTTTTACCAGGAGAAAAGCTGGTTGACGAGGTGCGCATTACCTCGCTTCGGTTGCGGGGAGCAAATTTTCCTCCGCGGCCGCGGCCTCTAAAGTTGTTGGGTCTACCCGTATTGTTCTGATTGCCATTCTTAGGCCCGGACGAACCAGTGTTATTGTCCTTGGACTTTAAACCCAGGAAGACCTCTGCGCGCTCGGCGCCTGCAACAACCTTACTCCATTTAGACCTCTCTGGATCGTAATCTTTACGCCAGAGTTCGGTTTGAATGTCCGTGCGCAAGCTGCGCCATAATTTCACGACCTTCTCCTGGTCGTCTTTTAACCCAATCATGCTGTAAATATCTTCGAATTCAGCAATGTGGTCTGTGACGGACTTGTTGTTCTGGAAACAACGATTCAACCGATCCCGCTGTTTCATGCGGAAATCAGGTGGGAAGCAATACTTCAACATCTCGATGAAGAAGTCCTGTAAAGTCCAACTCGACTGGCTTGAACGAACCTTCCGATTAAAGAAGGTCCGTGCTTTCCCTTCCAAATAATAGCTGAGCATAAGAACCTGATCTTCGGGGTCGACACGACCCAACTTCAGATACTGAGTGCTCTCATGCACAAACTGCAGATATTGGTCTGCGTCGGCAGAACCATTGTATTTATTTGGAGGTATGGGTTTAATAATCATCTTGGACTTCCTACGACGGGCACCATTTGTATTACCAAGAGTACCGGCTCTCGCGGCCTCCGATTCATCATCGCTGGATGAGTTCTCATCAGAAGAAGTGTCACTGGAAGAGGAACTCGATGGATCTTCAGGCGGCGATGGCGGCCGGCCAACACCTCTGGTATCACGAATGACCCGATCAAAGAAACCTCCCGGCGGCAGCCTACCCACGGTAGACTGGCTGGAATGTTTCTTCTTACCCGTTTTTTCGGGTTTCAGAGGTTCAGTGTGCATTTGGCGCACTACGCTGTCGCGAACAGCATCCTCAGCCTTGCTGGTTGATTTAGTAACCAGGTTTGATTTCTTGCGCTGTTTGAGCTTTTTCAAGTGCTTCTTCGCACTTGAGATCTCGTCTGAGAGACTCTGGCCAGAGTTTTGCTCACCGCTCTTGGGCGGAGGCGTGCTCACAACAACGGTAGGCGATGATTTCTTCTGATCCAGTCCTGAATTATCAGGTTGAACGTCGAAATCATCATCAAAGAATCCGGCCGGCGTGGACTTCGGTTCAGATTTGACCACCCGTCGGATTTCCTCAAAATTCTCGAGCGCTTCACGTTGCGCATTGAGTTCACTCTCGGAAAAATTCTCCGAGAGATCAATTGCACCCCAGTTTCTGGGATCAATACCCTTGCCCTTATTCTTCGACGGACCAGCCTCCACTTTAGGGAAAGGCTTGTCATGTGGGGCCTCAAAGCGGGCTGTGCGGGCGGCCTGCGGGGTTGACTCAGCAACGGGCGGACTAGTCTCCATAATTTGTGGAGCAGTTCTCAATTCGGCCGAGTTCGGCACACGGCCATTATTCCCCGACGGCTCAACAGTATTCCGCTGCGATTCCATGCGGGCCCGGAAGCCCGCAGCTGCGAGCTTACCGTAGCGATGAGAAAGCTTGAGGAGGTTCTCGGGGCTCATATCGTGAGTCGCAATCTCAACGGTCGAAGTTACTGCAGACATGTCTGTATCACGACTAGCTTGCGATACAGTACGTTCACGATGAGTACGAGAAGTCTTCTTAGTTACCCGAGTCCAATTATCATCGGCTGGGCCCTCAGAACCCAGCTGACCATAATCGACATCGCTAGTGAGGAGGGGGACCGTTTCAGAACGGGTATAACTTTCCCTCCCGGGGGAGGTACTCGTGTGTACACCAGGCCCGCGAGGGGCCTGGGGCGATACAACCCGGCTGTACAACAGTCCGGGGGAGACGGGGCGCGACTTGGGCGAACCCAAGTCGACAAGCGGACCACTCACATCGACACCAGAGCTGTTGCTGTTGGTAGTCGACCTGGCTCGCTGGACCGGAGGGATACGACCCTCACGGACAGCAGCGCGAGTCGGGATAGGAGAACGTCCACGAAGATGAGCCATTTTTACAATTCTTCAGTGATGGCGGTCCAAGCGACGTCGGTAGCGTTGGTTGATCAGACCAATTTAACCAGAGCAGACCAAAGACCAAAGTTTCGAGTCAAAAAGATGTGACGGAAGCGAGTAATTCGAGTTCCGGCACACAGAGATAGCAAGAGCGAATCCGAATGACTGTTGTAAGTTATAGATTCACTGAAGAAAAGTAATTACGACAGCACGGTTTATATACTAGGATCAAGTGGCTGTGCGGGGTAATGATGGAAGTAACGCAAAAAGGAAGGAGTGTGGAGTAACGTAGGGTCGACAAGGAGGAGACAGAGAGATAAAATAACAAGGAGAGTGTGGTGATACGAGGGAAGAGAAGTGAGTAAAAAATAAATGAATGGATGCGTACAATGTGACGGTCATTTCCGTTACAGTCGGCCTGTCTGTGACACATATTGAGTATCCAGAGCTTCCTCAAACATTGCATGAGTCTTCCTGAGGGGATATACCATTTTATGCTACCCTCATTCTGCAGCCTTGAGAGAAAAGCGAGGATTCTTGGTGTTTCTACCGCACCAAGCCCCAAGTCGAAGGTATCAAAACCTGTAACTTTTTGAGGGAGGTTCTAAACGCATTATACATATTTTGGTCTGCTTCAGTCATTTTATTTTAGATGAGGAAGGAACCTGAATGATTTTACGAATGATTTATGAGAATTGTGGCTATGTTGTTTGTATATATTTTCTTCCAGCCGCTGTGGAGAGGTTCATCCCAACTTTGTCACGCTATAACATCACAGTCACTCGGTCCGAATTTTCCGGTCAGTCAATTTCGCTGTATTCGATTGTAATAATACTACTGAGATTGGTGAACCTCGTAACTGCGGCTGGGTAGGAACCTGCAAATTTCGGGCACTGATTTACTCTATCTCGGACCGACCTAGGCGTAAGTGACCGGGGGCCTGCTGAATTACGGTGGTGGGCACGAGACGAGCGGTGAATTGTGTACATCCCGCTGGTCTTGTCGGGCCGGTTAAAGGGGGTAAACCACTCAATGTATGCCAGCGGATGAGTATAGGTGCCATACTGAGGTGGGAGAGTGAAGATGACACGGATCTGAGCGACACGAAGACCTGCAAGAAAAAGCCTGAGCAACGACTCGGAGTCATGAAAATAAATAAGTAAATTACCCTCAACGCCGGATGAAGGACTGTACTGGTCCGGGTCTTCGACAACAAGGGCGGTGTCAAAGTGTGCCGCCACACCCGAAGCACGACCTTTGGCAAGAGTAGCCGGGGTAGCGCGTATACGGCAGGTGCGAACCTTGTCAGCAATGTAACGGTTCCGAGCCATCCGGAGGGAAAGTTGCTTATAAACAGCGAAGCGGTCGTGGCGATTTGGAGTGATCGAAGAATGTGGAAAATATTTGTGGACAAACTGACTGAAGGCAGGAGTAAAATCGACGGCACTGTGAATAGTTTCCAGCTGAGTTACAGTGACATCGGGAAATGACGCGGTTTTGGCGAAAGAATAAGCGATGGCGGGCAGTTTCGATGGAGGGAGTTGGACAGTAACCTCTGTCTCACGTCGCGTGGATGGTGGACCTTCGTCATCATCAGACTCATCGTCTTCCTGGCCCTGAGCGATTAGTTTTTTTTCGAGCCAGCTAAGATAAGATCGCCGAAGTGCAAAGGCTTCCTGCCGTTGAAGCCAGACCGTCATCTGTGAAGTATAGTCCCGCTTATTGGAAGCACGATAAGCGGACTTGGCAAAATCAATGTGTAGACGTTCCGGCGCCTCAGTGTTGTAGCCGTCGGCGCTGCCCAGAGAGCGAATGGCGTCAACATAGTGCTGGAGGGAATGTATTTTGGGTATATTGAAGTGCTCGCGAATGCCGAGCTTGACGAGAATATTTTTGTGGGTGTGAAAAGTAGTCAGGCACGCTTGAAAAGCGTCCAGAGTGTTTGAGGTGTGAGACTGAAATTGGGCGTAATAGATGAAGTCAATCAATGACTTGACAACAGTGAGAACTTGCGCGCTAACAGCGCCGGCCAACACGCCGAGGAAGACACGTTGCATCTCTTTGTGTTCTGTCCCCGTCCATTGCGAGATGGAAGAAAACCCCTTCTTGAAGTGCCGCAGCCCAGCATGCGCGTTCATGGCCTTGAACCGTGCATCAAACTCGTCCTCACCCCCAACTAAGGTGATACACCACTTCACGAGATGGTCCTTGAAGACGCCTTGGTGAAGCTGGTGAAGGAGATCGGGCGTGAAGCAAGCGAAAATGTCGGTGTGTGGGAGGTCGGCCCAGAATGGTCTGTATACTGGCCGTAGGCCGTCCTTCTCAAACTGTGGCGGCTTCAACCCTTGCTGATGTTCGCCAAGTAGATCGAGCGTGTCCTCGACATCCCGCTGAGGGAAGGTAGCCGACTCACCCCGCCTGTCGCGAGGGACTACGCAACGTGGGCACCGGTTTTCTTTGCAGCAAGCGACCAGGCACTGCTCCGGAAAATCCGCCACATATGCGGCCAGAATCGGATGGACGCGCCGAATGAATCCGTCTGAGCACACCATGTCCACACCGTTCTTGCCAGCCTCAACCAGGGGCTTCAAGAGCGAACGCATGCAGTGGTGGAACAAGCGATAGCCAGCTAGCGAGCGTGTAGCCTCCGTAAAGCATTTACATAAGCTTGGACACAGGAAGGTATCCGATTAAAACTGTGGCGTGTGCAGAGGACTGACGGCGGATCTCTTTAGAAATGTTTCCGATGGTGAGATATACGGGCCAGGCGGTCTTATCGCCTTGATGCCGCGTCAACTGGGTCTTGTCGGAGGAGAGAATGATGGGGCTAATAACGACGCCAGGAGGTAGCTTTTTCTACAATATTAGATCGTGAGTGATACGAACAAATATATTTTAGATGATTACCTGAGTTTCCCACCACCAGTTTGCCGTCCACATCTCGTCAAATATGCGGCTGGATTCAGCCCCAATTTTGCTGCTATAAACGCGCTCTGGTGCGTATGCCATATGGTCTTGGAAAGCGGGATTCCCGATTAATTCCTTGATACATTCGACAGGGTCCCGCTTCCAGAGCTCAAGATCCTCCTTCATCATCTCATCGTTCTCATCAAGCTGGTTTCCTGCTGCCGTGACGATTTCGCATTTCCACCCGGGACCAGTCGGCAGCTGGTCCACCTTCTGCAAGTACGTGTAATTGTTGTGGTACGAAACGTTTGTGCGGCGTTGCGTCTTCAAGCTATGTGAGTACTTATGATAACCCACAGTGGTCTCGGACTCACAATAGGGAGCTTCAGATAAGAATCTGTCGCGCTCTGGCTCACATTCTTCGACAACCAGCTTGCCAAGTCCCACTCTTCGCCATCCAGAAAAGGGGAATATGGGCCCAGTCCCTCCGCAGTCTGCTCCTCGAACATGCGCTCGAATACCGTCTCGCCACGGCCCAGAGTCTCCGCATTCGCATCAACGAAGGTCTCGTGTCCCGGGAAATCCTCCTCCCCAGGGAACGACTCTATGAAGCGGCTCAGATTTCGAGGATCGTCCTCATCCAGGACCTCCTCGACAGTGGCCCGCCGAGACTGGGGCACTGACGCTGCAGGTGGCTCCGGTCCCGGGGAATCGGCACGGCGTGGCGGTGGGACAAAATCATCCAGGCCCTCAAACTCTTCGTCTTCTTCATCCACGACCTCACGGCTGAAGAAGGCCGGCGACGCAGCTCTTGGAGTCTCTGCTAGGGGCTCTTCCTCCGGTTCCTCGCTCTCCTCTCGGGCAACGCTGACCGCAGCGCCAAGACTTTTTTGCCATGCATTGTGACATGCCGGTTTTTGCGCGATATGGCGACTAATGCCAGCGTCGGTGGACTTCGTGGTGTGGCAGTACGGGCAGCGGAATTTTCCAGGCATTCTCTGCAGATAGTATTCTGGCTCGGGGTGAGTTTTTCTCGTATCACGCGGCGGCGCTGAAAAATGATGCAATTGTGATTTCAGGGGGCGGAACCGTACGCGCGGCCGCGCTCCGCAGTTCTTATCTAATTCCCTGTTTGTTGATAAACAAAACATCGCGTACATCTCTCTCAACAACCCCCACCATGTTCGTTGACGAGAGCCAAACAGACGCGCCACTATATATACTGGACGACCAACCTCCGACTTCCCTCATTCTTCCTTCCCGCAAGAATACCTTATCGCACGATTCGCACCCGAGATATGGCCACCCAGTCCAAATTTGCCCCTCCCACTACCAACACCGCTCGCTCCCGAGCCAAGGCAGCCTCAACGACGGACTCGTCCCACCGCTGGCGCCCGCCATGATGACAGTGAGAGTGAGCCACGTGTCACCTCGTATACGCCCCATGCTTACCGGCTCACAGTGAATCCTGTCCCTCACACCAAGAAGCACGTAGTTATCGAAGACGATGACGATGACGACGACGACGACGGTATGATCTCCAGCACCCGCCATCCCTTCTCTGCTTACCTTGTCTTCTAGATTGAATATGAAGATAGGCCTGGCGTGGCTGCACGTCACGGTAACGGTGGTGAGTCTAATTCTTACCTCGTCTGCAGACATTACATTCACGGTAAATACAGACATCTCTCGTGCCAACGACGAAGACGACGCTGAAGAGATCGATGCCGACCCCGATGCTGACGCAGACGAAGATGATGACATTGCCATGCACGGCAACGCCAAGGGCCACACCGCTCCGCAGGGTGCGAACATCTCTTTTCTTCACAAGATGATCGTAATGCTCTAAGACCCCCAGTGTCCGATGATGATGAGGAAGAACCTCATGCAGGCAGGGTCCGCCGTGCAAGCGCCAAACAGGCCCAGCGTCGTAAGTACGCCATTATAAATGCCGTCCTCGAAGCTGACTTACGTGGGATAGTGGCCGAGCAGGAAGCTGCCAACGCACGCAAGGTCGCCAATGCCGCTAAGGTCGCCAAGAAACAGCGCATCCAGGAGAGAGGTGAGGACCCCGTCCCTCAAGAAGACACAGTGGTATGTTTGTGTATATACATTACAGCGTGGCCACTGATATGTTTCAGTTCACGTCGCGTGAGGTGGAGGTGCCCACCAAGAAGAAATCCCTCCCTCAACGCGACAATCGTGTCCCCCGGCTGCCCGCGGAACCTACAAAAGTCAGACTGGGCATGGAATGGCCCGCGAGCCATTGCAAGACCTTCGCAATATCGTCAGTCTTCGGTATTGTACTGGCTAGATCTTACTAATCATATTCAAGATTGTGCGCCCTCAGGAGGCTGCACCTCGCGGGACTCATCGCGGACGTCAAGATTATACGAACTCGGACACATCAGGAAAAAATAAATTCTACGTAGTTAAGGCAGCATTCATGTAGTCATCTGTAGCCATTGTAGTCGCACGATTGGATCTGTAGCCTGATGTAGCTGTCCATATTCAGTATAGGAGTGTACATCAGCAATATGGACCACATAATCAATAGAGGAACTACACGATAGGCGTAGACAACGGAGCCAACATTGAACAATATAGCTTGGCGTTCGGATCCATACACAGCTGGCTTTCAGGCCACAAAATGATTCAATGCATTGTTCCGAGACTTAATATTGGGTTGGATTGTACTATCATCACATTTGGCCAACTGGTTGTCCTACACGATGCCTTTGCACTGGCACATATACTTTCCTGAAAGATGAGCTCAAAATGTACAAGTCCTCTGTTGCAATCAGCTGCAGAGACCTAATGTGGTGGTCTCATTGGAATCAATTCAAATGCTTCTGTAGTCTACTTGTCTGTGTGTCATCTTTTACGAGTGCTTATGTAATAAGTGATCGTTCTTTTAGCAAACGACTTGCCAGCGCGGAGACAGGCTTGCTCCGAACCTAGGCGGACGCCCTAGCCTCCGCTCCGCCTGTGTGCAGCGTGATTCGGCCATGTCACCTGGGCCTGGACCCATCATTTCGGATCTTCCTTCACAACCATCAACCACTGCTGCTCATCGTCGCCTGCTCCCTCCCGACGTCGCCCGCCAAATCCCACCTTTATCCCGCCCCTCCCCAAACCGTTGATAAAATGAGTTCTCAGAGAGCCGGTTAAACAAGTTTAGCCGGGGTCTATGCAAGAGGAGGACGGTCACATGCCTTTTTGATGCATCATCGCATGCGCCACAGGCTCTTTGTCCCTTCCTCTCCTTGACCACCATCTCCTCGCAGGCTCATCGCACTCACAGCTGCTTGGATTTGTTTTCCTCTTCAGCCTTTTGACTTCCCGGCTGCCTGGAGGAAGGGACCCGAGCCTCAAATCACTGCTCGTAACAAATCTCCCCCGCCGACGGAAATAGGGCGGCCCATGTCGATTCGTGGCTACCGTTATCCACCATGGATGCCACGGTTCACCCCTCTCCTTTCAATCACACCTCCCAATGCCCATTCCTTGACCTCCTGTGGCTTGGCCCGCCTTCACTATTTAGCCAGCGCCGGTGCCTTTGTGCCACTGGCTTTTATCCCGCTATGGCTTTGTGTGTCTTCACTATAGCACCAGTCACCTCCTCTCGATGTATCAGGCTGCACTTGTGCCTTTGTTGCCGCTCCTTTGTTGAGTATAGTGCCAGTTTTTCCTGGTCCGTCGGAGTGTTGTGTGCTTCTTGGTTGCTTATATGGGACCATCCATGCGGCTGCTCTCATCGTCAAATGGCTCCACACCTTGCACGATAAAATGAGTTCTAAGATCTGATTTGATGATTAAACTTGCGGAATGATGTTACACACTACTTAGAAGTCCGTTTCTACAAAGCACGCCCCAAATCGGGGTACTCCTAGGAGGGATTCATCTTGGCGCTGTCGGGGACGATGAGCAAAGGGTCGTCCGCGTTGTCAACCGAGGAGCCATCAATAACCGGTGATCTGGGGTAATTGTTCCGAAAGATGTGACTGATGTGATGACGGAGGTAGGCAGGCATCTGCCTCGCTAGGCAGGGCACCCGAGCAGGGCCTTAGGAAATTTTTGAAATTTGTTTTTTTTTTGCATCATCCACAGGCCCTCGGAATATCCTGGGTACCATGGGTAGGCGGGATGGCGGAACACAGCCACCGGAACAGCCGGACGAGATCAAAAGCGCAAAATTCATTGGGTGGAAACATAATTTGAGTTTTTCCATCTTCTGGTCCGGCAGATCGTCAGATGGTTCTTCCGGTGTTGGCAGTAGCCATTACCAAATTGGGTTTTTTGGCTTAGAAATGGAAACATGGTTTGGGGTATATAAACTAAAAATCTTCGAGTATCTTAATTTTAGTTTATTGAGTCTGAAGACTAGGTTTTGGGATGCATCTGTTCAAAGTGGAGACAGCTTTTGGTGTGGTTGCATATCGTATCCATGCCTCTGCACATACCTTCAAACTCTGGTCCACAATTTCGAACCCCTTTTTTTGTTAACTCGAGACGGCGGAAGGTCGTGAAGTTGATGCCCAACATCGAAGCTTTCGCCGGAGTCCCAAAAGGGATATGTTGAGAATAAATGTTGTGTCAAAGTCAATTTTTGACAGAAGACGAGTCATAAAGCATGTGAGTATGGCAAACTCCTTCATCCGAAATGTATGAGTGTCCAAATGCACATTTAATCCCGCGCACATCACACAACCTAAAATTGTATTTCCGCACTAAATAAGCTCTTTTGAGTGAAATCCCGCACACAAATGAACTACTCACCTGAATTGCGCGAATTCGGCCAAACGTATGAGTGTCCAAATGCACATTTAATCCCGCGCACATCACACAACCTAAAATTGTATTTCCGCACTAAATAAGCTCTTTTGAGTGAAATCCCGCACACAAATGAACTACTCACCTGAATTGCGCGAATTCGGCCAAACGCGCAATTGCGCAATTGCGCAATCGCACAAATCTAACTCCGCGCAAAGTCCGCGGTCATCAAACCGCGCAAAGTCAGCAAATTCAAAAACCGCGCAAAGTCGGCGGTCACCGAAACCGCGCAAAGTCAAGCATCCCAGAAAATTTACCATGTTCTGCTGAAGTTTCCTTCAACCCCCGTTCTTAGTTATTCCGTCTTGAACCCCGATAAGATAAGTAGATAAGATAACATAAAACTGAAAAAAAGAGCGTCAAAAGGAGTCCATGGCACGCTATTCCAGGAGGCCAAAGACGTCGGATTGAGGCTCATAAACGACCCATTGACTCAGTGAATACCCGTTTGACAGCCCAGGCATGCTCTTGGCCCACTTGGTTAAAACCATCCTTCATGACTAATTACCAGGAGGGTTCATATGGGTCGTCTAAAATATCGCAGATTTTGGCCAGAGGGATACGGTGGCAAGTAGCCACTTCACGAATATTTGTCATTCAGATTCTGATGCGTAAAAATAATCCTGCAACACTAAGGTCGAGGGCTACTGATGCGGGGAATAAAGCTAGGAGGCCTGGATTTATCATGCCTTTAGAGGCAAAAAGAGAATCTATGGGGCTCTATCAGCAGTGGGACTCGGATTATAAATGAACAATGAAAATACATATGTGCTGGGCAATTCAGGTGGTGACTATCTCTCTCAACTTGGCTCGAACTGGCTCATCCGTTTGGTACTCCATCAGTTCCAGGATGGCCTCTTCGATATATTGAACCTCCCGACTCAATTTCCCGTCTGCCAAAATCGAGTCAATGGTCAAATGAAGACAGTCCTCGCAAACACCATCGATTCCGTCCTTCCGGACTTCCATTAGCTTGCTGGGGATCTCGCCGAGTCCAAGTGGAAAATCAGGGTGGTGGATTAGACGGGCAAATCCTCCCCACCACTCCGCTTTCCAGTTGTACTCACAGGAACCCGGTGTGTTACAATCCGTGAAACCACGAAGTTTGGGCGTGCCGAAAGCGAGACGAGCACGGTTCTTCCGAATCTTGTCCTTGGTCTGTATTAAATGGTAAGATCCAATCTCTCCAATTTGGTGGAGTCTTTCAAGGTCAAGAGAAGAATCGGGAAGCTCCATAAGGGCACGGAATGCAGGTTCGATCCAGTCATCGACCCGAAACATGCGGGCCAATTGAAACTGTAATGCTGGGTCAAAGGCGCTGCCCTTGCGCTCAAATTCTGTTATGGCATATGCAACCCCATCGTCCAGTTGAAAAAATGTGGAGAGTTGGAGAACAGATATAAGGAATTCACTGCTCTTTGGGTGCTCGCTGCGACACAAAAGTTGTTAACTGGGAGATTTCAAAATAAATGCTCGTTTCGTACCTCGGACCTTTATAAAGATACACCAGAAGATTATCGAAGTCAAGAGCAGTGCAGTTCAATGGAAGGGGAAGGAGAATAGGGTGATTGTCTGTAACCCCTTCCAAGCGTGTACCAGGAGCACTATGCTGCAGCGAAAACATCGAATTGAAAATCTCGGAGCGTGTCGTCAATATACTGGAGTGAATACGGTATAGAATTCCCGGTTGGGTGATCAGCTATTTCATTCAATTCGGTTATATGGCACGGAATTTGACTAGCAAACTGACCTCGAAAACGGCCGAGCCGTCACCCAGGTAGAAGACTGGGTGATGCTGCGGATTTGAAGTGTCTGCTTTCATCTGCTGTGGATTCTCAGACATGTATACACTGTATTTCGATTGAGCTGCTGTGCAAGAAACCGGAGGAGCAAGGATATGAAAATTTGGATAGTGGGACGTTGCGTGGGCGCAAGTTGTCCCTTGATTGGTTGTCCCGTCACGGCCAAACATATCCTTCATTTTCACCATCTTCGCTCGAAATCTAATAGGTGTTGAAATGCCGCATCCCGCTGATTTTCCGGATCTACCAGAAACTCCCAATGATTTCCAATGGGGAGCCACCGTTCTACAGGCCCATAACATCATCACGACAGCCTATAGTCGAGCCGATACACTTCTTCGCCAAGAGGAAGCCGACCCTGTTAGACTGCGTTTCAACTGCGACCAGATAGCGAATAGGATGGTCCCAATACTAGAGGCTTTGGAGCCTGAAGTTGGTGACAACATCTGGGTCACTGAATGTGCCGAATCACTCGGGTGCATGATGGTTGATCTTGCCCGCGCAGCGGCAGCTGCAGATACAGTGTAAGCTCGTATTTGCATCCCTAGTCCACACACTAACCCTCTTTGAAAGCGAGAATGCTAAAATAACCCCTGTTGTCCCTATACATATCGAAAAAACCGGGCGCCGTGGACGGCCGCGCAAGGTTCTTGACCCTGTTTGGCTGGAAGATGCCGTCTCTGGCCATCGTAAAATTACACTCCAGATATTAGCTGATGCATTGGGGATTCACCGCAATACCCTTCGAAACTACCTCAAGATGTATAATGTTTATAACCGATATTCAGATCTATCTGACCACGATCTGGATTATCTGACTCGCCATTTCAAACAAGTCAAGCCGAAGTCGGGGCTTCGTTATTTGATTGGGTTCCTCAAGACCCACGGCGTCAAAGTTCAGAAACGACGGGTTAGTAAATCATTAAATCGGGTCGACGGGTTGGGCCAGGTTCTTCGGCGGCACGTCATTGAACGCCGAGACTACAAATCTGCGAGACCCAATGCGACATGGCATATGGACGGCCACCATAAATTGATAAAGTGGGGATTTGTCATCCATGGGATTATTGATGGCTACGATAGGACGGTACCGTACCCTTCAGTTAATATGCTTACCATCTGACTGAGTCCCAACCCATTTTAGGTTGTCGGACTGAGAACGAGCACAAATAATAGGGCCTCGACTGTGCTGGATATTTTTCTTGATGCCGTCAAGAAGTATGGTGCGCCATCGCGCGGGCGAGGTGACCGTGGCGGAGAGAATATTGAGGTGGCTGTCTGGATGGTAAAGTACCGTGGACCAAATCGTGGCTCTTTTCTTTGGGGAACGTAAGTTGTGCAATTTATTACAAACTCTGGGCTAATTTCGTTGTAGATCAACTCATAATACCCCGATCGAGCGGCTGTGGGTTGAAGTGGGAAGCCAGTTCGCTCGCCCGTGGCGTGGCTTTTTCTTGAGACTAGAGCGGCTGCATAGATTGGACCGAGATAATCCGCACCACCTGTGGCTTCTTCACAAGTTATTTCTCCCCCAGCTCAATGAAGATTGCATTGAGTTCCAGAATGATTGGAACCACCACCCGATTTCTGGGAAAGGCCGGAATCAAACCCCATTGGTACGATCTTGGATATATTCAGTTCCCAAAATTTATAACCTTTAGGATAAGCGCCTCATTGGCGAGTTGAAATATGGTAGATATACCGACAACTTCGAAAATATTCATCCAGAGATTCTGGCCCGCTACGACAACTTTGGTAAGAATTTATTATCCAATTTCACTCTTCTTTCTCTCAACCATACACAAGACGACCTCGACGCAGCGATAGCAGATGATCAAGGCCGAAATGTCCGCCATGATCCCATTGAAGTCCCAAAGCATACTTCGCCATTTTTGACGGCAGAAGGTAAAGAAATATTCAATCAAGCACTAGAAATGGTCCAAGCGGAAGATATCATCCCATCGGGGTTCGGGGTAGCGGAGGGGGAGTGGGAGGATGGAATATACCCCGAGATTGAAGTAGTCAAAGTCGGGCGAAAGGATTCAGAGGTTGAACTTCCCTTTGTCGTCTGGTGGCCGAGAGCTGTTGCTTGGGTGCGGGGATTCGAACTAATGGTACAGATTCAGGCTGTAGAAAACGGTGATGCTGAACCGTAAATTATTTGCCGTGCCTTTCTCTCTTGTTCTGTGTTCTATTTGAATTTCTGAGGTCCCGATTGTCACGTGGCAAAGTTCTCACAGAGAAAATTTTTCGCTCAATCCACAACCTCCTCACTCGCCGCTACAAAGAAACACGAATCATCACTCATGCCTTGCACGGGGAAGGCAGGGAAGCCGTGTCCCTGCCCCTCTTTTACAAAAAAAGACGCAGATGACTCCTCCGAAAACCCGAAATGTGTGTGCCGCCATCGTCGAAACCTCCACAGCAGTACCACGGCGGATGTTCTGGCCAGGTTCAGCTTGAAATCTCTCTCAGATCAAGCTCGCCACGAGTCCGTGGCAGGGTTTCGAACAAAACCTAGTACAGAATCCACATCAGCATCGAAAAAGGTACCCACATGATCCATGTTTGTGAATTCAAGTTGCTCACCCGCTGCGCTTCAGAAATCAAAACAGGCTGTCAAGCAGGTCAAGATGATCAAGGTTGGAAAGGTCGAAGTCCTAGTGTGGGGCCTGAACGTGAGTAGACATGAAAGATGTGACTGAGAACTCTTCCTAACACAATTGAGAAGGCGGGTGGCCAGCTGCAGAGAACTCAAGCACTCTCCGGAAAGGAGAAGGAGGAGTTCCTGCAACATCATCTCTTGAGAAAACAGGACAGCGATGGCGAAGATCTCCAATTTGGTGATACATGGAAAATGAAAGACATCGACAATTGGTTACGCAATCTTTTCGAAGAAATGTTTCAGTATCTGGACATCGTATATGGTTCTGAAGAATACCACTGGGTCCTTGTCAAAAAGGACCGCTTCTCTGTCTTCACCCTGAAACGTGACACATTCACTAGTAATGATCTGGTGGATGCGAAAGGATCGGCTGCCCGGGGATGGCGCGAGTGTGCGGTTCGCATTGGTGAGTGTTAACGGAATCGAATAGTTCCGATTCTAACCTCTGCAGCTACCATTCATACCATACCTTCCGTCGTTTACAAGGATTGGACGGGGGCGATTGAGAAAGCTCGCGCAGGCACAAGATTTCCGTCGGAAGAACTTGGCTCAGACACCGGAAAGAAATCGAAACCCCAGCATCCTCGAGGCCAAGGGAAAGGAAAGGGCAAGCAGAAAGCCCTTTCCATCTCTTCTGAGTCGCCCGAATCAGAAGAGGCCCTGGTTTCCGGGGACTCAGATTACTCGGGAGGCGAGGATGATGTTGTTGTCAAGCAAGAACCGAAGTCATCGGCTGACACAGAGTCTCGCCGCCGTAGTGCACGCTTCGCTAACGTGAAGTCCGAGGTTACCGGGGTCAAGGTCGAGCCGGATGCCGATGTCAAGGATGAGCCGGATGTTCCCGCTGTCGTCCGCTCGTCCAGCCGTCGTAGCTCTCGATCATCTTTGTCCTCGGTTCAACCTCAAAATCTATTCATCCCTGAGGACTCAGAACTCAATTTTGCTTCGGATTCGGCCAGCGAGGTCTTTGAGGCGACGGAAGACTTGATTACACTGACACCCGAGGAATGGGAAGTAAAATTGAGGGGAACAAGGAGATATTGGGGGTCGCTGCTGTCGCGGACAACGGAAGGAGGGGTCTCATCGTCGTCCAACCATCAAACGGCGTTGCCACGGTCTGACGTTGCCCAGGATTGCCGAACAATCAGGTCAACAATCAGGCTACCATAAAAGGAAGAACAATCGACAATGACAATCGACAATGACAATCGATTGTCCATCCGAACAGGCCCCTACTCATCCGCATTCTCTCTGTTATGCCGAGTCATTGAATTCTTGACTACTCAAATACTTACAGCATCTTCTATCCGTTCTATTAACCACCTTCGTTTGATGCACTTCGCCCACTGTGGCCTTGACTAGCTCATGTCGCAGGATTATCTTTACCCATCAGAATCTGAATGACAAATATTCGTGAAGTGGCTGCTTGCCACCATATCCCTCTGGCCAAAATCTGCGATATTTTAGGCGACCCATATGAGACCTCCTGCTAATTAGTCTTGAAGGATGGTTTTAACCAAGTGGGCCGAGAGCATGACTGGGCTGTTAAATGGGTATTCACTGAGTCAATGGATCGTTTATGAGCCTCAATCCGACGTCTTTGGCCTCCTGGAATAGCGTGCCATGGACCTGGACTCCTTTTGACGCTCTTTTTTTCAGTTTTATCTTATCTTATCTACTTATCTTATCGGGGGTTCAAGACGGAATACCTAAGAACGGGGGTTGAAGGGAACTTCACCAGAACATGGTAAATTTTCTAGGATGCTTGACTTTGCGTGGTTTCGGCGACTTTGCGCGGTTTTTGAATTTGCTGACTTTGCGCGGTTTGATGACCGCGGACTTTGCGCGGAGTTAGATTTGTGCGATTGCGCAATTGCGCAATTGCGCGTTTGGCCGAATTCGCGCAATTCAGGTAGGTAGTTCATTTGTGTGCGGGATTTCACTCAAAAGAGCTTATTTGGTGCGGAAATACAATTTTACGTTGTGTGATGTGCGCGGGATTAAATGTGCATTTGGACACTCATAGTACTGTGAGGGTAGCCCCCAATATTCCTGATTTAAAGTTAAATTTTATGGTTGGGTTGTCAAATATAAGGTGGATAGTTGCATCCTCATTGAAGTCATCTGAAACAATTTTGAATCTTGCTATAATTTGAGGGTCATACTGACCAGCACGCAGGATCTTGATATGTACAAAGGCTGTTATTTGATCAGGGGGTGGCTCCAATGGGAGTTGTCTTTGTGCTGGAATCTCATTCATCGAATCATCCCCAGCAAAGATCCGGAAGCCATTTGTGGTGCTGGATAATCTGAAGTTTGGGTCATAGGTCATCGGTTTATCGATTTCTACCTGTCCTTGGTTAGCTTCCAATTCCTCTGCTGTCAGTTTAAGCTCGTCGCAAAGGTCAGCCTTTGGAGCTAACAGATTCCACTTTGGCATAATACAGTCTATCAATATCTGGGCAGTCTCAATGCATTTGCCAGGGTGTACACAATCAAGTTCATTTCGATCTCTGTTGCAAGATGGGCATCCACAGCTTTTACGGGCAATGCCGCTACTAGGGTTGATTGTGTGTGGCCGTCTTGCCACTGTAGTTACGAGAACTTATGAAATAAGAGATCGTTCTTTTAGCAAACGTTGAGAGCAGATTTTGGAGAGCAAAAAACCAGTGTAACATTTTTCCATTCGTATTGAAAATAGTGGCTGTGCCTAAATTTCCTTCACCTTTTTGTTCCCACGGTCAGTAATTTGTGATGTTTTCTCACCGTTTTTCTAATGGTCCTTAGCATTACGTAATTAATACTGTACCTCAGTCAGTGGTTCGAACCCGACACTGAGCACTATTTCGATATTACCCCTGCATTGTCTCGAGTGTCTCACCTATCCGCGAGCTTGACCTTGAATGCTATAAAGCCCCGATTCCTTGCTTCAAAGGTATGGTTTCCTGCCCACTGCGGGGCTAACACCTCTTACTCTGAGATGCATAACCTGAGAACACCTAAACCTAAACACCGTCATCCAAAGTGCGAGGAACCTCCTACCACCCCCTGAGGTTAGTTAGGTGATCACTGGTTACTTCCGCAAAGCAACACAAGGCAATCAGCGCGTGTATATGATTATAAAATATGGTATTTATCAGAGCACGTGATCACGACGCGCCGAGGTGTATCGGCCATTTTGAGGGCATTCCGACATGCCTTTCCGACATCTAGAGGAGCGGACGAATTCAAGTATTTTTTGCACCTGATCCAGACATATGTGGTGCGGAAGTCCAATGGGTATTACTTAACTCCATAAATCATCGGACAAAAACCCCCAATCCTCCGGGAGAAGAGCTAAGTAATTTATTTGAACCGGAGACACAATTTCAGAATGTTAGTTAGCATCTCTGTAGCTCGCCTGATTATTTCTGGGTTGATTTAAGCAGGGGTACCACAGTGGGGCTCCCCGAGATTCTGTTTGCTCGATATTTGGCTGTTCTGATCCATCTTCAAAAAGAGTGGTTTTCCGACCATTGTACTGGGTCGCCAGAAGGGGAAATTCCCGAAAAAGAAATAGAAAAAGGAAAGATCGTAGGAAGTTCATTGAACCTCAGAGGAATGTCGAGGAGCTTAACCGAGGTTCTGTTCACTCAGTCCTTTGCCATCAATTCAACCCCAGTGTTGTTGAACGACCATTGAAAAAAAAGATCCATTTCAGTATCAAATAGCGAGAAAAATCTCAGTCGGAAACATATAGGAACACCTGGGCTGTGGGGTCCCAGAATTATTGCATCCAGGCTTTAGTTTGCATACAGGTTACTCTGACCCCCAATCCACAAGCTGTATCTGTTGCACTGATGTGTTGTTTAGGAGTCGAGACCAGAACATAAACTACTGAATTCTGGAGGAGATATGGTTGCTTTGGGTCCTTTGAGCTGTTGAGACACTTACCTGGCTCACAAAGGTCCATTCCACAACAGTTTCAAGAGGCAAATAAACTCCAATATACAGAACTTGAACGGAACACAGATTGAACAGATGAATTTATTCAAGCATGGAAAGCCTGGATTTTCGTATTTTCAGTGTTGTGTTAGGGCCTGATACACTGCAAGATACTTCCAAAAAATCCCCACGAGCAGAGAGCATCAGTGAGGCTCACACCGGGCAAGGGCAGAAAAGCAAGTGTTAAGTGTGACGTGACGATCACACATAACACTTGGCGGGGAGCGATGTCGGTCGCCAATCTGATGTATCTGTGCAGATTTTCCGACACAGTTATGATTGTGGGCATGTACTATATGCATCCAAATATTTGGAGATTTAATGCTTCAGCTGAAGAGGGTGAACTAACGCTGCTTGTTACATGCCATCAGTGGCTGTGAGACATAACACGTTAAGTGGACCCAGCTGATCCGTCGGTAAACCAAAAGAGTTAGTACCCCCGATTTTTTTTTTTTTGAACTGGACACACAATTTCGGGACATTACAGCCGTTTGCAGAACTTAGGGCGCGGCGTGTTTTTTTTTTTTTTTTTGTAAGTTTTCAAGAGAACAGCGATTGCGGGATCATTTCTCAACCATTTGCCCTGAAAATTAGCTCATTCGATTCACACAGAAAGGGCGGAGGGCCCCATGTCCTAGGATTTTTTATAGGAACCGAAAATCTCCTTTTTAGGATAGATTCCCGTGTTTTTCAGTGGTTGAGCGGAGAACACGTCCCATGGGACCTATTTTGCTCCGATTGACCTAGATTTTTGTTATGGTGGACTTGGAAATATTCTGGAGGGCCTGAAATACCGGGATAGTGAATGTGAACTCTGGTTCGAATTTACCATACACTTTGGCATCGACAATATGAAAGGAATTTATCTATGAACTGTATATTTGAAGTATTGATCCCATTCAAAATACCGGTATTTCAGGCCCTCCGGAATATGTATAAGTCCATCATAATGAAAATTTAGGTCAATCGGAGCAAAATAGGTCCCATGGGACGTGTTCTCTGCTCAACCACTGCAAAACACGGGAATCTATCCCAAAAAGGAAATTTTCGGTGCCCATAAAAAAAGCCTAGGAGGCGAGGCCCTCCGCCCGTTCCGTGCAAATCGAATGAGCCTATTTTCAGGGCAAACGGTAGAGAAATGATCCCGAAATCGCTGTTCTCGTGAAAACTTACAAAAAAAAAAAAAAAAACGGGCCGCGCCCTAAGTTCTGCAAACGGCTGTAATTAGATTAGCATCTCGATAGGTCCCCTGAATATTTCTGGGTTGTTTTTAAAAATAAGTTCGAGGACATGCCGGGCAACGCCACGGCCCTACACCCCAAGTTCTCCTGGCTGGGGGCATTTTGAAAAGTAGGACCTGATGCAATAGAGATGCATTCGAGGGGCTGGCATTTTAAAAGGCATGACCTGATGCAATAGAGGTGCAACCCTCTGTCATCATCTGGTCATGGGGCTCCAGAAATCAGAAATGGGATGGTGGTCGGGTCGGAGGCATTACATAATAGGATATGAGAATTTTGTCGAGCTGGGGAATTGTGTGCTCAGACTTCGGGAGGAAAGCAGACATGATCTGGGTTGCCATGAACAGAAGGGATAACAGCAGAGGAACTGGACTTACCCGAGAGTCGAAGTGAAACTGGGCTTACACGAGAGTTGAAATGAATGCACAAGCACACCAGGGCTCGACATCAGAGGGAGGTCATGCTTTTGAAAATGGCAGCCATTTGAATGCAGTTCTATTGTGTCAGGTCATGCTTTTCAAAATGCCAGCCTTTTAAATGCACCTCTATTGCGTCAGGTCATGCTTTTAAAAATGCCACCCATTTGAAATTGAATGGATCTCTATTGTGTCAGGTCATGCTTTTCAAAATGCCTGCCATTTGAATGCACCTCCATTGCGCCAGGTCATACTTTTCAAAATGCCTGCCATTTGAATGCACCTCCATTGCGCCAGGTCATGCTTTTCAAAATGCCCGCCATTTGAATGCACCTCTTTTGTGCCAGGTCACGCTTTTCAAAATGCCAGCCATTTGAATGCAGCTCTATTGCATCAAGTCATGGTTTTCAAAATGCCAGCCATTTGAAATTGAATGCGTCTCTATTGCGCCAGGTCATGCTTTTCAAAATGCCAGCCCTTTGAATGCACCTCTATTGTGTCAGGTCATACTTTTCTAAACGCCAACCCTTTGAATGCAGCTCTATTGTGTCAGGTCATATGTTTCAAAATGCCCCAAGTCATTTGAACGCAGCTCCATGGTGCCAGGTCATGCTTTTCAAAATGCCAGCCATTTGAATTTGGACACCCGCACTCACTCAAACAACACGTCCCTTGTGATCGGAAGCTAATTCGCGGACGGGTAGAAATCTCACAAGATCGCGACATACTGGGTTTCTGCATGTGTGGGCATTCATTCATTTGCAATGGATCGTGAGGAAGAGGAACGTGAGGGAGACATTGACTCCGACAAAAAAAAACTCTTGATCACAAACCACCACAATCAAAGCAAGTGGCACAAACCCAACATCCCCCTCTTGCCAAAACCCATCCCCCGACAGGCTCATAACGATGTCGGCACCCTCCAATGCACCCCTTGGAGCTGGATGTCATAGAGCTGGGGGAGTCGGGGCTGGTGCCACTCACCCGACCTCAACTCATTTTCACGGTGCTTCGACGTAGTTGCCCTGCGTCCGCGGCCCGACCTACTCAAGAATTGGCCACTTGGCCCGGCGTGTTCCATTATGCATATGCACTCCTCTACCACCTATGCCACCCACTTCTCCTCTCTTTCACCTCTGGGACCGTTGATCCGTCCCTTTCGGCACATCCAAATGGAACAAGCCACCCCACACCCCACCAATTTCACACCAGTACATCCAGGTCCACGCACCACCCACGAACCTCGATCTCATTGCTTCTCAGGCATCTTCCTTCGACGAAGGACCTGCGTGTGGGCACTTGTGCATTTACCCAGCGGACGGCTTGCGGACGGACGCGATGGGAGATACACTACCAACATACATACGCTTGTGGGACCTACGTCATATGGGCACTTTTGCAATTATCCCCGGCTTCAGGGGGGCGCGGGGCAATGCACTACCAACATACATACACCGTAGGACTCAGCCAGATACCTAGTACTAGCAAAGTAGCCACATAGGCCGTAAACGGCCTGAGCGCTACTATAAATATACTGATTTACGCCGACGACTCCGACAATCCCGATCCTTTCATTGCGGAAGGCTTATCCGACTCAGACTCACTCGATGACGGCGGTGATATCACGACAGGACCTATACGCGGCCGCGACACTGCTGGTAAATGCTTCCGGGAGGTTTTGAAGGGAAAACTGCTCCGTGCAAAGGAAAAGAGGAGAGTGAGGCGTGGAACGGGAACTTTAGAAAGATGTATCGACAAAGTTTTATACAGAACGTGGAATATACTAAACTAAATATTTGGGAGGTCAGAAACCACTGAAGGCCAAATCATGATAACTAGACGGCCCAGCACCATCTACAGGCGGAAAGCGGGGGAGATTATTATCGTAGGTAAAAGTGTTGTCATGCTGCGAGGTCACACCGGCAAATGAAAAATTTCACGTACAGTTACAGTAATTGGTAAGTGAATTCTTGAAATTATTTGTGCAATGAAAGTGTTAAGTATATGGTTGGTCTCTATTTCATGTCTAATTTGTGTATACCAAGTCGTTTGGGCCAATTTGAAGTGAAACTGATGGAATTGTGCAAATTGCAAAGACCTCCAACTTGGCGGGTTTCCGAGCATACCTGCTGTTGGGCAAAATATTCGGAACGCCGCGAAGCCGACGAGCATTGAGCTGCAGATGGATTTTGGGTATGGTGAGTTCGCAGAGATTTGCATTGCTGGTGACGATTCATGACCCGTAGACTGGACAGACCTCATCCTCGATTTCCTGACACAAATAACACGCGCTTTGGGAGCCACGGAAATGCTGCAGCAGAGTTAATCACCTACCTCCCCCAATACGTCGGGATCATGGATGTTATCCAGTAGTTTGACCCTTGAACGTTGTACCATTGCTTCCCTCTAACTGTGCCACTATCACTTGCCCTGACCAAGCTCTCTCTCTAGAAATAACCTCAAAGAACTCCTCTGACTGCATTATCGCCCTCCGGTCCTACCAAGACCACAACCCTGCTCAAAGTATCTTTTCGTTGCCATTTGCGCTGACCTTCTGTGTCTCACAGGCGCGGTTCATTTAGTCACCACCGCTTTATGACAAGGTTTGCTGCTCAGTCAGAAATTTTGGTTTTTATTCCTCTTCCCAAGGTGCTCCTTTCATTGAGAGGAAACTTTTCACAAGCGGAATTTAATTAGGGTCAAAACTGAAGGAGTTCTCAGACGTGTTCTTCCTAGCCCCTTGTCCCCCAAAACAACTATACCCTAGGCATTTATCATTAGAATTGACGGCTCAGGTCAGAGATCTATTTGACTTGATCATTACCATGGCTACCATACAGCTACATAGGGCATATTTCCCGAAATCAGATATTTATTCCAATCCGCTCAAATATCGACTTTATCATTAGTAACCATTTGGAACCGATTGCGAATGCCTCCAATATCCTGCAAGCGCCGTATTGCCGGCTAGACATGGTGTTGTTAACCCTCGGAAATTTGTACAGAATCTTTGGCGATCTTCCGACCGATGATCATCAGGTCAAGGAGACCCTTCACGGCAGCCTCGAACGCCGATGGGCGAAAACCGATCAAGAACTAATGATTCTCGCTTTCTTCTTTAGTCCATTCATACGCACTCGCCCATTTAACCAAGAATCACTTCCCCCCATGTCCCTTTTCCATCTCGCACGACGGGCCTTTAAGCGACTCCTTCGACAAGACGCAACCGGAGATGTACAGTTTTTAGAGGCATTCAATTCCTACTACGACAACGCGGGATACTTTTCCGATGAAAACATGTGGATTGACGATCAACGGAAGCTCTACGAAAGCAACGTGATTGATTTTCCTTGCTCTTGATTCATATGACTGATTGAGCACGCAGAACAAACACTGGCCCCCGGCAATGCAACGGAAGATTGATGGCATCACCGTGCACGCCAGATTGGGTAATCACTGCCAAAGATCTGAGTCCAATGGATGTACCTGGTATAAAATCGTGGGGGCAACCTAGGACTCAACTCAAAGTCCCAAAAATCCCAAAAACACATTCTACATGTAATGTCCAGAACAGATTTTCTGATTTCAATCCACAGCTCAAAATTCACACTGGAATTGACCTTATCAATTTTAAATCTGGCAAAGTTTTCTGGACAATACATGTAGAATTGTGAAAAATAATATTTGACCCTGTTTCCGAGCCCATATCGAGTGCGTGGGAGCCTGGGTAAGGTACATCTGAATCAGTGGCAAAGCCGGTGAAAGCTGGAACAAACAAAGATGAGTTGGAAGGGTTTTACACTAAAACATCCATAAAGCCCTCCCAAAAAATTACCATAGGTTTAATTCTACAGTTGGAATACACTACTGAGGCTAGAAGCAGCCAGAAAAAAGCAGTAAGACGAGAATGGGATACAACGGCAATTTGCCATCAAAGAAGCTCAATCACGCTTATATAAGCGCACGATTCTGGAACCGCATTTGCCGGGGGCCACAAACACATCGATCTGGTCTCCTCCGGTCACGTGTCAACTAGTCAGTAGCTACTTGCAGACCGGCACCTGGCATGGAAATCCTTAAGGTTTCTTCTCTTCAGATTCCCCTCGCCAGGTGTGCCACATTTGTATATTTAGCTACTCACTGCATTCCGAGGGCCTGTAGGCGAAGTCTGTTTAGCTGGGTTTACATCGGTCTACATCGGCCGACCCTAGTCGGCAAACTCTGCCGACATTATGTAGGCCAAACTGTGGCCTACACTGTGTCTACGTCTGTCGACTTCGGGTCGACCAGGCCTGCCTACCTGTGCCTCCGTCCTCAGCTCCCTCCCCGACGGGTTGCTAGGGCTTAAAATTGATTTATTTTAATTCACTGATCTGACCATGCTATTTTGGGATGTTTCTCCCGTTAACCGGATAGACAATTTGAAACCCTTTGAAATCCCAACCAAAGGAGCCCCTTACGTCTCATTCAGCCAATTGAATGGCAGTTCAGCGACAAATATGAACAAAGAAAAGTGGTCCCAGAGTGAAACCGGCAATGTGTGCCGTCGTGAGAGGCTTCGATAATTCCACGGAAACAATGACAGGTGGCAGTGTTGCTGTCAAACATCATCAAAATCACCCCTGTGATGCCACATGGCCCAAAACAACACTCAGAATGACCAGTCAATGCACCAACCAAGTGATTAGAGGGTAAACCGATGTCGGCCGACCCAGGCATACTTGGTTTACTGCCCAGTCTGCCGACCTCTGAGGTTTCATTCTTAGGCAAACAGGCACAATTTCACCTCCTGCCAAACTGAGCCAAATTCGCTCGTGTAGGCTCATTTTGAACCCAGTTTTGAAATCTGACTTGCTGGGGTGATAGGCAGTGAAATTTCAAGCAGATCTGTCTCTTCAGATTTCTTTCTCAGGCACTGCTGAGGTTTCATTCTAAGGCAAACAGCCACAATTTCACCTCCTGGCTTGTAATTGCCAAACTGTGCCAAATTCACTCGTGTAGGCTCATTTTAAACCCAGTCTTGAAATCTGACTTGCTGGGGTGATAGCCAGCGAAATTTCAAGCAGATCTGTGTTACGTGAATTCCCAACGCCATTGAGTCGGCCCGGCCGAAACACAGCACTGCCTCTGTCAAGAATGAAGAGCTGCCAAGCTCCTGGATTAAGGACCAGAGGGCCGGGCTTGTGCACCCTCCGCAAATAATCTGGTTTCATGAAAGCGGCCTCTTACAGTATGGTCTTTGACCACTTGCCTCATAATCATCTTGGTGCTTCCCCTCGCTCTGGCGGTCTTGCCTGCGGCCCTAGTCACACCATGACGCTTTCCCCGATTCAATTTTTTCCGGATCAATCCCGCAGGACGTTCGCATGCATGTTTATCCCTGGTATTGCACGCCAATCATTTTTTCGCCGAAAACCGAAACTCGATTCTCTCAAGCCATATCTCCCCATCCTATGAAGCCGGAGGATGAAGTACCGAGCACGAATCCTCCTCGGCCAGAGGCAAGGCCCCCGAGAACGATTATAGGTTTCCCAATTACGTCCCGGACTACTCAAATATCATAACACGCATGCGGAAGGGAAATCGCGTCTTGTCTTCATGCTTGGCAACGATACATACAGCGAGATGGGTTGGACGGTAGCTCGGATATCAGAGGTAAATAATTATTGCGTTGTCGAGTTTTTGATGTGTATGACGAGATAATCGAAGAGAGATTATTCACCTACCAGCCTGTACTTACTTTGTTCGTACATTCAGCACAGTAGGAAGCTGATCCCTTGTTTGTCTCGTGATCAGAATGCTGACTAAGACTGACTGGTCGCGAGTCTAGGTGTCGGCGGTCGGATTGGTTGGATGAAGGCAGTGTTGGCAATTAACCCGCCCTCAGGACCTTTAAGGGTTATTAAGGGTTAACATTAAGGGCAACCTTAAGGCCTTAAAATCCACTTTAGGAAATAGCTTCCCACGCTCGACCCACGCTCGATTTTGCCCTGGAAAGTGTGGTGCACTGGTGAACACTTAATCCCACGATGTCCGATGGTCGTTGACTGTCTCAATTGCCCACTATTTGACCCAAGTCTGTCTATCCTGGTGAATTCCTGGTGAATTCCACCATTAATTCTGCCTTGTGATCGATGTCCGCTTCAATAAATTCAGCAAGTTTTCTTCAATAAAGAACATATGAGTTTTATGTTTCTGTCCTCGTTTGTGTCCTCTATCGACACAGGCAAGACTGCATCATTTCAAGCCGGATTTTGATGGGGTCTTGCTGGAATGATAGCCAGCGAAATTTGGGTTCGAACTGTCTCTTGGGATTTATTTTGACAGCCCTGGTGCCTTTGCACAAGTGCTGAGGGCTCTGCATGTCAATGCAAACAATGCAAACAAATGGTGAATCACGTTGTGGAATATGTTTTGAATTTTCTGGCTGTGCACATATTTTATTTCTTCCCGGTCCAGAAGTGGAATGAGTGTTCATTTTCCGGTCGATTCATAGTCCGGCTGGGTGAATGCATCCGCCAGCACGCGAACAGGAAATTTGACCCCCGGCGAACCACGTTATGGAATATTTTTTGAATGTTCTGGCTGTGCGCATATTTTATCCCTTCCCGGTGCAGAAGTGGAATGAGTGCTCATTTTCTGGTCGAATCATAGTCTGGCTAGGTGAATGCACCCTCCAGCGCGCACACAGAGATTTTTACCCGAACCCTGAGAGGAGCAAAAAAACGAAGGCTGACATGACTGATTTTTCGGAACTCAACTCTCCTTTACTAATTATCAACTGGCAGTCTGATCCAATTGCTCCCTAAGGTCAAGCTTAATCATACTTTGGTCAAGTGTTTCAAGTTTCAGAAGCTTCTTGTACTGAACAAGGCAGCAAACGTATACCTGCAATCTCCGATGTGGCTTCTAATGCTTGTATTCTCTCCCTCTCGACTTCGTCACTTGCTGACAAGTGATGGATCTCAGACTCAGGGGCAACATCGCTCCAGTTCCGTCTTGTAAACAAGGTCGTACACCTTCTCCAGACCCGACGGCGGTTGCCGCTAGCAGACCACGCCGCGTAACCAAGACGGTAGACCGCAACAAGGACTACGAAATATCGGTCAACGAGGAGGCAGCTGCTGCTTCATCAGACTTTTGACAATTTGATTGTCGCGTTGTTAGGTGTTGTACAACGCGGCAACGCCCCGCCAAAGCCACACAACGCGGCCTAAAAACGCCGAAACAGCACAACGCCGAAACGTGGGACCCAAAATCCGCAACGCCGTTGATGGTCCCTTATTATTGCAACTGGCTGGTTCATTGGAATCAAACTTTTTTTTTCACCGGAAGGAGTTGAACATCCCTGCATTCCATCCCACATGCCCGTGCGAGATTTCGAGCTCATTGTCGAGCTCGCCGTCGTCGACAAAATTGATCAACAACACGAAAATGCGTGAAAACGCCGAAACACGGCAATCAGAATGTCAAAAGACTGATGTTGTATTGCCGCATATTGTGTACTATACACCCAGCAGTGTGAGTACTTACCGCCGAGTTGGCTGATTCTACCGAGCGGCCAAGACTTCCCTCGACAGCTTAGGTCTGGGTGCGATCCACCCGGCGGTACATATAGAGATGGGAATACGATGGCGCAACTCCATCGGGAGCAGTGAGTGCCCTCGATAAATGGCAGAGATTGCCCAGTATGCGAAAGACCCATCGAAAATGTAAGAAAGACAGTAGAAGCCATTTGGGGCCCAACTCGCTTGGGCCAAGGCATAGTGGCCTGAGCAAATATTGGGACCAGGGTAAAGTGATGAACAAGCCCTCTGTTTTACACAGCTTGAAGCAAGCCCCTTCTGCGAAGGCGCGCTGAAGGCTGGATTAATTTTATCCCAACGGTGTTTTTTATTGATGTAAGGGCCAAGACCGTAAGCAAAAAAAGCAATATTGCTTTTCACTCGATATTGTTCCTGCCAAAGTGTATGATAGATTCGAACGAGAGGTCGCATTCACTATCCCGGTATTTCATGCTCTCCAGGATGCCTCTAAGTACATCATATTAAAAATCTAGGTCATTCGGAGCATTATACCTACTATGGGACATGTTCTGCTGTCAGACAGTGAAAAACACCCAAAATTGAACCAGTGAAATGATTTGAGGTGCTTATGAAAAATCCGAAGGTGTCGTGCCCTGCGGAATTGCAGTCCAAATTGAATGAGCCTATTACCAGGGCAAACCGTTGAGAATTGAGCCCGCAATCGCTGCTCTGGCGAAAACTTACAAAAAATAAAAATAAAAACAGGCTGGGCCTAGTCTCACTTATAGTCAGCCTCCACGAGATTTATAATACTGTAGTATTTCGTTCCATTCGTAAGCCCTTTAGGGGTGTGACTTCGCTTATGAACTGTGTCTTTCGTATGAGGCCTTGTGACAGATGTGACTTACGAATTTTTTTTTCGTAAGCCCGCCTGACGCCGCCGCCAGCCAGCATGTCGCCCCAGGAGATGTGCGAACTGCTCGAAATCCCGGACAACATCATAGAGGCTTTGTCCAAGCTCGCAAGCTTCGGTACAAGAATTACTTGCACACATAATAATCATTGGAGCGCACTCCCCACTAACTTTCGCACTGAATTAGAAACTCAAGTTGAATTAATCCAAAAAGAATCCAAAGAAAAAATATGGCTGATCATATTTAAATTGGTACAACTAATCACAATTGTGCGCAAAGTGCTCGACCTCAGTACTGTGTGGAGTTTGGTTAGCTTGGTTTCTGAATTCGAAGGAGTGAGACCCACAAATTTACCCCATGAGTGAGAACATGGACAGGCAAACGGTCTCATCGGGTGGTCGCCGTCAAACACGCCGGGATTGATCTCAATGTCCTTGTCCAAAAGATTTTTGAAATTCAACCACGAGAGCGCATTGAAAACCTTTTCTTTCCGGACTGTCATACACTTGGCCTTTTTTCAACCCATTCCGAAATAGGCGGTTGAAACATGAGAACCGACAAAGACAATTCACAAGTCGTCTCATCAGCTGTCGATCAGCAGGTGTATTTTGGTACTGACGCTGCACACAGAATGATGCCCCGCAGGGCCGCTCCGCCCATTTTTTTCCGCTTATTTCGTGTCCAAGGGACCCTTTCGTATGGGGCGCTTGTGACGCTGTGACTTACGAAAATTTTCGTATAAATTCGAGCGTGTGACGCGTGACCTTACGAATTGAACGAAATACTACAGTAGACTAGTCGATAAATCTTTTATGGAGTCTGATTTCACTGGCACGTGTCAAGAAGGACCTCAGTTTTGATGGGACACGTGAGTCTTTCCCACGCACGAATTCGAACAATCTCGTCTCACACTTGGGATGGTCTATGACGCATAGGTATCGCCTTTTTGAAGCCTTGTAACCCTTTTCTCCAGAAAAAATGTGCATGAAATGCGAGAGCAGGATCGATTTTTGTGTTTCTCGCATAACATTGACAACAAATTGCGCGCCAACTATAGATTTAAAAATTGTGAAATCTACCCTAGCATGGTTATTCAAGGAATCCTACTCGTTCCGAGACATCATATTAACAGAGAGACGCCATCTAGAAGGCGAACTGCGAAACTCGACCGAATTTGCGCGTGTGAAAACAGTCACGTGTGGCATCAAAAACCGAGGTCCTTGTTGACAGGTGCCAGTAGATTCAGACTACTGTAGTATTTCGACCACATGTTCAGGTGACGGGTGACAGAGGGTCGTGAACTGAACAAATTTGGCCTAGGTGACGGTGACATCTCGATTTTGGGCTCAAAATGGCGAAAAAAACGTCAAAAATTTCTGTCCGGCATTTGCCGGACTGCCATATATAGTAATTTTCTCATGATTGCCGAGAAATGAACACTGAATCCAGTGAGCATCTTAGGTGACGGGTGGGCCAAAGGTGCGAGAAAACCTGCCTTTCTCGATCTCGACGTCGCGCTGACTGTTGATGAAGTCGCGCTCTCGATCTGGCGCTGGCGGAGCCCACGAGTTGTCCCACGTCTCTGGGTAACCCTCGTCGTGGTGGGTGTTCATCCAAGGCCAGAAACCGTCGCGTAGACCAGCTAAGACCGACTGTACAAAGGATGCGTTGGGGTGACGCTTCAGAAGACTCTCGAAGCGGTCGACCTCAATCACCCTCGGGTTGTGGAAGAGATCGGGGCTTTCGCGGATGGTGCGCATGACGGCGGCATTCTGGAACTCGTACGCGGGCGGGTGCGGTAGAGGTTCGTCTATCTCTGTGTAATGCGCAGTACGGCTGTAGGATGTGGACTGATTTTTCTTCCAGGCCATGCCGCGCATGTACTTGGGCAGGAAGGAGCTCACGTCGGGTGTGTCGTCCGTGTCCTCCATCTCCGTGAACCACCTAATATGAGGGTGCGCAGCAGACTCGAACGACGTCGCGGGCCTAGCAGAAAGCTCAGCTCTAGCGGCGTGCCCTGTCGGTGCACTCGGAGGCTACATGCCCATTGCCGTGGCACTCGAGGCAGGCGTGGAGATAATTACACTCTGCTCCAAGCTTGCAACGGCCGTGGTTGAAGTTGCAACAAATTTCCTGGGAGCGCTTGCGCGTTTTCCCCCCGGTGGGGGGCTTTGGACCTTGAGCCGCCAGCGCCGGGGGAGGACGTGGGGACGGCAATGCCCCCTTCGAGAAGGTGCGCGTCCTGAACGTGCCGAAATTCGTGGATTTCAGTGAGGATGTCGCGGCGCTGGCCGACGAAATTCTTGCAGCGTAGCTCGCGGTAGCAACCTTTGAAAGCGAAGTTGACGGCGTCCTCGAGAATTCGGAAGGCGTTAATCCACTGCCCGTGGGTGGTGATCCTCGAGACCACTTTGGGTTTTTTGATTTCCAGGTGTGTGTCACCGAGGACAAGCCACTGCGGTTCTTCCACCTCGATGGTGTAGGAGTTGGAGAGGATTGAGTCGAGGTCAACGAAGTGGTCAAAGCCAAATTCGAGGCTTCCACCTGGTCGCGTCGTTCTCCGCACCGCGTTTCACACTGTAACCCACGACACCTCCCTGCCCGTGGAAAAGTATGTCGACAAGGCCACCGAAATTCGTGACCAGCTCATCGCGCTGGGTGAACCCATATCCGACAACTATTACAAGGATGTTCTCCTTGCGAACCTCGACCCTCTCTATGTCAGTGTTCGCAACACTCTACTTTCCCAGCCTGCCGGCGAAAGCAAGCTTGACTCTGTCAAAGCTGTCCTTTGTGGTGCGACCTACATCACCCCGACTACCAACGAAGTCAAGGCGGAATCCGAGGAGACAGCCCTCGCAGCCCGTAGCGGTGGTGGTGGTAGAAAGGTGTTCGCGTCGAGTGGGAGTGGTCACGGGAATCCCGGACATCGCGATCGCGATCGCGCCGCTCACACCTCTAGCGGTGAAGGGCAAGTTTTTGAGAAGGATGACGAAAAAGGTTTTCGTTGGTGTGATCCCACTCACGAGGATCATTGTCATCGCTGCGGTCGTCGGAACCACATAGCTGCTCGATGTGTTGCAGATATGCCGAAGGAGATCAAGGCTTGGGTTTTCGACCGTCCTGGCGCTAACGAACATTCACATGCGGTTCATGAAACGTATGTGGCACATTCATCTTTCTTGCCTCATCGCCGCCGCCCCTCTCCTTCCCACATTCATTCCAATTGGTGTTCGGACATTCACAACTGCGATTCCGACTAGGTATTGCAACAACCAGGAGTGCGGATGCCACGATGATTCGGATTTGGAAGAAGATCAAGTCGACGTTGGAGTTGTTTATGAAGCTTTTCTTTGATTGAGTGGGAGCATTTTTTATTCCTCTCCTGCTTTTGTTTTTGTTTCAGTGGGAGCTTGCTTATCTCGCAGAGTGGGAGTGTTGGAAATTGTCCGCTTTCGTACTGCTCGATCACTTCGCTACTGATATCTAATACGTACAAACACCATGTACTGGATCTGCAATCTTAGCGTTCCCCCTCATCTGCGGGTCTGTCCGAGTCCATTCGAGTCCTCTAGGAGTCCCATTTCTAACAACAATCACTGATTTCCGGCAGCGTTGCCGACCACCATATACAAGATATACATTGCAAATCAACCTGATCACGTGCTCGTTCCACAGTTTCGGGGTAATATTTGACATCCCACAAAAATCCATGAGTTTTGTGGGCGTGATATAAGAGGATTCACAAAAAATACTACGCAAAAATCTGCTCTCCAGGCCCAGAAAAATAAAATATGCAAACGGAAAATGCAAGGACCGTGGAATGACTGTAATTGATTTTTTGGGGGAGCTTGCGACCCCAATTCTGTGGGTGATCCGGAAAGGCAGATGGCTGTGCTGAGTTCTGACTTTTGATGGTCCCCCGTGCGACTTTGATGGTCGCCCCGTGGGACCATCACTGTCTCTGTCTCGCAAGAGTCGAGACTGCTTCGAACTCTCGTGCTTCCGATATCTATCAAGGCCCTTTTACTTTACTTTTTTGTGCATGTCTTGTTTGCCAGTTCAGTAGGCAGGTGGGTATACTCTGTTGCTCTCCACAGCTTCTGAATGAATTAAAAATCAACGATTGTGGGGATTAACACGTGCACTTTTGGGAATCTCGGACCCTGACGGAAAATTCAAACCCCACGTATCGTTGGAGGAAGGTACATCCTGATTCGGCAGATCGCTTTCAAATCGTCTTTTACCCCAGAATGGATCATTCCTCGTCGAAACATGCCAAATCTTCAAGTTTTACAGAGTCTTGTTGGCGGTACAACATAAAAAATTCAAACTGATTACCAGGTCCGCCAAGGCGCATGCAACACCTCAAGATTTCATCCGCAGGTGCTTATGCATCTATTCTACCCCATAAATACACCACCTGTCAAGCCAGGACTGGCAAGGACAACTGTACCACCCCTTTTCTTCTGTGTGTGACCAGTTCAATAGATTAATTTGGTAAGAAAAACAGGCCTTTTCGGTTATTTTGAGGCCTGTAGTATCCAGCTACAGGCGTGAAATTCTGCAACTATTTTTACTGGGTAAATTCATTGTTAGAACATGTCCCGGCATGCGTACAACCATCTGCTGGCTATCATAGCACAGAAAATACACAAGATAGACGAAATTGGGAAACTCGGCCACTTGTTCATTATTTCATACATAGATGAGTCAAATAACTGCCACTGTCTTATACTATATCGCATAGACTCTATCCTAGGGAATGTATCAAGACAAAGATCCTTGAAATCGGTGAGAAAATGCTCGAGATATCGTAGTTGTCCGGACCGGTGGAGGGGGGTGGGATAGTATCGCTTTTCATCCGATTAAAGAGGAATGAGGAATCGCGTTGAGGAAGCTGTGGAAAGAGCGAAGGACTCCGCCGGGATTCACATTTGATAAGGTACAGACCTCAGTCAGTAATATCTAATCGACCTGAGTGGACAATGAAAGCTCGGCTTTCTCCGAGACGGCAGTTGCTACATTGAACAAGCCTGCCAATATTCCAGAACCTGACGTTCTATGTGTGGAACTCAGGTAGGGATTTTTTAGCCGAAATGCGACTCCCGAAAGGGAGCCCGAATGAATTAAGCCGACGAGTAAATAAAGTAAGGAGGTAGGAAAGGAGGGCGGACTGGGAGAGACGAGTGAAAGGAATTGAAGCGAGGAAGGAAGGAAACCGGGTATAGCCTAGTCATCGCAATGAGGAATGGAGATGTTTAATAATATTTTTATTTTTATTTTTGGGATTTGGGGAGATGGTTGGAAGTGAAGCGGTAGTCAGAAAATGGGCAAAATGGTTGGAGCGGAGTGGAAAACGGGCCTACGAGGCCATAGGGAATGCGAGGGATGGAGGAGCGGGCCCATCGTGAGCAGAGCGGCCACCAAAGAGCATTGATTGCAGCAGGGTTGGATTTTTTCGTATATAAATCTGAAAGGCATTCGAAGCCCATCGGCCAATTGCCTGGATCTGGTGCGGCGGGACGCCTGCTTCCGCGAGAGAGGTAGCTCCACCTGCACGCATGGATTGACCTGCGATGTCTTTCCCAAAGTGCAGGTGCAGTCGCGAAATAAACCATGACCGGGTAGGAATAGAGCCATTCTGGCGTACCCAAAGCGCGGGGTGATGTGGGAAAAGTGCGTCACGGGAAACGAGGTAACGCCGGACCTTTGATACCGTGTCCAGTTCTGGATCTGCGCGAGAACGTAGGATGATCTGGTTCCCTTCAAAGAATTTGTCGGCTTTGTGACCTGGGAGGAAGAAGCCAACGGATGACTCCGTGAACTTCACTGAATTTCGACGGATAACCTTCTTCCAGTTTCGAAGGGATTCCTTGTCCGGCCAAGTAAGTTCGCCAAGACGCATCAAACCATCACATCCGGCAAATAGGATAGATACGAAAAGGGTGTCGTCGTGTGTGTGGGATGGCTGCGCCGTGTATGAGTGTTCAACTGTGAGCAAGTCGGATGTGGAAAGAGGCCGCTTGCGTTTCGTGCCCTTGCCAAAGAGCCGTTTACCACCCTTGAGAGTGTTTTTAACTAGAGCAGATTTTCGGATGTTGCGAACATTCGGGAACGAGGATTCAAGCTGGTTGCAGATGCCTGAAAGGTATGAATCCACGGATTTTGGATTGATATGATGGCACATGTATATGACGAAGAAAGACATTGTGTCCTCCGTCGGATCGAGAGAGAAGCCGTGGATGGTGCAGAAATTGATATATGAGTTGAGTGCAGATGTGTACGTGAGGTTCGACGACTTGTCAATGGCATAGCCCAGTGCGATAGCTCGTTCGTGGACAAGTTTCGCAATGGGCCATGCCTTCCTCCCTGGAGGTTGACGAGAACCAGGGGACAATTCAAAGATCATTTTTTGGCAGCCCCCAGCGCATTTTGAGGGGGTACAAAAGGATGGATGGAGAGACCAGGCACCAGCGATTCAGCGACTGTGTTCTTCCAGCGAAAGATAGCATCTGCAACTGTATTCAACTTTCCCGGGACATGCAGGACACGAAGCTTCAAGTCGTGGTGAAGAATGGACATCTACAGATGACTTCAGGATTTCGTTGTAAGCTAGGAGGGCTTTTAACGAGTTGAAAATATCCACAGAGTTCGAACTATCCGTGTAAATTGTCAACCTGGAACCACGAGGAAGAAAAGCTGATGCTTGATGCAGTGCGGCACAGACACAAAGAGCTTCATAGAAGAATATCTTCAAGTCATCACGAATTCCACTGGGGAGTTCTGATTGGTAACCCAAAGCCATGACTGGGATGTAAAACCCCATGCCCCCGCGGCCGTCGCCATGAGTCGAAGCGTCACAGTAGATGATGAGATTCGCATCTTCAGGGTGGTAATCGATGGTTTTAATCAGGAAGATACCGTCCGACTGCCTGACATGGTCTGCGAGCCACATAAGATCACATCGAACAGTTTCACTAATAAAGATCAAGGCATCGGCCTTCTCTTTGCCCTCCATTTTTGCGTAAATGTTGCAGAGTGCTGGTTTAAGAAGTGGAAACACATTGAAAATCCAGTTGGCATATCCCGCGAGGGCCTGCCATTCACGGAGGGAACGCCGGATGCCATGTTTGGATTTCTGCGTTCAGCGGCGCAACTCTTCAAGAAAAGCTGAACGTGCTTCATCCGGGATTGTCACTCGCATCCGCCGGGAGTCTACGAGGAAACCGATAACAACTAACTCTGGACCGAAAAGCTGCTTGTCCTCAGAGTGTGGGATTCGAAGTTTATCCCAGAGCAGTAGAAGACGAGTCTGACTCCGAGGAAACCAGCGCTTGTAGGGCTTATAGAACTGCATCTCGCTGGCAAGTTGCCCAGAGTGAAAGTCATCCATGTATGCCAGCAGGTGGGGGATCATGAACACCACCATAGCAATCCAGAGGATGAAGCCTGCAAAGGTTGTCCAAATCGGAGGTGAAGAAGAACAACCGAATGTGGCTGTGCGGTCTACATGGAATTGCCCGGCAATGCGGTAAACCTGCCATGGCTGCCAAAGCAAGTGCATCGGAAGTACTTTGAAAGCCCCCTTGACATCGGATTTGAACACATTAATTTCAACATCAGGGCCATGTAGTCGGCGCAACTCGCGAAGGTGCCCCGCAAGTTCTCTGATGCCATCCATGCGGGTTTGATTGGTATCAGACCGAGATATGGTAGAGTTGCGTGAGAAGTCACCGCCACTGAAGTTTGTGACAAGCCTGAGCTTTTCTGAGTGCGGTTTAGGTACTCCGTGGATCGCGATCGCATGCATGCCAGGAAGAAGCTTGGGGAAACCGTGGGAAAATCGGCCTGCCTTTATTTCCTCGTCGCGGGTTTTCTCGAGGAAGGCTTGTTCTGTGTCTGAGCGCACTTCTTTGGAACCATCAAGAGTGATTGGGTGCGAGAGAACTGGACGTGACCAAGGCCAGAAGCCCTCTCTAAGACCCTTGCAGAATGATGTGACGAGAGGTTGGTTGGGATGTGAGGTGAGCAGGCGTTCAAGGAGATCCACATTGAGCGGGGTTGAGATCCGGAACAATCGGGGATTGTGGATAACGGTGTTGACCAAAGCTGTATTTTCGAATGCCTCTGGCGGGACACTCGGAAAAGGAGGGTCAGTTTCTGTCCCGAGAGCAGTTCGGCTGATCTGCTTCTTGCCATCTGACCAAATGAAGGAGCGAAGGTACCGAGGTCTCGATTGGGCCGTGAGTCCCACGACAACTCCGAGTTCCCTGCTATTTTGGGCACTCGGATTCGGGATGATTCCGCCTGCATCCCGCGCAGATGTGGAGATTTCGGCAGTCAGCCGCTTCGCGTTTGCAACGACCACTGTTCCACAACCGGCAAGGCTCGGTGGATTTTCCACCATTGTGGACTTTCGATTTGGAGACCCTGTTGTTGGAAGAGCCTCTTCCACTCCCAGAGCTGTGGGGCGGTTGAATTTTCGAACGACCGGAACCTTCAAGGATTGATTCAACTGCGAGACGGCCCATGGAGTTGAGATGCATGGTTTCGAGAGCAGAGAATTGGGCATATTGGTCAAGCCCAACGTCGGCCCGCCGGCTGGCAAGAAGTCGTCCGGCTTTCTCAAAGTTGATGACGCGCTGGTGCTGGGACTCGTGCACTGCAGCAAACTTTGCAAGGATGAAGTGGCCCCAGTACCGGTACTGTTCTGAGAGATGCGGGAATACGGTGAGGCCCGCTTGGACGGTCTGCATCCACGCAACCGTCCAGTCGGACTGCGTAACAATGACACGAGTTGATTTGGCGGCTCCATTGAACGTGAAGTCGATTTCCCCAACTGACTCGGTGTGAGCGGTGCTGGGTGAGACACTGTATATCCCAGTGAACACTGTGTCAAGATCGATGGCTTTGTTGGTGAGGAGTCTGAGCCATTGGGACTCAGGGAATTCGACACGCGTACGAGCGAGGAGGGACCGTAGGGATCGCTTTGGATCGACTGCATAAATTCCAAGAAGTCGAACGGTCTCGGCAAGGTCTGCTCGGAGGGGGACTGTTCCAGTGAGGGCATCAGATTTGACCCAAGGGAGTTCATCCTCCTCGAAGGCAAGTCGACGCTTGGCTGGAGGTTCGTCATCCTCGTCTGGTTCAGGCCCGTCGTCATCCTCTTCTTCACCAACGGTAGGTCCATCACCGTGCCCTCGCTTTCTTCCACGCTCCTTTGCCGCTTTCTGGTCTCTGACCCACTCGAGGCACATGTCCACGTACGGTTCCATGAGGGCCTCGATCTCATCAGCCGTTCGGGGGACGGAGGAGACACCATCATGCCCGGGTGGCAGGAGTTCGTCGGAGAATATAGCGTGGAGAGCGAGAGTGACAGCGGTCCAAGAGAGGGAGCCAGCTTTGAAGGATGCAACGGCAGCTTCACTGCGTCCAGAGGGAGTGTCATCTTGCATTGAACGTGAGCGGATGCGATGGGAGACGTTTGCGACAGTGAGCGTTGAGGTATGTAAAACACGAAACTAGTGACGCGTAGAGCTCAGTTTCTGATCTTAGATTTGAATGAAAATAAATCTTCGAACCTAGTGACACGTAGAGACTCGTGGAGGAGCAGCGGCTCGAGATATCTCGTGAGTACTAGGTGATTCAGCGTATAACTAGACAAGTCTCAGTTATTGCTTCCGCGAGTACATTCTCGATTGAACGTACCAGAGTGAATTGCAGCGAGCGGGCGGCGCAACAGCTGGCAATCACTGGGGAGCTGGATTCAACGACGAAATCTGGTTCAGACTAGGTCTCGAGTCAGATTTTGAATGCGCAGCGACCAGTCTCCGAGCGAGACTTACTTTGATGGGGAGCGAGGAAGCGGGAGGTCAGGACTCCTTCCTCACTTCCACCATCTTAAGTAATAACGACACAAGCTGTAAAGCTGTAGAATACAGCAGTACGAACACTGTATTAATGCTGTATCCCTTGGACAGGATTTGCGACAGACATTCAACAGCACTTGTGGAGGCAGCGCGCCATCCCCTTCGAGAGGATTAAGTCCGCGAGCGCGCGGACTCGGGGTTGCGGCCCGACAGCATTCCCCGGAAGCTCAGATTACACTAGCTTCAATCCGGAGAATGCTGGGCCGTCTGCACGAGCAGGCACCGGTGTGCACATTCGATTAGACTCGTGTAAACATTCTTTTTAAACCCCAGTATTTGAGACTTACTTTGTAGCATAAATTGGGTGCTGAATTTTCTTTGAAATCCTTGGATAATCTGAGATTAGGCGAGCTCCCCATTCTGTAGCCGGCATACAAAACATACTTTTCCATTGCCCTTGCCATTGCCCTTGACAGCTCCGGTCGACATTTGAACACCGTAGCCAGTGAACAATTGAGGTGACAGGTGACACCCCGTAAACCTTTGGTCGTAATAGTACAGTATTTTACGAGTTCACGCGAATTATCGTCGCTAACCTACTAATACACCGCCGCTTATTCTAGGGGACTAGGGTAAGCCCGTCAAAAATTGACGGTAAGAAGAAGAATATATTACACCTGTCCCCCTCCCTTTTCTTTTAGTTCTGGAACCATCCTCGCCCACGAGCGCCCATTTTTTTTTGCTTGGCCCCTCCTTTTTCTTTTTGTTCTGGCCCCATCCTGTCGGACATTTTTATTAGTATGAGCATCTATCGTAATACTTCACAATATACAACACAGGTCCTTCATTCTCATCCCTGCGTGCTCTGAGTCTGGACTTCTGCTAAGCTCTCGTGAAGATTTTGCCCCAAGTCTCGGCCGGTGCATGCTCCTGAGTCTTGCTAAGCTCCCGAGGGCCGGGCCGCGCCAGATGCCGTGCATGATGCCCCGGCACGGGTCCTGCCAAGTGCCTCGGCACAAAAGTGACCCTTCTCGGCGTTCTGGCCCCGGCTTGAGTCCAAGTTTCCCGGTCTCCCGAGGGCCGGCCCAGGTCAGATGCCATAATGCCCCAGCACGAGTCCTGCCAAGTGCCTCGGCATGAAAGAGGCCATTCTCGGCGTTTCCGGCCCGGCACGAGTACTGCCTCGGCCCTTCTCGGCGCTCTCGACCCGGCTCGAGTCCTGCCAAGTTTCCGGGTTTTGCCGAGTTTTTCGGGCATGCGTGAGATGCCGGAGGTCTGGGCCTGCATAGTTGTCCCCCTGCTCGATATTATTATATAGATACGTGGGCTAGTGTTAACAGCCAGGTTGAATTTTCACTTTTTCCGATTCGAGTGACAGGAGGAATTTTCTCGCATCTCCAACCAATCGGCAATGGAACATTGGAACCAGTGGGAGGATAAGTGACAGGAGGAATTATTCTCGTGTCTCCAGCCAATCGGCAATGAAACATTGGTGGCCGGCAAGCCAGTGGGCTAGATGTGACAGGAGGAATTCTTCTCGCGTCTTCTTCGGTGCTTCGATTGCTTGTTATTCAGCCCACCAGCCTCCTCACGTCGGAACCACTCCAACCACAGCAGACAACCAACCGCCGTTATTCACAACATGTGCACGATGTTCACGCCGATCGACACAACCGGGCGTGCCCTAACGCCCTATAAAACGGCGGATTGCGGACAGAAAACCTGCACTCGGTCCGTCAAGGTGAGTACAAGCTGAAAAACTGCGGTGAGGACTGAGAAAAATACCAGTACGAACCACCTGCCCCCCGGCAACCCACCAAAAAGAAACCGTCCCGCCGCGGCGGCCTCGGTGGCGGCAGCGGCGGTCAAGTCCTCTTCGGCAGCAAGTAGGCGAGTTTTCCCCATAGATACAGCATGGGCAGGAGCTGATGAACTGCAACCGTGGCTAGGGCCCGGATGGATGGACGGAACGAATTCATTTGAAGTTTTATATGCTGGATATGCAGTACTGCTGTCTCTCGTCCGCGAAGTTTTTTTATAAGTCAGGAAAATCATGGTACAGGACAACGAAAGAAAAACATGGATATGAGACAACATGAAGTAGTCGTCGGATTAGTCGACGCGCAAGACTACCAGCGAGACGTCATCCCGATCAGCGGCGTGGTTTAGTGCCTTGGCTTTTTTTTCAGGGTCGGTTCCGAAAAGCACGTTCTCTATGACGCGCGCGGCAAGGTTATCCCCGTCGTGAGTCGTAATGCACTCGTGCCCGAGCCGAGTGTCAGCCTCTCCATTGGCGAGGGCAAGGAGGATGGGAAATTTTTCCGCGTCGGAGAAGGGGAGTATGTCACGGAGACCGTCAGACGCCAATAGGAAGAGATCCCCTGGGGCGACGCAGTGGCGACGAACAGCGGCAGTGGAGGATATGTAAGGAGGGGTATAGCTGCTCAACGTTTCGAAGTCGGTCGGGGTCATGAGGGAAGGGTAGAAGTACGGCATGACACGCGAAGCCATGAGCAGGGGCACCTTAAGCTGATGGTCACCCAAGGCTTAGATAGATGTGTCAGTTGGTAGTGGGGATGAACGAAAAGACGAGGCGTACAGCGAGTGACACGCAAACATCCGAGGACAGCGGCGCCATGCACGACCGCGTGGTCCTCGTTTGGGTGCTCGGCGCGCATCCTTTCGAGTTCGGCCGGGTTAGAACAGTTGTGTCGTTCACTAAGGAAGATGGGAGTGAAATTCCCCTCCTCGCGGCGCGCGCATACTGCTAGAGTCAGACGTGCTCATAGACGGACAGAGGATGACCGTACCTGCGTCAGAGTCCCCAAGTGACGCGACCCACAGGTTCTCCCTGGGTTTATCGAGGAACGCGATGAGTGCAGTGCAGCCAAGGGCAGCGCGCCTGCCGAGCCTGAACGACTCGTCCCCATAGTTGTATCCGATGACGGGAAAGACTTGTTCGGCTTCGTCCAGCCACGCTTCATCCGACCAGTCCTCATCTTCCTCGAACAATTTAAGGACCGGCAATAGCAGAGAGCGGTCGAACTCCTCGATGGTCTCCTTGAGGACTGCCTCCACGTTGACGTCGTGGCGCAAGCGCTCAGCGAGCAGAGCAGGAAGAGTTTCCGCGGCAAATATAGCAAGGTCGCTCCCGCAGTGGCCTAGAAAATATAGGTGAAATAGAGAAGGATGGCAGGGGAGAAAACCCTACCATCGAATATGGCAATGATGATACCGTGGTCGAAGTGGAGGACGGTGGTGCGGTCCTCGTTCTTATTTTGAAGTTCAGCCCGGTGAATTTGAACGACTGGTAAGGAGTCCTCCGAGATAGTTTCCATGCTGCCGACGATGGAGTCCATCGGTGCTGGTTATGCGTTGGTGAGGTGGCTGCTTGGCACGTGAGGGCACACGTGGCTGTGCTGATCACGCAATGCTTTTGCGGACGGCACTTGTTTAGTTTCCTCCTCAGACCATTCTCGTCAAAATTTGAAAGAGGACGACAATGGGAGGAGGACGGGACGCAGACAAAAGTTAATCCAGCACCAAAAGTGGGATCAAAAGGTGCGTAGCATATTATTTCGCAGTGTTCTCCCTTAAGGCCTTATTAAGGGCATTTTTTGAAGTTAAGGCCTTAAAACTTAATAACCCTTGATTAAGGGTGGTAAATTAAGGCCTTAAAACCGATTTTTCTCTGCTATTTTAGGCATCCAGACAGTCAGGACAGGATGTTTAAGCAGCCTCAGGCTACTCTGAAGCTCCAAGTTCTCCGTTGTCCGGCTCCTTGTCAGACTCCTCCTTTGCCAACAGCTCCATTATCACTCGTGAGCGAAAGCCTTACGGTCGTTGCAGAGCGGGTGGTGGGATCTGCCCAGCAAACAGCTTCAATAGGGGGCAAATCTGGAGGAGCATCGGCATTTTGGATGGTCAAGGAAGCGATTTTTGATGCCATCATTACCTGTAATTAAGCCTTAGAAAGTATCTTGGCCCATCTTAAGCCCTAATTTTAAGGGCTTTTTAACCCTTAACCCTTAGGTAGAACACTGTTATTTCGTTCAATTCGTAAGGTGGTTTGGGGGATGCCTCACTTAAGTGACTTATGTAAATTAACTTAGTCTGCCAAGGTTAACTTAGGTGAACTTATAGCAGGCTTTCACAAGTGAAAGTGCAAGTTTTTAATGCCATCTGATGGCATAAGTGAATTTATCTGATGGCACTTGAAAGTGAACCTAAGTTACGGCAAGTGAACTTCAGGTCAGGTCAGTAAATACAAGTTCAGAGTCTAACTAGTTCAGAATGGGCTTCATAGTTGTTTCCCGTTGGTTCAATATTGATGAGTTGCTGACTCAACTGAGAACTCTGAACCATGACACTGACCGCAGCCATGATGTTGGTGGATGTCGACCTGGGGCCCTGGAACTAAGCAGTGTCATCAGACTTGTGGGTGAATATTCGGGTGCGCAATGCAGGTCAGCAGAAAATTCGTCCAGATCCTTCCCAGTCGTGCAATGGTTGCGGCTGAGGGAACTACTACTTATAACAGACCGAATCAGCAGTCCAGTCTTCCTTAGTTGCCTGGATTTTATACCCCAATATTTCAGCAATATTTCCCACAATGTTTGTGAAAGGTTCCGGCGATGTTACCACACCCCACAAGAACGTTTCCCTGAAAAAGAAATGTTTATGAGATTTTCTGATGACCTATTTTACATGTCCTGGGAAATCTTTCAAAATTATCGTCTTTGGATATTTGAAAAATAAAATGTTCGAATGGCGGTGTATCGTAGGGCTTCGTCCCGTATTATTACAGCTAATTTCAGTACCGAGGGTGCGGACGAAAAATTACAGCTATTGGCAGTACCGAAGGCGCAGACGGAAATTTTCCGCTTCGGGCTGTTTTCAAAGAATTCCCCATATCTCATTGGGTTCTGCCCCGATTCACATGAAACCTATAGAGACCGAGTTTGTTTTAAAATTAAATCTGACGAGACTTCTGTCCCTGTCCTCTATGCTTAATCGTGACCCTTGACACTGCTCAAGAATTTATATTCCCTGATTAAATATTTCTGGTTGACCACCGAAATATGGGCCTGGTTCCTCTGTGAAGTGAACCTAACGGATAATTAAATTTCCTGAGATGTGCTAATACAAGTTACGGATTTTGATGCTGTGGATAATGGCTCGATGAATTTTCTGTGGGTCGTGCTCGCGCACCTCGTCTTGTTCCCCGGAACTTGACCCCGCAAAAATTCTGTATAGCCAAAAAATTCACAGTTAGCAAGACGACTTCTACCGGGAAACATAAAATGACCTAGGAAATTTTATGGGAGTAGTCGGGAGGACGGGCGTACCTGGGTACCAAGTGCCGTTGAGTCCACGGATTCCGCCACCCAAGTTTGTCACGATCATGTGATCCGTCACGCTTAATTGTCGAGAGACATGCCGCCTGATGAGTCTTCTTTAACAGACGAAACGTCGGTCAACGTCGCGGCCACACCCCCTCTGCTAAACTACCTGCCTAGAACCTTAGCCTCATCACTCGGAGCTTCGCTCCTCACTCCTTCACGTCTAGCTTGTTCGTGTGCTGGGCAGAAATGAAGGAAATGGTCGACGGTTTCGTCAACCATGCCGCAGCACGGGCAGGTGGGGGTCGGGGACTTCTTCAGGCGGAATAAATGGCGGGCGAGGGGAACATGGCGAGAGCGAAGCTGGAAGAGAAGGGAGGCATGCTTGCGAGGAAGAGAAGAGGAGAGTTTGCGAAATTTTGCCGAGGGAGCCGATTCGTCCACATCTTTGATGCGGGCGTACCGGGCCGACCTCTTGAATTGCTTCTTCGCGATCTTCTGCAGCAGTCTCGTGTGGGTGAGAGCCAGCGCCGACTTGCTGAAGGGCAGGTTCTTCAAGACCTTGGGAGGCCTTCCGAAAGTGCCCGACTGCGCAGCACGCTTTGCTGCTTCATCGGCTGCCTCGTTCCCAGGAATGTCGACATGGCCCGGAGTCCAGTCAATGCGCAAACGAAATTCGCGATGCTCACGTCGCGCCTTCCCCAGCTGTCTGTGGAAAATGTCCCAGATATGTCGCCCGACACCTGGCTTGGCACTGCTAGTGGCCTTGATCGCGGATGTGTTGTCCAAGCCCAGAGGTAAGATCCCAGTCACCTGCTCATCAGTCTCTTCTCTGAAGCACTCCAGCGCCAGTACTTCCCCCACTCCTTCAGCTTCATAGACCCCATACTGCCTCGCCGAACCCAGCCGCACCCCCTTCACCCTCTTCACCACTCCATCCACACACAAAACCCCCGCTGCGCCAACCATCCCATCGATGAGCGAGCCATCCGAAAACAGCGTCACTCTCGCGGATTCCCCGAGCGCCCACTCTTTGGCCTCCTCCTTGGAGGCAGCCACGCGCACATCCACCAGTGCCACCCATTCCGCCCACCGTCGTACTGCCGGTATCTTTTCCACCATCGCCTGCGAAACATCCATGTAGGAATTCATGAGGAAATGGAGTGGGGAAGGGTGCTTCTTGACGTGTCCTCGCCGCTCGACATCCCTTATCTCCGCATAAAGGGGGTGCGTCGCTGGAAGAGTCGCATATCGTAGCGCAGCTTTCTGGAGATGTTTGTCAATGGCGAGATGTATAGGAGGGAGATCGGTGTGTGCATCCAGCAGATCCCCTGGCGAGGAGAACATACCCCCTACCATGAGCCTGGCTGCACGTAGCTGGATTGACCCGAGCTTCTTCACCAGAGTGCGTGTGTCTTTCTTCCGGTTTGCTCCTCGGACGCGCTGACGAGTTGGTGCTAGAAAAATCTCCGCACCATATAGCATGCGGGGGACACAGATGGCCAGGTAAAGCCGCCGCACGTACGCCGCTCCCATCCCCCCGGAGACGCGCGCGAGACGTCGAAACTTCACCAACCACTCATGCCCTTTCGCCAAAACTGCCGCTCCCTGGTCCCGGAAAGTCAAGCCCTCGTCTAGCCAGATGCCCACCAGCTTCACAGCCTTGGAGGGCTCCACCACCACCCCGTCAATGACGAGGTTCGGGCGTTTCTCCGGAACCCACTTGCTTCGCTGACCAAAAGGCTGCGCCACCTTCCGCTTGCGCGTCGAGAAATGGCACACCTGATCCTTTGCCGCGCCGAACACACTATTGTGCGTCACCCCCCACTCATTCACTCCTCCCTCCCTCGTCACCGCGTCCACGATCGCTCGACTCGTCTCGCTCAAAGTGTCCCCTATAGCCAGCATGTGGAAGTCGTCGATGTAGATGCCAGAGTTCAGTTCAACGCGAGCCAGTGGAGAGTTGTAGAAAAGGTAGCAGATGACAGAGTGCGGGTCACCCTGATCAAGTCCGTCCACAATGTCGAAGGGTTCAGAGGCGTAGTCGTCAAAGAGCAGCCGTGTAGTCCTCCCCGTGAACCTGCGCATCATCCAGTCAGTGTGCTCACGAGGGACCCCCGCCATCCTCATGTTGTGCACCACTCGCGATATCATCGCACTCGGGAACGCCCCTTTCACATCACGCAACAGCAACGTCGCCACCTTCCCATTCCTCCACACATGCTTCACTTTCTTCACCAACCCCTGCACCATGTCCACTCCTGTCCTCCCCGGCCTCCCCCCATAATGATTCGACGGCAGCATCCCGAAAAATTCCGCATTCGTCGCAACTTGGAGGGTCTTCCCTGCATTTCGTAGACGTGCATGGCCGTGCGACAGGATTATCGGCCTGTGAGCGTTGACCAAGGAGTAGTCGGGCTTGCCAGGCTTCCGGGCTACGATGGTCTCAGTGCGCTGCCAGTCCGGGGGCTCGTGCTGATAGACGTCCAGGGCGCGGAGGATCTTCTGCAACCTCGGGACCAAAAGGCTGGCACCGAACTTGTAGACACAGTTTGGGAAGGTGCCTGAGCGTGTACCTTTCCACGGCTTCATCTTCTGTATAACCTGATGGAGCTGCTGTCAGCGCTTCGTATGTCCACAGCGGATTGGGATACTCCATGTCTTCCGGAGGATCGGTCGCCCCTGCACCCCTCCCTGGGTAAAACTCCTCCACCATCCATGCACTCTTCAAATCATTCGTTGCCGCTATCTCCTCCACCCCCCTAGGACCCTTCCTCTTCAAGTCCGGCACGTGTGTCTTCCCCCCGTCAGAAGCAGCCCCCTCCATCATCTGTCCTGCTGTCCACACATCCTCCTCATCGATCTCCTCCAGCCACTCCAAGCAGTGTGTCGCGCTGACAATATCGGATTGATCCGAATGGGTCTAGAGCGGAATTGGGTTCCGGTGGTAGCGCGCAAGTGTGCGCGTCATCTCCTCTCGACTGAAAATGTGACTGTCCCTAGTCACTGGACTGCTGGATGGAATGACAAGATATCGGAAAACGAAGGGCTCAGTAAATCATCATAGCCCGAATTCAACTTCAGAATTCAACTGAAGTTGAACTGCGCAAGCGGCGGAATACGGCGGATGCGGCGAATGGTGGATGGGAAAAATAGGCAATGGTGAGGTCCTCCCGACTGGAATGCTGACTGTGGGAGTCCTAGACCTCGTCTGATTCGAGTTCCTCGGGGTCCGCAAGTGTTGATTGCTCGAGTTCGCGAAGGCGGTCCGTGGAAATATCCAAGAAGTCGTCGAGTGGGGGTAGAGGGATGGAAGTGCGAGCGAAATATGGTATGACGCGAAACGCTGCGATAGGGCGGTGGAAAACTGACCCGTCAAGTTCGCACAGGATGTACGCGCCGCCGAGATTACGGGAGATGACTATCAGCGGTCCGAGGTAACGTTTCCGCATTTTCTTGCTGAAGGATTTTTCGATAGCCGTGTTACGCATCAGGACGAGGTCGCCGCGTTGGAAATTGTAGTCACGAATTGTGGCTGCGTGCTCGAGCTCGAAACGGGCGGCTGCGCGAAGCCGGGACTCGTAGACTGTGGAATGAAGTTCTGCAAGTTGATCACGACGTTTCTGGAGTGCGATTGCGCGTCGGGCAATGAGTTCGGTGGTGGAGAGAGTGGAATCGGGTGGAGGAAGAAGGTAAGTCGCTTCGGAGATGTCGAGGGGTAGAAGGGGGTGGGCACCGGTGACTGCGAAATAAGGTGAGCAGCCCATACGCCTGCTGATTGTGACGCGTTCGGCCCAAAACACCGAGTAAGTGCCTGTGTGCCAGCGTTTCTGATCGCCGTCAACAGCTTTAAATAGGCTTTCGCGGACGTCGAAATGCGGGCGCTCAATAATACCGTTGGCGCGGGAGTTGTAGCCGGAAATGCGGATGTGATGGATATGATATTTCTGTTCGAGGTACGCGAGTGCTTTCAGGAATGGCGAGCCGTTATCGGTGACAATTTCGAGCAGTGTTCCCCAGCGGCAGAGGAGATCCTGGAAAATCCACTCGCCGAGGGACTGGCCGGTTTCGCGACGGAGCATACGAAATTCAGGGTAGTGGGTGATGGAACAGCGGCCGTGGACGATGTAACGGAAGCCGCCACTTGTGGGCATGTGCATGCTGTCCATGTACACTTTGGCGAATATCGGGGCGGGAACAGCAACGGTGGGTGGGATGAGAATTTTGCGAGTTTGACGGAGCTGACAAAGATGGCATGTACGAACGAACCAAGTAATGTCGTGGGCCATGAAGGGCCACCAGAAGCGTTCGCCGATGAGTGCACGTGTAGCGTAGAAGCCTTTGTGGCCGACGTCGTCGTGTGCGGAGCGGAGGATGAAGAGGCGGCGATGAGGAGGAATAACGAGTTTGTGGCAGGACTGGGGATCTTTGCGCCAAAGCTGACCGTCTGCGAGGTAAAACTCCATGCAGTATCGAACAAATGACTTGTATTGATCGTCGGATAGGTCGCGAGGTCGTTGAAGGTTGTCTAGCCAGACGCGTACGGCATCAACACGGGCGTCGGCAATTCTAGCGGAGTCGGAGCGGGGGACATGGTCATAGAAAAGTGAAGGGGGAGGGTCTTGGCCATCGGGTGCGATTTCGGCTGCTAGAGTAGCGATGGTGGACTGCGGGCGGGGAATGTATGGTGAGTTATTGATAATATGCATGAAGCCGTGAACCTGATCAATCCAATCGTCGAAGTCATCTTCGGGTTCGGCTTCGTCTCCAGGTTGAGCGGGGCGGCGAGAAAGTCCGTCGGGGCCGTGATTAGCGCCGGGGACGTGCATAAGAATGGCGAGAATCCAGCGGTTAATGCTGGCGCTGGGTGCGAGGTCGGGATGTGCGAGCATGCCTTTAATGTAGCGGGCATCAACTTCAACCACGAGGTTGCGGAGGCCGATGAGGTAAATTTTCCACGAGCGTAATGCCCGGAAAAGGCCGTACAGTTCGAGTTTGGGCTGAGAGAAGCGGGCTTCACGGTCGTTTAACGTGATTGAACCGAACCGGGCGTAGAAGCGGCGAGAGTAATCGGATGGGTCGCATTGGGCGAGAAGGAAGCCAATGGCAATGAATGAGGAATCAACGGCGAGGATTACCGGAGCGTTGGAATCATAATCCAATGGTCGGAGGGCGGGGGAGCGAATAAGAGCGAGCTTCAGATCTTCTTGAGCTTCGATCTGTTCGGGTCCGAAGAAAAATGGCATATCTTTTCGGGTGAGCATAACCAGGGGATGGGAGCGAAGAGCGAAGTTGCGGATAAACATACGGGTGACACCAATGGTGCCGAGGAAGGCGCGAACGTCAGAAAGATTTTTGCAAGGTCCCCAATTGACAATTTTTGCGACGCGATTCTCGTCGGGGATACGGCCTGCCGGTGTGCAAACGTGGCCGACAACAGTGATGCGTTCTGCGCAGAGGATGAGTTTCAACCCTGAGAAAGTACCGCCGCAATATTTCATGCGCTGCACGATCCGGCATTTTGCAAGCACATAAAGTCATGCATCAAAGCGCGTTCTGCGGGCCAAAGAAGATCTTCAGAGTGTACAGCATCGAGGGCGTCGCGTCGTTCTGTAGTATAGCGGCCGGTAGGAGCGAAGGGCGGGGGATTGGTATTTAACTCGGGCATATCAGCCAATGGTTCGCCGTCAATATGACGTACAATGCGGAATTTGTCGTGCAATGTGCCGAGGACGGGACGAACCTTCAACGCAACAGGCTTGTACTTCTTGTTTGCGTAGACCTGGGCGAGAGGGGGATGTCGGAATGGAACGTGGAGAGCGTGGGAGTTGAATTAGCGGTAGAAGTGGAAAATACAGGTTGAAAAGTTGAACCACGAGTTGAATCGTGGGACGATAGGAACGCCGGTTGAACGAAGTTGAACGACGGTATGAGCGTAAGTCACTGTACCTGAGTGCAAGCCTAAATTGGTGCATGCGGAAAGATAGGTGTGTTGAACGTGTGCGAGGTTGTCCGATTCGAGTGCCGATGTTGATTGAATAATAAATTCGCCGGGGTTATTGGGGTCGGGGATGATTAGCAAAGGCATTTCCCCTTGATCAGGGATCAAGTCCTCGAGTTGTGGGACCTCGGGTCGTTGGGAAAACCCTGAGGCCGAGAGCGGGGTGGGCCACGCGGGACTGTCGGAACGGTAGCGAGTCTACCGGTGTTCGGATCGCAAATTGTGATGGTCTGGTCTTCGTTGGCGAAGTTACGGACGATGCTCTGGGTCAAAACATCGAAGGGGCGTCCGAGAAGGACGTCGTAGGCTGGATTACGCACAATATGAACTTGGAGGTAGAGAGTGATACCAGCAATCGTGAAAGGGACGTTGCGAGCGAGACCCAGCGATGGACTAACCGAGCCGTTGGCGGACTGCATGCGTAGCACGATACTAGGGTCGTACGAGAGCCCAAGTTCGTGGCAAACCAATTCTGCCATAGCTATGATTTGCGAGCCGCCGTCGACGATAGATTCAACTTGTTCATGGTTATCAATGATGGGGAGAATGGAGCGTATCGCGGAGGATTCCATGGACACGATGAGGTCGTCGGGTATCGTGCCGGAGTCGTAATAGACAGCGAATGGGTCGGGGACAATAATCGCATCAGCCGGCAAATCAGGCTGGGTTTTAGCGGAATTGACGTATGAAGCGGGGAGGGGGTCCAACAGAGCCGTGCGGCGAGAGTCTTTCTGGCGTTGGTCATCAATGGTGTCGGCATCGTCGTCGGACGAGTATGGAAGCGATTCCTCGATGTCGTGCAGGAAGGTCTGAACAGTGACGATAGGGAGCGGTTCCTTAATGTCCTGGAGGAATGCTTGTACTGGGACGATCGGAGATTTATTGTCCTTGGGCGGGACACGGCGGGAAGTGGTGACTTCGCGCATATGAGCACGAATTTCCGGGGCGATAGAAAGAAGCTGGCGTTGCATGAGAGTAACCTGTGAGTCAAGCGAAGCGTCGAAGACTTCCACGGCGTCCTTCTCGTTGTAAACGGGAGCCGTGGTGCGATACGCAGCGGGTTTTTGCGCGGGAAGGCTACCAAAGTTTCGATCTTTGGGTGGCGCGTACGCGGCGTCACGAGCGCCAGAAAACGGGTGCTGAGGGTTTGCCTGAGCAGAAGCGGGTGCCGTGTTTGACGGCGCTAGAGGGGCAGCTGATGCTGGTGCGGGTGCGGGAGCGGGAGCAGGAGATGGCGGTGGAATCGTGCGATCGAGTTCTTCGCGGTTTTTGTTGGCTTCTAAGGCGCGCTTTGCCTGAGCCCGAGTACTCAGTGCGAGCATCTCGGCCTGCAACATCTGCATTCGGTCGTCGTCGGAGAGAGTGAACGTGCGAGGGGTGGAAGCAGAGGAAGAAGAGGAGGAAGATAAATGCTCAACGGCAACTTCAACCATCAACTGGGCTGCGGCGAGTTGTCCGGGGTTCTGCTTGTGCCATTCTTCGAAGCGTGCGCGTAGATTACGTCCCTGAATTGTACGCGGGATAAATGCGCCGGATGGGAGTACCACTTTACCGTCGGAATTGCGCCGGCATTTGCCAGCTGTAATGTCCTCGAGAACGTGGGGGCACGCATTGATAAAATGTTCGAGATCGCTGCAATACCCACAGCCGTCTGGACGATTCTTTTTCTGGTTGCCATCGGATGCTTTCTGGGTAGCGAGAACTTCAATGAGCTTCAAGTTGGAAACGGTGCCGACTAAGGCAGCAATGCCCGGATCGGGCTTGACTTCGATGGAGGAGGGCGAAGTGATCGCAACAGCTGGAGCGGCGATGGCCATTGCCGTAGTGTGAACTGGACCGGCAAGTACAAATTGCGCGGCTTCGTACAAATCGGCGATGTCGTACGGATCTTCGGGATGGTTGTCGGGCTTTTTGACTTCTAGGCGGCGGTGAACAGCAAGCGAAAATTCGGGGGGCTGCATGGCACGGAGGAACGCGCGGCTACGTTCCGTGGGAGAGAGGCGATTCTTGGTGACGAGGAAGTTGGTGATGCGAAGGAATTGTCGGTAAAATGAGGTGAGATCGAGTTTCGAATGAATCCCTACGCGGGAATAATGACCAATAAGAGCGTCCAGGTCGTTGAGGCCAAAACGGCGGTCCTCCTCGTTGCCTGAATAAAGCTTTAGTACGTCTGATTTGAAATCGGCGTACGTTTTGGTGGCGTCGGTGAAGGTTGGGAGTGTTTCCCAGGTCTCCTGATCCTCTACTGCGAGAAACCTGGTGGCGTGCTTCTTCTTTTCGGTTTCGTCGGTCACCGAGGCACGGCCGAAGAAATTCCAGATCGGTGAAATAGCGGCGCAGCTCGTGAGGCTTTGCCGAGTCGAATTGGGGAGCGTTACGGTCGCCACGAGCCGGCATAGGCGAAGCGGTGGCCATTGTATTGGAAGTAGCGTTCGAAAATGATATGGGTGAAGGTGGATTATCGAATAACCACGCTAGAGTCGGGGAGTACAGAGAATGCGGCGAAAGGTTGTTGTGACTTGCGAGATGGGCGGGGACTTCTAAAAAGAAGTCTTCGTCGTCGGATGTCGGAGAGTAGGGCTCGGTATCGAATAAATTCGAAGGGTTTTGGGAAACAGCGATAAGTTCGAGGCGAAGGTCCTTGAGTGAGTCGGACCGCGGCCGCAGGTTGTGAGAGGAACCAGAAGCAATGTTGAAACCCTCGCGGTGGGCTCCAAAATGACGTGCTAACCGACCGTCCAAGCGCGAGCAAACCCTAAATAGGCAGAGTGAGCGGCAAGGGGGAAGTTAGGAAAGGTGTGCGAGTGTTCCAATCAAGAACGGTTCCGTGACAGACAACCCAGCGGCTGACAAGTCCAGAAGAAGCGGGCGAAGTGTACGATGCCGAGTTCGATGTCGAGAGCGAAGCGAAGCGATGACGAAGCGATACGAAGCGATACGAAGCGAAGCGGAGCGGAGCGATGCGAGATTAAAACTTATAAGCGCGACGTTGGGGGAAATCCAAGTGTTTTCATTGAAAAGAGACTACAGTAGAAAGGAGGGAAATGGAGAAGATTGAATAGTAAATGAAACTTATCAAGCTCCGAACAGGAGAGGCGGGACGAGGCGATGTATGAATAAATTGAAGAATTTGCGGGAATTTGGAGAGGTAGCGGAATTGAGCGAAACAGGCCGTGAATTGAATGGATTAGTCGGGACAAGTGGAGCAGGAAGGCGATGAGAATAGATTTTTTTTTTTGCATCTTTGTTTTAATTCCTTTGTGTCTAAGACATATGATAGAATTAATACTAAGGTAGGCGCCAGTCACTCACCGCGAACGCTCACGTGGTATGTAACGCGTGACGTGTGACGGCAAAAATTTCGAGACCTTGAACAATATAGCTCCAAATTGCTAGATTAGACGTTTCCCGAGGTGCGAAAAAATCGGAGTTTTTCTGGGGCATGATCAAATCAGAACCAACAGTCTGAAGAAGGTAGAATACGGAAAGAATACATTTGGTTAACTCCCTGCGAGACTGCCGACTCTTTCGGCTTGGTGTTTGATACGTAGATTACTATACATGAACCGTGAGAACCTTACGTCAGCGGCAAATATTTTGCACCCAAAAACCCAAACCGTGTCCATTCGATGAAATAACTCGTTCTGCATTCAAAGAAAATGGGTCATAAAAATGTTATACTGCTCTACATACAGGCCATATTTTAACAAACTGAAACCAGGGATGTCTCGGGAGGACCCAAATGCTTCATTTCTAGGTTTTACTTTTTGTCCAAATGTTTTGTGGCCAGAGCCTTATCGTTGTCACGCTTTGGTCACGTGAGCGTTTGCGGTGAGTGACTGGCGCCTACCTTAGCAGGTTTTTTAAACTACGTGGTGGTCATGTTTGCTTGCATTATCGTTCAGGCTTGAATAGCAACAAGGTGTGACGGGACACCTGTCGCCGCGTTTTGCGGTATAAGCTATGGGGAATTCCCACGCTGTAAGGATCCTTTCCGGGTATTTGGACTTTGAAGTCCGACTTCACGTTCCCACACCCAACCCAATCCGTCACTCTCGCATCTCGGCCCGTTCCTACTTTTTCTTCATAATCAGACTGATCGAATTCCCTTTCTCGGCACAGTGCAGTGATTTCTCTGTTTCTTTTTGTTGGCCCCCAGGCAACATCCACTGGGGGAACGCCAGGCCTAATAATACTGCTTCTGCAGCAGCCGGGACGGCGGGCAATTCTCGGGTATGAACGGAATACTGCGGAGTTGGAATGTGCAGGCCGCCGGGTGATTTCGGGCTGCATTCTGAAGAGAAATCAGATTGTTGGAGATTGCGGAGGGTGCCGTGATCATCAGAACGGTTTGGAAACACTTCCTAAAGAAGGACTAACAAGGCCGTGGAGCCAGAGTGCGAGGCTTCGCAAGATAGTGCGTCGCCCGGAATATTCCGCCCACAATGTGTCCGCCCCTGTCAACTAGCTGCTGCGCTGCGGCCTCTGTAAGAACGGATACCCGCATCGAAATCGGAATTTTATTCTTCACCCGGCGCTCGAGCTCTTGGTCGTCACACAGGATCGAGACAGCTTTGACCACATGATTGAATCCCCCTTCGCGGAGAGAATCTTGGACATGCAGTAGAGCATAGCAATCATGTTTGGCGGCTGGTAGATTGTGAAATACCACCGAGTGCCAAATACGCAGTGTGTATGTCTCGATCATGTAAGAGGCCGAAACTGTGCCTGGCTCTATCTGCAAAACAAGATTCTTGTTGCGTGTCCAGCGCACCCCGGCAAACAGTTTCCCAGGGATGACTGTCTGTATGGCGTGAAGTACCGATGGCGGGTACACGCGCGTATATTCAGAGAGACCCGCGCAATCCAGTCGGATAACGATGTCAGATTGATCGGAATCCGATGGGGATGGAGAAGGCAATCGGGGGGTTTCGGCCGAAACTGCGCGTGCATACGTCATGCTGGTGGTCTTTGTGTCTTTGTCGAGGGCGGCCGAGGTGGCAGGCGCATCCGGGGCAGACATGGGGGCAGTGTGGGGAGGGGCAGTGTTAGCGGGGGCTGAAATACGACGGTTCAAGGCCGCGAGGACCTCAAAGGTGTGCGTTGTGTGAGCGACAGGTGTGATGGCTGCATCGTGCAAGAGCATGAGAGTGGCTAGCGCAGACTCTAAAAGAGTCTCCAAGCGTAACTGGTGTGCGTGGACATAGTCAGGACAAGTTTGTGGCAAAGAACTGTGCGGATATGTGGCAAGTGGAGACGTGGACAGCTGCGGCGAGTGGCCATGGTGGTGGTCGAAGCGTGAGAACATCCTCTCTCTATATATTACATCATCCTATCGATATGGCTAATGACAACACGCGGACCAGCGGCGAGCACGCCCGCAGCAGCCCTGCTGGATGCGTCCGCGGCCCTGGTTGAGCAGCTCTCAACCCAACAAGACGGCAGTCGCGCGAAGGGTAGCAAACTCAGCAGATAAGGATTCTCGCTGGGAACAAAATCCCCTCCATCTCGCGCCAAATCGGGGAAGGGGTGTGTGTGCACACTGCGAAATGTGGTGGACGAGCACGCATGAATCAGAAGACACCCCCGAGTTGAAATCGGCAGTCTATGTGCAGGCCATGAATGCGGTCCAACGATTTCTCTTTCTCTCTCTTTCTAAGGAAATACGACCCACGGTTCAGCCGACCGCCTTCATATCTGGTGCTACCGTTGTGTCCTCTTTTCGAGTCTTCAAGTATTTAGCTGATCTGTACATACCGTAGATTCTCAAGACTGTTGTTCACCATTCTTGCCCACTGACACAACATGCATCTGCGATCATTTTTGGTATGTGAATTCATTCCTGTTCATGTCTACGTATACCACGCTAACGTCATGTTCCGTACGTATGTCAGCTGGGCGCCCGAGCTCCTCCGCCCACTGTCGTGACCCTTCACCTAGTGACTCACGCTTGCGATGTTCTTAAATCTTACCTTATAGTGATAAGACTCCCAAAGGAGCTGGTAGCGAACTGAGTGTTGGCGCAACTTAGGACTTTGAGGCTGTGAAAGTACGTACATATATACTATAAAACTGGCCGTTAGCTCGTGGCTGACCGTCCGAAACCAGCAGAATTATTATACTTACAATGACATAACTCAGACTTTGACTCCTATATGAGTGAAGACGTGCCAGCACGCGCTCGCAATTTCGAGCAGGGACACAGATTCGTACCGTAATCGACGTCGCGGATTCGACTCAGGGTGTGCTCGGGACAAGTTTTATGAGGTCGAGGGTACGCAAAAGTCGGTTTTCATTTGGACTGTACTTGACGTGATCTAGCAGACTGAATGTCGGCGTTTCGTGGATGGAAAGTGTGAGTTAGGATTTGAATGCGCGGGGAGGGACTATCAAGAGTGAGGACTGCCTGTGCAGGTAAAAACGAGCTGCTACCGTCGTCGCCAACACCCCACCCTCTACATTTGCGAGACAATACCGCGGGGATTCGAGTCGGAACTGTACTTGACAATCATTTCCCCGGCGAACGACTGAATGGCAGTGGTATGTGCAAAACGACAGGCCGGCAGTGGTGGAATCAGTTTGGATGCAGGAATCATACTCCGGGTTGTTGAGGATGAAATCCATTAGCGAGTCGCTACAGCGACTATGGTACGCGGTACGTGTAACATATCTTTTCTAACTATTTGACCCAGGTGCCGAGCAGGGCTTCGGACTGAATGCACCCTGGGTCACGGACGGCGCGAAAGAACGGGCAGGGCCCCCGGGCACCTCTGCAGTGACATGCTGTTCACCCTCCGATTTGCATTGACCTTAAGGCAGATTGGGACATGCGGACTTGAAGTGAGAGGAGAACCCTGCCGGAGGCATTGGGTGTATTTTGGCAGCCAAGTGCGACAGAGTGCGACAGGTGACTCACCGGGAGCCTGAGTGCAGTGAGCCGAATTCAGGAATGGAGGCAATTCGGCGCACCTGAGGCCAAACCCCATATTCGGGTCAGGTACATACATGCTCGAAGTATATGCGCACCGTCAGTTATTCCCCAAGTATGTACATAATGATACCGCAACATTTCAACCAGCGTCGTCCCAGGAATCTTGAAGATATTCGAGGCCATTGACATATGAAGTGTTGAGGCCTCGATATGCTGACTAGAGTAACAAAATTAGAAATGGTAGTGTAGCATAGCAGTAGTTTTGTATTCCTTAGATTTCTCTTCCTCTCCCGCGTGGTCACCAGTTCGATTCCAGTAACAAGCACTTATATTAATTCAATAATCGTAGTCAAGTATGTTATGTGATACCTAAAGTAGTATGTGTTGAAGTAGATTAAGAAGACCACATACAAAGTCAGTAGCCTAGCAAGCCCCTCAGTTGACGACAATTACAATTTTCGTTACAATAGGCCAGAGTCTTGTAAGCTCTTGCAAGGAAGACCACATACAAAGTCAGTAGCCTAGCAAGCCCCTCAGTTGACGACAATTACAATTTTCGTTACAATAGGCCAGAGTCTTGTAAGCTCTTGCAAGGCCCACTTCTTATGAGAAACCTGGCCATCTTATCTGTTTCGCCTCTCGTATAAGATCCTTACAAGGACTGAGGCTCTGGTAGCCTTACAAGGCCTTACAGCGCCTTACATCGAAAATTACAAATTTCCGACATACACCATTGTTATTGGATGGAAGAGGATTGGCGGGCGGTGATATTTTCTATTGAGTTCAATTTCGATATTTCTGATTCTAAGGTCAGGAGTGGAAGAAGAAGAAGAACTGAGACCTAAATGACCCAATATCCTTTAAAAGAAAAATCAAGCACGGCGGGGGGGACCATAATAATCAGGGGGGTGTGTCACCAGGCACGTTTTGTGGATTTTCATCGTATCGGGGGTGTCATAGACTGTTTCACTTGTGCTGACACAGTCTCCAGATATCTTTTAACACTCAGTTACGCCATAATCTTGACTATTTGACCATTCATTTTCTTCATAACAGTGATGGGAGGTGATTTAAAGCATCAATTCAAGCATGTGATAGGGTGGTTTGATCTCGAAAGCATCGATGTGCTCCCATGCTACCCCAATACACCCAATATGAGCATCATAGATAATCTTCGGAATCACCTCGAGTTTATGGTACACACTAGGAGCCCATTGCCGAAGTACCAGATGGAGTTTTGGCTTGCGTTAGAGGAGACGTGGGAAAACATCGATCCGGAGTTTATTGACAAATTTAAATTATACGACAGCCTGCCTAATTCAGTGCCAGAATCGTTGAAGAAAAAGTGTGGTGCAACTCACCAACAGCGTCCTGTGACCTTATTTCGATGCTTTGGGATTGTTCTGACCCGAATTCTCCCAGTCGATCGAAAACAGATTATTAATTGGATCATCTGTCATTTTCAGTCACACATACCACACCAAGTTCTTCGTGAATATGTTTGATATTCTATAGGTGTACACTACATCCCTTCTGCTACCATTCGAGCACAAAATACCCAGTCCAAAATTGTTGAGCGTTGAGCACAATCTCAATCTTTTCAGGCTGGAAGAGGAGGGAGGCATGCTTGCGAGGGAGAGGAGAGCAGAGTTTGCGGAATTTACCTGAGGGAACCGATTCGTCCACATCTTTGATGCGGGCGTATCGGGCCAACCTCTTGAATTGCTTCTTCGCGATCTTCTGCAGCAGTCTCGTGTGGGTGAGCGCCAATGCTGACTTGCTAAATGGAAGATTCTTCAAGACCATAGGAGTGGATCTGGGCACCTGCCGATCAGAAAACGTGCTGTGTGTACTTGTTTATTTCTCGATTGGATGTGGTTTCTCAATTTGATGCGTCGTCCGGAGGCGAGACCTGGCTGAATTCGACCACAAAAATTAAGCCACTATCATTTGCATCAATAAAATTAATGAATGAACATATTGTTCGGAGGAATTTGGGAAATTCCTCGTATCAATGATTTACTCGCTGTTTCTCTCGCGGAGGTTGTTCATTCTGGCTCAGTTTTGTAGATCCTGTAAATTCCTCCGGCCAATATGTGCAATTTAGTCCCCGCTGCATTTTTTCCCAAATGAGTTCCCCCTTTGGTATAGATTCCCAGGCGGTCCAACGCCGTCCCGTGGCCTGGTCCCAGAGCCGCATCAGTCGATTACATAATGACGTCGCTGCGTCGCGTCGCTTTCATCCTGCGTTCTATCATTCTCTTGTTGCTCAGATAGTGACCAAGAGGTCTGAGAACCGAAATCTGGTACACTATAATCTCAATACCGCTCGAAAAGCCCACAAAACAGCCAAAGAGAGTATTCTACCCCCAAATGCAGGTTTAACACCTCGATCGAAGACTTGCACACAGGCCTATATTGGGCCTACTCCAGGAGACAATAAACATCACAGAGTATGCAAATAATAGACCTGGAGAGCTTATCCAAAGTTCTGAGAGTCTATCCTTACGTGTCGAACTTGGAAAGGTGCATCCCTTTGGGATTAGCTGATGTTCGAAGGGACTTATGGAAAGATGAGAACCTGCTCAAGACAAAACTCAAGGACATAGCAGAAAAAAGGATGGCATGGTGGAGGCAATTCTGGTTGTAGGCCATTGGTATTCTCTTCTCGTATCTCCGAGTCGAAGCTTACTACTATTGCAACAGCCTCAATCCAAGTGCAGTAATGCCCGACACTGAGCCCACATAGGATTCCACTAGATTCTCACTGTAGCATTAGAATATGGATCTGTGAGGTAGAATGTATTTTTGAGATGATTTGAGTAGACTTTCAGTCCCGTGTCGGCGTGAGATCGAATCCCAAGTCAACCCGATCAATGTGTCTGTTTTCATCGTCTGCTTCTCCTCAACCTGACCAGGTGGCCCTCTGAAATTTTGATTGAGGTGAGAAAAATAGATTCTTCTAGACGATCCTTTATTTTCCGGATTTTATTGCATACTTTTGGGACTTTGGCAGAGGGCTAAGCACCGCATAAAGAGGTTAATAATGGATGGCCTACAACACGATTAGACATGCAAAGAAAAATGCGAGCTTGCCCCAGAGGGTAGTCAGGCATGTATATTTTATGTTTGTTTTGCCTGATTTTGTGTCTGAGCAACATTGCGGATTAGGGACGACGAAGAGTTGGAAAACCACCTGTTTTTAGAATCAATTGAGAAATAAACAAGTACACACAGCACGTTTTCTGATCGGCAGGTGCCCAGATCCAATAGGAGGCCTTCCAAAAGTGCCCAGCTGCACAGCACGCTTTGCTGCTTTGTCTGCTGCCTCATTCCCCAGAATATTGATATGGCCCGGAGTCCAGTCAACGCGTAAACGGAATTCGGGGTGCTCGCGTCGCGCCTTCCCAAGCCGTCTGTGGAAAATGTCCCAGATATGTCGCCTGACACCTGGCTTTGCACTGGTAGTGGCCTTGATTGCGGATGTGTTGTCCAGGCTCAAGTCATTCGTTGCCGCTATCTCCTCCACCCCCCCTAGGACCCTTCCTCTTCAAGTCCGGCACGCGTGTCTTCCCCCCGTCGGAAGCAGCCCCCTTCATCATCTGCCCTGCTGTCCACACATCCTCCTCATCAATCTCCTCTAGCCACTCCAACCAGTGCGTCTCCCGCGCCTTCTTCAGCAGCGCCGAAAAATCGTTGCGTGCGCGACGGTATTCCTCGTGGACAGGACTCTTCGGGACGTCGCGCTGCCGGTACGATTTTGTCGCCAGCCTATCGCGCTCCTTCTTGCGTTGCGTGAATTCCGCCTTCCACCACCGCTTGGAATGCGGGCTGATCTTCGCAATCGGTACATGCTTGCGCACACACTTCCACACCACCGCATCCAACTTCCCCAACGCCTCCATAACCTCTTCCAAACTCGCGTATCCGTCCACCTCACCTAGCACCTCCAACTCTCCTGACAGCTCCTTCTCCCACTCCGGCCAATCCCCGCCCCTCCAGTTCCACCGCTCTTCCACCTCCTTCACCGGCATGACCAAATCAATCTCGCTGATGATCGGATAGTGATCAGTGGTGCCCGGAACGCGAGTGGGATATGCGTTGCACGAGATAAAGTGATCGAGGAAGTCACGGCTGCAAAATACGTTGTCGGGGCGAGTCTCGTTCCCGGTCCCTTTTGCTTTCAGGGTTGCAACGCCCTTGGGCAGGGGCATACCCATGTCGTACCTCCCGAGCAGCTGAAGCAGCAGGTGCACCGCATTTTCCGCCTGGTTCGTGAAAAGGTGCCAGTTCCTATCTTCATCCCACATCGGACTATGTCGATTGAAGTCGCCCAGCCAGAGATAGAAGGTGCGGCCCCCGTTCCGCGTCCGCGCTCGCGCCGTACGCATATAATCACGTACCGCCTCCAAACTACCATCGTGGTCGCCGTCGTTGTATACGTTGATGATACGTAGGGTGCCGAATGCGCCCCTCAACTCGATGCCCACCACATCCATCGACGGGATATAGATCTGCGACCACATGTCCGTCGGTAGGGAGGTGCTCACCAACATCACCGCCCTCGGTCTCGGCGCTCCCTCCTCTCTCCTGTGCTCCGACGGGTACACCACTCTCCAGTGCGAGTTCGCCCTTGTTACGTTCCCCGGGCCCACGTATGGGAGCCCTAGACAGATTAGTATGATAGTAGGATTACGATACACGTTCTATCTTCGTAGGATCCGGATTAGGCATAGTCAAGTTTGTAGGATCCCAATGTGGGCATGTATTCTTGTAGGATTACTGTATAGGACAGAAATGGTCGTCGCATTGTAAAGTATTACAGAAACTGAACATATTGTGGATACTGTGCCGCGAATTCCTCCGGCTCCTTTTGAGCATACTCCTGGCGGCTGACCGCCGTCATCTTTCCGCCAGGAACCAGTTCGATGACCCAGCCAGCAAGCGGGTCCCCTACTTTGCGCCGTTTGGGCTTGGGTGCTGGTGCGGCTGCAGTTATAGTCGACTTGCGTTTGGCGGCGGATGGAGCGGCGTCGCTCATTGAAGTGATAAATGAAACATTGGCCCCGCAGGAGCGCAGGCATCACTGACTTGCGTCTAAGTGGGTGTATGAACAACAAAGGATGGTTCTACGTACCGGTCTGCTGGCTTCGTCGCCCGTTCGTGACATTTGACCCCCTTTCTCACGCTGCACCCGTGCTCGTCTTCCTGATGGTCAATTGGCGGTTCACCACAGCCTGGGGGAATGATACATCATTCCCGGCAGATCTCCGAATATCAGTGATACATCAATGCCGCTCTTCTACAAAGCTGCATGATATATCATTCTTCCTATGTGGCTCCCAGCGAGCTACCCATCGTCGTCGCTGTGGCCCACGATGAGCATCGGTGTGGCTATATTTACATCATATGACCTAAGCATCCCAATTCGGCACTCGACATCAAGCATATGCTCGACGTCGCCGCTGACGATGAGCTCGCAACTACGATGAAAAATATGCATTAAATTGCTATAAATTACATAAAAATTGCCGCAGATAGACACAATAGCTGTGCAACGACTGCGTGCCTCCATCCCGGTCCCATGCCCTGCACGCGCCTAGAAACTACCTCCCATCCTCCGTGATCGCTCCTCGCGCATTTCCGCCGTGGTCCGCTCCAGATGATGCTCAGCCGGCTGCATCGCCCTCGCTTGATGGCTTCCGCAAGCTAAGCACCACGGCCGCGTCGAGGGACTCGCCGCACCCCTGCTACATCCCTCCGCCCAGAATCCCCGCGGGATGCGACGTGCACCACTACAATCCTTCCAATCCTCCACAACCCCGGGAGCACGAGCACACGCGCAGGCCGCAGCCCCGCGCCTCTCCCTCGCCGCGATACCAAACCACCTAAAATCCACCCCACGAGTGCCTGTGCAGCACCACACCAGTTTTCCTGTCGCGGTACCACACCACCCACGACCTTCTCTCGCTCGGCCTGCGAGCACACGCACGCCCTGCACCCTGCCGCCGTCGCCGCCACCGCGTCGTCGGTGATTCTCCCCGCCGCGGCCCCATGCCGTGCCGCCTTCCCCGCCACCACGAGGCCCGTAATCTCCCCATGCACTGCAGAGCACATTGCCGCAGATCGTCCACTGCTCGTGAGAGCATATGCCTCGATTCTCGACGTGCACGGCGCGGCACGACCGCAGCGCCATCGAGGCTCGCACTGGATGCGCAGCCCATTCGACATGGTACAGAAAGACCCAGCGCCCCACTGACGGGACGCCGGGGCGATGGGTGCGCAGGTCGCACTGTGTCCACTCGTCAGTACCGATTCGCCGCGGGGAAATGATGACGATAGATGTAGAAATGGTCAGTGTGGGCCACAGACTACAGCACTGTACGCACCTCCGCCCCCTTTTCCTCTTCCTTTGGTTGACGCCAGCGCTGGAGCGCCTGACGGCGTGGTCATCGCCGAGTCAAAGTCCTTGCTTTAGCTTGATGAATACATCATACGGAGGCCCGCACCCAGTAGTTTTTGTGCCCTCAACCCCAGCGGAGGGAATGGGACTTGAGGAAGTTCTTGCAGGGGGGTCGTCTAGCTCAGTGCGGGCGCGAGAATGCCTAGAGCCGGCGTTAGTGCGGTGCATGTGGCGGGGAAGAAACGGGGGCGTAAAGCCTTCCTGGCGCATCAACCCTGCGAAACCCGCACGCAGCGCCACCATAGTGCCTATGGTAAGACTCAGCGTACAGTGCTGTGCCCGGTTTTCGAAGGGTTGGTACGTCAGGAGCATGCACGACGACCTCGCGCTGGTACGAGTACCAACGCGGAATGAGCCGTGGAAAACGCATAAAGACATTACTTACATCCCAAAAACATACATAAAGGCCCTCCGGGTCGCTTCGCTGGCATAATCTGGTCGAGGCGGCGCAGCAGGAGCGATGTCGTGGTGGGGTGTCGTAGCAGGAGGTCAGGATCACGGGTGACAGTCACGCGAATTTGTCCGTTTTCGGAAGATTCGCCGAAAATCGTTTGTAGTCCTGTAATGTATAGGAGACACAAAACAAAATTTGGCCTCCGAGTTATACCTTAGAGTTACTCAAAGACTCCATCCGGGGTAAAAATCAAGTCAACCAAGGGGGCCAGAAAATCAGAAATGGTCTCAAGTGGTCGCGAATACGGGCACCTAATTTTTCTGGGAGCTTCCAACACTGAGGAAGGGACCATGTATGTATACCAATGAATTCTGAATGTATTTTGGAAGGCTCATACCCATTATTTCGACTATTCTTGATTTATGTTGAGTGGAGAATTTCGACCATATAGCAAGTGTGGTGTTGAGAAAGATGGAAAATGGCATTCGCAGAACATTTTCTACGATGGAAAAGAGTATTATAGACATCTTAAACTTGGAAAACAAGGGGGGGCAAAAATCAGAAAGGAACTGTACCGACCATTACAGCGGCGTTACTTGGTCATTTGGGGCGAGGCAATTGAGAAAAGGACTCAAGGAGGTGAACCAAATAATATAATATCGAGTTCTAATAGGTTGAGAGGGTGGGGAAGAAAAAATGTTTTGAACATGTCGTGGTATGTTCACAAACTCAATGACACAAAGGTCTCGATACCTGTTACCATCCAGTCAAAATGCAACTCCCGCCGAAATTTTGTCTCAGATTCACACACAACCTATATTCTAAGGTAGATGGGTGTATTCGAAGCATTCAAAAGCTCAGATACACAGCTGGCGCTACGGTAACAGAACTTTTTGTGGTTCAAGCCCGAATTGGCCCAATCCGAGGATGGCCGCCGCATCATGTCAAGAACACCCTGATTTTGCTGAATCAGCTCAGAGAGATCCTGTGTTGGCTAGCTTTGGAGAGTTGGAACTAGTAGAGGGATGCATACTCCGTGATGGGTTGAGCAAAATGTTCGGCTGAGGCTGATAAGAAACTTTGGTTGATAAGGTTTGAACAAAAATGATCAAGCTCACTCAAAACTTAAACTCGAAGTACCAACCTAAAGCCGTATGCTACCTCTTGACACTAGTGGTAGTACTGTAAGGCAGAAAGCACCAGGTCCAGATGCAGTCAAACGAGAGAGGTTGCCAAAATTTTTATTATGAATTACTATGTGAACGGCGAAAGATTATCAAAGTTTAGAGGGAAAGGAACGATATAGGTACAGGGCAGGCAGGGGATCAAAGAGAAGGAGGAGTGAATATAATCACGAAAGGGGCCAGAGGCAAAATGAGAAGGGTGGAGAGCGGCGGCCAGCAATTTCTGAGTCGAGTCCGGGAGTCGCGGTACCGGGCATGGAGACGGCCAAACCAAGAATAAGGAAAACACAACAAGCGGGCGAACGGAATGCTAGAATGCGGGCCCAATGAGCGGGCGGAGTGCAACAAGGGTGTGGGAAGGGCGGAGTGAGAGCGGACTGGCGTAGCGCGCAATGGAATGGGACGGCGCCGCGAAGTGGTCGGCACGAACAGGCAGGACGAAGCGCAGGGGGCAGGTAGGAGGGAAGCCTGGGGAGGTGTCGCATCAACAAGCGGGGCGTGCACCGAGCGGGAAAGGCGGCACGACCAGCGGGGCGGGGCGGTCGCAACTAGCGGGTGGGAAGCGCAACGAGCGGGTGGGGTCGCGCAATGTATGGGCAGGGCGGAAGGAGGGGTGCGTGCAACGAGCGCGCCAGGGAGTGTGGTGCGCGTGGAAGCGCGACGAGTAGGGAGGTCGATGCGAGGACCATTGGAGCACGGCCAACGTACGAACGTGCAGAAGGCGAGCCATGCAGCGCGGCACGACGAGCCGGTGGGGCGCGTATGGAGCGCAGGAAGCCGACGAGTGACCGGGGCGCTGCCGGACCCCACGCAGCGTACGAGCGCGGGGAAGGCGGGCAACGCATCCCGCCGAGCGCTACGTGTGGCACTATTAGAATGCGGGGCATAGATACGACGGGGTAGGAGAGCGTACTGGGGTACGGGCGCAGCGAACAGGCGGGGGGAGCAAGCGCTAAGCAAGCGCAGCAGGGCAGCATACGGGGGCAGCCCCCAACGAGCGAGCAGCGGTCGGGGGGCGGGAGGCGCTGGCGTGTTCCTCTGTCCAGGTACAAGGCTTGGCGCCGCCGGGGCGAAGGGGAGCACCGGCCGCCGGGTGCCGCCAAAATGCCCCAAACGAGCCCGCGCGAAAAAAAAGCGCCGGCGGCATTCTGGAGACCAGGAACAGCGATTAGATGTCGGAGGGGTAGTGGGATGACATCCAGGAAGATAGTCCCATCGATTCAGGAGGAAAGGAGCCGCGGGGGAGGGGCAGGAGGAAGGGCGGATGGGAGGAGGAGGCGAAGGAGTGTAATCATAACATGTGCAAACTAATTGCCTGTTTGGGACGGCGGTGCGCCTTTCGTGCACGGACCATCAAGCGCATCCCGTGCCCGAAGTGCGCCCGAAGCGGTGGGCGCATGCGCGCCCGTGCAAGGCGAACCAAATAGGGCAAGGTAGGAAGGTGATACATCACGCATCTTGGGAGATCTCCCGGAGTGATGTATCACAGCGACTCACTATTTTACCCATCCGTGATACATCAAATCCCCATATACGACTGGGCGGTTCCTCTGCGCTGCGCTGCGATTCGGAGCTACGAAAAGCCCAGACGAATGCTCGGAGCTGTGGCGATGAGCATCAGGATTGGGCATTGGAAAAATCACTCACACGCGGAACCTGTTCCACATTCGACTGAAAAGCAGTCCGATTAGGGAAAGCCACGAATGATTATCATACCGTTCCATTAGCAATTTTTTGCCCTTCGGAATCCCTACAGGAACCCGGCCAGAGGAATTTGACTGATATGTAGTCAGCTTTGACAGGGATTGACCGAATGTCGTACTTTCGACTCCCCTACAGCTTGCTTGAGCTCCGCCCCCACCTGCGCCTTTGCCTGCCTCAAAGCAACGACGAGTTCATCAGCATCTCGAGCCCGCATGCGCGATGGATGAAAGGCTGGGGGATATGCGGAGCCGAGAACACTGTTGGGAGTGTCCGATGCTGTCAGATGTGGCCACGATTGGCTGAATCAATGTGTGAGCAATTTCACGGTCATGTTGCGAAGGACCACCCACCTCATTACATCAAACGCGCCACCACCATGCTCTAAACCTCCGCCATCGCTCCCCTCGCGCTGCAAAGCCTGTAGTGGCAGTGGATTTGGCCGTGCGTTGTCCCCATCCCAATACCGCGACATTGACGCGCTGCAGTGTCAGGTAAGTCAATGTTGGGGATGTGGGAGCAGCTCACCCAGAACAACCCACACAGAACACGCTCGTCGACGTACGGGCCCGGGGGTGGTGGCGGGAAGCAGAAATATTGTGACAGTCGTTGTCACCATCATAAAGTTCGTCCTACGAACTATCCTCAGCCTGATCCTACGAACATCGCTGCTCTCCCATCAATCCTACGAATATTGCATGTCCAATGCGGATCCTATAAGCTTGGCGTGGGAATCCTACGCAGATCTCGCGCGCGTTACAATCCTACTATCATATTCATTTGTATAATACTCCACGTATGGCTCTTGTAGTGCGGCAAAATGGTAACGGTCTCTCCCCATTGTCTGCAGAAGCTCGTGCTGATTGTTGAGTCCACGGTCCAGGTTTTGCTGCCAGATCATCAGCTTTCGTGGCAGCGGACCTCCCCGAGGTCGTGGATTCATACGCCGCCGTCCACGGAAGGGTCCGGGTCCCGGGTCATCACCTGAGCGAGAGGCGAAGGAGTGGTGGGTTGGTGAGCGAAGAGACCGTTCAGAGGAGGGCGCGCTGGCAGGGATGTATCAGTCCAATCTACTCGTCCTCCCGCACTACTTCCTCCCCCCGCATCCGTTGCTCCGCCGCCTGTCCTCTCATTGACACTTCCACCTCCGCCTCCGCTGCCTGCCCTCGCACTGTTCGCCATCGCTGTCCTGCCCAAAATTCCTTTCCGCTGCGACTGCGACAGGCCGTCTGCTTGCCGTTGGAATGCTTCGTAGATGGCTGGTTGGCGGCGGCCGTCCGGCGCCCACATGTTCCCCTGCGCTGCCAGTCTCGCTCGCCGTCCATCCCACCCCTGATCAACCGCTCCTCCAAATCCGCTCCCCCTATTCCCTCCTCCTTGACCAACATATCCCCCCGCAAGTCGTCCCGTCCCGATTCCTCCTCTCTGCTGTGTCGCTGCTGGCTCGTTCACTGCCGACTGCGGCGTTGCCGAAGAAGCCCAAGTGCGGGGGTCTTCGGTCGGGAAGTAGCGATAACCCGCAGTGGGGTCTTTTGCCTTCCGACGCTGCTGCTCTCGTTGGAAGACGGGACACTGGCGATCCACCGCCCCATGCCCGTCAACTCCGCAGTTGGAGCAGCTAAAGGTGCCCGAGTCGGTCACCGGGCAGTCTGCCGTGCGATGCGTTTTCGCACACCGCCCGCACACGTCCACATCGGATTTACACGCGCTCGCCAAGTGGCCGTCATACTTCTGGCATTTCGCACATCTCCTGGCCTCCTCCTCCGACTTCCGGACCCGCACTCGCATTCCCTGGATGAAAAGGTCGCCGTCGATGGCATGGTTAGCAGCGTCCGCAGATGCGAACTCAATCTTCACGTGAGCGACCTTCTGGCCCGGCGCGCGACGATGCAGCGCTTTGATCCAGCGGCCCCCCACGATGTCTCCTTCCTTCAGTCCGCTCTCCTTCTCCACCACGCGCCACGTCCCCGCATCATCTATGCGTGTCTCAATGGAAACCATCTCCGCTATCATTTCGAGCCTCCGGGGCCTGAAGACGCACGAGCCGCCCAACGCGGCCACAAACTTCTCCATGACGTTCGGGGATTTAACCCAAGACGCCGTCTTCTCATCCACACAGTCAAAAACCACGCCTCCGTTCTGCAGGCGGCGTGCCGCCACAAACAACGCACCATCCATCTTCTCTGACATGATCCCCAGCGCAAGATTCGCCTTTTCTTTCAGCTCTAACTCTGACAATCCCGCGAGGGAATCCGACGTCGCATCCACTGCCTTGTCAACAAGAATCTGGCGGCGCATCCGGACACTCCTCGCCAGCACCCCCGCTTGCTCCGCGGTCATGACCGGAGCCGCTGCCGCTGCGTACAACTTTGGACCCGTTGGTACCGGGCGCGCCGCTTGCGTTTCCACGGCCTCCACCGTCGCCTTCCCTGCCTGCTCCACCGTCTCTTTCAGGACTTTGACCTGCGCCTCCAGCGCCCGTATCTCCTCGCGCGACTCCCCCACCATTGCAGACAAAGTGGAAGACGTACCAACAAGCTCATTCACGGTCACTTGGATGCCGTGCTGGCTGTCCACCAGTCCCTCGATGATCGGTGATACGGCTTCGCTAACTGCCTCCCCGCAGCAATCCGCCACTTCCTGAGCCACTGCCGCGTCGATGACCTCAGCCATGAAGGCAAGGGCACGGAGTGTGTGGTTCATGGACTTCTGAAGTGTCTGTGGCAGCAGCGACACTTTCAGCAGCACCGAAAATAGCTCGGTGCGAGTGAATGGTGCGTCTTTCGCAAGCCAGTGGCTCTCCACGAGATAGTGCCTGGCAGAATCAGCGTCTCTGATGTTGTTGTTCTTAGCTTTCAAGTTGTCAATCGCTTCTACGAGTTGGGGGCGGCTGACAAGCCCCCCCACTCTTTGCTGGATGTCTTTCGTGGTCGGCGAATCCAGCGGTGTCGGTTTTGGGGGTGATCCCCTGGGAGGAGTCGACATGCTTCTTTCACTCTTTGGTAGATAACAAGTAGTTTAGACTGCCTGTTCAGTTACAGGTGAATAGATCGAGTATTGCGCGCGAACGACGCGACGCGCGTTGGTGCCACTGCCGATTTCCGGGGTCCTAATTGGGGTGCCACGTGGTCGGAGTGAAAGAAGAGTCCCCGTTGAGATACTTGGATGCGACTATGAGGGCGCCTAGGAAGACGTGCTCCATGGCCCAGCGGTCGGACGCAATTTCCAGATGAGGCTTTGCTCGGTCCACGTATACCATGACGACCAATAGTCGCCATTCCCACCTCCGCCCGGGTCAATACCTTGGACACCAGGTGCTTAAAGGTGTCCGCCTGCTCTCCTGTCGCCTGATTTTGCAGTGCATGTTCGACCGTTCTTTCCACGCGCTTCACAACATATTCTACTTACAAGTTCAGAAAATAGAATTTTCTAAGGAATGAGATATGGACTAATAATTGGTCCAGAAAGCTGCATTTCGATGAGGTCCATGAGGTCCCGAGAGTGGTTCGAGTCAATAAGGCTTGCCGCGTGCAACATGGCAGATGGGGACCCAGAGGTAAGGAGATACGGGATGGTTTATATTCTCACTCGGCCCGAGCACATTCCCCGAAAACTTCTCCGGAGTCCATATTTCGGACACCTAGGAAAGACATCCCCGGGAGTTTGTCCAGACAGCGCCGTTTCACGCAAGACTGTCCCTTAGGACTGTTTTTGGAGGCATTATTTCACTTTCTCAGGAGCTGACTTGAAAACGCCAATCATCCTGTTCAGTTGTTGGGCGCAGGCGGTCGTGTCTCGAATAGGTCCGAAGCCTTCGACGCTTCCGCATTGGATCGGTCTCCGGTCCATGCCACGGGGTCCGGATGAAAGGTCGCCTAGCACTTGCTCGCGGAGAGCCCAGCACATTAGTCAGATGGGGATACATAGTCTGTAGTTTACCACGCGCTGCATGTTAGGAGATCGACCTTGTTACGTAAAATTACGTAAAGTGCGTAGTTTGAATTCTCGCCGGGCTCTTGAGTCCTTCTACGACTCTCATTTGACAGAATTTTGGAAGCCATTTGATATTTATTTCAATTATGAAGAGTTCTGTCTCTTCAATTCCTTCTCTCTTGACTCTCCTTTGAGTGGGCAGAAATACTGATCTGATCACGTGGCGCACCAGGTAAAATTTATCTCCTTGATTTCGAAGTTAGCGAGCAAAGTTTGGCTGAAGAACATGTTCAATATAGTATCCTTCACAGTATTCCAGAATAAAAACACGCAAAGGCAAGCTGTATGCCAGGTGCCTGCGAAGGACATCCGAGAAATTTCAGATTACATAACAAGGTCGATCTCCAATCACCGATCGCGGGTAATCGACAGACTACAACAAGCGAGGTACCAGCCGTCAACTGTTGTAGCGTCTGTTTATAAGAGACTAGGGAATACATGGATTTGACGCTGGCGTGCGCAAAAAAATGTCTGAGCTTGCCCACAGTCTGTCTTTTGAAGTTCCGTTAAGGTTACATCGGACACCATGTAGAGATTTTCAGACACCTGGACTCGTTATATACCTTGGGAGACTTTGCAGTACAGCAGAGATGTCAGTCTGTTTTCTTCGTTGAAACAGCAAAAATTCGCTCCAGAAAGGCCCCTTGGAAGGTGTCCTTGATCCCTGATTCTGTTTTCATTCGTTTAAAGCTAGCCTGCCCACCGACCATAGCAGCAGCGGTAAAATGAGACTGAAGCTCTTGGATACTCTCATCCCGATTCCGAGGCCGTTTGATCCATCCCGTTGTAAGTTTTATTGCCATAGCACTCCTCTAGAATGTCATCGCGATTATGAGACGCGGTGTATGCATCCATGTGCATTGGGTCCAGAATCCTGCGGAATAGGTTGATGAACAAGCCTAGCTTTAGTTCGACCTTCTCTGGTCCCTTGGGGCTGGGTGCGGGCCAAAACATCGGTAGCCGGACAAAGCCGAACCATCATGTCCCCTTTTGGCACGCACCTCCAATACTATATTCCGCATCGATATCATCGGATATGTGTGTCGACATAATCTGGAATGCCAGTTGAGTATTGAATATAATCAATTCTGGCCAAATTCTGTGTCCCTATTCCTAATGTCGTTGAAAACCAGTTAACCTGTCCAATAGGGCTTTTGAACTCACACAGTCCAGTCAGGAACTTATCCGTGATTATCTAAATACACTCATGATTGCTACTCCTGGCAGGACAAATTCCACGCGGCCTCCACGCCATGCCGATAGCCCCGCCATATTCAAGGGGTTGCCGGCAGGCACTTGTGATCTTTAAAAATGTCCACGCGATAGAGCTTATTAGCAAATGGTGAAAAATGAATTTCGTGAAAAAAACCTCTGCCCCCTTGATCAAAACATAATCAATACCAGCGGGTGTCTGTCACCCGCAAAGCCTGCGCCAAAGTTCTGGAAAAATCACATTCTTTTCAAAATTTGGCAGCTCCACAACGAAAAATGAGCGGTGCGCTGATATAGGGACGGTGAGAATTGGTGGTTTCACGGTGTTGCATTTAGATTTTGAAAGGCATGGCTTTGTTGAAGCTCGGATACTTCAGAGGAAAATTGATTGCATTGTAGGCTCAATGAGCCACCTTTTATACTACAAAACTTGGGGTGTAGGGCCGTGGCGTTGCCCGGCAAAAACTCGTGCTTTTTTTTTGGGTACCCTTATATATTCTGTAGAATCTTATCTACCTTTTCCTTCTGAAGTTGAGCTTAGCCTCTAATGAAATAAAATTGCACTTGGGATGGCAAGAGCATCTATGACTACTGTATGGCACATATACTGTATAATAATTAAAAAATTCGACACCTTTGAAAAAAAACGTTAGAAATGACACTACTTAAACAAAAGGTTGGAGAAAACACACAGGTCGAGACTAGGTTTCAAAAAAAAATGGCACAGCTAGTATTTGAGTGCTGAAAAACACACAACTGGAACTTAGGTGCTTTAAACACACCACTCATCCACCGCACATCCGCACACCATTACCCTCTTGACCGAATCTGTGGCGAATCGGCAATCCCCGTATATGCTGATCCGGGATCGGCTCAAGATAAGATGTGATCTTGGCGGCCAATTGATGACTGCTGTACACCCTAGTGGGCACGGTTTCTTGAGTTTAGAGCTCGATGAGGCAACCACAATTCAAGTTCTCGTTAGTCTTTATACGGTCCCATCGTCCCATGGGCCATAGGGCACATCTGGACCCTTTTCATCATCATCTGAGATGGCTCAGTCCGATTCCGATCGGGCCCGAGTCAAACCAAAAAAACTGATGTTCCGCGAATGCCAAGATCCCAAGTCCAAGTTGCGTGTTTTGGACGACATTAGGGTTGTGAACAAGTCGCGTCACTTTGCCAAATGAAGACAGGTCGTGTGTGAAATACCTCCCCCACCGAGTGACGCCTATTTTTTCCCCGCTGACCCAAGATGCGTATTTTTAACTACGTTTTTAGCATAATTATTATACACTATATGGCCCATACTACTGGTCAGTTGGCAACTTTTAACATGGACCCACCAACTTGACAGCCATGAGATCCAAAAAAATTTGAGTAGTCTGGTCTGTCAGAGTTGTAACACTTGCACTAGCAAGAAGTACGAAACAAAGCATAAAATGAGCGTAAATTTCTCAACCCTGATATGTATCTCCACATCAATAAGTTCAGCAAAACAGCGATTTCAACTGTTGAAAAGCAGCTTTGCATCTCGTCCAACCTCTATTGAGTGCACACAGCAGAGAATAAATCCAAATCTAATCACATTGTTAAGTCTACATTTTACAGCATCATGCTAGACAAAATGATATTTATGCTGGAAATTGCAGCATACTTGACGGGTTTGGGGACCCACGAGTAAACGGTGCCGGTTTTAGGCCCTACCCGTACGCAGGTACAGTTTTTATGGGTACCGAACCTACCCATGTCCATCCGGCTTTGAACTTGAACCAGCCAATATTGGCCCAAAGTGTGAACAGGTACTGAGCAGTTCATACTGTCTATCTGTAGTTACTATGTAGTACCATGGCATTACTGCTATTTGCGGAGGACGCGTTGAGAGGTCAACTGAGACTTGGCTGGCAAGTACTATGACTCTTCCTCTTGTGGGTTGCCCCACAAAATAGATGGGACCCCCGAACGGCAGGGAAGCACCTCAAAGCAGTGCAGGATGTGATTTGAGGTTTGATGCAGAACTCCTGGCCTCGTTTCGAAGATTCTACAGGATAATCTCCCAACCAAGTGTACGTTGCACTTCTATACACTGTAGATAATGCGTGAAAAAAGACTTGGCCCCCCCCGAACATTCCTCCCGTTGCAAATTGCGCACCAATTTGTCCCTAATTTGCAGCAAACTCCTTGATTCATGCCCTTATTTTACAGTTTTCCGTCGAGAAATCCCAAATCAAAGTATACAGCGCACTGTAATACATTGTAAGGAATACTTCTACAAAGCCCTACCGTCTCCCAGTGTCCAATCCGGTTGCTGGATGGAGTTTATTAAAAAATTGCCTGATTTGGTATCTACGCCGGAGGATCGGCCCAGTAAATTCATACAAGGTGCCGTTGCACTGTAGTCAAAGTATACAAATCGAATGCGCCTATTTTCAAGGCAAACGAATGAGACCTGAGGGAGATATGAGTGAAAAGGAAAAATGCATCAAAAAGCGGCCAAAAACGGAAATTTTCCGCCCGCGCCTTATGTTCCGCAAATAGCAGTAAAAGCTTAAAATTTGCTTGAAATGTGAGGTTGAAACGGGTTACATACAGTACTATTAGCAACTTCAAGACTCGGCGCGGCTCGACCTTGATCACGTGACTCCTTGTGTTTTCACGAACATACAACGAACATATGCAAAGGGCTGGGAGAGAAGAGAGATGAAAGGGTTTCAAATTATCTGCAAGGATGAACCGAGGTTGCTGTGCACATCACCGGAGACAGCGGGCAGATTGATGCACATCCCAGGAGAGTGAGAAAAAATGCAGATACCCGGGCTCGAACTTACTGTACCAATCTGTATGACTGAAACGTAACGCGTAACGGAGGCCTGTTTCTGCTCACAAATCTGCCTTTTATGGTAACTGATGGCAAAATAATTACCATAAAAGGCAGGTGTTTCACCGTTTCAAGGCGTAACGGCCCATTTAGCGTTTCAGTCATACAGATCGGTACAGTAGAGCCTTACGGAAACGGTGGCTCGGCATTCAAATAGAAACCCTAAACTCATTAGAAAAACTGTAATGAAAGCTGCTAAATTCATTTCAACACAGCCACTATTAGGTGTTGTTCATCAAGGTGTCACTGACCATTGCAGGTGCTCTCAAAAAGCTCATCTCATTTGCTAAAAGAACGATCACTTATTACATAAGCACTCGTAATACTTCTAGAAAGTTCTTGAACTAACTACTATGATATATAAGAAACAAGGAATAGAATATCCTCGAGCCTTCGGGCACTGGAGAACATACGTGAATCAGAAAGTTCACGGAGTTCACCGTGAACTCCGTGAACTACATGAACTGATGGTGAACTGCGTGAACTCATTAGATAAGCTGCCCCTATTCCAGTGATGCCGCAAAGTACTCATTTACGAGGCCTTTTCTTCGTGTGCGCGAAGAGGACCGACCATTCGAGGCCCCTCCCCTCCCTCGCTGCGCTCGGGGGGTCCCCCGAGCCGGGGCCTTTCAGGTCGGCACACTAAAGCCTCGTTCGCGCTTTTTACTTTGTTCCTCTCCTCCCCACTGCCCACTAACCTTAACCCTAACCCTAACCATCGAGGCGGGATGCTACAGCTAATACCCGGAGTTAGGGCGCGCTGCGCTTGCCCTAACTCCTCGATAGCGGGACGCAGGCATCGCCAACTACACGCTTTATCCCAGCACCAGCGGTGAACTCGCCGCTTACCAAGCAGTTCACGGAGTTCACGGAGTTTACAGAGTTTACGGGGAGTGGGTGAACAATCTGAGTCAAGGATTTACTGGGGCACGCGGTGCATCATGTCGGGCTTAGTCAGTCTCGGTGATGACTCGGCGTTCGCTATTATTAATCACAAATTTTAACACTCCCCCCTCGAACGCGAGTCAAGGCCGAGATCGGTACGTGCTGCTCTTGATGTACGCGAGCGGCTGATGGTTCGAGTGGTGTTCGTTCAATGCGCAGTGGTGAACTGGTACCCCTGTGAGAGGTTTCTGCGGGATGGCGCTCATTACAATGTCGCGCGTGGATGATGGATTGGTGGAGGTAATGGCAACAAAGGATGATCCAGGCTTAGTGTATGTACCTCCGTGTACGCGGTCCAAGAATTATGTTATCATTCGAGATGGCGCTGTTAATGTCATGTGGAGCCTTTGGCGGCGGCGGCGTTGGCTCTGGTGTCAATGCACGGGATGATGTCAGGGTGAGTGTACTGATGCTGGGAGCAGTGCTGATACGCGGTGGGGATGATGTCGAATGGGCCTGGGGTGTCTGATTAGCAATCATGGGAGGCGCGCCATTGACTGGAGATTGGTTCTCCCCCTTGCTCAATGTAGGGTCTGTGGGTACTGCTGGCTGGTACCTGTAGTCGTCCTTGTCGTGTTTGGTGTTACCACGGACTGGCGTTACATTGCCGAGTGCGTAGACGTCTCCGATGTTGCGGCAGTGTGCTAGCCGTGATCCGTTCTTCGAGATAATCACGTCGTTTGATCCGAATGGGAATTCGAGTTCATAGCCTGCGCGATGGAGTTTGCCGAGTGAGATGATGTTGTATGGGGATGAGGGGAGATAAAGGACGTGCGCAAGCGTCACGGTGGTGAGCCTGGTTCCAATCCTAAATTGTACTTTAACTGATCCTTCCCCGGGTGCTGATAGGCGTCCGATTCCGATAACTTTATGGCTTTCAAGCGGCGTGTAAGTGTGGAAAATAGACCTGTCATTGTGATGTGTACGCTGGCTGCGCTGTTTAGCAACCAAGACTGTCGGGTGAGTTGTTCCTGCCCTATAGCCATAAATGCAATATCCGGCGAGTGCTCTCGAGCCAGATTTGCCGTGTCTGATGAAGATCCCGGGCCACCGTTGCGTTTCCGATTACGCATGGTGCGGGTGTAGTTGTCCTGTTTCTGCTGATCCGTGTAGGTGATTCCATTCTGCTTGTCGCGGCACTCGTACTCTCGGTGTCCGGGCCGACCGCAGTTCCAACAACAATTATGATTGCCGTTATTTCCCGAGCCGCTTAGCGCTGGCAACGCCGTAGATAGTTCGTCGGCATCCGGCTTAGCGTGGGGGCGTCCTGCCTGCTGCAGAATGCGTGCGATGATGTCGTCTGAGCTTTTAGTGCTCGCCAAGTCGATACTTCCAACCCAGTTGTCCCACGAGTCAAATCATGATGTGAGAAGAGTTATTGCAAACTCTGCCTCGTAGATGATGCTGCTAAATCCTTCCAGTGTGCTCCGGATCTGTGTGAGATTCCGTATGTGGTGCTCGACGTCCTCCCCCTCCACACACGCAGTGCGAAAGAGTTGCTGACGGAGCCGAATGATGGAGATTGCCCCTTTGGGCTGATAGACGCGCGCGAGCTTCGTCCACGCATCTACGGCGGTCGTAGCCGTCTGGATGTATGCCATCGGGCCGTCGCCTACGCGCAAACGAAAGGCGGATGATGCCTTCCGCTGCTTCTTCTTCCACTCTGCATGTGCAGCCACAGCTTGCGCAGACGCGTTCTGCCCAACTGTCGGTTCCTCCTTCTTGGAGCCGATAACGTAGTCGTCGAGATCCTGATCCGTCCAAGATGTCAATCATCTTTGTTGACCAGGCTGAATAGCCGCGAGCGTCCTCGAGCTGTTTGATGTGGTATGCAGAATTGCTGTCCGACATCGTAGCGAGAGATAGGGGTGTTGGTGCAGTGGTGTGTTGGGAGGTGAGTGTAGTGGTAGAGCAGGGAGAATGAGTGCTTTCAGTTCAGGCGGGCGCGGCCCATAACCTGTTGAAGTTCGGATACTTCAGAGGAAAATTGATTGCATTGTAGGCTCAATGAGCCACCTTTTATACTACAAAATACTTCTAGAAAGTTCTTGAACTTATGGCGGTCCGGATGCACTTTTATTCCCGCCCCGCAAACTTTTGACCCCGCCCCGCAAATTTGCCTTTTTTGGTGTCCCCGCGCGCGAATTTGATGTTTTGATCCTGTCAACATGTTTTGCGCGGACGGCATGTTCCGCCCCGCGCGATTTTGACCCCGCGCGCGCGCAAAACCAAACTTCCGCGCGCGTGCGCAAAAATTGACTTGATGAGAAAAGGTCTGAGATCACATTTGGGATAAGTAAGGTACAAATAGGATCGGTAGGATGATGATTAAGAGAGCATCTGAATGGTATTTGAGTAGGGATGTCCACGGTCACCGTCTTTATTATATGGGTGGTCCCTCAATGGCAGTCCATTCTGTCTGATCTAGGGCTTGCTTGAAGAAATTAACGGGATGGGTACATGATGGCAGAATTGCTGTCCGTCCTGTCAGAGGCCCTCCCGTTGACGGCTGTCAACATATTGGTCTTTCATGTGGATTTCGAGCCAAAAATGAATGAGAATGAAAAAGAAACTTGACACCTTGACCCTAAAAAATCCGACTGACCGTGGTCCCCAAGACTTGAAGACACGTCCACTGGATTTGTTGCAGGGTAGAACGACCACGTGATATCAGCTGATTTAGCGCGTCGCCTATAAACTGACCTATTCCGCGCGAATTATCAATGAAAGCTGAAGGAGCGTGTACCAGACTGACTTAACTTCACCCTCAGTCCCAAAGTCGACTCCTGTTCCTTATACCCCCAACTGCCGTTGCGTTATCAAAGTGAATCAAACGGCTATCGGCCGTCTTTCTTGAGGCCCCGTGAAGCTCCTGCAAAGGGTTGTCCGGATATCTGGCCTCAAAAAGCTTATGATCTGGGGCATTTTCGACCTGAAAAAGCTTATCCCAGACAAGGGACGTCCCAACACGGGACCCAATTTTTGGCCAAAACTGAAAAAACTTTTCGTCGCTGTCCTAGCCTGGCGACACCATCTGGCATCATGGAAAGCGTGTACAACTTGGCCTGGGTAACGTAGTGCGAGATTTGCCAATATGTGCGAAGTGCGTTCCATCTGGGCTAAAAAAACTTACGGCCGGACTGGGTTTCTGAAAATTTGACCTAGAAAAGCTTATGTTCGGACAAGGAATTCACGAATTTCGCTTTGAAAAAGCTTATTCTCCGGACAACCCTTTGCGGGAGCTTCACGGGGCCTCTTTCTTGTCATTCCGCATGTTTGATACTAGTCATGCACTCTTGATCACCATCGTCCTATAGGCCTACCAATTCCATTTGTACCTTACTTATCCCAAATTTAATCTCAGACCTTTTCTCATCAAGTCATTTTTTGCGCGCGCGCGCGGAAGTTCGGTTTTGCGCGCGCGCGGGGCCAAAATCGCGCGGGGCGGAACATGCCGTCCGCGCAAAACATGTTGACAGGATCAAAACATCAAATTCGCGCGCGGGGACACCAAAAAAGGCAAATTTGCGGGGCGGGGTCAAAAGTTTGCGGGGCGGGAATAAAAGTGCATCCGGACCGCCATATGAACTAACTACTACGATATATAAGAAACAAGGAATAGAATATTCTCCTTCGGGCACTCGGTGCATCATGTCGGGCTTAGTCAGTCTCGGTGATGACTCGGCGTTCGCTATTATTAATCACAAATTTTAACAGGCTTGACATCAATAACTGGTCCATATTTTGAAACGCGTGACCTACTGCCATTAGATTTTGAAAGGTATGACTTGACATCAATAGTCGCTGTGCAGACTGTTTGGATTACGCCGCGGTCCCTGAGGCTCCAACCGTTTCCGTGTATAAACCTGCGGAGGGGCGTAAACCGTAAACGAATGGTAAACAAACGGTTTAAATGGTTGAAAATACTCTCTCAGCTGAATAAACTCTGCTTTACTATTACAATAGCCAGATCTTTTTGTAGACTCAATTATTTAATCTGTGAGTGGGTTCCTGTAAATTTTCAGACATATGAGAGTCCCACATCAGCCTTTTGACAAAAAACTCCTTGTGACCTTGCCGACAAGCTCATAAGGTCAAAGCGACAAAAAACACCCCTTAGAAAATGAAGAGCGGGACCCCCAAAAACTGTCAGAGCTTGAAGGACCTGTGGCTTGTTCCACTTCCGGCATACGCCGATACATTGATCCGCTGCAAAAAAAAAAAAGAAAAGAAAAGAAAATCGCCACTACCCGGAGTCGAACCAGTGACCTATGGTTTTCCGGACTTGGAGGACCCCCGATTATCCCTATGGAGGTCGGATCCGAAATTCGGGCTATATTTTTTTCTTGTCCGAACTTTTGTCCGACCTGTGCCCAGAAGTTTGTCCGAATTCCGGATCTGACCTGGGTCGGACCGAAATTTTGTCCGAACTTTAGACCAACTTCATTTTTGCTCTGGCGCCCTTGAATATTGCTCAAAGAATCCAAAAAAAATCTATTCTGCTACTCCATCATCCTCAGCTACTTCTACAATGTCAATATTGGCCTTGCCTTTGCACACCATGTTGAAGCTTGCAATATGACCAGTAAATAACTTCATGCCATTGAGATCGTCCTCCAAGGGAACAATTGCAAGAAATGAACTTGATGGTAGATGTGCAACCCGAATGGTTCCTAATGCGGAATCGCGGGAGTGGGCACTCATGAATTGTCGCCGATAAGATGATAAGATGTCTGAACCAGCAAGTATGAGGAAATGCCGATGTTCTCACAACATTTTTCGAGTACATAGTTATAACTTGTGAATTATTTTAATTTATGTTCAAGACAGGCGGTACATAGGAGGACTTACGAATATACTTCATTTGGAAAGTTGCATTTTCATTATGCATGCGAGGCGGCGAGGCCACCATCAATTATCCGGACATGGATCCGACCTCAGCACCGCTCCCGACCCATTGTCCGAACTCTTGACCCGACCTGTCGGGTCCAAAAGTGGATTTGTCCGAATTTTGACTCCGACCTTGGCCAGGCCGATTCAGAATTTTGTCCGAACTTTGGATCCGACCTTTATAGGGATAATCGGGGGTCCTGGACTTGGTTTGTGACCTTGCGAGCTTGCAAGCTTGCGGCCGTTTTGGTGAGAGCATTTGGGAAATGGGAATGGCGGCGTGATCGGGACGGCGGCAGCGGCGGCAAGGGGCACAGAGAAACCCGAAGTATAGCGGACCTTGAATTTTAACAAGTCTCGGAAATCTCCGCGGAATGATGTCAGCGTCGTACCCACTCTCCTCCACCGTTTTTTGCACGTCCCTAGACATCTCCAACAACGTCAAGGATTCAGGTGCAGTGCCCACAACATGGAGTCGCCATTTCCCTGTACTATAAACTTGTATAAACTTGTAGTACATCAAACGAAGTGCAACTCGGCTCGACTTGCACCCGTTTTCCCAGCACATGCCCTCCTTCCGGCATTCCCCATCTTATTACAACGATCCGAATTCTACCTCATTATATCTGTTTTGCTCGAATCTATTTCTTGGCAGGTGCTCTGTCACCTGTTTAGGATTGCTTAAGCAAATCACGTTGAGACGTGAAATTGCTTAAGACCGGGATTAAGCGGATTAATCAGATTAATCGCCTCATCTAACATATCACTATTTATTACATTTCTTCTACCATTACCGGCACTGAGCGGATTCAGCGGATCCAGCCGCTTGATCACCTAGAACGGTTTTACCTGTTTAAGCAGATTCATCCACCCAATTCACCATCACTCTGGTGGCCATCAGAAGAATGACAGACTCTGAGCTCCGGGAGTTGACCGGGAGCGAATGATTTTAGTAGTTGCTCAGACTTTCAATAAATTCATTTTACTTACCGCGTTGGAAGTCATTATCATATCATGCCACCGTGCCACTCGGTCAAAGGGAAAGCAGAGCATGATGGTAGCCGACTCGGAGGCAGAAGTCCAAGCTGATGAGTCCGAGAATGGAAGCACTTCTTGTAGTTCGGGCCTATTTTCTCACAAAGGCAGATGCTAAGGTGGGTCCAGCAAAAAGGACATCTGTTGTTGTCGTGCATGATATCAGAAAATATACCGAGGAGGCTAGAACCCAAGGAAGCTCACAGAGAACGAGGAGCTAGTCAAGTGCAAGGAGCTGGCACAGAGGACGATGGGGGAAAAGATAAGACGATGAATTGTGGCTATGCTCGACTACGGAAGAATATATACATGAGGTGATATACATCAAGTCCTCGGACTGACGCGAACAATCATATATCCTGACACATGAGCGACAGGCATGGAATCATGGTTGGAGGGTGCGCGAAGGGCGTGGTAGAGAGAAAGAGAGAGCACTGCCAGCGGTTTAGGTCACCCGTGAGCGTCACTTCCACTTCAAGCTCCGATCGAGTGCCGCCGTGGATGCCGCCGCTGACCGAAAGCAGGTGATGCCGTGAATATCAAATCCCAAACTTTCACGTTTTGGTGAAGCTTGTGACCTTGTTTGGCCTTGTACAAGGTCACAAGTTATTTGTCAAAACTTGAAGTCTGATGCAGAACCACCCGAACGGTGAGTGTTGCGCTTCTGTTTCATGCTTAGTGATGGCCAGGGCCTGGCCTGAAGCCCTCGGGCCCTCAAGCCAAGCCTGCTCAGGCCCGAGCCAAGACAAGCCCGACATCGGGCCTGAGCGGGCTTAGGGCTCAGGCTGGAGATTTTCCAAGCCCAGGCCAAGTTCGCAAGCCCTGGCCTGAATGCTCTTGGTATAAGGCAAGTGGGGACCGGAGTTGAACTTGGATGTCAGCCTCCCGGTTGATATTTGTGTATTCACTTCTGCAACGCGACTTTTGAACCACTTTCAGCAACTATTTCGGCACAATCCGAAAGATTTGCTTGCAGGTTCACCCAATCTTCCTCAGCCCGCCACGCGTCCTTGATTTTCTGGGTGAGCAGCAGTAGCGCGTCAACCGCGTTCCTCCCTGGTCTGCCTCCAAATTGATTGGGCGAGAGAAGGCCGAGTTCCTCGGAGAGACCCATGAGCCAGTCCGCCACGACCGACTCGAGGATCTTTCCGAAGCCCTCCTCCTCTGCAATGGGACGGAAGGCCCCCGGGACGGTATAGTCGCTCTTCCTGGGTTTCCGCAGCGTGGAAGTGATGAAGACGCGCCAAGCACTCGGGAAGTGACCGATTCGAATCCCAGCAGCCACTACCCAATCTGCGGCAATCGAAAGTCCATTATTAGCTATCTGTTGCAGGATCACGAAATATAAATTCAAGGCCTACCATTGGTATTCCATGGCGAGTGTCCGTCTGTTTCCGTAAAGGGTTTCTGCGACCAGCCGTATCGCCCCCGTATAGTACTCGGGTGGCCAATCCTCCAAGGCAGTCAGACCATTACTGGGATCTCCGATTTCCCATTGGTCAATAGCGCGACGCCAGGAGTTTGTATCCCTTCCAACGGTTGGAATTGATACACCAGCAACGGGGAGCATGCCGGCACTTGCATCGACATCCATGGGATCTGAATCTCCCAGGAACGAAGGGTGAGCGTTGTGAGAAGATAATGCCGCAATCAGCGAGGCCGAATTTGAGGCACCGGCAGCCTGACTGACTAGTAGCAACGACAGCTGGAGGTTGAAGTCAGCACTTTTTCCCAGGTTTTTTGTCAAGAATACATATAAAATAAGCATTGCTTTGATTTGGGCCTGTTTCCGGGTCCATAACAGGCGCGTGGCGGTGTATCTGAGGTCGATCTGAATGGCAGGGAATACATGAGCAACCAAAGAAGAATTCACTGATGCTGAACCTTTTTGAGAGTATTTTTTTCTCAAAAGCACTCAGAGAGTGATGGTCCTGTTACAGCCGCCGTTGCCTTTGGCCGCCTTGGACGTGTCTGATGATATAAAAAAAGGTACGATCCCTTCCACCATCTTCTTGCCATAATCCTGTTTGTGAGACTAATCTACCATGTATTGAGACCTCACATACCCAGCCTCGAGGTTCCCAGATGACTGGTGGGAGCCGCGGGCTCCTCGACCTTCAATTGGTTTAGCTTAGCTGTCCCAATCAACTCCGAGGTGAATGCACTCTGTAAAAATTTCCTTCGCCTCTGAAAACAATTATATACTAGTCTACTCTGTAATAAGACCGTGCATGCCCAGCCTCGAGGTTCACAGACGATTGGTGGCAGCTGCGGGCTCCTCAACATTTATTTGGTTCAGCTTGGCTTCCGAGGTGAATGAACTCTGTAGAAATTTCCTTCCCCTCTGAAAACAATTAGATACTTCGTTATTCAGCCAAATTTGACGATGTGGAGGTAACTGCCATAATTACGGGAAATTATGTCAAATTCACCCAAGTTTGACGAAATAATCTGGGGGGTCTTTTCCTGATGTGCTTGTGTGCACTGCAGGACTGCCGTCACTGAGTCGGCTGTTTTCATGGTCAGTTCGGGTACCCTTGCGGGCGAGTATGTTGCTGCGTGTGCCTCGACCCGTCCTCGAGAGTCTCTTTGCAATGCTCATGCAGTTGGATACAAGCAGCAACCTTGGGCTCACAGAAGCTCAATTTCTCCGTCTTTTTGTACCTTGCTCTGATTGCAAACTGTACACTACTACCTCCGCATTTGAGGACCATAACTGCCGCTCCCTTTCCACCACGTCCACCGAAATCATCGACCTTACTGCTGATGACTAATTACCATCCTTACAATTACCGATCTTAATTTGCCTTCATAACCCTTTCCTCTCCTTCGAAAAAATTACCCTACATACCTATGCATTTTTAACAACTCTTGCATAGTTGAAAGTATTTCCTGAGCCACGAAGAACTGCTGGCACGAATATAATTTGGTCATTATGCGAACTAGAGCGTTTAAAGGCCCAATCTTCTACTGTACCATTTCGACCAAGTCTTCAGGTGACGCGTGACGCGGCCCTCTGAACTGAAGACTTTTGGTCGTGGTGACGGTGACATTGAACTTTTTCGGCCCAAATAGGCTTAAAAACCATCAAAAAGTCTTGCCGGCATCTGCCGGCCTTCCGTTTAAGGCAATTTTTGATCGTATTAGTCAGAATGAAGACCTGATAAACTGAAGACCTTAGGTGACGCGTGACATGGGCTGAAGACTTGGTCGAAATGGTACAGTATGCCGCAAACCACCGGGGACCCTTCCAACCCTCTTCGGGAGAACCCAAAGAACAAATATGCAACCGGCTTAGTCAGTATATCGGCCCTCCCTCCTTCGTTTCTACAATTGCCCAATCCGGTCTCCCCAGGTCAAGCCGTAAAGTCCGAGTCGCTATGCGAGATATGGCGTTCACGGGACATTACCACTATATTTTTGACATCCTCGCGGGGTCGTGGATTTCGAACGGGTATGTCTTCCAAAAAGTTGTACTGTCCCACTGAACGGGTATACCCGGGCAGGGAACGGAGCAACGCCATGACGAGTTGTCGCTTGCAGATTGCCGTGATGGTGCATTGGGAGTCCCTGCCAAGCGTGTCTGCGACGGCAAGGGATGCGAGCGTTGGGACGGCAAGGGATCCGAGTATGGCAGCGGTTGTGGATGTGCCTCCGTATTTGAAACTATGCGTGAGATGATCAGCTTACATAAATGCGATGAGCCAATGTACTTAGCCACGCACCTTTACACCTTGATACACTTCTCGCATCTTCCATTTTTGACAGTTATAGCTGTTTTCGAAAGTGTTGAGACGCGCTGATTTTTTTTTGCCCTCCTCAACTTTTGATGGAGTGATAAGGATTACCGGTTTTGGGAGGCTCACTCCATTTGGCCAGATCACGAGTCGACGTGTTTGCGATGGACCCCCCCAGGGCTTGCCGCCGCTTCTCAATGGGTCATGATATATTCATGGGTTGTGAAGTAAATTTACCTGGGGCAATTCAAGTGCATTCTGAGGCTTTTGTGGCAGGAACACCGAAAATCAGTGAATGATGCTTAAAAATATAAGCACGGGAGTGTTGAGAAAAGACCTTCCGACCGGATTTGGAGCGTGGGAATGTCACGCATAGATCACAAGAAGCCGAGTTGCGGCTTCGGCTGTGCCAACATTCAGACTATCTTTTGGCCACAATTGAAACGTTCACAACGCGATACCTCTCTTTTTTCCATGCCATCCTCTGTCACTCCACCGCGGGGTATGAAGCGATCTTCGTCTGTGGCCTCTCTCCTCACTCCTCCAAGCACTCGAAAACGCGGCGGGTTCAGTTGTGACAGCAACGAAGACATCACTGCGACTGGCGAGTACGACGATGAAGGGCTCTTCAAAAGGGCGGCTAATGAGGAGTCCTTTTGGCTTGCCGCGGAATCTCCCTCCACAATGACTCTCCCGCTGCTCCATCATCACCTCCGGGCCCAAAGCCAGGACCAACTGGATTGCCCGCGACAGCTATCATCTCCACCCTCGCGTCGTCGATCTGTCGTGAAGACGCAAACTGTTCCGCGAACACTCACCCTGAAGTCTATGAGCAGCCCCGTCTCATCCCCCCGTACACCGCTATTGGAGCGACGTGACAGCGTGTTTTCCATTCGACGCGACTCGCCGGAGAATCCGTTCCTCGCCTCGCCATCGGGGTCCGATGATGATGAAGTTTTCAATGCTGTCTCGGGCTCCCAGGTGGAGAAACCCACCATCGCTTTCGTCTTGTGCGTGTTTTCGTCGTTACCTTTCCGACTCGTTACATACTGACGCGTCTAATTCTAGTCGGGGTGTTCGTCTCAGTTGCCTAAACCCATACTACAACGCCTCTGCTGCAAATCCGAATTCGCAGTTACCTCCGGAGCATCCCGAATTCGAACCTGCGGAGCGCCCCGCCGTGCGGAAGTTGCTGTTTGGGCGCAAGAAGCCAGCAGCCGGAGCCGGCCTGTTGGGGTGCGACGAGGATTGGCTGCCGGGATGACGTTTTTCTTGTTTTGAAAACCTCGTTTTGTAAAGAGCCTAGAGTAGGAGCTAAATTTTGACAGTAGGAGTATCAAAGCTCCTTTTCCTGTCAGCCTTCCTTTTCCTACTTGCAAGTAGGAAAGCAAACAGGAACGTGAGTAGGAACGCTAGCAGGAGCAACTTTGAACGACACTATTACAGCTGTTTGCAGAACTTAGGGTGCGGCGTGTTTCTTTTTTTTTTTTTGGTAAGTTTTCACGAGAACAGCGATTGCGGGATCATTTCTCAACTGTTTGCCCCGGGAATAGGCTCATTCAATTTGCACTGAAAAGGCGGAGGGCCTCGTATTCTAGGTTTTTTTATGGGCACCGAAAATCTCCTTTTTGGGATAGATTCCCATGTTTGAGTGGGGAACATGACCTATTTTGCTCTGATTGACCTAGATTTTATTATCATGGACTTGGTCATATTCCGGAGGGCCTGAAATACCGGCAATTTATAGCTCATAGATAAATTCCTTCCATATTGTTGATACCAAAGTGTGTGGTAGATTTGAACCAGAATTCACATTCACTATCCTGGCATTTCAACTTTACAGCGGAGAGAATTTGGCCAAAATTTCCACCAAAGTCGTCAGTAATTGCTTTTTTTTTTTTCTCCTGGGGTCCATTTCTTGCATATCCCGGTTGTTTCGGCTGTTCCGCATCGAAGGTTGAATTTTGGTTGGTAAATTTGGCACTCAGCCCAAATACAGACTCAAAAAGAAATTCTCGAGATGCATGATTTACTTTATGTCGGAGCAATTAGCCTTGTCTGGCCGTCGATTTACCTTATAAGACAGAGGGAAACACTCAAATCTTGAGTGTTGATTTACTTTACGGCGGAGGTAGTTAGTAGGTTGTGTCCAGCCTGAGGGGTGTTGCACGCTCTTGTGTTATGACCGGATTGCACCTTCCTCTTTGCAGCTAGTGATCTGAGTGCCTTTATCGAAGCGCCCCTGGCGTCTATTGTTTTTCCGGATAAAAATAATGAGATACAGTCATTCCATGGTCCTTGCACAAGGTTTCAGAAAGACTAAAGTCCGATTTCCTGATGTATTACTAAGCATATCAGTTGAAACAAAATATGTAGGGGGACTGTACAGACAGCTAAATCATGGTACAGCGAAAAGATTTGGGAGAGAGTACCGTCTTTGGCACATTTGCGGCCGATTCGTCTGGGCCGATTTTTCCGGCGAATCATCGGTCCTTGCATTTTTGCACAAACAAGGCCGCGGTATTGTTTTTCAACGAGAATTTTGATATTTTCTGGAAACGCCCGTCTGCATATTTCTACATGTCCAGCTCCAGGTGAAGCATACTATGTCCAGAAAGCTGCGCTACGATATGCGACTCTTCCAGCGACGCACCCCCTTTATGCGGAGATAAGGGATGTCGAGCGGCGAGGACACGTCAAGAAGCACCCTTCCCCACTCCATTTCCTCATGAATTCCTACATGGATGTTTCGCAGGCGACGGTGGAAAAGATACCAGCAGTACGACGGCGGGCGGAATGGGTGGCGCCGGTGGATGTGCGCGTGGCTGCCTCCAAGGAGGAGGCCAAAGAGTGGGCGCTCGGGGAATCCGCGAGAGTGACGCTGTTTTCGGATGGCTCGCTTATCGATGGGATGGTTGGCGCGGCGGGGGTTTTGTGTGTGGATGGAGTGGTGAAGAGGGTGAAGGGGGTGCGGCTGGGTTCGGCGAGGCAGTATGGGATCTATGAAGCTGAAGGAGTGGGGGAAGTACTGGCACTGGAGTGCTTCAGAGAAGAGACTGACGAGCAGCTACCTCTGGGCTTGGACAACACATCCGCGATCAAGGCCACTAGCAGTGCCAAGCCAGGTGTCGGGCGACATAGCTGGGACATTTTCCACAGACAGCTGGGGAAGGCGCGACGTGAGCATCGCGAATTTCGTTTGCGCATTGACTGGACTCCGGGCCATGTCGACATTCCTGGGAACGAGGCAGCCGATGAAGCAGCAAAGCGTGCCGCGCAGTCGGGCACTTTCGGAAGGCCTCCCAAGGTCTTGAAGAACCTGCCCTTCAGCAAGTCGGCGCTGGCTCTCACCCACACGAGACTGCTGCAGAAGATCGTGAAGAAGCAATTCAAGAGGTCGGCCCGGTACGCCCGCATCAAAGATGTGGACGAATCGGCTCCCTCGGCAAAATTTCGCAAACTCTCCTCTTCTCTTCCTCGCAAGCATGCCTCCCTTCTCTTCCAGCTTCGCTCTCGCCATGTTCCCCTCGCCCGCCATTTATTCCGCCTGAAGAAGTCCCCGACCCCCACCTGCCCGTGCTGCGGCATGGTTGACGAAACCGTCGACCATTTCCTTCATTTCTGCGTAGCACACAAACAAGCTAGACATGCACTACACGCCACCAACCGCCTCGCCCGCTACTCCAAGCACCTGCTTTCCGATCCCAAGATACTGCCCGATCTCTTCGCGTACATCCAGCGCACAGGCCGATTCCACTCTGTCTTTGGAGACTTCAAGCCGCTAGACCGCCCCGAGTAGATTTCTTTTTAGATTATTTCTCTCTGTCTCTCTCTCCTACGTATATCTTACTATTTAACATCACGACATCTAGTTCCCTCTAGAGGCTTTGGCCACATACCCCTATACCTCGCGGATTTCCCGCTTTGCAGCCGTCCCGTCACGGTTTTGCTAAGTTTTCGAGTACGAGAGATTTTTACTGCTACCATTTTATGGACCCGATACGATACCCTACGATACAATAGCCAGATTTATATCTACCATATGTCTTAGACACACAGGATATAAAACAAAGATTCAAAAAAAAAAAAAAAAAAAAAAAAAAAAAAAAGCATACTATGTCACTCAAATGTCGCCCGTTGGGCCTGAATTTCGGCTTTCGCCAGTTCAAGCTGTTAACAACCCAACACTGGTTTCCGAGGTCAACCCTGGGAATGGCGGGGTTCACACGGATCAGCTGGGTCCACTTAACGTGCTATGTCTCACAGCCACTGATGGCATGTAACAAGCATTGTTAGTTCACCCTCTTCTGCTGAAACATTAAATCTCCAAATATTTGGATGCATGTAGTACATGCCCACAATCATAACTGTTTCGGAAAATCTGCACAGATACATCAGATTGGCGACCGACATCGCTCCCCGCCAAGTGTTATGTGTGATCGTCACGTCACACTTAACATAGGGGCGTCACACTTAACACTTTCTTTTCTGCCCTTGCCCGGTGTGAGCCTCACGGACGCTCTCTGCTCGTGGGGATTTTTTGGAAGGGTCTTGCAGTGTATCAGGCACTAACAAAACACTTAAAATGCGAAAATCCAGGCTTTCCATGCTTGAATAAATTCATCTGTTCGATCTGTGTTCTGTTCGAGTTCTGTATATTAGAGTTTATTTGCTGCTTGAAACTGTTGTGGAATGGACCTTTGTAAGCCAGGTAAGTGTCTCAACAGCTCAAAGGACCCAAAGCAACCACATCTCTTCCAGAATTCAGTAGTTTATGTTCTGGGCTCGACTCCTAAACAACACATCAGTGCAACAGATACAGCTTGTGAATCTGGGGTCAGAGTAACCTGTATGCAAACTAGAGCCTGGATGCAATAATTCTGGGACCCACAGCCCAGGTGTTCTTATGTTTCTGACTGAGATTTTTCTTGTTATTTAATACTGAAATGGATCCTTTTTTTCTATGGTCATTCAACACTGGAGATTGAATTGATGGCAGAGGACTGAGTGAATAGAACCTCGGTTAAGCTCCTCAACATCCTCTGAGGTTCAATGAACTTCCTATGATCTTTTCTTTTTCTATTTCTTTTTCGGGAATTTCCCCTTCTGGCGACCCAGTACAATGGTCGGAAAACCCAAAGAGCTGTAAACACTGATTATTTCAACAGAGTTCATGTTCACCTGGAACTTGACCAAATGGATGTATCCACAGCTTACCTCAATGGCGAGCTTAAGGAAAAAATTTACATGATACCTCCAAGTGGAGTCGAGATTCCAGAAGGTCATTGCTGGCGATTGAAACGATCATTATATGGTCTAAAACAAGCAGGACGGACCTGGAATCGTACTTTTGACTCAAAACTTCTAAAGCTGGGTTTTCATCGACTTAATTCTGAGACTTGCCTCTATGTGTACAAACAGGGCAAACAGACTTGCTTTGTCGTAGTCTATGTTGATGATCTCCTTATTGCTGCTACTTCAAAGGAGTTTTCCCGACAAGTCAAAGGATTGCTTGCATCTAGTTTCAAGATGCGAGATCTAGGTCCAGCTAAATATCTGCTTGGGATCGAAATTATTCGTGACCGAAAGAAGTGCATAGTTGCACTGAACCAGCGTCAATACATTGACAAAGTTCTTGCTCGCTTTGGCATGACAGATTGCAAACCAGTGTTCACCCCAATGGCAACTGGTGCTCATCTCAGTACTGATGACCCTGATAACAATGAGACAATTCATCACATGGCACTTGTTGATGGTGGGCCCATTGTTGCATATCAGAGTGTTGTTGGATCTGCTATGTATGCAATTCTTGGCACACGAGCAGACATTGCACACGCTGTAGGAATGCTTGGTCGTTTCAGTGCAAATCCCAAGAGGATCCATTGGGCTGCTGCCAAACGGCTTCTCCGTTACCTCAAAGGGACACGAGACTGGGCACTACACTATGAAGGGGCAGATCTGAGCATGGATATGACCTTCTATGGCTACAGTGATTCAGACTGGAATGGAGATAGAGACACATCTCGCTCAACCTCCGGTTATGTTTTCATTGCCAATCGTGGGGCTATTGGCTGGTCAAGCCGCAGACAGTCTATGGTTGCCTTGTCATCAACAGAAAGCGAGTACATTGGACTCGCAAATGCTGGGCAGCACCTGGCTTGGTTACGATCCTTTTTCGATGAGCTTGGACACCCTCAAAATGCTCCAACTGAGCTGCGGTGTGACAACCGTGCTGCAATTATCTTGTCTCAAGATCCACAATATCGTGCACAAACCCAGCATATCCAGAGAAAGTATCACTTCGTGCGGGATGACTTGGTTCGGCAAGGAGAATGTGTTGTACTCTGGTATCCAACAGAGGATATGGTATGTAGCAGACATTTTCACAAAGGCTCTACCTCATTACAAGCACTCAAAGTTCTATATGTCGATGGGACTACGGCCTGGGTCGAGTGGGGGTGTCAGGAAATGAATTATTCCGTGATGCGCCCCAGCCTCCGGCCCGTGATATGAATCAACATCTGTCAGCTGGCACAACAGTAGATAGATATAAACTGTATGAACTTGTTCTGCACCCTCAGTCTTTGATCCCATATAGCGGGAGACTGAGGGTGAGCTCTCTTACTTATTATTCATAGTCTTACTTATTTATTCTGTAGTATTGCGCCTTCCACGCATTTACAAGTATTTAATATACAGTCTTTGATCCCACATAGCGGGAGACTGAGGTATTGCGCCTTCCACGCATTTACAGATTCTGTTATGGATCAGTTCCATATACAGTTCCATATGACACCAGAGCCTCAATTATCAAGATAGGGAGTACCAGCAGTGCAAAAAGATTTATTAGATAGGATAAGCAGTGTACTATATAGTCAGCATAAAATTATATTTTGGTTTGACTTCATTGTGCAGGGTGGTATTGTTTCAACCTTTAGGCCTCAAAAACCACCCCCCACTCCAATTACAGTGAGAGTACTCAAACATAATGTTTTATCTCCTGAGATATTCCAAGAGCAGGTAAGGTATGTATAGAGCTACAGATGTAAGGTCGCGCTCAGCATTGGGCTTATCTTATCATATCTTATGGTTTTCTGCCCACTGGGTGTCCGGAGAAGGAAGAATCACCTAAAAAGAGAGGATCAAGAAAGATATCTAAGGTATTGGAACAGGTGTTGAATCCCTATGCTCACTGGTGGGATGGGAGTGCGAAAACCCGGATTTTCGGGCGTACTTCGCACACAATATTTACACGATGCTTTGAGATGAAAGAAAAATACTCAGTATCAGTGCTATATGGATCTCATAAGCACCTGAAATAACCGGAATTCTGTTCCTACGGCCCAACCCACGATTTAGGGCGGAGCAACGGATGCCAGGTAGAATAGGGGTCAGTTCCCAGCCCGTCGCGTAGACAGTGCATGTCGGAAAAACACTATTTCGGTTGGAACGGATTGAGTCGGCTTGGTGGCTTGGAACCGGTTCCAACTGGGGGCTTGGAACCAACCGGTTCCAACTGGTTCAAAAATCGGTTCCAAGCCCCCAGTTGGAACCGGTTCCAAGCCACCAAGCCGACTCAATCCGTTCCTGTCACAACTAAAGCTCGATCTCCGTCCAAGGCGCGCAGTGCAACCAAGGATTGGGGTGTGGAGGGTAAGAGGAGCGGTGGAAGAACTGAATAAAAGTCTAAGGAATACAAGCGACTATCTACTGTATTTATACTGTTTAGAGGTCGCTATAATTACTGACTACAATAACGACTTAAGGTCGTGTATGCTACTGAAACAGATCGTTTATTAATTGTGTGTGTCCATTGTCCGTATTGTTCGTGTACAATAACCCGTCGTCGTTAGGCGTCGATCATCTTGTTGTGTCGTCGTGTTGTGATGTCATGGGTCCTTCACGTTCATCGGCCATCTTGGCGATATCCAGCCTCGCGTCCACGGCCCTTTTCTCCGACGTTTCCCCCAGCCCATGATCCTTTCGGTATTTCTCCAGGATCTTGGCCGCGTGCGTCAAGTGCCGCTTCGGCTCCCACGTCCGCTCCCCGAGCGGATAGTTCTTCCACTTGACGAGGTATTGGTAACCCCGTCCCACCTTCCGATGGTCGATAATCTCCTCGACCTCGTACTCCGGTTCCCCGGCCACTATCTCTGGTGCCGGTCTCGTCTCCCGCCTGTGCTCCGGCGGCTCCACGTATGGCGTCAGCTTCGACTCGTTGAAGACCGGATGTGACTTGTCCGTCTCCGGCAGCCTAAGCCGCCAAGCCGCTGCGCCGACCTTCTCCAAGACTTCGTACGGCCCGAGCCGCCGATCGTCTAGCTTCTTCGTCGGCCGACTAGTGGTGATGTCTCGTCCATCCAACCATACCTTGTCGCCGACCTTGATCTCCGGCGCATCTCTCCTATGCGCGTCGTACTGTTTTTTCATCGTTTTCTGGGCTTTCTCGAGCGCCGCTGTGGCCTCGTCACGTATTTTCTTCATCTTTTTCGCAAAATCATCCGCCGCCTCATTCCGCGACTCCACCGCGTTCTCGATCCCTTTCCAAGGGTGATAACCGGTGTTTACATAAAACGGGCTCATCGTTGTGGCCGAGCTAGCCTTGTCGTTGTGTGTGAACTCGGCCAAAGCGAGCCACTCCGCCCAATCCGATTGGCGATAATTTACGAACACACGGAGATACTTCTCAATCTCCTGGTTCATCCGCTCCGTCTGCCCGTCCGTGATCGGGTGGAACGCTGTGCTCGGGTTCATCTCTATGCCGAGGAGCCGGTTAAGCTCCCGCATGAACCCCGAGACATATCTCGGATCCCGATCCGAAATAATCTTCCTCGGCACACCGTGGTACCGAATCACCCGATCCCGTGTCAAGCGGGCCATCCCCTCACTCGTGAGCTCCATCGAGGTCGGCTCACAGTGGATCATCTTGGTGTATGTGTCCACCCAGACTTGTATGGCATTGAAGCCATTAGATACCGGCAGAGGACCGATAAGATCCTCTGATATGATTTGCCACGGCCCTTCCGCGACCTTGTGCGGGTTCAGCTTTCCCTGCTGATACCGCTGCACCCGAGTCCTCTGGCATGCCTCGCACGCCTTCACATATTTAGAAACCTGATTGCCGACTTGCGGCCACCAATAATTACGTTCAATCATCTCCTGGGTCCGGTTCTCTCCGGGATGGCCCAAGAGGGGGGAATCGTGATGCAGTCCAATAATTTTATCGCGAAGTTCTTCATCGCGTGGTACGTAGATTAGTCCGTTGTAATATATAATATTGTCTATTTTTTCCCATCCGGGCAACTTCTTTTCTAGCGCCACTTTGACGCTCTTATCTACTTTTTTTGTGTTTTTGATTTTTTCCAAGATCTCGACCTCCGGTCCTTCGATCACTATGTCCTGCGATCGGAAGTATTCCGGCTTGAGAAGCACGACATTCTCGTTGTCGTTCTTTCCCATGTCGTGATCCGCTCTGCGCGATAACAAGTCCGCCTTCCTGTTCAACGCGCCCGCCCTGTGCGATAAGGAGAAGTCGAATTGCGACAACTCCGTAATCCATCGCGCCTGCCTCCGATTGACCTTTTGCGGCAGCTTGAAGTATTGAAGATTCTTATGGTCGGTAAAAATCTCAAACTGATGTTTGGTCCCTTTGAGCAATGCGCTCCACTCGTCTAGGGCCAACATAATTGCGAGCATCTCTTTGTCATAGATCTCGTAATTCCGCTCCGTCTCGTTCAGTGCGTGCGACTGAAACGCGACCGGCCTCCACTCCCCGTTCTGCTCCTGGGATAGTACTGCGCCCGTTGCGCCTTCCGAGGCATCAGCCTCGACTTTGAACTTGCCGTCGTCGGTGGGTATTGCCAACACGGCATCCTCCGCGATCCGATCCTTAAGCTTCTGGAACGCGATCACCTGCTCCTCTCCCCAGGGGAAGCCCTCCTTCCCTGTCAGCCGTGTGAGCGGCCGCGCAACGTCCGCGTAACCCCGGATGAACCTTCTGTAAAAGTTCGTGAACCCGAGGAACGACTGGACCTGCTTCAGGTTTTTCGGCTCCGGCCACTCCATCACTCCGCGGATCTTGATGGGATCCATCCGCACCGAGTTGTGCGAGATGATCACGCCAAGGTATTCCATCTCCGTGCGTTCGAATTCGCACTTTGATGGCTTCAGGAATAGTTTGTTATCCTGAAGAACCTTGAGCACGCGTTTTACGATCGCGCGGTGCTCCTCCAGATCCTCCGTGAAGATCAGGATGTCATCGAGGTACACGATGACCTTCCCTCCGTTGATCTCCTCACGGAGCAGCGCATTCATCATTGTCTGGAACGTCGCTGGCGAATTGGTGAGTCCGAAGAACATCACGAGCGGCTCAAACAGCCCTCGGTTCGTTCGGAACGCAGCCTTCCACTCGTCTCCCTCCTTGATCCGGACATTGTTGTAGCCCCACCGGATGTCCAGCTTGGTGAAGACTTTGGCACCTCGGAGTTTATTGATCAACTCCGATATCAGCGGAAGAGGATGACGATTCTTAATCGTCATCTCGTTGAGCTTCCGGTAATCCTGCACGGGCCGTAGGGCACCATCTTTCTTCTTTACAAAGAAGAATGCCGAGGCCATCGGTGATTTTGACGGCCGGATCCTCCCGCTCGCAAGATTCTCCTCTAAGAACTCTTCGAGCTTCCCCTGCTCCTCCCGAGATAGCGGGTAGATCTTGCAATCCACCGCCTTGGCTCCTGGGACCAATTCGATCGCATGGTCCCACGGTCTCTTCTCAGGCAGCGCGTCAAACGACTCCTTCTCGAACACCTTTAGGTACTCATGGTATTGAGAAGGCACGTCGTCTGCCGTACTCTTCGGCTTCTCCTTGCCGGCATCCTCCGCCATCTTCTGCGCCTGTGTGCCCTTGGCGCGCAGATCGATCTGCTCCGCGAAGTCGACCAGCAAGATCGAATCGCCTTCCTCTATCTCATCCTCCATCGGGACTCCGTTCCCGGTCTCCGTGCCGGACATGTTGCACTCCGGCGGGCATCGTGAGAACACGATCTTCTGCGCCCGCCAGTCCACCTCGGGGTTGTGTTGGAACAACCAATCGTACCCTATGAAGACGCGAGCCTTGCCAAGTCCTGTGACTAGGAATTTCTGGCGCTCGACGTGGGGTCCGATTTGCATGATCAGCTCTACGTAATGAGTGATCCTGCCCCGCGTGTTCTCTGTCCCATCCGCATTCCGCGCGATGATCTTCCGATCGAGCTCCTTGAGCTCGAATCCCTCTGCTCGGGCGTAATCCCGGTCTATGCACGTGGTAGTGCACCCGTTATCAAGAAGCGCCTTGATCGAGCGCGTCTTCCCCGTGTCCAGCGCCGTGAGAGTGATTGGCACCAACATTTCGTTGTGCTTCCGCTCCCGCTGCAGCGCCCGCATCTCTTCCTGGAGCCTGTTTTCCGGCATCCCAAGAGCTCTCCGTGCTAGCCACTTCGCCGCTTCCGTCTTGGACAGCCCTGCAGGTGCCCGGATCGACGTGGCTCCTCTCCACTTCTTCCGCTTGTCCTCCTTGGGCGCTTCCTCCCTCGTTTGGGATTGAGCCCTCGCGGCATCGCCGCCCTTTTTATTCTCGCTATTTTTCTCACTGGTTTGGGTTCCAGGGGCCTTTTTGAATGCTTTCTTAAAGTTACTCCACTCCTGATCCTTCTCGTTCTTTTTCCGGTTCTTTAAGTTACGTTTCCGATTCTGATTCTCCAGTACACATATTTTTCTACTATTTTCTGCGCTAGCTACTAGGAAATCATTTATACTCTTTCGTAGACTAGCATTTACATCTGTATATATATCGTCCTCAGGGTCCTGGGTAACTACAGGGTCTATTTTATATATAGCATTCAATTTTGGAGTCTGGGGCGCCGCTTCGGCCTTGAGCGGGGGCCCCTTTAAAAACCCGCCTCTCGGAGAGTGGCGGCGAGGACAGCCAGGTCCTCGTGTGCGTAGTCCTCGGCCTTGATTGACCGGATATTAAATTTATTGGCGCGCGGCGCCGGGCAGTCCCTCTTCATGTGACCCTCCTGGCCACAGTTGTAGCATTTGAAGACCGGCCGTTTCGGCCCGGTCTTGTCCACATCCATCGGCGCCACCCGGCCCGATCTTCTTCATCAAGTGCGGCTGCCCGCCGGCAACCGCCGCGTTCCCCTTGACAGCCGGCGCGGTTTTCTGCGCCGGGGTCCAGAACATTCGGCTCCGCTGAGCCGCTCGGAGCTTCTTGCGCTCCTGGTTCCCGTTGATCACCATCAGGCGATCTTTGAACTCTTTGTACACCTGCTCGATCAGCTCCTTGGCGACTAAGTCCTCCAGGAGCTCCACCAGGAATGCGTTGTACCCGGTGGTGGCCGAGTTTGGGCTGTACCCGGCCAATTCTGCATCCAGCTCGAACTGCTGGATGAACTCGACAAACGAGCGGCTTCCCTGCCGTCTCGCTGTCAGGCGCTGGTGCGCCACTTGCGCAAGGTTCTGATCCTTGAACGCACTTTCCAGCTCGGCCATCAGTGCCGAGTGGAGGTAGGTTGCCGGAAGAATTCCCGCGGTAAACGTCCGCTTCTTCCAGTTTCGGACCCAGTCCGCCGCGAGGCAGTCCGAGCCGTCCTCTTTTTCTTCTCGGTGTCCAATTCATCGTCGTAGGCGGCGATGTAGGTGGAGAGGGTGTCGTGGAAGTTATTCCACTTGGCTTTGTTGCCGTTGAAGAACGGCGGGGGGTTGGCGAGGATAACCTTGTGATTCGGCATGGTAGGCCGAAGGGGGATGGTGACGGGTAGTGTGGGAAATGGCGGGTTCGGTGGTGTAGGGGGTCGGGGTTCGAATGGGGATAGGGGTGATGGCGGAGAGGCGGATGAAGAGGATGATGAGGACGAGGTGTCCGATGGGGTATGAGTGTCGCGATACGTTGCGACGGGCCGGCGAGGTAGGTGGGGAAGTGGATGGGTCGATCCGCACTAAGCGGGTGGTGGGTAGGAGGTGGTTTCTTGCGAACGGAACAGTCCCGGGTCTTCTACGACACCCCCGACGACTGCGAGGCGGTCCTTCCCGAAGGTCAGACCGGCACTCCTGCGACTACCGTAAGGCGTGGGACGGTCTCAACGTTTCCCGTGGCCTGGTGTCTGTCCGTTATAGTGAACCACGTACTATGTCGATCGCACGATTAACCGTTGCGGGTGGGTAGAGGTCGGAAAGGGTAAATGGGTCTTGATGAAGCGGCTGCGCACGACGCGCAGAAAGGGTAAGAGGTAGAGTGGGGAGGGAAGGGAAAGGATAGGGGCGGTAGGAAGGTATGAAGGGTAGACTTTTTATTATGTCACAACTAAAGCTCGATCTCCGTCCAAGGCGCGCAGTGCAACCAAGGATTGGGGTGTGGAGGGTAAGAGGAGCGGTGGAAGAACTGAATAAAAAGTCTAAGGAATACAAGCGACTATCTACTGTATTTATACTGTTTAGAGGTCGCTATAATTACTGACTACAATAACGACTTAAGGTTGTGTATGCTACTGAAACAGATCATTTATTAATTGTGTGTGTCCATTGTCCGTATTGTTCGTGTACAATAACCCGTCGTCGTTAGGCGTCGATCACCTTGTTGTGTCGTCGTGTTGTGACGTCATGGGTCCTTCACGTGTGGTTCGCGGTCACGTGGAATAAATAAGGATACACCGTCGGGTACGTCGGGGATGCACGTGGTCACGTGCGGCGTTGGAACGCGTCGAAGCGTGACAGTTCCAACCGAAATAGTGTTTTTCCGACACACTGTTCGAGACCATTTTGTCCTGGAGTATGTATACTCTGCAGAGGATTTATAGGCCTCAAATGGCAGAAATCTCATGAAATAGTCGAGGAACGAACAAAGAAATTTGCGCAAGGAAGAATAAAAGCCGTGATCTCACGTGACCGGTGATCAACCCCATCAGTCAAACACGAACAACGATCAAAAGCCGTTTGCACAGCCATCTTGTTTTCGGGGTGTACATCAGCAAAAGGGGGGGCAAGCCCCCCCAATAAAGTAAGGAGGTAGGAAAGGAGGGTGGACTGGGAGAGACGAGTGAAAGGAATTGAAGCGAGGAAGGAAGGAAACCGGGAGCATAGTACAGATATATATAAAAGGGGGTAAGAGGAAGTACTATGACACGAAACTAGTGACGCGTAGAGCTCAGTTTCTGATCTTAGATTTGAATGAAAATAAATCTTCGAACCTAGTGACACGTAGAGACTCGTGGAGGAGCAGCGGCTCGAGATCTCAGTTATTGCTTCCGCGAATACATTCTCGATTGAACGTACCAGAGTGAATTGCAGCGAGCGGGCGGCGCAACAGCTGGCAATCACTGGGGAGCTGGATTCAACGACGAAATCTGGTTCAGACTAGGTCTCGAGTCAGATTTTGAATGCGCAGCGACCAGTCTCCGAGCGAGACTTATTTTGATGGGGAGCGAGGAAGCGGGAGGTCAGGACTCCTTCCTCACTTCCACCATCTTAAGTAATAACGAGACAAGCTGTAAAGCTGTAGAATACAGCAGTACGAACACTGTATTAATGCTGTATCCTTGGACAGGATTTGCGACAGACATTCAACAGCACTTGTGGAGGCAGCGCGCCATCCCCTTCGAGAGGATTAAGTCCGCGAGCGCACGGACTCGGGGTTAGGGCTGTTCGCCGTGCCGTGACGGCCACGGCCGTGGGATCGACGGATTTTACACGGCACGGCCGTGTCAAGCACGGTCCGTCAGATGAAGTCCAACACTTTAGACGGCACGGAACGGTCCACGGCACGGCCGTAAACGGCTACACGGGTTGGCACGGTTGGATAAAATCGTTGAAACGGTGTTTACGACATTTGTAGCTAACCCAGAATCTCGTGGATCGCGCTGCGAGCCAGGCGGAGACGTTGCTTGACCAGAATTAAGGTCCTGATCATCTCCGGCTTCAGACTTGCGCGCCTGAGCGAAATTGTGTCGCGGCCGCCTGAAAAAATGCGTTCTACCGCAACAGCGGACCCTGGAAATGTGAAATTGAGCAATAGGTCAAGTTCCAGAGAGAATCCACACACCAGGGAGGAATGTGTTAGAGGGAGACGGATAGTGTAGGAGAGCGAAATAACAAGAGTAACTTAGTTGTCGCGCACACAGATGTAGCGGGAGTCTGAGGAGAGCCGACTCGAGTGCATGCAATATATACTGGAGACAAGTTCCTGGCTATAACCAAAAGGATAACACGAGTACCTTAGTATACTAAAAGGAAAAAAAGAGAAAATACTGTCTGTCATTGACCGAGGTACATACAATTGTATATGCACCCCCGCAAGGTCCCCGCTCGACGACGCAAGGTACCCGTGCCATGGATACCAATGCAGCCGTCATACAGCCTGCATGGGCACGGATCCTAGCCATTCGGAGCAATTGGGAATGAGTCTGAATGGCACTGTTCTCGAGGGTTTTATAGTTCAAGCAATCCAACGAACAAAGCTGCAGGCTTGTCTCGTAGGATTTGAAGTAATTTGGCGCGTCGAGACGCGTCGAAGGGAGCTGGATGTAAAGGCGTGAAGCAGGTGCGACACAAACAAGCAACAACGTGTGATGCCGTCAGTCGTTCGAGCCGCCACCCGAGATACCCTTTTGGTGTTTGATGAGCTGTATGTAGCCGTAGGATCTCATAGGCCACTAGACATGCCCGACAGATAATTATTTATTGAGTGCCGTGGCGGCCGTTGCGACCGTGCTTCGACGGCCTCACACGGTCAGAACCGTGCCGTGACCGTGCCACGGGTGCCGTGGAACCGTGGCCACGGTGACGGCGAACAGCCCTACTCGGGGTTGCGGCCCGACAGCATTCCCCGGAAGCTCAGATTACACTAGCTTCAATCCGGAGAATGCTGGGCCGTCTGCACGAGCAGGCACCGGTGTGCACATTCGATTAGACTCGTGTAAACATTCTTTTTAAACCCCATTAAACTCCCGCTACTGAGATTGAAACCGCGGCTGGGAAGGAACCTGTCATTTTCTGTGTTTTTTGCTCGAAACGTTTCTGAAATTTTGTCGGGACTTTGGGATCCGACCTATTTTAGGGTAATCATCGGTCCTTCCAGTGCGCAGGAAAAAAAAAGAAAACAGTCTAAAAAGACAATACAAAAAAGGGCAGAACTCCCGCAGCGCGCCAGATGCAAGTCAGCTGTCCTCATCTTCCTTCACTTGTCCAACATAGACTAAGACTGTGCAGGTTTGGAGTTTGTAAGCCGCCCTTTCTCCCAAACAGATGCACAACAGATGACTTACGCCGAGAGGCAGAGCGGTCGAGCGGATTTAAATGCTTCAAACCCAGACCGTACAGCCGGCATCCTGTGTTCTCAAATGTCCAGCCTTGCGCATTGAGGCTGCGTGGAAGATGCTCATATCCATAACGCTGCCTTATGTCGTACCACTCGGGGATCTCGTAAATCGTCGAGTAGGGGCACCCATATGCTCCGGTGTCGTTCGGACATTCGGATGATAAACATTCGGAGCACAGCTGTGTATTCACCATGTGGTTGGCATTCTCGGAGGGCTGAAAATAATGCCAAATTAATGGCACAAAAATGGCAGGAAACTCACTCACGAACACGAAAGGAAGATGTGAGTGAGTATCTTCAGCTATGCAGACGGCCACGGTCCAAGCTAGAATCCTGTTAAAAGTTTCCCCTGCAATGGGTACATCATCATGGTGGGTGTGAAACGTTGGGACTTCCGGATCCGGATACCGTTGTGGTATTAAGGAATCATAGAGCAACATCCGAAATAAGAAGTTATATATTACGAGTGCTTATGTAATAAGTGATCGTTCCTTTCAGAAGTTGTGAGTGACGTTTTTGCGACCTATGAAAAAGTAAGTCGCTCGCGAGGCATCAACTTCGGCGGCCTTTAAAATGATAAGTATCGAGTTTGATTTCAGCTCAGTTTTTTCTTCCACTCAAAATCTCTCATTTCGGATTAAACTAAAAGTGGCCCAAAATTGACGAAGTCACGGTGTGTGTGTGGCTAAGCAGCAGTACCTACAATAGAGTAGAGGGAGAGATCAGGTAGCTATGTGGGGCTTAATGGAACCTATTTAGACGCAAGCACAAAAAGAAGAAATAAAGTATCGAAAGGGGAAAGGGTGGCCAGAGGGGGGACGGACATAAACATGCAAATAAGGTACAGTGGGTGAGCTTTCGGGACACGGTGTGGGCGGCATGGGTTTGGGAGGGGAAAGAGAAAATAGGAATCAAATGGAAAAGATTAAGGAGCAGGGCTCAGGTATGGTAGGGGAAATGAAGAGGACTTATCCAACGACAGGTGAAGCTCGCGTTGACGTGCAGCAAGGGAGACAGCCAACTCTTTACGCTTTGGGCACAAATATGCGTCTGACCTATGCTTTCCAGGGCAGTTCAAGCACTGAACAGGACCACTACAAGGTGATAGGTGGTTGGTGGAAAGTGGTTTGGCGCATACACCGCAGCACGGGTTCTTGACGTTACAACGGGCTTTGGTGTGGCCATATTTGTGACAACCCCAGCACTGGGAAACACGCAGGTGTGGGAAGCCGCGAGAGACAGTCGGGCTAGACGAGCAGAGAAGGATACGTCCACGGGATAGGGCAAGGTCAACTCGGTTGCGGGACTCGAGCAAGAAGTAAACCGAACCTGCAACCTTGGGTTTGCCACCGCCCGCTACGATCGCAGAGATCCGCGACTCGGATGGTGGACGGTTAACCCAAGTTGGCGTAAGGTACAGCAAGAGTGGTGGTCGGCAACGCTGCCGGAAATCAGTGATCGTAGAACCGGTATTGCCGCATTTGGAAGGTGCCCCTATTTCTACCACTTTTTCGTCCAGAGTACACTTCAATGGTCCAAAGAACCCTTCTATTCACAATACTCGTCCAGTACAGTTGTGGACAAACAAAGTCCACCAAAATGAAAGTCGAGTTTTTTTAGCCGAGATGAATGTTCCAATCGATAGATCTCGTCGAGAGCTCTCGATTGTGCTATAAACTAAGTAATTCTGTCGAGCTGTTCCTCTGGAAAAGGGCATTTAGTATCCAGGAGGGTCCAAAATTTTGGCGGCCCCTTAAATATCGTGGGAAAGATATGAGAAATAGCGAAATCGACGCGGCTCGTTGAGCTGCATCTGAATCTGTAAGAAAGCCAATATTTTATCGAGTGGTTCTTGCGCAATAAGATGTTTTTTCTTCGATCAAATGTCTCGATTTTATGATCTGTTTGATGATTATATCATTCAAATGTTGTCACACATTTCGACCAGTATCGGTACGGTTCTAGGGAGCTGTGATACCAATCATGAACACTTGCATCTCCCACATTGCACGTACTGGGACGTCTCGTTGATCGCATCACTGTGGCTATGCTAAACAAGGATAAACACTTTTTCCGCGAATCGTCTCTATTTACAAATCTATTTTGTGAATCTTGGCCAAAAATTTGGCGCCACTACTTTGCTGTGGGAAAAACTTCAGAGCATTTTCTTTGAACTCCTTGGGCCAGTCTGGTCCCAGGAAAATTGGAATTGGGACTTAAATAAGTCTAGTTAAGGCTACAGGCAATTTGTGGACTTTGCTTGTCCACAACTGTAGCTGAGCACACCGTCAACTGCATGATGTCTAAGCCCTCCGCCCTCTTTGTTGCCGCTCGAGAGGGTAACCTGGCGGTCGTGAAGTCCTTGGTTAAAAGGGGGGAAAGCATCAATGCTATTAGTAAGTGCCGCTACCTTGACTTTGAATCCGGCACCCCCCCCCTTCATCTCCCCTGCAGCCTTGGAGGGAAGCTTTCCCCTCCTCATTGCTTCACAAAGAGGACATCTTGAGGTCGTGAAGTTCCTGGTGGAAAAGGAGGCGAGCATCGAGGCCTGCAGTTCGTGCCGCCACTGAACTTTTAATCTGTGATCCATCTTGATCCACGTTTTAGCATCAGAGGGATATACCAGCCTCTATGTCGCTTGTTCATTTGGTCAGCTCGATGTCGTGAAGTTTCTAATCATAAGAGGAGCAGACATCGATGCCCCCGGTACGCCGCCGGAGCCCGAATTTGCGTGTGGTTGCCCCCCCAAGCTCAATGTTTAGGGCTCGATGAATTCACCAGCCTCATGATCGCATCGCAACAGGGTCATCTTGAGGTCGAGGAGCGAGGAGCGAAGCTCCGAGTGATGAGGCTAAGTTTCTAGGGGGGTAGTTTAGCAGAGGGGGTGTGGCCGCGACGTTGACCGACGTTTCGTCTGTTAAAGAAGACTCATCAGGCGGCATGTCTCTCGACAATGAAGCGTGACGGATCACATGATCGTGACAAACTTGGGTGGCGGAATCCGTGGACTCAACGGCACTTGGTACCCAGGTACGCCCGTCCTCCCGACTACTCCCATAAAATTTCCTAGGTCATTTTATGTTTCCCGGTAGAAGTCGTCTTGCTAACTGTGAATTTTTTGGCTACACAGAATTTTTGCGGGGTCAAGTTCCGGGGAACAAGACGAGGTGCGCGAGCACGACCCACAGAAAATTCATCGAGCCATTATCCACAGCATCAAAATCCGTAACTTGTATTAGCACATCTCAGGGAATTTAAGTAAGTATCCGCTAGGTTCACTTCACAGAGGAACCAGGCCCATATTTCGGTGGTTAACCAGAAATATTTAATCGGGGGAATATAAATTCTTGAGCAGTGTCAAGGGTCACGATTAAGCATAGAGGACAGGGACAGAAGTCTCGTCAGATTTAATTTTAAAACAAACTCGGTCTCGCATGTAACACACGAAAACGAGCATTTAACGCATGCGAGACCGAGTTTGTTTTAAACTGTCGCGGTCACTTCCGCTCAGGCTGATGTGGAGATGGCGGACGGGAATAAAACGTCCGCGAGCTTGTCCAAGATGTTCTTGGTAAGCCATCTTCACTCGCCCTTTGCCTCGCGTCAATTTCGCGCTCATCTTCTCTGTGTTCTAGACGAACGCGAGAAGAAGAAAGCGAAGACTTCGAAGGAGCCTGCGGCTCCGGCGAAGAAGAAGACGCCACCGAAGCCTTCTACGGCCGGAAACTCCAACGCAGCAGCCTCGTCGTCCAAACCGGCGGCGAAAGCGTCAAAGGAGAAGAAGGTTCAGGAGAAGAAGGCCAAGGAGAAGGCGAAGAAAGCGGCGGGTGCAAAAGGAAACGCAAAAGAGCGCAACGCCGGCAAGGGAGATCGGAAGGGGAAGGGCAAGGCGAAGGACTCGGACGTCGAAAGCGACGACGAGTAATCACTCCTGCCCTCCCGGCCGCCCAGCCTAACGCCGTTCTAACGTGGGTAAGCTCGTCCGATGTCATCTTTCGACGTCTCGAGTCTGAAACATACCCCAGTTTCTTTTTCTCTGCTCCCAATTCGCTTCAGCGTCGCTTCGTACTGTCTGAAATGTCCTGTCTGTATTATGATACACGCATCCGAAATAGAGCGTTCCATAACCTTACAGACGTGACTCTGACATACGAGCAAGTGAAAATATTAGTGATGAATTCAAAATTCGTCCCGAAGCCTTCTAAAACTTCGGTCGAATCAGCGCTTGCTTCACTTGATGACTTTGCACGTCGTCTTCGTCTCTCAGAAAGAGCGAAACAACAGCGACATATAAAATTGATACAGGGAATTGACCCAGACATTGACAACGGGCAACCACGTTATGTCTCGAAATTCCATATCCCTGTTGAAACTGCTGAAGCATCAGCGCTGATTCGCCACGTTGAGAATGCACTGGTCCGAGTTCGAGAGGTTATTGGTGGCCAAGTGCTAAACCAACAAACTCTGGCTGTAAAATCCAACATCAACCGTAAAGAATTCAAAGAATTACTCAAAGTCCTGGGTGACCAAAACTTAGTTGCGGTCCCCTCAGATAAAAATCTGGGACTCTGTGTAGTCACCACCGCATGGTACTATGAGCAGGCGTGGAAATTGCTTATAAATCCCTCATATCGAGAGGAAGCACCGGATCATGAAGCTCTTCATAATTCGCTCGAAGAAATTCTGCGAAAAAGTGTTGACCTTCTGACTTGGCAACAGTATAATTGGCTACGAGACCCCGTAGACCGGAAATTGACCAAAGTCCCGGTGCTTAAAGTCATCCCTAAAATCCATAAACTTCCTGCATCTGCGAGACCCATTGTCCCAACCTTTGACACGTTGCTGGCCAATGCCTCTGCATGGGTTGATTTTCGCATCAAGCCTCTACTCTCGAGATTCGACTGGATTCTTCCAGATTCGAAGACGTTTTGCCGAAAACTCCTCGGTACTCGTCTCCCCCCTCGTGAAGAGATCTGGCTCGTATCCGGCGACGTTGTGGCCATGTACCCAAATATCCCTATTCAGGATGGTATAAGGCAAATTGGAACAATGCTCGGAGTCTCCCCCATGTCGTTTGACACATTGGAGGAGGCGTCTGAATTGATGATCACGAACCTGGATGAACTTACAATTGTTCTCCTTCGACTTGTTCTTCAATTCAACTACGTGTCTTTCGCTGGCAGGACTTTCCGTCAGGTTATTGGGACGGCAATGGGAACAGCGCTAGCGCCTACCTATGCCAACCTATTTTTAGCAGTCCTTGCGCTCAAGGAATTTAAATCCGACCTTCTACATTATTCACGCTTCATTGATGATACATTCGCTATCATCCATGGTGACATAAGCAAGGTTCGAGAATTTCAAGAGCGGTTTGGGAAGCTGCACCCGAACATGAAAATGGAGTGGAGTCAGTCACGCGTCTCCTTACCATTTCTTGATGTACACGTATCCCTGGAGGACGCACCAGGGTCACTACACCGGGGGTCAAACCCTAGCTTAGTGACACGCGTATATCAGAAATCGTTGAACTCCTACCTATATATCCCCTGGAAATCTTGCCACTCTGTCCAGTCCAAACGGGCTTGGGTCAAGGGTGAACTCATCCGCTATGTGTGGATATCCTCTCGGGAGGAGGATTTTAAGAGAATGCAAGCTCTTTTCACCCTACGTCTCCGTGACCGCGGGTATCCAGGGCGATGGCTTTCAAAAGTCTTTTCAGAAGTGTCTTACGCTGAAGAGCGGCCACGTGCCCTCTATTCTAAGCTTCCCAACCCACCTTGGGAGCGAGAATCCAATCGGCTATATGTTCTGAAACTCACCCACAATCCAATTTGGGAAGAAATTGACTTCAACCCAATCTGGAGTATCCTGCGAGAAGCCTGGAATGAATGCGGGCTCGGTAAATCTACCGACCGGTTCCTTGCAAGCTTCAAGAAACCCGCAGCACTGGGTGATGTGTTGAATAAAATCAACCGTGAGACCTTGAACGCCTATCAAGCTTGATTGAGACAGAAGTTTCTGCAAGATTTTAAAACAAACTCGGTCTCGCATGCGTTAAATGCTTGTTTTCGTGTGTTACATGCGAGACCGAGTTTGTTTTAAAATTAAATCTGACGAGACTTCTGTCCCTGTCCTCTATGCTTAATCGTGACCCTTGACACTGCTCAAGAATTTTTATTCCCCTGATTAAATATTTCTGGTTGACCACCGAAATATGGGCCTGGTTCCTCTGTGAAGTGAACCTAACGGATAATTAAATTTCCTGAGATGTGCTAATACAAGTTACGGATTTTGATGGCTCGATGAATTTTCTGTGGGTCGTGCTCGCGCACCTCGTCTTGTTCCCCGGAACTTGACCCCGCAAAAATTCTGTGTAGCCAAAACATTCACAGTTAGCAAGACGATTTCTACCGGGAAACATAAAATGACCTAGGAAATTTTATGGGAGTAGTCGGGAGGACGGGCGTACCTGGGTACCAAGTGCCGTTGAGTCCACGGATTCCGCCACCCAAGTTTGTCACGATCATGTGATGCCGCCTGATGAGTCTTCTTTAACAGACGAAACGTCGGTCAACGTCGCGGCCACACCCCCTCTGCTAAACTACCCCCCTAGAAACTTAGCCTCATCACTCGGAGCTTCGCTCCTCGCTCCTCCACCTGCAGCCTTGGAGGGAAGCTTTCCCCTCCTCATTGCTTCACAAAGAGGACATCTTGAGGTCGTGAAGTTCCTGGTGGAAAAGGAGGCGAGCATCGAGGCCTGCAGTTCGTGCCGCCACTGAACTTTTAATCTGTGATCCATCTTGATCCACGTTTTAGCATCAGAGGGATATACCAGCCTCTATGTCGCTTGTTCATTTGGTCAGCTCGATGTCGTGAAGTTTCTAATCATAAGAGGAGCAGACATCGATGCCCCCGGTACGCCGCCGGAGCCCGAATTTGCGTGTGGTTGCCCCCCCAAGCTCAATGTTTAGGGCTCGATGAATTCACCAGCCTCATGATCGCATCGCAACAGGGTCATCTTGAGGTCGTCCAACTCTTGGTTAGCGCGGGGGCAGATGCCAACATCCCAAGTGGGTTTTCGCCATGTCTCATATGATCATCTGAGCCCTGGCTAACTAGAATCCAAGCTACGCAGGGCGTCACCCCCCTGTTCGTTGCCGCTCAAAATGGTCATTTCGACATCGTGCAGTTCCTGGTCACCGAAGGGGCCATCGTCAACACATTAGGTGGGGTTTTCCATGTCTTTCATGATCCCTGCCTGTGCTCATTACAATCCTAGGTATGCAGGGCGCCCTCCCCCTGTTTGTCGGAAAAAAGCCAGTCGGCTTGCAACGGCATTTAACAGCATCTGACCTTCGAACGGCATCTGAGCACTTCGAAGCCGAGGCAAAGAGAATTTGAACCACTGTCAAGTCATTCGAAGGCTAGATCTGAGTACCAAGCTGTCTTAAGCTGTTCCAAGGTGCAGGGATTTTTTTGATGATCAGAAAAAAAAATCAGGTCAATTCTCGGTGCCTCAGAGGAATGATTTCACTTGATACATGCTTTTGCTGGGTTGTATTTTTTCATCCAGTCTTGTTCTCGAAATCTGACTGCTGTGGGGCCCTCATTTTTTAAAGGTGTACGCGTGTGTGATACACTAATTGAAGTTACTTAGTATCAAAATAATACTTACGCCTTAGCTAACTTGATAACTTGATAACTTGATAATAAGTACTAAATTATCAATTACATAACATAATTACTGCCTTATGCACTGACTAGAGAATAGACTGCTGTAACTGCAAAGAGTGACCCTTCACTACGAAGGGAATATAAATTTTGTGGCATTTCTGAGAGTTGGCTTAGACTGCGTTAGAAGCCTGGACGTGGCTTCGGAGCGGTTTGGAGATTCCGAACTGTGCGTTCGGAGCCAGCTAAAACCATCTGGCCATTGAACGCCTTCAATGCCGTTTAAAGCCGACTTGGATTTTTCCGACATTCGTTGCCGCTCAAGATGGTCATACCGCCATCGTGCAGTTCCCGGTCACCAAAGGGGCAGATGTCAACATCCCGAGTGGGTTTTGCCATGCCTTTCATGATCCCTGCCTGTGCTAACTACATTCCTAGGTACCCAGGGCGCCACCCCACTGTTCGTTGCCGCTCAAGAAGGTCATACCGCCGTCGTGCAGTTCCTGGTCACCAAAGGGGCAGATGCCAACATCCCGAGTGGGTTTTTGCCATGTCTCATATGATCATCTGAGCCCTGGCTAACTAGAATCCCAGCTACGCAGGGCGTCACCCCCCTGTTCGTTGCTGCTCAAAATGGTCATTTCGACATCGTGCAGTTCAAAACAAGCCGCTTACCTGGATTCACGGGAACCCTCTTCCCCGGCCACCGCACTGGGCGCGATCCCGCCATCAACACCAGCTATCCACTGCCACCGTGGGCAACTGGAACGCTCGGTTTACGGCAAGTGGTTGTCGAGTACGAGGAGGAGAATGATGCAGCGGACACATCCCGAGAGCTTGAGGGAGTCGATGGGGACATGATGGTCCAGCTCTTTGAGAACCTAGAAATCAGTACCATAGAGGATCTGCAATGAAACATACTTGTAACCGCTCGAATTGTACTTACATTGGAATATCGGGAATGTTCGGCATTCCTCGGAGTTGCATTCCCATTGGCTAGGGAAATCGGGCCGGCCCCGGTGTATTATTTAGAATGCCGATTCTGGCGACAGAACCCAACAGTGGGGGGGGGACTTTCGTATTCTAGGTTAAAGCTATGATACAGATCGAAGCCAAGTATATATATCATTGCTCATGCCAAGTGGTTAGAGGAATGGGTGACTCGGAAATATTATATATACGATCTCCTGGATCTGCCCGCCAAAACCACTCTCCAAAACCAACCATTTGATTTCCTGGACGCAATTGAGGCCTAAAAAATCTGGGAAAATACTCCTAGGACTCTTGAATAGAATACATACAACATATTACAAGACCCCGCTGCGGGGCATTCTCTCAATGTGAGTTTAGCACTTTGTGCACAGGAAGTTCGAACTGAAAGCACCAATACATTGCAACTTACGTCCACGTTCAGCCTGTTTTTGAGTCACTTTCTTGTCAAGGGCTCTTTTGGAACTAGATACCCCAGATCCTTCGCAAGATTATGACTCTAGGGTATCACTCCGACAATGCCTGTATTGCAAATGCGTCATATGGCTTGTCTCGGTCCCGGAAATGAGGGAAAGGGTGCAAAAGTGTCGAAATTTCAAACCTATCTATTCAACTTGAGAATTTTATATAGTGTTGAGGACTATCTAAAACTGTTGTTTCCGGGACCTTTTCTGTTGCGGGTTGCGACACAATGAGTACGTCACGGCCACCTCCCACTTTCTTCGCTGACCGCGCAAAGACCTTCTTCGTACTGGCAAGCAGAAGGTCGCGTTCGCGAAGACGGAGATTCGGGAACTCATTCATGCTGGCCTGGGTGCGCAGTCATATCTGTCTTTCCAGATGTATACTAACCATTTTTAGTCGAAATCACCAAGCAGCCCGATATCCGTATGGACTACACCTACCACGAGGAGTCGATTGTCCTCAAGCACGGTGTGGAGCTGGTCGGCTGGACGGCGGATCGCTTCGTGAATCCCAGCGAGCTCAGCTCATCCCTCGCTGTCCTCACCACTCTGCGCGATGCTATCAAGAACGGCGATTGCAAATGGGTCAGGCTCGAGCCCGCAGAGCGGAGGGCACGCAAGGTGAAGTGGCTTGCTGACGTTGCCGCGGGCACAGTCACTGCGAGGGCTCGCAACCCACGCTCCGACATCGGCAAGAAGCGTAAGCGCGCCAAAGACGATGCCGGCAACGACGGCGACGTCGATGATGACAGCGACAAGTACAGCGAAAACGAGAACGAGGAGAACGAGCAGGACAACGGCCCGAAGACCACCGACACAGCGCCCATCATCGAGGAGCCCGAAACAAGCTCGCCCACGACTGCCACTGCACCCGCACCGAAGCGCCGCAAGACCACCGCCACCGCCACTCCTAATGCGGGTCCGCCGAAGTCCCGCACAACGACAGCGAAGGACACACCGAGTGTCAGCGCCAAGAAGGCCAAGGCTGCGCCGAAGGCACGCAGGGCGGAGAAGGAGAATGGGGGACGGAAGAAGAAGACCCCGAGAGATGACGAGGTGACGCGTCGTGTCCTAGCGGACATGCAGCGCAAGTCGGCAGAACGTCGGAAGGCCAAGAGTCGTGCCATCATCTCCGACGATGAGGGCGATGCTGACGGCGCCCCCAAAGCTCCGGATGGCACGGAGGCCCCGAACACCATCCCCATTGACCCCGCCCTCACCGCCATTGACCCCGCCCTCCCCGCCACTGCCCCCGCCGTTGTCGTGTAATTATTTTAACCATGTTTCACACGTAGCCTTTATGAAATCTATTTATTGTCTTCAACTACATACTATGGGTTGACAGGAGAGCATATAAATGCGCGCAATGTGTGCGACAGCGGCGCGACAGTGGCGGCGGCGGCGGCGGCGGTGGCGGCAACGGTAGTGATGGGCGCGTGTCAGCATCAAGAAGTTACCGTTTCGGGACGTTGACGGTAGTGTCCCGATTGGGAACAACCGGCTCGGCGGCACGCAGACCGGAGGGTGATCAAGCCTACAAGTCAGTAAAAGTGACATTACGGGCAGGTATTACCGGCGGATACCAAGGAGAGGTCATCTGAATACCCATCTGTCACCGGGGGATCACCTGGTTACGCCGACTGATGGGTTGCTATATTAGGGCAGGGTAGGTGGATAGCTGACGTGTCATGATCAATCTCCTTCCTCTAACTTACCCTCATCATGGCGTCCAACTTCTTCCGAGTGAGGCTGAGCCCGCCCCTCATTGCTGAACCTTTACAGGGTGTTGCATAAAAACATGCAGTAACAGAATGCACAAAATTGTGTTTGTACATATTACTTTCTGGCGTAGGGACCAAGCTTTGCCAAATCGTACCGTCCCAGAGTCCTCTTGTCCGCCGATGCTGCGAAATGATCGAGGCACAAGAAACTCCTCGTCAGCTACACTCTCTTTCTAGCTCCCTTAGCCCAGGCAAGCCCCACCCCAGAGTGTCTGGAAGAGCACGTGTCGTAAAGTTTTGTAGTAGATAATAGATACAAACACGATTTTGTCGTTTTTGTTACTGCATGTTTTTATGCAACACCCTGTAGGTTTGGCTACCCTGGGGAACTTGGGTTTCGATCCATTTTCCTAACAGATACAAACAGAAACATGTCATACATAATTGGTCATATCAAAAATAAATCGAAAGAAAATGGGCTAAGATATAGAAATAAATCAAAATGCGAGGACATGTTCTTCAACTTGTTACTGACTTGAATCCTGGTGCACAAGTCTACTTCACCACCTGGAACCAAAGATATTCTCCGAGTTCAATTTTCTATTATTAGTCATTTCTGTTTCATGTTCGGGCCACTATCCGTTGACGTGAGAAAGTTTGTCACGGCCGGAGACACTGCAATGGCACGCCCACATGCTGCAAAGGGGTATGCTCAGGGACGTGTTTCTGAGGTGTGTCGAGCCCCTTAGGCCAACTTTGATGGTGGTATATTACCCTTTAGACCTTTTAATTATGTAAATGGGATAATGTACTTGACTTGAGCGCATGAATTTTTTTTATTCTATGAAAAGCCTGGTACATAGTAATGTTGAGACATTTTTTTGCCTATCCGACGTGTCTCCGATGCCCAATTTATGTTCTTGATAAACCTCTGAGCAGGCTCAAGGGTGGAAGGCCAGAATGAGGAGTTGTAAGATGTGGGCATGATTTGATTTATTATTTCATGCACAAGATTTTGAAAAATCCTGGTTCCTTTCAGGGATTTCCAGGGGCCTTCAGTGACTTTTGGTGTAATCAGCCCCCACTTACTACTAGGTGTTTAACAAGCATGATTTGGTTGACTGTTGGTATGTTCCAATGAGTGGCTATGTCAGCCAATGACCTGCCAATCTTTCATCTCAAGGCAGCTCTGGAAACAAATATTCCCAGGAGTATCCTGATCATAACCTTCAGAGTTTAGGCTGTGGCACAGGAACATATGCTTGGGCAGTGGTAACTTATTTCGCCTCGATGGCCATCAATCTGAAGTTTGCAGTTCTCAACCAAATTATACTCAGACACCGCCGTAATGCCAGACAATATAGCATAAAGAGACCTCTTGAAAGCCTTGAAAATTAATCAGAGGAAAATCTTCTATCTTGTGTGTGAACGAAAACCTTCAAAACTATGTGCGAAAAAATCTAGAGTTGTCCGTGAACTTGGCATGTTGTGTGTGAAATCTCAAAGCAACATTCTGACCACCATATGTACTTCCTATTCCAATCCCTTCAATGGTAACCATGGTGAGTCCACGACTTATGCTACCCCCATGAAGAGTGCTGGGGTTCAAGATGCCATAACATTAATAGCAAGGGGAGCCGAAGCCTGGTCAGGCCCTCCGTGAGTCTATTGTCATTGAGGGGGTTTCTGAGTTTACTCACATTCACTAGTCTATATACCATGAGCAGTAAGAAGAGAACAGGAAGGAACAACATGGATAGGCAAGAATCAAGGGAGATTGCCCCCAGTGATCCCCATAACATTCACTTGTGCCTGGAAGGGGCAGTAATCATATAAGTACACCCACCGGATAGAATGAATCCTCTTTGGACGTAAATATTGCGAAAAACACACATTCAGCTGCACGCAGGAATTTCCAGCGCAACCAATGATAATTTGATTTGTCATCTCGGTTCAGAAGCTTCTCTCATTCTCAAATCTGAAGCACAGTGGTCAAGAATGACTTTAGCTAATATTGGTCTAAAGTCACAAAATTTGAACCTCAATTTGTCCTGAGTTGGCCAGGTGGTTTCTCCCAATGGGTGTGATTCATCACAATTACTATACATAAAAAGCTCTTGCTCAAATATTGTCCTACAATGAATAAGAATATAGGAGGATCCAGAGGAAACCTGAATTGGGGGCTGCAACTTGTCTATCCCATCCTAAAGGTTCAGCACCCGCCTCGAAGAGGCCCAATCCCATGTCATAGACCCCACTACAGCCATATCTCGCACGACTACTAAAAGACACTTCACGCCGATCTCGTTGAACCAAGCCGTTCTCGCTCAAACACTAGACCTCGCCAAAACCTGGTCGCGAGCCCCGACCATGGGCGAGCAGCTTGTTGAAGCAGTAGCACGGGACCTAGATACTCAGCTTGCCAGGGTCCCCGCGCTGGGCGACGATCTTCGCTCGCTCGTGGACGCCTTGCAGCTGCGGGAGTGGAACAAAGACATCGATACTCAAAAGAGCCGCCTACACAAGGGGAGCGAGCACTTGACCCACATAGCCTCGAAAATCCTTCTTGACCGCTTTGTCTCTGACGCATTCCAAGCGATACAGCGTCACTTGCGGCCTTCAGACTCCGATGAGCACAACTGCCAATGGTTGCCGGAACATCAAATCGAATCCTGCAAGGTGGACAACACCGTCTTCATCGACGACAACCCGGTTGTGTTGGTGGAGGACAAGCGCCTGACGGACCTTCCTAGAGTGCTCGAGGAAGTGAAAATGCGGGCGTCTGTTCTCGGCCAAGTCGATGTCAAGGTCACGGACAAAGCGCCTGTGCAAGACTGGTCGACCGTGGTCAACAAGGTACGTTTTCTTCCCATGCATTTAATCATGTGTTTACTCGGCTCTTTTCAGGGCGCCCTATACCAGGAGGTCTATAAGACCGATTTTGTGCTTTTTTTCAGTATCACTGCCGTTCTTGTCGGCTATCGCACTGGGACCAGTTTGTTGTGGTCCGACCCCATCTATAACCGCCGCGACGATGGCAACGAGTTTGAACGGCTTGGCACTCCTGATGCTGCCCAGACCATGATGGATGCCCTCCTCGTTGTATTCGGTGGCGTCACAGCCAGTCCGACCGAGCAAACCGGTATTCCCCTGCTTTTTTTGGCTGTCGTGCTGAAGGGGGCTATGAAGTACGCCCCCTGGCTGCGGCAGAGCTTCTCCTCCCTGTCTGGCCTCCAGTTTACCACCGCGGATCCCGACCCCATCCTTAAGCCGCAGGCCGGCCAGTACACCAGCATGGGCATGAAGAAAGAAGATGTCGAGACGGCCAGCAAACGCAGCGGTGATAAGAGCGGAGACTACAAGCCGACCAAGGGAACACAGGCGTTAGCCTTGAACACTCTTTGGTGTGGGCCACGGTCGTTTGCTGGTAGCTGGTACGGGGAGCTGGCAGACCCGGCTGGCTACTCGGTTACCATTGTGCGGCCACTATCGCATGGTTCCCATGGCGTCGTTTATGCAGGGCAGCTGTGGCAAGCTGGGTTCCCAGTCTCCGAAGTCGCCATCAAGGTTTCCGACGTCGCAGAAACCCTCCTTGCCGAGCTTGCGAGATACGAGGACCTCAAGGACATTATGGGCCACCACATTCCCAGATGTTACGGGGTCTTGATGGTTGATAACGGGGCTTTCCTTGTTACGGAACTCCTAGAAAGCCGTGATACAGTCCAGTCACAGCACGAGCGGTGCGTTTTTATTTTATTTTTATTTTTATTTTTATTGCTTCCTGCTCAACGAGTTTTCTAATGTGGCAAGCAGCGCCGACATCTATGAGGCACTCTCCAAATTGCATGAGGCAGGGTGGATGCACAATGACATCGTGGCTGCCGGCTCGGCCCTCCGCAATTTGGTATGGACGCGCTCCGGACATGCCGTCCTGATCGACCTAGTCACGGTCAGCAGGCACAACTGCCATGGCACCTGCCAAGAGTTGGAGGGGGTGCGGAACGTCCTGCAGTTGCCGGAACCAAGAATCATTGTTTAACAGCGGTGTTAAATAACTTCCTTTGGTACTTGACACTTACGTAGTTACCCCTAAAATCGTCAGTTGTGGGAAATCACATGAACTATGACACCATTACCACCAGTTGATCCCGCCCATTTTATATAAAAATCAATTCCTGAACTCAAACATGTTCTCCTAGTTCTCTGCCAGCAAAAAAGCACCATCCAATACAGCCAGACTGACCAGTACTGCCTAGCTTCAAGCTTGAACTCATACTCAACAAATTTGGTTCTCTCATTTTTCAAAGTAAAATCACTCATCTGCACATCTTCACATCCAGGACCTTCCAGTGTATTTATTTGGCTAATAGGGCTATGCACCATTGATACAAGATACTTACCACTGCAGGTACACAAATAAGACTAAAAAACACTCCCATAAAGACCCTCAAAGTCCTATGAGAGTCGGACAAGCGTCATTATTTCTTTGAGGGCTCGTTTGAAGAAATAAGTACAGAGGAGAAATAATAGTGCTACCTCGCGACATCCACTCTTACATACTGAACACTTACCTTCATGAAGTTAGTAGGCCGGCAAGCGGTGGGGCACAAACATAAAATCCTGGTGGGACTCGGTGACCTGAACGACCTGAACAGCACCCCTGTGGATCCTATGATTTCAAGCCTCAGGCCTCAGGGCTCGAGAGTAGACTTGCTTTTTCTGACTCGATACCAGTCTACCTATGAGCAGCATATCTTAGTGCAAGCACTTTGCCTTAAGTAGGCAGACTGGTACAACTCGGATCAATCAATTGGGCTGCGCGGCCTGTGCCCGGAGTTTGACATTTTTCCTTCCTGTCTATTGCGGGCTCAAAGATTATTTCTCTTTGCTCCAAAGTGAGGGTTGGATGTTATAACTCATAGCTATATTTCTGTCTCTTCAGAATTTTACAGCTCTTTGCGGAACATAGGGCGCGGCCCGTTTTTCTTTTTTTTTTTGTAAGTTTTCACGAGATTCCCGATTGTGAGCTCAATTCTCAACTGTTTTCCTTGAAAATAGACTCATTCGATTCGGACGGAAAATCTGGAGGGTACTCTGTGGCCCGATTTTTTCTAACCACCTCAAGACCATTTGATGCGTCAGATTTGGGTGTTTTGGGCTGTACGAGAGTAGAATGGACATAACGCTATTGACCCAACGGTGTAGCGCAACCACGTGACCGGCTGATCGCGGTCCCAAGCCGTGCCCAGGCCGTGCCCCTCGTGTTTCACTAAGTTCGAAGGACTCAATCTGCACATACTGAGTAGTAGTAGTTTCTACCTCATTGAATAGATACTCTAATAGGATGTACTATAAAGTGTTTGTTCCATGCTATGCCCATAAGTTCGAAGTATGTTTTGTATGCCGATGCCCGGCTACAGTAGCGGGGGAGCTTGCACAAATCTCAGTTGGAGGAGTTATCCTCTGGTTGATGATCAGAAATTATAGCACACAGTTGAGGATGGACTTTAAGCAGCAAGAGCAGCAAAATTAAAGCGAGTTTGCGCAGAGATCATGATGACTCGGGGAATCTGAGTCATACCTTTCATTGGAGTGAGAAGGTTGCACCTATTTTTTTCAGAACTGGGGTTAGATTGTAAAATTGCCATCCATTTGCACCAACAGTCATGGCTGTTTCTAAGAACGACATCAAATAAAATTTCCGAACCTAGGATTTATTCTACATGTACTACCTTGGATATTCCCAACTGAAACATTTACCTTCCAGATTTCAGGGGTCAACCATGGGATACACCTTTAACAATGGGGAGGACTCTATGGACATTTAGATGTGGTCGTTTTGTAGCTTGTCGGCACTTTACTTTTGCAATTTCCTTTTTGGGTCCGAGTCAGAAGCCCGGATCGTAACTCACCTTAAACATGTGGAATTCTGAGGATATTCAAGGAGGATCTTATCCTGTCAGGCTAACTGTATATCCCAGGAAATGACAAACTTCGCAAAGGCCATTATTCAAGTGTAATACACAGACAAGTCGGCTACACCGAACTCTCACGTGACCCTCTGACATGCAGAACGCTCAAGCGTTGAGCATGTCAGCAGCACAGCATTTTGTACGCTTAGTGAAACGCGAACCTGACAGCTCTTTGCAGAACTTAGGGTGCGCCATGTTTTTTTTTTTTTTTGTAAGTTTTCGTGAGAACAGCGATTGCGGGATTATTTCTCAACTGTTTGTCCTGGAAATAGGCTCATTTGATTCGCACGGAAAGGGCTGAGGGCCTCGTCTCCTAGGTTTTTTTATGGGCACCGAAAATCTCCTTTTTGGGATAGGTTCCCGTGTTTTTCAGCAGTTGAGAGGTGAACACGTCCCATGGGACCTATTTTGCTCCGATTGACCTAGATTTTTTATATGGTGGACTTGGACATACTTCGGAGGGCCTGAAATACCGGTATTTTGAATGAGGTCGATACTTCAAATATACAGCTCATAGATAAATTCCTTCCATATTGTTGATACCAAAGTGTATGGTAGATTCGAACCAGAGTTCACATTCACTATCCCGGTATTTAAGGCCCTCCGGAATATGTCCAAGTCCACCATAATCAAAATATAGGTCAATCGGAGCAAAATAGGTCCCATGGGATGTGTTCTCCGCTCAACCACTGAAAAACACGGGAATCTATCCCAAAAAGGAACTTTTCGGTACCCATAAAAAATCCTGGGAGACGAGGCCCTCCGCCCTTTCCGTGCAAATCGAATGATCCTATTTCCAGGGCAAATGGTTGAGAAATGATCCCGCAATCGCTGTTCTCGTGAAAACTTACAAAAAAAAAAAAAAACACGCCGCGCCCTAAGTTCTGCAAACGGCTGTAAGTCAACCTCACCAAGTCGACTTGGGACCCTCCGAGTCCAAGTCGCGGCAACACTAGGCTGAGCTATAAAATTGCCATCCTCAAAAGAGAAACTTCTCAACTTTCTTTCGTAAGAAAATTACATGTGCGGAGGCATCACATAATAACAGGGTGGTCTTCTATGCCAGATCTTGGATTGGAGCCCTAACGAGGGTGCAACATGCAAAAAACAAACTATCCCGGAGCCTTCGGACCGGAGATGATATCCGGGATTTTTCGGCCTTACTCCTGACATTCATCGTGCGAAAGTGCATGCTGTTCTACACGTGGCGTCGACGTGGCGCTCAAGGTGACCAGTCTTGTCTTCCACCTCTATATCCTCTGCACAGCAATACATCCACTCCGAATCCTTTCTGTGGGCAACTCTTTTTCTGCTGTGTTATCTTTGTTGGTGGCTCATGCAGTGTCCCAGTCCCACATAGGATCAGCACTGTGACAATCCATTTGACCATGTCTCACCAGCGTAGTAAATCCATGGTCAATTACGTCTCTGGTGCGTTTAGAGATTGATTGGGATGTCAATATCTTGATTTCTTGCCTCCAGGAGGTAAAGGAGGACCGGGTGGACCGGGTGGCAGAGAAGGTGGAAGCGGGGGCAAGGGGGAGGGTCCCTGTATGAATTTCAACAGAGTTCAAAACCTGACAAACAATATGTATGTTGGTGGAGTGTCTGCCATTCCTTTTTCCCCAAGTCCTTTCTCAACTCTGTGGTTTGCAGTGGAGGATCCCTTACAATCCAGAGCCAGGAGTTAAAGTTATTAAAAATTCCCATGTTGAATACTTTTTCAGCTAATAAATGTCTAGACTCGAAGAAGTTCTGGCCAAGTGGTTGGAGTTTCCTCCCGATACAAAGGACAGACAGTATGACCTGCGGAAACTTCACCATGAAGCCACTGGGTGCTGGCTCCCACTTGATAGCCGATTCATCAAATGGAAGGCAACACCTGGCTCTTTATGGATCAAAGGTATCTGTAAGTCAATTTCATTCTGTTCCAATCCCATGTCTAATAATTGGTTGCAGCTGGTACTGGAAAGAGCGTACTAAGGTAATTCATAGTGCTACTATGCACATAATCTGCCGTTGACAATACCCACATGGGCAGTTCAACAGTGATCGAAGAAATCACCGTGGCCTGTCCCAAGTTGTCCGCTGTTGCATATTTCTATTTTGATTTTAGGAACGAGAGGCAGCGCATGGACATCATGCTACGGTCAATCATCTGGCAGCTCTCTGGACGCTCGCCTTCGCCTTATAGCGCTCTTGATCGGCTGTATAAAAGGCTCGGAAATGGAACTATACAGCCGCAGCATGTACATCTTCGAGGAGTTCTCGAGGATTTACTTTCAGAGTTCAACCAGACATACATTGTCATCGATGGGCTCGATGAATGTGACAAGACCGACTGGGAGCCTCTTGTCCAGTTCATTCACAGCCTACGCAATCCCACCAAAACTACACCACATCTCCTCGTTACCAGTCAACCTCATGAGGAATTCCAAAAAGCATTCAAGGATGTAGCCTTCATTGAGCTTGGTTCCGCGGTCTCAACCAACGACATTAGATCCTTTGTTGGCAGCAAAGTTCCCAGGGTCGGAAATTGGGCTAGTGATGACAAGTATGCAAAGGAAGTCACGGAGCAGATTGTGCAGAAGAGCAACGGAATGTCGGTCCTCTCATTGCGCTGTAATTTGTCCTCGAGCTAACTTGCATATCCAGGCTTCGCATGGCTGCATGTCTCCTCATTGAACTGCATAATTGTTATTGGAAAGATGACTGGGAGGAAGCCCTTACAGCCCTACCGGCTGATCTGTGTGGGATTTACAGCCGTTTCTTAACCCGGGCGACAGGTTCTCCCAGAACAAAAACAGTTTTCATCCAAGCAATTTTCCGGTGGCTTGTATTTTCTGCCAGACAAGTTACATCGGACGAGCTGGCAGATGCTATTGCATTCTGCCTATCTGATCCCAACTTCGACTTTTCTGACCCTGCTAAATCCATTTACTGCCCGGATAGACGTCGGGGCAACTCTGACACCTTCAAGTTGTTAGAGGGCCTGATTGTGATCAAAAACACTGGCTCGGCTAAGTCAATTGCTCTCGCACATTCATCTGTCAAGGATTATGTCCTTTCCCCCCAATTCCAGGAGGAATTCGGCGCAATCATCGACCTTAGAATGGATGTCTCCCAAAAATTGATTGCCCAAACTTGTGTCCGCTATCTCCTCCTCTTTGCTGATGCCAACCATTCGATGACCAAGGACACCCTCCCAGACTACCCAATCTCGGTGTATGCGGCAAAATATTGGCTCCATCACCTGCGGCTTTGTGATAACCAGGGCCAGGTGGCGCTACTTCCTTCGACAATGTGTCTCCTAGAAGATGGAAGCAGACAATATGCTGCTTTGTACCAATTGTGTCGCTTCAATCCATATCTGACCCAGGCTTGGGGGGCTTGGAATGGACCCATATCACCCGCAGTGTGCATGTGTTCTGAACTGGGCTACACGGAGGGGGTGCGCTCTCTGCTCATCAAGTACAACACATCTGTCCTAGCCACCACATGGGGCAAGACTGCACTGCATCTCGCATCGGAGCAGGGTCACCTCGACGTCGCACAGCTGCTCATTGAGCACAACACATCTGTTGACCAAACCGATAAATTTGGCGTGACTGCACTGTATCTCGCATCGGAGCGGGGTCACCTCAATGTTGTGCAGTTGCTCATTGAGCACAATGCATCTGTTGACCAAGCCACCAAAGATAGCAGGACTGCCCTGCATCTCGCATCGGACCGGGGTCATCTCAATGTTGTGCAGCTGCTCATTGAGCACAATGCATCTGTTGATCGAGCCACCAAAGAAGGCTGGACTGCGCTGCATCTCGCATCGGGGCGCACAGGCTGAACAACGAGTTTATGGAAGACAAACATGTAGTACTGTACGGGTGGTTATCCTTACAGAAACCTACAAGATGCCAACCAAGCACAACATCATTCCAGGGGGTCAATCACACAAGACGCTGGCGATTCGGGAGACTGGCCGGCCATTGCATGGCGGGACCACTGGATAAAACCCGCAGGGCCTGACCACCAGCAAAAGATGCAGGTGTGCGGGAGGAGTTCCCCCCTCCCAGGCAAAAATCCCCAGTGTCCACCAGTCTACCGAATGCTGTCGTATGTCTTTCCCTTTGCAGATGCATGCACACCATCTCCTTCCGAGGAAGCAGGCCCAAGGACTTTTGGGAGCATCATCGACGCGAGGAGACCAGGGGCCGAAGCCCGCCAGTATCAACGTTTTAGCACCAGAAAATCCAGTGGATACTGCTCTGTCTGCCATTTGTAGGAGTGCGGATAATTCGGGCCCGGCCCCAGAAGAAGAGGAAAGGAAACAGAATCTTGATTATGGCAAACACCGGGCTGTGTTATAGCTGTGCAGGCGGCTCCAGAAGCAGCATCGGCGACGCGTCGTAAATCTTCAAGACATTGAAAGCCAGTTTCGCCAACACGGGTGTGATCTCCCTCCTTCCAAGAACCGCACGGAATAAACTCATGGCATCCGCGAATGCTCCCTTGAATTCCGGAATCTTGGTGTATAGTTCTGCGAGGAAGGCTTCGCGTACTTCCATGAGCTCGGGTTCGTCGCAGACAAACATGGCATGTGCCGGATCCTCGACCGAGCATTGGCAAAACCTGCATAGCCGCCATTCTCTGGGAACAATATTCTTGCCTCTCTCCTTCCATCTACGACGTTCCACGGCTAGACTGTGACTCGATAGAATCATGCGAGTTAGGGCACGGCGGTGATCCGGAGTTTTCACCCTGAGGTAGTGCCTGAAGTCCAGTGATTTTTTACGTGTCGGAGAAGGAACTATTTGCGAGTGTTTCGCTACCACGTGTATGTGGCCAAATTGCACTGTGGGGAGAGATTACACTCGGGTTGAGTGTATTGAATCACTCGACCCGAGTGTATCGGATCACTCAGGTCGAGTGCGTGGGTCAATCAGCCTGAGTGTAACCTTACACTCAGGCTGACTGATTTTTGGCAGAAATCTCACTCGGGTTGAGTGTGTGGTACACTCAACCTGAGTGCGTCCAGTCAATCAGCTTGATTGAACCGCTCAATCAGCCTGATTGTATATTTCACTCGAGATGAGGTTTCAAAATAAATCTATTACTGGTACGTAAATACACGGTTATATACCTAATCTGCCCACTTCAAACCCCCGCCGCGTGCTCAAGTCGATTTCGAAGCGACCTACGGAGAAATCAGACGAATTGAGACAGAAAAGAAAAGAAATAGATGACTCACCAGGGCACAAATTGAACCGAATATGAGTAAGCAAAGTGCGAGATTTGCAAGTGCCGTAGGTAAAAGTATTGTCGAAAAAGACCGGATAAACCTGTTCTAATCAGAAATCACGTTAGCCTCGCGGTCAATGGGAAGAGGGAAATACTCGCTTGCATGTGCGCCCCACAAGGCAAAAGGTTAAGCACCGTATAGCGGGAAGTGGAATCAGACGGGTTGGGAATCGAGTTGATTCGGATCCGATTTAAAGACTTTGCAGTGTTCGATGGAGAAAGTAGGCCTCAATATGTATATAATTAGCGAGGCGACATAAAATGAAGTAAGTGGAAGGCTCACCTCGATAGCTTCGATATGGGGTGCGCCGAGAAAGTTGGTTTCTTCACGCGCAGCGATTAGTATACATCCTGAGCATTTGTTAGCATTAAGATTTAATAGCACAGACGAGGGCCAAAAACAACATACGGATCCACAGAGACATCCCCTGCTCCGATTGGCGCCCTCGCCAACTCGGGCATTCTCGAGCGCGCTAACCAGAAAAAAGACGACATGACGCAACGCTTCCGATTAAGGAGATCGACACGCATCTCGAAGGGGTGAAGAAGTAGCGAAGAGGGACTTACCCTCGCCAGCTTCCCCTTCCCATTCAGCATGTACAGAGTACGGATATGGTGGTAGCACGGCGTAAATGCTCGAAACACTGGGAAAAGTGTGGACAGGTTGCTGAACAGAGGGACGGAAGGGAGGGAGGGAGTGTCGAAAAGAGGAGCGGGATCAGGGTGCGTAAGTGAGTGAAGATGAATGAAAGTAAGGAGACCTCCTCCACGAGCATCCCCACACCCCCCGGCGTCGCCGTCCGCTCGGTAACACTGCCACTCCCAGCGCCCAAGTAGTCGTTATCGATGCCATTCGCGAACGCATCGGGTACGCCCGCCGGTGCTGTGCTTAATCTCGGATATCCTCAAGTCGAGCAGCGGTGCGCCCAACACGGGTCCGCGCGCGTCAATGAATTTTAGCTATGGGAGAATGCGAGAACGGACCGACTATACGCACCTGGTTAATTCGCTGCCCTCGCGTGAATACAGTCTGCGAGAAGATATCCTCGAGGCAACGATGTTGTAGCCCAACTGCGTCGTGAGCTCTGTTAGATCCAACCAGACCGATACAAAGGAACTGACCACTGTGCGGCGAGGCCCTTAGTTCGTTGGTTCGTCAGCAGGTCCGTGTACCCGCGCTCGCTCTCCACCTCGCCCGGATCTCCCGGATCTCCTCGTCCAACAACTAGGAAGATGCTTCGTGAGGACGCCGCGGCTCGACAATACCAGACTCCGATGTGCTCGCCTCGTCGATTACGACGGCGTCGAGCAGCCCGCACCCGCACCCGGTCTGCACAAGCGCGGACGGTGTCGTGGAACACCTCGGGGAGCGTGGCCGCGCGCGCAGTGAGCTGCTCGTCGACCGGTACGTGGAGCGTAGTCGAGCCAACGGTGTAGCCAAGGGGGTTGTGAGGGCATCAATGAGGGTCGGTTTAGCGGGAAAGGGCATAATACAGACCTAATGACGCCGCGGGTCCTCCCGCGGAAGTCGCCGCCCTCCGCACCTATCACGGTGTCCTCGCCCTCCGGGAGGCTCTCCGTCGGGTATGCGCACGTAGATTCGATTCCTCGGGCGTATACCCTATGGCTCGTAGTACCTACCGAGTTGGATCCTACGCATACAGTCCGCGCAGTCGAGCCAGAGGATTTGGAAGGTGCGACATCAGTAAGATACTCCCCAAGATTCGGTGCACATACCCGATCAGAGCTATTTCAGCGAGAGGGTGCTGCATTTGAGGGGAAAGATGCCCCGCTGGAGTTGTGTGACAGCAGTGTGGGAGTGGCGAAGCGGGGGTTATACCCAAGCCATCTCAGCCAAATAGGGGGTGCAAGGTCGACCGGAGCGTCTAGAGAGGGTATATAGAGACATGAGCCCCGGAAAGAAATGGTCAAGAGACCCCACCCGCTGTTTTCCCAACCCGCCGACCAGTGTCCCGGGTGTGAGTCAAATCTCGGCCAGCGGGAAGGAAAAAAAAGGTCGGATAGGGTACACTGGATGACTTACAGTATATTGGGGTCCAATAGAAAGGAGCCCTGGCCCACAGAGAAGGACCACGCGTCCTTGTTGGGGAATTGACGGAATATTCCATTTTCACGCGTTGATTGGTCGGATTGGACTCGAAATTGAGAAAAAAAGTCGTAGGAGCCTTCGAGAGGGGTCCGCCAATAGCTTGAGGACCGAAAGAGAGAGTATTGTGACAGGAGGAAAGACTGGGAGCGCGAAGATGGGGGTGAGAGCCAAGAGCGAGCGACCACGTGACACATCCCCATTGCGCGTCAAGTCGTACACAGTCGACCCCCTAGTTGCCACCCGTACTCAAGCCATTACAACGGCATTGTCAATCAAGTTTTAAAGGTCCATTACACATGAAATAATTATTTAGACAACGAAAGAGCAGAAAACAATCGCATAGAAGCAGCACTAATATACTCAGACTCGCACTTCATCTTCGACTTAGAGCGCGTCCCATATCCCCCACGCGTCGGCACATCGGTATCTTTCGAGGACTTCTTCTTGGTAGTCTAGCCGTCCCTCAGGTAAGCAGAGTATTTCGAATTTACCTTCTCCTTGCCCGCAAATTTGTTCTTCCCATTCATATTTTTGGGTTTCGGAGCCGGCTAGTAACATTTAGTCTAATATTACCTCCAAAAAGTCATCAAGAGAAAGAAGGCCCTTCGGTTTTGGCTTGGGCTCAACAGCATTCAGTGCGCGGCACAATGATTATATGCTTGAGCTCACCTTGCCTCTGCCTGCGGGCAGAGATTTCTCCTTCCCACTTTTCAGGGCCTACCAAATCGAGACAAAGCCATTGGCAATCGAGAGCAAGCAAGAACTGGTTGGTTGAATATTTTTATTGTCCCCAACACTAGCTTATACCTTTCCAGAACTTGAAGTCGCAGCTCGAGGACTTGAAACCCAGATAATCGTTCAGCATATGACCAAAGGAAAGGCAAAAACTAACCAAGAGTGCGGGTTTGCGGTAGCGGGGTGGTTGGGAAAAGAAGAGATTGTTAACATTCTGAGGTTCTTTCAATGGAGGCTTCAATGGTGAGATCGTCATCGTCGGGCTGCATCATGTTGCTGAAATTATTACTTGTGTCCTGCAGTCGGTAGCATCTTCCAGGCTAATGTCACGGTCTTCGGCGATAAGTAGGGCGGTGGTGAATGGGGTAAGAATAAAGGCCACAAAATCTTTGAGTGCGATGAGGTCAGAGGTGTCATCGCACTCGTCGAAACTATCAGAGGCCTCGTCGATAATGGATGATTTGCGGCCAGTGGAAACACCGGGACCGCGATGGCCAACTTCGCTGATAAGCTCTTGACGCTTGACAAACAAGGATAGTAGTCGTTCGTTGAGAGTTTCGGGAGGGCATCGTCGCACATGACACTGGCAGTAGGGAAGACCTTCGGAATATCGTCCCATATAAGAGAGGGTGGCTTTGAGACTTGCTTACGTTGACGTGGTGCTGGTTTTAGCGATTTCTTCTGTGCGGATTGGGGCGCTGGCTTCGCATTATCAACCTACAGGGAGGTGAAATGTGATGGCACTGGGAAACAAAGAGAGACACACCTTCTTTGCAGCTGGCTCTTCGGCCGGTGGTGCTGCAATCTTCCGCTTCCTTGGATTCATCTGAGCATTCAATCAGTGGTGGATTTCCAACCATATCTCGACTTACCTCTGTTACTAAAGTTGATTTGTGGGGCTGCTCGGTTTTGTTCTGTTTTGCAATCTGATAATTCGAAGTGAGCGATGGATTTTGGGCGCATATATTCACTAATGTGGCAGTGAGGGCGGCTGTTGGTGGTTGGACGGCTTTACCCACTTTCTTACTCTGAAAATACGAAGTAAGCGATAGAGTTAGGGCGCATATAATGACCCACCGCTTGCTTGGAGTCGTTTTTCTTCGCCTTAGTCTAAGACTTCAGGGTTTCGTCGTAAGTTTAAATGCATATATTTACTCACCGCAGTCCCCACAGCTTCGTCGTCGTCGTCGGACTCGACTCGGAAAGACACTTTTCGTTTCTTGGGCGCCGGGGGTGGGAACTGAAGAGGCGAGATCGTCTCTGATTGGAGGGAAAGGTAGTAAGGTGCCCTCGTCATCCATATCGACATCAAGATTCGGCTGTGGCGCAGGGAGACGGAGGGTCTGATGGACCCGCGCGGAATGCGGAGGTAATGGTCTCGCCGCCGTGTACGCGCACTTCTTAGCTTTCCACAGGTAGGCTTACAGTGGTTAATTTTATGCTCTGGCATATTCTGGTCCGTTCCAGGCTATTTGAACAATGTTGGGAAGCCCCAGGGTGGGTTCTCGTCTGAACTAGGAAGATATACCACTCACTGTTCTCAACACAACAGACAATGTTTATTGCAATGGACAATGCAGAAAATACAGAAGATATCCGGAGAGCATTCACTCTGGCTTCGGTTTTAACCGCTCGATGCATGGCACACAAGATAAATTTAAGGGGTGACTATTCGATTATTCATATCTCACTATTTGTTAACTGTTATGCAGGCCCAGCAGCGGGTCGAAGCTGAGACATTGCATGCAAAGTAGGGATCATCATGCAATTATTGATTCTTGAACTGATCAGAGTTTTGGCAGGTTGTGATACTTAGGCTTACTTCAGACTTTGCGGAGAACTGGCAGCCAAAGACATCACGAATATGCCCAGGGCGTGTGTCTAACTGGCTTGCGTTGAGGGACACGTTGAGTAGTGAGGACGCAGCCCGTCGTCGGCGCGGCCGGCGACGCGCTCTGGATGGTATTCGACCGCGGACCGCTATTAGGCTATTAGGTTTTTATTTTATTTTATTTTGAATGAATTGGAGGAACGGTGGATGAGATGTGGTCGATGGAGAAGGGGTATCGCGAAGCGAGTTGGTTCAAGTGCGTGCTGCGGTGAGGGAAGGCTCGGCTTCGAAGGCTGGGCGTCCGTGTATCATGCATGCCCTGGAGGAGGATGGGGTTCTTGCGAATATAGATTTGGAAGATATCAGAGGTCCAGCGCCCCACGGCCTGAATGACGTGCGGCACGGCCCCAGACTCGGCGAGGCGTGTGGCGCCGCCTTCTCGCATCGATTGGCCGGCGATGGACTTCGGGAAGAATGTCCGCAGCCGCTTGATGAACCAGGATCTGGTAGGGACAGTGCCGTTTGCACGCAGCCAGAGTTGAGGGTGGTAGGGAAGAGTCTGTCGCGAGACGCGATGTAGTCTCAGAACGGTTTGTGTGGATCTGGGCATGAGCATGGCTCCCTCAATACGGCTCCAAACCCACTGGTCTTGGGAGTAATCCTACCCAGAATTTAGCCAGCATTCCAGAAAACAATTCGCCATTCAAATCCGAGAATTTTTGCGTGAGCTATGCCTTGCAAACCATTCATTTGTTTCAATTCAATTGATGTGATTTGTTGATTGAATTGATGTGCATCGCCACCAAGCCATTGAGGTCACAAGTTTCAACATGTGGACTGGGCATTCTTAAGGCCCTCCGGGCATGTCCTGGTACCTCCTGCCAGAACCAGGTCGCTTAAAGAGCCAAACAACCCGAGGAAAAGGCGATAAATGCGTGTGCAACTGTGTTGTAGCAAAGAAGCCAGTAAGTCAGGTTTCTAGTTTGCAAATGTTCAAGCCGTGCCAAGATGCCAAAGTGCTTAATTGTGTTACATCGAAGTAGTCGAACAGGCTCAGAAGGCACAAGATTTCCGAGGTGAATGCAGTGACATACTTGACTGAGAGATCGGACACGTAGCTTGTTTGAATTTCACTCCCTGATCTCTCCCTAGTGGAATTCAAACTCTCAATTTAATAAATATGTGCACGACAAATGACTGTCCCCAGGATCTACACAAATTTCATTGGTCATCTGGTTGGGCTTGACACCTCTGATATATCTGTGGCTGTTGAAAAAATTAGGACAAGAGACTGGAACAAAAAGGCGGACCACCAGGCATGGGTAGAAGAGTGAGATAGAGGCATGGAGATATAGGAGGAGGAATGGATCGCTGAATGATGAATCAAAAGAGCTATTACCGTTAAGATGCAGGAAGGCCGACCAAGGCCTAGACCCGGGAGTTACCGCTGCGATCGAGGTTGGAATTTCGGGTTCACAAGGGCCCATCAAAGGCCTGGACCCGGAAGTTACCGCTACGATCGGGGTTTGCAATTGTGATACGTAGACCTGCTACCTAAGTCGGTACCAGGAATGAGCATGGCTCCCTCAATACGGCTCCAAACCCATGGGTCTTGGGGGCAATCCTACCCAGAATTTGGCCAGCATTCCAGAAAACAATTCGCCATTCAAATCCGAGCATTTTTGCGTGAGCTATGCCTTGCAAACCATTCATTTGTTTCAATTTAATTGATGTGCTGAGGGTAGGGTAGGAACGTATATGGCGGGATGGGCGATGGCGAGGATCCCGTGACCAATTATGTTGGCGACGATAGAGTGGGCCGTGCCATAGGCGACCGACCGAAGGATGCTGGAGATGACGAGGCAGGCCTCCATTTGACGCGGCGGATTGTTTATCTGAGGTTGTGGAGAAGTGGGGCCGATTTTATAGCTGAGCTCGGAATAAGCTTCGGAGGCCGAGCCACTGCGGTCTGGGGGATGAGTGGAGCTAATCCTCTTCACCATCATCAGACTCCTCCACGTCAAGACCTTTCAATTTGCGATAGCGAGCTGCAATCATGGAAGCCTTCGTCATCACGTGGTATTTCGGGCCCTTTCGAAACGTCAATTGCTCGGTGGTCAGCTGGGGCCGGCAAGCTTCTCGTTCTCTTTTTTTTTTTTTTTTTTTTTTTTGAGCGTTGGGTCTAAACCTAACGATACTCAGGCAGCAGAAGCATCCCGAGTCGTCCGCTTGTAGTTCTGGTGATGGACCAGATGTTGCCGGGGAAGGTGTCCAGGAGGAAATGCCATTACGCACAATTATTACGAGTGTGGGACTCCAGCCTCAAGATATTAACCAATGCCATTTCTCACAGTATACGGCTGTATACCCACTAAAACCCCCTTTGTGAAAGTCCAATCATCCGGCAGTGATTCTTCATTCAAAAGCAGACCACTCCAGGTGTTCAATACTGATTCTTTATTGAATGATAGCGTTCCGAATCTTATCTTGTCTGTCAAGATTCGATCTCGAGTCATGGACGCATTGACGGATCGCAGCCATTGGGTATAGATTGCGAGCTCTGAGTGAACTTTACCTGGATGAGTTAAGACTCTGTCAACTCGCAACCTCCAAATCTCATGCCAGGCCCACCGTAGAGGGTTCTCTTCCGAGGCCCACCTCTTCCCCATGGACACGTAGGCCCCCCATCTTTGCCTTCAAGGGTCTTATTTTTGCCCCGGCAGTGGGAATTCGTCGGGTAAGAGTCAGCAGGAATCGACTTAAGCCTGTACACCGTTTCAGATGCACAAACCGACAGAGGATTTAGTACTCTCCAGCCATGTGGGGCTACTAACCTCCACATGCCTGGCACGGCCCGCCACCCACCGACTCTAGGGCAGTTTCCCGTTGCCTCCCTGGCTGCTTCGTTTGAGGACTGGCACCTCGTACGGATCCGCATCCATGGAGACTCTCTGTCTTGCCGCCGAGATGACTAACCACCGCGCACATGGAGCGAACAAGGTGCGAGGCGTGGGGTGCCCTGAGACCTGCCGGTCCATTCGGGTGGTTTTGATAAGCAGTCCCCCATCTTATTTTCGCCTATCCACAAGGGACCCTGCACGGGGTTTGGCAAAAATAGTTTTAGGTCATTTCAGACTGCCAAGATGAGCTGTGGCTGAGTCGCCACATGCGAACCTGCTTTACCAAGGCAGGACTCAACAGCATAGTTTTAACGTCATTTCGGAACGTGGAGCGTGGCACAGACCAACATCACTCCCCCAGATTGAACCAGAGGGGACTCCGTTTGCGTGTCGGGCACTTCAGTGACCTCGGGCTCTCCCGGCGAGTTATCGTCATGCCTGACGAAGCCGTTACAAAGTTCGACCCGCCTGAGCAATATCCGGCGAGCCCGCCACATGTCGTAACTCTACCCCGGATTTTACTCGAGAAGGACAGAACCGTGATCGGGCCAGAAGACTGTTTCCTCCCGTAGAAAATGCTCAAGGCATTCTGTGCGTGCGGTATGTCGAACATTTTTAATGTCGACAAAGAGGAATAGCAGTTAGTACCAGTATGAGACAAGGCTCTCCTGATAGAACAAGCATGGTGTCGACCAGCAGGAAAGTTCCGAGAGAAACCTGTTCGGGGCTGGACTCAGAAAGGACAAGGACACCATGCAGGATAGTTTTCGGTCTTTTCGGACACAATCCCCAAGCGCGTGATGGCCGGTCACTGAATGCCCGAGAACCGGGGCAGCTGACGCGTCCCATCAAGCACAGCCCCGGAGTGAGTCGACCAGCTAAACAAAAAAAGAACCAACAAACTACAAAATTAACCACTGTAAGCCTACCTGTGGAAAGCTAAGAAGTGCGCGTACACGGCGGCGAGACCATTACCTCCGCATTCCGCGCGGGTCCATCAGACCCTCCGTCTCCCTGCGCCACAGCCGAATCTTGATGTCGATATGGATGACGAGGGCACCTTACTACCTTTCCCTCCAATCAGAGACGATCTCGCCTCTTCAGTTCCCACCCCCGGCGCCCAAGAAACGAAAAGTGTCTTTCCGAGTCGAGTCCGACGACGACGACGAAGCTGTGGGGACTGCGGTGAGTAAATATATGCATTTAAACTTACGACGAAACCCTGAAGTCTTAGACTAAGGCGAAGAAAAACGACTCCAAGCAAGCGGTGGGTCATTATATGCGCCCTAACTCTATCGCTTACTTCGTATTTTCAGAGTAAGAAAGTGGGTAAAGCCGTCCAACCACCAACAGCCGCCCTCACTGCCACATTAGTGAATATATGCGCCCAAAATCCATCGCTCACTTCGAATTATCAGATTGCAAAACAGAACAAAACCGAGCAGCCCCACAAATCAACTTTAGTAACAGAGGTAAGTCGAGATATGGTTGGAAATCCACCACTGATTGAATGCTCAGATGAATCCAAGGAAGCGGAAGATTGCAGCACCACCGGCCGAAGAGCCAGCTGCAAAGAAGGTGTGTCTCTCTTTGTTTCCCAGTGCCATCACATTTCACCTCCCTGTAGGTTGATAACAGTGTGTTCGGCGCGGCAAAGGATCAGGTGTGCCATTTCTCGACGCGCAAACGGAAGGAGGCGCAGCCTTTTGGCCAGCGAAGCAAGTGGGTTCCGGAGAGACGCCCGAACCTCGTCATTGACGGGGTGGTGGTGAAGCCCTCCAAGGCTGTGAAGCTGGTGGGCATCTGGCTAGACGAGGGCTTGACTTTCCGGGACCAGGGAGCGGCGGTTTTGGCGAAGGGGCATGAGTGGTTGGTGAAGTTTCGACGTCTTGCGCGCGTCTCCGGGGGGATGGGAGCGGCATACGTGCGGCGGCTTTACCTGGCCATCTGTGTCCCCCGCATGCTGTATGGTGCGGAGATTTTTCTAGCGCCAACTCGTCAGCGCATCCGAGGAGCAAACCGGAAGAAAGACACACGCACTCTGGTGAAGAAACTCGGGTCAATCCAGCTACGTGCAGCCAGGCTCATGGTGGGGGGTATGTTCTCCTCGCCGGGGGATCTGCTTGACGCACACGCCGATCTCCCTCCTATACACCTCGCCATCGATAAACATCTCCAGAAAGCCGCGCTACGATATGCGACTCTTCCAGCGACGCACCCCCTTTATGCGGAGATAAGGGATGTCGAGCGGCGAGGACACGTAAAGAAGCACCCTTCCCCGCTCCATTTCCTCATGAATTCCTACATGGATGTTTCGCAGGCGAAGGTGGAAAAGATACCGGCAGTACGACGGCGGGCGGAATGGGTGGCGCCGGTGGATGTGCGCGTGGCTGCCTCCAAGGAGGAGGCCAAGGAGTGGGCGCTCGGGGAATCCTCGAGAGTGACGCTGTTTTCGGATGGCTCGCTTATCGATGGGATGGTTGGCGCGGCGGGGATTTTGTGTGTGGATGGAGTGGTGAAGAGGGTGAAGGGGGTGCGGCTGGGGTCGGCGAGGCGGTACGGGGTCTATGAAGCTGAAGGAGTGGGGGAGGTACTGGCACTGGAGTGCTTCAGAGAAGAGACTGATGAGCAGGTGACTGGGATCTTACCTCTGGGCTTGGACAACACGTCCGCGATCAAGGCCACTAGCAGTGCCAAGCCAGGTGTCGGACGACATATCTGGGACATTTTCCACAGACAGCTTGGGAAGGCGCGACGCGAGCATCGCGAATTTCGTTTGCGTATTGACTGGACTCCGGGCCATGTCGACATTCCTGGGAACGAGGCAGCCGATGAGGCAGCAAAGCGTGCCGCGCAGTCGGGCACTTTCGGAAGGCCTCCCAAGGTCTTGAAGAACCTGCCCTTCAGCAAGTCGGCGCTGGCTCTCACCCACACGAGACTGCTGCAGAAGATCGCGAAGAAGCAATTCAAGAGGTCGGCCCGGTACGCCCGCATCAAAGATGTGGACGAATCGGCTCCCTCGGCGAAATTTCGCAAACTCTCCTCTTCTCTTCCTCGCAAGCATGCCTCCCTCCTCTTCCAGCTTCGCTCTCGCCACGTTCCCCTCGCCCGCCATTTATTTCGCCTGAAGAAATCCCCGACCCCCACCTGCCTGTGCTGCGACATGGTTGACGAAACCGTCGACCATTTCCTTCATTTCTGCCCAGCACACGAACAAGCCAGACGTGCACCGCCTCGCCCGCTACTCCAAGCACCTGCTTTCCGATCCCAAGATACTGCCCGATCTCTTCGCGTACATCCAGCGCACAGGCCGATTCCATTCTGTCTTCGGAGACTTCAAGCCGCTAGACCGCCCCGAGTAGATTTCTTTTTAGACTCTTTTTCTCTCTCTCTCCTATGTATATCTTACTATTTAACATCACGACATCTAGTTCCCTCTAGAGGCTTTGGCCACATACCCCTATACCTCGCGGATTTCCCGCTTTGCAGCCGTCCTGTCACGGTTTTGCTAAGTTTTCGAGTATGAACGATTTTTACTGCCACCATTTTATGGACCCGATACGATACCCTACGATACACTAGCCAGATTTATATCTACCATATGTCTTAGACACACAGGATATAAAACAAAGATTCAAAAAAAAAAAAAAAAACGAAGCTGTGGGGACTGCGGTGAGTAAATATATGCATTTAAACTTACGACGAAACCCTGAAGTCTTAGACTAAGGCGAAGAAAAACGACTCCAAGCAAGCGGTGGGTCATTATATGCGCCCTAACTCTATCGCTTACTTCGTATTTTCAGAGTAAGAAAGTGGGTAAAGCCGTCCAACCACCAACAGCCGCCCTCACTGCCACATTAGTGAATATATGCGCCCAAAATCCATCGCTCACTTCGAATTATCAGATTGCAAAACAGAACAAAACCGAGCAGCCCCACAAATCAACTTTAGTAACAGAGGTAAGTCGAGATATGGTTGGAAATCCACCACTGATTGAATGCTCAGATGAATCCAAGGAAGCGGAAGATTGCAGCACCACCGGCCGAAGAGCCAGCTGCAAAGAAGGTGTGTCTCTCTTTGTTTCCCAGTGCCATCACATTTCACCTCCCTGTAGGTTGATAATGCGAAGCCAGCGCCCCAATCCGCACAGAAGAAATCGCTAAAACCAGCACCACGTCAACGTAAGCAAGTCTCAAAGCCACCCTCTCTTATATGGGACGATATTCCGAAGGTCTTCCCTACTGCCAGTGTCATGTGCGACGATGCCCTCCCGAAACTCTCAACGAACGACTACTATCCTTGTTTGTCAAGCGTCAAGAGCTTATCAGCGAAGTTGGCCATCGCGGTCCCGGTGTTTCCACTGGCCGCAAATCATCCATTATCGACGAGGCCTCTGATAGTTTCGACGAGTGCGATGACACCTCTGACCTCATCGCACTCAAAGATTTTGTGGCCTTTATTCTTACCCCATTCACCACCGCCCTACTTATCGCCGAAGACCGTGACATTAGCCTGGAAGATGCTACCGACTGCAGGACACAAGTAATAATTTCAGCAACATGATGCAGCCCGACGATGACGATCTCACCATTGAAGCCTCCATTGAAAGAACCTCAGAATGTTAACAATCTCTTCTTTTCCCAACCACCCCGCTACCGCAAACCCGCACTCTTGGTTAGTTTTTGCCTTTCCTTTGGTCATATGCTGAACGATTATCTGGGTTTCAAGTCCTCGAGCTGCGACTTCAAGTTCTGGAAAGGTATAAGCTAGTGTTGGGGACAATAAAAATATTCAACCAACCAGTTCTTGCTTGCTCTCGATTGCCAATGGCTTTGTCTCGATTTGGTAGGCCCTGAAAAGTGGGAAGGAGAAATCTCTGCCCGCAGGCAGAGGCAAGGTGAGCTCAAGCATATAATCATTGTGCCGCGCACTGAATGCTGTTGAGCCCAAGCCAAAACCGAAGGGCCTTCTTTCTCTTGATGACTTTTTGGAGGTAATATTAGACTAAATGTTACTAGCCGGCTCCGAAACCCAAAAATATGAATGGGAAGAACAAATTTGCGGGCAAGGAGAAGGTAAATTCGAAATACTCTGCTTACCTGAGGGACGGCTAGACTACCAAGAAGAAGTCCTCGAAAGATACCGATGTGCCGACGCGTGGGGGATATGGGACGCGCTCTAAGTCGAAGATGAAGTGCGAGTCTGAGTATATTAGTGCTGCTTCTATGCGATTGTTTTCTGCTCTTTCGTTGTCTAAATAATTATTTCATGTGTAATGGACCTTTAAAACTTGATTGACAATGCCGTTGTAATGGCTTGAGTACGGGTGGCAACTAGGGGGTCGACTGTGTACGACTTGACGCGCAATGGGGATGTGTCACGTGGTCGCTCGCTCTTGGCTCTCACCCCCATCTTCGCGCTCCCAGTCTTTCCTCCTGTCACAATACTCTCTCTTTCGGTCCTCAAGCTATTGGCGGACCCCTCTCGAAGGCTCCTACGACTTTTTTTCTCAATTTCGAGTCCAATCCGACCAATCAACGCGTGAAAATGGAATATTCCGTCAATTCCCCAACAAGGACGCGTGGTCCTTCTCTGTGGGCCAGGGCTCCTTTCTATTGGACCCCAATATACTGTAAGTCATCCAGTGTACCCTATCCGACCTTTTTTTTCCTTCCCGCTGGCCGAGATTTGACTCACACCCGGGACACTGGTCGGCGGGTTGGGAAAACAGCGGGTGGGGTCTCTTGACCATTTCTTTCCGGGGCTCATGTCTCTATATACCCTCTCTAGACGCTCCGGTCGACCTTGCACCCCCTATTTGGCTGAGATGGCTTGGGTATAACCCCCGCTTCGCCACTCCCACACTGCTGTCACACAACTCCAGCGGGGCATCTTTCCCCTCAAATGCAGCACCCTCTCGCTGAAATAGCTCTGATCGGGTATGTGCACCGAATCTTGGGGAGTATCTTACTGATGTCGCACCTTCCAAATCCTCTGGCTCGACTGCGCGGACTGTATGCGTAGGATCCAACTCGGTAGGTACTACGAGCCATAGGGTATACGCCCGAGGAATCGAATCTACGTGCGCATACCCGACGGAGAGCCTCCCGGAGGGCGAGGACACCGTGATAGGTGCGGAGGGCGGCGACTTCCGCGGGAGGACCCGCGGCGTCATTAGGTCTGTATTATGCCCTTTCCCGCTAAACCGACCCTCATTGATGCCCTCACAACCCCCTTGGCTACACCGTTGGCTCGACTACGCTCCACGTACCGGTCGACGAGCAGCTCACTGCGCGCGCGGCCACGCTCCCCGAGGTGTTCCACGACACCGTCCGCGCTTGTGCAGACCGGGTGCGGGTGCGGGCTGCTCGACGCCGTCGTAATCGACGAGGCGAGCACATCGGAGTCTGGTATTGTCGAGCCGCGGCGTCCTCACGAAGCATCTTCCTAGTTGTTGGACGAGGAGATCCGGGAGATCCGGGCGAGGTGGAGAGCGAGCGCGGGTACACGGACCTGCTGACGAACCAACGAACTAAGGGCCTCGCCGCACAGTGGTCAGTTCCTTTGTATCGGTCTGGTTGGATCTAACAGAGCTCACGACGCAGTTGGGCTACAACATCGTTGCCTCGAGGATATCTTCTCGCAGACTGTATTCACGCGAGGGCAGCGAATTAACCAGGTGCGTATAGTCGGTCCGTTCTCGCATTCTCCCATAGCTAAAATTCATTGACGCGCGCGGACCCGTGTTGGGCGCACCGCTGCTCGACTTGAGGATATCCGAGATTAAGCACAGCACCGGCGGGCGTACCCGATGCGTTCGCGAATGGCATCGATAACGACTACTTGGGCGCTGGGAGTGGCAGTGTTACCGAGCGGACGGCGACGCCGGGGGGTGTGGGGATGCTCGTGGAGGAGGTCTCCTTACTTTCATTCATCTTCACTCACTTACGCACCCTGATCCCGCTCCTCTTTTCGACACTCCCTCCCTCCCTTCCGTCCCTCTGTTCAGCAACCTGTCCACACTTTTCCCAGTGTTTCGAGCATTTACGCCGTGCTACCACCATATCCGTACTCTGTACATGCTGAATGGGAAGGGGAAGCTGGCGAGGGTAAGTCCCTCTTCGCTACTTCTTCACCCCTTCGAGATGCGTGTCGATCTCCTTAATCGGAAGCGTTGCGTCATGTCGTCTTTTTTCTGGTTAGCGCGCTCGAGAATGCCCGAGTTGGCGAGGGCGCCAATCGGAGCAGGGGATGTCTCTGTGGATCCGTATGTTGTTTTTGGCCCTCGTCTGTGCTATTAAATCTTAATGCTAACAAATGCTCAGGATGTATACTAATCGCTGCGCGTGAAGAAACCAACTTTCTCGGCGCACCCCATATCGAAGCTATCGAGGTGAGCCTTCCACTTACTTCATTTTATGTCGCCTCGCTAATTATATACATATTGAGGCCTACTTTCTCCATCGAACACTGCAAAGTCTTTAAATCGGATCCGAATCAACTCGATTCCCAACCCGTCTGATTCCACTTCCCGCTATACGGTGCTTAACCTTTTGCCTTGTGGGGCGCACATGCAAGCGAGTATTTCCCTCTTCCCATTGACCGCGAGGCTAACGTGATTTCTGATTAGAACAGGTTTATCCGGTCTTTTTCGACAATACTTTTACCTACGGCACTTGCAAATCTCGCACTTTGCTTACTCATATTCGGTTCAATTTGTGCCCTGGTGAGTCATCTATTTCTTTTCTTTTCTGTCTCAATTCGTCTGATTTCTCCGTAGGTCGCTTCGAAATCGACTTGAGCACGCGGCGGGGGTTTGAAGTGGGCAGATTAGGTATATAACCGTGTATTTACGTACCAGTAATAGATTTATTTTGAAACCTCATCTCGAGTGAAATATACAATCAGGCTGATTGAGCGGTTCAATCAAGCTGATTGACTGGACGCACTCAGGTTGAGTGTACCACACACTCAACCCGAGTGAGATTTCTGCCAAAAATCAGTCAGCCTGAGTGTAAGGTTACACTCAGGCTGATTGACCCACGCACTCGACCTGAGTGATCCGATACACTCGGGTCGAGTGATTCAATACACTCAACCCGAGTGTAATCTCTCCCCACAGTGCAATTTGGCCACATACACGTGGTAGCGAAACACTCGCAAATAGTTCCTTCTCCGACACGTAAAAAATCACTGGACTTCAGGCACTACCTCAGGGTGAAAACTCCGGATCACCGCCGTGCCCTAACTCGCATGATTCTATCGAGTCACAGTCTAGCCGTGGAACGTCGTAGATGGAAGGAGAGAGGCAAGAATATTGTTCCCAGAGAATGGCGGCTATGCAGGTTTTGCCAATGCTCGGTCGAGGATCCGGCACATGCCATGTTTGTCTGCGACGAACCCGAGCTCATGGAAGTACGCGAAGCCTTCCTCGCAGAACTATACACCAAGATTCCGGAATTCAAGGGAGCATTCGCGGATGCCATGAGTTTATTCCGTGCGGTTCTTGGAAGGAGGGAGATCACACCCGTGTTGGCGAAACTGGCTTTCAATGTCTTGAAGATTTACGACGCGTCGCCGATGCTGCTTCTGGAGCCGCCTGCACAGCTATAACACAGCCCGGTGTTTGCCATAATCAAGATTCTGTTTCCTTTCCTCTTCTTCTGGGGCCGGGCCCGAATTATCCGCACTCCTACAAATGGCAGACAGAGCAGTATCCACTGGATTTTCTGGTGCTAAAACGTTGATACTGGCGGGCTTCGGCCCCTGGTCTCCTCGCGTCGATGATGCTCCCAAAAGTCCTTGGGCCTGCTTCCTCGGAAGGAGATGGTGTGCATGCATCTGCAAAGGGAAAGACATACGACAGCATTCGGTAGACTGGTGGACACTGGGGATTTTTGCCTGGGAGGGGGGAACTCCTCCCGCACACCTGCATCTTTTGCTGGTGGTCAGGCCCTGCGGGTTTTATCCAGTGGTCCCGCCATGCAATGGCCGGCCAGTCTCCCGAATCGCCAGCGTCTTGTGTGATTGACCCCCTGGAATGATGTTGTGCTTGGTTGGCATCTTGTAGGTTTCTGTAAGGATAACCACCCGTACAGTACTACATGTTTGTCTTCCATAAACCCGTTGTTCAGCCTGTGGACCACGCGAGTATAATATACCCCCCCCCCGTCACTGAGCCACTCGACTCTGAGAACTTTCTATTAGTGAATGCCTTGTACACACCTGGCACAAAGGGGCATACTGGTCACAGGCCGCCGCGATACCATCAAAAACACGTCTGTGAGACTTAACTTAAGGTGCGAATGTGTAATTGTGCATCCCGAGTCCCCATACCGGCCCGGTACGTGTCCATCCACCGATTCATCCGATGTTCCCACCGCCCGATGGTCGCAATCGGAACCGATGCAAGAGCTTTCGGTAAAGTTTCTTTGAGAGTGTCGAAGGTGGAATCAGAGTGCTCCCGGAGGTATCACCTTTACCATTCCCCAAAAGAACTCGATAAGATTGAGTTCGCAGTGAAATTTCGGCAAGAAGATGCAGAGATGGCCGGCGGCTTCACGAGCTCTTTCTTCAACTCCTCCATCATTTCTTCATCTAAATCTGACAATTCGTCCTCCGTGCTGGACTCACTGTTCTCCGACCATGGATACTCTTCAATTTTTTATGGGAGGCACCCATAGACTCCATCATCATGATCACAGTCGGATTCGGCTGAGTCCCATTCACAATCCTCCATGAAATCCATTTGGGTGGCAACCATATTGTCGGGGACTGGGACATCCGGGAAACCTTCGTGTGGCATGGAAGAATCCTCTGGAAGTCTTCCGTAATCCTCAACGTCCCAGGTGGCGTGGGATGGCTCTCGCCGCGGACGTCTGGCAGCCCGTGCATTCGCAGCTGCTTGGATCAAATATTTTGGCTTGCATGGCATGATTTTCGGTCGCCGCGGTGTGGATTGCTCGAGAATAAGATAGAAGATCGAGCTAGGTATATAGTAGGTATGTCGGGCCACAGGACGGCCACAGAGGTATACACAAAACAAAAAATCCAGCCTTCCGCCGATTTGGGACTAGTCACATTGTGGCGGTGACTAAGCGAACGGCACCATACCGAAGTTCATTCTCTACATGGAACCAGATACATATCTAGGCGAAATCTATGCTTGAGGAACATTAAGAAGAGGATACAAGGTTATATTCAATATCACCCAGAGCTCAATCTTATTGATCAATGTTGGGGGTATACCAAGAGGATTTACTGCATGTTCCCAGCATCCTCAAAGGAAGAGGACTTGCTTGACTCATGCATTGTTTCGCTGTCTGACCATCAAGGTTTCCTGATGCATATTTCCGTGGGTCGTGGGTCGGGTGGAAGATACCTTGGGCCAACAAATGCATGAATCAGTTGTTCGTCCTCAAGCCCTTAAATCGGGTTCTCGGGCCTCTTAAAGCCTTAAATTTAAGGGCATTTTAAGCCCTTGAGATTATTTTCTCACGCAGTTGTTTGGCACCGTTCAAAATACCTTGGTTGCAATAATTTAAGCCCTCTTTAAGGGCTTAAGGCCTGGCCAAAAAAAGTTTCAAGGCCTTAATTAAGGCCTCTTTAAGGGCTAAAAAATTTAAGGCCTTAGCCCTTTGGGCGAACACTGGCATGAATGTGTACTATAGTTTCACTGAACACTGTAAGATTACAGTTTTGCCTTTCTGCCTTGTGGTCATTCAGGAAGGTGTTGTTTCAACCTTTAGGCCACCAGAACTACTCCCCACTCCAAATAACTTACAACAATATTAGCACTCAGAAAGGTCTTTCCAGATCGAGAGATCTTTTTCTGGCTGTCCAGAACACGGAAAACAGACATATTATTTTTATTCAAAATCGAAATTTCGCGCTTTCCCACGTTACTGTGGTGGTCGGCAACCCTGCCGGAAATCTGTGATGGAAGATGTGGTATTACCGCATTTGGAAATTGGCCCCTATCCGCCTCGCCAGCCACTCTACATGTGTTCTCAGACCCTCATAACACAATATATGGAGGATTAATGTATACTAGAGTGAATTTACATTATTTCTGCTCATAAATTAACAGTTATCCAGCATGTCTTCATCGTCCAAATCCTCCTGTGCATCCCAGTTGTCCACCATTGGTATATCTGTAGGCTCGAATCCAGCCTGTATATGAGACACGTCGTCGATATACAGGCTGGTCGATCTGAGTTTGAAATCCCATGACGCGCGGGATACCATAAAAGGCTAATTAGTCAGCATCTTTAATCTACGTCTCACCGATGAAGGTTCCTAAAAACAAGTCGACTGGGGGACCAGAAACAACGAAATGAGCCTCCAGAGAATTTTTCCGAGCCAAAGATTCAAAGAACCTGGTCTGGATAAATACTTTTCAAAAGTTGCTGTTGTTAGGATTCGAACCCACCCTGCCAAAACCTGCTTACAAATAAGCCATATCGGGAGATCTCGCGCGTTAACCGATTTCAAACTCAGATCGACTGGTCTGTATATCGACTTGTCATATACAGACCAGTTACTGGTCTAGTATATCTGCGTCTCCCTCGGGTATTTCATCGTTAACTATGCCGGCAGTGATTGCGGCGGTGGCCAAGAGCTGTAGCTTGGGCAGTATCACGGTTGAACCGAGTTACGGCGACAATTAGTTGAGTAACCTTGTCTGTCTTCGGCATCATGCGAATGACTGTCTTCCCAGGGATTACCTCTTTCTCGACGAATTGACGACTGTTCCGCTTTCATTCGCAGTTGGGCAGAAATCGTGCGCTTGCATGATGCGCGATGTTCTTCACTGCCCGACAGCCCCCTGTAACCTGGTCTCCCTCGCACGACTCACTGACGCAGGTTTCCGCGCAATCTTTGATGGTGATACTGTCAAAGTTGTGTCGAACCGAACTGGCACCATCCTCGTGATCGGCGACAAGATTTCTCGCCTATACAAACTTCGCATCGCATCTTTGCGGGACTCATTGCTCCCTCTGAACCAATTGGGCTGATTTAAGTTGGGTAAGAGAGCCGTTGAGCAGGGCTTTAAATTAGTATCATATTCTCAGTGTAAATCGATGAATTTGAGTGCGTCAAATTTCCCGTGGTGGGTTTCGAACTCGAGCTGGTAATGGTCATTTCTCAACCAATTCTTAGCGGATCTGGGTATTTCCCGGTGTTTCTGAAAGCCAACAAGGTGGCAATCATCCCCATGCCATCAAAATGTGTCGCAGCCATCATACATACCAGATGATAGGTATTTCCTGATTATGATCAAGAATGCACCGTAATGTGCTGTGTAGAAGAAAATTTCAAGATGGCTCATTACTAGCTCTTATGCCTCACGACTGTATATCGTTACTAGAAAGATACCGCTTGCCAAGCATGATCTTGTGCGCATCCGTCGTCCAGTCGTTGGTCAGTCGCACCCATTTCCTCTGATCAGCGGCGTGGTCGGACCCAAGAGCTTTGATGAACGTTACGAACTCGACATTGTCGATAGGATTTTCCTGCCCGAGGGGGGATGCATTGAAGGTGTCGACTAAACTGTTCTGGATGGTTGATTTCCAGCCAGCCAGCTGCTCTTCACTGGTGTGGTTGGGAGCCGATGTAATATCGAGCATTCGCGTTAACGGGACACCGTCTTTGAGATAGGTAGCATGCTTCCCTTCGAAATTGAGATGCCGAATTGTGGTACCATCCCCACTAGGAGCAAACGCTGAAGGAAACGTCAGGAAAGACAAAATGTGGTTCATACATATGAAATAGACCCTCGGCTTGCTGAATTTCCATCGTTACTTGAATATCTGATGCAATCCCTCCTTCTTCGACAATGCGTCCCACCTGGCGTGCACTGATATGATCCTGGAGTCCTATTCCAAACCCCCGAGCCACAGTGTGAATAACGCCATCCATATTCATCGGCGCGACCTTGAAACCCACGAGGTCGCGTACCATTTCGCGCGACCGTTCCGTGAAGATCCCCCTATCTCCTTTCATCCAATGGGCATCCACACCCACGCACACCTTCATGGCAGCAGCAATGCCATCCGCCTTTCGCCGATCGACCCTCCCACGAAGAACGACAGCGTTGTGTTTCGCACGATTGAGATTGGCGCGCAAGATAGCGGCAGACTTCACGGACCGGGTGTACCGCCGAGAAGTGTTGTGAAGTGCGCGGGAAAGGTCGTCAGCACGCATTACAAGCTTCGCGTTCTTCTCCGACATATCTGAGTCTCGAGCGGCCAGAACCTGGTTCCTCCGGCGCTCGACTGCAAGGAGGTCAAGGAGGTGCTGCCGCCGCGGAGTAACCGGACTTGTCGGCAGATTTTCGCGCGATCCTATTGAACGGGGAATAAAATGAGGATTAAACTGAGTGAATTCAGCGTAGTACTACGGTTTAAATACAAACGGAAGAGTCATAAGCACTAAATATAAGGTGACAAGTAAACACGACAAGTAAACACTAGAGTCAGAAAACAGCGCGCATGCGCATGTACATAGATTCAGTCTGAGTAAATAAGGGTCCGTAACCTGCGAGTCCATGAGATCTGTCGCGCGGGCGCGCGACAGCTGAGTCCGAGTGAGTCCGGCTGAGTCCAGCATGGAGAGTTCGGGTTGTTACTCCAACAGATCCAGCATTCGATAAGCCCGTTTTACGTGCAGAAGCCCTCTGGGCCTTTGTTCTGCCCATCTTAGGCCAATTGACGCGTTTAATGAGGGCTGGAGACGCGTCGAGGAGCAAGATTGATAAGGATCAGCCCGCGGCCCGGCGATGCCGTCGCCTAAATTACCGCCAGGTCGGTATGGCCCTTCCCTCCCCAGCCTATGGGATAAATCGGCCAACGTAAATCGACAAATATACCCAAGGTGTTGTGCTTAACATTGCCTACATCTTGTATTTTGTGCCCATGCTCGCGTTCAAACAGTAAGCTCTATTTTATGTAGCCGAACACCTATTTCTCCGCCATACGGTACTTTGTAATATTTTGGAAAAGTAGACGGAAAAGTAGACGGTCTTGCTATGGGGTATGCCGTCCTTTTTCCCCGCAGAAAGTTCTCCCTTACATGTGAGTAAGGGCGAGAATTTTGCCTGACCATCATTTGCGCGACTGTCGGAGTTTGAAATTAGCGGTGCAATTGCCGATAACCACAACCATGGCCGGAGCGAAGCTCCGGCATGTCTTGTTAACCACAAGTATTCCTCACTAAATGTTCATCTGGGTGGTTTAGTCGCCGGTAACGCAGTGCCGCGAATGACGCGGGACTGCACGGTCACCCGGCACACACAACCGGGTTGCCGGCCCCTACAGGATATCTATTTCCCCTGGAACAATTCTTACGAGTTGGACTTTTGAATCTCCCCCTCTTCGGGCTCTTTGTGCGGGCCCTTCTTCGCTGCCGCATAGGTCTTCACTTCTGGCGCCTTTACAGCCGTTTGCAGAACTTAGGGTGCGGCATGTTTTTTTTTTTTTTGTAAGTTTTCACGAGAACAGCGATTTCGGGATCATTTCTCACCCGTTTGCCCTGAAAATAGGCTCATTCGATTTGCACGGAAAGGGCGGAGGGCTCCGTCTCCTAGGTTTTTTTATGGGCACCGAAAATTTCCTTTTTGGGATAGATTCCCGTGTTTTTCAGTGGTTGAGCAGAGAACACATCCCATGGGACCTATTTTGCTCCGATTGACCTAGATTTTTTTTATTACGGTGGACTTGGACACATTACGGAGGGCCTGATATACCGGGATAGTAAATGTGAACACTGGTTCATATCTACCATACACTTTGGGATCAACAATATGAAAGGAATGTATCTATGAACTGTATATTTGAAGTATTGATCCCATTCAAAATACCGGTATTTCAGGCCCTCCGGAATATGTCGAAGTCCACCATAATGAAAAACTAGGTCAATCAGAGCAAAATAGGTCCCGTGGGACGTGTTCTCCACTCAACCACTGAAAAACACGGGAATCTATCCAAAAAAAGAAATCTTCGATGCCCATAAAAAAACCTAGGAGACGAGGTCCTCCGCCCTTTCTGTGCGAATCGAATGAGCCTATTTTTAGGGCAAACGGTTGAGAAATGATCCCGAAATCGCTGTTCTCGTGAAAACTTACAAAAAAAAAAAAAAAAAACACGCCGCGCCCTAAGTTCCGCAAACGGCCGTAAGTATCTCGGTCATCACGCCGTACGTTGCGCAGGTTTCCGACATACGGCAGGTCAGCAGCCGGATTGACATCCTGTATAATATCATCTCGTTCCCATGAGTGCTTTGTGTTTTCCCTCCTTATGCGGGGGCCAGACTAAACGTCGCACAGCTCTCTTGTAGGCGGGCCCACGGCCGGCGCGCTTCTCGAGGCTGGCAAGGGCCAGTACACGGGCATGATCCTATTGGCGGTCCTGACTGTCATTGCGAGGATTGAGTCTCGCCTCTTCGCATGCGTCTAATCCGCCGTTTGCTTGGCGCTGGATCTGGGATGGAGATAAAGGTTGTTGAGATTCACGCTACATGCTGGACCATATCTTATCATTATCTCTTTCCATTGCTTTTGTTTATTCCCCAACCTACATCATCCTTCCTCCGATGCGAGATGCAGTGCAGTCATGCCATCTTCGGTGGCTTGGTTGACAGATGCATTGTGCTCAATGAGCATGCTGTGCTCAATGAGCAGCTGTACAACTTTGAGGTGACCCCGCTTCGATGCAAGATGCAGGGCAGTCCTGCCATCTTCGGTGACTTGGTTGACAGATGCATTGTGCTCAATGAGCAGCTGCACAACATTGAGGTGACCCCGGTCCGATGCAAGATGCAGGGCAGTCCTGCCATCTTTGGTGGCTTGGTCAACAGATGCATTGTGCTCAATGAGCAGCTGAACCATGGCGAGGTATCCCCGCCCCGATGCGAGATGCAGCGCAGTCCAGCCTTCTTTGGTGGCTCGATCAACAGATGCATTGTGCTCAATGAGCAGCTGAACCATGGCGAGGTATCCCCGCCCCGATGCGAGATGCAGTGCAGTCCTGCCATGTGTGGTGGCTTGATTGACGGATGCATTGTGCTCAATGAGCAGCTGCGCAACATCAAGGTGACCCAACTCCAATGTGAGATGCAGGGCAGTCCTGCCATCTTTGGTGGCTTGGTCGACGGATGCATTGTGCTCAATGAGCAGCTGCACAACATTGAGGTGACCCCTGTCCGATGTGAGATGCAGGGCAGTCCTGCCATCTTCGGTGACTTGGTTGACAGATGCATTGTGCTCAATGAGCAGCTGCACAACATTGAGGTGACCCCGGTCCGATGCAAGATGCAGGGCAGTCCTGCCATCTTTGGTGGCTTGGTCAACAGATGCATTGTGCTCAATGAGCAGCTGAACCATGGCGAGGTATCCCCGCCGCAAGATTTGCCGAAAAAGGTGCCGCCATCAAATTACCCGATCTGGGGCTTACGTTTGAGGCGGAAAGTGAAAGAGTGTGCCGGCACAAGTATAAACACAGGGCAGATTCTTTTGCCCTTGGTAACCCTGCATGATGGTCTTTCACAGAGGTCTAGCTCAATGCATTCTATATGTAACCCAAATTTCTTTGTGAACTTCGGATTCCAAACATATCGATTTGGTCACTAGGGCTCTGCCGCAAAGCGCGCTACAATTGTTATGCTATAGCATGACAAAGTTGGGATGAACCTCTCCACAACGGCTGGAAGAAAATATATACAAACAACATAGCCACAATTCTCATAAATCATTCGTAAAATCATTCAGGTTCCTTCCTCATCTAAAATAAAATAAATGAAGCTAACCAAAATACGTATAATTCATCTAGAACCTCCCTCAAAAAGTTACAGGTTTCGATACCTTCGACTTGGGGCTTGGTGCGGTAGAAACACCAGGAAACCCCTGCTCTTCTCTCAAGGCTGCAGAATGAGGTTAGCATAAAATGATATACTCCCACAGGAAGACTCATGCGATGTTTTAGGAAGCTCTGGATACTCAATATGTATTTATTTCGTGGTGGGGAAACTCAGAATCGATTTTACGAATGATTTGTGAGAGTTGTGGCTGGATGGGGAGCAAGGTCTATAGACCAGTCTATTAGACCGCCGGGTAGAACGTACAGGGAAGGTAGGTGGCATACCGGTCGTAGCCATATTACGACCCGAATATGATTCGGAAGCCGGTGGCGGGCTTTTCTGCTTCCTCCTCGATGACTGAGAGACACAGATATGTTGGGGTGCCTAATAGGACTGTTTGGATGCGGAAATAAAGGTGATAACACGCTCAGAAAGACTCGGAAACATTTTATTTATTGTCTAGCACGTGAGCGTAAATACACGTGATCTGCGTTTTGGGAGTGATGTATCCCTTTCTAACTATACTTATTATAAAAGTTAGAGGGCTGTACTTATGGAGGCCCCCGGTCACTTACGCCTAGGTCGGTCCGATTTTCGACAAAGATTTTGACTGATTTACTCTATGAAATTTGGCCTTTCGAGTAGTCTCCCGTAGTCAGACCATAAATTAGAGTTTTTTTTTTTTTTGGGCGGAATGGAAAAAACTTATTCCTTTCGAGGGCTGTTTTACTCTATGTCGGACCGATTTTTACCCCAAAAATATTCAATTTTCCGCCTCGCGGCATTTCTTTTTGGCCCATGTCCCATCTTTTTAGCCCGTACTTGCGGTCCCAAACGTTGTGGCTGAGGATTTAGATCAATGTGTGAGTTTCAGTAATTTTTTTGCTACCCATGCTTCTCAAAATTTTCCCGCCTGCGGCGCGATTTACTCTATGGCAGACCGAATTCGCCCGTCTGGACACTGATTTACTCTATACCACGGACCCGAAAACACCAAATTTCGGGCACTGATTTACTCTATCTCGGACCGACCTAGGCGTAAGTGACCGGGGGCCTACTTATGGGTGACCATAACAATCATGATGTATTGAAGTCCCCAATCAGGATTTGTCAAGGAACGGCCGACCTGGGATGTTTCCTTGTCGCGCGGTTCGTTTCCAAGGCACCATCCTTCAGGCACTTGCGCATGATGAAGGAATCGAACGCATTAGGATTAGGAAGGATGATGGATGATCATGCCGTTAAATAGAGTGATGATCACCCTACCCTACCCTTTGAGGCTGTGTCTCGGCATCTTCCGGTGGCTGCCTCTTGGAGGAAGTACGTAACTTGAAGTAGGCGTAGGCGATGCCGCACGTGAGCGGCAATCCATTTTCGGAAAAATCGGTCATTCCCAGCGCTTCCAGATGCCGGGAAACGGCCTCTGCGAGCCCAGGGTTTGCCGACCGGCATTTTCGGTCTTAATCGGTCGTCGAGGTCAACCCTGGGAATGGCGGGGTTCACTCCCACAGGCTTACCCTCACCAAATTCGTGCTTTCCAAAAAGGAAATATTACAGTCACGTGATATCACGTCATGCCTCGCGGAGTGCGTTGTATTCTGGGAGCAAATAGCTTGGTCATTATGCCCTCGAGTTCATTCAAGCCCCTATTTTTGCACCTAGCTCACTCAGTTATGTTTCGGACAGCGGAAACAGATCAATAGTGGTGATGAGTAACCGGTCTGGATGGAGCTGATGCAGCATGGGCAAATAAGACATATCGAGGCCACAGAACCCTTCCCCCCCAGTATTGTGATGATCTTAGGGAGTACAAGCAGCGCAAAAATATTTATTAGATAGGATAAGTAGTGTACTAAGTATATGGCCAGCATAAAATTGTATTTTTGTTTGACTTCACTGTGCAGGAAGGTGTTGTTTCAACCTTTAGTGTCACAACTAAGGCTCGGTCTCCGTCCAAGGCGCGCAGTGCGACCAAGGATTGGGGGGTGGAGGGTAAGAGGAGCGGTAGAAGAACTGAATAAAAAGTCTAAGGAATACAAGCGACTAGTTACTGTATTTATACTGTTTAGGAGTCACTATAATTACTGACTACAATAACAACTTAAGGTCGTGTATGCTACTGAAACAGATCATTCATTAATTATGTGTGTCCGTCGTCCGTATTGTTCGTGTACAATAACCCGTCGTCGCGTTGCGCTTTGATCGACACCTTGTTGCGTGATCCGGTGTGTTGTGACGTCATGGGTCCTTCACGTGTGGTACACGGTCACGTGGAATAAGTAAAGTATAACACCGTCGGGTACAGTTGGGGACAATCAAAGTCCGCTTGTTTCATAGCGCAAGAACTGTCCTTTTTTGGATAAATCTGACAGCGGATTCGGATCCGGAGGGGTAAAAGGAGCCCAAAAACACACCTCCGAAGTTTTTCCTACGAGCCATTGTTTTTCTCAATATTTTGGGTCAGTTGAACGAAATTGTATGTACCTCTCTGAGGGCTCTGGGGCTGATATATGTCTACAACATCCTCCACACGAAATGAAAAGAGGTCTGCACAAGCCACATGGCTTCTGCGGATTGATTGACAATAAGATTTTGACTTCCTGGAGGCTTTCGGACGAAAATAGGTGCCAGATCAAACCACTTTTCACACGTTAATTGCTTGATAAATTTCCAAGATGTTGTCGGAATCGTAACCAGCTCACGAAAAGGCGTTGATTGCCGATTTTTACATATTTTTAGCTATCTATTGAGACATTTCTCAATATTTTGGGGTCCGATCATCGATCTTTTGAGAATTTGGACATTGTGCTCGTGCCAATCTCTCCATTTACGTGTAAAATCACCCCCTAAATCGTTACCGTAGGCTTGGGAGCCATCTGCCGACGATGGTATCCTAGCTTCCCACGGTCCCCAAATAGGCGGGTTTTGATTGTCCCCGACTGTACGTCGGGGATGCACGTGGTCACGTGCGGCGTTGGAACGCGTCGAAGCGTGACATTACCCCCCTCCTAGGATCGTCGTCCCGACGATGATAGATAATGGCGATTTAAACCTCGACAGAGGTATCGCGGGTCCATCCTTCATCCCCATCCACGGGGAATTTGGATATTTACACTTTCCGGCCCGTCTCAGGGTCGAAAAAGAACCTCCTCGGGTAATCCACCGACTCCTTCTTCGGCTCATACCCGCGTATTAAATAATCCCAGTGTCCTAAAGGAAACACGGGTAAACCGCCCGTCGCCGACACCGGCTCCTCCTCGGCAGCCTGCGCTGCAATTTCCTGCGGCAAGGGTCCTGCCGCACGTGCTCTGGCGGCAAACACCGCCATCTCCGCCTCGGTATCGTCGTCGACGATTTCCTCCTCGGCAATCTCCTCCTTCGGCGCATAATTCCTGCCGCACAAAGCTTCCTAGCCGTCTCGGCCAGCACCTCCTTGCTGTGTTCCGCAAGGAAGCGGTCCACCCGGTCCTGGGCGCGTTCTCGGTTCTTCTCGGCAATCCTGCCGAGGTTCTGCTCCTTGGGCGGCATTAGCCCCATCGCCCTAAGTTTCGCGGCCCAAGCCGCCTTCTCCTCATCGGCCATCTTGCCGATATCCAGCCTTGCGTCCACGGCACTTTTCTCCGACGTTTCCCCCAGCCCATGATCCTTGTTGTATTTCGCCAGGATCTTGGCTCCCCAAGCGGGTAGTTCTTCCACTTGACGAGGTATTGATAACCCCGTCCCCGTTTCCGATGGTCGATAATCTCCTCGACCTCGTACTCCGGCGCCCCAGCCACTATCTCTGGTGCCGGCCTCGTCTCCCGCCTGTGCTCCGGCGGCTCCACGTACGGCATCAGCTTCGACTCGTTGAAGACCGGATGTGACTGGTCCGTCTCCGGCAGCCTAAGCCGCCAAGCTGCTGCGCCAACCTTCTCCAGGACTTCGTACGGGCCGAGCCGCCGATCGTCCAACTTCTTCGTTGGCCGACTAGTGGTGTTTCCCGCCTGTGCTCCGGCGGCTCCACGTACGGCGTCAGCTTCGACTCGTTGAAGACCGGATGTGACTGGTCCGTCTCCGGCAGCCTAAGCCGCCAAGCTGCTAAGCTGCTGCGCCAACCTTCTCCAGGACTTCGTACGGGCCGAGCCGCCGATCGTCCAACTTCTTCGTTGGCCGACTAGTGGTGTTGTCTCGTCCATCCAACCACACCTTGTCGCCGACCTTGATCTCCGGCGCATCTCTCCTATGCGCGTCGTATTGTTTTTTCATGATTTTCTGGGTTTTCTCGAGCGCCGCTGTGGCCTCGTCACATATTTTCTTCATTTTCTTTGCAAAATCGTCCGCCGCTTCATTCCGCGACTCCACCGCGTTCTCGATCCCTTTCCAAGGGTGATAACCGGTGTTTACATAAAAAGGGCTCATCGTTGTGGCCGAGCTAGCCTTGTCGTTGTGTGTGAACTCGGCCAAAGCGAGCCACTCCGCCCAATCCGATTGGCGATAATTTACGAACACACGGAGATATTTCTCGATCTCCTGGTTCATCCGCTCCGTCTGCCCGTCCGTGATCGGGTGGAATGCGGTGCTCGGGTTCATCTCGATGCTGAGGAGCCGATTAAGCTCCCGCATGAACCCCGAGACGTATCTCGGATCCCGATCCGAAATGATCTTCCTCGGCACCCCGTGGTACCCGATCCCGCGTCAAGCGGGCCATCCCCTCACTCGTGAGCTCCATCGAGGTCGGCTCACAGTGGATCATCTTGGTGTATGTGTCCACCCAGACTTGTATGGCGTTGAAGCCATTAGATACCAGCAGAGGACCGATGAGATCCTCTGATATGATTTGCCACGGCCCTTCCGCGACCTTGTGCGGGTTGAGCTTTCCTTGCTGATACCGATGCACCCGTGTGCGCTGGCATGCCTCGCACTGCTTCACATAAATAGACACCTGGTTGCCGAGCCTCGGCCACCAATAATTACGTTCGATCATCTCCTGCGTCCGGTTCTCTCCGGGATGGCCCAAGAGGGGGGAATTGTGATGGAGACCGATGATCTTATCCTGAAGATCCTCGTCTCGTGGTACATAGATTAAGCCGTTGTAGTATATAATATTATCTTTTTTCACCCATCCGGGCAACTTCTTTTCTAGCGCCAGCTTGACGCTCTTATCTACTTCTTTTGTGTTTTTAATTTTTTCCAGGATCTCGACTTCCAGTCCTTCGATCACTATGTCCTGTGATCGGAAGTACTCCGGCTTGAGAAGCACGACGTTCTCGTTGTCATTCTTTCCCATGTCGTGATCTGCTCTGCGCGATAACAAATCCGCCTTCTTGTTCAGCGCGCCTGCCCAGTGCGATAAGGAGAAGTCGAATTGCGACAACTCCGTAATCCATCGCGCCTGCCTCCGATTGACCTTTTGCGGCAGTTTGAAGTATTGGAGATTCTTATGGTCGGTAAGGATCTCAAACTGATGCTTGGTCCCTTTGAGCAATGCGCTCCACTCGTCTAGGGCCAGCATAATTGCGAGCATCTCTTTGTCGTAGATCTCGTAATTCCTCTCGGTCTCGTTCAGCGCGTGCGACTGAAAAGCGACCGGCCTCCACTCCCCGTTCTGCCTCCGCGATAGCACTGCGCCCGTTGCGCCTTCCGAGGCATTAGCCTCGACTTTGAACTCGCCGTCGTCGGTGGGTATTGCCAACACGGCGTCCTCCGCGATCCGATCCTTAAGCTTCTGGAACGCGACCGCCTGCTCTTCTCCCCAGTGGAAGCCCTCCTTCCCTGTCAGCCGTGTGAGCGGCCGCGCAACGTCTGCGTATCCCCGAATGAACCTCCTATAGAAGTTCGTGAATCCGTGCGGTGGAGTCGCGGAACGAGACGGTGGATGATTTTGTAAAAAAGATGAAGAAAATACGTGACGAGGCCACAGCGGCGCTCGAGAAAACACAGAAAATCATGAAAAAACAATACGACGCGCATAGGAGAGATGCGCCGGAGATCGAGTTTGGCGACAAGGTCTGGTTGGATGGACGAGACATCACCACTAGTCGGCCGACGAAGAAGCTGGACGATCGGTGGCTCGGCCTGTACGAAGTCCTGGAGAAGGTTGGCGCAGCGGCTTGGCGGCTCAGGCTGCCGGAGACGGACCTGTCACATCCGGTCTTCAACGAGTCGAAGCTGACGCTGTACGTGGAGCCGCCGGAGCATAGGCGGGAAACGAGGCCGGCACCGGAGATAGTGGCCGGGGCACCGGAGTACGAGGTCGAGGAGATTATCGACCATCGGAAACGGGGACAGGGTTATCAATACCTCGTCAAGTGGAGAAACTATCCGCTCGGGGAGCGGACGTGGGAGCCGAAGCGGCACTTGACGCACGGAAGAAATACAACAAGGATCATGGGCTGGGGGAAACGTCGGAGAAAAGGGCCGTGGACGCGAGGCTGGATATCGGCAAGATGGCCGATGAGGAGAAGGCGGCTTGGGCCGCGAAGCTTAGGGCGATGGGATTAATGCCGCCCAAGGAGCCGGAAGTCGGCAGGATTGCCGAGAAGAACCGAGGACGCGCCCAGGACAGGGCGGACCGCTTCCTTGCGGAACACAGCAAGGAAGTACTGGCCGAGACGGCTAGGAAGCTTCGCGTGGCAGGGATTATGCCACCGAAGGAGGAGATCGCCACGGAGGAAGTCGTCAAGGACGATACCGAGGCGGAGATGGCGGCGTTTGCCGCGAGAGCACGTGCGGCGGGACCCATGCCGCAGGAAATTGCAGCGCAGGCAACAGAGATCTATGCGGACCTTCTTCGATCCGATGCCGAGACGGTGCAGTGTGCGGCATATCGTTGCAAGGGAGCAGTCTACCTCATGCTGGAGGTACGAGTGCTCCTGTATTTCATCGAGATACATGTCTGGGCTGTGGTCCAAAAGTGCGAGCATAAACTGGAAGCAAGTGTGATTAGTTGCACAGAAATCGTAGGTAGATGTGCCACACACCTTGGTATTCGCTTGCGAAAGCATTGGTGATCTCCCCAGGTGCTTTCTGTCCCTACAGACCTCCCCAATTTCCCTCCAGGTTTGCTTGATGCGTTGCACGACACGCAACGGCATATTCAAGCTGATAGCAATTTGAGTGGATAATTTGTGCAGGGTGAAGGCCTGGTAGATGACGGTCTCCTTCAGGTCTTTGGAGTACTGTTTCCGTAGCGGGACGAGCTTTTTGAGACGAGGCATGTTGCGGAGGGACCAAAGAGCGCAGAAAAGCGACGTGTTACAAGTTACCACGTGGTGTGACATACGCGTCATTTTGAAACGCGTCGCGACAACGCGTCTGGTCAAAAAAATCAAAGGTCTCGACGTAAAGCTCTTCGGAGGACCAAACAGTGGGCTGTACTCCGAGGCTGTGAATATTCACGCACAGAGCACAAGGGAATAGCCCTGGTTTGCTTGGTATGTCAAAAAGCTGGTTTCTACCAGAAATACGCGAATTACCTCGTCCCTGGGTGCATTCTGCACAATCGGGCGACGTGACACTCTTCATTTACATAGCATAGAGCTCCAAAATAATGATAAGTACCTTCGAGGTCCCCGTTGCTGAACTGGGGGCCGCCAACACTAAAATAGCCTGCTCTTGTAGTAAAGGCCTCAACGTCGATGAATCGATGATCTGAGGACGTAGCTAGATGCGGATTTACCCCAGGAATCGAACGCAAATTAGATATGGGAGGTAGATTGAGAATTGAGGCCGTAAAGAGCAAAATACTGAAAACGATCAAAAATGACTCAAAATGGAAAAAAAAGTGTCCGCGCCCTAAGTTCCGCAAAGAGCTGTAAGGATCAGTGTGGTGTTCAGACAATCATACTCTGAATTCCATCGCGAGGCGATGCCGGTGTTTGACCGGCGATTGACGTGTCATCGCTAACGAGCTTGTCGAATGCGGCGCCTATCGGACTCGAATCGTGAACCTTGCGTGCAAGCCCGCAGATCTGAAGATACACCAATAAGTAAAGAAGACAGATTTCAAGTGCACGTACCCGAGGATAGAGTTGCAGGGCTTCTTTGTTCTCGCCTGCTCCCACAACGACGAATTTCCGGGCCATTTCCTTGTTTGCTCGGTCCTTTAGCGTTGAGACGGCTGCGCGATCGTGTACATCACGCGACTCAGCGTCTGGAACCTGCTGCATTTGGGCCTCTTGTTCTGCGGCGTCCTCGTCGAGCAAGCGAGCAAATTCTGCGTCCTCCTCCTGCTCGATGGACGCCCCGTCGATGGAGACTTCTTCCACGTTAGCTGTATCGTCGATTACTTTGACCGTCCGCTTCTTGCGTTTATACGTCTTGCAGAAGAACGAATTGATCATCTAGAATTTTTGAGTAGGAATTTCGGGCAGCCGTAATGAGACCCACTTTGCCGACGAGTGCTATGATGTGTAGAGCGCACCAACCACGCCACACTGCATAAATCCCCAGGAGCTTAGATTAATCAGTGCACCCATAGACCGGAATCATGGATTCGGATTAATCAGACCTCTCTATGAGTGAAGGCCTAGCCTACTTCATGAAGAGGCGGGAGACATGATTAATCAGTGTTTAAACTGATCACGTTTAAAGCGAAGTCATATTGATATAAATTGGTGCAGTGTTCAAGACAATTAAACAGGATCAATCAACCTGTTTAAGTGGCCTCGGGGTTACTGATACCTGATGGAAGTCAAAAAAAGTTGGCCAGCAAACGGGGATTCCGGTGGGTTACCGGTAGAATCGGACTTGGATTCAGACGAAATCCCAATGGGTGAGATGGACAATTCAGATAAGGTAAGGTAGGCGCAGTCCAGGACCCCCGATTATCCCTATAAAGGTCGGATCCAAAGTTCGGACAAAATTCTGAATCGGCCTGGCCAAGGTCGGAGTCAAAATTCGGACAAATCCACTTTTGGACCCGACAGGTCGGGTCAAGAGTTCGGACAATGGGTCGGGAGCGGTGCTGAGGTCGGATCCATGTCCGGATAATTGATGGTGGCCTCGCCGCCTCGCATGCATAATGAAAATGCAACTTTCCAAATGAAGTATATTCGTAAGTCCTCCTATGTACCGCCTGTCTTGAACATAAATTAAAATAATTCACAAGTTATAACTATGTACTCGAAAAATGTTGTGAGAACATCGGCATTTCCTCATACTTGCTGGTTCAGACATCTTATCATCTTATCGGCGACAATTCATCAGTGCCCACTCCCGCGATTCCGCATTAGGAACCATTCGGGTTGCACATCTACCATCAAGTTCATTTCTTGCAATTGTTCCCTTGGAGGACGATCTCAATGGCATGAAGTTATTTACTGGTCATATTGCAAGCTTCAACATGGTGTGCAAAGGCAAGGCCAATATTGACATTGTAGAAGTAGCTGAGGATGATGGAGTAGCAGAATAGATTTTTTTTGGATTCTTTGAGCAATATTCAAGGGCGCCAGAGCAAAAATGAAGTTGGGCTAAAGTTCGGACAAAATTTCGGTCCGACCCAGGTCAGATCCGGAATTCGGACAAAACTTCTGGGCACAGGTCGGACAAAAGTTCGGACAAGAAAAAAATATAGCCCGAATTTCGGATCCGACCTCCATAGGGATAATCGGGGGTCCTCGCAGTCCGCATCCATCGAGTCACGTGCATGTGACTGATGGGTGACAGTAGCGTGGGAAAGCGCGAAATTTCGATTTTGAAAAAAGAAAAAGTCTGTTTTCCGAGTTCTGGACAGCCAGAAAACAATTCTCAATCTGAAAAAACTTTTCTGAGTGCTACTCTCACTGTAATTGGAGTGGGGGGTGGTTTTTGAGGCCTGCACAATGAAGTCAAACCAAAATATAATTTTATGCTGACAATGTAGTACACTGCTTATCCTATCTAATAAATATTTTTGCGCTGCTGATAATTGAGGCTCTGGTGTCATATATGGAACTGTATAAGGAACGGATCCAGGCCAAATTAAGCCTGGCTCATTCCCAGGCCCCTATTATACCTTGTTTCTCAAGGATCGCACTGGTCTGCCATGCCGGGAGACTTTATGTAGTCCAACTTGAGATTATATCTGAAGCATTGCGCCGCAGGCGCCAAAAAATGGCCAAAATAGCCCCTCGAACTACAGGAAATTAAATAAATAAAGAAATGGGGTTATATCACGTGACTGTAATATTTCCTTTTTGGGAAGCGCGAATTTTTGAGCTCCGATTTCCGAAACTGCGGCATGGTGTCGGATAAGTCATTTGAGACACTTTCAAAAAGAAATGCCATAAACATTTTTCTGAGAGCAGATATCAAAATTCTGGCACCATAGGATTGTTCCTACACTCAAAATACACCTTCCTATGGTTCTACTTTATGTCCCAACTCCGACGCTACCGACTAGTAAGGGCGGGAGTCGGTGTCACGCTGTTGCATCACGTGACTCGATGGATGCGGACTGCGCCTACCTTAGTCTTAATGAAGACAGATGCCGAATACCTCGGTGTCACGAACGTTGATGACTATGTGTATCGGCCGCATGCATATGAAGACACCTGTTTGTATGATTATTTTCAGATGACCAGTCGAAAGAAGCGAACACCCAAGCAATTGGCCGACTTTTTGAAGAGTCTGGAGGAGCTTGGCCCTTCGGAAGATGTTGACATGGCTGATATTCGTGTGCCTGATGTGGATGACGACGACTGGTTGGAAAACGACTTGGATGACACACCGCATGAAGAGGAAGTAGGCGACCGATCAGACGCTGTGTCTGCCCATGCCTTTGCACCAAGCCATCCTCTATACAAGACTCATTACATCAGGTGTGATAGACGAGATCTGGAAGCAATGGTTCCTAATTTTGTTGGAGGATTGTTGCCTAGAATGGATCAGGGAGACCGAGAATATTATTGTTGCACAATGTTGACGCTTTTTAAGCCTTGGAGAACGGGTAAGGATTTGAAAAACGAGGTTGATAACTGGAATGAAACATTCAATGAACATACATTTACGCCAAAAGCATCTAAATTGATGAAGAATTTTAACGTTCGGTATGAATGCAATGATGCCCGCGATGACTTTGCCTCCCAAGACAGGCAGAAGCGACGGGCTCTTCCAACCTTTGGAAGAAGTCATGACCACAACGAAGAAGAGTCAGCGGAGGATACTAATCTTGCTCATTATGGGGAGGATAATTTGCTTGACGTTGATGTTGACATGGGGCCTGGACCGAAATACATGAAAAGAGAGCAATTGATGAAGAAAGCGGAGGCTATTGTAACCGCTAGTGGGTGGCTGAAACGAACCTCGGTTCCAGGCAGTGTGCCCGCTCGAGTGAATCCGACGATTCGGCTTTCAGGTTCACAATGGAGAAACCGTGTAGCAGAAGAACGTGCAGCAATATTAGAAGCCAAGTATAAGAAGGCTCCACCAGGTGTGAAGAAGAAAAAAATAGCCAAAGACTTTAGCTCATACGACCGCAAATATCCGCCCCACGGCGATTTTTTCTCGATCACATCGAGCACAAATATGTTACCGAGCTAGTACAGCTCCGTTGTTCCGAAGTATATGCGGATTTGTCGGAAAAACCCTGTTTCGGTTAGAACGGATTGAGTCGGCTTGGTGGCTTGAAATTGAGGCATCAACAGAGGCGGTCGCAAACTCGTCCTTACCCTTCTTCTGGATGTCGGCCTGGATATTCTCGACCTCTCTGCAAACTGTTGTACTTTTGCTGGGGCTACGGGGAAGTATTGAACTTGAGAAGTTCAGCTGCTAGTGAATAGAAAATACTGAAAGAAAACTTGTCACCTTGAACCCTCCGCAGAATTAACCAACTGTTCAAACCCAGTAGTGACCCGGTGCGGAACAAGAGGACCAGATGTTGTGTTCACGATTTTATTCGTACGCTGGGGGTCTTGCAGACTAAGTGCAGAGGCTCCGTTTGAACCCGTTCCTGAGCACAAGACTGTCGGATGTTGGCCGAGTCTTTGTACGTACCATTCAAGTACGCAGTAAGCTGTTCTTCGAGCTTTGGAAAATTAATAAGAGTTTCCGGAACAAAAACATTGTGCAATTCACCTTGTAATAAACATCGTCTGTGTTCTCAGCCTTCTGATTCCAAATTTCAGCGGCAGCAAAAGATATGGATGTGCTGCACTTTTGAAAGGTTGGTGAAGTCCGCATGAGCTCAGAAAATAATTGCTTTTCAACAAGGGTATTGTTGTGTTTCGGCTTGTTCGTTAGCTTGGGCACTCGACTGTTAGGTCAAATGTTACAATCCACTGGGGCTGTAGGCTCCAGTGGCTACCTTGTATACTACAGAATATATCTAGCATAACCAATTCTAAGTGGGTCTCTTGATGTTTTCACGCTGTACGTTGCGAGAGGATAAACACTCACGTGATCTGACCAAACTTTGTTCAGCTCGAGTTTGCTCAGATATATTTCTAGGTGTGCTTTACAGCCCTTTGCGGAACATAGGGCGCGGCCAAATTTTTTCCCATTTTGGGACATTTTTGATCTTTTCGACCTTTTCCCTCGCCACGCGCTCAATTCTGAATGTATCGTGAGGAAAACTATATGAGCGAGACCGCAACGAGATTCTGGAGGTCTTCTCGTGCTTCAAATTTTTTTATTCGGCTTATATAAAATGTACTCTAATATAATCATGTTTATATGGAAATCTCCTCCCACAGGGGGAGTTGGCAATATATTATTTTGGGGGCTCATTAGAGCATATATACAAGTATTTCGGAGGTCGCCTCGTCGCCGGATTTTATTTGTGGGTCCTATACCACGTGAACGATGTAATTGAATGCAACAAAAACACCCACTTCTCAGACACAATGCTCTGGCATATTCTGGTCTGAGGTGAGCGTGATACTCGTTGGGTGCTCGTCCTGTGGTGTTTTAAAAAGACTGCACGACTCAAATTCGTTATACAAGTCCCCGTCCCCGTAGGCGACGCGATTCAATATGCACATATATTGTCACGTGATGGAAACACGGGCATATTGAATCGCGTCGCCTACGGGGACGTGGACTTGGATAACGAATTTGAGTCGTGCAGTCTTTTTAAAACACCACAGGACGAGCACCCAACGAGTATCACGCTCACCTCAGACCAGAATATGCCAGAGCATTGTGTCTGAGAAGTGGGTGTTTTTGTTGGATTCAATTACATCGTTCACGTGGTATAGGACCCACAGATAAAATCCGGCGACGAGGCGACCTCCGAAATACTTGTATATATGCTCTAATGAGCCCCCAAAATAATATATTGCCAACTCCCCCTGTGGGAGGAGATTTCCATATAAACATGATTATATTAGAGTACATTTTATATAAGCCGAATAAAAAAATTTGAAGCACGAGAAGACCTCCAGAATATCGTTTCGGTCTCGCTCATATAGTTTTCCTTACGATACATTCAGAATTGAGCGCGTGGCGAAGGAAAAGGTCGAAAAGATCAAAAATGTCCCAAAATGGGAAAGAAATTGGCCGCGCCCTATGTTCCGCAAAGGGCTGTAACATGTCTTGGCATGCTTTGGTGTCAGGTTTAGATGGTAAAATACCCTTCCCAATTTCTGGGGGGATTGCACAGAGGTAGTTTGGGCATGGGAAATGTTCTGAGGTTCAAAAAGTTCGAACGCGTTCGAACGCCGAACCTGAACCGAACGCAGGTTCAGGTTCAGGGTTCGGGAAAAAGCTCCCCGAACCTGAACCGAACCGAACCTTGCCAGCACTACTAGTACGGGGCCCCGATGTGGTACATCACGCGTCCATCGCTCATTTGAAGGTAATGACCAAATTTGGACTGTGCCTTGTTGGGAACGTGGTGACGCCCGATCAGTGAGTGATCACTTCCTTGTATTCTCCGTTTGGTGTTTCTTTTGAGCATCTCCGAGTTTATAAGACGGTTATGGATTCCGGCCTATCACTCACACACACACCCCCTTCGCAGCCTCCATTCATGATTCCACTAAATGCATACAAAGGTAGTGCATTGTAAATCCATTGATACGTCGGCTCTGTGGGGCACCAGAAGTAAAATCCCGCCATCGTCGATGATACGCACATCCGTCTTAGCATGTCCGCTTCCTACTTGAAAGACACAATTTAGACACTTTCTGGGTTCTCACTGCCTTCCCCGGACGATGCTCTCTATTACCAGTGAGTCAGTGACCGTTATAGTGTTACATGTAGGTCAAAGTCAATATTCTCAGCATACAGTTTTTCTATTGTTTTGTCTCCTGATTTCGTGTCCTCATTTGCTATCCTAGTTTCCTTGTCTATTTGATTGTATGTCTATTATATGATCAAATAGACAAGGAAACTAGGATAGCAAATGAGGACACGAAATCAGGAGACAAAACAATAGAAAAATTGAATGCTGAGAATATTGACTTTGACCTACATGTAACACTATACTGGTCACTGACTCACTGGTAGAGAGGTGTCTTTCAAGTGGGAAGCGGACATGCTAAGAAGGATGTGTGTATCATAACGGTCACTGGTGGAGAGCCTCATCTGGGGAAGGGAATGTTTAGTTTTGAAGATAGCAGCGTATACTTCGCCGCATTGGTAGAGAGCATCCCCCTGTGGAGGAAGTTTTGTTTTGAAGAGGGCGGCGCATCCTCCACGGGGAAGCCTCAAGCAGGAGCTTGCGTAGCTGGCATTCTTTGGGGATCGTATATTTAATGGTGCTCAGCAATCAGGTTCGATGTTTTACAGCGCTTTGTGGAACATAGGGCGCGAGTGTTTTTTTTCTGTTTTCAAACAAATATTGACATGCTGCCTAGACAGTCAGAAACAAACACAGAGTATATGAACACAGTGCAATATCATATACCCGAGAATTGGGAAGAGTTGAATATACAGATTAGCCAGAGAAATAAACCTCCAAAACTCGCTCGCTCAGCAAAGTTCACACGTTCGAACATACAGTGTAGTAGTGTCACTTGGATCACCCGTACACTTGGATCAAAATTTTATGCAGCAATGCATAGTACATTCTGGCCCAATTCCTTTTGACTGAAGCATCAAATATGCTGTCTGCGTCTCTGGAATTAATTTTGAGGATAGAATTACATTGGTCGGGGAATATGACGTGTTTTGGTGCTGATCAGTACCGAATCAAGACATCAATCAACTTTCCTTTTCGTCTATTACCATCCATTCCAGCCTAGATTGGCCTCAAATTATTTTGTATACGATAGATGACAATCTTGACTATAATTCATTCCAAAGCTGCAAGGCAATCCGAGGAAAAATGCGGCCTCCAGGAATTTTTCGGAGTCGACACACGTGAAGAGCGTGACAGGTTGTTGACGCGTCTGGCATCCTTGCTTCTCGTCCCCTGCCGTGCCGTAAACCGCACGCGGCATTTGGTACAACTTCCAATGGTGGGACGCGCTAAATCCGACCGTGTCAAAGGACACGAAAATGACCGACGCGTCGAGCTTCGCATCGCAGCAGCACTTCGAGAACACGAGCTTGAGCACGCCAAGCCCGCTGCACTAGGGAAACCGAAGTCTATTCAAGATATTGCGGACAAACACAAAGTATCCTACGGCACACTACATCGACGTATCAAGGGAGGACAGAGTATTCGACAGGCCAATCAGCGATGGCAGAAGCTGACGCCTGCTCAAGAATGGTCCCTCCTCATTCTCGGATTCGTATTCATCCTCTGAGTATTTCGTGCTGATTCCTCCATTATAACCACAGTCGTATTCATTGTCGCTGTCATCCCAGACAAATACATCGGGAATATCTGGGTGGCATTCAGGTGAGGGAGATCGTTCGGATGGCAAGGCCGTAGGCGCGACAGGGATAGCGATAGGGTTAGGATCGGACAAGGCAGGACTCGGAGGAGCATGTCTAGCTGCATGAGCACGGGCTGTAGCATCGACTTGGGCTTTCTTTTTGCGTCCCATGCCTCGAAGTGGTGGTGAATAAAGGTGAATACCAAGTCCAGTATTTGTAGGATTTCTTCAGGACAATGTACTACATGACACAGTAAAAAATGGTGGCCCCGGGCGGCCTCCGGAGGCCGATTTGGCGCTTGTCACACAGAGGCAGTGACTAAGCGAACCGCACCATAATAGTAGTCTAAAATCACAAAATCCAAAATCTCAATTTGTCCTGAGAAGGCAAGGGGGTTTCTCTCAACGGGTGTGATTTGTCGCAATTACTGTACATAAAAAGCCCTTGCCCTCCACACAAATATTATTCTACAATGAACAAGAATATAGGAGGAATAGTTATGTTCAGGGCCTGGCCTGAGGTGGCTTGGGCTTCAGGTTTTCCAAACCCGATCCCTGGGCCGACATGCAGGGCTTGGGGTATTTTCTTTTGAATAGAGTCCTGGTTCAATTCTGAGGTATGGGAGAATCTCATAAACATTATGCAAACCATAGGTATGTTTAAAAAATTCACCTTGTCTACATTCAATAGGTTGAATCATAATTTTTGCTGAGCCTGCCCAAGCCATAGTGAGGGCCTGGCCTGAAGCCCAGTAGGCTGAACATCACTAGGGAGGAAACTAAATTGGGGGCCACATCTCGTCTACATATCCCATCCTAAAGGTTCAGCACCTGCCTCGAAGAGGCCTAATCCCATGTCATTTTTATTCCACTGTATAATATGCAGTATGAATTTATCACTCTTTCAAGCAGATCTCCTCCCACAAGGGGAGATATTGATACCGTGCTCCAGGCCTTGATTACAGCAAACATAGGTGTATTTCAGAGGTCACCTCGTCGCCGTATTTGTTTTTTTGTGCCCAAACAATGCAATTGAATGTGAAATATTAGAGCATCGACCGCACTCCGTCCCGGCCTTCCACCGAGTTGTTTGGCGGAAAGCAGTCCGTGTGTCTCGACAAATCCCGACAGCCACTCCGCCACAACCGATTCCAGGACCTTCCCCAGGCCCCCAGGACCCCCGACAATCACCTCAGATGTCTGTCCAAAAAAAACCGCAATTTTTTGGGTTCTTATCCGCACCCCTAATCGGGAATTTCTTATCCGAGTTCGACCCTGACCTCCGAAAGGTCGATATTTTATCCGACAGGCATCCCAAAAGTTGCCAAAAAACTCTATTTTATTCCCCTTCTGTCTACAAAGTATCCAGACACTCGGGAAAGTCCTCGTCCTCGTCCTCGGAGTCCAATTTCGCTACAACCGCCTTCCATTTGCTTTTCATGTGGGCGCCGTTCTTTCTCGCCCCAAGCGATTTCACCACTAACACGATATCTGCCAATCGTTCAATCAGCTTCTTGAAAAGGGCGCCATTGGCAGTGATGGGCAGACAAAGGAGGGATGTCGATGGAATCAAGTGCGGGCCGCGGATCTATGAGGGTAGAATCAACAAAAAAAAGTACACTTAATGAACGTGTTTCCGGTCGGAGTCCAGGTCAACTTTTTATCCGCATTCGACCTGACCTGGTCTCGACCTGGCATGTTTTATCCGAATTTTGGGACGAGGATCAGCGCTCAAAGTTAAGTTTTTTATCCGAATCCGGCCCGGCATTTCTTATCCACTGTGTAAAGCCGAATCACTCCATAGGAGTGCCCTGAAAACACTCATGGAGGTGGCCCAACCCTTATATGGAGTGACCGCAGGCACTCCCATGTGGATTTTGGCCGAATTTTACCTCCCCGGGCGTGCTCGAGTCACTCCATGATAGCGACTCCAGGCATTCTATTTGAGTGGTTCGGGCGCTCATGTTGAGTGCCTCAAGCATCCTTTTCCTCGCCTTTTTCCTTGCTAGATAAAATAATATTGCATTAAACTAACAACTATGAGAAACTACAACCCGAAGACGTACATTACTTGTAATCACACAGTCCGAATGAACTGCGAAGGTAACAAGGTGAGTAAATGGAAGGGATCCGGTGATAAGGCGTGTATTCTTTTTTTTTTGGCATCTTTGTTTTAATTCCTTTGTGTCTAAGACATATGATAGAATTAATACTAGCAGGTTTTTTAAACTACGTGGTGGTCATGTTTGCTTGCATTATCGTTCAGGCTCGAATAGCAACAAGGTGTGACGGGACACCTGTCGCCGCGTTTTGCGGTATAAGCTATGGGGAATTCCCACGCTGTAAGGATCCTTTCCGGGTATTTGGACTTTGAAGTCCGACTTCACGTTCCCACACCCAACCCAATCCGTCACTCTCGCATCTCGGCCCGTTCCTACTTTTTCTTCATAATCAGACTGATCGAATTCCCTTTCTCGGCACAGTGCAGTGATTTCTCCGTTTCTTTTTGTTGGCCCCCAATTGGACCCCAGGCAACATCCACTGGGGGAACGCCAGGCCTAATAATACCGCTTCTGCAGCGGCCGGGACGGCGGGCAATTCTCGGGTATGAACGGAATACTGCGGAGTTGGAATGTGCAGGCCGCCGGGTGATTTCGGGCTGCATTCTGAAGAGAAATCAGATTGTTGGAGATTGCGGAGGGTGCCATGATCATCAGAACGGTTTGGAAACGCTTCCTAAAGAAGGACTAACAAGGCCAAAGCTGGATAAGTCGGCAGTGAGAAGCCGGAAAGTGTCTAAAGTGTTTCTTTCCGGTGGGCAGGGGGGTTCGAACCGGCGGGTATAGGACAAAATGTCCCGTGCAGACCGGTGTGCAATCCGGTGATGTGTTGAAACATCGCACAGTAGACCACTACACTACCGTGCCCCTATGTATGACCTTCTGAGCGCCATTGCGATGCTTCCGGAGGCCAAGGAAACCGACTCACCGACATTTAAAAATACCCGCCGTATTCTGCGTCTGCTTGGATGTCTGTATCGCCACATCCTCGAGGCGTACACAAATATCAACCTTTCACTTCACGAGCAGCTGGTTCATATCAGTGCTGCCATGCATCTCATGTTGGCCCTGTATAACAAGGAAGCGGGCCGATTCGTACCCTCCCAAACCTATTTCGACTTCATGACGGCCGGAAAGAACCTTTTCTTCTGTGTCGCAAAAACACAGCTCGATGACCCCGATGGAAAGTTTTGGATTATCCAACCAGGTTCCGATCCGCTTGAAAAATCATTCAGCGGAGTCCAGACAATAACCGCAACCGACAGCAATACCGACATGTATCAACTGGGCGGTCGGCTAACTGCTGCGATGGAATGCGACAACATACTGGCTGAGCACCCGGAGTGGGCCAGCGATCCGCGACGGCTGAAATTACCAGTTTGGCACGAGGTTGCTGGCGATGTTTCTGCCAAATTCGACCACATCAGTCCTAGGATTTGGGTTGGCGATGCTCACGTTAAAAATGTTTCGACCCGAACTACTTGGATGGGCGGTAAACGAGCTGCGGAGGCCGATCTTCGTGCCGCATTTTTGGAGCCTCCCTTCGAGTCGATGCAAAAGACGGGAGGTTTTAATATTTTCTGTCCATTTGGCGAGAACAAAGTCGTCCTCATCACTCCGCCACGCCCTGACGAGAGAGACGAGGATCCGGATGAATCTGACCTCGGACGAGCACCTCGGCTGACCCGGATGCACCATTCTTGCCCGATATCGACGACATGGCGCAAGAAGCTGTGTCCAGTCTTGATTCAGCAGCCAAAGTCCACGACCCTTATCTCGCTATCCCTGGATCTAATAAACAGCAGCACAAGGCGACAATACTTCGCATTTTTTCTAGCCGGTTCTCAATATCGGAATCCAGAGATCGTCTAAAACGCGTACGGGGTTTTGGTCGGCACAATGATGTGTCATCGAACTCCTCCAATTCGGACGAACTCATACCTGGTGAACCCGCGGTTGTGGTTCAAGATCCTGCAGCAATTCTTGTGCGATCCAATGGGTCCACGTGGCTTGCAGTCGTCTCTATCTCTGGAATTACTTGTGGGACGAAGCCTGTTGACACCCTCCCGAAGCGTCTTCTGACCGAGCCGAATGTTCGCATAAGAGTTCAAATAATGGAGCTGGTTCCGGCAAAGAACACCCTTAGAGTTGGTTCCGAAGAGGGCGACTGGGAATGGAGCGGGAAATTCCTCACAACCGCTGGAACTTCGAAGATATGCGAAGTCGACGGATCCGCGATCCAACTACTGGATCCCGCAGTACATCCTGCGAGCTATTCTTCAAGAAATCCCATGCCGACGTATCATTTCAAGTCTGTTGAACTCGTGGCGATTGCGGCAGCGATGGAATTGCGAACTCGGAGCACAAAAAAGCTGCCCGAAGTCGAATTTGGATCAACGTTTCCCTATCGCACGTCGGCCGGTGAGTTTATGCCTGTACTTCGAAAATTTCGGGGATTAATATTGATCGCAGGCTTCGCGTGTTTTGTCTGCAATAAAGACGGCTCGTCACTCTTGCAAGAGGAGGGGCTTTGTACCCTCTGCCCTAAGGCAACGCTCAGCGTCAAATCTGCGTACAAGCTTGTTGAACACATGGCCGTCCACATTCTCTTCAATCGTAATCCACCCATTGATCGCAATTTGAACGTGTGCGGATTCTGTCTTGGTACAAACTGCTCAATCGTCCTAGGTTCGGAGCAAGCCTGTCTCCGCGCCGGCAAGCCGGCGATTCTCGGAGAGAGGCTTGGTCCAAACTCGTGAAAACAAGGCATGTGTTCTCGGACGGATTTCTCCCCCATTTCGAGACCGATTCCCTTAGTGTAAACAATTTTTTTGTTCATTCGATGGTAGTGCATATGACTAGCTATTTAGTTTGGCAGGACATGTTGCCATTCCCATTTTATATCCTGACTTTGAGCGACCAGTTGCCCCATCAATTACCAGCAAACCGACCACATTTCTTTTGAAATCCTCAGGTTCTATGGGCTCGATCAACTCACAATATTATTTTGAGAATATCTATCAGCAAGAATTGAGTCCATACCATCTCTCGTCATTCAGAAAACGCGCTACAAGTTTCGTGGCCGAATCGGGCAGCGTGACGCGACGCGTTTCATTAGTGACCAAGTGTGACGCGACCATTTGAAAAATTACTGTCTTGCGCGTACCTCGCTCCTCAACCACAACTCCTGTATTCCTGCACACCTTACTTCCAACCTGGCTACTCTCCAGTATGACAATGACTACTGGCAACCCAAATTCACCCGGGATGAACTGAAGGGCCTCCGGGAGCTCCCTCTCGAAGCCTTGTCTTCTCGCTGATGGTTTTCCTGTCCATTTCGACCCGCCAGCTCCTGCACTGGATACCGAAATTTTGCATCCATCCACAATCTCCCGAAATGGTCGGAAAGTGCCATCTCGGGCGATATGTAGACAAGCTGAGCACTCTTCTCCGCCTTTCTCCATACGGTGGGATCGTTGGCGTTGTCTTCATTGATTTCAATCGCGCTGATACCCTTTTCACCGGCCTGCTTGACCTGTAAAGAAGCGAAATTAGATTTCAGTATCCCAGCAAGTCTTCGCAATAATATATGTACCTGTCTGCCTCAGGGGCCTTGAGAGGGCATATAACAATGGTGACTTTTTTCCTTCCTCCCAGAACGGCGACAGCCTCAAAAATTAGACTTTTTCCATAGCCTGTCCCAGCAAGGGAAGATTGAGTCAAATCCGCGCAGAATTCGGATAATGAGATGAATTTGCCAGTCGTCGGGCGTGTAGGTGAGCTTTAGCTTGGCTACAATCATCCTCCGGGTCTCTTCAAACATGTGTTTCCATTCCTTGATACCCTGGAGACGTGTCGAGCGCGGAGGGACACGTTTTCGAGGAGTGCCGGGTGACCGGGATGCAACCGGTGAAAACGGGCGACGGCGTGGTGTTCGAGGTGTCGGGGGCGTAGGTGTCGGGATACTTGACATGTTTTAGTGCAGAGAGCTCTCAAATAATGTTTGTGTGAAGGTAGAGGAAGCCGGAGGGACGCGACGCGTCAATGACAAATCAGTCCAAATTAGGCCAATTTCCGTCCTCACCTCACGCGCGCATTTCTGGTCATCCCGACCTCAAATAAAGCTCTTTCGGAACGTTAAACATATGTGCTAGCGTTCTGTCGCCTCGGATCTTCTTTTTATCGTTAAAAGAAATGATTTTATCGAAGCATTTACAAAGCGACGCTCCGTGTGAAAAGCCTACATTGGCCGCGGCTTTGTGAAATGTCTCGGAGTCCAAAAGACATTCTGAGTCGAGGGAAACACTTTCACACTTCTTATCTACAGACTGTATCAAAAGTCCTAAGTAATTTACGCGGTTCCCGAGTCGGGAGGACGTGCAGAACACATTGCCCTTTTTCTTGATCTTGGCACAAGCCCCTTCTCAGAATGCCCTTCGAAGCACGTGCATGTCACGAGGAAAGACGGCTTGTTCCGAACCTACAATCGTCCTTGTTAAGAGCAAGGGCGGGGATGGTGCAATTCGAATCGACATGAAGAAATCCCGATGTCCAAACCTAGCGAACCTGGGACTTGTGACTGCTGCGAAGAGCTCGGATCGAAGTCCGTGTACTCAAAGGCCATTTACGTGCCCTGTCTCACCATGCCCGGATACTGTCTGGAAGTACAACTTGCAGTCGCATATTACAAGGGTACATCCTACAGCAACCCTTTCCAGGTACAAAACCGATTACGAGTTGGCCGAGGGCGAAGAGATTGCACTGAAAACAATTTCAACAACCAAGAGAAGATCCTCCAAGAAGAAGAAAGTGAATTTCCGGATCTCGCAGGAGCACAGCACGGAGGCGGCGCTTGGGTAACATTCTTTACCCACTATCTGCCTCCGACATCAGGAAAGACCTCCTTTGCTAATGAGGTCGGATTACCCCCAAAAATTTGGGAATGTGGTCAGATTACTTGCCTTACAGCCATTAGCTTTCTAGTGACGTTGCTAATAAATTAGTGGCAATATGAACTTAATTGGCCAGCATCAGCCAGTCATTAGCCACCATTATCCTGGGTTCAGGAGGCTACCAGATTGAGGCTACCAGATCCTTATTCAAATGGAAATGCAGTTGAAAACAATCATATTGAGACACTAGCTACTACAGGGATGCTTGTAGATACATATAGGCACTAGCGAAGTCATCAGCAACCGAACCCAAGCACCGTGTGTCGCCAATCGAGGCCGACAATGAACCTGCAGCAGGCAATGAATGAGTAGTACATATGTGGTACGAGAATTATCATACCTGCCGGAGCTTGTCCGAGTTCAACCGCGGTCGAGATCGGGTAGTGTGCGTGAGATGCGCTGCGTTCAGTCCGGATCAGCGAGACAAATGGAAATAAAAAAGCAAACGTACTGTCGATGAGAGTAGATGACAACCCTGATCATCGTGAAAACTCTGCGCGCGACATTACATGCGGCACGATTCACGATGGGGGACGGTTCAGGTCTCCGTCAGTAGTGATGGTGGCGATGAATGCCAGCAGTAAGGGACTTCAGCACTGACATTTCCCGAGTAAGCGGCCGAAAGGAAGCGAAAGTGTGGTACTCACTACGGCGAGAGCAACGCGCCGCTCACGACGCGACATCCAGATCAAAGAGATACGTATTGTTACCCGAGGTGCATGCTCACTGCAAACATTAGTGAGTACGACAAAGGTAGAAACGATACCGAACCTCCCATGACAATTCACCAAAACGAGGGAGCGACGTGGCTTGAGGAGAGCAAGAAGGTGAAGATGAGGGGACCTAGAAGGGCCGTAGAGAGAAGGGGTGCGTGGAGAGGTAGTGGGAAGAGGACGGCGTCACCTAGCTGCGTCTAGCACCTATCAGAGGGCCAGGACAAAAGAAAAAAGAGGGAAAGGAGAAACGTACGGCCTTGGTGTTGATCAGGAAGTAGGACTGTGGTACTCCACCGTCGAGAACCCGTCCGAGGAGTTGGCTTGGACCTGGAGATATCCTACCCCACGTCAGTAGGGAATCTCCTGCGGCGCCGCACGTACCTCTATCAGGGTTCGCCGACCCAGGGGAACGGGCCCCTAGTTACCCACCCCACGACATGCCGGCGAGAAAAGCCGTGATTGGCGCAAGTCGGCCGCTGACCGACGTATGTGACATTGACGGCCGCCGGGGCTTGCTGCGAGCGTTGTTGTTCAGCGCTGTATAGGCAAAGAGCTACTTACGTGGTTTGCATCGACCGTGACACATGTCATGAGGGGAAGCAAAGCTGGATACGGAATAAGCATGAAATCAAGAAGATAAAAAAGGCACTTACTCGGCCGAGGGTGGAAACGACGGGGCTTGCGGGAACCTGTGGTGCTACTACAAAGGTCAGAGCAGACTACGACCGAAAATTCGACTTATAAGTTGCATCAGTTCCGATGGAAGGGCACCCAACGGCTCAGAAGGGCGAGGGGGCGAGCGACGATGTGGGGGGAAAAGAGAAGAGTTGTGGACGAGTGTTGTCTTGACATCCATTTACGGAATCAACCACTTTTGCTGATGGCACGTGTGGTCTTGTGCCTGACGCGGCTGTGTCGGCTGCGGGCGGTGCAGCTTTAGGGCCGGTGCCTCGGCAAAGAACTTGAAGTAATTCCCTTCCCGCTCGTCTTTCCCCCATCATATTTTATTGGTGAATTGAGCAGATGAGCCAGGCAAGCTCACAGGAGGCAGTCACCGTGTGGCGGATGACCGGTTTCTGGCAGATTTTCCCCGAGCTGCCGAGGGTTCTATTCCCACGAGTGACAGCCTGTCTGCGAGTGAAAAACCTCAGGTAACCTTAACTACTAGGTGCTGGGTGACGGTTTCTTGGCTCAGGTTTTTTTTTAGTGGGACATGAAAAACCCCTACTGCCCCGACCAATTAAATATATGAAGTTTTTGTCGACATCCAAAAGGTTGTCAACAGGGGGGATTGAACCCATGTGATCCAGGTGCAGATTGACAGAAACCGGGCATCCGCCACCGTGGTTTCTGAAATTTGATACCACGGTGGATGCCCCCTGTGGCTGCTTGCCAGAAGTATCCCCTGCTCTCCGGGGTACCAAAAAATAGATCTCACAAGGTCACCCCATGGTAACGTTGGAAATCGAACAAATTCAACCACTTTCTACAAGTTTGCCCCGAATTCCCCGAATCTGAGACCAGGAAGAAAATTACCCCTAAATTAGTAAAGGAGGTTTTTTCCTGATGCGAGTCGTTGACCTCAGTGTTATACAGGGAGTTTTCTCGACTGTCGGACAACTCCGACGACGAAGGAGAGCCCGAGATTAGTGGTTCCTCACGGTCTTCAACCCCAGACAGTGACGACATCGGTCATTATCCCCAGAGGATGCAAATGATCTCCCAGAACCCAGCGCGCTATTCATCGCTTCTCGGCCTCCTGCCCATCCCATTGCTTCCCCAGTTCCTGACGAGCCTCTCACAATCACGGTTGATCAGGCTGAGTCGGCAGATGATTCTATTCCCCAAGCTGCCAATCCCGCGCCGTTGACTAACCAGGATTCGAATACTTTATCAGGCCTACCCAAACCTCGCAGGGTTGCAAAGAGACCTGCAGATTCGACTGAGTCGGCCGCTAACGATCCTGATTTACCTCTAGCATCTGCCGCCGATTCCCAACGATCCGAACATAACGGCTTGAAGACTCGGTCCGGGCGAGCAACAAAGAAGAGCAAAAAGTTGATTGTTGTGTCGGACGACGAGGACGAAGAGTCCAAAGTTTGTACAGCACCAAATTGCACGGTCTACGACGATAGTCCGATGGTAGCGTGCTCGGGCCCAGCTTGTACCTTCCAGGTCTTTTTTCTTTCTTCCAGATATCTGTGAATCCTCTCTGACACAATTTCTTTCAGGCCCACCTCTGCTGTGTAGGAATCAAAGTCGACGATCGCCCCACACAATGGTTCTGCGATGATGATTGTCGTGAAAATGCGGGAGGCAGAGCACGCAAAAGGCGCAAATTGAAGGGTGATTAGCCGTACTTACACTAGCAGTGTGTTCCCTAGAGTCCTAAAACCATTTTTCATACTTGCTAGCGTGCATACAGTAAGGTATTGAGCGTAAACGAGGCCTCAGGGGCCAAAATTCCCAATTTGGATGTGGCTGTGCAGGGTGGCTGTGCTCGGCTAATAGGGTAGGATGGGTCTGGAGGGTCTTACTGCACTTTTCCGACCCTATGTGGTAAATTTTAAGGACGGTTGCCTCTTGGTGGTACACCACTGTTGACTCATAGAACACCCCTGTACATACTGCCCACAGCTTCGGGGGCTTCTCTACTGAGTCAATAGTGATGTACCATTGAGATAACTATTCCAAGCGATGTAGTATACTCATAGGTAGTCTTCATTTAAATTTTATGCCTTCCAAAAGTTTGCTTACATAGTTGGAAGGGCATTAGTCCAAATATCCGAAACTTATTACTACAGGGTTTACAAGGAATATAAATAAAATCTGAAGACTCCAAGCACTGCGGATTTTCAATGCGAATCGATTGGGCTCGGCCCCATGGCAGCCAGATACAAACTGAGCACGATAGAGGGGCATTGGCGAAAACGATCAAAAAGTTACCAAAAAGGAAAAAAATTCGGCTGCGTCTGGGGCTCCACCTGAATGTTGGACTTCCACCGTACTGTTGAGTTGCTATTTAAAAATTGTCAAGATGGTCATTTAATGCTTGGAAGGTGTTCTGCTGTCGCCTTGCATGTAACTTACGGTGCCTGCGAGATGAAGACAGGTTCAATAATTGAATGGGTATCAGATGGGTTGAAAGAACGCATATCAAACGGTGCCACTGCTACGGTCGGCGGCATGGTCGCGGTTGACTTTTGATTCTGATTCCCGATTGATGGACATCTAACCACGCCCACGTGATATATATGCGCGTAAATTAGATATGATTGTCTAGCTTATAAATGGCTTGGATCTACTACTCCACGAAGTAGTGGTGCCATGCCATTAAATATAGCCCACCCAGAGAGTGCCTCAAGTTTAGGTGAACCAATCCTAATATAGACTGCCGTCGCAACCTCATCAAACTCATCAGAGACCCAACGGAAGGCATCTTCCCTTGGTGTGTCAATGAGGCCGCGAAGCTCATCCAAAGCTGCCTGAGTAACCGGGATGGCTAGATTCTCGAGACCGTAGTTGGCTGGCATGTCAAAGACAACATTTGGCGCAACACCTGATGGCAGAATCCGATTGCGTTGCTTTCGAGTTTTCTTGTTGTTGAAGTAGTCAACAAACTCGTCCAGTCCAGTCTGAACTATCTTGGACCAGAGCCAGCGAAAGAGACTTCTAAATAGAGTTTTAAAACAGGATTTTCAGATTCAGAGGGGAAGAACGTGCCTATGCAACAAATCTCCCGGAATGAGATGAATACGGCCTTCTTCAATGATTGCCCGGAGGGACCGTCCGTTAAATTGCCGGTCATAGGACCAAGTTGACTCGATTGAGATGTTGGATGTGCTTTTCACTGCAACAACTGGCCGCCATTCATCGGCTGAGAGTTCGGGAGCAAAGACTTCTCTGCATTCATGGTCAGAGAGTTAAAATTAAACGATAGAAGGGTCGCACCGCAACGTAGTCTGAAATGCAGCTAACCAACCCAATTCGCTGCCGCCGTCGAAGGTCACTTGAACAGAAGTAGCTGGAAGACATTCAGCCATTAGAGCTGCTGGAAAAAATAAAGTCACACACCTTGAAAGTCAGAGACCATATCCAGAAACAAATGACCAACGGTGTCGCTGAGCCGTGAGTTTGGGACAGCCTTGAGCAGAAGCACCTTCCCGACATGGTCGCGCATTCCATATACGTCGATTCCTATACCAGGGCCCATTCGAAGTGCCTTTTCACTCAGTTTCTCATGACCATCTACATGAATTTCCTGGAAAATACCAATAGCATTGAGTGCGGTGCGGATTTTTGGACCCTTGCTACGGCCCGGGCGGCGCATATCAGATGGTCTTTGGCCGACGAGTCCCTTCATTGTTGCCCGGACAAAATCCCTGAGTTTGAAGTCAGCGCAGCATTCACAAATCTCTGTGGAATGCCTACCGAGGAATTGTGAGATTCAACCTCAAGGAAGCAATTTTCTTGACGGTGTCCGGTCCTTGCCCCTGATAGACGTCTCGAGTGATGATGTCTGCAATTGCTTCTGTTGCCTCCTCGACAGCCTGAAATTTGCGAGAGCTCGGTACATTGAATTTGAGATTCAAGGCTTTGAGCTTTGTCAATCTAAATACTCGGTGAACTTGCGATAACCATTGAACAAGCAAAGTGAATATGTACCCAATTTTAATGTGATGCTTCTCTTCAAGATAGCGAAGGCGCAGTTCACGAGACAGGGATTTGCGTTCGAAGTCAAAGAGTATTTCTCTGAGCTCTTCATCCGGAGGGACTGCAAAGGATTAGAAAAATCATGTAGCATTGAGCAGCAAAAATAATGCTTACAGATGCCGTTGTCAGTGCCATTGGCACCAGTGGTATTAACCATAGGCTACCCAGATTTGGAGCTCCTGTTTTATACCACAACTGACGGATAAACGGCTGGTAATATCAATTTAACTGTGTGAAATTTCGGGCTTTCAGATCGGACACAGACAATAGTACCTTTCCTGGAGTCATATGGATCCATTATATCGTGGGTGAAATGCCGGAGTTCAACTGATGAGTCAGTAATTTTCAACAATAAAGATGTTGCCGGTCTCCTTTTGGGAGCAGTGACTCCGACCATATCAATTCAACCGTGGGAGAAATCCTGCGTTGATGCGCACGCGAACATCGGGGCTCATGCCGACTCATTTGATTGCCTCATTCTGTCCTCATAATGTGGGAGAAATACTGGCGTTGAAACGAGTCATCCCTATGTAACAATAGAGTCTCATTTCCGGTGTGAATTACTAATGAGATTCGTCTGCAAATGATAGAACATTGTATGAGTGTGTGGTCGGCTCGAAGGCGTATTTAAGCAGGCCTCGGTTGATTCTAAAATTAAGCAGCTCTTTCCTGTCCCTTCTATCCTTTTCTCATCGCGACCAAGCAATAAACTCAATGCCGGACTCAGATACTGATCCTGCTCTTTGCACCGGGGAAGATACTTGTTTGCGTCATTTCCAGTACAAGACCAACGTCGGACGCTGCCATAAATGTGTGCTTATCGCCAATACTCCCGTGGCGGAACATGACAGAATAAATGTAAGATGTACCTGAGAGTTAGATGCTGCTTTCCTCACACTTTCCTGCAGGCTTTGGGACAATGCTCGGGATGTGGTAATACATCAGCTCGACTTAGCACTGAATATTGTGGCCTCTGCGAGAAGAAGAACGGTACAGTACTGTCTCTTTCGGAGTATCAAATATGAACTCACTTCTGTTATGCAGAGAGACGTGTTCAAAACACGAATTTGTCGGGGGCTCCATTGGTAGCTTCTTCAGATCGGCAAGGTAGTCATGAAACCATTGTTCTGCGCATTACACTGACCACGCAGCACCAGACCCCTTGACATCAGGTGTTCGAAATATTGGACAATTTCACCGTTCCCAGTGGAAGGATGCCGCGAACTTCAATGGTTCGAGTGTCAAGCCTCAACAGTCCACCATCGCAATCACCGGGGCCAATATGGCAACTCTCAAAAGCAACAACCTGGCAACAAACGAGTGCTATGTATTTGTTCTGGAGCCCTTCGTGAATTCCAAAGCTTGTGAATTTCTACCAACCTTTGAGGTCATCCGAGAGGCTGCAATTAAATTCTCAGGTGCGAGTTAGTCTCTTATAAACAAACGCTACAACAAAAAATACTCGTACCTCGTGTGTTGTGGTGCGAGTATCTTTCACCATATGTGAACACCCATTTATTCAACTACTGTAGACATCGTGGCCAATGGAATAGCCAGCTTCAACTCTAGCTGGGAGGATGCCTCAGAGTCGAGTCTTGTCCGGTGAGTTCATTTGGTTTTCAATGTTGAAGCTGAAGCTGAGATCAACGAAACAGCTCAGACATGAGACTTTCCCGTATGAACAATGTTCATCTTGAAATTGAGCCTCAATCGAGCTTCCGCGATGTTTTTCACGCGACGTTAAAGGACTGTGGCTAGAACCTGGACAAGACTGTTCCCACCAAGTTTCGAAACCGCAAATTTGCCACGTTATATATGGAAGCACACATTGACGTGGAAAAGGTGCAATCTGTGCCTCTTGTCCTATATACATTCAAAACTGATGTTTAAATACAGTTCCACGCTCGGACCGGAGTTCCACCGCCCCCCGGACTTTTCAAGTCCAAAAAGCGAATTTGGACCGAGAACAGCGGCATTTCTCTTGGTAGTTCAGTTCTCAAGCGCACACGACTTGGTATGTCGAGTAATATATTCTCGCAACTGATTTCTCTAATCTGCAAAATTTACAGCTTCTGCTGGGCCACACTCTTTGAAGTCGTCATTCACTTTGGCCTCCCTTGCGAGTACTGCGACCTCTGTGACACTGTTCTTCGCGGAGCACACATCGGACCCAGAGACGGGTGTCCAATCTTTCAATTGGTGCACGGACGATGCCGCTGCGCATCCTGCAATGGTCGAGAATAATTCCTTCGGAAAAGGAAGATCCAAGCTTGTCTTCAAGGCCAGTCACTTTTTGTAGGCTGCTGTTAAATCCTTGCTTACTCTAGACTCAGGTTAAAATACAACAATATGGCCTACGTTGCGAAACGATGCTATACTGTTGGTAATGGCCAGCTTGTATCAGTTATCTCCAATCGTGATGAGCTTGTCAAAGAGGGAACAACCCTTGGTCGTGCAAAGTTCTTTCTGAATAACTTCAAGGAGGAATGTGATTCAAACGAAATTGATATCTCAGGCAAGTCAACCTTGTCTGCATCATTCCCTGTGTACTAACATGCCTTAGACTTTGAGATCACAGATTTTATTCTTGCTCGTGAAGGTATTCTCGGATCAACTGAACCATTCAGTCCTTCCCCGGCATCCGGCCTCACTAAATCTGGCTACACGGAGCTTTCGGATGCCGAAAAAGGCGAGCTCGATATCAGCAATGGGTCCATATCCTCTGCCACTTGGCTTCTCGAACGGGAGAGAGGAAATGTTCAATTTAGGAAGTTTTCGGGAACACTTGAACACCCACGATACAACCAAGTAGGCTGGTGTTCAGTTAGTTGTCTAGACGACACTAAATTTCCCTCACATCCAGGACAAAACCGAAAATCAGAATCAACTCACCCGCCATATTTTGCGGCGAATTCACTATCCCAATCTGCATTTCTACTGCTTCTGGGTTTCTTGGTCTCCTGACCTTTGGTGGTATGTTGAACGACCAGGGCATTCCATTCTACATTGGCGTCAGGGTTGCTGGGGTGATGTTATTGACCGCATTGTTACGCACTGATGTCGACTGCCCCGGCGACTGCAAACAAATTTTCCAGGGGATGCCTGGGTTGGGTCAGATTATTCTGAGTGGTTTGGTAATAGACGCCGTAGTTCATCGTCTGAAAGAAGGAATCGCACTTTAGGTGAGGAATTATCTAAGTGTACGCGCTATGCACTACATACGTCCCTGGACTCCTCTGTACACCCATAGCCGAGCTCACGGACGCAATCTTTCGACTCGCTACGCAGACGAATGAAACTTGACGCTTAGGGCCTGATCGGGTGCACATGAACTTTCTTAGAATTTTCTTAGAATTGGGTTTGGCTACTTATCCCGTCCCTAAACTGTCTCAGAATCTGCAAAATAGTCAATATATGAACAGTTGGCCCCAAAGAGTGCGGGGAAATTTATTGAACAGACTTTCTGAGAGATTCTAAGATCGACCACGAGTTCCAGGAGCTCAACTTTAGAATTACAGGGCATTTACAACCCACACACTCTCTGCCACTTCTCATCATCTATGATGGAAAAAATACATAATATTTCCATTCCCGCCTAGTTTAGGGACAAAATGTGTGGGAAGAATGTGGGTGCAAAGAAATCGGTCGATTCTTAGGAATCCATTCTGATGCACCCGATCAGGCCCTTACTGTCTGTGGTGAGGGGGCACAACATCGTATATTTCTCCGAGCTCGACATCAGAGTAGTCTCCGATTGTAGTCAAAGTGCTCCCCAGAACGAAAAGACACATAGACGTCAGTGCAGGTACGCGCGTTCGATGCTGCTTGGTGCGATCACCAGATCGGTGGACGTCGTGTCCCGCCAAAAGTGAGACGGCCTGAATGTGATGGAAAAACATTTGTATGCCTCGTATCTCAACTCGCTTATCATCCTTGGCTTTTTCCGAGTCCAGTATTTGGCGGTGGCGCGAGCGTTTGGAATAGGTGATCAAGCGTCCGGGATGTGTTGTCCGTGCTAGAGAAATACCATCAAGACCATGGTGAAGGTAACGAAGAGCGCAGATAATTTTGCAGAGGTCGACCGCCATTTTTCACTGTTGCAGGTGTCAGTTCGAACTTGCCGCTTTCCTTGATAGCCGGTGGCTGTGTCGTTCCCGCTTGGCGCGTAAAATTGCTGAACATCCATCCCATGAGCCCAGGAGTGCAAATTGGACGGCTTATTACACTATAAATCCCAATGGGGGCCTCGAACCTGGTTTGCAGCCACTGGGGTATATAAACTTGAAAGGTTTTGACACTCACATTGACCTAGGGCTCCGACCCGTCCGTCTTGTTGACGGGTTGACGGCCCGTTGCGACGTGACGGAACCCGTCCGTCGAGCCACTTAGCCACCAATTGAGACGGCCGGGTACAACCCGTCAACGGGGTACCCGTCTCCGTCCGTCGACGGGTTGACGGGTTACTTTGTGTATCTTGTAAGTTACAAATTTGGGGTAAATATGAGGTAAACTAATACTTGTTGATTACATTGAGCTCACCTATGGAAAACTCTTGATCACAAACCACCACAATCAAAGCAAGTGGCACAAACCCAACACCCCACTCTTGCCAAACCCATCCCCCGACAGGCTCATAACGATGTCGGCACCCTCCAATGCACCTCCTTGGAGCTGGATGTCATAGAGCTGGGGGCATCGGGGCTGGTGCCACTCACCCGACCTAACACTCATTTTCACGGTGCTTCGACGTAGTTGCCCTGCGTCCGCGGCCCGACCTACTCAAGAATTGGCCACTTGGCCCGGCATGTTCCATTATGCATATGCACTCCTCTACCACCTATGCCACCCACTTCTCCTCTCTTTCACCTCCGGGACCGTTGATCCGTGCCTTTCGGCACATCCAAATGGAACAAGCCACCCCACACCCCACCAATTTCACACCAGTACATCCAGGTCCACGCACCACCCACGAACCTCGATCTCATTGCTTCTCGGGCATCTTCCTTCGACGAAGGACCTGCGTGTGGGCACTTGTGCATTTACCCAGCGGACGGCTTGCGGACAGACGCGATGGGAGATACACTACCAACATACATACGCTTGTGGGACCTACGTTATATGGGCACTTTTGCAATTATCCCCAGCTTCAGGGGGGGGGGGGGGCGCGGGGCAATGCACTACCAACATACATACACCGTAGGACTCAGCCAGATACCTAGCACTAGCAAAGTAGCCACATAGGCCGTAAACAGCCTGAGCGCTACTATAAATATACTGATTTACACATTGAGCTCACCTATGCATTCTTCTCTCCTTCAAGTCCATCTTCAGAGTGCGTTCGGATCATCCTGACGACCAGTTTCAGGTTCAGGATGCAGGATCGGTAGCTCGGTCCGGTCGCCAGCCATCAGTCACATTCAGTTTTCTGGGAACGGCAACACAAGTCAGAGGACGGGACCCCGCCTTGCCTCGGGAAGCGCGCACCAGAGAGGTCCCTTCCAACGACCCCGAGATTCAACATGTCCGCTTCGCTCATGCTGTTGCTCAGATCTAGCCTCCAGACATCTGAAGTACTTAGGAGCCTCAAGGCAGGACCACTAAGAAGACCTAGCGTGCAATGAAAAGTGGGAAAGGTATAGATGCCTGGAATCCTACCGAGATCGCCCAGAAAATCAGCGATAGCCTTATGGGTCAAATCAGGCAGTTTGGATATTTGTTCTTGAAGCTCAATTCCCACCTTAAGTCATCCAGGGCTTGCACGAGGGGCTGGAGGGAGTGAGAGGCAGTGCATTTCCCTTGGCGCTCCGTGTTTTCTTTCAATGCTGTGGTCCGAAGCATTTGTTTGCACATTCGCGCCAGCTCCGCGCGGGCCTGCGCTAGGTCCTCGCTTGTTTGTGCCAGTTCTTCTCTGGTCTGCGTCGCTTCTACCTGTTGCTTCACCTTCTTCACCAACCCTTGAACCATGTCCACTCCTGTCCCGCTTGTTTGTGCCAGTTCTTCTCTGGTCTGCGTCGCTTCTACCTGTTGCTTCACCTTCTTCACCAACCCTTGAACCATGTCCACTCCTGTCCTCCCCGGTCTTCCCCCGCAGTGATTCGGTGGCAGCATTCCGTAAAATTCCGCATTTGTCGCTACTTGAAGTGTCTTCCCCGCATTACGTAGACGCGCATGGCCGTGCGACAGGATTATCGGCCTGTGAGTGTTGACCAAGGAGTAATCAGGTTTGCCAGGCTACAATGGTCTCGGTGCGTTGCCAGTCCGGGGGCTCGTGTTGGTAGATGTCTAGTGCGTGGAAAATCTTCTGCAACCTCGGGACCAAGAGACTGGCGCCGAACTTGTAGACGCAATTTGGAAAGGTGCCCGACCGAGTGCCCTTCCACGGTTTCATCTTCTGTATAACCTGATGGAGCTGCTGCTCTGTCAGCGCCTCGTACGTCCACAGCGGGTTGGGATACTCCGTGTCTTCCGGAGGGTCGGTTGCCCCCGCACCTCTCCCCGGGTAAAACTCCTCCACCAGAGGCTGCATGGCTTAGCGGTAACCAGCAGTCTTGGTCTCTGAGTAAATCGGAGATCACCGGGCCTCGCGAGATCGAGGGTTCGAACCCCGGTAAAGCCGCATTTAGGAGGGTTCTAGTGGGTATTACCAATCTTGGTCGAGTCCCACACTGTTCGGCATTTGCCGTTCGTGCGTAAAAGCATTCCCGCCGTTGGTTAGGAGCCTCGGAGGTCACATGTTCCTCCGTCCTTTGCGGACCAAAGGGGCTGATCAATTATCAGTTGCCTGAGGTCACAACAAACGCACCACCAAAAAAAAAAAAAAAAAAAAAAAAAAAAAAAACTCCTCCACCATCCACGCACTCTTCACCTCATTCGTTGCCGCTATCTCCACCCCCCTTGGACCCTTCCTCTTCAGGTCCGGCACCCGCGTCTGTCCCCCATCAGAAGATGCCCCCTTCATCATCTGTCCTGCTGTCCATACATCCTCCTCATCTATCTCCTCCAGCCACTCTAGCCAGTGTGTCTCCCGCGCCTTCTTCAGCATTGCCGAAAAATTGTTGCGTGCGCGACGATATTCCTCATGGACAGGGCTCTCCGGGACGTCGCGCTGTCGGTACGATTGTCTCGCCAACCTATCGCGTTCCTTCTTGCGTTGGGTAAATTCCGCCTTCCACCACCGCTTGGAATGTGGGCTGATTTTCGCAGTTGGGATATGCTTGCGCACGCACTTCCACACCGCCGCATCCAATTTCCCCAGCGCTTCCATGATCTCCTCCAAACTCGCATATCCATCCACCTCACCCAACGCCTCCAGTTCCCCTGCCAGCTCCTTCACCCACTCCGGCCAATCCCCGCCCCTCCAGTTCCATCGCTCTTCCACTTCCTTCACCGGCATGACCAAATCAATCTCGCTAATGATCGGGTAGTGGTCAGTGGTGCCCGGAACGCGAGTGGGGTATGCATTGCACGAAACAAAATGATCGAGGAAGTCACGACTGCAGAAGACATTGTCAGGGCGAGTCTCGTTCCCGGTCCCCTTTGCTCTCAGAGTTGCAATGCCCTTGGGCAGGGGCATACCCATGTCGTACCTCCCCAGCAGCTGAAGCAGTAAGTGCACCGCATTTTCTGCTTGGTTCGTGAAAAGGTGCCAATTCCTATCTTCGTCCCACATCGGACTATGTCGATTGAAATCGCCCAGCCAGAGATAGAAGGTACGGCCTCCATTCCGCGGCTGTGCTCGCGCCGTACGCATGTAATCACGTACCGCCTCCAGACTTCCGTCGTGGTCACCGTCGTTGTATACATTGATGATTCGCAGAGTCCCGAAGGTGCCCCTCAACTCGATGCCCACCACGTCCATCGATGGAACATGGATCTGCGACCACATGTCCGTTGGCAAGGAGGTGCTCACCAGCATCACCGCCCTCGGTCTCGGAGCTCCATCCTCCCTCCTGTGCTCCGACGGGTACACCACTCTCCAGTGTGAGTTTGCCCTGGTAACGTTCCCTGGGCCCACGTACGGCTCTTGTAGCGCGGCAAAATGGTAACGATCTCTCCCCATTGTCTGTAGAAGTTCGTGCTGATTGTTGAGTCTGTGGTCCAGGTTTTGCTGCCAGATCATCAGCTTTCGTGGCAATGGACCTGCCCTAGGCCATGGATTCATGGAGCGCCGTCCATGGAAGGGGCCGGGTCCCGGGTCATCACCTGCGATAGAGGCGAAGGAGTGATGGGTTGGTGAGCAAAGAGACCGTTCAAAGGAGGGCGAGCTGCCAGGGACGTATCAGACCACTCCACCTGTCCTCCCCCCTTTTCTCCTCCTCCCGCACCGCTGCCCTCCCCCGTGCCAGCCGTTCCTCCGCCCGCCCTTACATTCACACGTTCGCCTACGACTCCACTCCCCTCACCCCCCCTCGCGTTATTCTCCACTGCCGTTCTGCCCATAATACCCCTCCGCTGCGACTGCGACAGCCTGTCTGCTTGCCGTTGGAAGGCCTCGTAGATGGCCGGCTGTCTGCGACCATCTTGCGCCCACATATTCCCTTGCGCTGCTGATCTGGCTCGTCGTCCATCCCACCCCTGATCAACCGCACCACCATACTCGCTCCCCCTATTCCCCCCTTGACCGGCATATCCCCCCGCGAGCCGTCCGGTCCCTACTCCACCCCCTCCTCTCTGCTGTGTCACTGCCGGCTCGCTCATCACTGGTTGCGGCGTCGCCGAGGAAGCCCAAGTGCGAGGATCTTCAGTCGGGAAATAGCGATACCCTGCGGTGGGGTCCTTCCCTTTTCGACGTTGCTGCTCTCGCTGGAAGACAGGGCACTGGCGATCCACCGCCCCGTGGCCATCAACCCCACAATTGGAGCAACTGAAGACACCTGTGTCAGTCACTGGGCAGTCCGTGGTGCGATGTGCCTTCGCGCAACGCCCACACACATCCACATCGGACTTGCATGCGTTTGCCAGATGACCGTCATACTTCTGGCACTTTGCGCATCGTCTAGCTTCTTCCTCCGATTTCCGAACTCGCTCCCGTACACCCTGTATGAAAATATCGCCGTCGATGGCATGGTTAGTGGCGTCTGCAGACGCAAATTCGATCTTCAGGTGGGCGACCTTCTGGCCGAATGCACGGTGGTGCAGCGCTTTAATCCACCGAGCACCTACTATGTCACCCTCCTTCAGACCACTTTCCTTCTCCACGAGGCGCCACGTCCCCCCGTCCTCGATGCGTGTTTCGATAGGCACCATCTCTGCCACCATCTCGAGCCGCCGGGGTCGGTAGACACAGGAGCCTCCCAAGGCAGCTACGAACTTCTCCATGACACTCGGGGATTTAACCCACGACGCTGTCTTCTCGTCCAGGCAGTCAAAAACCACCCCCCCCATTCTGCAGCCTGCGCGCAGCGACGAAAAGCCTGTGCCCCTTCCATTTTCTCCGTCATAATCCCCAGCGCCAGGTTAGCCTTCTCCTTCAACTCTAGCTCGGACAGTCCACCCAGCGAGTCGGTCGCCGCATCCGTTGCTTTGTCAACGAGGATCTGTCGGCGCATCCGAACCCCTCTCGCCAGTATCCCCGCCTGCTCCGCAGTCATGGTCGTGGCCGCCGCCGCCGCGTACGAGCGGGGGGCCCATAGGGACCGGGCGCGACGCTTGCGCCTCCACGGCCACCACCGTCTCCTTTCCCGTTTTCTCCACTGCTTCTTTCAGGTCTTTGACCTGCGCCTCCAGCGCCCGCAGCTCCTCGCGCGACTCCTCCACCATAGCAGTCAAAGTGGACGACGCACCTAATAGCTCGTTCACTGTTGTCTGAATCCCTTCTTGGCTATTCACCAGTCCCTCGATGTACGGAGACACCGCCGTGACGACAGACTCCGCACAGCAATCCGCCACTTCCTGCGCCACTGACGCGTCGATAAACTCGGCCATGAAGGCAAGGGCTCGTAGTGTGTCGGACATGGACTTCTGTAGGGTCTGTGGCAGTAAAGAGATTTTTAGTAGCACCGCGAACAAACGCAAAGCAGATACAGAGTTCCGTTGTTGGCCGAGATCGGCAACGGACGGCATGTGACATGATAATGTGCCGTGTTTGATCCAAAGGCGGTACATTTGGCCGAATGTACCGTGTCTACCGCGGAATGTACCGACAATGGAATCTATGTAATGTAGGTGTTTTGTTAATCCCGGAGCTGGCTTCGGCTTCTGGCTTGAGATTTTTGAAGCCAAGCCAGGCCATCAAGCCAGGGCTTCAAATTGTATGTGAAAAGCCGCACCAAGCACTATATATCGGCTCATTAATACATCCTGTTGACTTTTACCATGATTCTGTGCTTTCCAAAGTCGTTTTTTTATCTCAGCGATGTTACCCACCCCTTCCACATTGGGAATTTACCCTCGGCAAAAACACTTCTAATATTATAAACAGAGGTAAGATTTTGATGTGGTGAGTGATTTTAACGCCTCAGTCAGCAAATAAACTGATATACTTACCTTGAAGTAGTGAGAAACAGGAAAAAATTGAGACTCGGGCACCCTCAGGCATCTCGGGCGAAGCCATGGCTCAAGCCAGAGCCAAGCCACTGGCAGTGTTCGCCCAAAGGGCTAAGGCCTTAAGGGCCTGATCGGGTGCACGGCTTCGTGGGAGCCCCCCAGCCAAAAACGAAGCGTACGCCTTGGCAAAGCGGAGCGTAACCAAGGCGGAGCTGATGCGGTGCTCGGTGGTCGTCAGCTTATTTTCTCAAGGCTGTCACGCCATTTTCTGCTGCTGCCCCGCCTTGATTACACTCCCTACACATTGTATTCTCTCTCATTATAATCTATACTACCTGTATGGCCCCTCGCTGTCGCTGGAGTGACGACGACGACGCGACTCTCGTGAGCAAGCTACGCTGGGCGAAGGAAAATGGGTACCAGTCCGACAGTGGCTGGAAGCCCCAGGTCTGGGCTCTATGTGTCGAGGTTCTCAAGGACAGCCCGGGGCCGCCAAAAGTTGCAGACAAGGTGCACGACCATTGGGGTAATGTACGGCGCACCATACCACCTGTCGTTGATGAACACTGAATTGTCATTAGTTAAAATCTACCTACGTCACAGTCAAGACGCTGCACCGTCAGTCTGGGTTCGGGTGGGACGATGGCCTCAAGACGGTGACTGCTAGCGACGATGTCTGGGAGGCCTATCTCGCGGTGAGTGTCTCTCTCCGTATTGAGCGCTGGCATAATCTGTCATTCAGAAACATCGGAACGCGAAGCGCTGGAGGAAGACACCCTTCCCCCTGTATGACGACCTCGCCTATCTCGTAGATGGCATTGTGGCCACCGGTGCAGGGGCGTTCCATGCAGGAGCATCACGGCAGACTCAGACCCAATCGACGCAGTCAGAGACTCAATCACAGACACAGGAAATGTCCCGCGACACCTCCCCAGCTCCGAGCGAAGGCCCTGGATCTTCTTTCGACCAGATAGTTGTTTGTAATCTTTATCAATTCAGCGCAATATTCAAACTAATTCTTCGAAGCCATCTGGCGACGATGATTTGACCCCATCGTCGCCTATCCGCCCACCACGCAAGCGTGCGGCGTCGTCGTCACCCGCCGACACAGGGAGGAAGACCCGGAAGCGAAACGCCGAGGCTGCGAGCGAGATGGCAACCGCGCTCGCGCAAGTTGCCAAGTCCCTCAACGTCGTCGGAAGCCCAGAGGTTCGTCAGCGTGCTATCAAGATGCAGATTTTTCGGAGAATGAAGAGGTGACTGTCATGCGGCTCTTCACGAAGGATACTGCTGTCGCACAGACGTACATTGCGGCGAGCAAGAAAAGTATGCGCACTGCCTTCATCCGTTCTGTTCTTGATGATGGCGAGCTCTAAAATTCCTTATTCCACACTCTTTAGAAGAACCAGTATTGTATTCAATTTTTAATAATATTCTATGTGTTCACGACTTCGCCACGCTCTCCCAAGTACGCAACATAATCATCCCACATACGCTTCGCAATCCGATCCCTGCGTGCAGTAGCGCGTGCTCTTTCCTCGTCCGAAATCTGCATTCCAAGCTCCTCAGGTGAGATTTCGCGTGGCTCGGTCTCGATGAAATCCTCCAAACGTGAGGATCCCTCGTGGCTAGGACCGTCACGTTGCGGTGCGTTCGTTGCTTCGGTTCCGAGGTCTTCAGCATCATCTGATGCGTCGTGAATGCGCAAGAAATTGTGCAGCGCGGCGATGGCGGGAATTAACATCGCCTGTGTCTCCATTGGATACTCCGGAGCACGGCTGAATAGAGCCCAGCGACGCTTCACCACACCAAAGATTCGCTCGACCACATTCCGTGCCTGTGCGTGACGGAGATTGAACAATTCTTCTGGTGTTTTCGGCCTGTTCAAATGCAGGTAAGAGAATGTTGATGAATAATTTACTTCTCCTTGCCTCTGACGGACCGTCCCCCACTCCTTCAGATGATATCTAACCCCCCGGTACGGAGTGAGAAGAACATCACACAGAGGAAATCCCGCATCTGCAAGATAGTACTTTCCCACAGGGATGGCGAGATCGCGTTCTCGTGCATACTGAAAAATCATAGAGTCAGATGCACTCCCTTCCCATCCGCTCAGGATGTACACGAAGAGCATGGCAAAATTGCATGCAGCAAGTACGTTCTGTCCGATGAAGCCTTTTCGATTGCGGTAGCGGGCCATCGCATCAGACAGTACCCAGGCGTGAAAATGCGACCCGTCGATCGCACCACGAGCATTGCGGAAGTACGGATATAGTTTAGGGTTCTCCCTGATATCTGGGGGGGTCTCGTCGACAGGAAGGTGCACGTGTTTAGAGTAGAATGGGCCGACAAGCATAGAGAGAATGGTGTATATAGATCTGAGAATTTCGTCACTTCGATGGTGACAGAAACCAATTAATACACTCACTTCTTGATGGTATCTGCACTCCGTTGAAAGCGCTCCTGCAACATGCGGCTGCTGCAGCCAGTACGTGCAAAATGGAGAAATATGGCGAGTTTTTCATCAGCAGAAACATACTTGGTACTGACAAGTCCAGAGAATGCCTGCAGTTCGAAGGAAAGGCGGTAGAAGGCCCGCTTGGCCATCCCTAGCTGGTCTCGGAAACGGGTGGGGTGCCCAGCAAGCAATTCAGCAAGCCATATTTGACCAGTAAGGAGAGAGGTATGTATAGGAATTGGATCCGGGACTTCGAGCGACAGCGACGCTGTAAACGCGACGACCGTGCAGACCAAGGCTGCGAGATGCGAGGCGAAAGAATGTTTATTGCTATTTACTTCTACGTGACAGATGTGACTTCACGCGTCAGACCTGTGGGAATCCGCCTCGGCTTATTTCAGGAAGCGGAGGCGTAGCCGTAGCTCCGGACAAGCCGTGCACCCGATCAGGCCCTAAATGTTTAAGCCCTTAAAGAGGGCTTAAATTATCGGCTATCAGTTGTCTTTCGAGTATATAATTGAATTCAACTTGTCGTCAGCTACCTTGGTGTGTCCCTCAGGTAAGGCCCTCAGAAAGCTTACCCTTTCGAGTTTCACAGGCAAGAAAATTACCTGCCTGTGGATTTTTTTACCTGACTTGGCATTGTATTGTAAGGTAGGGGCCGTATGCCCACTCGCTTCAACATGGACAGAGCAGCTTGCCACAAGCTTAAGCAGTCTACAGCCAAAGCTTAAAGGAGCCTGAAAAGAAGACCAACTTGAGACCAACCACGAACTTTTGACCTGCGCCAAAATGCGTGAGAAAATATTCTTAAGGGCTTAAAATGCCCTTAAATTTAAGGCCTTAGCCCTTATTAAGGCCTTAAGAGCCCTGGGAACCCGATTTAAGGCCTTAAGGGCGAACACTGCAAGCCAGGCCAGGCCAAAATTGCTGGCCCTGGCCCTGGCTTCAGATATCTTAAGCCTGAGCCAGACGAAGCCGAGCCAAAGCCATGGTTTCCAAGCCAAGCCAAGCCAGCACATCACTAGAACTTGTCACACGTGTACATTGCATAATCAACGGTGGGACCCCACACCGCAACAACAACACCTTCGACATAGCTCTCTTTTTTCCTGGAAGTCCAGAATAATCAATGCTTCAATAATTTCTGGTCATTCATGCTTAGTAGTTAACTAACCCCCCACAAAATTTCTCAACAAGCACTACTATTCTGGTCAGCCATCTCACGATAGTGTGACAGTTTCGGCGCTTCTAATAGCTACTGGGATTATCTGAGGTGAGGAAATTTAGTCAAGAGCCCAACTAAATATTCCCTGATAAGTTGGAACAGTTGAAAATTCAATTGAGAATACAGTCTCTAATTGAGAGTATCTAAAGCCAATTTCTGGTCTGCACTCGACCGTCGCTTTTTCGGTTTTGTGGGCTGATCTTCAACTACTACCTCTTGATATGTTCCGGCCCTCTGGTAGCCTATCTCAATTTTCAACAGCTTCTTGTTTAGTTGCTTGTTCTCCTTCTCTGAATTGCCAGGAGCGTCAAGAGGTGGGAGGAGATCCGATCAAGGCCACGCAAGGTCCGCATCTCGTGGAGTTTGGGGATAGCTGGATCGCCCTTACATACGGCCACGCTGAAAAAATATGTATAAAAAACAATGGGGAAAAAGAGAAAAATGAAATAACGCACTAAGAAGCTGCACCAATGTATATAATAATATGGCCGACTCCACAATACTCCAAAGGACCGATTGAAACACACAGGGACTTGGTAATAATGTTCTTGATAAAGAGTGTCTCTCGGTTAGCACCAGAGATCGCCTCAGCAGCCTTGGATCGAATCTTCATCTGAATCCTGTAATCGTCCTCATCTCAATACGATAGAAAACAAAACAAACGAAACAAATTACTCAGGGTCACTGCTCCAGTGGGAGTTCGTTGAGAAGTCGCGAGTAATGCTGAAATACACATATGTTTGCTTTAATCAAGGCCTGGAGCACGGTATCAACATCTCCCCTTGTGGGAGGAGATCTGCTTGAAAGAGTAATAAATTCATACTACATATTATACAGGTGGAATAAAAATAAACGAAGCACGAGGACATGCAGAATTTCGTTGCCGTTCAGCTCATATAGATTTCAAAGTGATACATTGATAATTGAAGCCGCAGCGAGGGAAATGGTCGAAAAGATCGAAAAGGAGCCTGACAGGAATAGATAAGAACACATGTTTTGGACATAAGGAAATCTACCCTCTTATGTACTGTCCTTGACCTAATCACTGCACAATGTGACATCAGATTGAACTGATTTGGATGGATGAACTTCGGTCGGTATTTCAGGCCCTCCGGAATATGTCCAAGTCCACCATAATCAAAATCCAGGTCAATCGGAGCAAAGAGATGTTCTCCACTCATCCACTGAAAAACACGGGAATCTATCCCAAAAAAGGAATTCTCGATGTTCATAAAAACACCTAGGCCCTGAGGCCCTCCGCCCTTTCCGTGTGAATCGAATGAGCCTATTTCCAGAGCAAACGACTGAGAAATGATCCCGCAATTGCTGTTCTCGTGAAAAGTTACAAAAATAAAATAAAAACATGCCGCGCCCTAAGTTCTGAAAACAGCTGTAATTTGAAAAGCTAAGTCCCTGCTAGCGCCAAAACCAAAATAATCGTGTGTCATCCCTAAAATAACAGTACCTCATATGGTAGGGGACGCGACTTCATGTCAAAATTATGTACTTCGTAGACTACTGGACCGCAGCTTGAGCTGCCGCTGCTTCCACTCCCACTCGGCGGTCTCAATATCCCGGGAAAACGAAGCTCGGCATCGCGTATTGAATGGACCTGAATTGTCCCGGGAGGCTGCACTTGAAGCTCAGAGTCCAGAGAGGGAGTGACAAGCCAGGTGGATGGTTCTGGGATAGCCAGAAACTCATCAGCAGACTCGTCGCGGCGTCATAGTCCGAGTCGCTGGTGTGGTCAATACCATCTATTTCAATTTCGGAGTCTCCGGGCTCGAAGAGCACGACTTTAGCTTTTTTGTTGGATATAAAGGTTCCGCTAGAGTCCCTGGCACGTTTAAGCGGACGTTTGGGGTGTGTGATAGTGGTGTTTGCGAGGTCGAGGGGAATGAACAGATAAATCGCGAAAGCAGTGTTAGAGGCGGAACAGAATTCTTGAGTCCAGTCTGCTTGCTTAAATTCTAAAGTGCCTCCATGTTGAGGGAAATGAAGCATAGATGCACATGTTGGGTACTAATAACATTATCAGGCACACAAATTGGGTTTTGACTTATCGGTTGGCGAGCATGAGATGAACTTCAAGTGTTAATGGCGCACCGAAGCAGAGCCAATATAAGCCAGTACCCCGTCGGGCTGATTGTCAACCCATGCAGATCCAGACATTTGAGCCGAGGCCGACAATGATCGGTGGTTTCGGAGGGGTTGCGCATTAGAAACCTTCAAAGTTTCTCTGATGCCTGGGGTTTCTCTCCCGGGTTTCTCATTAGATTTATCCTCATCATACAGTACAGTCCTAAACTAGGAAGCGCAACACAACGTAGAAGCGCAACACCAGCAATTACGTACCTTTGAGGCCACCCGCTGGGCCCAAATTTTATAGGAGTCCAGAAGGGTATCATATCATCCTGTCCGCATTTGACCCAAAACCTCCTGTGAAGCTCTCAAAATTCATCTCACGGCCATTGATCCAGGATACCAGACCTTTCGCTCTTTCTTTATTCACAGTGCTGGCATGGTGGTTTTCGGCATCTCTGAATGCAGATATGTTATGAGTGTCCAAATGCACATTTAATCCCGCGCACATCACACATCCTAAAATCATATTTCCGCACTAAATAAGCCCTTTTGAGTGAAATCCCGCACCTAAATGAACCACGTACTTGATTTGCGCGAATTCGACCAAACGCGCAATCGCGCAAATCCCATTCCGCGCAAAGTCCGCGGTCATCAAACCGCGCAAAGTCGGTGAATTCAAACCGCGCAAAGTCGGCGGTGCAAAGTCAGGTATTCCAGAAAATGCGTAAAGTTCTGGTTACATTCAGGGTGAAGTTCTCTCCGATCCCCGTTCTCAGGCATTCTGTGTTAAAACCCCCGATAAGATACGCAGATAAGATAAGATTAAACTGGACTGAAAAAAAACAGAGCGTCAAAAGGAGGTCCATGGGACGGTAGTCCGAGAGCAAGGACGCCGGTTTGAAGCTCATAAGCGACCCAATGGCTCAGTGAATCCTTATTTTAATTTAACAGCCCAGAGATGCTATCGACCCACTTGGTTACATAAAGCCATCAGAAGCAACGGTACTAGGACCCCGGTTTATCCCTTTGGAGGCTAGGTCAAAAGATTTCCGGAATCAATATTTTTTGTCCGCACCGATTTTCGCCAAATCTGGTGGATTTTGTCCGCATCGTACCTAGCCGTCGGTGATGGCATCACCCTAAAAAGGTAATTTTGCCGTCCCGTGCGGCGTTTAAGCTCAAATTTTCGCTTCGCACCCCATTTTTGGCGTTTTCCGGTTGGATCCAACATGATCCCAGCCATTTTGACGGTTTCCGTCCCGAAAAGAGTGTGCCAGTTTTGATTTCGGACGCGCCAAGTGGGTCATTTTTGTCCGCGCGCGACCTAGCCTTTCAGCTCCGAAGGCTTGATTTTTGTCCGTTTTGGACCTAGGGTTCAGGTCCCAAATCTCAAAATTTTGTCCGCACGCAGACCTGGCCTTCAAAGGGATAAACCGGGGTCCTCGCGTACTTGCCAGTGGGTCCTCAATCAATTTTGGCAAAGGAGGTATAATATAGGCCGTCTAACGTATCGCGGATTTTTAGGCAAAAGGAACGGTGCCAAGTGGTGACATTGACTATCTCTCAAGTTGGCTCGAACTGGCTCGTCTGTTTGTAACTTCATCAGTTCAAGGATGGACTCTTCAATATCTTGAACCTCCCGACTCAATTTCCCTTCTGCCAAAACCGAGTCAATGGTCAAATGAAGACAGTCCTCGCAAACAGCGGCGATTCTGTAGTTCCGGACTTCCATTAGCTTGCTGGGGATCTCGCCAAGTGGAATATCGGGGTGGTGGATTAGATGGGCAAATCCCCTCTCCACTCAGCTTTCCAGTTGTGCTCACATGAACCTGGTGTGTTACAATCCATCAGGAAAATCTGAAGTTGCAATATAGACCATGATAGACGAAAAAAGACATGAAAGCCGCCATAGCAGAGGGCTGTCTATGATAGACAGGTGGGAGGGGGGTGCTTTGCTATATAGACAGCCATAGACTCGGCCAAGTCTATCATAGTCAGATAGACATGATAGCCAGTATAGTTCTCATAGTTCTCAAAGATTACAAAGTATCGACAGTTCGAATTCAAAAGGAGGAAACCGAATATATTTCAAAAAACAAGTGTGTACATAAAGGGGACACCACCACGAAAACCACGCCAGCTTTGAGACATGATTTGGCATGGAATTCTTGAATTTGAGGACTTGAAGCACCCGAGAGCATCGAGAGAGAGTGGGAGGGCTGTTTTTCTGCAGCATCAAATCATAGTTGCAGCGGAGAATTGACGAAAGGCTTGCGAGACGTTGCAACATTTGTTTTGACATTTGACGCGAGTTTGATCCATCTTGACATTTGACGTGAGTACTTGATCGCAGCCCGACATTGTCGACAAATACTGTACACCACCAATTTGGTTTGATGTGATTTAGAGATCTGACGGTTGACCGCGCTTGGAGGTCGGGCTGTGAATGTTCCATGGAGCTCGGTTCGGAGACATCGCCAGAACATCGTGTTGGACAGTCCCAGGAGCCGTTGTGGATGTTCTGGGAGGTCCGATCCTGGACATCCCCCAACTATTCTGCCTGACCTTATGTAATTCTGCAAATAATCTACAAGCACCGTCCCCTGTCATCCCCCATGTCGGAGAACTCTGCCAGTGCATATTTATATTGGATGCCTCAAGAAAGTGCTTAAATTTGAGAAAATGAGATTTCGGGTGTCGGCGACTTGCGAGATTTCCGAAAAACGACAAGTGATTCAAGCTCCGCTCCTGTCATAACAAGACCAAATTTTCTCAAAAAAAGTGGCGCCATGTTCTTCCCTTCCCGCTCTCACCTCCGTTCTGCCTCTCGTCCTCCCGTTGTAATATCAATGCCCTCAAAGCTATCCAAGGCCTCAACACCCTCAACACCCTCAAACCCCTTGCAACCTCTCAAGCCATTTTTCTCTGAGCTCTCCCGTAATGCGCCGTCGCCCACATGAGCATCGCCGCTCGGCTCCTCGTCTCGCCCTTCAAGTTTTACTTTCCGATCCGAAGACTGCGCCGTCTGATCTGCATGCCGCCACTGCTCATGATATCCATCCTGTCATCCACCCCCTTGTCATCGTTCCATCGTTAGGTAATATGCCGTGCCCGTGTGTCCGCGCCCTTCTGCCTCCCCTTTTTCTCTCTTTAATAATTGTGTACCAGCATGTGTTGTGTATGTAGCATGATAAAAATGACAATTGATATTTTATTTTTATTTTTTGGGGCCATCAGCAAGACAACTGGGAGGTCTCAGTAATAGGCCCTCAGCATGTACCTGGAATATCAGTCCGTGACATCCTGCGGAGGTTGCAGAAAGGATGTGTCGAGGAGGGGTGTCCGGCGACTGTCCAGCTATATAGATTCGGCTGTTCAAGGATTGTCGGCCGATTATCCTGGGAGATCAGTGGCTAGATCATATAAGATCAGATCCGGGACGTCATTTTGAGCTCCCCGCAAATCGGTGGTGTAGAGGCGGCGCCCTCAAGGTGGATGCGGGAAGGGAGGGGGCTGTGCGAGGATGGACTTGGATGTTGCTGTAATGAAAGTTACCAAGGAGCCGGGGAGGCCAGGGCGCTGGATTCATCACTTGAGTTTGAGTTGAGGAGTGCCTTGAGATCACAGTCTTGAGAGCAGTTGAAGGAGAGTCAGAGTCCATTGGTGGGTGGTCTGGGCAGGCTTTGACAACGCGAGTGCAAGTAATGGGTGAATTGGATGGGGCGGGAGACGACGAAGGTGGGGGAAGAGAAGAAAGAAGACGACGTGGCAAGATCAAACTTTGGTTGTGTTGGCAGCGGGCAGTGTTCGGGACGCGATCGGCAAACTTTTACATGACAGATGCCACGCGCTGAATGTTTCCAAGTCGATTCAGGTCGAGTAACTTGTACTCTCGAGTACATCCAAGAGTCGACTTCGCTCAATGGCGATGACTTGAGCTAGTAATTGTAATATCTCATGTTGTTTCCCGATTTTCAGCGGAGGGCCTATCACATATCATGATCATGGCACTCATTGGACGGGACATGTGAGAATGCCGTGTAGTACTCAAAGTCCAATGAAATAGGTAGGTAATTTTGTGTCCGACAATAATTTTGTACTCCCGAGACTTGCGGATAAGAAATTGAGAGACAATCATTACAATCATAGACCACCAGTACTAGGCTATTCAGCCCTCAAATGCATAGACCACCATAGACAGCCATAGACACTCATACTGTACCATTTCGACCAAGTCTTCAGCCCATGTCACGCGTCACCTAAGGTCTTCAGTTTATCAAGTCTTCATTCTGACTAATACGATCAAAAATTGCCTTAAATGGAAGGCCGGCAAATGCCGGCAAGGCGTTTTTAAGCCTATTTGGGCCGAAAAATCTCAATGTCACCGTCACCACGACCAAAAGTCTTCAGTTCAGAGGGCCGTGTCAAAGACTTAATGGTACAGTAGTAGGTCCTTCAGATCCAAAGACCTTCATAGACCACCAAAGACCCCCATAACTACCACTTGCACTTGATAGCATTTCAGATTTTCCTGATGAGTCTGTTAAACCACGAAGTTTGGGTGTGCCAAAAGGGAGATGAGCATAATTCTTCCAAATCCATATCAGACCTCCTGGCAATCAGTTTTAAAGGCTTTTGGCCAAAATTGATTGAGGACCCGTGTAAGCATTGTTTTTGGCTTTAACCAAGTGGGCCGATAGCATTACTGGGCTGTTAAATTAAAATAAGGATTCACTGAGCCATTGGGTCGCTTATGAGCTTCAAACCGGTGTCCTTGCTCTCGGACTACCGTCCCATGGACCTCCTTTTGATGCTCTGTTTTTTTTTCAGTCCAGTTTAATCTTATCTTATCTGCGTATCTTATCGGGGGTTTTAACACAGAATGCCTGAGAACGGGGATCGGAGAGAACTTCACCCTGAATGTAACCAGAACTTTACGCATTCACTGCGTTCAGATGGCTCGCCGGCACAGGTCAATGGGCCCTGCCGAGCTACGTCGCCGTACGACAAAGCTATGCCGAGTGATGACGGCAGACGGTGCCGAGGCTCCCCGGCACAGCTCCGTCGTATGGCGACGTAGTTCCGACGGCGTCTGCCGCGGGACCGCCTGAACGCAGTGATTTTCTGGAATACCTGACTTTGCACCGCCGACTTTGCGCGGTTTGAATTCACCGACTTTGCGCGGTTTGATGACCGCGGACTTTGCGCGGAATGGGATTTGCGCGATTGCGCGTTTGGTCGAATTCGCGCAAATCAAGTACGTGGTTCATTTAGGTGCGGGATTTCACTCAAAAGGGCTTATTTAGTGCGGAAATATGATTTTAGGATGTGTGATGTGCGCGGGATTAAATGTGCATTTGGACACTCATACTATGACCAATCACGCAATCGCGCAAATCCAATTCCGCGCAAAGTCCGCGGTCATCAAACCGCGCCAAGTCGGTGAATTCAAAAACCGCGCAAAAGCTGGCGGCGCAAAGTCAGGTATTCCAGAAAATGCGTGAAGTTCAATGAAAATACATGTGTGCCCGGCAATTCAGGTGGTGACATTGACCATCTCTCTCAACTTGGCTCGAACTGGCTCATCCGTTTGGTACTCCATGAGTTCCAGGATGGCATATTCAATATATTGAACCTCTCGACTCAATTTCCCGTCTGCCAAAATCAAGTCAATGGTCAAATGAAGACAGTCCTCGCAAACACGGTCGATTCCGTCCTTCCGGACTTCCATTAGCTTGCTGGGGATCTCGCCGAGTCTAAGTAAAAAAGCAGGGTGGTGGATTAGACAGGCAAATCCTCCCCACCACTCCGCTTTCCAGTTGTACTCACAGGATCCCGGCATGTGACAATCTGTGAAACCACGAAGTTTGGGCATGCCGAACGCGATACGAGCACGGTTCTTCCGAATCTTGTCCTTGGTCTGTATTAAATGATAAGATCCAATCTCCCCGATTTGGTGAAGTCTTTTAAGGTCAAGAGAATAATTAGGATGCTCCATGAGGGCATGGAATACAGGTTCAGGCATCGACCCGTAACATGCGGGCCTGACTGAAAGAGAATTTGAATGACAAATGTTCGTGAGCTTGGCTCTGGCCAAAAATCAGCGAGATGTTAGACGACCCATACCAGACCTCCTGTTAATCAGTCTTGAAGGCTTTTGGCCAAAATTGATTGAGGGTCCAAGTAAGCGTTGTTTCTGATGGCTTTAACCAAGTGGGCCGATAGCATCGCTGGGCTGTTAGATTAAAATGAGGATTACTGAGTCATTGGGTCGCTTATGGGACTCAAACAGGTGTCCTTGCTCTTGTACTAATGTGCCATGGACCTCCTTTTGACGCTCTTTTGTTTCAGTCCAGTTTAATCTTATCTTATCTGCTTATCTTATCGAGGGTTTCAACACAGAATGCCTGAGAACGGGGATCAGAGAGAACTTCACCCTGAATGTAACAAGAACTTCACGCATTTTCTGGAATACCTGACTTGGCGCCACCAACTTTTGCTTGGTTTTTGAATTCACCGACTTTGCGCGGTTTGATGACCGCGGACTTTGCGCGGAATTGGATTTGCGCGATTGCGCGATTGGGGAAATATGATTTCAGGATGTGTGATGTGCGCGGGATTAAATGTGCATTTGGACACTCATACTCAAGAACTACTACATGTTACTCCCAAAGGAAAATTGTGTCACGGACTAGATGCCAACCCGATTCACACTGAAATTTACGACTGTATTGCCCTTGCGAATGTCAGCCGCACTGTAGCTGCTGCCAAAAGGCCATCAGTCGCTGTGAGACATAGGTGATCCGTCGGGAAGGCTGAAATTTACCCGAGGGTGCGTGACACGTGACTGTCGAGAAAGTGAACAAAGCCAAACCAAACAACTTTAACAAGGTTTAACGGCAGACCTCCTCGAGTCCTCGTGCTTTTACTATGGCCGCGCTATCTTCGACGTCACCCGGACCCTGATGCACTGCACGGCCGCCGACATTGTCACCACCGACGACTTTTCTTTCATGAAGTCCGACGCTAAGGCTCCAACCGTTTCCGTTTACAAACGTTTGTAAACGGTTTAACCGTTTATATTTACCGTTTAGTTTATGGACCCCTGCAAACGGTAAACAAATGTTTGTAAACGGTTTTAAACGGTTCTTAAAATATAAGCACCTATACAGCTACGAGACGGGACTTTTGAGTGACTTGAAGTGTCAGGAAAGTTAGCTGGAGTGAGGAAATTCATTGGAAGGGGTTTATGAAGGTAAAACTGGCTGGACTTCTTAGTTGAGAGTTTATTGATGTGTTTGTTACAATTCAGTAGCTTCACCAGCAGGCGAGTTGCCAGCCCTCAACTTCAGAATTCACCCTGCTGCACTCTGGAAACATATTTGTGGCTCTAGTATCAAAAATAAATGCAGCCCAGGCTTAGCAGGTAGTCGCTGGCTGAAGGGATTTTATCTCAAAAAATATACCGTTTATAAACGTTTATAAACGTTTTAAAACTGTTTACGAACCGTTTCCGTTTAGTTTACAGAGATCCGTAAACGAAAACTAAATGGTTGGAGCCTTATCCGACGCGCTCCAGTGGCATGCGCATGTGATCAGGTGCCTCTTGGCGGGTCCGGCGTACATGGTCAAGGGCCTCATGTCAGACAAGGTCAAGAAAGAATTCGGCGCTGATGCCATTATCGAGAAGTACAAGGCCGTCTCAGCTTGGGAAGGCGCGACGCGAGCACCCCGAATTCCGTTTACGCGTTGACTGGACTCCGGGCCATATCAATATTCCGGGGAATGAGGCAGCAGACAAAGCAGCAAAGTGTGCCGCACAGCTGGGCACTTTCGGAAGGCCTCCTATGGTCTTGAAGAATCTTCCATTTAGCAAGTCAGCATTGGCGCTCACCCACACGAGACTGCTGCAGAAGATCGCGAAGAACCAATTCAAGAGGTCGGCCCGATACGCCCGCATCAAAGATGTGGACGAATCGGTTCCCTCAGCTAAATTCCGCAAACTCTGCTCTGCTCTCCCTCGCAAGCATGCCTCCCTCCTCTTCCAGCTCCGTTCTCGCCACGTTCCCCTCGCCCGCCATTTATATCGCCTGAAGAAGTCCCCGTCTCCCACCTGCCCGTGCTGCGGCATGGTTGACGAGACTGTCGACCATTTCCTTCATTTCTGCCCAGCACACGAACAAGCCAGACGCGCACTACACGCTACCAACCGCCTCGCCCGCTACTCCAAGCACCTGCTTTCAGATCCCAAGATCCTACCCGATCTCTTTCTGTATGTCCAGCGCACAGGCCGATTTCACTCTGTCTTCGGAGACTTCAAGCCGCTAGACCACCCCGAGTAGATTTCTTTTTAGACTCTTTTTCCCTCCCTCCTACGTATATCTCCTCATCTATTTAACATCACGACATCTAGTTCCCTCTAGAGGCTTCGGCCACATACCCCTATACCCTGCGGACTTCCCGCTTCGCAGCCGTCTCATCACGGTTTTGCAAAGTTTTCGAGTATGAACAATTGCTGCTACCATTTATTGGACCCGATACGATACACTATGATACACCAGCCAGATTTATATCTACCATAATAAGGTAGGCGCAGTCCGCATCCATCGAGTCACGTGCGCGTGACTGATGAGTGACAGTGGCGTGGGAAAGCGAGAAATAAAAAGTCTGTTTTCCGAGTTCTGGACAGCCAGAAAAAAAATCTCAATCCGAAAAGACTTTTCAGAGTGCTAGTCTCACTGTAATTGGAGTGGGTGGTGGTTTTTGAGGCCTAAAGGTTGAAACGACACCATCCTGCATAATGCAGTCAAACCAAAATACAATTTTATGCTAGCTATATAGTACACTACTTATCCTATCTAATAAATATTTTAGTGCTGCTTGTACTCCCTATCTTGATAACTGAGGCTCTGGTGTCATATATGGAACTGATTCAGGCCGAATTAAGCCTGGCTCATTCCCAGGCCCCTATTCTGCCTTGTTTCTCAAGTTTTGCACTGGTCTGCCATGCCGGGAGACTTTGTGTAGCCCAACTTGAGATTATATCTGAACCATTGCGCTGCAGGCCCCAAAAAATCGTCAAAATAGCGCCCAGAACTACAAGAAATTAAATTAAATAAATAAATATTTTGCACTGACTCTGGCTCATAAGGGCATGGGTGAATTTAATTAGGTCCTTGAACGAGTTGGGGAGTGCTGCAGGCTGGCCAAATGAGCCAAATTTAGCGAAACAGAAGCCAAATTCGTGGTAGAAAGCAAGTGTGGTGGCCATAACCGTGATAACGCGCACTCTGCGAGGCATGAGGTATATCACGTGACTGTAATATTTCCTTTTTGGGAAGCGCGAATTTTCGAGCTCCGATTTCTGAAACTGCGGCATGGTGTCAGATAAGTCATTTGAGACACTTTCAAAAACAAATGCCATAAACATTTTTCTGAGGGCAGATATTAAAATTCTGGCACCATAGGATTGTTCCTACACTCAAAATACACCTTCCTATGGTTCTACTTTATGTCTGAACTCCGACGCTACCGACTAGTAAGGGCGGGAGTCGGTGTCACGCTGTTACATCATGTGACTCGATGGATGCGGACTGCGCCTACCTTATGTCTCAGACACACAGGATATAAAACAAAGATTCAAAAAAGAAAAGAAAAAAAGCTCTAAGCGGCTTTGCACCCGGTCCAACCTCTATCTAGTGCACAAAACAGAGAACAAACCGAAATTAAATCACAGTGTTAAAAAGTCCACATTTTTCTGAACCATGAAAATGTTACTTATGCTGGAAATTCCGCGGGTATATGAGGACCCGCGGGTGCATTGAAGACCCGCGGGTAAACCCGTACGGGTTTAGACCCGACCCGTACGTGGGTACGGTTTTTGCGGGTACGGGTACGGGTAAGCCCGAACATACCCACGGGTGTACCCATGTCCATCCTTAGACGAGATCTATCGATTGGAACATTCATCTCCGCTAAAAAACTCGACTTTCCTTTTGGTGGACTTTGTTTGTCCACAACTGTACTTACAGGCCACCCGAGCAGTCTGGATTAAAATGTAAGGTAGGCGCAGTCCGCATCCATCGAGTCACGTACATGTGACTGATGGGTGACAGTAGCGTGGGAAAGCGCGAAATTTCGAAGTCGGTTTTCCGCGTTCTGGAAGAAAAAAAAAAAAATCTGAGAAGACTTTTCTGAGTGCTACATACTCTCACTGTAATTGGAGTGGGGGACTGACTTTTGTGGCCTAAGGTTGAAACAACACCTTCCTGCACAGTGAAGTCAAACAAAAATACAATTTTATTGCTGGCTATAGTACACTACTTATCCTATCTAATAAACATTTTTGCGCTGCTTGTACTCCCTAAGATCATCACGATACGGGGGGGAAGGGTTCTGTGGCCTCGATATGTCTTATTTGCCCATGCTGCATCAGCTCCATTCAGTCCACGGAAGTATGCATCAGCAAACCTTGATGAGCGGACAGAGAAGCGACGCATAGATGCTAAGGGGACTGAATCCAGTGCTGCAAGCAAGTTTTTCTCCAAGTCTTCCCCCTTTGAAGATGCTGGGAACATGCAATAAATCCTCTTAGCATAACCCCAGCATTGCTCAATAAAATTGAGCTCTGGGTGGTATTTTGGAAAGAAAATAACCTCGTATCCACGCTTCTCACAATGCTCCTCCAGCATTGATTTTTGTGCCAGGAAATCTGGTTCCATATAAAGGATCTTTTTGAGACAACACTCAGTAGTCGTGTGGCGGCACTGTAAACCATATTTCATGTTATTATGCCGAAAATATTACACCCTGGTAAGTGAGACATTCTTGAGGTTCGAACCGCGTTCGAACCTGAACCGAACCTGAACGCAGGTTCAGGTTCAAGGTTCACCAATTTGATGAACCGAACGCGAGGTTCAGGTTCGGCGTTCGGGGAAAAGGCTATAAACTCATTCTTCATCAAATATTCTAGTTTCACGTCTGTTGAGCTCTGTACCTGTAGTTTGTGGGTATTTTTACCTGTCTGTATGAAGTTTTGGAGAACTTTCATATCTAGTTTGGAGATTAACAAAGTTCAAAATTGAGGGTGAAGTTATGGGTTGAACTTGAACCTTGCAATCGTCTTAGCCATCCGTCGGCTACAGTTGTCAATCACACAGTCAGGTCCTTCAAAATCCCGTAGAGTAATCCCTTGGAGATGGGATAGATGAGAAGCAAGTGGCTATTGACAGCTAATTACATGCTGGACTGTTAATCAGTGTCAAGTGCCAGGTGAAATCTGGAGCAAACAGTATTGGGAGAACATATGCCTCATAACCACGCAAGAGCAGATGGATTCTATGTTATAGCTCACTGAAAAAGCCTGGGCTCTTATTGTGAAGTCTGCAACCTGTTGAAAACAATCAGGGGTCCCTTTTGGCCCTCCCGTAATTTGATTCAGGATGGGGCATGGCCATATAGAAAAAGCAGGATTTATGAGAAATTGGAGAGCAGGAAGAGTTAGGCCAGGTCACGGAATGGGATCAGATAGCGTTGATCCGACTCAACCCTGCACTCAACTTGAACTTGAACTTTGTCAAAAACTTCAAGCCCATCAAGGACAACTTCCGATAGATGTTCGAATATTTGATGAAAAATGAGGTCATAAAAGGCCCCCGAACCTGAACCGAACCGAACCTTGCCACCACTAAGCCCAGGTCAGTCAGGATATGAAACATCCTGATCTTCCACATGGCGTAGTTCTGTTCCATGAAGCGGGTCGATGCGGTAAATGTGAGAGTCGGAGTTGGACGCGGCGGCGGACGGCATGATTCAAAGTTGTCACGAGTTATGGATATATGGGGTAAGGTGGATCACGACTGGAGCGGTGCTCGAACAGGGATGCGACGCGGATTAGATATCGGTAAGCTGTTGTTCAATAGAGGGCGGCGGGGCCCATAACCTATTGGGCAAGTACAATGGGAAGACAACTGGAAGTAAAGGATTAATACATTGGGCGAGCTTTGCGAGCCCTTATATACCTAATTACAAGTATTCTAGAATATTCTACAACTATCTACAATTGGGTAGAGAGCACTGGTTGAGTCGCTCTAAGAAGGGTAGAGAATATTCAAGTATATTCTCAACACTGTCTCCCTCGGGCAGTAAAGGATAAGTGAAAATCGCGAAAATTGGTATTTTTATGTGTGCCTGAATGTACACCTTATCACCGGGGTTCTGGCCCCGAACTAGTTTGTCAGTAAATCAAAGAGGCGTAAGCCAGCGCGGAAAGCGCAATTTTGTGCGCTGGGCTCATTTGAAGCCCAGTCATCAATTCTGAATTGCTGGGGGATAGCCAGCGAAATTCCAAGCAAACCTGTCACTTCAGCCAAACCAGGCGTAAGATTGCCGCAGTGTATGCGGCAATTCTTTGCATGTCACTGCGGCAGTGTGACATGCTGCGGCATCCGCTGACTGCGGCAATCTAAATTTGTGCTGCGCCAGTCTGTGGCATGCAGCGGCACTTTCACCGTGCCCTCTTTGATTTTGGTTTTGGCTTGGTTTTGGTTTGGGTTTGGGTTTCGGCCCTGGTTTAATCTTCTTTATTAGAGGTTTGAGTCGCTCCTCCTCAATGAACTCGACATCAGAGCTTTCCTTCTGCTTGGCCTTTGGCTCGGGTTTCTTCTTGGCTGGTTTGACAGGCACATCGGAGTCAGACAACTTGACATCCGAAATCAGGTCGGATTTACGCTTCCTCGTAGACCGAGTTGCCCACCCAGGTGGCTCGCTGACGCGTCGGGAAACTCGCCGTCTGAAGGGCCACCATGGAGGTATCTGAGATAGGAAAGTCAAGTGGTTGCTCGGCAGAAGGCGCCGTGGAGAGTAGGGAAGTTGCAAGTTCTGGCTCTCCATCAGTCTGAAGCTGTCCTACCTACCTACCTACCTGCCGGGATCTAGCGGTGACTAGGCTTGTCGTGTTGGCCATCCACATCTTGAGCGGGAATGCGACGCGCGTCGACGGAGTGATCGCGTCTGTGATGTGATCGCGGTAACTTGATGATGGCCGAAAATGGACGCGACGCGCCCTAATTAGTGTTTCGGACACGCGCCTTGGCACCTTCTGCCAGTAAAGAGTGTGAAGGAGGACCGTAGGTCCCCCTGGGTTGTTTCCGTGGCGGATTTGGTTGAGGGGTCGGCCTAATCGCAATACATGAGGCAACAATATATTGAGGCCACCACGAAGGTAAGGTGCAACCAGGAGTACTATGGAGTATTGGTTCAATGTTTGACCCGATGTCTTTAAAGTGGAGGTTGGATTTTTCAGTCAGAAACATGTACTGTATTTAGGCTCAGAAAAGCTTTTCAGAGTGAAATTAAAGTGCAGGGCGTAGTTCTTCAAATAATGGAAGCGGCGCGCCGGTGCGCGTCAATGCGCGGCAGCCGCGTCATTTTTACCCGATCCGTCAGAGCTGGCAGAGCACGAAAACATTTTCCTTATGCATCGCGCTTCTCCTCGACCGGCTTCGTCGCCTCGCTGCCGCCGGACTCGCGTTCGAACTCCGGGTCTTCTTGCGCCAGTCGCGGGGAAGGCGGGAGCTGCTCCTCCTTCATCGCCCTTAGCTCCGCATACACGTTTCTTCCCATTCGACGTAGTGTCGGCTTGCAGCACGTATGCAGGGCCGGGTACGGGGGTGGAAAGCTTGACGTAGCTGGACGAGCCACTGGGGTTCTGGGACCATATCTGGGGTGCCTATACGTCGACGTCGTGGGGCGCCCCTGCGATTCAGCGGGGTCGATGTTGGGCATCGATCCCAGATCGGTGTTCAGACGGAGACGTGGATGCGTGGGCGCCCGCTGGGCCTGGGTGTAGGTGGAGTGGCGGCGATCTGCATTGGAGTATGAATCCTCGTCCGAAAGATCGTCTTCGCCGACCATTTTCAGTCCCCCCCGTTTCTCGCTCTGGCTACGACGTTTACGAGGCCGCTTGTAGCCTTCTCCCCCGGAAACGTCAAGCTCCCAGTAACCGCCCTTTTCGGTCCGCATATTCTTGAAGACTTTATTCAGTGACAAGTTGTGACGTATAGAATTCTGGAGGGCGTGAGTAGAGAAAGATCGACGAAGTAAACGGGAGTCTCACCTTCCACGCATTGTCATCCTGATGTTCCCGGAACCACTGGAATCGCTTTGCCAGATCGGTATAGATTCCTTGCAGTGTCAATTTCTTCTCCTCACTGCCATATATCGCCAGCTTGATTAGCATAGGAAGTGGTATCGTGGGTTTCTCGCCGCTTGCGGGATTGGGAATTGACCACAGATTTACCACCGCATTGGGTGGAAGATTTAGTTGTTGTCGTAAATAGGGTCCTGCATCGGGAAACCTTGCAATATGTGTACTTAGAAAAGCGCTCGGAGGTAAGGCGGTCGGCATATTGCTTGGAGACGCATAGTACGGTGGTGGAGGCGGCGATCCAGGACCGACCAACTGCTCTTCAAATTGTCCAACGCTCCGCTCTTCGGCACTTGGATTGTAATTCTGTTACATAATTGAATAAGTTTTTACACGTTCACGTAGCGAGAATCCATACCTGCGCGTCGCGCAAGTGATCATAGTGAAGTGCGTCCGGATGCAGTTGATTGAAATTGACTCTGTCAAAGGCGGTCCACCATTGATCTGCCATTTATTCTGAATGGCGATGAAACTCAGTGGTTTGGGGGAAGATGTGCCGGAATCCGGCCCGATGCACAGTGATCCTGCAAAAGCGCGGAGGTCTCGATTGAGGAGCAAGCTACCGTATTTATACAAAATTAAAGCCAATATGAATATGGTTCCCACGTCAATACATCAGAATGATGTACTAACAATACGGATATGGAACAAAACAAGACGATTGGGCGGTGAGTGCTGATGCCATCAGTTATTTCGCGGTTGCCGTAATGCAACGATCTGAGACCTCTCAGAAGTCGTTTTCCTGTCCATACATAAGGGAATACCCCTTTCTGGACAGCGCTGCATCTACGTAACGTAAGCAGATGAAAGCCGCGGAGTCTGAAACAAGGACCACATCGAAAGTTATGGCAAAGTTATCGGATTTTATTGGGACCGACATGGTGGACACAAAAAACCTATTGGGTTTTACAGAGTATGGGTTCTGACGGATATTGGTTAAGACAGAGTCGACCGACTGTAGATAAAATGGCCAATCATCCACCCGGGGATTCAGATATACATCGTGCATCAGTACTCCGAACAGTATGTACACTTTGGGTCCCAGTGCCTCTCTACGTAACGTAGGATGAAAGCCGCGGACCCCCGAAACAAGGACCACATCGGAATGATGAACAAGATGATGGCCCCTACAGTTGTGGACAAACAAAGTCCACCAAAATGAAAGTCGAGTTTTTTTTAGCTGAGATGAATGTTCCAATCGATAGATCTCGTCGAGAGCTCTTGATTGCACTATAAATTAAGTAATTCTGTCGAGCCGTTCCTCCGGAAAAGGGCATTTAGTATCCAGGAGGGTCCAAAATTTTGGCGGCCCCTTAAATATCGTGGGAAAAATATGAAAAATAGCGCAATCGACACGGCTCGTTGAGCTGCATCTGAATTTGTAAGAAAGCCAATATTTTATCGAGTGGTTCTTGCGCAATAAAATGTTCTTTCTTCGATCAAATGTCACGATTTTATGATCCGTTTGATGATTATATCGTTCAAATGTTGTCACACATTACGACCAGTATCGGTACAGTTCTACGGAGCTGCGATACCAATCTTGAACGCTTGCATCTCTCACATCGGGCCACATTGCACGAACTGGGATGTCTCGTTGATCGCATCACTGTGGCTATGCTAAACAAGAATAAACACTTTTTTCGCGAATCGTCTCTATTTGCAAATCTATTTTGTGGATCTTGGCCAAAAATTTGGCACCGCTACTTTGTCGTGGGAAAAACTTCGGAGCATGTTTTTTGAACTCTTTGGGCCAGTCTGGTCCCAGGAAAATTCAAATTGGGATGTAAATAAGTCTAGTTGAGGCTACAGGCAATTTGTGGACTTTGCTTGTCCACAACTGTAGTACGGCCATTGCTTCCTGAACGGTTCTGACGGCGATCGGAGTTTTTGGAGTTAAACAACTATCCCGTAGAAGGAAACATGTGTGACCATTTTGAAGGTAATGGCCAAATAAAGAGTGTGCCTTGGAAACCGAAACGATCCCGGGGATAGTGGCTCTTCCGCCGCGAGGAGCTCAATGAGCTGTGGATGGATGGAGAGATAACGAAGAATGATGCCGTGAAGAATGAGATTATCGAAGAGGATGGCTCACCGATAAGCAACAGATATAATATTTCAATGCTTGTCAGACATCCCTTGTAAATTCTACCCCCATGAGCTCAAAAATACCATTTGAGTTACATGTAATTGGTGTCACCTATATAGCTCAAATAACACCTCTAGTTAGAAAGGGATATACATACTGTACCCCTGTGTATGGGTGAAACGTAACGCATAACGCAGGGGTCGTTTCCTTTCAGTTTTTGACCTGTGTAACACGTAACGAGGAGGCTGTTTCACCAAATTTTTGCGTTACTCCCACAAAATTTCCCAAAACGACCAGGAATTGCCCAAAGAATGTGTGTTTGTTTCACGGGTCACGCATAACGCGGCGGGCGTTTCTGGTTTCAAGCTCGTCGTTTCAGTCACGCTCGAAAAACTGTTTCACCCATACACAGGGGTACAGTAGTTACTCCCTTTCTAACTAGAGGCCGTGTGAGTCGTTTCCGTTTCATTCAATAATTACTTAAATAGCGATCGTTGATTAGAGAGCTATTAATGGCTTTAGAGAGTACTAGACGGCGGGGAAGGCGGGGGCATGTGCGCCCCCATCAATATCGTCGACGTCGCCATCAAAGATGGGCGGCGACGTCGCGAAGCGCGCCTCGCGCGCCGTCCCATCAGCCCAATCAAAATGCTCGCCGCTCCCTCCCAACTTATCCGTTCCGGGTCCAAAAATAGCCATAAAATCGCAAAGAAATCAGGGTATGTTACCAAGTACATATAACACTACTGCAAGAGATATCAATAAACAGGTACACCTTATGCAGCGTCGAAGTCGTCCCCGCGTCGCCCTGTCGGAAAAATCCTAGATCAGCTGAAAGGTCTCTCAACCAGCTCGAAGCCGTTCTAAGGTCTTAATTTTTAAGTGGCTGGAAACACCTACAGTCATTCCACGGTCCTTGCACGAGGTTTCAGAAAGTCCAATTTCCTGACGTATTACTAAGCCTACCAGTCGAAACAAAATATGTAGAGGGACTGTACAGACAGCTAAATCATGGTACCGCAAAAAGATTTGGGAGGGAGTGCCGTCTTTGGCTGATTTACAGCCGATTCGTCCGGGCCGTTCTTTCCGGCATCATCGGTCCTTGCATTTTTGCACAAGCAGGGCCGTGATATAATCCTTCCACAACAACTTTGATATTTTCTGGAATATACCGCCTGGCTTCGTATTCCTACATGTCCAGCTCGCGTTGGAGCATGCTATGTCACTCAAATGTCGCCCTTTGGGCCAGAATTTCGGCTTTCGTCAGTTCAAGCTGTTAACACCCCATCACTGGATTCTTCACATCTTCTGTTCTTGTATGTGCATCCATGGTCTAGTGCTGCTTCTGATATATCACTTTGACAATGGTAGAGTGCATGAACCATGTTTCTTTTGTAAAAGAATCAACATCATGTGGATGTGGCCTCTTTATCTGCTTGTTCCAAGTTGCCTTACTGCTCAATTCGCTCAATCTTTTTGTATTGGACACTTGGGATGTAGTAAATGCTCCTCCAAATTTCTTTTTGCAAAAATCGATCCAATTAACTGGACGTGGTTGCATCATTGCAAATCAGCCTGATCACGTGATTGTTCCACAGTTTCGGGGCAACATTTGACATCCCACAAAACTCCATGAGATGTGTGGGCATGATATAAAGAGATTCACAAAAGGTACGATGCAAAAAGTTGCTCTCCGGGCCCAGAAAAAAAAAAAAATGCAAGGACCGTGGAATGACTGTAGTGAAGTTCCTTCAACCGGTGCCAAGCCAGCCTTTCCGTTCTAATCGGTTCTAATCCGTCCAAGGGATTGCGGGCTTCCGACTACTTCGACGTCGTTGCAGGTGGTTCGTGCGGCGCGCATCAAAAAAAAAAAAAAATACAATTGTAGTATTAATAGGTACATTATCGACTGTGTGAATGCATCAACGCCCACGCCAATCGATGCGAGTACCGGGCGCACGTCGTCGAGGTGGGCGCGGGGGTGGCGAGGATATCCTGCGCGGGGATGGCTGGCGGGGGGGAGTGGGTGAGTGGCGCGTTTGCTGCGATGGAGCAGCTGGCCGATCAGCTTCACCCTCGTTGCCATGCAAAGTGCCGGGAGGAGGACTGGCGACCTATGTAGCCAATGGCTGTGATCAGCGGTGCAAGAATTCGCCGGATGTAGGCGCGGTGTCGAGTGCCGTAGTCGATGGTGGTCTTGTCACTGACCTGTACGAACTGTGTATCCGGCGAAAAGAGCCAGATGTGTTAAAGTTCGGATACTTCAGAGGAAAATTCATTCCATTGCAGGCTCAATGAGCCAGCTTTTATACTACAAAATATTGCTAGAACTATCTACAAGAAGAGTCCTCAAGTTTGTCACGATCATGTGATCCGTCACGCTTGATTGTCGAGAGACACATGCCGCCTGATGAGTCTTCTTTAACAGACGAAACGTCGGTCAACGTCGCGGCCACACCCCCTCTGCTAAACTACCTGCCTAGAACCTTAGCCTCATCACTCGGAGCTTCGCTCCTCACTCCTTCAACAAGAATCTTGTTTTGCAGATAGCGCCTGGCACAGTTTCGGCCTCTTACATGATCGAGACATACGCACTGCGTATTTGGGATGTCCTCAAACCCATCCTGCAATTTCCCGACAACCTTCCCTTGCCCGTGTTCGAGACAAGCGGCTCCTGGCACTCGGTGGTATTTCACAATCTGCCAGCCGCCAAACATGATTGCTATGCTCTACCGCATGTCCAAGAATCTCTCCGCGAAGGGGGATTCAATCATGTGGTCAAAGCTGTCTCCATCCTGTGTGATGACCAAGAGCTCGAGCGCCGGGTGAAGAACAAAATCCCGATTTCTATGCGGGTATCCATTCTTACGGAGGCCGCAGCGCAGCAGCTAGTTGACAGGGGCGGGCAAATTGTGGGCGGAAGATTCCGGGCAACGCACTATCTTGCAAAGCCTCGCCCTCGAGCTCCCCGCTCCAGGTCTGTGCTAACCGACGAGTAAAGGGCCTTCATTTCCTCTTCCGCTGCTCTCATTTTTCTTTCTCTCTTGTTTATACCCCTGGCTTTCCTTACCATCACGACATCTAGTATCTTCTAGAGGCTACGGCCCTTTACCCTTATACTTCTGCGGAATTTCCGCTTCGCAGCCGTCCCGTCACGGTCTTGCAAAGTTTTCGAGTATGCACGATCCTCGACGCGTTCCAACGCCGCACGTGACCAGGTGCATCCCCGACGTACCGAAAAATCGGTCATTCCCAGGGAGTCCCAGGGCTTCCGGATGCCGGGAAACGGGCTCGATACCGGTGTGTGTGGGTGAAAATAATCAAATAAAGAAATAAAGAAATTAAAATATTGCCGGAATCAATCATTGTTTTGACAGTGTTTGTCGAGAGCTTCCGCCCTTGTCCGATCAAAACATGCCAACCATTCGCCGATAGCGAAAACAGTTTTTTTCCCTTCAACAAACATGCACATAATTTCTGAAAATATTACCAGAGACATGAAAAGATGCTAAATGTCTTCAATCTTTTTAAAAGCGGTATCTGGCGAGGGGAGAGTATTCTGCAGACTTTTCTAACAATCCGGCTAGATACTGACTGACTTTGAAAGGCATGATCCGAGATCCGGCATCCCGCTGATACCAATCACATCCTCATATCTCCCTCATTTCTCGACGGAATCTCTCGATACAAAGCCCTTCTTTGCTCACAGTATTCTCCAAAGAGGCATACAAGAGTGTGTACACAAAAATTAACTAGAAATAACCTCTGCCGCCTGTTTTGGAAGAGCTTAAGTACTATACCGTCTGATCTTGTGCCTTGCACGAGGAGCACACGAGTCGCGCTTTTCTGCGTTCTTGAGTCTTCTCGTGCTATCTCACAGAGATGTGATGAATGTGTTTTCATCCTTCTACAGAATTTGACAATCTACCAGGGTGCTTCAAAACAAGGCTTACAATCGCCATTTAAATAGACTTTCAGTTGCTCGGATAACTGACACAAAATGTTAATGAACAACAAGGACAAATCTACAGAGATCCTTGCCTTGTAGGAGATATTGTCATACATTTCTGCATGTGAATTCCAGAGTGCAACTGCATCATCCGCATTGTGAGCCGAGGATCCGGACAAACTAGCAGCAAATGAAGGCATTGCCATCAACTCGCGGAAGAGTTCGCGTTCGGCCGAATTGTGGATAGGGAGGACAGCTTCCCGTGTTCCTTGCACAGATGCGAGATATCGATGCTGCTGTTTTCGCGGCCAGAATTCGGGATTAAATGAAGCCATTGCCGATGCCGCGCGTATATCATCGGGAATGGGGAGGACCCCAGAGACCTCGTTTGTCGGAAGATAGAGATTTCCATTAACCCAGCCTGTAAGTAATGTTGGATTGATGAGACGATCTTCGCTGGCGAGGGTTGATAGAAGCTCTTGGATCTCATTTGTAATCCAGATGCTGTAGTGCCCGCAGTAACGCTTGCCTGTGCGATTAAACACACCAACCTGGAGAAGATTCGAATACAGGCTATGCTCCAAAAAAAAGTGATTACTTACAACAAGGTTGTGGCGAAGGATAAAATCCTTCAGGCTCGCATTTACATGGCGAATACCAGCACCAGAAGTCGGGAGGCGCGAACGTAAATGAGTGTGGACACCGCCTTCAGTGAAATTTGTTCCCCGATTACACCGAAGTAGGGGCAGTCCAAATTTGTCAATCCCGAGCTGATAATAAAGTGCAATGCCAGGTGGGTCAGACAGGTAACCCTTGCGGATAAGGTCTAAGATATTCTTGGCTACAGCCCATGCTGCTGAATTGAACAATGGCAAACCTGTTGTGGCGTCCTTGAGTGGCCCGAATGTATGGAATACCTTCGAGACAACAGGATGTAGTTGCTCTGGTGGAGGAATTATGCGTTTACAGCGCCGCCAAACCCAAGAAGGAGCTCGTCTTAGAATTGACTCCCATGTCTGTGGTGGATTTTGACGGCGACCCCAAGTTTCAATTCGGGCTTTGTCCTGGGGATCCGGGATAAAGATAGCATCACGTAAAGCTCGGGCAAATTCTATGCGCAAGCCATGAATAACCGAGATGTAAAACATGTTGAAAACATGAAATGGGTCCTTCAAAACACGGCTCCGAATGAACGAAAGCCAGACAACGACACCAATCTGCCCAAGGACCCTCTCACCCTCTGCTCGGCTTGCCAGATCCACTTGGTGAGTCCCAACAGCTGCTGTATCTGGTGGAACAGCTGTGTCAATCTCGTCAAGCAGTAATGATCCAAATCCGGAAGGATCAGATTCAAGAGCGCTGACAGCTGTATTCAACTCGGGATCGGGGATGGAAGCTGGTATCGAGGAAGTGGGTGCAAGTGGGGATGGAGAAGTAATCATAGGCAGATTAATGGAGTTTGAGAGGCGAAGATGGCTGCGGATGCAAACAATATTGAACGGTGTGGGCCCAAATGAGGAAAGACTTTGTTTGTGAGTCTTGATAATCGCTGCGGGAACCAGAATCTTTGTAACCTCGATGATGCAGCGCATGCTGGAAACTTTGATGCCAGAATATTCACCATCAATTCCGGTGATTTTCCCGTGAGCGATGAGTCGAGTGCGATCGTCATTTAGAAGTAGTACAGGTGTTCCAAGTTGGATAGGCTCGGAAATAGGAGAGGGCAGTGGAATGGTGGACAGCACATCATAGATGCAGAGTGATGCATAAACATCGAGGGCCGCATATTTCACTTGCGACGGGGAGAGGGTATCACTCCCCCATGCCGAGCTAATGCGTTCAGCCACATTTTTATCCAGCCGCTTTCCCAAGACGATAATCTGGTGCTCTGCGTGGCTTGGCCTCAGCCAGCTTCTCATCGAACTGAGCTTGGAGCCAGGTAGGCATTGGTTTGGCTGTTCGTCGAGCTCTTGGCTTGGTTGAAGAGGAGGAGGTAGCCTTGTCAGGTTCCTCTACATCAGATCCCTCCGATTCAGTGTCAGATCCCCCATCATCTTCACCGACACCATCATTCAAAAGCCCGACATACTCCTCCTCCTCTTCCGTGAGATCCAGCTCCGCAGAACCATCAAGCTCATCAATAATTGCATGTTCCGTAAAGGGACCAGATGAATTTGAAACCAGGCCTCCGCTGTGTGCTGTGTGCCTATCTGGAACAATAAACCGCCCGTTCTTCATTGTAAGGACATGAGGGCTGTCAGGATTGAGGGGAGGTGGTACTCCTTTAACAAACTGGGCTCCAAATCAGTATATAACCACAGAAATCGAGGGATATGTACATACAACTTTTCCCATCCGCACTTGGGTTTTGGGCGGAGGCGAGTGCACACGCGGCCGCCCGACCGGATTCTTTGGTGGTTCAGGTGGAAGAGTCCCTTCTAGACAGGCACGTTGTTTACTACCAGTCCCTCGCGGGCGTCCGAGGGGTTTAGGAGTCGGTGCTTCGTCATTGACTGGTTTCTTATTTTTATTCAATGAGCCCTTCGGGCGGCCGGGTTTTCGCTTGATTGGCAGGGGGCTGGGGCTGGGGGATGGTGGGGACGAACTAGGTATGTTATCATTCGACATATTGCTACCAGGGAAAGCTCAGCTCGATTGAAGAGACAAAATGACACGGAAAACACGCACATATTACTAACACTTTGCAGTGCATTCAACGCCGCAATCTCATCTTCTGCAGGACCAGGCACTTCTGAGCTATTTTCTTCGTTGCTCCCGGCATCCATCATGTCGTCCGTGGGCATGAGAATGGGTGCCCGAGATAGATTTAAGTAGGCTCCGCAGGACCACTAGTACTGGAGAGAGGCTGGCACAGAGGAAGAAGATGTAGATGAGGAAAATAGATTGATGCAGAGGTCTCGAGTTCAGAACAGCTGGGCTTGTGGGTGTGGACTGAGCCTGCGAGGCAGCAGCGAGAGTGACAGGATAGCCTCGCGACCGGGACTCGGAAGTGGCTATGCCGGGTTACCGGGCCGTTTTAAACTCCGACGCTATCTAGATACCGGTATCCCCCACCGCCATTAGTAACGAGCCGGGAAACGGCCTCTGTGAGCCCAGGGCTCGCCGGCCGGCACCTTCGGTCTTAATCGGTCGTCGAGGTCAACCCTGGGAATGGCGGGGTTCCCCCCGACTGGCCTGAGTGGAACAAAGCTATGGATGATGAGATGGACCAACTACGCCAACTCGGCACATTTTCCCTTGCACAACTTCCCAAAGACAGGACAGCAAATGGGTTTTCCGCGTCAAACGCGACGCAAACGGCACGATCACACGCTACAAAGCCCGGCTCGTTGCCAAAGGGGCTTTTCCCAAATTCCAGGCATTGACTACGACGAGACCTTTGCACCCGTTGTTCGAATGGAGACTATTCGACTGCTTTTCTCTCTTGCCGCGCGCTACAATCTCGACATCCACGTTGTTGACGTGATTGGCGCGTACCTTAATGGCAAACTTGATGAGGAAATCTATATGCAGCAGCCGGAACTTTATCACAACGGCACCACCCATGTTTGGAAACTCAACAAGGCTCTCTATGGCCCCAAACAATCCGGCCGTGTGTGGAATCTAGAACTTAACACCTCTTTCCTTTCCCGCGGCTACACCCGACTTCTTTCGGACCAATGCGTATACATCAAACGCAACGGTGCCGACATCACGGTTGTTGCAGTCCATGTCGATGACATGACAGTTCTCGCGTCCTCACCGGCTCTCATGACCGAGGCCGAAACCGAGCTCGAATCCATGTTCAACATCAAAAAGCTTGGTCCCATTCGCCAGCTTTTGGGTATGGAAATTACTCGAGATGCTGATGGTTCAATTTTCTTTGGCCAATCTCAGTACATCACCAAAATCCTCGAGCGGTTCCAGATGCATCAATCCACCCCTGTCTCGCACCCATGGACTCCCATGTCAAACTGGTCAAGACGCCGGACTCGGAATCCTACTCCGAGATCAAGCATGTCTACCAGCATATCTACAAGCTTCACGGACTTCCTAAATCAATTGTAAGTGATCGAGATGTGCTCTTTACGAGTATATTCTGGAAGCGCCTACATGAGCTTGTGGGAACGAAGCTGCATATGTCAAGTGCGTACCACCCGGAGTCCGATGGAGGAACCGAGAGGGCGAACCCTCTCAAGGAGGCCGCCGTCGCCGGACTGGAGCGATTCCTTTCTGATCCCGGGTTTGCGCACACCACGTGGTTCACTGACGGCTCTCTCTTGAACGGAGCGGCTGGTGGGGCAGCGGTGCGGATTGAGAACGGTATAGTGCGGGATAGGATCCTCATCCCCCTCGGGGATGGACAGGTTGCGGAGGGAGAAGTCGAGGGAGTCCTGCGTGCCACGGAGAAGGTTATGGGGGATGGACAATGCCGCATGCTCACGGTGTCGGACTCACAGGCAGGTCTGAAAGGTATTACCTCTACAGCACCTCGTTCCGGCCAATTCCGCGCCATCGAGTATGATGTGCTAGTCCGCGGCGCATTGTCAAAGCAACCGGCACTCCAGATCACGAACCTATGGACGCCGGCGCATATCGGCACATTCGGTAACGAGCTTGCTGATGATGCCGCCAAGGCCGCCACACTCCTTCCTCCCTTGCCAACCACCCCCGTCTCCCTCACAACGTGCAAACGTCGCATCAACCTTGATATCCTTGACCGTTGGAAGGCACTGTGGAAGGTCTCTAAAACCGGCCGCGGCCTCCGCGAGATCGACAACACCCCACCGAGTCTGATCCTCCGCTCACCGTACACGTCGTCGGCATCCCGCGCTCACATATCCCTTCTCAGCCAGCTCCGCACAAACTTTTCCCCTCTCAACGCTCATCGGTTCCGCTGCCATCTCACTCTCTCACCTGCATGTGATGCGTGCGGCGCCCGGAGTGAAACCCGTGCTCACTTCTTACTGCACTGCCCTGCGTGGGATCATCTCCGTCCTCCCCTCCAGATGGCGTCCTACGCTGCGGGCTTTCTCGGCGCCGTGGATGTACGCACCTTGCTTTCTCACCCTAAACTCCTGAAACCTGTTATCAAATTCATCGATCTCACTGGCAGATTTTCTTAAGTTTTGTTTTGTTTTGTTTTTTTCGCTTTCTCTCGTATACTTTACCTTATCTTACTCATAATGCTCTCACAAATCATATAGAAACCTCATGATACCTAAACACCTCGCCTCCACTGCATCCTTCCCGTCACGCTCTTACATCCTCTCTATTCCCATCTTTCCCCGAACGCTCCTACTTTTACTTTACTCGTCCTCACTTCTGATAGGAAAAAAAACATTACCCTCTCCACTCCATATAGTTACCTACCTCTTACCCAGCCTAGCGTAAATAGCTAGAGTACTGCTGCGTAGCCACCATGGCCAGGTACAGCAACAATAGAATTCAGTTCAGTTCAGTTCAGTTCAGCGAACCGAACTGTAACCCAGATGTTACGTCAGTGCATCGGTCCCAAACAGAAAGATTGGGTAGCGAAATTACCTGCAATTGAATTTGCGATGAATTCGGCACGCTCAGGAGCACCGGATATTCACACTTCTTCCTGAACACGGGGCGCATGCCTAGAACATTAATTTGGGACTCAGATCGATCTCTGAAGTACCCCGGGATTGCCAACTTCGCGCTTCAGCGGGAATTAGCTATAATGGCTGCTCATGATAGCATGATCGCAGCTCGAGTCAAGCAAACTCGGAATGCCAACAGGAAGCGGCAGGTTGAGCCTTTTGTTGAGAAAGACTTGGTCTATCTGTCTACGAAAAATATCAAGTTTGAGAAAGGCCTTGCTCGTAAATTGATTCCCAAGTACATTGGGCCGTACCTGATTACCAAGGACTTCGGGAACTCCTCCTTTCGGATTGACTTACCGTCGAATCTGAAACAGCGAGGAGTTCATGATGTTTTTCACGCGTCATTATTGAGGGTTCATATCCCTAATGACGACCGACGCTTCCCAGGGAGGCTAGAGTCCCAATTAGGACTCTCAGATGATGCGACTAACGAATGGGCAGTGGAGCGAATTACCAGCCATTCAGGAAGTCGGGCTCAGGCCATTTTCGAGATCCTTTGGAAATCAGGGGATTCAACTTGGATGTCGTATGAGCAGGCCAGTAGATTGGCTGCCCTTCCTGCATAGTTTGAAGTTCTAGGAATTTCAAATATCAGTGAACTGACGCATGGAAAAGGTGTCGTACCTACTGACGACCCCCAATTGTTTGCGGGGAGCATCATCATTGAATGCGAAAATGACGAATGGCAGTTGATTGAGCCAGAGTGCGATAAAAGAGGAAACCCCACCTGCGTGGGAGGCCGAGAGAGAAATTCCCTCGCACTGCCAACTATCTCACTGCTACCTGTACCCGCTTCTATTGCTTCTGCCATGCCGAACGACGGGAAGATCTTACCCCTGCCATATATGCGAAGTTCAACACCGATCATCGCCTCTTGCGTCGCCAGTGCCGGGAGACTTTCGTATTGAAGGATCCCCAGTCCGACATCGAGACGGTTATCACTGCTAAAACCGTGCAACTTTTCATTAAACACAATTACAACATGAACGATCCCGACCAGGATATCGCCGTCGAACCCCACGGATATCGGAAGTTCGCCGAGGACATGAACGACTTCGACTTCCACGAGACCCGATGGGCCTATCACATCCCGGACGAGGGCTGGACCGCGTGGTTCATCGATAACGACATTCCCACTCTTGTCGAGTTCATGGTTCGCGATGTGGGAACCCCGCCATTCCCAGGGTTGACCTCGACGACCGATTAAGACCGAAGGTGCCGGCCGGCAAACCCTGGGATCCGTTTCCTGGCATCTGGAAGCCCTGGGGGGAACCCCGCCATTCCCAGGGTTGACCTCGACGACCGATTAAGACCGATTAAGACCGAAGGTGCCGGCCGGCAAGCCCTGGGCTCACAGAGGCCGTTTCCCGGCATCTGGAAGCCCTGGGACTCCCTGGGAATGACCGATTTTTCCAGTCGGGGCGTGATTTTGCCTCGGAAACTGTGAGGGGATCACTGGAGATGGGATCTGTGATGGCGGCTAGTGCATAGCCGAGAAGTGCACTGTCGGGTTTGGCATATCTACGCGTTCGGGGGCCGAGTATAATGTTGTCCTCGGTGATGGTGCTGCTGATGTCGCGGGGTGCTCTTCGTGGTGTAGGAGTAGGAGTAGGGCTAGGAGATGGAGTTAATGTGCTCAAGGTCGAGGTCAATCGGAGGCACAGGCGCGATGGATTACGGCAGTTCGACTTCTCCTTATCGCACCGGGCGGGCACGCTGAACAAGAAGGCAGACTTGTTATCGCGCAGAGCGGATCACGACATGGGAAAGAACGACAACGAAAATGTCGTGCTTCTCAAGCCGGAGTACTTCCGATCACAGGACATAGTGATCGAAGGACCGGCACACCTAAAAAGGGAAACTCTCCACTCAGTTAGAAGTGATATCGATTGTGATGCTTTCCAACGTACTTTCAGAAACGAAGGATTGTAACACTTTCAACATGCCGAGGTTTTTCCAATTGGTCCACTCAATTCGCAGGGCGGTGGACGCAACGCATCGCCCAAGCCATGTTTCCCGCACAGACCGCGATGAGGGTCGACGATCTGATCGTGCTGGGGATTTTCAGCCGGATCAGCCACAAGCCAACCTGCCGGCGGTTCGAGCCGGCGCTGTTTTCGACGACCGGGCCGCCAATCGATCTGACCGTGAGGAGAGAAATTCGGGATATCCTCAACTACCGAGTGAACCTCCTCGACCTCAACACCGACTTGAGCAAACTGTGGGCTACGACGCAGGAGTTGAGCGACGAGATTTGGAAGATCGGCCCCGAGAGGCTGAATCTGGTGGGTTGCGTAGACGCCTCCGAGGCGTTGACATGGTGAGTTTTTGAAAAACCCTCTTGTTTGGGCTCACTGTGATTCGAGGGCGTTGCGAGCGTACGTCGGGCTCATGGCCCCCTGGTCGGCCGTCCACTTGAAGGTGGTGCCAATGGGCCACGACGGAACGCCAGGCTTCGGCGTTGTTGCCCAACAGAAGATCGCAGCTGGGTCCTACATCCACGAGCTGCTAGGGCTGCTCACTCCTGACCACACGTCGGAGCAGAGTGGACTCTCTCAGCTGCTCTGTTCCACCCACCAAACCGAAGAAATCCTCTGGGGCCCCATCCGTATGCTCAACCACGACTGCAACGCGAACGCTCACATCAGTAAAACAACAGATTTGTCTTTCGCATCTTTGATCTTTCAAGGCAATCTTGTATCTTTCAAGGCCATCTTTGAACATCTTTATCTTTCGGACAGAGTCTTACATCTTGAAGGTTATGTCTTTCGTGATCTTTCAGCTTTCGAACAACGTCTTACATCTTTGACCTTTGACCAGTTACAAAGGGAGACCAGATTCACCTTAGCACCTAGAGGGCAGGCAAGTCCCATCCAAATTCGGAGTGGAACGCTGACCAGACCTCCACAGTGGGTGAAAATTCCGGGCGCGCATGCCATGGTGGCCATTGCCCTGCGCGACATCGAGATTCTCCGAGGAGATATTTGCCCACTATGGAAAAGACTATTGGCGGGGGAGCTGCCCATGCCGGAGTTGCCACAAAACGCAGCCTGTGGCTGGTGCCGCTCGAGCCCCCCCCGCGACTGTCCCCATCCTTCCCATCGTGGATCCTCAAGCGAAGCGAGACGGTGAGCGGGAGCGACAGAAGGAGAGGTGGGAGAGGAAGGCGATGCGCAGGGCGCTCAAGGACGCTGCGTAGATTATTTCGATCCTGTACTTGTATCGCACTATCTAGACGCAACCGCCCAGCCGAGACGGGGTGCGCACAGCAGCCATTGCTACCGCTTTTTCAACGGCCGTGAGAGAAATGTGGGTGCCAAAATTCCGAGATATTGGGACTGTGACCTAAACAGTCCTCCCTCTCCACCCTACCGACACCCAAAGAGTAAATTTTACATAGGGCTGCCGCCTGCATAAAAGAAAACACTATTTATGCCTTGGCCTGAAGTAAATGTAAATGTTTCTATACAATGGGATCGCTGGCATTCTCAGCTTTACAGAAGCGCTGGGTACGCGCTTGCGTGCATGAGCGGGGTGCGGAATGGGTCCGTTCTTGATGGGAAAAAGGGAGACCGAGATTATGAGCTGCAGTACATCACTCGTATGCGCAGTATTTGATTCCGATTCGCGTTCAAGCTGCCATTTCAACGGCGAGAAGCAAGGCAACAGAGCGGAATTATCGCCAAAAAAAAAGCAGCAGCCGTATTTTATGCAGAGCGCGTCTTCGATTAATATTTTCCATCGTAGCACAGTCTATCTGGAAGAGACACATACACCTCACAAAGTGGGGCATCACACTTGGTGCGTCCGTGCGGCGTCTACTGACCATTCCGCGTTGCCTCTTGCGAACCAGAATCTTGTTTCCAACGACGGCTGTCAGTTAGCAGGAATGTCCAGGGACGCGGGAATTTCCTCCAACATTACGCTGTTCTTCTACCGGAACCTCTCAACTAGTAGCTCTTGCATATTCTAAAACCTTGGTGAGGTGCAAGTCCGAGAGGAATCAACACGACATCGAGAAGTACGACGTGCTGAGTCAAATCTGGTCGGGCGGCAGATCAACGGAGCAGCACTGAGGTAACTGGCCGTACGTTACTATTAGTACAATGCTGACCCCACCTGTTGGCGGCACTGGCGATTCAATGAAAAAGGTGATTATCCCGAGGACCCCGGCGAAGTTTGGCACGGGATGCTTCCGACCATCTTCTTGCACCGATCCTCGCCGGGAATTTTGGTACATCAATGCCGACATACATTTCCACTCGCCGTCTTTATTGATGAAACAAATTTGCGACCTCTCCTTTTGCCTCACCGCTGGAAATTATGCCAGGTGTTCGACTGATTTCACGTCGCGAGGTTCTTCTACGCGCTGTGCCGGGCTCGCCACCATTTCTTCTGCAGAACTTGTCACGCAGGCGGTACTCGGGAATGGAAACCAGCCGGCAAAGGACTAGTTAATCACCAACTTTGATATTCTATCCAGAACTTGTACTGACACAAATACTCACCGCCTTGGATCCAAATGTGTCTATTGAGGCCGTTCGGGCATCTGGGGCCAAGGATACTTTGGCGGAGCTCATCATTGATCTTCTTGTGAAAATGGGGCGGGACCTTCGGAAAGCGAACCCGGACGCATTCCCGACGAGGTTCAAACGATTCTCACGGAAGAACTCAAGACACACCGTGAAGGAATTACGGGCAGTTGCGGATCATCGTCGAATTGGTGGTATAGGGATTGAAATGCACAAAGACACCCCGAAGGTGTGGTCAAATATTCAGAGAGAAGTGGAGGACTTCAAGACGCTGTCACAAATGATGGCCTTCGAGGGCCTGGGCCGTATCTTGATACAACTCGGAGAACGGTGCATCGACGACGCAACCCCACTATCCTGATCTCGAAGCACCAGCGATCCTATTTTCAACTGAGCGGTATGCGGCATACAATGCCGTCTTCCTGCTCTATATAGCTCACTTCGAGTCACGATATTGCATGGAAAAGCACCTTGTCACTGGCGGTTGGTGGCGCTAACACTGTAAACAGTAAAAGCACTACATGTTAGTGCGTAGGCACTTTGTGCTTTTCTGTGCACTTTAAGTTAGTGCCTCCAGGGCACTAATTTCCCGAGCTTTATCTTATCTTGATCTTATCGACTCCGTTAGTGGCTGTGCGGCGGCGATCACCGAATGCAAGTCCGTATTTGGCCTTCGCGGCTTTCCTTGACGTCTCCTCTCATCTGGCTGCCGCCAGTCTCTTGGTCTTCTTTTCTGGTATTCTCAAGCTTACTTACACACCTGTTACCACACAAGAAAGCGAGGATCCGAAATCCATTTTCTGTCGGCTTGCATAATCTCTCGTGCCGCTCGGCCTTCTGTAAAAAGAAAAAAAAAACATTTTCCATGTCACACGGCATCTACTTGCTTTCTCACTGTTTTGTGTGAGCTCCAACCGAGCATGGGAAACAGAAACGGAAAGAAAAAATTCTGCCGCTACAAGCCCACATACCGAAAATTTCTCTCAAAACACACTCGGCGGCTCCATTACAAGGATACGGATCCACTTGAGCAGGAGCCATCCTACGCCGCTCGCCGACATGGTGCGGGACAATAATTTGACCGCTGTCGAGATGGATTCTGAAAGTGACCACCATGGCAATTTTGGCTCGCGTTTGTCACGTGTACACCGACCGCTCTTCCTGCCATTTCTGCAAAGAACCTCGTTCCCGTTCCAAATCTGATGACTCGGACTGTGGCTCGGACGACGAGGTTGGCGACAAGATTGGCTCTGACTACAGTCAAGATGGCAGTGAGGAGGGTTCAGACGACGAATTCAATGATGCGGATGATGAAAGTGAAGAGGGGTAAGCAAGCCCCCCGTAGAAAAGGTGAGTGGTCGTAAATTCTCCAACAGTTCTTGCTCACACGGCCTCCAGGCAAATGAGAAAACTAGCAAGTTCTCTGCAGCGCCGGAAATTGAGGGAGTCAAAGCCCGAGTAAATATGTAGTGCGAAGTTGAAGGTGAGCGACTAATAATTACACCCGCAGTCGAGCCGCGCGGTTCAAACGGCAAAAGTATTTTCTATTTTCGCATATATGACCTCCATTTAATTCGGTCCAGCACGAGCTGCCTTCAAGTAATCTGACCGCCCAGAACTTGGGTAAAACTCCGCAAAGACTTGGAAGTTCCAGAAGGCCAGTATGTCTGAGAATTACATCCTTCTCTCCGACTCATGTCTTGCACAAGGCTGAGGTTATTGAAACCCCCTTGAATTGCCCAAAGCGTCACTGCAACGAGCTTATCCCGACTGCTGAAAAAACGCCAAGGACTGCTCTCGACGTCGAAAGCCAGGGATCGCGAAACAACAAGGCTTTCCGATATGGGACATACTCCCGCTTCTCTCGATCTCCCTGAGAAGATAATAGATCTCTGCACTGAGCGCTGGCCGCCAATCACTGTCGACGTAGCGATTGCCCAGCATCTTCTGAAGCTGTGTTTCGACCGCCGGCAGCGTAAACTTCGTGGTGGTGGCAAACTGGTAAACGACCTCCCATGCGGCAGCAAGGGTCGTTTGGGACTCGGATGGAGGAGGGAGGATGTCGGCGGGGTCGTCAGGTGGCAAAATACCCGTATGCTTCCAGCAGTTTGCGATGGTTTGAGCGCCAACCTTCGCCCAAGCATCACGGGTCATCATCATGGCTTCCAAAATATCAAACTTGAAGATCTCTTCTTCGCCTGCCTCATCAAGGTCCAATGCACGGACGCACATGGCATTGCGATAATGGGCTTTGAAGCAACGAATGATCCCGGCATCCAGAGGTTGGACGAAGGGTGTCATGTTTGGCTCGAAAAACTCGAGAGTGATGTTGGTGGGCACGTAGGAAATGCCATGGCCGGCAAAATTGTCGACGGTGAGGACGATGGACATAGTATGGGGAATAAATGTTGACAGCGCCAAGAATGCGTAGAAGGGAAGAGCTTTGCCGCGCTGACTGATATATCTTGGATCTGAAGCTGAAGCAGACAATGCGGAATCCAGTTGCTTAAACGGGTTCCCGATACCCAAAATAGGTACCTAACAATGCATATCTGGCCTCGGGTATCAATGCATTATGCATTATGCATTTCCAGCTGAAATCCCCGCATCCTGCCGCCGTTTCCGCCAAAAGCTATGCATTGTCACATTTATGCATTTTAATATCATGCATTGTGAGATAGTCAACTGTAGCCTCGCGACCGGGACTCGGAAGTGGCTATGCCGGGTTACCGGGCCGTTTTAAACTCCGACGCTATCTAGATACCTACATATGTAGAATCTAATCGACCTGAGTGGACAATGAAAGCTCGGCTTTCTCCGAGACGGCAGGTTGCTCCATTGAACAAGCCTGCCAATATTCCAGAACCTGACGTTCTATGTGTGGAACTCAGGTAGGGATTTTTTAGCCGAAATGCGACTCCGTAGGAAAGGAGGGCGGACTGGGAGAGACGAGTGAAAGGAATTGAAGCGAGGAAGGAAGGAAACTGGGAGCATAGTACAGATATATATAAAAAGGGGTAAGAGGAAGTACTATGACTAGGGCGGGTAAAACACGAAACTAGTGACGCGTAGAGCTCAGTTTCTGATCTTAGATTTGAATGAAAATAAATCTTCGAACCTAGTGACACCAAGGGGCTACCGATTCCCGAAAAATATACCTTACGTCGAAATTCTTTGCTCAGAGTCAGAGATGCGAGGGGGGACCCTCCCTCCCCACGTGATGGGAAAGTGTCTATATAAGGAAATTCCCATCAGATGGGTCTCGGGTAACATTTGCCGATGTCCCCGGCAGTTGCCGCTGCCGCGCTGCCGACACCTGTCCCTTCGTCTGAGAGCAGAATTTCATTGAGACAATAATGTAAAGAGTCAGACTAGCCCTGTCCGCTTTTTTCCAAATTTTCCAGCTGATTTACTGTATGAAATCCGGTCATAGGCCGTTGATTTACTCTATTCCGGACGGGGATCTGCCTAGGGCCGTGGATTGACAGTAAGTATGAACAGCATATTATTTTACACGAAGGGGGCCTGGTCTTCAATGCTTGGATCAAATACAGTATGATGAGACATTCCCAGTAACGTAAAGGCTAACGGAGCGACTCACCAATGCTCGACGATCTCTACGCCCATACTTCTCCTGCGCGACGAGATTGGTGCACTCCTGAGCGAGACAGCTTCGCCACTCCCCATCGTCCCACTCTCCGACGGCTTCAACCATGCCAGAGAAGGCTTCGATCTGTTGGCTGATGACAGCGAGGAGAGCGGTTGGACAAAACGCCAGACGGGCCTGAAGCACACGAAAAGCAGCGTCTGAGGCGGAGCATTGATACCTTTGGCTGTAGAAGGCCATAATCGTGGGGAGATTTGGCAGCTGAAAAAGCAGAGCGAGTAGAGGGTACTGTTCTTTGCCAAGAAGCTGATCGGCGACAACGTAGCCAGACCTGTGGAGGGTCTGGAATGCCTCGCAATTCCATCCTTGGGGATCGATGCTGAGGATCGACGTAATGGCGGGCGGGAAGAGTTCTGAATGGGGGGAAAAAGGAAAACACGCAAGCGCCAAAAAAGCCGAAGTTTGCGCGACACGACAGGGTCGAACAAACGACAGCCAATAAGCGCATGATACAGAGTGATAAAGACGGCCAAGATGCCGCAAGACATGTCAGATCTCTGCATCGGCTCCACTGATCCGAGACGCACCTCCCGTCCAAATCGGGAACACAGGCTTTTCGGCCGACACGCAAAGAACTTGTTTTCTGTGGTTCAAAGACACAAAGGAAATTGTACATGGAGGCTATGTATGTTAATTGTCTTGATTCTTAAAACAAGGCGATTTTTTGTCCTTGGACGGCCTTCTTTTTGAGCACTGGTTTGTCGAACTATGTGGTTTGTAAGAAATGACGCATCGTAGAGGCTGCATGGCTTAGCGGTAACCAGCAGTCTTGGTCTCTGAGTAAATCGGAGATCACCGGGCCTCGCGAGATCGAGGGTTCGAACCCCGGTAAAGCCGCATTTAGGAGGGTTCTAGTGGGTATTACCAATCTTGGTCGAGTCCCACACTGTTCGGCATTTGCCGTTCGTGCGTAAAAGCATTCCCGCCGTTGGTTAGGAGCCTAGGAGGTTACATGTTCCTCCGTCCTTTGCGGACCAAAGGGGCTGATCAATTATCAGTTGCCTGAGGTCACAACAAACGCACCACCAAAAAAAAAAAAAAAAAAAAAAAAAGAAATGACGCATCGTGGTTATTATTAACAAATGTCCGGTTGCGGCAGCGTTGCCCCATTTGAAACATGTACTGTAACACTGCATTTGTGTCAATCAATCATGTCAAGCGTGCGCCCCTTTCAGACAATCCTTTCTCAATGTTCACAAAGGAACACCTTTATCTACCTTTATCCTTGTTCGGTGACCCCTTTTGTATTATCTCTTTTGAATTATCTCTTGTTTGAAGATTGCTGTCGCATCTTGTGGCAACATACATATAAGTATCATATATGATGATGTACCTTTGACCGCTTCAATCCGGCCTTTTGCTTCATACCTAGGGACATTTTGGGGGGTGACAATAACGTCACTTCATATTGCTCTCATCCACAAAACTGCCATACACCAATCGATGCTCCAACGTGAGTGGTGTTTGCAGCTTTGGACTACTCTTGTCAACACATGTTCCATGTAAACAGGTGCATGGAATGTGGGCCTGAATTCAGACCCTCTCTTGGATTCCGATGATGAGACTTCTGAATGTGGTAACTTAGACAGTTTTCTTTTTCCTCCACGTAGTAACTGAGCATGCCTTCCTTACTTAGCACGGCGTCTAGACGTCCTGAACCGACTACTCCGGGTGGGCCACGGACGCAAGGGTCATTCTCCAGCCCCGTCAGCCGATGGAATATACAGAAACACAGGAGGTGGGGCACCTGGCGGGCCACCTAATTCCGGGTTTGGTATCTCGCTCCCGAGTACACACGCTTTTCAAGTCTCTTCGTCAGGCTCTAAGGAAGTGCTTTCTTACACCGGGTCCACTCCCTCATCGTTGCGATCTTCGGAAGAGTGCCAGATGTTAAATAGGGATAACGTTCACTCGGGCAAGAGATTCAACGCGACAAAATTCTACCCTCACTTCCCGGAACTCTTCCCGTACCACTCGGCTCCCACAGGGAGCGACGACAACATGGACTATCATAAAACTTCAACCCCTCGACTGTCGACTCGTCGGGCCAATGACGGAATGACTACCGGGAAAGACAGAGGCAACGATCTCATTCAGGTGGGGGAGTCTGTGGCGACCCGCCACCAGGCCTTGTCTGGTTACGGCGGGTCGAACATTCCGTCCGAGTTTGTGGACCCGACACGGCCTGTTCGCACGGTTGGAACTATGGCGATAGCTTCCGCCGCCGTTGCTCGCAGGAACGATCCAGCGAACCCGGGGCTCTTTGTATGTGGGCTCTGCGGACGCGACTTCACAGCCAAACATAATTATAAGAGTGCGTTAACACCCGTGATCTGACCTCGTCACAATCGCTGAGCACTACCCCCAGATCATCTGAACTCACACTATTCCGTCAGACCGTTCCATTGTGAGAAGTGCGGTGAAGACTTTGGAACCCTCCACGTTATGCGGAGACACCAGGGCAAGTGCAACGCGTCAATATAGAAATTCGTGTTTTCTGTTACTATGTAGAGGCAAGATTAGTAAGGGCCTCGCCTGATCGGGTGCACAAGAACTTTCTTAGAATTCTTTTGGAATTGATTTTGGCTAATTATCCCGTCCCTAAACAAATAATCGGGGTCATTTATCCCAGGTGTCGAATACAGAGAAATTGACTGATCGGAAATTTCGGACCGAGTGACTGTGATGTCACAGCGTGACCAAGTTAGGGATGAACCTCGGCTCTGGTGTTATGTCCTGGCGTCTATTTGAAAAAAAGTTTTTTCAAATAGAAAGAGAGTAGGGTAGACTACTTTACAGGCTCCTACCCTTTCAAAGCTTCTTTACTTAGTTGGTATGTTGTCACTCGACGACCTTTTTAAATCAGTCGGAGGACACGCGTTCGATTCCACATGGTTACATTTTTTTTTCTCCCCCGCTTTGTGGTTGCAAAGATCGCGTTACGAAGATCGCGCACAAGAAAAAGGTCAGGGAAACGGATACTCTATCATATTTCACGCAATCAGTTTTTAAATTTTAGGGCTATTATAATGACCACCGCAGAATTTCCAGCCGCCCCGCCCTTTGCAATGACTCTTGCACACCGCGCATATCCATATTTCACGGCACCCGGACTCAGACGTGGGCGTGTGGGCGTGGGCGGGGGACGCGACTCTGACTCCCGACTCGGCTCGCGGGCCGTGCGTGCTTTGCGGCGTACTCGCGAGGGTGCGCGATGTGCGCTCGTCGGCGTCAGCTCGACGTGGGACTTGTACGGCGGGGGCAGGGGCAGTGCGGGGACTTGGGGCACGCAGCGGGTGGGAGGGCCGGCGGGTGGGCGTTGGTCCAAATACAACGGCGACTTGTGCGTGCAGCCAAACTCTGCGCGCGTGACTCCCCTGCCCCAGGGCACACACACGCGGCGCGCGGTGTATCGCGACTGCGGGGCATAGTTCGGTAGAGTCGTTGGGGGAAAGGGTATCCCGCTCATCAACGGGTTCAAGGGTGCTGCGGAAGGTGTCCTGGCAGAGTTCCCCGAAACGCGCACGGGTCAGACATAATCAGGCTGCTGGGCACTTAAAACCATTTTATTTTACATGAGGAAGGCACATTCATGATTATCTGTAGGATTTCGGCAAGTTGTGGCTATGTTGTTTACCTATATTTTCTTTCAGCCGCCGTGGAGAGGTTCAGACTCTGGTGCAGTGCCCTGGCGCCAGTCATGCCCTAATTTGGACATGACTTTTGCCCAAATCGGGGCAAGAATTTCGGCCCGTTCCGTCTACTCCCATCTTCCTCTCCTCGCCTCTCCTTCGTCCTCGCGCCTCACTACGCTCCCTCAAGACCCAGAAAATGTCTGTGACTCAAAGGCTCACTCCTGGGCCTCAAATAATAACCACCAACAACGTTGTATCACCTCATCGACAACTCGATTGCGTACACGCCGCGCAGGACTAGCCGCGCTATGCCCTCGTACTCATGCTTCTCCGACGACGAGTGTCTCATCTGCGATGCCGCAAATAACTAGGTTGCGTACAACCCTACAACCACGTACATATTTCTTACATCTCAATTGACAATTCATTGATAAATACTATAGCGTCTTCCAGAAGCGACTATAATCAGTCTCAAGTTCGACAACATTGAGGTGCAGGCCGACAGAAGCACTCCACCTTCACTATCTACACCAAGGTGGCAAGACATCCACGACAAGTACCGCGGTGAGCAAAAAGAATTCGTACAGTATGTCCTTCCTCCTCATCCATCTGTCGCATGTGCTGATCGGCCTTCTTGTAGCCTCGTGAGATCTCTCCCTCTGCGTACTTCTTGCGAGCTAGCCAATGTGCTCTCTCCTCCACCGCACAACCTTCATCACGATTGACTCCCTCTTCAAGATATCGACTTCTACACCATCAGGAAAAAAGACTTGTCATCGTAGCACTGGTAGTGCTGCCGTAGCGCTAGACAAGTCTTTTTTCCTGATGTGACCTCCCTCTATGGAGGCCTCTGGTTTTCTTTTCCATTTTAGTATGCCCCCATTTAAGAGTTCTGGCAGCTAAAGCACAATGTCAGCATGCCTTTCTCATATCAAGCCTCAGGTACAGTTGTGGACAAGCAAAGTCCACAAATTGCCTGTAGCCTTAACTAGACTTATTTACATCCCAATTTTAATTTTCCTGGGACCAGACTGGCCCAAAGAGTTCAAAAAACATGCTCCGAGGTTTTTCCCACGACAAAGTAGCGGCGCCAAATTTTTTGGAAGCGCACGATTCTAGAACCGTGGTTCAAGTTGCCGATACTCAGACATACGCATACATCGAGTCACGTGAGTCACAGCGTGACACCGACTTACCGACGCTACTAGTCGGCCCCGTCGGGATGAAAAAGAAAAGTAAAACCACAGAAAGCTTCCTTTTAACCAGGGGAACAATCCTGTGGTATCAGATTTCCAATAACCAGTCTCAATAAAATGTTTTACACTCTTTTTTACGAAAGTGCAGGAAATCATGTTCCCATTCCAGTGAGACAGCTTTGTGTTTTTTCTCCGAAATTTTCGCGTTTCCTAATAAGGAAATTACACGGTCACGTGCTTCTCTGCCTCCGGAGTTCTTTCGTGTCTACATGCACTTTAGAGCCCGGTTTAATGCATAATGTTCCTCAATCAATGATGAAGAGGCTGCTCTTCTGTTTCAAACTGAAAACACTTGTCATGTCTATCCATCTAGTCATTCTACCAACTCTAATTTTTCTTGCCGGAATGCTCAGAGCATCAATATTTCAGAGATTTGAAGTTGAGATTGCTGCTTTATGAAAGTTCCAGGAGTCTGCCTACACATCCACCGTTGACCTGTATTCTTTTGCCACCTTCCGAGACCACTTAAGGCCAATGTTTGTCACAACTAATGCTCAGTCTCCGTCCAAGGCGTGTAGTGCGACCAAGGATTGGGGGGTGGAGGGTAAGAGGAGCGGTAGAAGAACTGAATAAAAAGTCTAAAGAATACAAGCGGATTATTCTACTGAGAAACCCGGTTTTCAATGGAAACCCCTCGGAAAAATAGTGTGTTATTTGGAAACCCGTATTCTGCGGGTTTCTCCCACCGGCGGCGGTCCGAAAATTTGGCCCGCGGACCAACCATCACTGATGTGATCAATGGACGTCTGAAGAGGACCAACGTTCAATCTGAGCAGTCAAGACTCTTACCACAAGGGTGTTGATTATAAAGTTAAGAAAAGGAACCCAGTCATCCTAGATTTTGACCCTCCTGTTGTCATAATGCACACTTATATATATATGTCCTACCAACTCGTGATTTCTTTGGTGAAGGGCAGCCTGAGACTCGGAGTCTTCGAGGTTGCAGTCCAATGTTGGAAACTGGGTGGGCTAGTTGAGGCCCGATGCCAGCATTGAGCACTAAAACATCAGTGCCATCTGGTTGCGTGTGCAACCAGATGGCTTTTCAGCCATATGGGTCTTCAACCAAGGTTCACTTTGTCCAATATTGGGTGCACCCCAAACTTACATTTGCTTTTCATGCTCTCATGTAGTCTTAGACCATGGTGAGACTTGAAATTCAGCCAAAAATACAAATATTATGTTGTTGCTGCCAGTTTATAGGGCAAGAATGCAAGAGGGTTGGTTTTTGAGTATACCATGTACATTTACTAAGATATGGTTCATGTCCGAGCAAAAATAACGATGAAAAAACTTGTGTGCCTCACAGCCAATAGCTATCAAGTATCATACTGCAAAAATCCATTTGATGGCTCCGATGGCTGCATCGCGAAGTCGCTACTTATGGACAGTGCATACAGTAATTTTAAAAAAACATTTAATAAATTGTCTCTGGACTCCAACAGACTCTCTTCGCCTCTGGAGTTTATGGGGAAATCGACGGCGTGGATGTTGACATTGATATGGATCAATTGATCTGGTGGCCTTGATGTGCCGCCGGAGGGGTTTTCAATTAGACCTTTTGGTGGGGTCTCTCGGCTAGTGGGGTTTCCATTGAAAGCCGGGTTTCTCATTAGAATCATCCAATACAAGCGACTAGCTACTGTACTTATACTGTTTGAGAGTCGCTATAATTACTGACTACAATAACGACTTAAGGTCGTGTATACTACTGAAACAGATCATTCATTAATTATGTGTGTCCATCGTCCGTATTGTTCGTGTACAATAACCTGTCGTCGCGTTACGCTTATTGATCGACACCTTGTTGCGTGGGGCGGGTGGCCTCTTGATCCGTTACCACCACCATCTCCACCTTTCCCACGCTGTTCGCTGGTCAGCGGCGGGATAAACGGTGGTGGTGGTGGTCAATGGGTCATGCAGTGGGTTTAAAGCCAGGGTTTACAGCCCAAGGGTGACCCCCACACCCGCGTAGCCTACGAGCTACACCGCAAATAGCGGAGGGAGCCTACGAGCCCCTATTCTGATGCCCAATTGAGCCTATGCGCTATGGGATGGAATCCCGGATGTTCTAACTGTCTGATCCATAGAAACGGCCCAGGACACTCAAGTACCGCTGGCCTCAACGCCTTGCTCGACGCCGTCCACGCCGTCCGAGGATCCTCGTCCATCATGACTCATCTATGACGAGACGTCGGCCTTTTCTTTGTGCCGAGGTCACGTGATTTCTATGTATGGTACCTTCGTAAATTCAACGGCAACGATAAATAGAATTGCACTCCTCACCTTTACTTTGAGTCGGAAGCTAACATAACTCGGGAATAGTGTTGTTAATTGAAATGTGAACAAATTCTGCCTAAATTCTGAATTTTTCGTGCAATCTGGCTACAATGTGGTGACGAAATAGCACCTGCAAAATTGTTCGGAGCCCACACACACCCGCGTAGCCTACGAGATGCACCGCACAGGTTGCGGAAAGAGCCTACGAGCCCAACATATGACAGCCTCAGAGCTAAAAGCCAAATTCGGGACTTCTCCTCTTCTTCTACCCAACTACTGCCTTTCAATCTGGCATGGTGGAATACTCATTGCAAGTGGTGTGTCCCCCAGCTTCACTTTCTACTCTCCTGCCCCCTCCCCCGCCCTTAATGAATACGTGGTTGAATCGTGTTCCTGGAGGGATAGGCGGCTCGAGGCACGAAAAATGGCCTCTGAGCTCCACATATCCTACAGGATTGACCTGAGGCCATGGCATGCCAATGTATTGACCCGACGCCACGGCGCGCCACTGTCGCGAAGAGGGCGCGCCAGTTGGCGACGAGAGCCACGTGATCTCGCATCAATTCGCGCGTCTCGCATCAAACGCATCTCTTCGTCTTTTTCTTCTTCAACGTCCTTACGAAATTTCGCCCTACTTGAACTCAGATTCAAGGTCGAGCTTGATGCTTACTTCTGCATTGCCGAGGATATGCAGGCTTGCTGGGGTGGTTCTTATAAATCGGTCCGCTGCAGCTGTGCACTCGGAATTCGGTGTTTGACCGCTGCCTGGCTGTTATATTTCTCTGTTATCAATCACTAGCATGTACCGTCGAACCTTTCAACTGGCTTCATGTCTTTTCCTGGTCATGCAATATTCCTATACTGAAACACTCCGTGACGCGCGGTCCTAAAACGCACCTTTAACATGCCTGTACACTCAAAAATAACCAGATTTGGTACCTTGGACCCTCCTGGAGCACGGGAGGGTTTCGGGGACGTGGTACATCCCTCTCGCATGTGCCTGCCGGCTGCGAGTTCAGAATACGAAATCAGCAGGAGTCAGGGTACCCAGGGGCCTATCCCTGGCTACCAATTGAGTGGCCCCTCCTGTAACGGTTCTGTTGCTCTGGCTGTTACAGAGCAAGGCGAAGAGCAACACACAAGTACCTCCCCCGATATTTTGTCTCCAACCAAACACTCACTGACAAGTGTTGTTCCAAATACTTTGGTGAATGTTCAGATGGAGAGCAGATCCATCAATATTGTGGAAGGTACTAACCGGCGGTTAGACGTGGATATGGGAGAAATTGAGGTGTCAAATGAACCGAATTCAAACAACAGCAACATGCAAGTGAATACAACCCACACGGACACCAAAGCAGAGAATCAATATTTACATTCAGACATTGAGTATTCACATTCACAATTGAGGATAAATGGCGATGCCAATGACGCTCGCAATGATACAACTGGTTGGGAATCCGAAAACCTGGAGATACGAAAACGGAACAAACCACCGCGGGTACTGAAATCCGGCAAGTTCACCCGTTCGAACTTAACTATTGGGTCTTTGAACATTGCGGGCCGTGATTCGAACATGTCTATACACCACGACAACCACAAATTTAAATTTCTCAAACAAACCATTGACGAAAATAAGCTGGGAATCCTTGGTATTCAGGAATCTCACTTTAACGCCGACAATTTAACAATATATTTGGCCGGTGGTTCAAATTATACCACTCTACTCACCCCGAAAAACCGTGTTCTACGGCAGGTGTGGCATTCGTCCTCAACAAGAAATTCTTGGACACAGAAAATATACGTGAATACGAACTAATTCCCGGGCGTGCCTTCATGATTGTTGTCCCGTGGCATAATGGAGAATCTTTGAATATTCTGAACATATATGCCCCGAACCGCCCTGAAGAAAGGGACATAATGTGGAAAGAATTATGGAAAAAATGGCGTGATGACCCTCGCCTTCCATTCCCTACCATTGCTTTGGGAGATTGGAATTTTGTTGAAGATCCATTGGACCGAAGTTCTGGGACTTCAGAACCAGTACCAGAAAGCTTCAAAAAGCTAAAAAAATTGTTCCGCCTGGAAGATGGGTGGCGTGCTACATTCCCTGACACACGAGATTACACGTGTGTTCAACAGAGAACCGACAAACAAACGAACAAAATTCATACCTCATACTCACGTCTCGATCGAATCTCTGTGGATAATCATAAGTTCAAAGATTTCAGAGGCTGGGAAATTAAACATTGCCCAGTTAAAAGCGACCACCGACTGGTCCTAACTCAGGTAACATGCAGACCTGATGAAAAGGCTGGGCCTGGCATATGGAGCATGCCGCTGTATCTATTAAAGACTCGAAAATTCATGAATTATGTCCAGGCCCTTGCCATCCAACTTCTTAAGGACCTCGATGATCTTGAGCACTCGGAACGCGACCCAGCCATAAATATTCAGACATTATGGGCGAAATTCAAGCTTGATGTGATAACTTATGGTAAACACTGCTCGCGCTTCATCACCAGTGAGTCAACCCGACAAATAAGGACTTGGAAGGTACAATTGAATATTGTGATCCATGACGAGGATATGCCGCAAGAAGACAGGGCTTTGGCTGCCTACTTACTTGAGAGGAAAATTGCAGACCGCCTAAGGGAAGAATCTGAAAAAAAGCAGGCATTGTCGGAAACACATTACGATGTTGAAGGCGAAACTTTACGCACCAAATCTTGGACACGATCAGCCAAAGGCTACCATCCCAAGGAATCAATATACGAGTTTAAGGTTGATGCCGATACAAATTCAACCATTCCGCAGTATGAAGCCCATCCAAAGAGGATGGCTCAAATGGCCCGAGATTATCATAATTCTATCCAAGACAAAGATCTTCCAGATGAATACGGAAGGATGATGGCGACTGAAATTACACTGGAAAAATGTACCGCCCACCTCTCGGAGAGTGAATTCAATGACATGGATGAACCATTACAGTCGGAAGATATTGGAGAAGCACTCCGACTCTCGAACAACGGCAAAGCTCCTGGCATTGATGGAATTCCATACGAATTCTATAAACTGCTTGACATCTTATTCCGACAATGCAAGGGAACAGACCGCAAGATATTTGACGTACTGGCATTTCTCGCAAGGCTATATGCTGACATTAAAAAATTTGGCATTTCAGAAAGCTCTAAATTCAATGCTGGCTGGCTCTGTCCGGCCTTCAAAAAAGGAGACAAATCCTTGATTAGTAACTACAGACCAATAACTCTTTTAAACTACGACTATAAATTGATGACAAAGACCTACTCACTACGTTTAATGAATGTCGCTCCATCTCTTGTGCATCCTAACCAAGCAGGGTTTATGAAAGGACGCAAAATTGAGGATCAAGTCAAGCTTGCAAAATTCCTCCTCAACTATGCAGAAGCTGCAGACGAAGATGGGGTTATAATAGCCCTTGACCAAGAAAAGGCTTACGACAGAATCAATCACACTTACCTTCTCAGTGTTCTCAAACACATGGGCTTCCCAGAAAAATTCTACAATATGATTAAAAGTCTTTACACAAGTGCTGAGACTGTCGTAGTGATCAACGGCGAGATTAGCGAACCTTTCATGGTCACTCGTGGGGTAAGACAAGGGGATCCCCTCTCCTTCCTGTTATTTAACCTAGCTATTGAGCCTCTAGCTTGCCTGGTTCGGAACTCAAATCTCAAAGGAATCAGAATTCCGGGTACAGACCAAGATCTTATTATTTCGCTCTTTGCGGATGATACATCAATCTACCTTTCATCCCAGGATCAACTGGAATCACTCTGGGAGATTTTGCAGCTATGGTGTACAGCTTCAACAGCAAAATTCAACAGCCACAAAACAGTAATACTCCCCTTTGGCCGAGCCTCATATCGAGCCAAAGTTCTAAATGAACGAAGGATCAATGATAAATTCCAAGATAGTGCAATTGAAGACAGTATCAGGATAATACCAGATGGACAGACTTGTCGCATGCTTGGGGCATGGATTGGGAACAAAGTACCTTACATTACGCCATGGCCGGCGGTGCTTGAAAAAATATCAAGTGATCTTGAGAGGTGGAAAGTGACAACACCAACTCTCGAAGGAAAACGCCATATTATAAACATGGTCATTGGTGGTCGAACTCAATATTTGACACGAGTACAGGGTATGCCAAAAGATATTGAAGAGACACTGGTCGGGGCAGAGCATACCTTCCTTTGGGATGGAAAAAAAGCAAGAGTTGCTCATGACACTATGACCCTAGATACAGTAGAGGGTGGAAAACAGATCCTCGACATACCAGCCAGAAATGAGGCCATTGATCTTTGGAATTTACAGTCGTACCTTGTACAAGGGCCTCAACGAGCACTGTGGTGCTACTTTGTTGATTATATTCTTACAAAATTCCTAGAAATGAGTTACTTGAATGTCAGGCCAGGGCAAGTCCTGAATGTATTTTTACAGGACATCGACATTCCAATATCACAAAAAACACCACTACCTGAGGAGATTAAGAGAATGGTCCTTAGTGCAAGGACTTACAATCTAAAATTTACAGGGCTCTCAGTGAGCAAGGAAATAAAATTGCAGATGCCTGTGTGGAAACACCCAGCTACAAATAAGCTGCGCTATAAGCATGCTTGCCTACGACATGCATCAACATGCCTTAGGTTGAACCATCAAGTTCGAACTGTCCATGACACACTCACAATTGCAACACGGAAAACTTTGAATCCCCGTAAACCACACCAAGTTAATACTTCAGGAATTGGCCGGAAGAACTGTGGCTGTCTATTATGCTATCGAGATCGCAGTGAATTCAAGTGTAAGAATCCTGGTGAATGCATTGAAACAGCGAAAATTTTGATTGATAGCATCCTGCCCAAGTGGAACCCAACCATTCCTAACCTCGACCTCTGTGATGAGTTGGCACTAACGGCTGAAGAACTGGAAGCAAATGACCAACCAATAGAACCAGAGAAAGTAATGACCTTTGATCCGTATTTTACCTTATCAGACATGGAGTCCGGGTTCCGAATTTTTGCCTTTGACGATTCACTCAATGAGGTCCCGGCACGGAGAGTTAAGATAGCCGGCGATACTCCGAGCTTGGTGACTGTATTTCTACATGCACACATACAACGGGCTGGTGAACTGAATCCGAGTGCTGACTTAACAATCAGGACAGAATCTCGAGATTCAGTACAGAGTGAGATCTTGTCAATAAATTTTGATAGACAAGACATACCTTTCTGATGCACTCAGTCGTGCGGTTGAGATTGATACAGAAATTGACCTGATGTTCGAGTCCCCTGGAATACTTTTATCCCGTGGCTCACAGAGATATTTTACCAAAATTATAAGGAAACTGAAACCGAGAGCTCAAAGGAGGTCTACTTTTACAAATCTGGACCGCATTCGATGCTCAGTTGAGGAAATCACAAACTACACTCCATCGGATGAGACTATCTGGAAATCTATCCGATCAGTAACACTCCAACGCTTGACGCTAGAGTTCTTATGGAAGTGCATTCATAATACTTTCAGGGTTGGTGATTTCTGGACCCATATTGATACTTTAGAAGTACGCGGACAGTGCCATGTATGTAACCTTAGAACATATTGCTCTGGAGTGCAACGGCCAAGGCCAACAATTAATTTGGAGTTTAACACAACAACTTTGGTCGAAAAAATACTCACAATCTGAATGGCCTACATTGAACTGGGGCCTGGTTTTGGGTTGCAACCTTGTAAAATTTAAATCCAGCAAAGGTGCAAACATCCCGGAAAAGGGGAGATTATTTGCTATCCTAGTCTCAGTTGCATGGCATCTGATTTGGAACCTTCGAATAACCCGCATTATTGAAAATCCTGATTTACTACTTACTACAACGGAAATTCACAACCGGTGGTTGAAAGCGGTCAATGTAGCTTTACGACGTGACCGACTCTTGACTGATAAGATTAGATTTGGACCGTTGGCATTGAAAAAGCAATTGGTCTTGAACACATGGAGTGGCTTACTCATGGACGAGGACTCACTGCCAGATGACTGGACATGTGAGGGGGGTTTTAGTGGGTATGCGGCCCATGAATGATAGAAATGGGATTGGATAAATTTTACGGGCCGGAGTCCCACACTGGTTGAACATTGTGCGTAACGGCATTTCCTCCTGGACAATTTCCCTGGCAATGACTGGTCCAACAACCGGCAACACTAGCGGATGATCTTGGAATGCTTCTGCAGACTGAGTCTCATTATCCCAAACGCTCCAAAAAAAAAAAAAAAAAACCCCTTGTTGCGTGATCCGGCGTGTTGTGACGTCATGGGTCCTTCACGTGTGGTACGCGGTCACGTGGCATAAATAAAGTATAACATTCCAAGGGTGATAACCAGTGTTTGTATAGAATGGGCTCATCTTTGTGGCCGAGCTAGCCTTGTCGTTGTGTGTGAACTCGGCCAAAGCGAGCCACTCCGCCCAATCCGACTGTTGATAATTTACGAACACACGGAGATATTTCTCGATCTCCTGGTTCATCCGCTCCGTCTGCCCGTCCGTGATCGGGTGGAACGCCGTGCTCGGGTTCATCTCTATGCCGAGAAGCCGGTTAAGCTCCCGCATGAACCCCGAGACATATCTCGGATCCCAATCCGAAATGATCTTCCTCGGCACCCCGTGGTACCGAATCACCCGATCCCGCGTCAAGTGGGCCATCCCCTCACTCGTGAGCTCCATCGAGGTCGGCTCACAGTGGATCATCTTGGTGTATGTGTCCACCCAGACTTGTATGGCGTTGAAGCCATTAGATTCCGGCAGAGGACCGATAAGATCCTCTGATATGATTTGCCACGGCCCTTCCGCGACCTTGTGTGGGTTCAGCTTTCCCTGCTGATACCGTTGCACCCGAGTCCTCTGGCATGCCTCGCACGCCTTCACATATTTAGATACCTGGTTGCCGACTCGCGGCCACCAATAATTACGTTCTATTATCTCTTGGGTCCGGTTCTCTCCGGGATGGCCCAAGAGCGGGCAATCGTGATGTAATCCAATAATTTTATCGCGAAGCTCTTCATCGCGTGGTACGTAAATTAGTCCATTGTAATATATAATATTGTCTATTTTTTCCCATCCGGGCAACTTCTTTTCTAGCGCTAATCTAACGCTCTTATCTACTTTTTTGGTATTTTTAATTTTTTCTAAGATCTCGACCTCCGGTCCTTCGATCACTATTTCCTGCGATCGGAAGTACTCCGGCTTGAGAAGGACGACGTTCTCATTGTCGTTCTTCCCCATGTCGTGATCCGCTCTGCGCGATAACAAGTCCGCCTTCTTGTTCAACGCGCCCGCCCGGTGCGATAAGGAGAAGTTGAACTGCGACAATTCCGTAATCCACCGCGCCTGCCTCCGATTGACCTTTTGCGCCCCCAATTCAGGTTTCCTCTGGATCCTCCTATATTCTTATTCATTGTAGGACAATATTTGAGCAAGAGCTTTTTTATGTATAGTAATTGTGATGAATCACACCCATTGGGAGAAACCACCTGGCCAACTCAGGACAAATTGAGGTTCAAATTTTGTGACTTTAGACCAATATTAGCTAAAGTCATTCTTGACCACTGTGCTTCAGATTTGAGAATGAGAGAAGCTTCTGAACCGAGATGACAAATCAGATTATCATTGGTTGCGCGCTCATCTGGAAATTCCTGCGTGCAGCTGAATGTGTGTTTTTCGCAATATTTACGAGAACTTATGTAATAAGTGATCGTTCTTTTAGGAAACTCATGGGTAGGATTTCGCGGGTGCGTACAATTTGGTCACATCAAGATGAAGTTATTGAAAATAGTGGCTGTGCTTCGAAAACACTACATTGCTTCGCCACCGCCGTTAGATATAATGTGATGTTTTTAAAAATTTCTAATGCTTTTAGTGGCTATGTTTCTTACGTAAAGCTTTTTCCTGCTGGCAAAGGTTCGAACCCCGGAGTAAACTTCTTTTTTTTTTTCCCCAGTAAGAACAACCATTCATGTCTCTTTGGCAAGCCTTGGCTCCCTTTGCTTATTTATTTTTTTCAAAAAAAAATAAGGATGAATGTATCACCAAGTCATTCACTTGTTCCAGTGGTGGTTATACAGAATCTATCACGTGCTTTTCTGTCCTGCAATACCAGGGCCGAAAGGTGGCAGGGGATACACCAGGAAAGATCTGTCAGCAGCAGGTTCGATGAACCAAATGGGACGGGTCCCATACATTCCGTCCGTCCGCATTTACGGCTTTTGCCAATCCAAGAGGTTTGAATGACTTTAGGGCTATCATGGAGCTAAATTGGCAGAAAAGTCTGTGCCCGAACTCACACGCACCAAAATCAGTCGGATCCAAGTTCCCAAATAAGATCGGAGGTATCGGCGGGTCCGGCAAGCTTCATCAGACTGCGCGGGATCACTGATATGTTGCGGCACTGATACTGACATTGCCCCTTTCTGTTTTTGCGATAGTCGGCAACGTGTTCCGTACGATCCGACTGGTGATCCTCGAGATGCTAATTTGCCAACGCGAATTTTACGTGTAAATGGAGGGTTACAGGGGCTACGTTACAAGTTTCCCCATCACGTCCCAGTACCGTCCGAAACTGTCAAGCCTGGCAATGGTGACATTACGGGGATGTACCCGTTTTCACAGGCTGTCATGTTGAAGAAAAAAAAAACGGGTTGCTTCGATGCCCTAAATAGGTGCACTCAATAATCCCTTATACATCCCCTCTTCATTCCTCGTGCATATTCATTCCCTCCTCATCTCTTTCATGCAGCACATAAACCGTGACTATATGAATCTGGGCGAACCAACTCCCATGCCTGTTTGCCATGGCTTCGAGGTTGCTTCGAAGCCTTGTAGCCTACGGTGGCTGTAGTTCAAGTCGACTCCTAGCAGATAATTTAGAGACCGGTTGTACCTGTTGGGATTCTGCTCCTTGCTGCACAATGAGAACAAAGAGTCTAGAATACTGTGTCTTACCGGGAGTTTCCTACTGAACAATGAATGCCAAGAGTTTGTAGAATTCAAGTTGACAAACAAATGAATACAATGAGAGGGGATGAGGAGCAGCAGCGCCCCGAATCGAACGATGACCTCAGGGGTGCATTTTGGGTACATCAATTCTACCATATCGATTCCCCTGTGTGCGCGGTTACACCGTACTGCCGTTTGTAATCCCATCTGAGGATCGTAAACTGGTTCAAGCGAAAGTGTCGGGGTTCAGGCAGTTTTTCAATGCGAGTTACGTGGCCGGAGAGAGTAGAAGGCACTGGAACCTGATACAGTTTGATAAACAAAAAGGCATTCCCTAACATCCCGAGGTTACCAAAGGGATGGAAAGAAACGCGGACCCTCGTGGAGGAATGAATACCTTATTAATTCTGAGTCCGATTGCGTGATTCTCTTCCGATACCGTGTACGAGTCCGGGAGTTGCAGAATCGGCCGACTTGTCGGCCTACATTACAGATCACCGGAGTAACCCGTAATGACCTAAAGGGGCGTGCTCGGCGATACGTGCTCGATCGCAATCGACAGGGTAGTAAAGGAGTTGGTTGCATAAGCCATATATTACTGAGTGTATCCGCGTTAGTTCCCTGGCTGAACGAGAATACTATCTACAATGCCAGATACAGGTGATAATTATTTCGATGCCCGTATGTCAACTCAACCATGCTTAGATCATTTCATTGGTCGGGACTTGCATGAAGCTGTTCTGGTTAAGACCGTGCATGACCTAGTCTCGACATCGTCAATCCTGGACACCATCCTGCAAACGTACGACGATGATCAGTTATTTCGAATTGCTCTTCACTCGGACGACCATTGGAATATTGTTTCAACTTATCTCGCGAAAGCCACTGTCCAGCCCACCCATCCGGCAAGCACAATAAATTGTGGGTTTAAATCAATGTCATTAGGGTCACACTAATTCAATGAAGATGCTGGGCCCCCTGCTATTGCGTCTTTTCCTCTTCAGCATTTACCCGTCGAGGTCCGGGCTCGTCTTCTGCTGTTTATGGACCTCCGCATGTTGTACGACTACAGCGCGACTTGCAAAGCGATACACTTGAATGTAAACCGTCACATCGGCCGGTTCATGAAGAAGACATTCGCCAGGATAGGGCTGTCTTGGCCCAATCTACGCTTCATGCTCGCTCACACCGACAGCTTACTCTCCGGGTATCAGATCCACCGTCTCCTATTCCCAGGGTTTACTGCGCGTGGAAATACCGACGTTGACGTGTTAGATATGTTCGTCCATGATTTTGCTGCTGGAGCGGTTTCCAGATTCTTCGAAATCACAACAGGATTCAAAATAGTACGTGTCCACAATAAATATATATATATATATAAATAGAAGCGACTGACCCGACTAGCAGGACAGGGTCAAAAAGAAACCTTCTTATCGGATCTCTTCTACGTTCACTCTTGTTCACGAGCTTCTACACCTTTTCCCTATTAAAATCGCGGTTCATGTCGCAGAGGAAGACGAATATCCTCAAATGGCCGCTTTTCGCCAGAAGCTTACTTGCAATTTTCCCTTCATGACCGGTTACGGGATCGTCGTGCCTTACGCGGCATTTAATTTTGGAGGCGACGCTTTGATTAATCATCAATACGTCCCTCTTAATACAAATGCAGACAACAGGAAGTAAGCCGAAGTGGGCCGCGCCAACGATCATGGCGTCAAAGTCCGAAACTATCACTTCCACGATGACGCTTGTAGCTAGTCGTCTGTATTCTTTAGTCTTTTATTCTAGTTTCTACTTCGCTCCTCTTACCCTCCACCCCCCAATCCCTAGTCGTGACATAATAAAAGACTACCCTTCTTACCCTCGTACAGCCCCTACCGACATCCTTTCCTCGCCATCCCCTACCCTCTATCCACTCTACCTGTATCCCTTTCTGTCCGTTGTGGACAGCCTCTTACCTGAAGTTCCATTCATCCCCACCCGACATCTCCTTCGTCCATTGCGAAGTAAAACAATTACAGCGCCCATCGTTCGTGGTTCACTCGAACGGACAGACACCAGGCTACGGGAAACGTTGAGCCCGTCCCACGCCTTACGGTAGTCGCAGGAGTGCCGGTCTAACCTTCGGGAAGGGCCGCCTCGCAGTCGTCGGGGGTGTCGTAGAAGACCCGGGACTGTTCCGTTAGCAAAAGACCACTTCGACTTCACCCACCGCTCCGTGCGGACCCAGCACGGCCCGTCGCAACGTATCGCGACACTCATACCTACTCTTCCACCTCGTCCAACTCCACCCCACCCCTTTCCCCGCTATCGTCCCTATCCGAAGATTTCCTCCCCCACCTCCCTTTACCACCAAACCCGCCCGTCGCCGCTAACATGGCCGACGAGACCAACACCACCACCCACGGATCATCCCGCATTTCCTATGCCCGCCTTCCCCCTATGTTCGATGGCTCTGATAAGAGCAAGTTCGACACCTTCCTCGACGCCCTTTCGAATTACACTTGGGCGTACGACTCGGAGTTTGATTCCGAGAAGAAGAAAGTCGCCTTCACCATTTCCCTATTGGGGAAGGCCGACGGAACGCCGTGCCCGGCATCGAACTGGGTTCGGAACTGGCGGAAACGCTACCTGAAGGACGGGAAGCTCCCGTCATTCTACACATGCAAGGAGCTCTTGGAAGAGCTCGGGCAGACGTTCAAGGACCAGAACGTCAAGCAGTCGGCGCACTTGCGCCTCACCACCACTCGGCAGGGAAAGACATCCCTGGCCGATTTTATTCAAGCGTTCGAGTTGAACGCGGAGGAAGCGGGGAATGCTGAGAGTCACCACGATGCATTTCTCGTGGAGACCCTGGAGAACCTCGTCAACGAGGATGTGCGGGACCAGCTGTATGCTGGCGGAGTTGAAATCCCGGCAGACTATGCCGGGTTGAAAAAGCGCTTGACCACCATCGGCGCGGTGATGGAGCGGAAGAAGCTTCGAGCGGCTCAGCAGGGCCGAATGTTCTGGACTCCGGCACAAAAGACCGTGCCGGCTGTCAAGGGGAACACCCCGGGGTTCGGGCCTGCGCCCAACCTCGCGAAGAAGTTGGGGCTGGGAGAGACTGCCCCGATGGATGTGGACAGGGCCAGGCAGAATGCCCGCCCTTTTGTATGCTATAATTGTGGCAAGGAGGGCCACATGAAGCGGGAGTGCCCGGAGCCTCCCAAGAAAAAATTTAATATCCGGTCGATCAAGGCCGAGGACTACTCGCAGGAGGATTTGGAGACCTTGGCGGCCATCTTCCGCGAGAAGGGTTTTTAAAGGGGCCCCCGCTTGCGGCCAAAGCGGCGCCCCCTATTCCAAAATTGAATGCTATTTATAAATTGACCCGGTAGTTACGGACTCGGAGGACTCTGATATTTATACGGATGTAAATGCTAGTCTACGAAAGAGTATAAACGATTTCTTAGTAGCTAGCGCAGAAAATAGTAGAAAAATACGTGTACTAGAGAATCAGAACCGGAAACGTAACTTAAAAAACAAGAAAATGGACGAAAAGAACAAGGAGTGGAGTAAATTTAAAAAAGCATTCAAAACGGCCCCTGGAACCCAAACCAGTGAGAAAAATAGTGAGACTAAAAAGGGCGGCGATGCCGCGAGGGCTCAATCCCAAACGAGGGAGGAAGCGCCCAAGGAGAAAGCGTGGCACAGAGCGAGGCCAGTGAAGGTGCCGTTTGGCTTAAAGAAGGCCGAGGCGGCAAAGTGGTTGGCTCGGAGGGCGATGGGGATATCGGAGAACAAGCTCAAGGAGGAGCTTAGGGAACTCCAGAAGCAGAGAAAGCACCATGAGATGCTGGTCCCCGTTACGTTAACGGCGTTAGACACCGGGAAGACACGCACTGTCAAGGCTCTTCTTGATAATGGTTGCACCACCACGTGCATCGATCGAGACTACGCCAAGGCAGAAGGCTTCGAGCTCAAGGAGCTCGACATGCACCTTGTCGCCCGCAACGCTGACGGAACGGAGAACTCTCGGGGCAAGATCACTCATTATGTCGAGTTGATAAAATAATAATTATGTGACCACTGGGTGATTTGAAGGGATACCGTTTACTGACGCTTCGGGCAGTAGTAGCAGGCAGCGTGGGGGACCCTGTCGTTGTAGAGCCCATGGTCCTCTCCGAGTGCGTGTACGGGCTGGCCCTGCTGCCTGGCCGATTGGGAGAATGTGAGTGAAGAGTGTGAGCGAGGATATTCTCTTTGTGCAACACCTGTGCATCGTTTTGGTTATCTACCGGATGAATTCGCGGTAATCTAGGGGCCTACCCTGGAGACGGAGATTAGGAGAATCAGGTTTCCGGCCAGGTTTCCGGCCAGGTTTCCGAGCTGAAGTGGATTCTAGAATGGGCTTAGGAGTCGTGTAATCCTGACCAGAAGTCGGCGTAAACTATATATGTAACGAGCGTGTCATTAAAATTTTCTGACCGTTTGGGGTTGGAAAATTGTGTCAGGATAGAGAAGGCGATGCGTCTCGCGTTCCACTTGTGCCTGTGCCTCGTATTGTTCGCGATCCGAAGGTGACAAGGTTTTCCACATTGCGGCGATCGTGGCACTATGATTCGAAGGAGAACAATTGTAAGTTCATCCAGGTTCGTGATCATCAATTCAGACGCCTCTACCAATGTGTCAAACGACATGGGGGAGACTCCGAGCATTGTTGCAATTTGCCTTATACCATCCTCAATAGGGATATTTGGGTACATGGCCACAATGTCGCCGGATACGAGCCAGATCTCCTCACGAGGGGGGAGACGAGTACCGAGGAGTTTTCGGCAAAACGTCTTCGAATCTGGAAGAATCCAGTCGAATCTCGAGAGTAGAGGCTTGATGCGAAAATCAACCCATGCAGAGGCATTGGCCAGCAACGTGTCAAAGGTTGGGACAATGGGTCTCGCAGATGCAGGAAGTTTATGGATTTTAGGGATGACTTTAAGCACCAGGACTTTGGTCAATTTCCGGTCTACGGGGTCTTGTAGCCAGTTATACTGTTGCCAAGTCAGAAGGTCAACACTTTTTCGCAGAATTCCTTCGAGCGAATTATGAAGAGCTTCATGATCCGGTGCTTCCTCTCGATATGAGGGATTTATAAGCAATTTCCACGCCTGCTCATAGTACCATGTGGTGGTGACTACACAGAGTCCCAGATTTTTATCTGAGGGGACCGCAACTAGGTTTTGGTCACCCAGGACTTTGAGTAATTCTTTGAGTTCTTTACGGTTGATGTTGGATTTTACAACCAGAGTTTGTTCGTTTAGCACTTGGCCACCAATAACCTCTCGAACTCGGAACAGTGCGTTCTCAACGTGGCGAATCAGCGCTGGTGCTTCAGCAGTTTCAACAGGGATATGGAATTTCGAGACATAACGTGGTTGCCCATTGTCAATGTCCAGGTCAATTCCCTGTATCAATTTTATATGTCGCTGTTGTTTCGCTCTTTCTGAGAGACGAAGACGACGTGCAAAGTCATCAAGTGAAGCAAGCGCTGATTCGACCGAAGTTTTAGAAGGCTTCGGGACGAATTTTGAATTCATCGCTAATATTTTCACTTGCTCGTATGCCAGAGTCACGTCTGTAAGGTTATGGAACGCTCCATTTCGGATGCGTGTATCATAATACAGACAGGACATTTCGGACAGTACGAAGTGACGCTGAAGCGAATTGGGAGCAGAGAAAAAGAAACTGGGGTATGTTTCAGGTTAGACGCCCAAGGCTGTTACTTCACATGTCATACAGGCTCGGCGCTGATGTCGTCGGAGTTTACTGCCGGTTCTCAGGCTGTCAAGCTTTCTTGGATGGACTTCATCTTTGCAGTACGGGACACAGCAAGTGCTCACCGCATTGACTGCCATCTCACCTCTGGCTGACAGTCAGTGAAACAGCTTCATACTCACCGGTACTACATACATAAATGATCATTGAACTTCAACCAACTTCAGCGCTGAATCGTCGCGCGGGAAGACTCCATTGGATGGAGTGGCAAATGACGAGGATGATATATCTTCGTCCCGGGAAAGTTCAAGGGTATAGCGTTTTGTGATTCCCGGAACCTATGCCGGTTTTTGTTTTTGACGGCCCTCAGACTGAACCAACCAACCACGTCATACCACGTGACGTCTCAATAAGGCAATTATTCACGTGAGAAATGAGCGACCGCACCAGAAATCAACCAGAAATTGCCAAACTGTTGCTTATTCGACCTCGACGTCCTTGAGAAGTTAATATGAGGTTTTCTAGAGAGATTGTTCTAATTATAGACCAATACAAATGGACACATTTTCTTCTACGGTTAGTGCTGGCAAGGTTCAGTTCGGTTCAGGTTCAGGGTGCTTTTTCCCGAACGCTGAACCTGAACCTGCATTCAGTTCAGGTTTGGCATTCGAACACGTTCGAACTTTTTGAACCTCAGAGAATTTCCCACGCCCAAACTACCTATGTGCAGTCCCCCCAGAAACTGGGAAGGGTATTTTACCATCTAAATTTTACACTAAAGCATGCCAAGACACATTGAAGCACACCTAGAAATATATCTGAACAAACTCGAGCTGAACAAAGTTTGATCAGATCACGTGAGTGACCATCTCTCGCAACCTACAGCGTGAAAACATCAAGAAGCTCACTCAGAATTGGTCATGAGCAAATGGTATGGACGATGGAAAGTCAAGATGGCAATACTTTTGTTAAACTCCCCGAAATATGACTCAATTTGTGTTTAAATAGGCTATTTTCGGCGATTTGCGGTTTGGCGTTTGAACGCGTTCGGAAAAAATCTCTGGAGCCCGAACCTTGAACCTGAACCCCACGTTCGGTTCAGGTACGGTTCAGGTTCGGACCGATTTCCGAACCGGACCCTGCCAGCACTATCTACGGTGGAAAAGTTGCCAGATTATTGCCTGCTGCAGCCTGCGACGACACTTTGAGGGGTGCTCCTTTGCAGACAAGCATGCCTAACATATCAAAAGCCATTTCCCAACTGGAGGCAACCAAGATGATACTTGAAATAATTACCAAGTCAGCGGAAAAGTTGTTCGGTAGTAGCGAAGTATCAATGCCAGTTACCCATTTGGTCTCGCAACCTTCTTTTCTGAACTTTGTCACATTTGTGGCATCCAAATTATCCAGGGGTGCTGAACAACCACAAACACAGAGTTGAGGGCTTCGTTCCAGTCCCCCAGCCCATCTCGTAACTCTCAAGTAACTCTTGTTCAAGTGCAACCAGATTCTGAATGTTTCGTAGCTGGCAAACCATTTCTGACCCACTACATAGAACTGCTGTAGACGTTGAACACTTGACTACCTGGTATCATTTGACCACATTTTCGACCAAATCCAACTTACATAGCTTTAGTGATCACCACGGGTCGGGTCACCCGTGGTGGCTTTTGCCGGCCAAAAATCAGCTGGATTTAATCAGGACCCGATTTGCTCGATTGCGGCGATCACATATGTCGTAAATAGTCACCGATCTGTCGCAAGAATGATGAACGGCGGGAATCGTTTCCGATTGCAGTTTCAACGACATTCAACCAAAAGCCAACCGAGTTCAAGACGTCCAGAGTCCCCGTATCAGGGGCCAAGGCTGCTCAGTCAATTCATTGGCATGGTACTGGGGCTACTGTCAGAGAATGCCAAACGTACACCGGCGTATCCACACAAAACAGGGGACTGAGAATTTAATGAGGGCAACACTCCTATTATCCAGGCAGATTGGCAACACCAGAATAGTAAAACAGGGGTTCTACAACTGACTTATAAGTAAGGCCTACTCTCTGCAACCGCCATACCCAACTCGTTCACCCACAGAACTTCTCACTCTCGCTCCCTCATTCTCATGCCGCCGGCCAAGCGGCCCAGAGCAGCTTCCCCTGATTCAAAGTCTTCCTCGGGCTCCTCTACCCATTCTCGTGCTAGTCAGATACTTTCCAAGGCGGGCAGTGCGGCAAAGAAAACAGCAGCAAAGGTTGTTGGTTTCCTCACTCCTCGGAAGAGCACTGCTGCAGGTCAACAGAGCGACACTCCCCATCGCACTCGGAGCAGGACTTCTTTGCGATCCTCGTCTACACCCTCTCTTGTGAGCGTCTCCTCCGATGGCTCGAATCGAAGTATGTTCACTATTATTTCAATGCATGTATCTCATTGGCACTTCCTTGCAGGTTCGTTCCAGCTCGATCGTTCTGACTCTCCCAGGGCATCGGCGTCCGAGTCGGGCGAAGGCAGCGACTCTGGGTCGGTAATCGACGTCGATAAGGAGGGGCTTACTCGTGAGGAACAGGACAAGGTTGATTTAGGTGTGTCCTATTTTTTCCTTCTGGTTCCTATGCTCACACATTTGCAGAGAAATTGAAGAAGTCATGGACGAGCCACATCTACGCGTTCTATTTGGGCGACGTTCGAATCACATACACCAACGGCAAACTTCACCATGTCTTCACGTGTGGTGCGCGTAATTGCAAGCAAACTGTCTCTCGCAATCAGGAGTCCAAGGACTCCAGCTCCACCAAGAATCTCCACACGCATGCGAAGAAATGTTGGGGCACTGATAATGTCAAAGCTGCGGCGAAGGTTAAGGATCTCGCCCAGGCGCGCAAACTGCTGAAGGACAACGCCGGGGTACAGAACCACATTTGAGTGACATAGCATGCTCCACCGCGAGCTAGACATGTAGAAATACGCAGCCAGGCGGGAAATGCCAGAAAACATCAAAGTTCTCGTGGAAAGATCATATCACGGCCCTGTTTGTGCAAAAATGCAAGGTTCGATGTTGGCGGAAAAATTGGCCCGGACGAATCGGCTGTAAATGAGCCAAAGACGGCACTCCCTCCCAAATATTTGTTGAAATTAGCAATAAATAGCGAACGCCGAGCCATCACCGAGCCTGACTAAGCGCGACGTGCTATCTGGCCTTTCTCATCAATTTTGACTTTGGGCACAACTTTGGACTTAATTGGCTTAACATCCTCAGGAACAGGAACAACGTCATTGACATCATTCTCCTGGAAACCAGCAAGCTCCTTGTACAATTGTTGAGTCCTTCCTTCCATTGATCAGCATTAGGAAGATGCCATTGAAGAAGCATTTACAGCACAGAGCAGTCTTGATCCTGCAAGCTGGCAGGAAGCCATGAATTGCAAGAAGTACTGCTTCATGAATATCAGGATCTTCAACATTGGTGTCAAGCTCTGGTTCAGGTGAAAGTGTTTCTCTATCCTGTGCTTCTTTGCGTGCTGTCTGTTCTGCAACACGTTGAGCCTTAGATTGAGTTTGCCGTCCTTGTGCAACATGCTCATACTGTGCATTTGGGTGTTTAGCTGGAACACGCTGGCGCGTTGTTCTTCGAGGTTCAGTTCTGGCACCAGCTACTTTGCGCAGCGGTGGATTTCCTCTCTCAGAAGGATGTCCAATAGATGGAACATCGTCTGGTGGTAACAGGGGAGCAGCCTGAGGTGAACTGTCCCCTGCTGGAGCCATAGAGATTTGAGGACCCCCCACTGAACCAGGATTCTCTGGTGGTGGAGTATACTCATCATCAACATCATAATATGGTGTATCTCTGGGTAGCATACTCTGGGACACTGACTCAAAGTGTTCTCTAGTAGTAGCTGCTGGCTCCCGTGGAGGTTGTACCACAGTAAATGGTTCATCATCATTAAACCTGACATGTTTTGAGGTAATGATTTTACCATATGTACCATCTTTGTTGATTGGAAGCAAGTCATAGGCTTTACTGCCTTCATGATATCCGACAAAGACACAGCGGTTGGCCTTATCTCCAAATTTCTTCTTGTGACGTTTTGCTTTTGGAATCAAAGGATATGCAGGACATCCAAAGCGATGCAGGTGGTGGATATTTATTGGTCGATCATACAGTATTTCATGTGGGATTCGATAATTCTGTGCAGAGGTAGGGGTGCGATTTATAGTATATGCAGCCACCAGGAGAGCTAGAGTCCAGAATTTCCGAGGAAGCCGGGAATCAACTAACATAGTTGTAGCCCGAGTAACAAGGGTCTGATTCATTCGCTCTGCAACACCATTTTGTTCAGGTGTGTATGGTGCAGTTACTTCATGGATAATTCCCAGCCTCTTGAATTCTGCTTCCATTTCCTTGGATGTGAATTCTCCACCTCCATCTGTTGGAAAGAATCGAGTCCAGCCAGCACAAAACTCCCCATTTGCAATACGTGCACGAAATTCTGCCTCCACGTCAATATGCCATTGCTTTAAGAGGCTATAGACTTGGGATTTTTTGTTTGCAATTAGAAGACCAATGATCAACCAACACCACCCAATATCGTATTCCACCAGGACCCTCTGGTGTTACAGGTCCACCAACGTCACTGGAGATAATATCCAAAGGACCTCGAGCTTTAGTCTGGCTCTTAGAAAAAGGTAGTTTCTTCATTTTTCCTATCACACAAGCCTCACAGAATTTTGGCATCCCTGTTAAGGAAGTGATTTCACCGAGCCGACCCTTACTCACAGAGTTCTGAAGTAACTGGAAATTTGTGTGTCCAGATATTTTGTGAAGGTGGTTAATATCCATTGCAAACAAAGCATGTGGATCTTCACTGAAAGGAGTACAAGTCATGTGGTAGAGACCTTTGTTTTGTTTTGCCTCAACCATTCGCTGTCCTTGAGGGTTTCGGACAATGCATTCCTCTCCTTCAGAAATGCACTTGTAGCCAGCTTTTGCCAATTGCTGGACAGACACAAGTGTGATTCCAAATGAAGGGACATGCAGAGCTTGTCTCAACGAGAGTTTGGTCATTCCACGCTTTGTCTTGCAAGAGAACCAGATGGTGCCAATACCAACTGCATCACAGTATGTATCATTACCAAGACGAACCTTCCTTCGAGGATTAAGAACTTGATAAGTTCCAGTCTCAAACCAATCTATGTTTGGAGTCATTACTCGAGATGCTCCAGAGTCAATAGCTTTCGGACGCGTTGTCCACGTCCTGCCGGCTCTTCTTCGGGTTCCTCAAAGTCTGGACCAAGCGGATCCGTGCGTGCCAACATCTGCGTAATTTTTGCAACGGAGGGCGAAGCTGGAAGCGGTGCGGATGCGGCGGGTGGAGTGCGAGGTGGGGTACGATTTAGGCTGGGTTTAGGCGCGACAGGCGGCTGAACGGGTGGATCCTGGTGCGTGTTTGGGCTTTGATTTGCAGACGAGGACTGATTGCTATCCTCCTGCTCCCCCTCAAACAGCAGATCGTCTGGAATGGGTACCAAGACGTCGTCTCTGTCGAGTTTAACGCTCCGTTCAACGGCAATGGTGCGCTTGCCTTCAATATAAATCCGATGCCCACTGCTGACTTCGTCGAAGCCAACCCAACGGCCGTCTTGTGCGCGGCCATCCAACTTGCTGTCGTCGGGGTCGTGGACCCGACC